>OY968832.1:12093758-13419335 GCA_963695495.1 Hololepta plana | reverse complement strand
CACTTTCGCAAACATTTTTCTATCACCTTATTTTTTTTTCTTGCAGCACATACCAACTGAACTTTGAGAAAGAAATTGTCGATTTCAATAATTTTTGAAAAAAAAATCAATAGGAATTTTAGTTTGAACGCTTTATCCAATCTTTTTTCTTATTTTTTTTTCTCTTTCTGTATAAACTTATCCTCGACAATTTTTTTTAAATGAAATTTTCCTCATTTACGTATAAATAATCTTTAAAAAGACAAAAACGGCAAGGGATAATAATAATGATAATAGCAGGGAAAAAATAATAATAAACGACGTCTCTTACAAATTTTCCCCCGGTCTTCCCAACGGTACATTTTTAAGAAAACTTTTAATCATTGCAAATTTAATTTTCTAGTTTCTATGTTAAGGTGTACGTTTGTGTGTGCAGAAAGTATTTTCCTCCACCATACTTTCTTCAGATTTTTGGCTTACCTTGTTTTGTTTTTTTCTTTCTTGTTATAAATATAATACTAAAATGATTATGTCTTGGTTTTCCTCGTACGTAAACATAACTTAATTGAATAAAATTAAACATTGTCTTATAAATTTTACTTATTAAACTGGAGAGAAAGAAATTGTTCAACTTTTGCGTTTTGCAGTCTCTCTCTCTACTTTTCCGCACTCGTTTTCGCCATATCTCTTTACTTTCGGTCTTCTTGTTCTTCTTTTACGTTACGTAATACTTTAATGCCCAACGCAAACTTTTTATACGTTCATTTCAAACCCAAGAGATACCCATTAACGAGGATTTTTTTTGCAATTTTAACGTTTTTAAAAGTTCTTATCTCTTATAAAAGTAACTTTTTAGTGTTTGTTAAATAACAATATTTACAATTTTAAATGTTAGTGAGGGGTTGTAAACATTAAACAAACTGGTCTAGAGAGTAACAACGGCTTTAAAATTGAAAAGAGAAAATGGCGAGTCAATCCTCTGAGATGGCATTTGATTAATTAGTAAACTATTATAACTGATTAGCTAAACGATTCATTAAATTATACATTCGACAGTCTTCTAGGACGTTGTTTATTTTCAAAAATGCTTTGCCCCTAAACAGGATGCGTTAATTGTTCTATAAATAATTTTAGCACTCTAGCGACAAAAAAAATAGAGAATACGCCTTCATATATTTTTCGCAAACTCGAAAATATTCGGGAAGCGAAAGAGAGAAAAAACGGAATTGCGTTTAGAAGTCGTATACGTGGCACTTTTTTGAAAGCCGAGTAGCTTATAATAAGGTACGGTGCGTATATAAAATGTGGGAACATTTACCGCACTTACAAATGTTAATATGTTTCCATTTATTATCTATCCCTTCGTGTCCTCGTTTCGTTTTTTCATTTTTTGGTGATACATGTTACGAGCAGATTTTGAAATATATACGATTTCCTATTGAAATTATTAGCAATATATCATGTACACGTATTACCACTACAATACAAGAATATTTTAGTAGGTGCACTTCAAGTGCGAAATTTATGACATTCGCATGATAAAATAAATATTATTCGAGGGGTTTCAATTGCTACGTGCTTTATAGGAGATTAAAAGCCAAAAAAATATTAAAAAGAGCACATAGAGATCTTATGTTTAATTATAACAATGTATATATAATACTAACAGCAATTGTGATTCTTTTTTCTGAGAATAATTATAAAGCAAGGATGAATTTCGAAGGGATGAAGTTATTCCTTTTCGGCTCTAATAAAAAGTTTACGTAGCAATGACCCAAACGTAACACCAGTAGCGGTAATAATAACACTCACTAGCACTGACGGCGATAGCAATAGTACCTGTGGCGTTTAGTATTACATAAAATATGAAATACACATGCCCTGAAACTTTTTCTCATTTATACGAAATAAAATGCCTTTTAACCTAATTGAGCATTATTTTTTTTACAAAAGAGAATTAAGCAAGTCCTACTACTTAAAAGTCGCTTTGTGTAATCTAAACTGCAAACTATCCTAAAGCATGTTTTACGTAAATTGTTAGAGGGGATCACTCTTTCTCACTTACTAATTGCTTAGCTGATTAACATATTCCAAGGTGCTATTGCGTATTGTGTTAATTAATACCTATCGACTAATTATCGACGATAAAATGTTATTAGAAAACATATTACCATATTTGGTAGAAATTTAATAATGTTTTCGATTAAAATCACTTAGAGTTAACAGCAGTCAATAAACATTTTATGAGAGAAATAAAATAATCTAATTTCGCTCCTTTCATTCCAATATATTAACCAGGAAACAAGCCAAACAATATACAGTCCTATGAAAATTACATTAATTTAAATCTGGACCGCGATTATTTTTCTCTGTTGCTTTTTCTCCTTGTAAAGTTATCTTTGAATTTCGTTATACCACTTTGTACTGTTTGGGTTAGTTGTGTAATCATATGATTAAACTATGGGAAAAAACCCATTGCATAATATGTGTTTTTACGGTAGAATCATAATAAGAGTATATGGGGAAGTCATTTTAATTTTTCGGTTTTTTAATGTGGACGTGCACTGTGGCGTTACAACAGATATGAAAATAAGCTCATCTACTTATTTCACTCTTTCTCTCAGTGTCGTTTTGTTTGTTTGTTCGCATTCATTGCTCTTGCTCTCTCTCGCTCTCTCTCTCTCTCTCTCTCTCATCGTTTCTTCTCTCAGCGATATAATCTGAAAAACTTTTTAAACATTCATGAAGTGGAGCAATTTACTTTTATTCTCGGTACAAGAATACGAAAAAAGGAAAACGAGAGAAAGAAAGGGAACAAACATACATGTATATATAATACGAGTAATAAAAAAAAAATATATAACTAAAATAAAAACAAATTGTTGGAAACTGTTCAGAACTCGTAAAAGCAATTACCCGATGTAGTTTTTAAAACTTTACTACTATTATTATTACCATTGTAGTGGCAGTAGAGCATCTCCGAGTTTACCTAGTCGAAGAGGAGTTTGTTGCGTTTCCTCCTCCTATTTCCCCGGTTTTTCTCCTTTTTTTTCACTTCTGATAACTGTGTTGCATGCTTCCTAACGATCATCAAACATATCTAAAAACCGCACAACAACCAAATAGCCAGCCAGCAACAATCTACCACTTCTTACTACTTAGTATTTCAAATGCAGTTCCTCCACTTTGTTTAGTTCCTTTTTATATCATCCATATACGAAATTCGTGATTTCACCGACATGCAATTGACGTGCAATCGTTAACGTAAAAAGGCTGCTCTCATCATTATCATCGTCATTATTATCATCACGGTTTCTCGTTAAAAAAACAACTCTCGGCTGCGGTCTTAAAACTGTAGCGAACAAGAAACATGCTACCAATTTCGAAATCACTGCTGTTACCATGAAGGAAAGGGGAAATAAATGCAAATTTTGATTAATTGAGCAAAAAGAAATTAAACAGGAAACAGCTAAAAATAAACGGGTAGATGGGAGGGAAAAAGAGGCATAAATGCACACGGGCCACGTGTATTCCTATAGGTTAATATACGATCGCATCTTTAATAATTTCGCCGATCAAATATTGATTACGAATTAACAGAAAAGCAAATTGATTACACGATAACGGAAATTATGCCAGACATTACAAAATTGATGTTGTAAATTGATTTTTAATTCGGGCACTTGCGCAAAATTGAAACACCTCTGCTGCCGATGGTAATTAAGTAATTAACTAAGTCGACAGACTAATCTATTACCTCGAATGTTAATATTAACCCGACTGTATGGAAGGTAAACATCTCTACGGAAATTAACTATTTTAAACGAAAAATGAATACGAAGCGAGACGCAAGAATTAAAATAAAAACAGAAGCCACATTTCCTTCTTATTCTCCTTCCTCGACTAGCACTTCTACAATTAATTAACTCGCCTCTAATGTATTAAAATACACGCGTTACCGTTGGCGAGAAATCTCATTCGAATGCGGGATAAATAAGATTCTGCGTTGAAATAAAACTCATTTTGCATTACATTTAAAGTCGATAATTAAAAAGGATTGAATGGACGATTGTATTTTTATTCAACGGGCAAAGAAGAAAGGAAAATCTCATTTTCTGAGTGAAATAAAAAGTAGCTCCCGTCCGTTTTATAACTTTTGTATATTATCCGATGAAAGAGACGGAGATGGGCGACATGGGGACAATGAGAAAGAGAGGCTGGTTAGGAACGACAAGGCATTGATGTAGAAAATTGGGAAGCATTTGTACAAATAGGATATTATGAGAAGTTATTTCTCCTAGTAGTATTAGTACCGGCACCATTGCGCTCCCAGCGAGCAGAATTTGAATAGAATTCCTGATGATATAACGTAATAACAAAGCTTTTATGTGCCATGTTTAAGGCTCAAAATTAAATAAGACGTAATTTCCAGTTTAAATACCTACTTTAAAACTATTGTGATATTATTCTTACTATCATCATCATCACTATTACAAAACAATTAACACATATTTAAAGAGGCATTCGTTTTATAGTCATTACGTAAAATGTCTTTCCGTTCTATTACTTTGCGTCGAACCAATAAGACGGGAAACGAAGTCGAGGCAATTTCGATCGATTCGATTCGAAACTACCCACTCAATTATTCACTTGTACACTTTATTTTGGAGAACGAGCGTTCCTTGACCATAAAAACCATTTCGATTTTGATAATAAAACTTTCTGCTGCTTATTACCATTATTGTTTCACTCTATTTAAATTCACTTTATCTCGCATTAATTCACGCTTCGTTGATGGTAATACGAATCCAAACGAAATTGAACCTTCGCCCTATCTCCATTCCACCGCCTAGGTTAACGAACACACTTAAGCACTCCTTTTATTGGGGCGTTTGCTTTAACTTACATGCTATATTTGTTTTTAATCCCTTTTCTCTTTTTTATTACGGCGTAACGTATCTCCATGGCATAAAAGGAAGAGCTTAAAATAAAACCGTGTGCAGTTTAAATTCCGCGAAGAAGAAAATCATTAAATTGCTTAATACAAAAATTACTTTTCTTTTGCAAATTCACATAAGACAAGCGTTTCTCTTTAATGCCTTTTAATAATGCCATTGCATGCCGATCGAAGCGGGTCAACAATAATTGTTTTACGTGGAAAAGTCTCATCGAGTGATAAAAACGAAATGGTCGATTCGCTGTCATTGCAAAACACTAATTAATAGGGCAAAAACTCTTGGCATAAGTATAAGAACCCTCATTTTTTTTTCTTTGCGGTTGCAATTATGTAAGTACGAAGCAGAAGAAGAAGAAGAAGAAATAAGAAGATTCGACACGCAACGAGCTCGTCATCTATTATTATCACCACTATTATATGAGGTCGAATAGAAGATATCAGCATGAACAACAACAACAAGTTTTCAAAGTCGAACACGGAATTTATTATTATCACCATTATGTATGCAAAACTATAAACTATACTTTAATACAATGATCGAGAGAGAAAGATAGACAGAGAGAACAGTTGGAAAGAGAGTTTGAATATTGAAAATTACAAAATTACATTTTAGTTTCATCAGCATAATCATCGCTGCCACAATTGCCATTATCTAGGAAATAAATGTAACTTTTCCATTGACTATTTGCAATTTCGCTGGGATCGTTTCGTGACATCATAAAAGTCATATCGTCGTATAAAACATGTACGGTTAGCGTTAGTTTATTCTGTAAATATGTGCGAAGAAGTAAAAATTTCGAAAACGAAGGAAATAAGGCATATAGTATTATTGTAATAATAATAAGAGAGCTAAACAATGTTTACAATGAAAATGAAAGAAGGCAAAATACAAATAATAAGATGGAATAATACAATGGAAAGAAGAAACGTTTGTAAACGTGTGTGTATAGCGCGAAATCCTAAATGATTTGCAAACACCTACCTACCTGTATATGTATGTATAACTACGTTTTAGAGTAATGTGCACAATATAAATATTGACGTTGTTAGATTTCTCGTATTATTACTATTTTTATTTTATTTCGAATAGAAGGGAAAACAAAAATCATTTTTATTCTTATGCAATGTAAAGATGAGAAAGACGGCGGGCGTCTTTACAATTCGTTATCGTATGAATCCTTATTAAAAGTTACACGACGAGAAGTTTTTTTCCTGATGGCAGAAAGTTTCAGGAAATCGAGCCGGAGCAGTTTCTATTACAGAATATGAACTAATTTCATTGAATACATAAAATAAGATGAATCATTTGATTTAACAAAAGGCCCTTCCAGCCAGCCACCTGACTCAAAGATCGCTCATATCTCAATTAGCACTAACAACGTATTAATAAAGCATTTAATTCCAACATCCGATATCGGTATTATTAAATCATCATTTGCTGCACATTATGCTAATTCGATCTCTTACTTCTCACCGGGATGAACATCTGTGCGTAATTCACGTTAAAGGTACTACGAGATTTTCATTATAAATTAATATAATTAAGTAGAGTACAATTTATAAAATCCGAATAAAAGGATAATAAAACGATTTCCTATGACTGTACGAAGAAAGAATTGCATCGTTTCCTTTACTTGTTATTATCAACAATTTACTTATAAATATTTTAATTGTGCATCAGCGTAGAAAAGAGGATTCGCCTATTAAGCAATTCCAAACAGTTTTTTCAATCTGATTATAATTATAATGATCCTCGCATTTTAATTGTGTCACCTATTCAAGTATGAAATTACGCATATTCCCGTGGAAATTTTATTCCACATGCAAATCGAATAAATTAATCTATTTGTAATTAATCCATGTTGAACTAATAAGAGGTATTTGCATAAAGAAAATGCCAACCGTAACATATTATTAACAAGACGTACAAAGATTTAAATCAAAACCCGGGGTTCATTTAAATTTCGCCTTCGATCCATCCATCGACTACCACTTCTTGCACTTGGTGCACGTATTAACACACCGAGATGTATAAGTGAGTTCAATTGTAAACGAGTGTAGTATGCATTATTATTTCTCCTTTTTCCTTTTTGGCATACGATCAACTATCGTAGGAAGTTTTAAATGGATGCAACAGTTCCATTTATTCCAAGTAACGAGCATTTCGTTGCGTTCATGACCTGATTGCAATTTATTTTTGGAAGTGCACAAACGGTTCGCTTAAATTTTACGTACAAGTCTTTGGAAACTTTATTAAATCCAATAATCCTTAAGCTACTTCCATGCAATCAACCCCGAAAGCATTTCTCACGCCGCTAACATGCGAACCTCTTCATTTACTTATCTTACAAAAACGAAACGAAACAGACGTTGATGCATGACGTCCTTAAAGACAAAGAAACAATATAAACGGAAGAGATGATAAGCGTCAGAAGGAGACGAATTAGTAATAATTTCACGTTCATTACGGCACCGTCACACTCTATTTCGGTCGCGGTGGTAATGGTTGGCCTCTCTTTATACAAGTGGATGGACTTTGCCAAACTCTTGATCATATTGCCAACTGCATAACAAACCAATTCTGAACGACATGTTCCGACCCAACCACTCTTCTTTCGATAAGATGCAGCCATGCTTCAATATGTCGCAATGCAGAGGAGCCAGCACAGCACTTCGATAATAACGTACATGTACGTAAGAAGAGGAGGAAGAATAATGGAGACAAAAAAAAACGAAGAATAAGGAATGCAGGGGAGAAAAATTGCAGGCAGAGACTTAAAGTTGTTGTTGCAATAGAACGAGATTAGAGCTATTGATAAGGCCAAAGTCGAAGAGAATAAGTGTACGAGATGAAGAGGACGCAAGCGAAATAAAATAATATGAGTAAATAAAGGAACTGACCGATTCTGTATTCAATTCCATGCGAGGACAACGACGACGTAGCAGCAGTAAGTTATTGGAGCGTGAAGATAGACAAAAAATGTGTAGACGACGAAAAAGAAGTGCACGAACAATTTGTTCCATCAAGCAAAGAATAATAAACGAGAAGACGTTCACCGATGATAAAAGTAAGAATAAACAGATGATTTCCATAAATTCTTATAGTTTTTATCTGTTAGTAGGTAGTACAAAAGTAATATCATTTAGAATTCTAAAACATTCTTGGCAATAGTTTGTGGTTAAGAAATAACTTCTATACTTCGAGTTGTAGAAGAAAAAGGAAATTGGCAACGCTCTGTCGTTATTGAGCATCATCAGAGAAGCGAAGACCAGCAGGAAATTAAAACGGTAGGTAGAAGTAGGTAAGTATATATTTTTTTCTCTTGAATCACACTATTTATATACGTTTGCTTCTTCGCTCGCCGATAGATGAAGAGAGAGACGATAAAAGGTCGGACACCTCACTACATAATAGCTTCCCTCGAGTTATTGACGAAGGCAACAATCTTCGTGAAATACTCTTCAAAATGGATATTTAGATGTTTTACTGCAATGCGGAACAACTTTTCTTACCTTAAACACAAAAGTATAAAGCAAGAGAACATCCTTGACGATGGCTCTTTTTATACGTAATATATCTGAGTGTGTGAATA
This sequence comes from Hololepta plana, assembly GCA_963695495.1. Classification (NCBI taxonomy): domain Eukaryota; kingdom Metazoa; phylum Arthropoda; class Insecta; order Coleoptera; family Histeridae; genus Hololepta; species Hololepta plana. The sequence goes on along the minus strand of OY968832.1, from coordinate 13,410,806 downwards.
AGATGCAACAACGACAAATAGCAAAAAGTTAAGTAAAAAGGCGAGAAAGACAGAGACGGAGGAGAAGCGTCGAGTTGATATTACAAAATCTGGCATACACAAACGTCTGCTGCCGTTTTACATTTGTTATCCTTTCAGATGAGGATGTCTTACCGAAAGATTATTTCTCTCTATATAAAAGTAATAAAATTTATCGTACAGTCAGAATCGTTCAATAAAATTTCCTGCTTTCCAGTCTATAATATCGAGCATTCTTATTGTATATAGGAAGAACTGTTAAATGAAAGAATCCTTTCCCATTCGGAATAAAAAGAAGACGATTCTTTTTTTTTCGTCCATTTTAACGATTGTTTATAATAAATTACAATGATTAATTATACCGCGAGAACAGAAAGACGAGACACAAGAAAGAAACCGAATTGGATATCGTTGCTTTAATAAATGACACGAGCGGACAAGGAACGAAAAAAAAACTTAAAGAAAACTCTTCGACTACAATTTTTAAATAACGGCAATCTATTTTTACGCGCTTTTCAAGAACAACTTCATTTATTTTTATCTACGCTGTGAGTACGTTACGTAATATGGTTAATTACATTAATTATTTTTTATTAAATCATCATTGATCGCGCATCATCATCATCTACATAAAAAAAACGAAGTCACTTCTCTCGCGGCTTAAGAAATGAAACAATTGGTTGGTTATTAACTCAGGAAAAAAGTCTTTAGTACGATTTTAAAGTTAAATGCAACCAAAAATAAAAATCTCTCTAAGTAATTATTACTGGTGCACAGTAAATATGAGGTAGACCAATCGTACTGAGAAATAATTTAATATCATGCATCACCGATCCAAAATAAATTAAAGGGAAGCAAGAATAACAGTCATTATTATCGCTGTTGTTGTGATGCAGCTCTTGCGAAGAACATAACAACCAAAACAGTTGTCTCATTTCATTTTAATGAAGAAACTACGTAACATGATAGAATAGAGGAAATTCGAGTGCAATTGGAAAATAAGGATTACAGCCAATTACGCTCATTCATTCAACATTATTACACACAACCTTCTTTCGTTTTCATAAGTAAAAATAAGCTAAAATTGTAGTGGACTCGTCTCGAAGGTAATTGATGAAACGGAATTTTTGTGACATTTTTATTAAGCACTTAACACTTCTTTTTTCGTAAAATTTATTTAACATCGGTATTCAAAACATTTCCTCTCTATTTTATACAGGATGTCCTCCGACAGTCGATATTCTACTGCAACAAGTTACAAGATTCTTTTTTATTCCTGCACTGTACTATTTCCTCGTAAGCAATCAAACCTCGTCTCTTTAAGTTCCTTATTATTTTTAAAGTCGCGTTATTTGTAAACGTCCATGCCCATTTGCCACTTTTAAAAGGTAATCCTAAAGAAATTAATTTAACTTCGTAATAAAAAGAAATTCCTTGGTAATTCTGTCTTTTCGAACATTCACGGATCATTTTTTCCTTGTCACATTTCGAAAACGCTTCATCCTGAGTCTCTTCAAGTGTTTCGATATAAATAGAAGCGTCTTCCAATTTGAAAACGTACCATCTGTAATTTAGAAAAAAATAAATGCAGGTCGTGCCTCTTTATTTTAATCTAAAATAGACGATATTTTTGGAAAATTCCACTCTTCTACAAATCAATTAAAACCAACGGAATCGGTTATGGGTCAATTTCGAAATGTAGCTGTATAGGCAGGAAACGGAAAGGAGCGTCCTCACGTTAGTGAGATCTATTGTATAATTTTACCATTGCGAAGGATATATAATTAAACGAACGCACCCAATTCACAATGGCAACAGTACAATGAAAAATAGAGGCGATTTTTCTTTTTTGCTCTTTTCATTAGTATTTCTCGTATAGATTTTTCAAACGTTTGGATACGTATTTAACAGAAAAGAGATAATAATAATTAGATTGTGAGAAAATAAATAAATAATAATACAGTCATTAATGCTGCAACTAAAAAATAATAATAATGAGATTCCAATTATAGACGTAATAAGTAGGTGTTGATTGTTAAATAAATATTGACTGGCGACATAAGTGAAGAGGTGAAAATATTTTCTTATTCTTCTTTCCACCAAGAGACAGGTTCTTTCGTTATTCTTTGTACTATTTAAACAAAAAAAAGCACGTGAATTTCAACGAGACGTAACAAGAGGACAAAAACGAAGAAAAAACGTAAACACTTGTGGTATATTTGCCAAAAGAGAAGAAGAAAAAAGCTTGGAATAGGTTCTTGTTTAAAGGGTTCGGAATTAATTTTTATCAAATTAATTAACGGATATTTTTTCCTTTTACCAACGATCAATATTAGATACATACGTGCGTTGTATGTGGTTCTTATTTAAAAAATTGCATTTCTCTCTCTCTCTCTCTCTCTCTCTCTACGTCTCTCCTTTCTTTCTACACAAATCATTACCGTTTAGTCATTTAAATATTTAACCGTGAAGGCTTTCAATTTAATTAAATAACGATAATGGAAAACCGTTTCCCATACGCAAGTTGCTTTTTTGCATCGTTTCGTTTAATTTTTATTGCTAATTGAGTTCTTCTACGTGCCGCTAAAGGATATCTCTTTATCCAACGTTTCGTTTATCAATTATTATTGAGGATAACCAACAATTATTAATTATTTCAATGTGTTGATGATTCAATAGGGAGTGAATTTAAAGTACATGCACGACGACGACGATGATGATATAGTCTATTGTTCAAGAGACATTTATTTATTTATAGTTTTGGAAACTTTAGTTATTAATATTCCCTATTCAATTCGTTTGTGTATGTGTATCGTACAGGTAGTTAATGTTCGAATTGGTGAAATATGTGGAATATATGTGGGATATTTCTTCTTGTAAATGAACATTGAATAGTTAATTAAGATGTAAATGAAATTTTAGATAAGGGTATTATTAGCAAATGGAACAAAGAAACCAAGTGAGAGAGATCGACTTGTGAAAGAAATTATTTAATTTAATTGAAACCGTATGATTAATACGAAAATCACTTATAAATGCTATATAGGTTTACATTGCATAATGAAGAAGGAGAAAAAAAATTGTAATTAATGATTAATTTCGTAATAATGGAATAAAGAGGTAGGGTGGGTTGTATGCGAGAGAATAATACTTAACATGCAAACATCTGCAATTTTCACGATTCACTGCATAAATAACGAAAGGAAATTAGAAAGAATGAAAAAACAACCTTTTTTATTATTAAATTAATTTAGCAGCAAACGTGTAGGCCAAGGTCGTTCTCGTAGTATGTTTAATAGAGGAAACGAGGAAGAAAATAGAATGCTCAAGTATTCGGATGCGAATTGGCATTATAAGGGCATTACAGCAATAAAGTGTTATTGAACAAAACTTTAGCTAAAAAATAATCGAAAAGTAGCAAAACACGCTACATACGCTATAAAATTGAAGACATAATTTCAAGCAAAAATTCCGGTGTTCGACTAAAGTAGTGTTAGGAGAGATATTAGAAGTAAGTGTATATGGTGTTTGACTTGTATTAAATCATACCAAAAGAAACCAGATGCTTCAAATTTAATCAGCATAAATTTAAATATATTGAAATTTATTCCGGAAGATTCCAAAACCAACATTACGGAATTACTATCTCTCTAACAAATATATTTACATTTATTCAGAATTATGTTGCTTATCCCGGGAATAGTGTTGGAGCGAAATTGATGATTGTACACCTAATAAAGGGAGCCATCTCTCTAATACTTTTTTAATACACTTTAACGTTACCAGAAACTCGCATAAAAATCAATCGACCTTTTTGAAAATATATAACCTCCGAAGTCGTTCCTTTTTGAACCAACACTTCTCACGCTCAAAACACAATATACCATGAACTTATTACGAATTTAAGCCGAGTAAAATTTATTTGCTTAATGCTCATGGAATTCCTTCTTGTTTACCCATAATAAATTTAATAACCAAACTACTACATCATTTTCATTATAATCCATTATATTGTTGGTGTAATGTTTCCCTCGTATAAATATAAAATTGTGTGCGAGTATATAAAAATTGAAGGACATTGTATCTAAATATTTCCACTTGTACAAATAATAATAATGGCAAACGTACACGTATGTATATAATATAAACACATAGGCCTCACTTTTCCTACGAATATTTATTTAAGCCCCTAACGCCCGTAAATTGTGCTGGTGGCGGGCGGTGGCGGCGGCAGGTTGATTAATTTAAATAGGAAACTTTCGAAAACCATATTTTTCCGCTAGTGTTCCAAATAACACGTTCCATTTTGTGCGTGCATATTTATACCAGCCTCAAATACTTAATTGTATTTTAATTTTCAATAATTTAATGAAGTTTTATTAAAGACACATTGGAAATCGATAGAAATTACGTGTGGTGTCACACAAACATAAGACTAACACATTTTCGTGCATAACTTCTTTTTTCGTGGATCAATCTGGTCTAAACCAATATTTTTGGATTCAGAATAGCAAAACACATCGAATTCAACTTAAGCCATTTGAAAACATCTGAAAATCTGTGAAAATGAACTTTTTGTAATATGTTTATTAATTGAAAGGATTAATTAATTTTTCACCTATCGTAACACACGGATATACGAATATGATTTTGATAAATCATCAGCAACGCAATATATTTAGCTGCGAGTGTTGTATAGGTATTAGATGTAAAATAATAGTATTGCAATAATCGATTCGAGATTGGTAACGCCCGATCGATTTGATCCTAATAAGATCCATACAAAATGCATCATTAGAATGCAATGGACTATTTAGTTGTTTATAACCGAATAATAATTATCTGGTATCCGTCCACATTCCCTCCCACTAAATGCGGATTAACAGCCAAGTGTCATCGCACGTAACAATCTAATTATCAAACGAATCTTTTATTTATTACCTTTAAACCGCAATAAATTAAATAATCCAACACGTAATAAATACAGGTGTTTAATTATGTAGGTAATCAATTTGTTTAATATACATTTACGTGTGTGTGTTTGTGTGTGTATTTTGATTAATACAACCGGTTTGAATTTAATTAAAAAGTCATAAAAAATATTTATTTCAGAATATAATTCACGGTGTGCGAAAAAATACGCGAAAGAGAGAGTCGAGTAGAATGAATGGAAGATTAATAAATCAACAAAATACGAGGGCAATTGGAAAAGAAATGGTACGAAGCAAAAGCCGCAAGCAGTTGTGTGATAATTGTAAGATCACAGACAAAGTTTGGTGTCGATTTGCACTATTTCCTACAATTTAGCAACGAATGAGTGAAGTAAAAGTAATTTTCTCTTTCTTTCTGGATTGCCCTCGCACTATCAAACACGATATTTCAAGAAATAAAACTAGTTTTAATGTTATTAAAATGTACCGAGAAAACATATTACAATTAAATGGAAAGCACTTGCTCATTTTTTCAGTATTAAGTAGCAATGTTTGGGATATAAACATTTTCCTAAAAGCAATTCGTTATTTTGTAGGCTCGTCATTTTTCCCTTTACTTTACTAGTACCTATTTCATTTTCGTTTTCAATTAATAGTGCACGCCATTCATACGAAAAGTGGGAAAAAATTGTAATTATTCCAAATGCCACAAAGCATAACGGATTCCTACTCGTTTATTATTATTTTTTCCTGCCTTGTTTTGCATTATTCTTTTCCTTTTTCATTTTGCCTCGCACAACACTTGACGTCGCGCTGTTTTATCAATCAAAAATGCTTTTTTGTTGGATTTTAAATGACGATTTTTGTCGAGGGAATAGAGGGAGCAGCAAATATTAAAATTCCTCATTAAAATCACACCGAGAAATTTTGTTGCAATATGGTAAGAGATTTGTTGTGGTTGCAAGCAAATTGAAATTAAAGTTTATAGCGCATTATCGATAAACGTAGCAAATGCAATAAGATGGTCCGACTTTGGCGGAACAGCAAGAAAAAGAAACGAAAACGGGAAAATGATAACGAGGATTTAATAAAAACTTTTTTGTCTTTTTGTACGAGGAGAAAAGAGTCTGTGTTAGTGTGTGAGGGTAGGAATTATATTGAAGTAATTATACGAGCATTACGATTGTTATGAAGGCAATTAAAGAGGGATTAAAAGGGAAATAGAACTTTTCTCCAATTGGTTTTTTCTTTCGTCCTCTCTAATTTATCATTATCATAATCGTATTTATTTGTTAATTTCAAAATTGCCATTCAGAAGCGCACTTTTTGTTTTATTAATCACAATGAAAATCATTGCGCTCACGGTATATGATCTTCGAATATGTATAGCAGCATAAATATCCGGGTAAAAGCAAAAAAAAACAGCAATTTTATAGATATAAAGAAGCAGATTGTTGCATTCGAAAATTTTTATTACGGCAATAAAAGTATCGCGTACTTTACTTACTGTTAATAACTCGTTTGAAATTATCACCGGCGATTTACATATTGTTATTATTTCGTAGTACAAAATCAAAAATAAAAAAAAGTAAATGGAAAGCAAGAATAACAGAATGTGTTGTAACGCACGCGTGTACATGAACTTGATCTGCAACTTTATTAATCCATATTCATGCCACATTCAAGAACAGGTTAAAGATTGCGTAATAAACATGTAATTTTATTCGGATTAACAATCCCAATCTTCTACGGATGATTTATTCATTGCATCCAGTTTACGAGAGAATTGATTCTATCAAAGCAAATATTATCCACTAACTATCGGTAATTAATAGTCAATAATTAGGCGCCATTTGGAGTTTGGTCCACAATAATGCGAATATTTGTTTAATTTTACTTCACGTGTAAAATAATCAAGTTTAATTAGAAACTAATCAAATGTCGCCAACGCTTTTAGGTGATTCATAAAAATTAATATAATTTTGCACTGCGAACTAATCACCGATAATAAAGTGCATGTAGAAAGGAATAAAGTTTCTTATATTCGAATAAAACTTCATTCCAGCTACGAGCGTTCACGTAAAATTTATTTATGTCCATGTAATTAATTCATGTTGAAGCGAAAAATTGCACGACACCGAAAAAAAGGGAGCTATAATTAAATTTAATTGCAAATTAATAAGGTTAAGTAATAATTTTATATTATAAATTGAAATAGATTCGTAAATACTGCCAGGTTTTAGGTATCAAGGTTTCGCAGTGATTAATTTCGAAAAAACATGCACGTTCCGGTACGATGAATATATAGGTAATTAGTTTGAAGGAAATTTGTATCTATATACACACCACACATACACGCAAATCATATGATATTTGTATTATATTCGAACACTATTGCAAGTTACATCCAGGTCTACCTGTATTTCCTGCTAATCACGTTTCCGTACTACACACAGACGCACACTAAACCGTAATACATAATTCGATGAATAGTAAAATGTTTAATTAAACTAATTTAATAAATCTCTTCAACATATACGCACATCGAGTACAAACGAATGCAATAGCAGCGTACACGTCGCAAATATTAAATGAGAGGTGAATCGGAAACGGTTAAAAGTTGCGTTACACTCAATTAATTGAATAAAGAGAATATTATTAATTACGACTCCCGTACAGTATTATCTGTAACAAGAAAGTGTTTATCTTCGCCCAACTAAAGTACTGCATGCAAGTAGTATCATCTGGCAGCAGCAGTAAGCTCTAAGCACAATTATTAATACCGCCACACAGTCACTATTATATACTACTGTAGTAATAGAGTACGAAAATTTAATTTAAAACGATATAGAGAAGCTCGACTGCATTCGAAATTGTTTTAATCCCGATTTAAATCCTTTTATAGACATATCTTTGAGATAAGCAAAAGACTTCGTTTCGCGTTTATTTCCTCTACTAGCGAAAAGTGCATAAGAATGTATTGGTAGCTATTTGGAAAAATATTTAAAAACTCATTTTTTTCCTAGCTATTTTTAAATTGCAGCTCGAGTTTAAAAAAAGAAATTGCAAAAGAGCGAATACAAGTCGACTAACATAAATCATATTGCAATTAAGTAATACGTAATGACTATAATTGTACGGTAGCCGAATAAAAAACTAACGTATTGAGTATATAAAATGTCAGGATGGAAATGGGAGAATGATAAAGGGAAAAAATTGCACAACACGCGAAACTTAATGCAATTAATATAAAAACCGTTCCATTTTTTTTGCCTTCATGTAAAATAGTAGATTAACAGCAGAATGAAGTTAATTAAAAGTGTTTGGCACTCGAATTGCATTTATTCTTCTCTATTTTTAAAATTATCTCTCGCCACAAATATTTATTACGATTCACTCTTGATCTTCTCCAAATCTATTTCTAACTCTGCTCTCAGATGTAGCCATTAAAACTGTGCACGTGAAATATTAAATGGTTTATGGTGCGATTGTTAACTTCAAAAAAAAATTACGCGACCACAAAATGAAACAACAAAAGAAAAGGTAATAAATTTTCGTGTAATATTGTTATTCCCACTTTTAAATGTCTCAACTATTCTAATTGGCAATAAATCCAACAAGTTTTTTTTTTAACGAAATTGCTGCATTTTTTAAATTCCCCGTGACAAATTTCGATTTTTCCTTTGTAATTTTGACGTCTTTGTACTATCTAAAATTAATTGAAAAGCATTAAATTGCAATAGAGCATTTTAAGTGCCTCATCTACGAATACGACTTTTGGTAAGATAAAATTAGTTGCTCGACATCAATCCTCTTATCAAAATTAGAATTGTGTAATTTTAATGCTCTATGTGATCGGTGGAAATGAATGAAAATATAAGAAGTTTAGTTTTCGCAATTTGATGCTTATTTATACGAAACGGTTTCTGTTTCGTACGTTTTATTTTAATCTTGCGGAAGTGTTGAACGAAAGCGAAAATAACTTAAGAAGGTACAACAAGTTCAGATGGTTTTTGTCCTCTCTCTCTCTCTCTGTCGCTCTTCGCATCGTTCTTCGTTTCACATTAAGTTCCTTCAACATCCCCGGTATTAATTTTGAGTGTATATAATTTACGTCAGAAACAGAAGTACAAATACACGCACACACACACACACAACTTCATTCATTCATTTTAGCGATGAACGTTTCCACGTTTTGGGAATTCTTCATTAAATAATTTAATATCCAATTTTCTGTAGTTCCTCTCACTTTCTTCCCGCTATATTTCGCCCTAAAGTAATTATTATCGTACACAATTATATTGTAGGTACAATTTTCATGTAGGCGTTAATCAGTATCCTTTCCATTATTTATTAAATACACACTTTTCTTCTTGCTTTTATTTCCATTTTGTAAAATTAATTAATTTTCTTTTAAACGAAAGAGGAAGTTAATTGTTTTAAAGCGGAATAAGAAAGTACAAGAAATGGCAATAACTGCTACTGAGATTGTAAAAATTTACAATAAGTGCTGGAAAATAAATAAAGCCCTACTTTTAAAACTCGACTTTAATTGAATCAAGTCATAATGAAATTGTAATAAAGCAATTTAAATGAGAAATTTTGAAGTTTTGTACATTTGGCAGTGCACTACTACTATATCACGAAGTTAACAACTGGAAAACAAATTTTTTGTTTCTCTTTGCTTTAATGCATGACATAAAACGAAATAAATAATGTTTTAATTTGATGAATAAGTTAGCAATATACGAGGGTCACCGCAGTGATACGAATCATTGGTAAATTAATCATTTGGAAAAGAAGCTAACAAAGTGAACGACATGTAAATCTCCGAATGAAAAGCCCATAAAAAAACTCGTAAATAATATATTCTTTCATGTAAAATTGTTGCTAAGAGCAAAGAAAATTTCAAAGTAACCCCCGTACATGTGAGAAAATTTCCAAGAGTTCAAGAACATTATAAATTCGTATGTATTTCAAATGGAGCTTATTTTATTCAACCTATTTATTTTCCAATTACAACTTTCCTTTTCGACATCGACATTTTTCTTCAAGTGATATTATTACCACATAAAAAAATTGTCATAAAAAAGTCAAATCGATAAATTATTTTAATACGTCTTTGTACGAGCAGTAATGGCATAAATATCCTTTAGCTAACATTTTTTATCGTCAAAGTAAAAGGACCTTTACTTTATTCCATTACTTCTTTTTTACTCAAAGTATATATTAAATTTAATTACCGCACACGTTGTTGCTAATATATATAACTACGAAATAATAATAATCGTCCCCCCTTTCAATTACAGTCCACTTTTATTTTTTCTCTGCAATGAACGAATTAATAATAGCGATTTGTTACGATTGCTCTCAATCACAATGTTTGTTTGCCCTCTGTAATACTTGTATTTGTTTCCTTCTTTTTCCGTTTACGAGAAGGACATTGACATTTTTTATTTGCACTGCCTTAAACAAATTAAAAGTCGCAACACTTCACGGTGCATTAAATTAACGCTCTGGTTCAGATGCAGGAGGTGAATTATGCGGGACAAAAGGAAAAAAAATTAAGAAATGGCAAAGACATTTTCCAGAAGCATTGTAACTTTGCAGGAAATGCCCTTTAAAAAGAAAATGGAAAACACAGAAAGGGCGTTGCTCATATTTCTTACAGTATACATTTTATTAATAAGTTCTTGTTCTCCTCCTTGCCTTCTATTCAATTCACACAATTAATTCACACCCAAAGAGATATATCAACAACTTAGAAGTGTGCGTACGTTGTGTGTTCCCTCATTATCTTTAAATCAATTTACCATGCGAACAAGAAGAAGAAACACTCGAGAAGCCATTTATGTAGAGGAACGCATTTGATAATTAACGTTGAAAACCACATCCAAGAAGTGATGATGAAAATTAAGCACATTGAAAATTATTAACTTTGTAAAACGCACTTGAAAATTTAGATTTAGAACTCGCTAATTAGCCGTTAAAATAGAAAATTTATCTGCAATTACAATGACACTAAATCGGGAAGAGCAGAAGTAAAGAAATAATTACAATAACAAAGAGGAAGGCTTCGCCATTTCAATCGGGACAATTACGTTCTAAATTGCTCGCTATCGATCGAAAGATCTGAATAAAACCACCATAATTCTTTTCTCTGCGTCTCTCTGTTTACTTAATTAAATGTTGCTTTTAAAGAAAAAATTGGCTTATTAATAACAATAATAAATGTTTGTTGTAATAAAAATTTAAATGTTTTCCAAGAAAACGAGACATTAATCAGTTTATAATAACGACTCGTTTCTAGATTAAACACGGAAAAAAGGAAAACGAAACAATAATTAATAAATTAATTAATTTCTAATTGGAATCTGGATGTAAAGAAACACCACTGAAAAACTCTGTTGCTACTATTTCACCTACCACTTGCTTGTTATTACATATTAATTCCTTTTAAAATAGAAGAATAAGAACAATAGGAAATTAAGTTCGTGCTTGAAAAAAGTTAACAGACAATTTCTATACTATTGTTATTTAAATTAACTTGCAATGTTGTTATAATAGAGAAAATAAATGCCTCTTTTCTTTTATAGTTTTAAACGTATACGTACGTATAAACGCTTTCTATTAAAATTAATTTTTTTAAATTGTCTTTCATTGTTAAATTCATTATCATTAATTCCATTCCATCTCTTCCTCATTCATATAAACTAATCTCCATGCTTATCACTAACCCACCTAAACACAAACACTTCTTCATTTTTTATTTCTTCCATTGTTAATTAATTATGGGCGCGTTTTACCTTGCAGGCACGTATACTTACCTAAGCAATCATTCATAACGACCCTGTATTATCGAATAGTTATTATCATTCTTTACCTTTTTTGTATTAAAGGAAACAATTAATTCTAATTTTAAACGAACTAATTAATCATTGTTTTAGATATTTCCTTTTCTAATTAAATAAATCTATATCGAACGTTATTATGAATATTACGTGATAAAGAACGTTCCCCTTTTCTCTATGATTTATTAATATTAGAAAAATTAGACGGCGGAACTTAAGCAATGTTTTTATTCAATATCAATCGAATTGATTTTTGTGCATTAAACTAATTAAATTATTTCTTTATCAATTCGCCATCAATCCCTTAACCTAATTTCATTAAGCCACATGGATATTTCGAGCTAGAGACTATATACGATAGGAATGATAATGATAAGTTTAAATTTCAACCGTTCGACCTTGCGCTGAGTTTTATTACACTCAATTTTGGACTTCCTTGGCGTAATAAAAAACTAGAAGCTCTTTCGTCAACATATGAACATAATTGTAATTAAATGGTTTATTCGACACTTTATTGTAGGTTTCTCCAAATAAATTAAATCAACTGTAATGAATGAATATTTAATTTTGTAACGATCATTTAAACGTAACTTATATATTCCAGCAAGGAGTTAACGCCCTATATTCCAAACGCAGTACCACAAATTGATTTAAAAGTCCTAGGAATTTGAATGGCTTTACGCTGATTAAATAGAAAAAATCAAAAAGTAACTATTTTCAGATAACACGCTTCCGTTTTCTCGAACAAACGCGGAATGTTAATCCAATTTACAACCAGCGATACGTTTATTTATTTTAAATCTGTTTCGCCTTAACACCGGCAATAATTTCATGTTAATTAGCCTCCTACATAATAATGAGGACGGCGAAGACGAATTAAGAAGCTTTAAACCATCAAAGTATCCACAAAAAACGAAAGATTTTACTTTGTGTTTTATTCGTTGCTTATCTGTCGAATTCTTCATATACGCGCAGATCTACTAAATTATACGCTAGCGAAAAGAATTGTAAATGTACAGAGAGATAGTTACGTTAACTGGATTTTAATGACATACGTATCTAATTGTACGAGAAGAAAAAAAACAGCAAAAAGTGCATTTACTGTATATTTTTATAATAATGGAAACCGGACGTTGTGTGTAATTTCCTTTTCAACGTATTTTTATTTTCTACAAAAAGAAGTCTCATTCTTTTCTTCTCGTAGTTATTGTACTGTTAAGTGAACGCCGTGAAATATAATGCGTGGGTAGCTTAAGCTTAGAACCGAACGAAGCTTAGATTCTCGATCTAAAATTACACGAGGGAAATGTTGATTTTCATGTGGCATTATCGGTTTTATGCGCTCAAATATTTATACGTACATACAAGGCGTGGTAAAACTCGTTCGCCAGTTTCAATGGGGAACTTCGTGCGTGGCAACCAGACGTTTTAGCGCGCCCTGTATGTGGCAATTTAGCAAAAAATACCTCATCTTCGACACTTTATGATCCTTTTTAATCGCATGGAAATTTAAATCTATGTTAAAGAGAAATTCGTAGTCGTGTTTCGCAGCTTGTTTAAGAAGTTTATTGTTGTCGAAGGGCGGCGTGTAACGAGCAAATACTCAACGAAACTTGTTCGAAATTTTCGCAATAAATTTGAAGTTTGAAAATTTAAATGTTTCTCTTAGGATAGTAGAAGTGGGTGTGCGTGTGTGCGGTAGTTTGAAAAGGGCTCCTCCTTTGTGCTCTCATAAATATCTATTTTGTTTATGTTTGATATTATTATTATCCACGTTGTTTTCCATCGTACATACGTATATACTATGTGTTCGTCACAAACTGGCGGCAGTGGTAGCAGTAGCATTAATAACGTGTGAATTATGTAAGCCGGAAAATGCTTGTGGCTGTCACTTGACGACATTTTTATTTACACTTGTTTGTACGTAACGTTCGCTCCTCTTTTTATTCCGCTTTCCGTTTTCTCTTTCGTTTTATATTTTCCTTTTGGGCCGGCAATATACGTATGTGCTCAGGTGGACAAACAATCCGCATTTCCTTCGCCATCGTCATCGTGCTGCTACTGCCATTGCTTTTGCCGTTGTTGTGACGCCTAAGTGCAAAATGTAAAGATAAAGTTAAGCCGTTTCCAGAATAACAATATAACCGGGCGTTTAATACAAAAAGTGTAATGGGAAAAAGCGTTTCCATCGTTCTACGGTGCACATCCCGTATAATACGTTTATATGTAAAGTGTTGAACCATAAGAAAAAGTGTAATTTTCCATTTCCCCATTATTTTCCGTTTCTTTTCCGTAGCGTGGACCTCCGCTGCGACTCCCTCTCTTTTACGGCGTTCATTATCGCGCGCACCTTATTCAGAAATAATCTCACGTTTAATAACAATCCATTCGTTCCCATTAAATCTCGTAGGATTGCGAAATTGTTTAATTTAACCATTTTATTTTTCGCTCGCCAAATGGAATTGTATTTAACATACAATCGACACGCGAATGCGACAAAAAAGAATTAACCGCTTTTGATGTTCGTTGCAAATCAAAGAATTTACGCACCCATTTGTTATTTATTGTTCAATCGGAATAAAAACGCATTTAAAACGAAATTTATTTTTAAACGATTAATCCATTTTATTCATTTGTTGCAACTACACGTTCGAAATGTGAAAACTAACACAGATTTTTCTCTCTTTTCTCTTCATGGAATGTTCTATTAAGATTCTGCCTTTTGAATGTTTTGAAAATTAAATGAAATTATCGACAAATTGGTGTAACGGCTTTTCAAACGATCTCGTAAATCACATATGCTAAATACAGTTTGAAAGATGTATCAAAATATTAACGTTAAAATGTGCAATTTAACTTTTAAACATCCGGTGTCACATTTAGTAGGTGGGTAATAATAAACCGGTGCGACTAGAAACATTGAAAACCCATTTATCATCACTGCGAATATTTAAAATATTTCTCTATTTCTATTCAAAATTTCATTTGGAATAAAATCTCCAATTTTCCCTGCGTTTAAATAATATTCATACTCAGTGCTAAATTAAATTAAATTATTGCCTAATATTTCATTTTTTAGCAAAATGATATTATTATTATTACATTTATTTTTCCCTGCGTAAAAAAACGCACAAAAAAGTAAAGCGTTTTGTTAAATTTATGACCACGAACCCTGACGTTTTAATATGTAATATTATTGGTAAAATGAACGTGAAACTCCCAGAACCGCTCAGTTTTTTTCCAACTTTTATTTTCCATCATGAGGGATTGAAAACAAAACGAGTGTGAAAAAAAATTATTATTATTTTCTGTACGTGTGTGTGTAACGGAAACTTTGTTACGCAATTGCCAACCAAAAATTCGCAATGTTTTCGTTTAATGTTATTATTGTGCTAGTCGTAACATTTACAATTGTATGGCGTGTTGTGGGGAATAAAATTCGATAAACTTTAATTCCACAAGATAAAAAATTGTTGCATTATTAATGTACATTATTAAGTATTAAAACATATTAAAAATGTTTATGGCCAGCATTAACGCTATTAATATTCGTATTACCTAAATTATATTATTAACGTTTGTAAAAATTTTATTTGCATTATTTACATTTTATTGCCAAACGTTTCTAATAAATTAATAATCTCGTTCCCCAACAGCTAATGCATGTGTAACTGGCACATTTATGATAAAGCGAAAATAAGTGCGAAGATGCTATTAATAATAATAGTAATGATTATTTGCCTTCGAAAGCATTTACATTAAGGAAAATTGGTGAAGAGAAATCCTTAAAGGCAAATTGCCAAAAAATTAATTTGAAAACACAATCTGTCGCCCTTTTTTCCTGTGGAAACTTATTTTAAATTTAAGCAAATTATGTCGTTACTGTTGTTCTCATTCATAAATTGTGACATCAAACAACTTTCTTTACTTCATTGTCTCAACAAATAGAAGTTAATTTGCAATTTTCGCAAGTTTGATTTCAAAAGAAATAAGACTAATCGCAATTTTTCCAAATCCATCTATAAATTAACCAGGGCCAACTTAAATCTAGTTCGTCTATTAACTAATCAGTTTTAATTAGCCGACGATCGAATCTTATTAGTACTTAATTTTAATTGAATACTTTCTCGCAAAGTTTATTAGATTTATAAGCTTTAATTGTTATCAATATCCGAAGTGGAACAATGAAGAAAAACCGTTAACTTTAGGCAAACTTTACTGAAAACGATAAAAAGAAAACTTATCAACAGCCAAATTATTCCAAACTATTTAAAAGCAATTATAAAATCATTTATAAAGATATTTTTATTGAATCAGTCAGTTATAAATTACAGCTACTGAACGATCAAATACAAATTACTAGAAAACATTTGTAGTTATGTTGGCAACTACTGTATGACAGTTACCTCTAGTTATAAAACTAAAAGGTGTTCATCAATCGTCTTTTAATGTGAATTAATGTTAAATAAAAGTTTTTATTGATGTAAAATTGGTAATAGCTAACAAATTCATGTGTGTATGATAATTGTGTCGTGTTATTCGATTGCTCCCTATTAATATTAAAATCGAATAATAATTCAATAATGTGAAAATTACATAAACTCAATTAAATTCGGTTCTCACGGTTAGTTTATTAATTTATTTTGGGTGATTCATTCGTTCGTTCATTCATTAATTCCCGTCGTTTTCGTAACGGCATTATTAATAAATGGTACTAATAATAATGATGTTGATAATAATTTAGAACCCTACTTAATTTCGTCTAATAGAAATTGAGCGTTAGATTTCCTTCGTTTTCCTTTTCCTCCTTCTTTCTGCTAAAGGACGTTGTCCTTGCTGTTGCCATTTGTTATTGATAAGAATTGCAAGAAAAAATAGTATCGAAACTGTTGTTTCGCAGTGCGATTTAATCCATTAAAAGGTTATTGAAAGGTGTCAAGTATTTTGAGTTTACACTTTGCCAATGTTATTGTTGTTGTTCTCTCGTACTGATTTATATTTCATGTATTTGATAGTATTACACGGAAGGATACGAGTATTAAGTCATATTTATTTACCTTTTTATTTTCTTAAGGGTAAAGTTTGGTGTTGTTGTTATTGTTCTTATATCTTATTCTTATTTATCGTTCCATCAAGATACATGTATTACGGAGAACGTACGGTCCCTCCTTATTTTTGTTTCTCTTATTTTTCCAATAAATTGTATCCAGTTTCGTTTTGATTCGTTTCGCTTTACTCTCTTCTCTTTTGCACAACGTCTCATACACATTTTTTTTTATATCTGTTTTCACAAATGGAATATGTTAGTTTTCCTACAGGTGGTTCGTAAATGTGTAGAAGTTCTTTGCTTATTTCCTTTTTTGCACCGCTCTTTCTCGTTTTCCTCATACACGCGGCTTTCTTTTGCCAATGATAACCGTAATAATACTAATAACACCATTGACGACTATGCATACACGTTAAAAAAAGCTGAATTATATTTCGTACCGCTTCTTTACCAATATTTCATCGCTTTTCCTTTGTATTTCATCACTCATCAATGAACAGAAAAGCGAACGTCTCTTCTGTTGCATAGGATTACCTCTGGAATAATTATGAAAGAAAGGCGAAGAAAATGAGGGAAGGCAAAAATGTAATTTCATTACTCGGCAGGATGTTTTTTCATTTTCATAACATCACACAGATACGTATAGGTATAACGCTAGCGGGCCCGGGCACGTCGTCGTAGTGTCGTTAACCTGAATTTCACAGCTCATCTCATTCATACCTCGACGATCTTCCATTTTTCTGTTCATTATCTCGCCACCTCTTTTCCTTTAATTTACTTTTAACGTTCCTTTTTTTAAATGTGTAATTTTGTCATTTCCCTACGCCCCATTATACGTCAACAGCAACCTACCAGACAGGAAGACCGATCAACCTTTGGTGTCACTTCTTTTTCCATTGAACACATTTTACAATCCGTTACTACCGTATCCGTTTATTCGAGGCCATTATTTTGATCGTAATTATTAGCGAGAGTGATTTCTTGTTTAATTTTCATCTTATTAAATGTTGTTTTGTCGCTGAAAGCTCGGCTGCAACGTTTCCCTTTGCACAATGGACGGAAAACTCGGCGGCGGAGGGACGGACGGAAAGTTTCTAAATGGGCGTTAGAGGTTGCTCGTTGTATTATCATCATGGTTATGAGGATGGCCCCCGCCGTTCAAACCGTACACATTATATACTAACAATTTTGACGTCGCAGCAGTAGTGGCAAGTACTTAGCCGGATGCCTCTTCCTTTCCTATTATAAATTCTATAGGATCATTATTAAGAACAAAAGATTTTCAAAATGGGATGATTGCAGACGAGGTTTCCAAGTTTCCCTTTATTTCCAAGTGGGCGCGTTCGAGAATAAAAAGAGTGTGAGCCTCCGCTGCGAGGATGATGATGATGATGATGATGGCATTGATGGTGACATGGATGATGGTTTCTTCGTGTAATCTAAATTTTTATTTACGGACCCAAGCGAACTCATTCCACTATTGCGACCTCTTTACAAAAATCCTTTCATCCCCAGCCAATATCGCTTTTTTATCCTTCCTTTCATTCACCTCCTTGTCCTTATGTAAGCAACCCTTAAATGAAAGGGAGAAAATGGAAGAAAAAAGAACGTATGCGCGTGTGTGTGTCCTTTTTGCATCTATGGAGCTACTTTAATCAGGATTTTCGTTTTGATTGCCTGTATTGTTTTACGAACGTCTTTTAATACACAATGTTTCTTTACTCTCTTTTTGCGTCTTCGTCTCTTTTTAAATTTCGTGTGCCACGCACTTCTTTCAACATTTTCCTTTTGCCGGAATAATCAGAAAATGAATCTCTTGTTTGACTACCACTTATACCGGCATGATTACGTAAGGGAAAAAATTTGCAATGTGCGTCGTTTGAAGATTTTTCCTTTTCCTGCTCGTCGCCCTTTTTTGTTCTATTTATTTTTACAAATAAAAGATTGAACTTTCCTCTTCTTCTTCCTCCTCAGTTTTTTGCCATTTTTTCATATTAATGCATTAGGAAACCTATAATTGAAAGGGAAAATATTCGATTACGTTCCTTCCATTTGTGTACTTGGCCAATTACATTCAACGCCGACGAAATTCAATTTATCAATTTAATTATTACCAATGCGATGGTTCGTATACCACCGTTTATTATTATTTCTGTACGTTATTATTTGAATTTAACACGTGATTCCGCGTGGCGAAATTTTTCTACGTCCCTTTTCTTCGTCGGTTTATCTCGTTCTTTATATTCTTCTTTCAAATACGGATATACAAGTTTCGTATATATATAGATGAAGAACGATTGAGTGATGTTGACTGTTGGGAGTTTAACTACTCCCTCGAGCGAAACTTCCTTTTATTCCGTACTCCGCTCGCACTGTACCTACAATTTCTTACTTATAACTTACAACAACTAACTTCACTCCTGCTGATATTCCTCCTCTTTCTCTCTCTCTCTCTCTCTCTCTCTCTCTCTCACACACTCACACACACACACACACATGCTTTTTTTCTTATTTCATCTTCCTCTACAATCGATTTTATTCCTTCAAGTCATTTTCTCTTATTTTTTATCGCGTCTTCTTGCACCGTTCACCGTATTTATATCGCACACACCAGAATTTCATCCACTTATACTTTGGGCGTGTTACATTATCAATCAGTTAACTAACAATTGCAGATATTTTGCTCGTAAGATCGGCATAAAATGTGGGCTTGGAGTTGCGATAAAAAAGGAAACGAGGAAATCTCCTGCAAATCGCAGCTTCAGTTATTATTTTGATTGCAGTTGGACGACATTGATGGTGATAATAACAAGTTGCAAATCTCGTCATCGTATTGCGACTACGGGTACGACTTTATAAATTGCGGATGTAAATAAATCTTTGATGCGCAGAAGTTATGTAAATAAAATACAATTTAAATGTCGTGTTTTATGTAAATGAATGAATGAACGAGCCTGTAGTAGTCGTAGTAAGTGTATCAATGTGTGTGTCTTTGATAGTAGACGAAGAGGAAAATAGTTGAAAGTGTGTGTGTGTGTGATGATGATGATGATCATGATGGTAGGACCAGAGTATATGAAGAGGAACACGTGATTGCATCTATTATGTAAAGTTAAATGTAGTTTAAATTGTAAAATAAAAGGAAACAGAAGAAAAAAATCCAAAAAAAAAGAGCAAAATGTTCTTCTTGTCTATTTGTCTCCCTTCGTTATTTTTTTCTTCTGGGTATGCGGAAAGCATCTCTTTTTCAACCTTACCACAAAGTTTTTCGTTTGATTACGTAATTTATGCATAACAGAGAATAAGACATTTTTCCGCTGCATTTATGCCATCGCATACGAATGTACATGTACCATGTAGAAGAAATATGGCGACGTTACATAAGGCTTATCTTATCTATCATTTCGCTTTGTATGTTAAAGAGTAACAAGTTTCAGGATTTTTCTATCTCCATCTTTTCTTTTCGCGTTTCTGATTTCTCACAGTGCTTCTTCCTAAAGGATCCTCAAGCATCAACTGCTAGCAACAAGCAGAAGCTTACGGATGCTTATTCTCTGTACGTACATCAGTATTATTATAATCTCTGGCCACATATTGTACAATTCACATGTTCCTTTTTAACTTTACAAACCTAAGAGAAAGTTTCGTCTAACGAACGAAATTTTATAATATTCCATTCAGACGGATTTATTGACGTTCGAAAACAGTTTGAAGTTATTTTGTTTATTCGCAGACACTTTTCCATCCAATTCCTGTGCAAATAAATGTTTAGAAGATTCTTTTCTTAAGTTTCTTTCTGAAGAACGCGGATGATCAACATTGTATTGTTCTCTAAACACAATTAATTGATTAATTAAATATTAATGTATTTAATGCGAAGATTAAATCGTCGTCCCTAGTTGCCGTTTATTAAATCCAATAATGTGATAAGATAGATCAATTTGCGATTAATTGAACACTTATTTATGCTATAACGATGATGACGATTATCTTCTTTTACTTAATATATTAATTTAGAATTAAACGATTTAGTTTACTGATATCTATTAGATGACGAAGAAGAAGCGGGGCAAAAAAGAAGCGGAAACGAAAATTAATTGCCTTATAAGCGCTTAAGTACCTGTATTTTGCCTTATAGGTAAATATAGTGAATGAGAAATGTGATTGAACAAATCTCCCATTTGACAAACGAATAGATTACAACTAAAATATTTACTTTAATTTCTTTCTTTTGGATTTGGATTCCCTTGGCGTTTTTCTTTCCTTTCTTTTTCTAGATATTCATTTATGATTTCCAATTCGATTACCCAATAAAGATTTCCACGATATCGTGTAAATGATTTAAAAAAGACCAGAAAAGATTATTTGATGTTAGGAATAAACAGTAAATAAAATATAATTATTTTTCGTGATCTTGCCTCCGCGAATAAGATTTAATTAAGGTTTCGTGTAATTTAGTTAAAAATTATTAGTCCTTGTTAAATCAGCAAATTTTTCTTTTTGTAACTAATTTTCTATAGAGAATAAATGGTTATGTACGAAAACGAAAAAAGGAAAGGTCCAAAATGAATCGTCTCTAAATTTAATGGCGAGTAATAAATTTAAGTAATAGTAAAATTTAGAGAGAGCCATCGTACTTATTCCTTTTATTAAAACGATTGTAATAGTTTAATTTCCTTTATCCTTCCACGCCGACACAAGCAAAAAAATTAATTCACTCTTCCATTTTATTTCTATTCCAACGGCTTAATTATATCAGATTTATTATTACCTTTTTTTCTCTCGAAATT
Source organism: Hololepta plana (assembly GCA_963695495.1). Classification (NCBI taxonomy): domain Eukaryota; kingdom Metazoa; phylum Arthropoda; class Insecta; order Coleoptera; family Histeridae; genus Hololepta; species Hololepta plana. The sequence goes on along the minus strand of OY968832.1, from coordinate 13,389,169 downwards.
TATTTTGTATTAGATTAAACGCTTTATTTTTAAATACGTTTTAAATTAAATTGCCTGATAAAAGTTTTGTGTTTTATTTGAAACTAAAGAAAATTAAATTGATATCTCTTTCTATTCTCTTCATATCATCAACACATAATAATTTAACACCTTTCCTTCGTTGCTACCGTTTGGAATAAAATTAAATACGTTAATGTCGGTAGGATAAAGTGGAAGAGAGAAATAATAAATTTCCTTAAGAAAATAAATCCCGATTATGAAAATTGTTACGAATTGTTAATATTTAATTTCGAGAAAGAAAAATAAGTGTCGAGAGAAACGGAGAGAGGAGACACTTGGTAATTTAAAACATTTTAAAATTGTAAGGCAACACAAATTTTCGGCACATAAAATATACATTTAAATTATTCCGTTTTTTTGTAGAGGTATAAATTCAAATTAAAATGAAAAAGGTCTCGTGTCTTGTGGACTACCGATTATTATCATTATGTACAATATTTTAAAGAAATCTCTTTAAACCGGTTTCTGTTCTTTCTTTCGTTATTTAAGCCACAACCGGCAATAGTAATGTTTTCTGTATCGCGTTTGTGTAGTCTAAACAACTTTGCATTAAATTGCCAATTTTTCCCCTCTGATTCAAGAAAGCAATTTCTTGCAATAAGCGAACCCTCTCATTTTTCTAGTTAACGATTATTCAAAATTTGATACACCTTAAACGTGGTAACGCCCTTTTTAATTTTGCATTCCTAATCGAACATTTCAATTTATTTGAATATTTAATGCTAATATTAGCAATCTTTAACCGCTATTGCAACATATTATTGTCATATAATGATATCATTTCAAACGACTCATGGCAATGGCGCTATTAAAAAAAATGTGAAGGATTGGACGTCAGAGCGAGAGAGAGAGAGAGAGAGAGAGAGAGAGAGAGAAACCAAAGAGACATTTAATTTTATTATTGTTGGCCTTTTAAAATACTTTATAACGTAATTAAAGTTTTTGTTTGTCAGCAACTTTTTGCCACTGGGCTCTTGTATAATAACGTATAAAAACGGAAAGTGTTAAATAGTCTCGTCGATCGATTGCTCGTCTGATGGAATAATTAAATTCAAAAAGTTTATTTTGCTCTTCACTTTTCTGTGTCCCACTCGCTCTTTCCTTCAGTTCGGTTTGTATTGTCAATAACAGAAAAAAAGTGTCATATCTTTTATTATTGTCAAGGGAAAATCGTCATCTGTACGATATATCTATTAAATGGACTAACGAGTGTTATTATTACGAATGAATTTTCTTAACGATTATTTCAAATATTTGTATACGTTTGACTGCTTTACATGCAACAGACAAATTCCAAAAAGATTATTATTATTTCCAGAAAAAAAGGAGAAAACTAAAGAAACTATGAAAAAGGAAGTACGTTATAGTACTACTTATTACTGGCTGCTCGATAAATGTCCATAAAAGGAAAAGGAATATTATTAACTCAATAAAGATAATTATTCCACAGGGAAAGTTCGTGTGTTTATGAAGAGGGAAAAACTAGGCAGGTAAATTAAATATCTTTATAACGTCAATAAAATCAAGGTCTTATGTAATATAATATTAATTTGTTTATAATTATTAAACACGATATTATTAATAATAATTTTGTCGTCTACATAGGTCTGAGAAATGTTTATTTTAGCTAGATGGATGGACGTTTGAAGGCCATCTTATTTTTCACTAATCATATCCAATAACCGGCATGACGATGTATCGATAATTGCAAAATTGAAAGTGTTTCGGGTAAATTAAATATGTCACGGCTTTGTGTATCCCCGAAAGTAATTAATTCTTGATTATTTGTTCGAAGTCGCTTTTTAGAAAATACATTTTAGAAAACTGCTAGAAAGTTCCCCCATAAATAAGCAAAATGTGCAAAAGTAACAAATTGCCACTTTTTACACAAAAAAACATATGGGGAAATATTACATGTTTAAAACCCCCCAACATGTACATGGTAATTATTTATAACGCCACTATAAATAAAACTTGTTATTGTTATCCCCTTTAAGCGTCTGCATTTGCAAACACTTCCCAAAAAAGCACCTTTTTTCTTTCTTTATTTTTCACCCCTTTCTTCCGACTCTTTCGTAGATTCTATTTGTTATTTAGGTACCTATTCTTGTAATAAAAACGTAAGTAACGTCCCGTGAAATCCACAATAGCACAAGTGCTTACGAAATATTATATATAAAGTATAGGTAAAGGAGTTTCGAGCAAAGATTCTAACAGTTCGTGCGTGACAGGGATAAACTTTTTACCCTTAAACTTGTTCTCGAAACCAAAAGGAAAAAAAAACGTACTTTTTCACGAATCTTTCATTCATCTGCATTTCACGCAAGTTGACGAAACTCAATGTAACGTAACAAGGAGTTTGTGCAAATTTTGTCACAAAATCCCTAGAGTCAAACTATAAAATTTCGTTTATTAGAAATTGTAAAAGGAATTCTAAGGCCTAAATTTTTGTTTGGCTATCGAAAGATTAAAAAAATTGATACAAAGACTTTTGCTAAATTTGAAGTTTTAATTATCTTTGTTTCGGTTATGATTTACGATATTTGCGAGATTTGCAATTTCAAAATTTGTGATGGATGGATGTCCGGGCGTGGAATTTTAAACATACTTATGCTTAATTTATTTCTGCGACATAGTCATAGTAACGACAAATTTCTGCAACATTAAACACGTTCATAATAAATCAAGCGTTTAAGCATTCGACTATTTGCGAAATATATATTTCAAAAAAAATGTATACATAACAATAATGTATAGGTAGGTTCTCCATTATGCAGAGGTTTCTTTTTACCAAAAAATAAATAAATAAACCGACTGTATAGAGGAGACGAGTTAGATTGAGGAAATGCCAGTACGAAGGGTATAATAATGATATAGCGGTAGTATTTGGAGTCGGCGGCGGCGAGAAGAAGAAATTGCAATTTAAACCAGCGTATTACGTGAAAATGTTTTATTACCGCGCCGTCACTAATACATAGCTTTCGCGAGAATAAAAAACAAGAAAAGAGAAACGCTTTTCCCTTCTCATTTCTTATCGCCGTTTCCCTCTCGCATACTCTCCATCGTTTTCCCCCATTTCCTTTGTCGTAGAATACTAAAAGCGTGGAGACGTACAAAGCAAAAGAGGTAAATAAAGACGAGAGGGTGGAGAGAATTCCCAAAGGATCGCTCGTCAATTGGATATCGTGATTATTAACAGAGTTTAGTTATTTGTAAGGTGGTAAAAAGAACGAGCAGGCAGCACGGGAACAAGCCATAAAAGAAGACCGTATAAACGCTGCCGTAGACGAGGACGCACAAAGTGGCGAAAGCACTCGAAATAAAGGGCGAGAGAGAGAGAGAGAGAGAGAGGAAGTGCCTCAGTGTATCTGTCGTCAGTTTTCCTGTTTTGTAAAATCGTCTCGTTCGAGCGCGGGAATCAGTGAACGGTCCTCCGGGACCTACGTAACAACTCATCCCGATATATTTCGCTCTCTCGCCCTATCTCTGTCGCTCTTCCCTCGCACTTGTACGCCAAGTGATTGTCTCCCGTTTTGTGCCATCGGCTATTCCAGACATCTTATTCCAACTATTACGCGTCCTGGTGGGTAGGCATTCGGTAGGAGAATGTTGCCGTGGAAACGACGCTGGGGGACGGCGGTGGTCGTCACGTGGCACGCGGATTTCCGTTGATGATGGTCGATGCCCTTGACCTACAACTGCGGATTGAACACCGGCAGAATAGAGGAAGAGACGATCGTCGTCGTCATCATCGTTCATTCGTAATTATGATAATGGCTGGGTAACGAGGGATCTTTGTATGCCGTAGTGTAGGATTGCAGAATTTACAAGAGATCGAAAAAGAAGCGACCGTCGTGAATGGCGATGATGGTACTTCAACGAGAAAGAATGTGAGGGAAAACTATCCAACTGGACGTAACAAAGAGATGACGAGGGAAAATAAATGAAAGGAATTGATGAAGGAGAGAGTGAGACGGATGGCTGAAGAACAGGAGGATGGTAAATGAGTAAGATGAGTGAAATTGAAATTCAATTACGACCATTATTTTTACTCGGAATATATGAATAAGAAATGAAACCGTTGAAAACGCGATTTTTCTTCAGCTCCCACATCGTCTTATTCCGCTCCGTCCTCTTTTCCTTCCCATTTTTCTTTTGGAAAATGTTGTATTAATTTAAAATGCATGAAACTTTTAATTAGGAAGAAAACTTGAAAGGGATTATTTACAATTGAAATACCTTGAATTATAATATTTTCTTTTGCTGTTCTCTCCTTTCGTTCGCTTTTCTCCACTTCCACTCCAGGTCTTTCTCTCGTTGTTCTTTATTCCGATTCTAACCGTCAGACTTGAAAACGTTCACGTTGAATCATTAAGAATTGCGGTCGGATTAAAATTTAAGGGCGTGCCCCTTCATTTGCTACCTTTACTTTTAATCGCTCACCACGCAAATGGCAAACAACAGTAACACTGCTATTGCCCTTTTTTTCCTTTTACTATCAAATATTTTATCTGTTAATGCTAAGTTATTGCTTGATTGAGAGTAACGTAAAGGAGTGCGTTTGGTAATTTAATGAATGGCGAAATGGTAAAAGGGATCGCTAAACGTGTAAAGAACTAATTTCCGAGAAGCGAAATTGCAAAGTTTGCCAATTCGCAGGAATTTACTTCGACTGGTTAAATAGAATTAGGTATCGATCATTCATCGAATGGATCTTCTGATCTTCTTACACGTGGCACGTTCACTTTGGTTTGTTTTCCCTTTCACACCTTTAATTTGCTATAGCACTTTTGATTCGAGCATCAAGCATTTCCATTTTATTTTCCTTTTGCAAAATAGATATTTTTTTTGCAAATGGAAAACTACTAGGACTAACAAATGAGAAATACTACATCATCTATTTAATAACGATAATAGATAGTATTAATAAGTGTTGTGATTTCAACCGTGTAATCTCCAAACGTATAACAGCAATATTTATTTAATTTTTTTTTGCAAATTTACAACCTTGACCTTCCTCTCTCTCTCCCTTATGTATTCTCATTCAAATGGAGTAAATGATTTACGTACGATATTTTATAAACACAATAGAACCTCCATGTAATATAAAGAGCAATAAAATCATGATATGCTCCCTACCACATGTGCATTTAACAATGCAATAATTCTTTCAAAATTGTACACACGCAAAATAGATAGACTATTTGCAAATTCATATCTTCCCTTAAATCATCATTTTTACGTATATTGAACACTTTCTCATTGTCGAAAACCTGATGGGTTTTAATATGCCTCTGTCTAAAAAGGCTCCCAAGCAATCTTAATACTATATAAAGTATTAGCGCCCTAAAGTTAACCATAGAAACCAAGTTCTTGCTCAAAATCACATTATTCGGTGTAAAAATCTATAAAATACGTAAGATGGGAACGAGACGAATTAAAATCGAATGGAGGAGGTATAAATTTTTAAGTGTAATCTTAGATAACGTATAGTTTTGGTGGGTATGGCATATATAAAGAGTGTTAAAGGAAGCAAAATCGAAATAAGTAAAATACGAAATAATACGATAAAATACAGTGTTTACTGCGTAAAAGTCTACTATTTTAAAGCATTTTATTTGATTCCATTCAAAAATTACACTTTGGAATCTAAAGAGATAGAATACGAAGATAGTCTCAGATGGAGAATGTTCCGGGATAACGATAGATAAGGAACATCTCGTGTCTATCGATTTTCGCACGTCTAACTCCATATGAATTTCCAATTCGACACTTCTTCCTTTGTCCTTATTCTTTTCCTTCGCGCCGGCACAAAGCGCAATTTCATATCACAGACATTTAATTGAGTGAGTTTCCTTCACCAAAGGAATAATTGAACGGGATTTGCAACAAAAGAATCGGTTCAAATTTGCCACTGCTCCCATTGTAAAATAGTGAAGTTGCGATAAAATGATTAGAGAATGAACGTTCATTCTTTTATTTATTTATTTTTTTAATTCGTTAATTGCGCCCCTTCCTTATACTCAATCCATCCGTAACAATGTTCGTTATAGAATGAAATCCACTTTACTTGATCAAAGGCATTCGCAAAGCGACTACAATTTTTATTCCTTACGCTTTCTGATGATAGCTTAATTCAATTCAATTACCGTCATACGGAATTTACATTGAGTTTATAGAATCCATTCGGTTCTTTATAACGAACGAACCATAAAGAATGAAAATGTCCCTCTTTCGTTCTCTCTGTCCCAGCAGCAAAAAGAGACCCGCACACTTTTCTTTGCCTCAATTTCTTTCATTCTTTACCGACTCTTTATTCAATCTCCTCCAATATGTGCGCGCGTATAACAATACTTTCAATATATTATTTGGTAAGTATACACACACATACATTTGATAAATTTCCTTCCATTGTTATAGCAAACAGCCCATGACATGTTGATGTTCGCTAAGCGAAGACATTTACGCATGACATAAATGCAAGAGAAGCGGAGGAGCATTGAACCGAACCGCTAACGCCCGTTTTCGCTGTGTCCGTGTACACATAAGTATACGTATATAACGTGAACGTGTGTGTACGGCAGCAGAAGTAGATCCAATAACGTCTGGTTTAGGCTATCAATCAATCCAATGAAGTCTCCGATGTCGTCAAACTAGCGGCATATCAACGGCGAAAGAGACATTGTTAAATAGCCGCGCGACCGTTATTAAATTCTAAAACGTCAGAAATTGGATTGGAACATCCTAAATCAACAAATTAATGAAACGGTTCCCCTATTAACGGCAACTATTGCTAAAGACAACAACGACGACGGATGCTAGAGAAATCGCCAATATAGTTAACAAACTTGTTATTGTTGTTGCTTCACTCGCCGCCGATGGTTGTTTTGTTATTTTAATAGCGACGACGACGTCTTCAAGGACAATTCGCGTGTCATTACATACGTACCGCACATGTATATTATACGTAGACATACGTGTCTATAATTATTCTTGTATTAAGAAGAATAGGACGAAGAAGTGGGGGACCTACCATTAGTCTAAACACAATAGAATGTCATCGCGAAGGTCAATCCGTCGTTAATTGGGATGCTAATTGCAAAATATTTCATTATCATTCACATATAACAAATTGAAATGCTACGTAACACAGCCTTAATAGCAAACGTTTCGATCAACACATACCGCGAACATGCTCGAAGTCTAAGATGTATCCAAAACAATTGGTCTTACCTGAAACAAAAATTAAAAAATTAGTCAAAAAATCTATCATCGCCCAAAAGGAAAGAATGCGAAATTACAGAACACGCTTCTAAAAGGGTTTAGACTGTTTTCAACGTAACTTCGACTCTCTAGTCCATTTTTCTTAATTTACAGTCAAATACAGTGGAATTCGAGAATTAAATTAGCAACGTTTTTTCTTCTAAAAATGCGTATGCTTCAATGTATTAGGTCGGTGCATAATTATCCGCCGTTTTTTTAAAGCTATTTTTGGTGCAGTTCGCAACACAAAAGTTTATCGTAAACACAATCAACTTATTAATTGAGGTCCAAATCATCATACACTTGAGAGAACCGGTCCAAAGCGCGTTATAAACGGGAAAGTGCAATATACGAGAAATAAATTAAGAACATTTTTCCTTCTAAAAATGTGTATGTTTCAAGGTAGAATCGTCATTACATACATAATGAGGAAATTCTATCTAAATATGAACTTGCAATATGTTATTTTCACCTAAAGAAACTTTAATCGAGATTTGGTGAGATTGTGAAGTTAAAATTGCACTTTTCATAGTGTTTAAATGTTGACATATTTTCTATCGTAGCACCCTAGGACTTAGCACCGTAGATGAAAAAATGAAAATCATCAACTTCTTTTACTTGTCTAAACTGCTGAATTATAACAAATCAAAGAATTTGCAATGGTTAACACTTGCGTAAAAAAAATTGCAAAGTTGGTTTGAAAATTCTTGGAAAAGATCCATTTTTGTCAATAGAGCCGTATAAACAAACTTGTGCGCGTTGTTATAAGCGGGATTCATGAGCGTTAAAAGCGAGAATATTCACATGTAATATTTCACTGTATATAAGAATTTGCAAGTTAGGAAAAAGTGCTTAATTCTGCTTGTTCAAGAGCAAAAGTATAAAGCATTTTACAAAAGTAAGGATTTGCGACCATAATAAATCACGATTTGTAAGTGCAATTCACGTTCGTATTGCCATCTTTTACCAATGAAATGCATGTTAGGGACATCCTAATGCTTGCGCACCCCAAGAAGTAACACATGCTTTTGGTACATAACGAATTTATAATGCGTCCTTTTGCACACTTATATTTGCCTTTTTTTTTGTTTCTCAAATAACAAACCGCTAAATTGAAGATAAATGCAATAGTAACATTTAACAATTAGTCTAACCAACGCGAATAGGAACAATAACGATGAGGAGGAGAATAAAAAGATAGAAGAAAATAAAAAAAGAGACTTGGAACAATGTTGTAAGTTTATAATGAGCAATTAAAAGAAAGGCTCACTTTTTAATTGTTTACCTCATAATTAAGTAAAAAAAAACGATATTCCAGCCGTTTATATCCACCATTATTTCATTTACCTTTTTCGCTGCAGAGTCCATCATAATGAAAAAGGAGCGCAAGAAAATAATGGCAACGGAGCGAGAGAGAGCATTTTCGCATGATACATAAAGACCATGTAAATATTACGTAAACTAGCTTACTTTTTAGTTTGTGTAATAACAACGTTAATTTTTATTACTCCTATGGGTTTTAACACTCAACAGGTATACGTACGTATGTCTATGTATACACACACATATTAAACACACTCACACGCAAAAATGCACTGGTAGAAGGTCTAAAGTGTTTTAATTTTAATTAAACTTGTTTTCACATAGACAAAGTTACAATCCCGCGTTTCCTAAACGAATAACGATCGAAAATTGGTTTCAGTTAATAATTTGATGGCTTCAAAGCAATAAGTTTGTAATCTGCCTTTCAGATTTTTTCTTGTATAATGGAGATTCTTCATGTTTTTATCAATAATAAACACGTTCACATAAATTGTGATTAAACATTTCATTTGTATATTATTGATAGTTTATAGAGGTGGGAAATTATTTAAGTAAAACCATCAGTTGATGTTGGTACAATCAAAAGAGGACAACATTAACCTGCAATAAAAGAGTCAAATTCCTCCTCCTGTTCATTACATTAATTTCCTTTCTATTCGCGGAAAACTTCAAAAGACATAAATTAAATAAGAATTCCGTCCTGTTTTATACATTTTTTAATTATTTCATTTTCCTGAGGTAGGATAGAACGTTATCATAAAAAGAATGAAGAAAAATACCTTGTATAATTTGCGTAAAGTGTTTCCTGTTATACATTCAATTTCATACTTTTCTCTCTCCTTTTTGGGTTTAGTTCCCATTTTTTCTTTCTCTTCTTTCCTCGTTCCTTTTCTCTCCCCTTTATTTTTACGGTTTAATGAATTATTAACTCCTCTGTAATTTAATAGTAATTATATTATTTAAAAACGCATTACGTTTTATACTTCTAAAAATTATTATAAATCATCATTATTTGTCCTAACATTTAATAATTACGTGAAACAATAATCGATGTCGAATAGATTAACATAAATTTCACGTACAATTTAATCTTGTTAATTAGCGCCCAATTTTGAACTATTTGTTTAATTTTAGGCAAACAAAAACGATCGACGAGTGAAAACGAGGCTAATATGAAAATTAGCAAAATTAACGAACTCTTCAAAATGATAAACATTATTCGTTAATCAAATTGTTTATTGTCATCTTTAATTAATTCATCTTTGCCGCAGCAAAGAAGGGAAAAACACTCACACAATCTCCAAGTCGAATCAACGTTTAGTTAATTTTTCTTTCAACGTACACAAGAAACATCTTTTAAGTACCTATTAAGTTAGCGTTATGGAGGAACATGTTTCAGACAAATTAATTTTTCACATTCGAATGAATTTTATTAAATGAAAGTTAAAATGCGTTAAGTAACAAATTATCTCAAAGGAAATGTCTATGTTAAACAACCAACTTCATTCATTCCTGGGGTCATATTAACGTGTATGAAAATATATTTCTAGTGGTTTTCTACCATCAATTTCGAATCATTATCAAGAACATTTCTGTGCAAATTAGAAACAATTATTTTTAATCAATAGAAATTAAAATAAAATACACCGCGCAAAACGGATTATAATTTGAAACCAAAAAATTGCCAGAAAGTATACGAATCAAATTATTATTCCGAGAGCATAAGACAACGAAATAATAAAGGATTTTATTATTTATTAATTTTCCAACGAAAACCGTTTTGTGTTCTGTTTCTATTGAATAAGAATGTTAAGTATATTTCTTTATGTCGTCCAAACCAAACCTCATAATTATCATAATTCTAGTAAAATACGATTTCGCTAATGTAAAAGTTTCCAGAATACAAATGAGGCACGTGGAGGTAATAAGAATGAAAATAAGTTAAACTCGATAATAAATTAAGAGAAGATGATATACAAGAATTGAAAGTGATAGGTACAGGCGAGTGACATACGAAGACAACTCGCTTAATTGTTTGTATAATAATAGATGCAGCTGCAATTTGTTGAAAACTCAAAGTTTTTTTGCTACAGGCAATGCGACTTATTTGCAATAAAGGGGAATGAATTCGATTCGAGGGAAAAGAGGCGAAAAGCTGCATTGAAAAAAGGAAAACGTTCTCCCATTTTTGCGCTTTTTGCTGCTCTGCAGTTGAAATTGTATCTAGAATTCAGCTCACCATCCACTGTCGTGATATTTTTATTATCATTATCATCATCATCATCATTACTATCCTATTGGGAATTCGAAAAGACATCTGGTCTACGATATTGATTTATAATTATTATTTTATTGCCAACATTTCTGAATGAATTCACCTAATGATACATTCCACTTAATACGCGTGGAATCTTACAATCGAACATATCGAATTAATTCACTTAATGATCAACAAATAGGCGGCAATTCGTTGTAGAAAATGTCCTTTCACATAACACACACACACACACTTTATTTGTAATGTGATTCAATTTACCATATCTCCCCCAGTTTTTACTTTGTTGACATTAATGCATCTTATTATCGATAACGAAATTAGTTTATTTAATGTCGATTAAAAGGTTCCCCCCAAAGGATAGAATGAAAAATGTCGGATAATGGGGAGAGATTTAAATTCAAGTAAATAGTAACACGATTGAAATTTATTTGTACGTGCGTGAATTATTTAAAAAGGATCATTTAAATTAGTTAAATTGATTTAATAGGGGCCCATTTAACGACCAACACTTGTTTCGCTCTCTCTCTCTCTCCCTCTCTTTTTAATTTCATTACTTTTTATTTGAGTGTTTTAATTGTTGTATTGCTTGTTGACGGAATGAAAATACTTTTCAAATGCTCTAGCCTCCGGTCCTTATCGATTTTTATCGCGTCCTCTTTTTATTTTTCCATATACAAAACGAGAAAGTGCTAAACAGATGGACGTGATTGTCTGTTAATAAAATAAATGCTTCATTTGCTAATTAATCGTTTTCAAGTGTTTTACAAAGAAATGCAAAACTTGAAATCCTCGAGTAGCGATTAATATCAATATTGTTGCAAATTGAAATGCATCAAAAGATTTCACATTAAACAGATGGATAAAATTTTACCCTCGATTTCTACTCATGATCTAATTAATCATTCGAATTTAAATTTAGTTTAATGTTGCATGTCTTGCTCCCATGTAGAAAATTTAAGAGACTCGCGCAACGTAAAATTGAATCCATTTCAGTAAAGTTTGAATCGTTAATAATGTAAATTTTTCTCCTTCTTACTCGAAACCATCAAGAAATGAGAATGAATAAAAAAAGTTGTTCACAATTGCCAATTCATATTTGCACATAACCGTAAACGTTAATTTGCATATCGTTTTAATACAATTTGATGATTATTACTATTGTCACAAGAAAACGAAACCTGAGCGTACGAGAATGTGCAAAAAGGAAGCAATAACGGCGCGAAAGTTAATTTGAACATTTTCTTAAGTATAATACACAATACAGCATAAATTTAAAGAATATTGCAACTTATGACAATTTTCAAAGACATAAAGTTTAGCCGGCTAATACCAGAAGAAACCGCATGATTGTTTCACTTTACCTTTTTTGCTTTTATTTAATCGCGAAGAGCAAAGTACGTAATACTCCGCACCAGCAAATATTATTGCTAAACAGAAAAGAGAATTTGAAGTAAGTAACAAATTGGAATGGTTCTATAATAATTTTTCGCCAGAAATGAATGACCAAAAGTTAGAAGAAAACGATAATAATTTAGCATTAATTCAAAGCGACGTTAAACGACCAACCACTTCCAGTTTAACATAAATGAAATTGGATTAACTCTTGGATAGGTTAGTTATGAGACAATCTACTTCACAAAAGTAATACCGTACACGTTCGATAAAACGTTAACTATATTTCCCTCGCTCCTGCACATCTTTTTCTATTGCCCCTTCTTGCTACAGGGCGATCGGAAATTAAGTGGCACGAAATTGTTCTATTAGAGAAGCAATGAAATGCAAATGCAACGAAATAATCGTTTCAATTATCTATCTGAACAAGAAACGTCCATTATGTGGTTGCAAATAAGAATTCGTACAAGTTAATAGATCGAGATGATAATTTTTTGTGCGCCTCGTATAAAAGCAATAAACTCTGAATAAAGCGGTTCAGTTCGCTCGGATTCGATTATTATTGTTGCATTTTATATTAACATAAACATGTCATATTTGTATTGTATAGCACATTCGCTTGATCATTATTATTATTTCGTGCATATCTAATATCAAGATGTTTAAAATAATTTTAATCCAACAATAACGCAATAAGTCATTCCGGATAGGTCTCGTAAATGGTAATGCTTTCAATCACTACGGAATATCATTATAATTACTTTGCCTTTATAATTAGAATCTTTCTTTTTCTTCTTGTTCTTTCGGTAGCAACAACAGAACAAAAATGGTAATAAATCTTTAAAGAATAAAAGGAAAAACCAAATACACTCTCTGTAGTAATTAGTGCTAGAAAATGAAATGTAAAAAAATCTAAACGTATTGGAACTGTTATCGTATTTAAACGACAAAAAAGAAGAAAACGTTTTATTGTTTAATTATTAGCTCTCTAAATTGTTATTAACTTTAATTATATTTCGCAAATAACTTGTTAAACTTTTTGCCGTTGTTATCGCGAGTGGAAAAATAAAACGTCGGATACAAAAGGAAAAGAAAACAAACCACCTCGAAAAGACATTGAAAATAAATTATAACGCATTGGATTTTATGCTAATTTGCTATGCCACGTACAAGGAAAATTGCCAACTATTTGATTATTATTCCAACTCAAAAAGAAATCTTTCTAGATTAATTAATTTTAGAACGATTCAATGGTGCCGCTCGCGTTTATGAGGAACGAATCTAATCGCATTCAGAATTATAATTTATAATTCAAATACAAAACGTTAAGCGCAAATAGCGAATGAGTTTTAGAAACGTTCTTTGACTCACAGCTTCACGTATTCTTTCACAAACTCCTGATTACTCTCCACCAGCAATTGAGATAATAATCTAAAACTTGTCCAATATGATTGCATGAAACAATTATTTTCAGAACAACCATCACAGAAGCGATTTTCAGGTTAATTTTAAAACTGAAACTACGTTTTTTCTCTTACGCGTTTAAACTAAGTGAGCAATGTTTATCAAACTTCGCGTCAAAAAGAAATCTTCTTGCAAGAAGTTTAAGATCAACTACCACAAAGAAATTGGATTATCATTATTGCCAACACTGAAACCATAATCCTGATCCTCTCGCTTATTATTAGATTGCCATCCATTAATTCGCAATGGCTTGTACTTATAATTGCGAAGGTGTGTCTCTGATTATAATAATCGTGAAACGTTCGCAGAAGAAACACGTCGCCTTCGTCGTCGCCGATGATGATGATGATGTTGTTGGCTGTTTGGGAACGTTCGTAATACATTCACTTCGTTTGGGGAAATAAACTCTCGTTTTTTTTTTCGAAGATCCCTCAACTTGTTTCGTACATGTCGGCGTGATAAAGTACCAATGCGATTGTATACAGGGAGAAATATAATTCGTGTGTGTATGTGCTTCGACTCTTACAATCTCGTACAATAACCATCTCTTTGCCTGTCTCTATACAGACGCTTGTTGATGATGGCAACCTTGAACATTAGAAGAGATCCAGCGAAGCGATAAAAGGAAAACCAACGATGCCACAATGTTGTTGCTGTTGTTACTGATGCCGTTGTTAATGTCTTCACGTATATAAAATACACGCATCCATCTATCTATCTATCCGTCCTACCATTCGAAAATCTTTATAATCTCATTAAAATTGATATCGAAATATGAGCGAGTGGTTGGAACGAAGAAGAGAAACGAAGATGGAACGAGAATCGGTAACCACGCAAACACGTGTTTCGATAGAGACAGTGCGAGTGGAAGACGGAGAAAAAGAAGATGATGTTAGAGGGAATCGTGGTGAACAAGAGAAGAAGATGTTGATATACAGTGCGTCTCAACAATACTTAAGCCACTCCAAAGAACGAATGTTTCAAAATTCTACAAAGAATAAAAGATTCAATAAAATGCGTCTTCAAAAAAAGTTTTTGCTTGCAATACTTTGCGAAACGCTTTGCCAACCTACTAGATACCAGAATATGTATAAACTTTTGTTATAAAATTGCAAAAATTAGATTCAATAACAAAGAATGGTAACAAAATAACATTCTCCTGTGACAAAAAACGGAAATTCAGACGATGAAAAGGGGAGAAAACGACACAATGGCACGGTCAAATCGGAAATTCTTTTAAGCGTTCATTCATTTAGTTCGTATAGTAAATGTGTTGCTACTGTTGCTGCTGCTATACTTAAGCAACAACAGATGATTGTGTGTGTTCTTCTTGTTCTTCCGCTTGTTTCAAATTTCATGTTTCAGTGGTTCTTATAAGCTTTTACGATGGCAAATAAGAGATGGATAAAATTTAATGGAGTGGTAACAATATACTCGAAAGTTTACATCGGAATAAATGTTCTCTTCATTCTGTCAGTTTTCTCATTCATTGATTTTCCTCGCTTTTTCCCCAATCATCCTTTGTGTTATTATTGGTTTATATTAATAGGCACGGTTTAATGTGAGTATCAGTTTTCTCGTCGAATGCAAGAGACAAACGATGCGGCTAAAATAATTGTTAGTGCTTGAGGATTTAATTCGAGACTATGCAGCGATTAAAATTTGAATTCGAAAAGAAAATGCGAGGACCGTTTTCGCATAAATGGCCGTGGATGTGATAGCGGGAGATGTGTTTTATACATGTTACGAAAATTGCATTTCGTACACGAAAAACCATTTAAAGTATCAAAGATTAATGTTAATTGATGCTTGACTTTTATACACCGCACTGCCGCTGCTTTGAATCTCTTTCGCTATCTATCTCCGATCCCCAAACCACTCGTTTCCCATTTAATATGTGTATTTCTGTACATTTTGTGTACTCTACTGCTGCCATTGACGATAATACTATGATGAAAATTTAGTTCGGTATTTACAAATCCGATTAGTGCAGTATATTGTTCATCTCTTTCTTTCGGTTTTATCTCAAATTAACAATTCCATATCCTTTCGCCTTCTTTTTTGCAATTGCTTGCGATTGCAATCGATTTCCATTTTGTTTTTGTATTTAATATCCTTTTGCGTAACCTTTGCATAATGGAGAGCAAAAAGAAATTGCGGTTTTAACGCAACTCAAATATCGCAACTAGCACCGTTTCTTTCTAATACCACTTTGGTTTTCTCTCGCCTGTATTGACCCGACAAAGGAATTACTCATATCGCAAAGTTGACATATTTACGGCTCGCATTACGTTCAATTATTCAAGAGGTAGTTTGGACTTTAATTTAGTGCAATTTAAATTGCAATTAACCATTGTTTCAATGTCATTGTTGTGAGTCACGAGTAATAAGAAACGACTTTCTGACAATCTAACAATTCTAATCATCTCCTAACACCATAAGCACTAACAATATTTGCAATAAAAAGGAAGAAAGAAAAGGAATGAAGTTCATTGTTTATTGTGCAGCATATCTCTAGATGAGATCTTTCATAAATTAGAAAACTGCAAGAGAAATCTCCCATTCATTGACGAAAAAAGTATCTTCGAGTGGAGTGTACATAGTGAGCAAACGCTCGATGAAAAAGTTTTATTTCGACCTGGTGTACATTAATTAAAAACCTCATTGTATGACGTATACATCCACCGGTTCGACCTCTCTCGTTACTCTCAGGAATGGTACTTCTTATTTACCATCCAACAACAGCCACAATAATGATAAAAATAAAAACTGAAAGTACCTCGTGATGATGAAACTCTATTGTTGTGGTATAATATTAAGAGAAAAAAAACTTTAAAAAAATACTCAAAGTAACAACAATGAACGACGACGACGACAGCAACAACAACAACAACAAGCACAAGAAGAAGAAGAATAACGTGCGGGAAGAGATCTCGTCTTGACGAACGTATCAGTGTCCTCGACGTTAACAAAGCGTATATTTTTCTTAGGTTTCTTATACAATTTTTTTTATTATTATTATTAATCTTCTCATACTTTTGCCTCCCTCACTTTCTCTCTCTCTCTCTGGCTCGTCATTTACAAAATACTCTCAAGTTTGTATATTCCACGTTGTGCAAATAATTGATGAGAGAGATGAACTGGATTCAAAAAAAGAGAGATTGTCATCTGATGGATAAAATTTGATACTGCCACGATAATGGCCTTATTAGAATCAGTGGAATGACATGATTTAATCTACGAAACAACGTTGATTAATTCTCCCATAAACGACCACATAACGTTTACTTTTCTGCCCGTTTACTTTAAAATATTCTCGTTCGCTCGTTCCAAGATTTGAATACAAATGATTAAAAACAAAATTTCTGCATGGAGTTTTATTATTGTAACCATAAAATAGAGTGATGTGGACTTATAAGAAGATTTTTCATCGTACCATTTAAACGTACGTCGTGTGTAATTGATATGAGTGAGAAACCTGGGGAAAAAATGTAATAAGACCCGATGAGAGAGAAGGAAAAAACCAACAGTTTCACCTTCAATGTTAATGTTTAGGGTTAATAATTCTTTTATAACCAACGTTTCTTACTATTTTTTATTGTTATTTCAATTCCTTTGTGCTCTGCTTACAACCTACAGAGACGTTTCCTATTGTAATGTTAATGTTATGATCTTAGAAAGGAATTAAAGAGCGACGCAAAAAAATAAGTGAGGAATTCATCGATTATTATATCGGAAAGCGATTAAAAATGAAACGTCCTGGCAATTGAGAATTTTATTAATAAAAATCGAAAAGCATATTAGAAGACCTTCATGCTAATAATACGATGTTAAAAAATGTATACGAGACAAAGATGAAAAAAAATTGTCACAAATTAAAGTTAATTGCTTTTTATTGCTTTAATTACATAATTGTTTTAATTTTATATTAGAGACCGTTCCTATTATTCCTATACGTTGTAACTCAAACATAGACTATGTTAGAAATTACTGGATGGGAATGTTCTATTTTCCTTTACTAAGAAGAAATTAATTTCTTTCCTTCACCGAATTATTCTTCTATTCACATAGTTTCCGTTCTTTCGTATTAACAGCAAATCCATCTAATGTAACGTTAAAAAATCTACATTGGGTTTGTGCAAAATATAAATCTTATTTAATAGAGATAATGATGATTTGTTTATTGGATTTCGTCCAGCGAAATGTATGCATAAACATATTGGCAGGGCAGAATTGCAGAACTGCCTTGTAATTAATTTAGAAAAAGAGAGAAAACCATATAATTATATAAATTTTCCATTTCGAACCATTCAAACCGTTGAAACCTCTATTTAATGTTTTAGTATATAACATAATCAAACTCTAGATTCACTTATCGATAATTTAGTGGTGTTATCATGGGTTCGAATATATTTGCTTTCAAATAACTTTTTCCCCGCTGTTGAATCTGCAAATATTGGCCGTTATTTATCTACATCGCCAAAAAAAAGAGGCTAAAGTAAATATAACGGTAAATTTTTGCTTAATTTTTCTCAAACATTATTCAATCAAACTATTGCCTGGCCTCAACAACAATTTAAATCGAATTGGAATAGGTTCAATATGAATCGCTTATCTGGATTAATCATTCATTAACCCGAACATATTTTACAATCATCATTATCGTTTGCATTAAATTTTGCATCTAAGTTCTGAGCTACGTTTATATCTAAACTCAAATAAAGAAATGCAATTACGAGAAATCGAAAGATTAATAAAAATTTCCGCTTGATTTCATAGAAATGAAAATCGTTTAGGATTCGTTTTTCGGTAGCTTACATTGTTTGTTATCCACCGGTTTATTATTATTTTTCGTTTTCCACGTGATTCGCAATTAAAATAATATATTTTTAATTGGCACGCAACGTTCCATTTGTTCCAAATGAATCGTATGATAGCGGGTTTGATGTTCGTTAACGATAAGAGCGTTAATTCACTAATTACGAAATGAGGAAACTAAACAATATTTTTTTCTCCATTTCTTTTTTAGATACTGCTTTCTATCATTATATCATTATTAAACACTGATAAGCGTTAACTCGGTTGTTTAATAATCCTAATGCGTAATGATACTGCTAGTTCTGATAAAATAGTCGGCAAAAAGAAAACAATTGGGTTACGTTTATCGGTCTGTAATTGTATTGTGCATCAAATAATTTAAATGAACGTTTTCTTTTACGCGACCGCTTTTTGATACAATTCAATTTCGATTACATTTTCTTCCTCCTCCGTATGTGCGTGCTTACGAGGAAAGCGATTAAAATAAATATATGCGGAATGGGTAAAGGTATTGAGCATTTTGATTAGAACACATTTATGCAGGGCACAACGTTCAGATGTGTAGGATAATTCACGTGCATATTTTGCATTACATAATTATACGTGTGTATGTGAAGATAAGGATAGAGCCACATAGAGAAACAACGGGGTAGAACGAGACACAAAGAGAGAGGGAGGGAGAGAGCATTAACAGGGAGATATTGAATGTGTGTAAGAGGGTGGCGAGAGATAGTGGAATAAAAGGAAAATTTTAAACGTCTTGCGTGTAGGGATGTAATCTGCTAATGTAAGTATATGGCTGGTGTCATTAACTTAAATCCTCTTCATCCTTCGTACTAGATCTAGGTTGCATTAAGGTCACGATGCACGACGATACTATCATCATCATCAACAACAACAGCAGCAACAACATCGTAGCAACGTACAGCAACGATTAACTATAATAAACTAGAAAACTCTCTTTGCCTATTCCCAGCCATCTCTCACTCTTTTACCTAGCAGCAGAATAAGATGGATTATACGACTAAAGACTGCGACCAAAATGCTCCTGGCAATAACGCAAACGTACTATTCACTGGCACAAACTGGGGAAGACCAACAGTTTAGTTTTGAAACGTTTGGAAGATGTTGTAAGCCAACCAATACTTCGATGAATGACTGAATGGATTTTTGCTTTTAATTTCATTCTTCCTTTTCTTCGCCCATTGTCAAATGTACGTGCTTCCAAATACAAAAGCATGATTACGAAGGGATGTGCGAGGGCTTTTTCAAAATAGCAATAGATTGGCATTACCCCCAGTAAAATTCCTCCTGAATTAAATTTTCGCAAAGCTGGAAACCTCGTTTTCAAAGTGCTGTATCAAAACGAAAAGTATGTGCTAAAGTGAAATAAATCTTGTTGGGTCGTGGTTTTGACAAGCCCGGTATAAACGTTTGAACATGGCAAACATTAATAACGATGCCCAAGTTACTCTGACGTTGGTGGTTTGATTGGGGTGGCAATATCGATTATTAACTTTAATAAACTCTTTGCCTATTCTCAGCTATCTCTCACTCTTTTACCTAACAGTCGAATAAGATGGATTATACGACTAAAGACTGCGACCAAAATGCTCCTGGCAATAACGCGAACGTACTATTCACTGGCACAAACTAGGGAAGACCAACAGTTTAGTTTCGAAACGTTTGGTAGATGTTGTACGCCATCCAAAGCTTCGATAAATCGCTCAATGTAATTTTGATTTTAATTTTATTCTTCCATTTCTTCGCCCTTTAAAAGAGTTCAAAATACAAAATATGATTACGAAGGGATGTCCAAGGGCTTTGCAAAATAGATTGGCATTACCCCCAGCAAAATTCCTCCTGAACTTAATTTTCTCAAAGATTGCAACCTCGTTTTCAAAGTGCTGCATCAACACGAAAAGTATGTGCTAAAGTGAAATAAATCTTCTTGGGTCGTGGTTTTGACAAACCCGGTATAAACGTTTGAACATGGCAAAACATTAATAACGATGCCCAAGTTACTGCGACGGTGGTGGTTCGATTGGGGTGGCGATATCGATTATTATTAGTTAGTTAGGAAGAGAAAACGTCTATCAGGAACATCGACGAAGAATAATAGGTGGAGTCGCGATGCAAGAAAAGTGCATGTGTAAAGTTGATTATAATAATCGTCGCTCCTGGACGGACGGATAAGTAGTTGGCTGATCGGTATAATACGGATAATTTTATTAAGTGTAAATTTTCACTTTTACTTTTCTGCACGTATCGAATCGATGCGCCTTTCAACAATGGATATTACGGATGGATGGTTAGATGGATGGGCGAAGAAGAAGACAGTTTTACATCACGTCTAGCCGCCAGTTATATTCCCATAATAATAATCAATACCGAGTGCGTTGTCGGTAACCGGCTTTAACCAACCGGCGGTTGTAATTTAGCGAAGGCGGATATCTCTTCGCTTAGAAATTGTTTCACATTCACCTTTTGGAGAATAGGAAAAAAAGGGAAAATAATAATTCTACGGTTTTATTGCGAAAGTAGTAAAGACACACACACACGTTCGCGATCGTGGGTGGTCTTTTTATTCTTGTATTATTATTATCATCATTAACGATTATTTACGTGCACGTAATGTAAAATGGCAATAATCAACATATTCTGCAAATTCATTAACGTTTACTTCGAGGGCCCTTTTATTACTTTCGAATCACATCTTAAAACAGGCAAATGCATAAATAAATAAATCTCGCGAACGTCGATTTATTAAGATTGAATAATCTGATTATTTATGTGCCGGTGACTAAAGGCAAGTAAAAAAGAGGATATTTCAGTCACATCTTTAATTAATGTCTTTCTTAGATATACGTCTCTTATTTACTACCGAACATCAATAAGTTCCAGGTGGTCTTGATAGTCGAAGATTGTTTCGTCATTAACGACTACCACTTAATCAAAATAGAAAAAAGGAAACTTCCTTTTCCCTAACAAACCGAAAGAAGGATAAAGGAAAAAAAAACAGACGAAACCAAAGTATGATAATAAATTTAAAAGTGATTAAGTGATTAATTATTTGAAGGAAGTAATTAGTAACTCGTAGAGGGCAAAAAAACTTCAAGGAAATGGAATCTCCTTACTCTCATATACGTGCACAGTTTTCTTTAAAACGGTTCTTAACGTTTTCTACAAGGAGGAAAAAAGTCAGAAGATTATATTAACGAACCCAAGAGAGAGAAGAGACCATTTGGTTCATTCACGTCTACTATTATTAGGAAATATCAAAATAATAATAAATTTAAACTTAATTAAAATCTTCCCATTGGTATTGTTATTTCTCTTTCTTCAAAATGTATACACTCGTAGTTTGAAAATTTTGAATACTTTCCACTTAATTTTGGATCGCTTATGACAATAAACTATCCCACATTTTGATCTGATATAAAAATATTTTTCTTCTACTAGACGTCGCATTCCGGCTCATATAATAAAAATAAAATACAGTAATAATCATCGTCGTATCGAATGTGAACGTCTTTAAAATAGTTGACCCCACAAATTGACACTACTTATTATTTGTTATAATAATAAATATAAAACAATAAAAGCGATCGAACTTTATATTATTACATCGAAAGATGATCCCGCATTGACAATTAAACAAAACACTTTCAACGATTGAAATATCGAAGTTTAATTTCGTTTGAACTAACAATCTGCAAGAAATATAAACTGGAAACATTGCAATTCCAACCAAATTTATACATTACATTGCAATTATGACAGTATTAAATTAAACAGCATATTTTGATGAATTGTACTTATCATGCGTTATAATTGAATTTGCACTTTCTTAATACACGATTAAGCAACTTTCGACTGGATTTAAGGTTTCATATTATGTCAATAGCCTTTGGAATTAATCAATTGACAAAAGTGATAAAAACGTTTCATAAACTTTCTCAAACAACTTTGAAATTTAAATTCGTAGCATCAAAGTCATACTTGCATTGAAATTTAAGCTTTATTCACTGAAATATGAGACTTAATAAATGATATTAATTGCCATCGCTTTCCTGCTCGTTAATTGCAACAATAAACTGCCAAATATCCAATATTGGCTATAATTGTCTTGTACGTTAACCATTAACTGCGAATTTCTACGTACCCAAAATGAACTTACATGCAAATGCATTTGCCTTAAGGTAAGTGAATGGTGATAGTAATATGTAGTGTGTACTCCTACATGTACGCAGATACAAACGTACATGCATAATATAATATTGTATGTTATAGTTTAGAGGTTTGAACATGGACGTAATTGAAGTTGTCTCAATGTCGATTACTAATTAATAGTTTTCCAACAGATATTATTGGTTAGGTAATACCTTTTTGTACGAAGCCAACGCCATAGTCTGATGCCATCGTGTTGTACGTTATGAAACACAGATACAGTGAGAAAATGTGGTTAATTTGTTGGTCTCTTTATCATTTATTACACCGGTTACGTTAAACGAAAGAGAAGTGCGAGGAAAACCCATGCACGCCAACGTAACGAGATATGTTAATAGAATGTGTTGATGAATCGGGAAAATAAGAAAACAGTCATAGTAAAATGCGTAAATGAGCGAAAAGGAGACAGTTACAAATTGGCTATTATCATCTAAATAACCGATTGCACCGACATGAAGCAGCGCCGATAGGAAAACCCACAGAGTAAATAAAAAGCAATTTCAAAGTGTGTAATTACAGATAAAAATTTTAATTTTCAATTACGTGTATAACAATTAATTAATATTATCGGTGCAAGATGAACGCAATAATTTCAGGACCCTTACGAAACGTAAAACGCTAAAGGTCGAGACAGTTTTCACCATTTCAAACCTCCGGCCCTCTTTCACGATCCGTCCCTTTCCTTTTTCCCCCTATTTCATTTTCATCATTTCATTAACTCCCATCGCGAGGGCGAAGAACCATCGCGATGGAATGATTACGTACGTAATCGCCCAGATAAACATGCACTTTATTTATACGTTGGACAACATCAACCAGTTTCCTTTTTCAAAATTAATTTCCATTTTGTTCGGATTTAAAGCGACTAATTCCTTTTTGTTATCAATTCTAATTCTATTGTTGATCATTTCGCAAAACATTTTCATTGGAAAATGTATGTTGTATTTGATGTCGTGGCATGGAAATACCTGAATTAGACGTGCAACGATTTTCACGTAACATTATACATTTTCTCTCTCCGTCTCTTTTGTATTGTATACAATTACAAAGTTACGTTTTTCTATTTTTCTCTAATATTATCCAAGTTGTAATTGCTACCTTGAAGAATAACCTTCAATTACGTTACACTTATATTATAATGTCTACAGGGTATAATGAGAACAGTAATATTTACTAAAATCAAATCGGTAACGAGGAATATGCAATTAATTTAATCGCTACCTTAACTATAAGCCGCATGTCAACAGGATTAATTTTTAAACCTTTTCACTTTGACAATGTGTTAATACGACGATTCCGACATCAACAAACAAAAATGTGATTCGGTTATAAATGAGTTTCTGTCAGTCGTTTTTCTGGCAATTATAATGGTTATAGGTAAAAAAGACATTTGTTGCAAGTTAATTCCTGACAAACAAAAAGGGGGAAATAGAAAAACGCGTCCAACTCTCATAATTCGTTTTTTATCGTGCTCTTTCCTCATCGCTATGTCATTATTTCGTCAGTTATTAAGCCCGTACGCTCATTTAATATATTATCATCATTACTGCAGCTGCAATTTAAACAAACATCGTTTCCCACTTTGATTGTTGAACGTACGACCGTTTGCTTACAGTTTAAACAATTCTCTCCTATGCACACACACGCGTAATATTATATTATACGTTTTATTTTAATTCATATTTAATTTAAAATAGAGACGGCTCAATATTTGTTCAACTTATAATGACGGCAATAAAAGAATTGTGGCAAAATAGTTAAAGAAAATGTCTCTTTCTGTTATTCGTTGTTTGTAAAAGCGAATAAATTTCCAAGTTGTACGAAAAGGAAAAAATCCCACACAAATATACACGGGATATTGTTAGTTTTAGTTTATAAAGTAAAACCTCCAATAAAATGTAATATTTTTTGTAAGTTGGATACAAAACACGAAAAACGTTATTCAAGGGCAAATGGTTTGATTTGTGCAGCAAAAGAAAAACGCCCAGTACCATTTACAACACCGAAAATTTCTTAACACAATAGCAATTTTGTAATGGATTCGCATTAGCATTAGAATTAATTACGTCTTCAGATGTAAGAAGTGTAGCATCGTTATAACAACAAAAAAACTTAATTCTTATATTAAAGTTCAACGTAAAACTTTACTTAAAGCTTTAGCAACAACCCGATTGTTTCATATTCCACATTTAAAGCAATTCCTTTGACGTTACAAAAGTACAAAGATGTGCTAGTTGATATAGCGTTCAAATCCTTACAAATCAATTCGGCTATTATTCATTCTAATCTCAAAATAAACGTGTAATGGGTTCTTTAACCCCTGCATAAAAAAACCGAAATGGAAAAATAAAAAAGTCGGGAAAAAGAGGACCTAGAATGAAAATGCAATAAAAAATGCCGAAAAGTAAAAGAAGAGACATTAAAGGGAAAACCGTGCGTGATAAACTTGTTACGATGGCATACATAAATACGTAACACAGCTTGTACGCGAATATAAACTTTCCAAAGACAAATTGCACGGAAAGTTTATTTGTTATGAAATGTAAAGGAAATAGGAGACTTGCAAAAAGAAATTGAAACAGAAACAGTAAGAAACTTAAACAAAAAAAAAACGAAGATTGAAAGGAAACGAACGGCACATCAACGTCAATCAAAAGATGAAGGCAAACTCATTACGACACACACATAAACAGGCAGACCAATCGTTCGTGTTAAAGTTGATTACGATTAGAACGACGACGGCGACGATGATTATAATGAGTGTTAGTTTAATGCTTCAAATAATTAGATCGTGTCGCATACACAGAACGTGTATGCAGCATAAGACTTCCTAATCATCATTCGATAATAATAATAAACTCTTTCCATCTTTCGTCGTCTTTTTCTCTGCATTTTTTTATAAGAAAATCAAAATATTTTAATTTCCGTTCTAAATTAATTAATTTCCTCCCACGACGAATTGTTTAAAGCAAATGTATCCCTCCAAAAATAATCAATTCACGATCGTAATTAATTAAAATCACTTATTAATCGAATTTTGTTTGCCGGCCTTATAATTTAGAATAAATTCGAAAAGGCACAAACACATCTCTATAAATGCATTTAATAATCGTAAAAAAAAAATAACGAACAAAACGATGAAGCAATTAGCTTCAATCGAAACCACGTGTCTCTCATTTAATAACCGCCTTTAGAACGCTAAACGTTTATTTCGTTTTAAATGGATCAATAATAACAACGTTGATATAAATAAATTCTACAGTGTGGTCATGATTAATAAAAAATGTTCCTTTTAAATTAAACACCTATTATAAAATATTATCGTAAAGAAGCGTTAAGTGACGATCCAACTGATTTCTGAAAGATTTCGATAGCAATTGCATCACAAGCAGTTGTACAGGGTGAACGTTATCGTTTATAATAGCATTAAAAATTGGTTATACAATCGATCAATCAAATCCACACACACACACACACAGTCCACAGGGAAGTGAAGGAAATATTTTTTACTTCAAGGTGGATGATACACGATCATCTGAAGTTTGGTTTATTTAGACACAATTTTACCAGTTTTTGATGTTATTTATTGTGCACCCTGTAGCTCTCTCCTCTTAAAAAACTTTTATACTATCACATTACAAAATTTATTTGAATCATCGTTTTAACACGAGGTTATCAGTAAAATAAATATTTTCGTTTACTCGCTGGAAGACACATTTTACGTTGATTAGACGTCTTCCTTATTTGCAACTCATTAAATAATTCGTTGATATGTGGATGTTAATGTACCCAAAACAGAAAAGCAGTTCTCTCTCTTTCGCGTGGCTTAATTTTCCTTACTTTCTTGTAAGCAACGGATTTTTTCCTTTTAATAACGTACACTTCG
The DNA here is from genome assembly GCA_963695495.1 of Hololepta plana. NCBI lineage: Eukaryota > Metazoa > Arthropoda > Insecta > Coleoptera > Histeridae > Hololepta > Hololepta plana. The sequence goes on along the minus strand of OY968832.1, from coordinate 13,362,455 downwards.
ACTTACAAGCATGCGGTTGGGAAGATTGTGAGATAAGAGTTTTCCGATATATATTTATAGCGTTTTTCAAAAAGCAATGGTAATAATAAACGCAGAGAGAGAAAGACACATATGAAAAACATGGGGAGAGAGTCCATAATAATTCTGGCATACTAAAAATAAAGAAAACGTGCTCGCCAAGGTCACTGCCCTTGGCTTTACTTCAACATAACGCACATGATCACGATGATGATGATGACGATGATGATAATGAGGATGAGAAGAAAGTCCATCATAGATTTTTCTCTACTCTCATCGTTAAGAAAAGGCACGCATACGTTCCCATGTATATATGCATCAGAGTGGATGGAATTTCGATTAGAAACAAATCCAAAGTCAATTTGCGTAAAGATGACGTGAAATAATTATAGCGTTACGTTATATTCTAATTCGCATGAACACGAAATAGATTTCAACCGTTTTTTTTTTCGGTTCCTCACGTTTATAGCTCTTTGTTACTTGTTTTTCTTTTTTAGGTTTGGGCTGTAAAATTTATTATTACTTGTATGGGGCAACGTCAAAACAATGTTGTCGTCTTTATTACGAAAAGTAAAACGTTAATTCTATCGTTGCTCTAAACAGAACATATTTCCATTTATTATAAACATCTTCAAAAGGAACATCACAAAACGGAGACTGGTCACTCGAACTCGCTACATTTCGTTAGAACGCCCTAATTAAAACCGTTTTTATGTGGCCTTTTAATGAACCCACAATTCGTTTATTACTCAATTCTAATTAGAATTTTTTCTATTTACAACAAGAATCTTATCTACATCTCTCGTATTCCTTTAATAGCGACCAATAAAATATCTTGCCCTTTATAACTTCAACGTTTAATCAATTACATTCTTCCACGTCCGCATACAACATGCGATGTATCCAATAAAAACTTTTTTCGCACAAGTCTACAAAAGGCAATAAACGCAAGGTACTATTAACCGGCAATTATAAACAAATAAAATTAAAGTATTGTTGCTACCGGTGCCTATTACTCATACGTACACACAAACATTAATATCGAAAAAAATAATTTCGAAAATAAGTTTTTTTAAACTATAGGAGGCAACAACATCAACATAAAAGGAATTGATTTATATGCTTAATATACTTCGTGTTTCAACAACAATAATACACGTGTTCTTTCCGTTTCGCCTCGTGAATTTTGAATGAGACTCCCCCGTTACATAAATACAACTACAATATTATTATTATCACATGTTTAACGACGAATAATAATACAACAAAGTACATCATTATTAATGTATTATCAACTAATTTATATGATCAATATTAATTAACAACAATTAATTTTTATGTCTTCATTTCAAAATCGCAATGTGGAAAAATGGACGCAGCAAGGTTTCGAAAATGTTGAGCGATTCGCAGATCATTGCAACTGTTAATTGATGGCGTCTTCTTCCAATCTAATGTTTGAGGAAGTGCGGATGAATTAAACATTTTGACTGCGCCCCCAGAGTTTTTAATGCTGTAAATGTTTCTTTTACTGCGAGCAAGTGAAAAAGATGTTTCCGTGGAATTCGATTCGAATTTTGTTATAACCGAATTAAATCGTAAAGAACGAGATTTGGATGAATTCGTTAAAATTGATAAAAGGTAGGTGACGTTAAATGAATTTTAACGCGGATTTAAACGACGCCTTCGCATAATATTTTTATAATTCCCTTGCCCTCCGATTTGTTTTATTTGGGACAAAAGCGTTTTGTGCGAAGAACCGGTTTCTTTTATACGGACGCTTATTATTACGAGAAGGAACGAAATAAAAGAAACCAGCGCCGCCGACAACAGCACCGACAACAAAATGCAATTCGCTCGCTCGCTCGCTTGCGATGTATTTTCGTACAATGTAAAGCGTAGAAGGAGGGCTTTGGCGTAATCAACTTGAAGAGCACTATCATCATTATTATCGTTATTGTAATAATATGATTAATCCTTTGAACGTGTGTCGAATAAGTGAACGTTCCACGTAACACCCCGTATACATAAATTCCAATGATATTCTTGTAAAAGGTACGAATGTGAGCGAGAAAGGGCGATTAAGTGTCTCACTTTTGCTCCTCTCACCTTAGATCGCTCTATTATTATTCTTATGTTGCACCTTTTATTTTCCACGCTCAACCTATCTCGCAGAGATAACATGGCATAGATTAAATAATAAATCAGAATAAGAAGTGGAAGAACGAACGGAGGAACGGTAATGGCCACGTGCTTTAGGGAGTCCTTAACACATTTATAATCGCCTCTTAGATGTCTTCCACTAATTTTTCTTCCACTCCTTAAACGGTTTCCTTTATTTATTCATTTCCCCTCGACTTTTTCTTTGTTTCCTCTCTTCCGTTGCACCGTATTTATTTATTAATATTTCTTCCTTTTTTCCGAACGTTTCCTATTCGAGATTTACGTTCTCCGGTACATAAACCGTTATGGTAATTTGCTAAAATGGGAATTATCAGTTAATAGCAATATACGTTTGTTGCAAAAAAATATATGTACATATTAGGGATTATATTTGTACAACAAACGAGAGTAACAGCAGCAAATAATAATAATACCGCTGACAATGATAAATGCATGTGTGCAACTTTTATTTGATTTTTGCTTTTTCGTTCGCAAACAAACGTTTCCTCTATGCTCCGGTTATAGAGACTTAAAAATTGCAAACGGAATTTAAATTCGTATCTACTCGTCGTTCTCCAATTTCATTTTGCTCCTATTATTATTAGAAAAGAAGAATACTTCTTATATACAGAGAATCTAGTAGTAGCGAGTACGAGAGCTAAAAGCTTTGCGTTATAAAGGAGATGGAAAAGAAAAGGATGAAGAAGATTGAGTGTATAAAGGATATATGTATCGTGTGTCCTTTTTCAATAGTACATGCAAGTTACAAAGTGAATTTAATAAAGCGACAAATCCTAAGGAAAAAGGTGCTGTCATGGAGAAAGAGAAGAACAAGAACAACAAAAATGTAACAAGTCTAAACGCAAATACGAATACCGACCGAGATAACAAACGAGATAAAATAGCGAATAGGTAAGGGCAATTAAAACGTTTCGCGTTTTAATTAAACCTAATTAATGTTAACATTTAAAAGTCACATTGAGAGGAAAATAAAAAATCGCACGTTATTATATCTCATGTTTGGAAAAATCCTTCCTCTCAATAAATCATTTGCAAATAATCGCAATGCATAATCAATCACAAACGTTTCGTATGAAACGTACAAATGCTAATGAGACGTTAATCCGATCGATTGGAAATACAATGGGAATGATAAACGAGGGAATCTCGTATATCACGCAAAAATCTTTGTTTTTGACGGACGTTAGCAGTGCAACTAATTCAATTTGCACTGGAATTTAGGACTTGCTAATTAGATATTATAATTAGAATTGCAATTCATAAAGTAAAGCGTTAAATGTCAAAATTATTGATATATTTTATTGCCAGTTTACTTTCGGTTCTACTCTGCGTATGGTGTAACCTACATAAAATTCCTTCTTGTAATTGCAGCAATAAACTTGAATAAATGATTAAGTCGAAGCAATAATTCTTTATCTAGCGTTTTAAGCGGATTTCTAATTGTTTAAAACAGATGACACGATAACGTGTTTCGGTTAACGTCTCCATTTTGGTGATTGCGATTAGTGAAAGATCACACAGCAGTTCAGATGAAGAAGAAAAATTTAAACACATAAAAGATGTGGCGGCTTTCGAACAAGGAGAAGAACTTTAATTAAAGTCTATTAATATTTATGCATATGCACATTCATGTACAGAAGGAAAATATTATAATGACGAAATATTCGAGATGTTACAGAGCAGATACACGTATGTACTTGCATAAATTTAACTTTACAATCTCTCCGCATGTGTATGAATTAATATTTACAAACTTAAATTTTATTACTCTCAATTAGATGAAAAACAAATATTAGATGACGATAAGATTGTTTGTTGAGGTTTCCCAATCTACAACGGATTTATCGTTTGAAGCTAAAATATTGACGGCATTAGGAATCATAAAGATTTCAATGAAGAATACGAAAACTGGTAATAAATGTAGAAAATAAAATGAAATTGTCGAGAGAGAAACAAAAAACAGGAATCGACAGAACGAGACAGAACAAAGTGAAAATGCATGTAAATGAATTATTCAAATTGTCCGATTGTTGTTGTACATCAGATGAAAGATTTGAGAACGTTAAAAACGTGTACATTAGACAAAGACGTTTTCACTGCAAAGATAATAGAGTAGGAAGCTTAATGTCGGCATAAATACATAATATTATCAAATGAAATGTAGATAAATGTACGCTTGAAAAGTACAAGTATATACGGGGTTGCCAATAAATGATACGACCGAATCTCGGCTGGGTCGAACAATTGGGAAACCTGATCGTTCCACTTAAACCGCACAATAACCGGGCAACTTTGTTTCGTTTGACTTTCGACACAATTTGAATTACAAAAGCATGTGTGCACGAAAGACAACGTTAACGAACGGTTTTGGCAGTCTAATAAAAAGGAAACCCAATCATTTATCTGCGCATTAATTCGATTTATTCGGCGTAATCGGAATGTCGAAAATTAAATAACACGCCACTTATTATGTATCTCTATTTGATGAATGGAATCTGGTAGGTACGAGGGCGGTTTGAAATATAAATTGTTTCATATAGCGATAGTAGAGGATAAGAAACGATTTCGAGCGAGTCATAAAATTCCATTGTTTTAAATTACAAACTTATATTTGCAAGTAATTCTAGCGATAGTAAGTTGCTTAAAAGTTCACTTAAATTTAGGTACTTTGAGTGATAAACAAAGTGGATACAATTGTAATTCAATAATGCGATTCAATTTTGTCATTTTGGATGGGGAAACAGCGAAGGAAATTCATAAACGAATTCTATCCACATTGTGCGACTCGTATCCTTCCCATGAAACCGTTTATTTTTGGGCGAACGAGTTTTAAACTGAAATTGTTGTCCGCCATTTAATATATGCCAAAATAAGTTATTTATCAAACCACCCTCGTATTTTACTAAGCGATCGCCTTCGTGCAAATTTATTACCAGCTTTTCAGCAGATAAAAGGTAATATGTAACTTTGCAAGCTTCTACTCTCCGATTTAATTTACCCACTGACCGTCTCTTTTATTGCATCGTTTGACCCCAGCGGATGGATTGTCATGAAAAATGTAACGAGCGAAAAATAGAATGAAATCCCTTGATCTATCAACTTGACGATTTCATTCTGTGCGACTCTAAATATTTTGGCAATAAACCTTTTTCTAATTGGATTGGCTAATGCAAAAAGAACTTCGTTTCTTATAAATGCTACTTATAAACGTGAAGGACGTATTCTAATGAATCACGTTAATATCAAATAACAATCGACTCGATAATATAATCAAAGCAATATTCGTTATCGCGTTTACAATTCTAATCGTTTTGTAAATAAATCACTTTCTGATATTATTCATAAGGGCCAACGTAATTAATGTATAAGGACGAAGTTTCCGTTTATTTCCTTTATTCGAAAAGGCATTGTATGATCAACGTAATAAGTATATCTTTAAATAAACACAATTTTTATGACAACAATCGCAAGAATAATTTTGCTTTGTTCAAGGCGGAAAATAGATTAATGAATAAGTAATATTAACAAAAATAATTCTCTCTCTCTCTCTCTCTCTGTCTCTCCTTTCTTCCAAAACGTATGTACGAGAAAAAGAATTAAAGCGGTCCTAGTGGCCGATATTTATTTGATTTATTGTTTAATAACGTGAGAGGAAGAAATTGCTTGACAGGAAAATGTAATAATGCGAACAGTATTATTGCGAAATATTCACGCAATAAAATGATAAAGAACAAAATTGGCTAAGACGAATGCTACCGCCTATTTCCGTCTCAAAGAAAATAATAATTAACAGTAATGCGAAACATAATTAGAGGAAAAGAATGTGCATTAGGATATCTCAGAAAAACGCTAAAAAATAACATGAAAATCGCCAGCTGAAGTGAATCCATTTTCATTTCTTCATAAGCCATTATTGCCCCATAAAAATGAACAATGAATGGGTCTGTAAATTTTCAAAATTTAAACTTATAAAGATGAATTTATCATAAACTATGTGAAACAAATTGAAATGGGAACAATGTCATTGATATCTCATCACAGAAGACGATTTGATCGTCTGCTGATTAAATTTTAAAAAAATTTGAAGAGATAGGAACAAATACAAGTTGAAAAGTTGTAAAAGTTGCTCATTGACAATAATAACCTAATGGTAGACGTTTCTAGTTCAAGAACGTAGGATTTATTTGTTAATACTTTTTATTTTCTTTTGCTCGATTGCTTCAGCTTGAAAAAGGAGTGATTCGTTAAATAACGATGATCCGATCATAAATCTTCTTTAAAGTCTGACGATGTGCGTATTACAATTTAACTTTGTCTTTGAGACGCTGCCACCGTAATAAACGGCTGGTGAATCGTCGATAATGCCGTTTCTGCGAGTGATGATGAACGAATGAATATTCGCGAAAATATCGGAAAATTAATTATTATTGAATTAACGGGGAAGCTTAGGAAGCGTGCAATTTTTAATCAAATATTCAAATGACGCCGTCGTCGTGCAATCGCTTTTCCCATCGTTCTTTTTTTTTTTTCGCTCCCTATTATTTGCTCTCGCTCTTTCGTAATTCGCACGATAAAACGATTTCATCTTCCGTTTTATTCCATTTTTCCGACTAGTTTGCAATCCTCTCTCTGTTTCACCTCTAAGCCTCTTTTTTTCTCTCCTCCCTCCCTTTCATTCATGCATTTCATTATTGTCATTATTGAATTGATCATCCCAATTGTACTGGAGAGAAGGAGAGTGGACAAAATTGCCAATTTATTTTCGAACAAACACTTTTTGCAAAGCAAAATAACCGCCAGAAAATAAATAAATATTTAATATTGGGTATCATGTACGCAAATTGTACCCTCATGATTCGCGATATACGTGTTTCCTGTTAATAGAACGGATGCAAAAAAGCAAATGAAATAAAAACGTTTCTACGATTATTTAACCAGCGAAATGATGCCGCTAAATACACACGAACAATCGGGAAAATTCGCAACCAGCGTTAATCTTAATACACACGAAATTAAATTGCCAATGATGCAATAATCGCATCTATTTATGTTATAATAAATGTAATGTTCGTCCTATTGCAATTTTTAAACCTCGATTCATTAAATAAATAATTATACAAGGACTAAAAATAAAATCCCTCTTTCTCTCTCGGTCTCTCGCGCTCGGACTCTCTCTTTCTCATATGGACCGCGTCTACTATAACCATTTCGCAAATGTTTCCTTAAGCTATCTTTAGTATGTGAAAATAATTTGTTTTAATTATTATCATTGTTATTATGTGCAATAAGCGATACGTTTTAGAACGGACGAGGAGCACTTGCAAAGGGATTTGACGTTAATTAGTTGCACGAGGCAAAATTAATGAAAATAAAATTTTATTTTCACTAAATAAAATTCAACGCAAAACGGACGTTAAGTGACAAAAAAAGCGAAAAGAAACGCTAAGAGGAAAATGGGGAATTATGTAAATAGAAAATTTAATACAACCCGCGTTACGGTAAAGAGCAACAACAACAAACGAACGTGGTCGCATTGCTTATGATGCAACACGTATACAGTGTGATCCGCGATGATTGCGACGAGATTTAAATTACCGCCGCGTTTTAGTGCATTTCACTTTGTTACCATGTCACAATTGATTGTGTGGCGGTAAATTGCAGATTCGTTTAAACACGATGATTGTTGCTGTATATTTACGAGTTTTCATGAACCTGTTGCGTTGTTTCGTTTATTTTAATTCGGAAAAGCGATTCGTCGTTAAAAACTAAATTATTTGAGAAGCCATTAGAATATCGTGCTTTTTGAAACGCCTCTGTAAGTTGAAAGGACGTTTAATCCGTAACATCGCAGTTTTTGCATATTAAAGGCGGCAGCAGAAAATAAATTCAAATAGGAAATGATAAAATTGAATTAATTAAATTTTAAGTAGTTTACGACTTAGAAGCAGTAGACAAATGGATTTTAATCGGGGATGTAAAAATTCAAAGGTGGCAGCAAATTAAATGACTTTAGTTGCATGTTAATTTGCAACTATTGAAAGGAAGTTTTAGTAAAAAGTCAAATAAATTTTGCACCTTAATGGATCTGCATTAATAATACGTTCTCTTCTATTTGAAAGATTTTCTTTTATAGAACTAAGTATATTGTTTATACTTTAACTTCGTTTTTGATCAAATGAACTAAAAATTCGCTAATTTTCTATTCCACACTGATCGCCCGGTATGTGTGAGAGATTGCATCAAGTTTTTTATTTGATTTGTCACATTTTTAATGTGTCGCGTTAAATGATACAATTTTCTGTTACACGAAAGACACCGCCACCAACGACATTTCTAATTCGCACGGAGATATAAATGTAATTTCAATTAAATAAAAATACATGCAGTCGGAGAAAGAGAAAAGTACAAAAAAAAACAATAAAGCCGGAAAAAGTTACATTAAAGTAAGTGCAATTCGTTATTCGTGATGACCTACTTAGGTCCATCCGCTTTTTTGTTGCTTTTTTGCGTTCGTTCGTTTGTTCATTATTCAAATCGTCATTATCTAATAATAATGCGATGGCATGAAAATGCCCTTTTAGTAAACACAAAACAATTGTACACGTTCCCGTAGCAGAATTCCATTTAATTGACGCTCGGTATAATAAAAACGGGCCCATTTATTTTTATACTGGCGTTTTCTTTTTTTGGATACTCTATTATAACAATTCATTTAGAGTCTTTCTAAATCGCACTCTTTAGTTCTTGCTTCCTCTCCCTCTCGCACTCAATTTCCGTTCGTTTTCTTCTATTGTGTTGATATTATTATAGCACGATGATAAGTAATGATTATTGGCAAATTTCCAGCATCTTCACCTTCATAACAATAATAATAATAATGGCGATGGCATCTTTTATCACTTTTTTGTTCGCATCTACTCTACTTCTTATTTCATTCCTTTTCTTCGTTCATCCTTAAATTATTTTTTACATCTTTATGATTCAATGATTTTCTTTCTCTAATTCGAGAAAGTGCAACGTAATTAATCTTGCAACTAAATCGCCAGTTGACATTTCGACCTTATAACAACTAAGCCTTTTTTGGGTCTTCACATCTTTTCCTTTATTATGATCACCAGTTCATACGCCAAAATTTCGCAGTTGCGGAAGAATCTATGTTTTGTGTTCAACCTCGTTACAATTATACACAACGTTTGGTGAATTTTGAGAAATAAAGCAATTCGGAAGCGCGACATAATTATATGCACCAATCTTCACTAAAAATATTTATTTGTTCAAGCTCAATAATTAATTATGGATATAAACATTAAAGGCCGATTAATAAGAGTTTAAAGTGTGAATTTTACATAGAGATTCATTAATTTTTTGAGAATTTTTTCTTCTTCACATTTTGCACTTTTAGAGAAGGGCGGATCCTTTTCTACTTTTGTTTTTTTGCACTAATTGCAATAAACTCATTTTGGAACTCAGATAGTCTCTTCCGCGCCACACAACTCGCGTTCTTTTCTGGACCTTTTTCGATTCGATTCTAACTTCTTCGTGGAACACAAGGAGACGAAAATTAAAAAAAAAAATAACAGAAAGAATATTAATATTGGAAACAATTTCTTCTTAGAAATCAGTTGACATTGAAAAGAATTTTTTCCTAGAACTTGATGGAGCTCGCTCATTGATGCAAAAGTAATTCGTTATCTGTAAACGATAGTTAAAATCGAATAGGAATGAATTTATTCCAAGAAGCAGATAATATTTTACCCTACAATATGTGAAACAATTCATTCCTTGAAAACGATAAAGTTTTAGCATTGACATTGGAAAGAATTTCTTCTCAGAAACCGATTGACATTGAAAAGAATTTCGTAAATGTGAGTTTACATTGAGATTCATTCATTGACCCTTCGCTACTTTTGCATTTTTGCACTAATTGCAATAAACTCACTTTGGAGCTCTTACAGTGATTAATTTTGGAATGAAACAATAAAGCTCGATTAATAAGAGTTTAAATGTGAATTTCGAGTTGAGATTACTTAAATTTTTGAGAATTTATTTTTTGCTTCAAAATTTGTTTTTTGAGGGAAGTATATACTTTTGCTTTTTGCACTAATTGCAATAATCTCATAAAAATTCTGGTGTACCAAACACGACGTTTTAACAGAATTAATTATTGAATATAACTCTCGGCCATGGATTTTCCTTTGATATCGCACGAATTCTTTTTGCCTTTAACTTGCGTCTGTACGTTTAAGTATTAAAGGTGGATTTTCAATAAGCCATATAACGCTACAATAAAATTTAATTTATAATTTCATTGTTAATTAACTTATGTCGATGATGATGATGGTGATCATGATGAGAACGAAGCATTATTCAAACGAGAACGCAAGGAGAAGAAACAGTTTTCAATATCTTTGAGGTAATATTATAAAAGGCGGATAAACAATTTATGAAAGAAAGGACGTTCGTTTTAAGCGTACGCTCTTCTTCTTTTCTTTTTTCCGTCGTATTTTTGCGATCAAAAAGGAAGCCAATTGAAGTACACAATGGGGTATTCGTCATCAGAATGAAAATTCCTTTAAGGAGAAGAAAAGGAAGACGACTCGCTCAGTGTTTCGCTCGATACGTTCTCATAATGCGATTCAAAGTGAACCGTCCTGTTAGATGACCATCTTATTCCTACCATCAATTACTACAAAATGCCCAAAAAGGATATTCATTCTTTGAGCAAATGATAATACTGGTACACAAACAAAATTTAAATCGTTAGCAAAAGAACAAACGTTACTCTTTTTTTTTTAATAATCTCAAAAATATTGTACGACAACAAGAGATTAAGCCAACAGTTGCGATTCGTTTGGACTGATTAAAAACCAATACGAGCGAAGGAAAATTCGCCCCATAAATGATATTAATTGTATAAATCGATTGCATTTCAACGAATACATCCGTTCATCACGTTGATGATTTATTATTGGACAGAAGATTAGTTTTTGTTTCAATGATGATGATGATGATGAACCTGTAATTTACTTTTAACCGTTTTTACTGTACAATTTTTGTCATTATTTGTTAATAACAAAGGCCAATCCAAAACGGAAATATATTACAAAATATGGTTTAGATAGGATTAAAATTCCACCATCCATAATTGTAATAATAACGACGACTATGACAAAGATAAAATGGTATTATGTATTGTAATTATATAACAACTCAATGGTAAACCAGATGGAGGAATGATATAAAAAAGAACGCGAATAGCAACACGCATATTAATTATTTTTTGTAGTAGCAAAAAGTGGAAAGAAAACACGTGAATCACGATAAAACCGTTTAATATTAGGCCGGTGCATAATTATCCGCCGTTTTTTTAAACCAATTTGCAACACAAAAATATATCGTCCAAAAATAAAAAATATATCATTCAATTACAGCATCTCATTTGCTTGCTAGATGGCCAATTCCACGTGTACAAATGAGCTATTTTGTTTACTCGATAACTGACGTAAGGGCTCGCATAGATGCAAATATTTAGCCCTTTTGTACACGTGCAAGAGACCGTCTGCCAAGCAAATGGGAGGTTGCAATAGAAATAGATGATAATTTGCACGTTTATTAATAAGTTGATTGCATTTACGATATATGTTTGTGTTGCGAAGTGCTTAAAAAATTGTTAAAAAATCGGCACCGGCCTAATAATAATCAATCAATTGGTAACGTAATTTAATAAAATTGATTATAACACTTTGACCCTCGCATTCATAGATCGCTCACTCTTTTCGTTTTGCAATCATCATCGTTCTTATTAATTGAGATAAAGCTTTTCTTCGTTAATAACGCGACTATTTCGCAATTGCACATGTAAATAATTCCCATTTACTTTTACCAATTTTAATTGATAGAAAAGAATTCCCATTGCCTTCGTGTAACACCTTAATGAAATGCGGTCGTTATGATTTCAATCATTAAGTAGCCCCAACTACTAACCATTCACTCTCTGCAGCAACTTCTCTCTCTCTCTCTCTCTCTCTCTGTACCATTATTTCTTTAGACCGATTGAGAGCAAATAATACGAAATTATTTTTAGTTATTTCTTTTTCGGCCATTTGCCATTCATTAATTTTCCACGCAATCGCCACCAATTCGCGATCGAAACGTAACTTTCCAATAACACACTAACGCTATACAGGGCGAATCGAAAAGAAATCAATGCGCATTTATCGAGGAATCGAAATCGACGGCCGTAATTGCCAGACGAACGTTAAACACTGACCGAAACGGGAAAATAATGCCGAGCCATACGCCCTTTAAGACTTAAGACCACGTGCCAAACGTGCGAAACGGCAGTAAGAAACAACGGCGCAAACGGTTGTCGAAGAAGGGCAAAAAGAGAGACGAGAAACAAATGGGTGACGGATCGTCACGTGTCCCCATTGAGGATCAACAACAACAACAGGTGCTTCGACTACGTCCTGGTGTCGGCGATGGCCATAGGTCCAGCGCTGCTTGGTGTTGGCGTTAGGAGGAACGGCGGGTGGGATTATTGATTTTTGTCGAGCTGGTGCAGCAAACAAGGAACGGCAGGCATCGAGCCCGGGGTGCGTGACACACGACGCGAAAAAGTCCCGTTTCGTTTTAATGCGGGACGTACTGTATATTGTATATAAATGGGAGGACCGTAACAAACGGCGAAAAGGCATTCCCACAGTGGTAGGGAATAAATCAAGTGAATGTGTTTAAGAGAGAGAGAGAGAGAGAGAGAGAGAGACGGAGCGCGTGTGTGCAATTTTGTATAATGTTTCTTTGTGGATGGTTTTTTCCTTCTCGGTACTATATGAAGAGTGTTTTGGATGTCCGCTGTATAATAGAGGAAAGTGGTCAATTATGGAAGAGCAGTTTTATACGCAAATATCGCAAAATTGAAATGAAAAATGTTATATCAATGGAATTTTCATTTTTTGAATATTACGTAGATTATTCCAAAAAGCATGGGAAACGTGGATCCAATTACGAAATGCCAAGATCTGCAGTCATATTTTCTTGTTAAAGGATGACATTTTAATTTCTCTCTGAACTTTAGAAGCATTGATTTTTGATTCCTTGAATTCACGGATATTCCATCTTTTTGATACTTTCATTTATTAAAAATTGAAGACGGTTATTTTTTTTTATGTAGTTGAAGAATTTCGTGTAATAATCTAGACTTGGAGGATTTCTTATTTATATTGCCGAAACTCCTTCAACTATTTGCACCGAATGAACCGTTCAAAGTCTCATTTTGTGGAGATATTAATGGAGGAGCTTTACTTAAAAAATCATAAACTGAAGAGAGCAAAGAGGAAATCGTTTCTGCACGTGGTCATCGTTGCTCCGTTGAATTTTTCAGTAGGGAAATTTGCGATTTGTTGCCAACAAATAGTGGAGTGAATGTAACGAAAAATATGTGGGGAATATGAAATGAAAAACAAACGTTGTCTTTCTCCAATATGATTTATTTCAAATAATTGCAATAGTAATAATAATAATGGTAATAATAAAATAATAAATTTCCAAAAAGAAAAAGCTTTATTTACACATTTTGTATTATTAACATTTAATTATAAATAATAATTGATTAAAAATGAAATTATTATAAATAATAGATAATACAATTAATTTATTATTATCAATAATTGTATAAATCTGATAATTTATTAATAATAACAGAATCCTTTTTTTTTCTCTGATAACTCTGATAACAACAAGCGTCCAGTACATCAAAATAAAATGTGATCCTGTTTAATAAAGCATATTTAGGATAAAGACAACGTATTAATGCATTATTTTTCTCCCTTTCTTCCATTTCATGTGCAACTACAAAGTTGCATCGATCGATCGATCAAACAGAACAAATCGCAAATCGTTTACTAATCAACGTTCTAAAATTTCATCCGGCACCATTTGAAAGAAATCTAATATAAACGCAAAAGAATCTCTCGATTCGTTTATATAAATAAACCATCAATACGTTGGTACCATTTTGTAACTATTTTTAAGCTTCGAAAACGAAAAAAGAGAGAAAGACTAGCCGACATTATCGTTATTATTAATATTTCGAACGCAAAACTCATTCACCCCTTTTTTTTCGTGGCATCACGCTCATTTTTGCATTAAACTTTTCGCTTCCACGTCCCGTTGTTATTCGATCAAACTGTTCATTACAAAACTGAATAACAATTAAAATTCAATCAACGGTCGAATTACCAGCAACGATATCAAGCAATTACGCACAAACCATTGGATATTGGCTGACTAGCAGCAGCAACGATGATGATGATAATAAATCAGAAACCGAAACATTTAGCATCTTCTTAAGAAAAATATTTCGAGATGAAGAACAAAAAAGAAACAGGAAAACGAGCCTCATTAAGGAAGCAGAATCGCGTCGCTTGTCGATTCAAACCGAAATCATTCACGTGTAAAACCAAAAAGAAGCGCAAAAGAGAACAGCAAAATAATCATTGCTCATGTTGGAGCTTCATCCAACTCAGATGATATATATGATTATGAAACCAGCTGTTTGTTTCCGAATGGAAGTCATCGACGATGACCGATTTCGAAACGTGACTGACTCCTCGAGCACGCACAACTTTTCCCATCTTCCTCTCTCTCTCCCCCTCATTCAACCCCCGAAACAATGCCCATCTTTCTCTCTCGCTCATCACAACCCCCGGAGCAATCGCGCGCACACACACACAAACACTTTGATATATAAAATAGTAGGGTTGAAGTGACGTAATGCATTAAGTAGAACAGACTAATACCGGAATGACATCCGATTTACGGCTTATCAACTTGACTCTCTCTCTCTCTCACTCTCTGTCACTCTTTTCCTTTCTTTACACCATCGATTGATACCACACACGTATATATATACGTACACGTGTGTAAGTGTTATATGCCTCGAAACGGTTTCTGCTCGTCACGGAAGCAATCACACGAAAGAAGAAGGAAAAAAAGTGGAGATAAAAAGAAGAAATCGAAGGAATCGTGGGGAATGAAATGAAGTAAATAAATAAAGCCCTCCCAAGTAACGATCCGTCTTTCTCCAGCAGCAACGACGGAGAAGGAAAAATGAAAATACGACTAAAAAAAAAATGAAGGAAACCATTACAAAACACGAAATTGACACGGAGCAGCTAAAACGTCCACTTCCTCCACCTTCATCTGCGTTTTTTTCTTACTGTTTACTATTATATAAGCATTCATATGCAGTTGTTTGCTTTGAAATCGCTTAGAATTGCATGACTCTAATTGCAGCAGAGAGGAAGGAGCGGAACAGAAGATACTTGAATTCGCGGACGAAGACGAAGAGAGAGCGAGAGGAAACGAACTTGTGGAAGCATGAACGGATTACGAAGACGGCAGAAGTAATAATAAAAAGGCCGAAGAAACGAAAACACGAACCAGGTGGTGACCTCTGTTATTGGCGTCGTGCAGGAGGTCCGACGTCGTTAGAGAATAAAAGTTCTTCGAAATGAAACGCAACGCAAACAAAATAGAAATGAATAGAGAAAGAAGAGAGAGCGATATTGCACAAGAACGCATCCGGTTAGGTAAACACGAACTAATGCAGATTATTAAAAAAGAAAAAGAAAATAAATCTCGGCGTCACGTTAGGTCGCCGTGAGAACCGACAAACTTCCAATAAGAACGCAACGAACGCGTTTCTTTTTACTTAATGACAAAAAAAAATTATAAACTGTATCGTCACTCATCGATAAAATGATAAATTATTAACCGAAAATAACACAACCGCGAAAAAAACTTCACGTTTCGATGACGATGATTGCAGAAAGATTCGGAACAATTTCGAAAAATTCACTTCATTTATGCGTGTCATTTTTTTTTTTTCGTTTTGTTTAACCAAAATATTATTAACCATATTTCTTTCTAATTAAATTAGTCGTGCTCGAAGATAAGGCGTCGAGATGCGTGTGGACGTAAGTCACGTGTGCTTACCTGGACTTGTTTGCCAGCTGAGGCCACCAATAAACATTTTTCTGAAACAAAATACGATTTCATAATACCAATCCGTTTATTTTTCGTTTATTTTTTTCTAACGCGTTTATTTAAAATTTGCAAAATGTTTCAACAGAGATGGCAAGCGACTTAAGGGTGCGATCGAATGTTAATCGCTCTTATTAAGCGGTGTAGTTTATTAATTTAAAAGGACTTGCATAATAATAATATAATGCTTTTCAAGTGCGTGCTGTTACAAAAGCATGTGCATGCGCCGGCCGGCGTCTTAAACAGTCAACTACACAAAAAACTGCAAATTAAATTATTTCGTTCACATTTTCTTTTCAACGATTTCGCCTTTTTTCGCTCTTTCCTTGTAACCGGAATAGCGAAAATGAGTACACGTCGGATGATAGATTTCGTTTTAAAACTGTGCTTTACTTATTACATCGAACCACGAGACGTGGGGGCCGCTTCAAATTCTTTTTTCAAAATTTGAATCTAACCAAAAAGCGAAAAACTAGAAAATCAAATCGTATGCACTCTCTTTTGTTTCTCGCCGAATGCGCCTATGTAGTTATAGTAAAATACGTATTATATTATTATATGGGGTGATTTAAAACCTACCCAGGATCATTCGGGACCTCCGCGGGGGATCCGCTAGCTACAATCTCTTGACTTTGAGGCTCCATAATAACAAACAGTGTATATATATTGTATAATGTAATATTAATCGATTCTTTCAACTACGACTAAACTAAAGGTAAATAGAGACCGGGAATGGGATGGCGGGCTCCCGGAGTGATGCTCGCTTACGGCCACACTATCAACACGATACTGACAGGGAAGCGGCAGAGAGGCGCGTCGACGGCATAATTCGTACGCGATCGTTCAACGTCGAATGCGCGACGCTCGCGACTGCGCCTCTCTCGGCGAGAATCGCGTTTCTCTCGCTCGCACTCTCCCGACCGCGACTGCGATCCTCGTCCGCACGACGGCGACGACGACGACGGTCAACGACGGCAACAAACAATGGCCGTGATTGGATGCAATCCGTGCATCGGCGTCAGTGCGGACGGTGACGCAACGATAACGTTTCGAATGTTCGACGCGCGTCCCTTTCCGTCTCGCCGCAACCATCGTTATTCCTCTCGCGCTCGCTCTCTCCTTTTCGCAATTCAGTTTGCAAAAGGAAAGCATCAAGGAGAAGCCGTGCGAAAGGTTACTTAAAGAATTAAGTTGCCAATTAATTCGCCAGTACCAAATAATCGCCGCTCCCCATACGCCAATTGAATCTTGCAAGTTTCAAGCAAGACTTCAAAGCTTTCGCCCTTCGTTGTCGTTGAGGAATAGTAAGCTGAAAACTCAATTCTTAAGGGATTGTTAACTCAGAAGATTCGATAACATATTTTACTATTCTTGATCTATGTTGCGTTTTGAAATTACTCATTCCTTTGGAAGACGCATCAATCTTCATTTGAAGGATTCATTATCAGTTCACTACGCAAAATTCACACTACCCTTCGGTCATTTATTAAAGGATATTTTGATCTTCATAGGCGATACAATACTAATAAGTTTTTTCTTTAATAAACTAGGAGATTAATGTTATTGCGTTATCAACGTTACTTCAATGAAAATTCGTAGTTTAAGATGAAATTTATAAAAGTTAGAACCGATTCAGTGGTTCCTTGTGACCAACTTCTAACAGTTTTCAACGAAATAAAAAACAAAGAATTACATACGATTTAATCTATATTCACTTAAACTATGTTACTATTACAAAAACTACTTTAATAATTATGATATGTATTTGAACTTGATATAATCTTCATCCAAATACGATTTCAAATGGTTCCATTTTCAAAATTTGCGGACGGTAAATTTTGAAGAAACTTTACTTATAACGATCATATATTCTTGTATAATTTATAAATAACAACAAATTACTGCCTTTTTCTACAACACGTTAACATTTATTCTTATTAGTTTTCCATTACAAAATGTTTGCCTACATTCATTTAGTCGTTACTCTTTCTTCCACATCATCGCTTTCATATCAGAACGACGTATATCAAATAGGTACATGTACGTATAAAAAAAATTTCTTTATATACATCCCTGCATTGTACATCTACATTTCATAGTAATTAAATGTGCTCTTTTAAATAAGTTTTCATTCATAAATTACATTTCTCTGGAAATCCAATGTATATTACTAACGTTAATTATCGTTATAAAAATAATTAATTGACACTATTCAAAAGAGTGCACAATATCTTATACATTATTAACAATCTAAGGTGATTTAATAGAAGCCGGGTAAACGAGAAAGCGATCAATGTTTTTTCTTTCGGGGCAAAACGAAATTTAATTGAGTAGCCCTTAATTTATTCCTAATTTATTAAAACTGCAGCGCTATTAGAAATCTTGTGAGTTGTCGTTAGACATGTGACTAGCTAATAAATTAGATAACGTGTTATCGTTCTGGCACGGATCTTGCAAAACGACCAACTGATCGTGGCCGTGCGTTAAGTCCGATGTTGTAAAATTCATCAGCATATTCGGTGATATCAAATTGGTTGTCGTCGGTATAGGACTGTGCGTGATAGGTCCAGACATGAAGGAGTTATTTGATCCCGGACTCATTTCAGGTATATGAATGTAATTATTGTCCGAATGCTTCGAACTGGTCGTACTAATTGATTGCGATTCCAATATTTGTGTCGTGTCTGATGGCGTCGATGGTGATGAATCGACGGCCGTACTCGGCGGCGTAATCGATTGACTTCTTTGGTAGTCGCCCATCTCTAACATGTTTCTTCTATCGGTTCGTACCGAATCGATAAAACATTTGATTTTATTAATCAAAAAAGGAGGCGCTTCGAATCCTCTCAGTTCTTTCAATTGTAAATTAGGACTGTTTCTATATTCTTCAGTATGAGTGAGTTCTTGTATATCTTCCAGTATCATCAGATAAGCTTTACCGCCACTTGGTGGCATTAGATTTTTCGACGTTAACCATTCTTTATCCTCTTGATCTCCCGAATATCTCACTAACTCTGGATGCCTTACATACAACCTTCCTCTTGTCTGACCATAACCAAGGACTTTGTTGGCACGAGCGCCCATTATGAACAAAGTGTTTAAATGAATTCTATCGGAATCCCATTTTGGCCCTTCTCTTCTTGAAGGCAGCCTGTGTACTTGCAATTCTGTGGGAATGCAAGTACGGTTTTTGTGCTTTTTCGATATGTGCAAATTTCCCGTTTCGGAATCTGTTTCAGATTCCTTCCTCTTCCTATGTCCCTAAAATTATGTAATTCAAATAATGAACATCATTTGAATGTGTAACTTGTTTACCATTCTGTTTGATATACTCATTTCTGTATCGCTGAATTCATTTGGTGAACTGTCTCGAGATGAAACAGACTTGTACATGTTTTTGGCATCTTCCAGCATCTGCTTACAAACATCCTTAATATGCTCATCATTGACACTGTTCTTTCCTTGATTCATCCTAATGTTATTAATTGCTGGTTGAAAGAATTTCTGAAAAATATACATAGTTAAAGATGATGTTGCAAGAAAAGTATATACAAACCTCCAAGTACTTTTTAATGACATTGTCAATATCCTTGTTTATAGCTGTTTGCAAATTCTTTCTAAGCAAATCTAAAGATTTTACTGGGCTTGTAATGCAGCCACTACACATATAGCTTTGTATATCTGATCTAATTCCATTCTTTGTTCCCATTTGTGATGACACAAGATTCATCAATGTTAACTGTCTCATATTGAATGTGTTCTTCTAAAAGATGTTACTTGTTAATGTGATAAATTTACAAATAGTATGAGAAAGATTTACCCAGCTCACCATGCTGTGTTGATCATTTGTGGGGCCCGGTGTAACGGGTGGTATCATTTTCACAATTTTCTGGCCTGATATTTTAATACAATTATCGCAACGATCAACTTGAAGGATTTCGTTTTCCAAATGAATAAATATGAGGTACACCAAATTCCAATTATTCACTGATACATTAAGATAATATGCAAAGTCTAAAAATCATATTACTTCATTTAATTCGCTTGAGTAAACATTTATTTTTATTTAAAAGGTAATTTGACAGTTTGTTGTTGGTTAACTTTAAAATTCTTTATTATGTACATTGCGGCATCTAGCTTCGCGTAGCAGATCATCATCTCACGGTTACCTGGTTTGAATATGGGTGGCTGCTATTATACAGGGCGATTAATTTTTAAACATACATTGAAAAAATCGAAAAACATTCATTAATAGAATTTTATTTCCATTTATATCTTGTACAAAAATAAGCCAACACCTTGGAGAAATAAATGTGTGTGCAATGAATGACATTATAAATGAGACAGTCATTGCTTGCTCAATTTCTTTTTCAAATTCTCTGCCAATTTGTCCATAAATTCAAACGTTTCCAAATAGTCGCTTCTCTTTACATTAGCCATTCCTTTAATACAAATTGCCAGATCTTTGGTCATGAAGCCAGATTCGATCGTTTCAACGCACACTTTCTCAAGGGCATTAGCAAAATTGGCTAATTCCGTGTTGTTATCCAATTTGGCTCGATGTAAAAGACCTTGGGTCCAAGCGAATATAGATGCAATTGGATTTGTTGACGTTTCTTGGCCTTTCTGGTACATACGATAATGTCTGGTAACTGTACCATGAGCAGCTTCCGCTTCGATGGTTTTACCATCTGGACATAGTAATACTGATGTCATCATACCCAATGAACCATATCCCTGAGCAACGGAATCGGATTGAACGTCGCCATCGTAATTCTTGCATGCCCACACAAATCCACCATCAGATTTCATGCAATAAGCAACCATATCATCAATTAAACGATGTTCATACCAAATACCTAAAATAAATATATATTTGATTATTGAAATGTGATGTATAGAAGAGATATTCTCCAGCTCACCTAATTTTTCAAACTGAGCTTTATATTGTTTATCATATATTTCTTGGAAGATGTCCTTGAAACGGCCATCATAACGCTTCAATATAGTATTCTTTGTACTCAAGTATAATGGATATTTCCTATTCAAAGCATATTTAAATGAGGAATGCGCAAAATCAATGATCGACTCATCAGTGTTGTACATTCCCATTGCTACACCTGGACCTTTATAGTCATGGATGGTATACTTGATTGGAGTTCCAGAATCTTTTGGTGTATAAATCATTTCAACTTTACCAGCACCTGGTACAACAAAATCAGTTGCTTTGTATTGATCAGCATGTGCATGACGACCAATTATGATTGGTTGCTTCCAGCAAGTTACCAAACGTGGTATGTTAGTGCATATTATAGCTTCCCTGAAAACTGTACCACCTAAGATGTTTCTAATGGTACCATTTGGTGATTTCCACATTTGTTTCAAATTAAATTCCTCAACACGTTTCTCATCTGGCGTAATTGTTGCACATTTAATGCCTACATTATACTTTTTAATTGCTTCGGCACAATCAATTGTAACTTGGTCTTCAGTTTTATCGCGATTTTCGATGCCCAGATCATACGTATGCAATGTAATGTCAAGGAATGGCAAGATCAATTTTGTTTTAATTGAATCCCATATGATTCTAGTCATCTCATCTCCAAGTATGTCAACTACTGGTCCAGCCTTTATCTTACCCATTTTATTTAATCTAAATAGATTTAATTTAAAGTAGATATAAGTTTAATAATAATATAATAAACGTTTACCTTATTATTTGTGGGCGTATGCAACAACTATCCTGACAATCGTTTTTCAAGCAAATGTGCCTCAAAGTAAAAGGAATCGTGTTCAAATACAAACTCGATGACTTGCGTTATCAATAGGTGTTGAAGGTCAATTTAGAAATTACGATTATATACTTTAACGTTGTTTAAAGCGTAACAATATTGATAATAAGCCACAATAACAACTTCACAAATGACAAACGGGGTAAGAGCGATAGTGCAACGTCGCTACTTATCGGTTAATTAATTTAAAAAAAGCGATTTCAACAGCGTATTTTATAAAAAGAAATAATCAAATCATTTATAGTGTGTAGCATATAATTAATACGTAATTAAATAATACATTAACTAAAAGAAAAACTTGCTCGACCGGTATTGCGTAAATATGTATCTAATTATAAATTCTATATATCGTGTCCCATTGTTAAAATATTAGAAATTTATAACTTGCTGTCATTGATGTGAAAATAAAGATACAATCAATGTATTTTGCTTTTTTAAGATAAAAGTTCAGAAGTGTATCACACAGTATTTCATAATGCTTGCATAAAATAACGAAATTATATATTTCTGTTTGTAGTATATTTTGTAATTGCTTAGGAAATGAAAATGACGTTATTGCATTTATCGTTCATGCGAAAGCAGATTAATTTTTAATTAATTCCGTTGAAAACTGAAAAAGCGCTTTCTCGATTATTTTAATTTCAAAATTAGAGCCGATACTTAAAATTTTAAGCGTAAATTGAGTTGTCTATCTCATTTAACTGGAATTGAATTATTTCGTCTTCCCAAAGATAGATGAGCGGAATTAAAAAGAAAATCCCTAGAATATTTTGACATTCATTTGAATTGTTAGTGTCGTATTAATTGAAATAATTATCATCTTAAATACAAAATTTTAGTAACCATTTAACTGTCGCAATCTATTCTACAATGAATAATTACGACGAAGAGACATTACATCCCACTGAAATGGACACACAAGAAATCGACAATGATGACAATGATATTGAAAACAAATTAAGAAGATCAGCCAGGGTAAAGAAGCCAGTAGTTTATATGGATGATGAGTGTTTTGATAATACAGTGAAGCAAGTGAATAATTTGAAACCATGCAGGGCACTAGAAACAATTTTTGAAGAGCCAAAAGAAGTACATGGGAATATACAAGTGATGAGCATTAGAAGATACAAACGTTTAAAAAATGTTGAAGCAGTTACTTTTCATAAATCTCTCTCTATCACAAAGAAGAGAAAATTATTAAAAGCTGGTATCATCAAAAAATCAAAAGCGAAAGAAATTATTTCTCTTGAAAGGATTCAGAAAATGTTAGAAAACATCACAGAATGATTTTTTTACGACATGCAAATGAGTTATATGATTTATTTAAGTGTATGCTAAACAAATACTATTTAGAATAAAATATAAGCTTTAGATGTTAAGTAATTATAAAATGATGTTTTTGTTAAACTACTTTGTTCATTTTGACTACTACAATAATTTTTGAATACAATTAAATGACATAAATTTGCTTTGTTTCTTCGACACATTTATCAAAACTTTTGCTTTGACTTCAGCTATGTATGAGAAATAGATAAAAACAACCATCAAAGAATACACAGGTAATTGCTTAAAATGACAGACATATGTTTTTGTGGTTATGACTCGCATATGTATACATTGTACTTGCAGTGAATCAAAACAAATTGAAAGTGAAAGCTGTGGAAAGTGTATTGTCTAAGTTTATATAAAGAATATTTCTCATAATAATACAGTAATGCTTGTTATGAAATTGAAAGTAATAAGCATTTTACTCGTGGTGTTCCGCAAAAAAATTTATAAGTATAAACAAAGATAACATTGGAAATGTCAAATGAAATAAAACAGAATTGCAGAATTGTGTTGTGAACAATTGATATATAATATTAATATTCGGCTATCATAAATTGTGAGACATACAAAATTGTTTCGTATTAATTCAGTAAATTTAATATTGAGGACTGTAAACTGATTAATAAGAAGTGATTCAAAGCTTTTGGAAAAGAATAAGTTAAAGAAGAGAGTAGGTATTTTTGGTTTATCACATCAACAGTGCTTTAATCATATTGTTTTAAGAGATGGAAAGAGGAGAATTAAAAGCAGCAAAAGCTGTAGAGTGTGAGTGGACAGATCACACTAATGCTTCTTGGTCAATGATGAGTTGTGATAGAATTGTGTTCTTGCATTATGTCAGTTCCATGTATGAGAAGCTATTATATGACAAGGAGATAAGATTAACATCTACAGCCCTTGTCCCATATAATGACATGCATATGATTCCGGATTTTCAATATGAAGTGCCACAACTAGTTGAATTGGAACAGTACATATGTAATGTATTGAAGACCCAATTAGAATTAGCAATGAACATGTGCGGTTCCACTGACTTTGCTGTTATTCTTAAACAACGTCTCACTATATTGAAGCGAATCTATCATGCCATATATATGAAATGTCATGTGAACACTGCATCAATGGAATGCTTAGATATGAATAACACTGTGGCTGTGGATGCCGCTGACGAAGAAGAACTGACTGCTTCACAAGCACTCTTGCAAATTGGTCTTAATACAGGTTTAACATGTATTTTTCAATGGCTGAAACAGAATTGGCAAGTGACAACGACCACTGATAAGGGATTGTCATCATCAGTATGCAATCCAGTGCTGGAAACTGCAACAAACATGATCTATTCTATGCCACCATTGACCTTATCAGATGACGGGCAGTTAACGGCTTTGGGAATCGAGTGTTTGGACAAGATAAACAAATTCCTGATAGACATAGTTTTAGGGCCGATTGCAGATAGCGATGGCAGAAAGTTGGCTTGCGAATTAATGCTTGGTATAGCGATGCAGAAGGGCTCGCTGCGATATCTCTTGCAATGGATCTGTACAGCTTTTGAGGTATACAGTACTCAGTCAGAGACTGAAATGATGAGAAGCGCAAAGTTCCGCGTAGCTCTGCAACAACTCGAAGCCCAACGAAAGGCAAGAAAATTGCCGGAAAGCGAAGACGAGCATAGCGAACGGATAACAGATGAGCCGAATCTCTACGAGGCCGCCTACGACCTGATGCGAGAATTAGTGGCAATGACGAACGAAGCGAATGAATCTCTCCCATCACCGTCGTTGTCCGTTTCCGGCGACGTTTACGTCTTTGGAAGTAACTCATCTCAACAGCTGGCGGACGTCGTTGGCGAGAAAATCGCCGTGCCTATCAAATCGGAATCGTTTCGTGACGTACGTCAAGCGATCGCCGGTCAGTTTTGCACGTTTGTCGTTCATTGCGATGGCAGCGTCAGTGCGTGTGGCAAAGGTAGTTACGGCCGTTTGGGTCTGGGGGATTCCGCCAATCGCAACGTACCGCATAAACTACCGTTCGACACTCCCACTAGCACCACCTCTATCAAATATCTGTCGACGTCGAAGGGCAGCGACGGCCATACGTTAGCGTTAACCACGGAGGGTCGTGTCTACAGCTGGGGCGACGGTGACTACGGTAAACTCGGTCACGGCGCTTGCATCACGCACAAGAAACCGAAGCTTATCTTGGGACCGTTTGCCGAACTGCGGATCGTTTGCGTGCATGCCGGTTACAGGCATAGCGCGGCAGTGTCTGCTGAGGGACATCTGTATACGTGGGGCGAGGGCGAACACGGACGACTGGGCCACGGTGATAACGGTTGTCGTTACTCGCCAACGCTCATTCGTGAACTGACCGATGTCGCTTCGGTGGCGTGCGGATGCGCTCACACGTTGGCTCTCTCGCGTGATGGTCGCACCGTTTGGTCCTTCGGCAACGGAAGTGAAGGACGTCTCGGTCACGGCGACACCTCGAATGCACTACGGCCGAAAGTGATCGAAGGCTTGCGCGGTGCGACGATCGCGAAAGTATGTGCCGGTGCGCTTTTCTCGATTGCGCTCACCGTTAACGGAAAAGTGTACGCATGGGGCGGCAGTGCAGCATCCGGTCTATTCGCTCAACAGGAATCATTGTTACTGACACCGACGCTCGTGCTGGAGTTGCGCGATCGGCACGTCGTAGACGTGGAAGCCGGCGACGCGCATTGTTTGGTGTTAACCGAGAGTGGCGAAGTGTACGCGTGGGGAACGAATGCGTTGGGTCAGTGTGGACTAGGACATGCACGCAGTCCGGTGATGAAACCTCAGAAAGTGGTCGGATTGGATGGAGTGCGTATCAGACAAATCAGTGCCGGCACGTCTCATTCATTGGTTTGGACATCGGCCCCTACGGAGCGTCGATTGAACGGCTGCAGCAGTAGCGGTTTTGGGAAAGCGTTTTGTTTGGACGCGCAAACGTTCGAATCGATTGGAGCTTTTCTGGAGCGATATGCGACCCGTTTCTACGAGGGGACGCCACCACGACCGTTTCCAACAATAGAACAGCATCATCAATTCGTTTATTGGTGTCTCCGGTTGCTTCACGCACATTTCAACCATTGCACCGCAAAGAATGTTTTGGTCGTGCACGCAAAACAACTGAGAAAAATACTCTTCGATTTGATAGATGCATCGGCGACCACACCTGCCGTAATCAATATGAAAGTGCGGGAACTTCTAAATGACGGCGCGCCGCTCCTCTTGTCAGATTTGAAAGAGAGAATTTGCCTATTACAGGAGCATCTAACACAAGAGAGACCGCTAAGCTTAAGCGAAGAATTGCTGATCGATATAGTGTTAAAGGGTTTGGAGGAGACGCGTCGCATTTCCGCCTTATTGGGACTCGGAAACGTTAATGAAGAATTCAACCAATTATCCGTGACGGCCAGTCTCCTCGAAAGGGCGCTAAATATTTTACAGGGTCACACTCTCCGCATACTCGCTGAAATTCAGAAAGGTGTCATTTGTGACCAAAACCGCCGCGTGTCGCGTCTCAAAGAGCTTATTTCTGCTCTACAGAATCATCTTTTTGCCCACGTATATAACGTGTCGCAAGAGACGGTCACCGCTTCGCCCCTCGTAGATATGCTATGCGATCATCTATTCTCATTGTTACCGATTTGTGTAACGATTTACCGCGAAACCGCTGCAACATTGACCCTCAACAAATCTAAATTGAAGGCGGTGAATGATACCTTGTTGGAATCAGTAGCCGGAGGCATGTTAATGAAAATCATCAATTCCCTTTTACTGTTGCCGTCGTCTTTCGCCAAGCAATTTCACGTGCATGTTTTCGATGTGCTCGTACCGTTGACCGAATTGAACCGTCTTCTACCCATCGAAACGGATGATTGTTGTTCTTGGTCTGAAGGCGATGCGTCCGCCAATTATTGGCGATGGCTTGTCGATTTGGAGCAATCGTGTGCTTTATTCATCGGGCAAAACTTGGGACACTCATTGATCGGAAAACCTTTGGAAGCAGAGGAACGCTCTTGTGCTAAATGGCTGAACACGTCAATATTTTCAAATGGTCTAGATGCCGCGCCCGTTTCGGTCCAATATATCCACAGTTTGGTCGATTTAATAATAGAAAACCGTTTATTCGATTCCGCTACGAAGACGGGCCCTCTTCTTACGTTGGTGATGCAGTTGGAAGAAAAGAAACGGCATCTCTGCATGACGGCGTTGAACTTAATGGAGGAAGAATCCTGTTGCTTGAGTGAAAAGAAGTACTGCAAAGATTTCTACGAGCAGATGATGATAGATGCTGATCTGGACGGCGTCATAGATCGTCAAGAAGAATATCTAGGCGAGGGTGGATTAATCGAGACCACCGTGCGCTGCTTCTTGGTAATGATACTCAAACACACGTCTCTTTTGGAAAAGAACGTCGATCATTCGCGCGTGAAGGAAGCTTATAGGTTTGCGATAAGCTTACGGGAAAAGCTGATTACTTGCCTTTGTCACGAAGACAAATGCCTAGAGGAGGAAGTTGATGTCGAGGAGTCGAAAACAGGCGAAGAGTTCCGGCTAATGGCCGAGAAAGTACTCAAACGTTCTCTGTACTTATTATTATGTGTCCAAGATATTAACGTGGAGACAATCGACGAATTAGCTTTCGTACAATCGCTAGAGGACGAAGATGTCAAAGACGATGACGATAATGACGATGATCAGGAGAAGGCATTCGTAGATTATTACAGGCCATCGCGCAGCAATAATAAGCAATCAGACAGGTTACGCAAAACGTTCGGTCAGATTTTGAGCTTCGTATGCGACAAACGTCCGGAGCGGGTGTCTCTCATGACAGAGAACGGTTTAACAACGGATATTGAAACTATCGACATGGCGCTTCGATATCAAATCGAACGGGCACAAGAGAGATTGGCCTGTCTAACAGAAACGCATCGACTGTTGATGAACTCGACCGGTCACTTAACGCGCGTCCACCGACAATTGCTGATCGGTTTATACGGGTTCTTTAACGTAAGGGACGATGGACAATGGTCGCGGGGAGTGTCGTTTTCCCATCATTACTTGGACTCGGTGCGTGCGGCGCGACGCGAAATGCGAGACGACATTACTGGGTTCGTGCACGTCATCTATAAGATTCTAATCGATGCCTTGAAATCGACGAACGAAAGCATCGACTCCCGATTGTTGGTGATTTTCGCCTTGAGCACCCGATACAACGTCGGCGATTTGTCGATGGTCGTCAAAAACGAACTCCCTCGCATTCTGTTCCTGCTCTCCGATTTCTGTGTGCTCTCACACGGACGGATCGCCGAGAAGGCGGATATCGTTCACCTGGCTGCCAACAAACTCCATCAGATGATCGCGGTGTCGGCGTGCATGCTCGCCAAAGAATTACAACCCGTCGCACTGGAGAAGGTCATCGAGAGCACGTACCATCGATTGGAATCGATGCTCGATTATAAAAAGAAACCGAACGCGTGCGAACGTATCCTCGGCGATTATCTCGCGTTCTTACGTACAATCGCTTGCACGGAACGCGTGCGACGCAGTCTGGCGACGGCACCGTGGATTGACGCGCTATTACGATCGATAATTTCCTTGTGTCGAGTACAATCGGAGCATGCGGTCGGTAACAGCCAGTGTCGGTTCGACGATGCGCCACGATCGAAATTGCTCGCTATTCAACTATTGAGCACGGTTTTACCCGGACTCAAAATATCCACGATAGATGTGACCCGTAGATCGGACGTGGTGGACGAAATCCTGTCAATGATCGGCACGGAAATGTGGCGAGAACCAATCGTCGAAGTCGAAAACGAGCAAAAGGAAAAGGTTAAGGTACCAAAATTGGGCGAACTCGAGCGTTCCGAGGAAGTCGACTTGGAGGAGAACCGGCCCGTTTCGATCGGCTTCGATCCGGAAAAGCTACTCAATTGTACCGTTGAAGGTGAAACGATGCTGGTGCACGGCCCGGGTGGCCGCGGTTACGGTCTAGCCATGACACCAATGAAGAGCGGCTGCTATCGTTGGAAGATGCTGATTGTGAAAGAGAACAAGGGCAACGAGGGCACGTGCATCGGCGTGTCCAAGTATCCGGTGAGGGATTTCGGTCATCGAACCACCGGCGACATGTGGCTCTATCGTGCTTACAGCGGCAGTCTGTATCACAACGGCGAGTCGGACGTCTTCCTCGACAGTTACACGCAAGGCGATTACGTTACCGTCGTTCTCGATGCGGACGCGAGAACGCTCAGCTTCGGAAAGAATGGCGACGAGCCCGTCGTCGCGTTCGAGAACGTCTTCGATGGTGACGAGGAATTGTACCCATGCGTCATGTTCTATAGCACGAGTCCAGGCGAAAAAGTGAAGATGACCGATATGCGGGCGTACGGTAGTCGGAGGAACTTGCTGCTGGCCGGCGAACCTCATCTCGCACCTGGCCCGGTCGTCGTCGTCGAGGCGTACGTCGCTCTTTTGCGACGATTGCACGAATCCGAAGTTTGGCGTGACGTCGTTAACGAACGCCTCGTCGGTCGCTTGAGAATGATTAAACAGTACATTCAGAAGAAAACTGTTGTTGAGAATAGTGACACACACAATCGCGCGTCCGACGATAATAGATCGCCATCGTCCTCTTCATCTTCGTTAGATTTAACTGGCTTGTGTAGGACCGCGTTTCCGGCGCTTGCCGTCATCGCTGGCGTTGATCGCGGATTGAAAATGGGCAGCCGCTGCAAAGAGAAGAAAGGCAACAAGTTCGGCATCGTTCTCGGCGCGATAAAACGCGGCCTTACCACTATCAAGGTGCGATACGACGAATCGTCGACCCTCGAAATGGCGGACGCCTGCGTCGAGGCATTAAAGCAAGTCGACGCCGAGCCCTTCGACTGCTCGAAACTGGACGGTTTCGATTATGGCCTACTGCTGGACGTAGCACGATTGAGCGGCATCATCGACGGCGAGTTTGTTAGTTTTCCTCGATGCGAGCTGACCGACGATGAGGAACGTTTATTGAACAACGAGTTGTTTGAGAGCAAACCAAAACGATCATGGTATGGCGGCGATACCAACACACCGTGGCGTCCGGATTCGCAAATTTTCGCACAAAACGTTCAAAATATTCGCAAAAACGAGTCGGGAGCGAAGTACTTACGTAGCGTCGAAACGCTTACCGATGCGATGGTCTCCAAAATAATGGATCACGTGAAGGTGTTGAGTGGCGAGAAATTAGTTGCATCAAGTTTGAACGATGCAAGCGAGAACGATAATCGACAAGAAACGGCCGTTGCCGCGAAGATTAAACGAAAGACCGAGCTACGAAGAATCCAAAACAAACTGTTGAACGTCGAGATGGAGACTTTAAAATTGGCCTATTTGCAGTTCACCGCGTTGAAAGCACTCTCTTTGCTATTAACGACGGGCAAAGTGTCTGACGCATTTATGGTTAGATGTCGCAACAGCGAGATTCAGGATGAAGATCATCAGCAGGAGGCGAGGAGAATCGTCAAATGCATCATGTCTGGTCTCGTTAACAAAGGCCTTGAACAGTGCAAGCTGAAAAACGTTACACGTTTGGCCGATTTGGAGAGGGCCGAGAGCGTTTTGCATTTCAATTACATGAGGTCGAGGTATGAGGAAAATGACGAGAATCAACAGCTTGACGGTGAAGAGGAGGTGGTCGAAGAGGATCGAGAAGCAGTGGATGATGATTACGGAGATGAGATGAAGCGGAAGTGTCGTAAGAACACGGGCAATTGCCCAAACACTGTCGTTGCCGTTCATAGACCTTCCTCTTCACTGAATATTCGCACTTTAACCAATTCGCCCGATACATCGCTAGCTTGCAGTTCATCTACTGCCGCTTCGAACTTGAGACGTCGCCTCTTCATCATATCTGAATCCGAAGACGATCTCTTTCATCATCACCATCGTCGAACGACGCCTACGCTACCGCCACCGATCGCCACTTCGTTGTTAGAAATGGGTTTCAGTCTCAAACACATCTTGAAAGCGCTAGCGGAGACGAAGTGTTCACACGAAGTTAATCCGCGAACCGTTAATATGCTAGTCAGCTGGATGCTTGAGCATCCGTTGGAAGAACGTCGAGCTGAGGAAGAAACTAGTGCAACTCCTGCTGCTACAGTAACAGCGACAACCACAGCGACCACCAGTACTCAGAATGCAGAATCTCCAGCAGGTAACCGCTTGTCGAAGGTCGCCGTTGGGAGTCGTACGACGACCAGAATCGGTGATCTTCTTCGGCACGTATCGATGCGTAGACGAGTCTGTCCGTCAGACGTTCGCAATTATTTCGCCAACGTCGATCGAACGAGGGAACGGTCGAGAGAGCGGCAACACGTCCAGGGCGAAGGCCATCCACTGCTTAGGAATTCAGTCTCCGTAGAAGACGTTATCGACTCTTCTCTGGCACAATCGTCCGCTTCCTGCTCTACAAACTATATAAACCTGTCACAAGAACAGCAACAATCTACAGAAACCAACAGTAATTGGTGCGTGTGCAGTGTGTGCGGCCATTTCACGCAGCTCATTTACGATCATATGCTTCGCGATCATCCAGGTTGCGGCGTTCTTTGGTCGCCCGCTTATTGCGGAGAGTACGCGAACAACAACGATTACGTGTTGTGTTATGATTGTAGAATAAAATATTCGGGATTCTACAGGAAGACGGATTCCACGTTACGCCGTCTAGCACCGGACATTATAGCCGATGAGAACGATCGTACCGAATCCGACGCAATATCTGTCGGTATCATAGTACCAACGACGCAATTAGGGGAAGAGCGTCGCGACGACATAGACGTTTGCCTTGGTTTGAGCGCCACTCAAAAACATCCAGGTCCGGTACCGTTCAGAGAGGACGATCCGCTTGGATCGAGCGTTGTTCCGAAAGTGTTTCACGAGACGCATATTCCTAATGATCGACGTGTAACGCGTCCGTTGGGCGTGCAAGCGTTCGATCTCGTTGCGTCGCAAGATCGTTCGCGCGCGTTGGAACAGTTGACACGGACAGCGCATGTTTTGCACTCGAGAACGACAATCTTAAATGTGCTTGCACGCGTTACTGCCAACATCACCGACTGCTCGACTCTGGTCGAAATCTTAGGAACGCTAGCATTATCAGATATCGGGAAATTGGTGCGCCTGATGTCGCTAGTCGCGACGAATCGCATCGAGATCGATCAGTCACAACACACCGACACTGTCGCCAGTAAGAACAGCGGCAATAGAAAGACGGCAATCATCAATTGGCCGAAGGGTTTTGCAAGTCTCACGAATAGAATGTCTTCGGATGTGGGCATCTCGTTGAACTGTCTTAGTATGGCGATAGCTGCATTAGCACAAAACGACCGCGAATCGTCGCGTATGGTCGTCGACACTTGCAGGAGAGAGATACTGATTGCGGCAACGCGTGCGTCTAGATTAAGTTTCGCCGTCACTCGAGCCTTAGTCGACATCCTCTCGTCACACGGCGGTTGCTCCCTATTGGACTTACCGCTCAACGTGTCGGATGCGGTCGATACGCAGTACCGCAATCCTTTGCTATTGATCGACGCCCTAGCCGCTTTAGTTTTATCCGTCAAAACGTCGAACGATGATCGCGAATGGGCCGCCCACAAAGTGTTTAAATGCATCGCGACCTTTGGTTTGCCAATCGACGAGAGCGACGGTAACGATCCGGATTCGGGTAGTTTGCTACAAATCCTGACGCCAAAACCTGTGATCGAAGTCGAAGGACACGAGAACCGCGTGTCCACTGTCTGTTACAATGCTCACCATCAACTGTTAGCGTCCAGCGGCTACGACGGTACGGTTAGAGTGTGGTCGTTCGATGAAGAGGATGCAGATAATTGCCAAACGCGTCCGTATCTCTATCGTACGTACGTGTTCCATCAAACGGCGGCCGTATACGGATGCGAATTGAACGGGAAACTCATCGGCCAATTGAAGTGGTCACCGAACGGCGATTACTTAGCAGCCGCAATGCAGAGTATCGTCAATATTTGGCCCGTTCCTGTGAAGAACAGGAAGAACGATGCCGTGTTAAAAGAGAGGCAGTCGTGGTTCGTCGACGATCAGCAGGAGATCATCACCTGCATGACATGGCCAAAATGGAAGCCGAAGCTCGATGATGATGGCGACGACGACGAAGACAAGAACTATTTGATATTGGGCAAGATTGACGGCACCGTTACCATGATCGTCATCCATATGGAAAAAATGGTATCCGAGGTGTTGATCAATTGTTGTCTTTCACAGAGTAAGTAGTAGCAAAGATTTTTTTTCCACGTAAATGTAACGTCACGGGTAATTATTTAGTCGAGTATTCGGTTCTCTTGCTCATCGATGACCCTTCACTCTTTTAATGGTTTTTTATGCACCACGTATCATTTCCTCAAGACTCCCCCTTAAAAGGGATCGATTAAATCAATTGCTCTACCTGAATTTGTTCCTGTTTCAGGTGTGGTGAACATCGATTGGCATTATGAGCACGAACCGTTCCTTATCGGTTTCGTCGACGGCACCGTAAAATTGTGTCGCGTCCAGCAGAGTTCGACAATAATCACCGTCAAGGTGCACGAGAACATTGCTTCGGTTAAATGGAGTCCAACAGGTTCGACGTTCGCTACCATTTCCAACGATAAAACGTGCAAACTGTGGCGCAACAATACGGATTCCTTAGACCTATTGCACGTACTTCCCAACGATCACGTGCCAGTTACCATAGAGTGGAGCCCGTTCGTTTCGATCGAGGGCGTATTACTCTTGGCCATCGGCACCACGCACGGTACTGTAGCCGTTTGGATCGTTCGCGAAACGGGCGACACGTCGCCGAAGAAAGTAATGGAAACCGATGACGGACGATCGCGCGATCCAATTACCTGCCTTAGCATCAGCGCCGACGGCAACTTCTTGGCCGGCGGCAGTCTGAAGTCGCCGAACGGTCTCGTAAACATTTGGTCGTTGAACAACGGCAGTATTGTATATGCTGTTTCCGGTACTAGCGGTATCGACGCGAACGGTCTCACCTGGATCGACGACGGTCGATTAGTCATCGCCAGATCAAAAACGGTCAAAGTGCTTCACTATAATGTCACACATTATGCGGAGGATTCACCGTTGATAGTGGCACGTAATGCTTTGGCGAAGAAGGGAATCCGATCGTTAAAGGACGCCCCGTTCTTTAGGGCTCTCGTATCAGCCCTACCTTCCATGCTTAAGAATCAGTATCGCGCGGAGAAACTGAGCGTACAGACCGGTACGCAATTGATGCACAGCCTTTACTTGAAAAGCCTCGCATCATTGGCGATTCTACTAAATGTGGACGCGGTCGTGTGTCATCCCGTGATTCCGTTCAACGCGAAAGATGATAACAACGTGGTCTCGGAGTTTCAGTGGCTGAAAACGTTTCACGACGGCATTAGATTGGCACGCAGTCTCACGAAGAGGACGTCGGACGGACATACTAATGTGGTTACGGAACGCAAATCGCACGAGATGGAGTTGGAAGAGGAGGAGGACGAGGAGCACCATATCAATTGGACGCTCAAGCAGGATGAGCAGATCATGCAATGGGTGGATTAATTTGTTTTTTATTCGTAATTCTGATTGTTAACACTATTCGAGCGCTTAGAGTAAAAAATTACAGCTGTCAATTATTCTGATTTAAATTTTCAGGTAACGCAACGTCCACAAGATTGGCAGATCGGTGGCGAATGTCGCGCTTATTTGTGGGGCTCGAATCGGCACGGACAATTGGCCGAATTGGGCGCAAATTCCGCCTCGTCGCCGCGTCTTGTCGATTCGTTCTCGGTTGCCAACAAGATCGTTTGCGGTCATAATTGCACGTTCGTCATTCAGGCCAACGGTACCGTGTTAGCGTGCGGCGAGGGCAGCTACGGGCGCCTCGGTCAAGGAAATTCGGACGATTTGCATTCTTTAACGGTCGTAGCCGGTTTGCAAGGATTTGTGATCACCGATCTCGCTACATCGGTTGGCTCCGATGGCCACAGTTTGGCGTTGGCCGAAAGTGGCGAGGTTTTCTCGTGGGGCGACGGCGATTACGGTAAATTAGGACACGGTAATAGCGATCGGCAGAGGAGACCGCGACAGATAGAGACGTTGCAACGGGAGGAGGTCGTGCGAGTTGCGTGCGGATTCAAGCACAGCGCAGTGGTGACGGGCGACGGGAAATTATTTACTTTCGGTAACAGCGATTACGGTCGATTGGGTCTGGGTGCCACGTCGAATAGATCGGTACCGGAACGTGTTACCGCCTTAGAGAAATACAGGATTGGGCAGGTACGAGGATGCTTCACTTTTAGTTACAAATGATTTTATTATTTTTAAATAGTAAACGAGGTATTCTTTCTCTTTACGGAATTATTTTTGTTCAATTGATGGGTTATACTTATCCGTGTTCCAGGTTGCTTGTGGTTTAAACCATACGGCGTGTGTATCGGTCGACGGTAGGTTAGTGTGGACATTCGGCGAAGGCGATTTCGGTAAACTCGGTCTCGGCCACGCGGCGAGCACGTCCTCGCCACAGTTGGTCGAGTCAATGTGCAACGTGGGCATAAAAAAGGTGGGCTGCGGTACCAATTTAACCGTCTTCCTAACGTTCGGCGGAAAGGTGTACGTGTGCGGCATCGATCGGATACCGTGGCTAACCGGTAACGGCCGTGGAAAGACCCATTACTATATACCGCAACCGATCGCCGGATTGGACGGGTACGCGATAGAGGATATAGCCGTCGGCACCGAACACGTTCTACTGCTGACAGTTTGCGGCAAAGTCTTCGGCTGGGGCATGAATTCCGACGAGCAATTAGGCTTGGCTTCGACTCCCGGACCGCGTACCTCGCTTGTTCGCGAACCCGAACTGATACCGCACTTGAGCGATAAAGGTATTAAGCAGATCTCGACTGGCAGAACGCATAGCGCTGCGTGCACGGCACCACCGTTACCGCAGAGAGCTCCCGGCATCACGAGGTCGCCATTAACATTCGGTACCGCGCACGAAGTGCCGTCGCAATACGATCATCTTCAGGGTTTGTCAATCAAAGCGATTCGCAGGAGACTCGTTCATTTGTACGATTTCTCCGACAAACTCTACTCTTGTTGGACGTTAATGCCGTTAAGCGCGCAACAGGCCGAATTTGATGTGCCTCCGCTGGACGACTTAATATCGCCGAAATTGCGAGCACTGCTGGCGCCGCGCGTTTACACTTTACCGTTAGTACGGTGCATTGGAAAGACGATGGTCCAGGGCCGAAATTATGGGCCGCAGGTTACGGTCAAGAGGATCGGTCAGAAAGGTTAGACAATCATTAAAAATAATCTTTTCTATCGCCAACATTTGGGTCATATATTCACATGTAAATATTTGTTTTAGGAGCCAAATGTAAGCCGATCTTCTTACAAGTGGCCAAACAAGTAGTAGAGATGCGGCCGCAAGACTTGCGGTTACCGTCGCGTGCATGGAAAGTAAAACTGGTGGGCGAAGGAGCGGATGACGCGGGGGGCGTCTTCGACGATACCGTCACCGAGATGTGCGAGGAGATCACGTCGGGCGTCGTTCCCATATTAATACCCACTCCCAATGCTGTTAACGACGAGGGGTACAATCGCGACAAGTATCTCTTCAATCCGCAAATGACCACCGTCGAGCAGGTCTCGCGGTTTAAGTTCTTGGGCATGCTGTTCGGCGTGGCAATGCGCACGAGAAAGCCGCTCGCTTTACCGTTAGCCCCCATCATTTGGAAACTGATCGTTGGCGATCCGGTCGGTGTCGAAGACCTGGAGGAAGTCGATTACATGTACGTGCAGAGTTTGCGTAGCATTCGAGACATCCATTTGTCCGGCGTGACTGAGAAGAATTTCCACGACGTCATACCGTTAGAGTGCTTCGAAGGAACAAGTTGCACGGGCAAGGTAGGGCAAACAGCTTAAGTATGTAAATAGGTTGAGAAGTGAGACCTCTAGAGTGATGCATGACTGAATCTAAAATGAATGTAGCCTAGAAAGTTTTATAAATATATAATCTTTCACATACAGGTCGTTCCGATTCTACCAGAAGGGCGTAACTTGCCGCTGACTTTTGCGAATCGTGCTCAGTACTACGAACAGGCCGTCGCTTATCGATTGCAGGAATTCGATCATCTGATAGCGGCGGTTAGAGAGGGAATGGCCGGTATCATTCCGGTTCCTCTGCTCTCGCTGGTGACGGCCGAGCACGTGGAAAGACTCGTCTGCGGCGTGCCCGATATCTCGGTGCCGTTACTGAAGAAAGTCGTTAAATATCGCGAGCTAGACGAGAATCATCAGCTCGTTCAGTGGCTATGGAACGTTTTGGAAGGTTTCAGCGACACGGAACGTGTCCTTTTTATGCGTTTCGTTTCTGGGCGGTCACGTTTACCTGCTAATCTGGCCGATCTGTCGCAACGGTTCCAGGTGAGTCGAAACTGTTTCAAAGCAATAAGATAATGGGACAAGTATTATGGTGTTCACATTCGATTCACTAAATG
This sequence comes from Hololepta plana, assembly GCA_963695495.1. Classification (NCBI taxonomy): domain Eukaryota; kingdom Metazoa; phylum Arthropoda; class Insecta; order Coleoptera; family Histeridae; genus Hololepta; species Hololepta plana. Next base: position 13,324,517 of record OY968832.1, on the reverse strand, counting down.
CTTTTTTTTTATTATAGGTGATGAAAGTCGATCGTGTGTTAAACGGATTACCCACGGCGCAAACCTGTTTCTTCCAGTTGCGGCTGCCGCCGTACACGACGCAAGAGATAATGGCCGAAAAGTTGCGGTATTCGATAAATAATTGTCGTTCGATCGACATGGATAACTACATGCTGGCCCGCAACACCGACCACACGCCCGATTCGGATGAAGAACATTAACTCCATCGATCATTCATTTTCGGCTTATGGACACTTTCTGTTAATCGATCGCTACATCGATTTCCAATTAAATTATTTGAAGTTACTTAATGAAATGTCGTACAATTTATTACACGGTGCAATCGTTTGAAGATCTCGCCTGGAAATTTTAATTTAAATAAAGTAGGCGTTATTATATTATCAATTTTTATTACAATTAAATTGGCATAATAATGTTTATTGCGTGTGAGAGATTATTTAAATAGACAAATTATTGCTGTTAGTATCTCTTCTTCCTTATTGCTCTACTTGAATTTATATTGTTCCATGGTCACTTCCGATGAAAGTATTAATCGTTTGTACAAAAGTACAAATCAATTGTGGCATTTTGGAACTTTGTACTTGGAATGGTGGCAATTTGTCGTAATTTCCTATTTTTTCATCAGTTTATTCAGAGTGTAGCCAATGGAAAATGAAAATATTGTCGCTAACGCTACCTGTGAAAATTAGCTAATTTTGAGTTAACGTGTTATTCTTCTTTAATATACTTCAACTTGCATTTGCACGACCGCGTATTGTCGAACTGTTAAAGTATCTGGATAGTCCTTTTAGCGCAGGATCATCGTACGGTTCGTGCGAACACATAATAATTAGAATCTTTGCGAATGTGTAATTCCTATCGAAAGTGACATAGTTGGAGGTTTTTTATTTACGCAACAAAGGGCCTACTTTTAGGCTTTTGTATCCAAAATAAATATAAATTTAGGAAGCGCAACAAAACAGAGGATCGTTGACTTTTTGATAGTCGAATGCAATTCAATTCTTACACTATTGTTTTGTCTGTTGGGTGATGTTTTTCCTTGTTATAATGGTAATGGTAAGGCCATCAGGCTCTTTTTACCTGGATGAAATATGCCCGGTACGTAGGGTAGCGCGTTATCGGGAATGTAAAACATTTTAATAATATTGGTAAAATATATTCGCATATTACCATCAATTCGTATGCACGACCTTCCTCGTCGGCTATAACGTTTTGTCTTTGTACCCTGTTTGTTCTTCCGTTTCGTCCCTCTCTTATACGATACGTGTAACGGCGTCTCTTTCATTCTACTGCAAATTTCCATCTTCGGAAGAAAAAGGAAAGAAACAAAGAAGAAAAAAAAATCAAACGGAAATAGCACAACGGTTCATGTCACCAAAAATTTACTACATACATCATACTTTTTACACCTCCCAATTTCCCTACCACTCTATTCTTTTCTAACAGTATCATTTCGGAAACGTTGGAAGGCGAAAGAAAATGAGATTGTTACATGGGACCACAAGCAACCCTCTTCTTCTTCCCCTATTCCTCTTTCCTTCTTTAATTTTCGATTTATTCTATTTTTCATTCGCTATGTTCCTTTCTTCTCTTGTTCGCACTCCGGTATGCGGTTACCGTTTTCCATGCTGCGTTAAGCTAGAGATTCCTTGGGGATGAGTTAAAATGAAACGCATACCAATTTTAGATAATTCATATCGACAATAATTTCTATTCCTCGTCCATTTAAGCGTACTATGCTATGAATATTACCACAGGTATTTTTTTGTCATTGTTGTTTGGTAACCGCATTTTACCTCTTGTATTCGATTGAATTGGAATTCCGTATTTAGAACTTAAAAAAAAGTCTATTGCAATGTGGGACATTTTATAATCGACCGATGAAATTGTATTAAAAAATTGTCGATCAGAATGGAAATAACTTTATGGAAATGAATTTCGGTTTTTCAACATTTTTTGTCGTTCAAAAGTAAGAATGTTTGAACGTTTCACTGGTGAATTTATTATATTACAAATAACAAATTCGCTCAAAATCGCATAAAACCAATTTTGGCGCAGATTCCTCTTTTTCGACTCTTTTTTCTCCACATTTTTCCTCGTGTCGGTAATAAATTTTCCTTCTTCTGTTTCACCATAATCCTTTCGATATAAATCGACAAAGATAAACGCTCATCAAATTTAATATAGACTTCTACCGTTGCTATACATTCGCATTCGCACAATAGAGAGAATCTGCAGATTCACTTGTTCACGTATAAATCCATTTACTAACACAAGAACCTTCCACATCGTTTTTCAATAGATTATTGTATTTATAAGTCATATATCATATCGTTGGGAGGAAAAACTGCAAATTCAACGTGCACATTAATGCCGTTTCGGTCGGTCGTCCGTTGTAATTTCTCTTGCTTTTGTCCCTTTCTTTTTCTATTCGGTTACATTTTATTGTGCCTTTTCTTTCATAAATAGTGAAAAATGGATTCAAACAATAGCTATTTCGTATAAACGCATGTCGTTCTTTATCACTGATCTCGGATCGTCAATTCGTAATAAAGGCTTTATGAAAGATTTATCATTTACTTCTTTCGCGACAGAATTATAAACAGTGATCAACAACTGTCATTATTTTATTAATAACTTAATTGTTAATTATAATATACATTTTTTAACTACCTGGATCCTGCAGTAAAACAAAGAAGCGGTTAAAATTGGGAAATGCATAGAAAGAAGGTGACAGTGAAAATTTGAAAAGGCCTACATCAGAATGAAGTGAAAAAATTTAAATGATTTAGTCTTGCAAAACAATTTTTTTTTAAAGGATTCCTCCGTCACATAAGAAGTGATTGTGGCATTTTTAATTTAATCTTCATCTTCCATCTGACTTTTTATACTTGTTTATTTATTTCTTGTTTGCTCCACATCCACATACATAATTAATAAGAACCAGATTGTTAGTGGTAACGGAGCTTGAAGTTGGTGAAGAAAAATTGTTGAGACAGAGAGCGAGAGACGTCTGCTTGAAAGGGAAAAGTAACCTTTGTCGCAAAAACAACAATATTCACTTTTCGCAAAATATATATATTTTTGTTTAAAATGAGAAAGTATTTACAACTTTGTAGGGAAAATGTGTGGACCAGGCCTCAATCTTCACTCGAAGACGTTTCCTTATTACTAAATGATTATTTTTTTCGAATGATAGGAGGAAGAAGGACCTTTTCTTTCTTATAGAGCTTAAGTACGATTTTGTAAAAGGTTGACGGTGTCGTTTTGTTATCTAAAATTAAATTTGGTACATTTACAACCCTACAAATAAACAAAATAGTTTTACTTTTCTTCTTTAAGAAATGAACGAATATAAGAAGATAAAAAAAAGTCGTAATAAAATAATGATGATGATGATAAAACACATAAAAAATCGCCATCTCCTTATCGCGCCCATTCATTCGTCGTCCTTTATTCCATTTAATACAGTAAGAGGCGAGCAAAAGATTTCATGTTGGTAACGAAAAGTATAAAGGAAGATTCATTTCTTCTGAAACAACTCGAAAAAACATTTAAAGTACAACCTCTAACTCTATAGTGGCAATTTAATCATCATATCAAGCAAATTCATGTTAAAATTCAGAAGAAATATTTTCTGTAGTTAAAAAATTCTTTTTGTTAAATATAAATTATAGAAATGAAAAGATTATTTATATTTTTTTTACTTCAAATAAATAAAGAAATTATAAAGTAAATATAACGGTAAAATAAATGGATTTTGGTTGTTCCTATTGCCACAAAAAATATTCAAACCAAAATTCAGGTGGAATATAAAATATTTCCTTGTTTTTCTTTTTCACGTCGCAGTAAATCAGGATCTAAAGTATTATTTGAGTGACCCCAATTTTCTTACTTTTCTATTCACATTTTTCCCTCATGAAATTCTTGTTATTTCCTCTTTAAAATAAAATTCTTTTTCGTTTCTTATTTTTGTATTTATTATTATTTCCTATTTTTGGATGGTTAATTTTTTTAATTTATTCATCTTGTCACAATATTGCTTTCTATAGGACAAACTATTAATAACAAAAAGAAACTTAATATCAAATATGTAGATGGGCTGATGAGCACAAAGTGTAACAGATAATTGAAACAATTTTTTGTTAATCACACGGCGAAATAAAAGGACAAACAAGATATGCTAACATATACAAGTAAATACATGAAAGGCAAAAAACCCTTACTAAAGCAAAGAAGAGGTCGTATACCCTAACAAATGGTTAAAACTGGGCGAGTCACTCCACTGTTTCATGATTTATTCATGTATAACGCATCAATTCCAAATAATCCCCACGACTTCCTCGTTTTCAACACTTTTCTTCTCATTCCTCCCTTTTTTATGGTTTCCTTTTCTCCGCGTCAATGTCAAATAGAATTGAAACGGCTTACATCAAACGTAACCGATGATGATTATCCACGTGGAAATAAATTGAGACAAATTTCTTCTGAAAGTGAAAAACGTGCATAAAAACGAAGCAGGTTTAAGGAAATTAATAAACGTTAACAGACGATGGATGGAAATAAAAACGTGCCGCTTGTGGTAAATTAAATTTCTACGTTGGAAGCGTTTCTCATTGCCAATTTCCATACCTTTTATTGCAACTTTCAGTCCATTTTATTCGTACCGAACAATTATAAATATAAATGTGGATAAGTGCATTGCATTGTTACATTTAACTTGATTCCAACATACAAAGAGGATGCTTATATATAATTGAGTCTATCCTGCAAACAGTGCAAACTTTTGCATTTCATATTTTATTTGTTGGGGAATTGAATTTGCATAAATAATAAACTCGTCTGAGATTTCATTTAAACTGAACCAAAAAGTCTGAACAAATGAAGAAATAAAAAGGATTCAAAAGTATCGTATCATAATAAATTAATGAAGATTTTTAGAAAACTCATGGAAATGCTTATAATTGCAAACTGAGATTAAACACGCTAAAATTATTCATATAAAGAAGTGAATTTTTGCCACATCGACTTGCCTACATTTAAAAGGAAATGTGCAAAAAAATAAATTTGGGAAGCACCTCGAATATTGGCACCGTAACTCATCATCATTGTGACAGAAATAACGGGACTTATAAAGTATTATTGACACCTTTCTGATATTGGTTTTTCCAATTCAACGAAGCATCGTTGAACTTTAATTATTAAACAGAAAGGAAAATTCTCAATGTTATCTCTTACGTTTCGTTTTGCTTTCTTTGGATTTTACTGCCAAAATTATTTTGTTATGAACACCTTTTCTTCTTGCTATATTCTTTTATATCTTTGAAAAGACCAAACGGTGATATTTATGAAAGGAAATATATTTTTTGTCTGTGTATATGTGTAGCAATGTCCGCTTCATATAACAAAACAAATCGTTTGTCTTAATGAAAGACAATCATGCAAAAGATAGATTTGAACTGAAGATATAAGATTTTTTCTCCCATCCTTGGCTACGAAGAAGATAAGAATTTCGTAACAAGTAGAGGCAATAATTTCCGGTGAACATTAAACATGGAACATGATTTGGCATTGTCGATTTACATGTAATTCTTAACAAGTTACGGTGGAACTGATAGATACCGAAATTGGTAGAGCATAAATTCCAAGCAACAAGTGTGTCGGCTGTTAATGGAACCGCAGGGTAGATTTTCTGCGGCTTTCCCTTTGCCTCTGTATTTTTTATTTTAAATGAGGCATATAATCGCATTCGAGTATCGTTAAACTATTCCATCGTTTAATACGTATACAGAATATTCTGTTTCTTTTATTGCTACCATTTAACACCGTTAAATTTAAATTCAATACAAAATAATGACGTGAAACATTAAAAGCATTAAAGTCATGCGTTTGAAGATGGTAATATTCTATTTTATATGGGTTTTAATTAAGTTTTATAAGCTGATGTTGCGATAAGAAAACTTAACAAATATTGTCATTTTATAAAAGATTTCGCGAAAATTGTTTTTATTCTCTAAAGGTCAACTGTCAAAACAAGTACCAAAAGCGCGTTATTTTTCTTCAGATTTTAATTTGGATAAGCATTTAATTTGTTAAGGGAAACTGTTGAAACTGAAAACTAAATTCAAAAGTTTCCGCAAGAAATAAATACATTATGCCTGAACTTTATATACTTTCGGGGTAGAAAGTTTGCCACGTTTTCAATTCGCTAACTCCGAGTACGTTTCTATAGGTTCCCATTATTCCACTTGCAAAGTGTTTATCGGTTAACAAGTGAGAGTATTTTGTGGTTGCATAATTTAAGAACTGGATTTCAATTTTATGTTACGCAAATACGAGAAAAAACTTTTTTGATCATTTTCCTGAGATAATCAAAGTTTTCGGATCTTGTTTTTTAATGTTTTAATTAGGTAAAGTGCTTTATATCGTTAATGTTCGGCACAGATTAACATGATTTGGAAAACTTAATAATAGACTTTCCTTTACAGATTGTAATTAGGGATTAACGATCATAAAGATGTGAGGGTACCAGATAATTGTGGAAGTAATAAAATCGAGGAATTATAACATGCGTCGAGAGATTAATTAATCCGAGCAGATTTGGATTAATTAAATTTTACATAATCATCAATCGTTAACGAAAATCCTTTTAGGCTGTCACATTTTTTGTCATTAATTGATTAATATATTAGTCAACAATTATGAAAATATGATAGCAAACAATAAAGCATGTAATTTTTACAATTTGTGTATGTTCTTTCTCTGACTCTAACTACCTTCCTTTGCAATTGAATTGTGCCCCAAAGCTTCGGCAAACGATAATAATTACACACAAGGCTTAATAAGAGAAGTTTGAAGTAATACTTAAAAATGTCCTAAAGAAGAGGTTTTTTTTTCGTGTAAATGGTTAAGTTAGCGAGGCACTTAACAATAAATGTAACGTACCGCCATTTAATTAAGTTTTTCAATGTGGCTTAATTAACTATCGTTTAATTACGCGGGAAATGGATTTAAATTGCAATTAAAATTCTCGTACTCGTGCGCTTTAATTGGACACGAACTGCGAGATTATTCTTTTGCTGGAATTTTCAAGAGGGCGTAAAGAAAGAATGTGCGAATGATGGGAATTAACGAAGTGTAATGGAAGAGCATCGAGTTGAAAGAGGACGGATCGAATGTTCGTCGGGTGGTAACTTTAATTTCGGGTAACTGTTAAATTTATTTTAATTTCGATGAGGGGCAATTATTGTTGAGGGGAATTTGGGACAAAAGGACTTCTCTTTGTCATGTGGTAAAGCAGTTTTACGTTAGGCGTTTATTAAAAGAAACACAATTAAAAAGTGTTTTATTTTCAAAGTGCTTCTTTTACTTTTTATATCAACCCCTTTTTTATTCTTGAATGCAGAATTTTTCGCCTTTTATTTGCTTTGTTAAACATTTCATTCTATTCGTATCTCGCTTCTTTTTTGCTGTTATTAATGTTGCGGTGTTAATTAATTTTCGTGTTGTTAATAATTATAATTACTTTACATTCTATTACGTCTCGTTTTTTCTTCATACTATTTCCGTTTAAACTTTACGGTTTTGATAAAATAGAATTAAAATAGGGCGTTTCAGGATGGAGGGAAACACCGAAATTTACATTAAAAGATACTTCAATCCTCTAAGTCAGTAAAATTGGTCAAAAGCGTTATAATTGATTTTGGTGGATGCGGCGGTATTTTGCAAAAAATTACAAATAAAATAACTTTGATGAAAACCGCAAGATTTTATGTTTTCTATCAAACAATGTGGCTAGAGGAATAAAAATTATAAGAAATAGAATAGAAACTAAAATTTTACTAGCCACTATACATTTATGTGTCTCTTCTTTGCTTTTCTTGCACCACCTATTTAAATCCGATATATCTCTCGATGCTGTTGTTACGGCTGCTGACTCGGCTTCCAAAGAAAGCGTCCATCCTTCACTATCACCGATGTCTCTTGAGCACTAGATTTCTCTGATTTACATATAAAGTAGCGGCAAAGGTTACTTCACATTTGTTCGCTTTGCCTCATGACTTTATACATATTAAAAAGATAGTGCACCAGTATGAAGACACATTGAATGTGGAATTATAATAAAATTGAAATCGAAAGAGAGAATTGAAAATAATTAAGCGAAATCCACTTTTTGTTCTTATTTACTTTGTTCATCTAATTTTTCGCTTTCTCATTAAACCAACAATAATTAATTTTGGTTATATTCGTATATATCAAGCGAGTTAACTCTAATAAAAAATCTACTTCACAATAATTAATGAGCAAAAATCAAATAATAATAACAATTGTTATGGACTATAAGAAGTTCATTAATCTTTTTAAACTTAAATTACTATATTTCGTGAGGACTTTTTTTTGGAGAGGTTTTCCTTTCTCCTTGTTTGTGTTTCGGCATATTTTGTATACTTAAATTTGTTTGTTCTTTCCCTATTAAATGATGGTGATTTATTAGTCAAAAATTAATAATCATAATTTCAATAGGACCAGGTACTATTCAAGTAATAGCAATTTTGTAAAGACTATTAACGAAAAAAGATAAATTGTAATTATTTGTTATTGTTTGCAAGTTTTTAATAACTTTTTTTGTGATTATAACTGAATGAAGTTTATTTCAATAAAGCACGAATAAGTGCAGGGAAAAGTTGTTTATTGGTTAATAGATTGAAGATAATAACAATGATGATGAGGGAAAACACATAAAGATGGTTAATCAACATCAATTTTAACAGCGAAATAATTTCATAATATTTATCGCAAGCGAAAGTTATAAACTAAAAATGAACTTTTTGTTTTGTTTATGTAGTTAATAAGTAAATAACTCTACCTACCCAATATTTAGGGTATCAGATATGATGCATACTGATTTATTTTATTTCACTTACAGTTTTATCACTGGAAGAACTTTCTCTACTACAGTTTACATATTTATATGTTCTCTTGTAGAAGAAGGGAAGGCGAAATTTGGAAAGTTTTAATGGTATTGCAATAAAGAATATCTATAATATATAAGAAACTGCTTCAGAAATTTTCGATGGACAAAAATGTGAGGAAATCCTTTTATTTTTATTAACATTTGTCCTTAATTTTTCACCACGCTTTTTCCTCTGTTGACAGTTCATAAGATAACTCTGGGATTAATTAAGAGCGAATTGTTTGCTATTTTCGAAAGAAAAATAACGGCAAGTTAACAAAAACGATACAAATGATACGATTTAATTAGCTTTTGTTTTGTATTTCCTTTTTTGGCAAGGAATAAAAATAGAGGAGGAAGAAGATGAATTCGAAAGCGGAATGCGAGCGAATAATAATTATCATCGTTAAAACGAGAGAGTTAATTGAATGTAATTTATTAAATTTGCCAGAAATGAACAGAATTGTTCATGGAATAGCATCAACGTCTAAAAGTTTTAATTCTATTCTTCGTGCCAAAGAAAAGGAGAAATATTAGCATGAATTTGAATGGGAGCAATGGAAAATGGTAGTTTACTTAATTTTTCACGTTCACTTTGTTGTTTTTCGGAGCACTCATTGTTTTTGTTAAATGTTTATTCGCTAACGCAGAAAATAAGTTTGGCACAGTAAAGGGAAAGGCGAAGAAATGCAAAAAAGGGAATTAAAAATTAATTTCTTAGTAATTGTATTAATTGAAAATGACAACGAAAGTAATATAAATAGGTACATGGGTCGATGTTTGTAGTTGAGGGTAGAGATTTACAATTAATTACCATAACATCAACCGCAAAACCTCAGTTATCCAATTAGAAATTGAACGATTGTATTTGTTCCTCTGGCTTATCTAACGACTCTCAAAACCTATTAGAGTTTGTGTGGGTTCTACCAAAATTTAACGTTAATAGCACCACCACAAAAAAAAAACAATTTTCCAAACATTTGTTTTTATAAACTGCCATTTATGCAAATTGTGTGTCATAATAAGACAGGTACATGAAAGATGCGAGTGCTCTTTAAATATAAAATTCAATTTGAGCAATGGTAATTTATCTACAATTCGAGTGTGAAATTCCCTTTTACGCCATATAAACTTTTGAATTTGAGCTTTTAAACGTCCTTTTCAGCCACATTATTGTAACGAAATACCATAAAACGGTTCCTTAAACATGCATCCGCTATCGATTTTTAAACGAATTTATATCATTTTCATGTAAAGTTATTTTTAGTGCTGCATCAACGTGGCCAAAGAATAAAATATTAATATCAAAAATTTACACTTGGCGTAATGTCGTAATGGAATTATGAAATAAATAAATAATGTTTAGTTAATTATTCCTAAAAGTGCGATTTTTTGCCATATCAAGTACTATAATTCATAAATCAAATAAATGATTTGAAAATGGAAAAAAGTACCATTCATGTATTTTAATTTCGTTAAATCTTTGCATAACCATGATACAAGATGTATCAATAGCACAAAGTAAACTGAAATTGCTTAATACTATAAAAGAAATTTGCATCGATTATTTGCGTTTAGATTGAAAAAATATCATTATCAAAAACATACTTCAGATCATTGCAGATACTTAACGCTCTTAATATGATGCTTTATGGTTGAAGGGAACGAAAGAACTAAAAGAATGGTATAATGGCAGTCATCAAGAATAAATTGCTGGCTATTAAACGAGAAATAATTGGCCATCATCATCGACGATGTAACGAATGAAATTTGATAGAGAGTTATTTGCTTTTAAAACTGGTAACTTAATGATAATTAATTAAAATTTAGTACATAAATGAAAGTAATAAACGCCACAAATTACTTATTACAGTTAATTTATTGTGATTCAAACTAACAAAAAAATCTTTAAAGATGAAAAATCTATTTGAATCAAAACAGGTATGAACGTTTTGAGATAAGCAGAAGATTATACGTGATTATAATAAATTGTAACAGTTGCAGGAACATTGTGACGAAAGGGGAACTGGATGGATGGTGGGTAAAAAAAAGGTACAATAGCAGAGAAACAAGGGAACGTGATGAAGATGCATTTTAATCAATTTTTGCAATACTCTTAACAGTCGTGTCTCTTTAAATAAATAGAAATATGAAGTAGTTTCTTTTATCCGATGAGATAGTCATCAGAGCAAAAGCAACACTGTGTACTTTTTCCTTTTTCTTTTCTGTCCGCCTCTTACAACATTCGTTCCATAGTTAAACTTTACGAACTTTCTTTACCCACTCTCTCTCTCTCTCTCTCGTGCGCATTTTTCTTCGCTTGCAATTTTATTACTGCTGCACTATCCTCTTCCCAAGTTACGTTTGTTTCGTTTCTTTTGATCCTCGAAATTCCCAAAGCTTCAGACTTCTGCATGTAGGTTATACTGCTAAAATGAAGTAGTTATAGTTGCAGAGTAACGGTAAACTCTTAATGCTGAACATATTAGAACAAACTTACTTAGTTTATAATTTAGCACTAAAGGAGACTTAATGTTTTACGAATTTAAACGTTAAAATTAATACATTTTACGCTATCTACAGGAACAATAAATAAATTTCTCACCTCTCAACTGTTATGAGGTTAAACAAGTAACCTTCGCACGCTTTACTCTTATTAAGCAGCATAAATTGAATAAGTTAAATATATAACGAAGATGCATGATATCTACTCAGAATGAACAATTTTTGGATGAAAATCCAAAATATAAGATACAATGTCGTACAGATTGTATCAGAAGAAAGTTTCGTGAAAATTCAATTTTGTCTTGCAGAAAATCGTAATTTACTTATATTGTTTTTGTGAATTTTTGCACTTTTCAAATTTTCCACGTCATATGTTTGGGAGTTGATAAGTGTTCAAAATAGATCTTTGCTAATGTACGAAATAAAATTAGGAAACGTTTAATGTAAAATACATGTTTGATAAATAGGTTAAGGCGCAATAAACGTACAACGAAAACTATAAATCTAAAGAGTATTATTTAATATATGGGATGGAACTTAAGAGGGCTAAAAGGATATTTTTGTCGAGTGATTTATTAGATTAAAGAGTCAGTTGGTACTTTATTCGTAACAGGCATACGACAGAGTAACAGTTTGCAAAATTCTGTTGTTTCATTCTAATTTGGTGAATTAATGATACAATTTATTTGCAGCTAACGTTTTTTAACTGTAAAATATATTGCTTTTACGTCTTCCATAAAAATTGATGAAAATATTGGATGTTGGTTGACCCATATGCATTCCCAGAATTACTTTAACAACATATTTAATTAATACAGAAACAAAGGCAATAAATTAAGAGGGATGTGTGGCGATTATTAATAATTTATAGCCTATGAAGCAGTATCAACGGTTGTATTAATTAATTAAACGATAATTTTGCTTAGGTGAAATTATATCACATTGTATTAAATTCTATTCAGAAGCAATAATGAGGCACTGAAATAAAAAATGAAGAATTTTGTAACACGAATTATGTGCTTTTGAATGTATTCATTAAAAATTATTTCTTCGTTTTGCTGCTGGTTATTTGAATCGTTGCTTGCAAATCACGATTAAATTATTCGCGATTCATTAATATGGAGAGCGCAATAATTGATGCAACTATCGATACGTTGCAAATGGTGTGGCATCATCCATAATTGAACATAATATGCATAAAACATGTTCCAATGGCGACAACAACCGAATCAATGGTTTGCGTGTGTAATGTACATTAATGCCCGGCGCATCCACCAAAAGTTATTATTTCTTCATACATCTCGTGCACCAAACTGTTATTGGCCATTTCTCTCTCACACGCATTACCACTGTCTACTCTTTTATTGCACGTTGTAGATTTCGTTTTATAACAATCAAAGTGAATTTTGCAACTAAAACTCTCACAGTTTCGTTCCTTCATTACTACATTACTTCAGCAAAGACGGTCCTTTTTAAGTTACTTTAGCAAAACGTTGGCATTTATTCTTGAACTGAGATAAATCTTATCTCCAACCCTTTCGTCCATATTCAGTAATTCAACCCTTGGTCTCTGTAGCTGAGAGACGTCTTTATGACTGGAGGCAATCACTATCAGAGCTAACAGTCTTCGTATGCAAAATAGTCCTGGCCTTAACAGAACCTATAATTATTACTAAAACATGATATTGTGTTGTCATTATTATTGTTACGTGTAACATGACATCAGGTAGTTTATTGTCGTTCCGCGACATGACTCTAATTTCGGGAGAGTCAATTATATGTTTATGTGTAAGGGAGAACGTTTTAAATTAACCCGTTAATCCTAGCTTTTACTAATATCGCTCGTCTCCTCTACTTACACCATTTGTTACCCTCTGTTTTAGTCTTGATGTTAAATATAGCTCAAAAATACTAACAGGAATCTAATTAAATGTTGACTTTCGTAATTTTTCTAAATTCTTAGTTTGTTTAATTTACAAGATTTGACTGAAATTAGTTCAAGTTGAAAAATCATGTTCAACCAATTAAATCAAATTTTATCGAATAGATTTACGTCCAGTTAGGAATTGTTATTAAAAAATGGACGAAAAGAATTTTGATTAAACCTCAAGAAGATTGAAGGTTCTATACATAAAAATTAAGCTGTAAATGGAATATAATAAACGTCCATGAAAACTTTCCCCATGAATATATAAATAACTTTGATTAGTTTAAAACACACTTTTTACTCTTCTCTCGTACAAAATTCAATTACTAATTTTATTATCTTGTTAATTATTTAAAAGGGGAAGACGGGAAGAATGTTGATGGAAGGAAACGAGAGCAAGAATATTATGACACTTTTTATGATTGTAAGACAAGAAATCCATTTTAATGTTTGCAATTGAGATTTCTTCTTTAAAACACTATACTTAAATAGTAAAATAAATTAATTTCCATTAAGTTTAATTTGTTCTCTATTTTTCGCTTAATGATCACTTTGTGCATTCAAATTAATATTGTGTGAATTCTGTTAAATGCATAGGTTTGCCACTATGAAGGCATAAAATATATAATTAATAATTTGTGCAAATGGCCATGAAACATCCACTGCAATTCTTGTATATCTTATAACTTTACTTCCGTTCTTGTTAGTTCTAACATTAGAAGAATAATAATTACAATAAATCGAGCTTATTTACGAAGGCGAGCGTTTTAATTAGTTTGCTTAATTCGCATTCGAGTCCACAATTCTTGTGAAACTTTTCTGCTTATCGCATCAGAAGAAAGACGGTCTCCGTTCAAACATTTTCCTCCCTGAAACTTGGTTAGCAAATCTATTATTTAATTCAATCGTTGAAAAATTATTGAGATTTGCCCACCGATAATGCCAAATGTTTTACAAATTCGACTTCACTTTCGAATAATATTATTTATTGTTCTCTGTCAGCGAAACAAGAAAATAAAACTGATAAACTGCACGACGTGAAACTGAATTATTTCCTTCGAATAGATAATAAAGTGTCAAAAATACCAAAGTTCATGACATGCAAGAAAAGTTTCTTTCTGCTATAATTACTTGTGGATGAGGTGTTGAGAGTCGTAAAGAAAAGCGGAAGCGATTCGCCGGTGCATAAAATTAGAACAAGTGCAGGAAAACAAAACGAGAGAGACAAGTTGCGAAAAAGACGGATTTTTCTTTTACTGTTCCGGTGATGTTCTTATTACCTTTCAAATAAATTACAGTTTACGCCTACGATTGTTCGTTTATTACTGCTGAATAATGTAGTTCCCATCGCTATATACTGTGGAATTACAGGAACGAGTGTTAAATAGAAAAGCAGTGGAAGGAAATTAATGATGAGGAGGGAGATTAAGAAAAAGATAAAAATTAAGGAAGAGAAATAGTATAGGAAGTGAGCGAAAGAATCGATCGAATCGATTGACTACAGGAAATTATAATTATTTATTTAATGATGTAGTGATCAAGAAGTATAAAGAACTAGATTGCAGGAGGTCCGAATTGGAATTTTATTATTTAACGTTACATGAATGGCACATCCATTACCATTGATGGACACGTACGAACAGAAAAGAAAGGAAACGCCGAGAAAATGGAAAGAAATTGATTTAATTAGGACAAAATAAAACGCAAAAAAAGTAAAATAGAAATAAGCAAATAAGCGTGACAAACGAAATTCGATGTTACTTGTCCTTAGGATTAGATTCCGTTCCGCCTTTCCTCGGCTTTTTAATATTCTTTTTCTCGCCATGTTTTAATTAATTTTCGATTTACATATGTAATTAAATCGTTTAGCGTACCTTTTCTGTGGCCGTACACGTGAAGTAATAATTGATAAAGAAAAATGTGGAAGAACGACGCGAGAATTAAAGAGGAAGGAAAAGAACGAAAATGACGAGGGAAGCGAATGAAATCAAACACCGACTGACAAGCGAATGAATAATGATTGCCGCGTGAGACAAAGAAGGAAAACAAATCCACTCCATCATCATTCATTGCCCGCTTGCAAATATGTGTAATTTACATGCGATAGCACGCGGGCCTAAGGAAATTGTTGTTTTATTCGCATAAATCCATGCCGTATACAACCGTCGAATAATATTATTGCTCCCCGTTTCTGCTAATCGATAAACGATGAAAAAATCTTGATTATTATTATGATGATGGCTTTTTAATAGGCCCTGAATTGAACTAGAAATTATTCTGGAGCTTAAAATTCGAAATAAGAGTGGTTGAAGCTATGAAATAGATCGTTCTCACTTTAATACTTTTAGCGCAAAAACACTGTGGGAAAAATAACAAACTTTTATGTGGGATTTAATAGAATTATTAGAATTATAAATAATATTGTTTTTCTTTTGCGCGGCCAACAAAAAGCCTGACATGATATTTTCCAATCAGTTTTTGCGATACTCATTTATCAAGTATTTGATTGAAACAAGTGTTTAAAGCAGTTCTCCAAAACTTATTTTAACATTGAGCAAATGCTGTTAACATCGATCATGAAATGCGAATTTATGCAAGGAAATTAGCGAAAGTAAGTACAGAGAGGACAGAATTTTTATTCGAATCATGCGTACGATGCCACGAAAAATGAGCGTAACGACCACAATTAATCACTCGCTCAATTAATAATTGTCGTAGCAGGCACAGCGACAGTCTCCATCACCAAGATTAAGAAATCAACCAGCTGGATATCAGTAAGATAGGCTCAGTAAATAAATAAAATCGTTAATAAACCAAAAACTTCTACATGATTTCATAAGAGATTGATATAATCAGTACTTTAATTAAAAACTAGTGGATAATCATTTCCGCTGTGATTTTCGCGCGGACACATTTGTCTGTTGCTCAAGTGGCAAGAAGAGCACTTTGCTAGTTGCGAGAACGATCTCCAGAATCCTAAAATTCCTCCTTCGACGAAAATTCATGGTTACAAGTGAGATAACCTTTTTGTGGTAGATTTGCATCTCCCTCGAGGTAGTCGGCTCCTATCTTAACTAGGTTTCCATTCACTGTTATTTATATCATCAGTGTTTGGGGGCGAAAGACGTTAGATTAAGGAAGAACTTGGGCGTAATGTCGTACGGGATGTCCGTTTATATGATATGCCGTTGTGCTTAAGTTGATAGAGTGTACAGACTATATTCGTTATTCTCCCAGAGGATGTGATAATAATTATGATAATGCTGCCTTTATGAAACAGGCCGAAAGCAGTAAAAGTGTTTCAGATCGTTGTTAATCGGAATTATGCGATTTACTTATGAATTTTTTGTCAAGTGGTGCCAGCGAACACCTCGAATATTATTTTAAAGCGATGAGCGAAAGATTTCCGCTGGTTCTTATTTATTTCTTTTATGTTTTTCGTTAATGATAATAAAAAAAACTTTTAATAAATACTTAAATAGAGTTTTACGAAACGAAAGTAAGGAACAAAGGGATAATGGGAAAAAACGTTGATTACGTTTAGTCACGCTTATGATGAAGTTTAAAGAAAGTTTCTCATAACATCTCTGGACATAGATTTCCTTTAAGCAATTTCCTTGAGTCTATAAGCAACTTAATGCGATTAAGTTTGTTCAAAATTGTTTTAAAAACCGTGGCGTATTGAAGAACTAGGAATAACAAAATTAGATAGAATGAAAATCACAAAAGAGGAAATGAATAATTACAGCGATGCGAACGCTTTTAATTCCAATTTGCGCATTTCTTCCATTAATTTGCGTGTATGTGGCAGGAAATGAGAAAGTAATCTGATCCGGAAACCACCGAATAAAAAGGAAATACGAAGTACAATTATTAATAAGTTATTAACGACAGCGATGAGCCCTCTCTAGAGATTAAATTGATAATAAAAAAGACTGGAGGAAAAATAATCCGGTTTGCATATATGACCTACCTGCATAAAATGTTCGGAGTGAGATTGGATTTGACGGAAAATCAATATAAATTGAGAGAAAAATTAATGCAACGAACAGTACGCAAAATGTTCAAAGAGCAAAAAACAAATCCTCTTGTATTTAATTAAATATTTTCATACGAATTTCTCATTTCTGTTCCACAATATTTTTACATTTCGCGATTAAAAAAAAATCAGTTTGAAAAGTTCGAAAAGCTTCGTTTTCACCATCATCTAGGGAGCACCATTATTTAGTTGTTTCGATTTAAATTATCAAACTAAAACGTCATTTGCGTCCGGTGATGGCTTTAATAATTTATCGCATTATCTAAGTTAGACTGTACAAATATATTCCTCGTGGATCATCAGCCATTTCTTATGAGAATAAAGGCGATTGTAGTAGTAAAATGGATGAATCTATTCGCCGATCGAAAATTATTGTTTGAAATTGTATTAATGTATGATTCTAATGAATTTTGATTGTTGATGATTATTTATGATCTTACGTCGAAATTGATTTATTATCGATTAAGGATTAGTTTTCTATTGATTATTAATGAAGTTGAACAAAATATAAGAGCGTCGAATTTAATTAGATTACTTTTAATATTGGACCAAATTTACCACTGTCTGTGGCTAAAATTCGACTTGAAAGTCAATAATTTCTAGGCTGTAGTCGCGACGTGGATTCGTTTAGTATAATAACAAATACATAATTCATTGAAAAATAGTTCATGTAAAGATCATGCTAAGATTTATGTTCCAAGTTAGTTTTGTCGTCTTATCACCGCATTGCTTTTACTTTCTTCGCTGACTGTACTTTATTCCTTACATTTATCATTTAGCAAGAAGTTGTTGTTGTTCTTCTGCGTACAGAAACCGACAATGTTTTCGCAATTATTTACGTAAATGGAAAGAGAATTACATTATTATTAATAATAATAATCGCAATGTTTATGATCACAACAATACTAATAACAATGAAGATAATTCGTTTGCTTTAAGACAACGAGCGTTCATTAAGGAAGAACAATGGAAAGGTGAAGCGGCAAAAGTATAGTCGAGGATTAAATTAATAGTCATTGTTCCTGATTATTAACTATGTTGCCATTTTTAGGATGGTTCATGTGTCATATTAATATCTTGAGTCTGCTCCAAAACTAAATCTCCTATGGCCAAGTTGGTATTTTTTGCTTCTAACTATAAACACGAAGGAGATGTTGGGAAATAATTGTCTTTTATGGAAACTCTACAAGACTGGAACAGTACATTCCCATTTATTTGATAATACGATGGTATTAAATGGTTGTCATGTCAAATGGCAATAAGAACATTTTTAATATCTGTCGTAATTACGTTTAAACAAATAATAACAATAAAGCAAATAGCCTTAAAATAAATTAATTCCGTTTCCTCTCTCCCTCGCGTCAACCCTTCACCAACATATACATAGCATGCAAACGAAAGAAAGCATTGTGGAATGGCATCGATGATAAGGATCTCTATTTTTGTTATTGCTGTTGTGTATTTAATTCCTTCCCTTTGTCCCGTTCGCTCCTTCGCCCATCATTTCACGTTATTATTAAATAATATAATTTGTTCGAACATAAATCAAGCAGCGAAATATAAAAATAAATTCTTCTATACAGTTATTTAACCGCAGCTCTTGGGAATCGTTTTGTATTTTATTTACTCGCTAAAATCAACACAAATATCACTTTTGTGTTAGGTAACGTTTTTCCTGTACGAAAAATAAAACCAGTGTAGCAACAAGAAGATTCATGTGGGGTTTCCATACGTTGTAGGGGAAAGCGATGGTACACGAATAACTCTCCTCTCTTCTCAATTAAAATAACAATAATACACGTTTATTTATTTACGCGGGGGTAGTTTATCTCGCTCATTCGCTGCCTTTGTCTCTGTTTCCATTTGTTGAACTTCATTTATAATTCAGGTAGATTTGCCGCAACGACAATTATTTCAACCGTGTCACGAAACCTATTTAATCAACGAATTGTAATTCATTATTAATGACTCATTATTCTTCGCAAAAAAAGGGAATATAAACAAAACATTGTCAGCAATAATATTATCATCAACTATAGTTAAAAGCAAGGAAAGTTTGCTAAAAATTGCTTAATTGTTCGAATATACAAGTATAACTTACTGGAAGTGGAACTTCAGATTTGGTGGATGCGCCGGTGTGTTCGCCTTATTTTTACAAATTAACCTAAAGTGCAATATTATTTTTTAAATAGGAACGGACCAAGCAATGCAATGATAAAGAAATTAATTTTATTTTGGAAGCTTCACAATAAAACGCATCATCATTAAAATAAACTCCTCGTAAAAGTTAAATTGGATTATTTAGATTGCGGATCACGTAGTAAGAGATCACGATTTAATCCGTTGTCTCATATTGTTCCTATTATAATATACGATGGCCTTCATCTTCTTTTAAATCTTTTGTGGAAAATAAATGAGGAAAGAAAACTTGTAGTCGCAATTCGAATTACGCAAAATTCTTTTCTTATTTTGCGAATATTTTGTTTGTTGCAAACTATTTGCCAGTTTAGAATTGTTGTAAATTTACAATTAATTTTCTATCCGTCAGCGATAACGTTCATCATTTAAATAGTTGCTATTTTGTTGTATTATTTTAACTGATTGTTAAATATCGGATTTTGCACACGTAGGTTAGTTTCCGTTAATGTGGCCTCATCTAGATGGGGTGGTGAAGAAGTTGGACGGAATTACAATTCGCAAAAGTTCTAAAAGGTTATCGTACGCAAATACTGTTGATCAGTTGAGCGGTTTACTGGTGCATTAATTATCCACTTTTAAAACTTGATATAAACTATTTATTTCATTCAAGCATTTTCTCCCCACTTACTCTTCTCATTGCATTTTTTCACTCAACATTTCTCTCCCTATGGACGACTTACCCTTCAACCTTTCGTTTAATATTATACTCATATATATTTAACGAGTGCTAGGAGATTAGGGTGTATGTTTATTATAAAAAGAAAGTGCGGCGTTGGTAGAGCGAAAACGTACGTTATAAGCATCGTGGTGTATCCTGCCGCCCCTATTACACACACGTACAAAGCCAGATTATGAAAGCCAATCTAAATTATTATAGTTTGGCGAATTTTCAGCGGGGTTTTGCAAGTTTCCTTCTTATAAGATGACGGGGTCGGTTGTTGTATTATAATAAGCGGCAGCTCATTAATATATACCGTTCTATGTATCGTTATTATTAAATGAAAAACAAAGACCTTTTACATGCTCAAAATGTTATTAGAGTCTTAAAATCCTCTCCCTTTTTTAAACATTAATTTAACGAACGCTTCTGCAATATGTTAAGACTGATTGTTTTATTTTGCAAGCAGTTAATTCTTTTCGCTGTATATCTATTATCATCTCGCCAAAGTAGTTTAAAAAGTGTACAATTAAGCTTCTGAAGAAATTAGTCTCTCAATAGAGAATTTTGGCCGTTTGAGAGAATTGCGCGTGGAACGAATTTATTACCGATTTTCATTTAGTTATTAGTTATTTTGCAGTACACACTCTATGAGAAGTAAATAATAAAAGAATCAAAAGCAGGGAGAAAATGCTTCTCAATCTCTACCTCCTTCTCTGGCTCCAAGATTAATTGACCACTTTTAATTGACAAACGTCCGTTGGGTAACTTTTGCCGGACTAACTCTAGCCCCTGGGATTAGCTTAAAACTGTCGGTGCTATCATTAACATCAACATTTTAGTTTATACAGTTCAATACGTTTCCCAACGGGATGAATTTTACGATCGGTTATTTGAAGCTTGTTTTCATTTTTAAGATTGCAAACCAATAATTTCACCAATGTAACTAAAATTTGGAATCGATACTTTATTCTATATCACTTTGATATTTGCCTTTGAATGAGTCAAATAATATAATGGAATGAACTGATAATTTTGTTCTGCAAACCAACTTCCGATATAGCACAAAACATATTCGCCATATTCTTGTGTTTCTTTCATTTTTAATTTCATGCACATCCTGTTGTATATACTTTTTCCAGATTCATACCGTACTTTGGTGAAATGCTTTACGTGATGGAAACTATAATAGAAAGCAAACAATAAATTCATATCGTGCATGCGAATTAAAATAATCGGTTCGCGAATAATTTTACAGAACAACAGTAAGAGAGACAGAGAGAGAGAGAGAGAGGGAGAGAGAGAGAGAAATAATAATGTGTTGAAGCAAAAAGACAATCAGTGCAATTATTTTCAAACGTAGCTTCAAATTTTCATCGCAGTTCTGACTCACAAACTATGACCAATCAAAACCTGTAATGATTTAGTATATTATCAACATTATTTTTGCTTGTTAATTGAGGACATTTAATTTGTTTAAATTATTGTGACCGCTTCAGAAAAAAGAATTGCGAATTTTCTATTAACTCTTTTATTCCAACCGCTTCATGTAAATTTGGATGCGCGAAAAAAATTTTTTAAACGAAACCCTTGTATACTTTTCCCGAGGCATTAAGTAAAAGCAAACAAAACAAAACAGACTGTTACTCAAATGGTCTTTATTGCTGATGAATATTCGTCCTAAAATGATTTTCGAAGAGAATGGGTTAAACGAAAATGACGAGAGCAAAAGAACGTTGCGAAGTAAATTTATCGTAGACAGACAGAAGCGAAACTCATTCTAAGTAAAGAAAGTTGAAGATGAGGCAAAGAATGGGGGGGGAAAAATCAATTAAAGTTTATTAATTACGTCTATCGAAGTGATTTTCTTCGACGTCGTTTTCATATTTCCACTTTTCTTGTTACATTTATACTCCGTCTTTCTTGCGGGCAAAAGTCCAAACTTCTTCTCCCCCGTTCGGTTTCTTACATTTTCTTTTACTTTTATATTCCTAATAACAGGTTAACGTTCGCTCAACCCCTGAGGGATTCTTTATGGAATTTCTACTAGAATAATTGTTACGTTTGTAGATGGGTTGATGAAAATAGGATCCTTCGTTTTCTTCGTTAAAGTTCTCTCTCAAATAGACGAAGGGAAATAAATAGAATAGGGAGAGGAAGAAAATAGATAAAGTTGGAAAATCTCTCTTGCTGGGCATAAAGGAAATAGAAAAATGAAAAGTAAGAGACGAGCGACGGAGGGTATTAACTCAGTGGCGTACCGCATGGGAATTCCCTTGGAAATTACTGCTATCACAGTTAAATAGAAATCCTATATCCAGTTTCGGATGCCAGTAATGATGGTCAATTTCGAGATAATTTTATATGGAATTGATAACTGAAGTTGGGATTAAATGTAACGCCTTCGATATCTTGCAATTATGTTTGCTTGCCGTTTCTGTTTGGTAAACAATAGAACAAACGCGAATTAAAGAGTACGTCTAATTGCAACGGTTTGCAGAATTTTTTAGTTTCAATATTTCATAGTTGCAAAGCTTCATCGTCTAACGCGGAAATAAACATTGCGATACGTGAGATGTATAATCGGTAGCAGGAAATTGACTTTCACGAGTGGTGCAGCGTCTCTTCTCTCTTTTGTTCGTGCCTAAAAGGGGGAAGTTTAATCATGTAAATGGGGAACGCAAACGCTTTTGAGACCTACGAACTCGACAACAACGGACATGATTCTATGAGATAAAAGGTGGGATTGCGATTTGAAAGTAATATATTTGGCATGGAATCAAATGGCAAATCGCCTTTTATACGGTCGATTAAAACACAGGAAATTGAATATTCTTAAGTACACCACGAAGATCGTAGCAGTTTCATAAACGGATAAAGTTGCAGTACTAGCAAAAAGAAGATTTTGGTTTAAGTACGTTTTAATTAAACTATTTGCTAATTGTGTAATGTGAGAACGCGTTGAACAGTACGAATGTAAATTTCGCTTTATTTGTTGAAATATTGCGATACCTTTAATGATCAAAAAATAATAGTCTCGTATTCTGTTAACTGTACAAGTATTAATTGATCAATAATTTGTGTAGAAGCAGTGAACGTAATCTCATGCAGATACGTAGATTTGTAATTTTTCGCCACACAAATGAAGTATATAGGAAAATCGAGAGAGTGAGAGAGAGAGAGAGAGAGAGAGAGAGAGAGAACTCGTTAAACGAATCGTTTATCGTTCGCATGAAATTTTAATTAATTTTTTTGCGCAATTCGCAATCACTTTTCGCATTTACATGCGCACAATTTTTATATTGTGTACATTTAATCCGTAATAAATTGAACTGGAATTTATATAAAATCCATTTCCATTTTATTGCAGCGTTGTTAGATAAAAGGTAACTGTTCATTATTGTCCATATAAATAATTATAATTAATTTAAATCGTCTATGGAACAAAAAAATAATAATCCGCACACTGGATTAAGCGAATTTGGATAACTTCAAAGGATCATAATAATGATAAAAGTTTACGGGAATGGCATGTAAGATGCACGAAATGGATTGGCAAAAGCCGTGAGAGCGTATTCCAGTCGGATGCCCCTTGCTCAAGGGACCGATTTAATGCAATAAAATGCGGAGATCGAATGACAATAATAAAAAATAGGGACTGGTATAGAAAAGGATTAGGGTTAGAATTCGATTATCTACAAATCTTATGTTTTATTTTTAGAAACAGAATCAAATAAATCGATAGTTTATTGCTGAGAGAAAAGTAGGAAACTTTGAGGTCTTTGCCCAACTTCTAATAACAAATTGTACAATAATGTGATAATGCAATCTTATGCTGTTTTTGAAATAAAAATGTTGCAAAATCTAAAGAAAACTGTCCCGTGAAAAAGAAATTTGACTTTTTCCAAGAATCTTCCATATTCATTCTCTTCATTCTTCTCTTATGTTATCCAATCTACGCCTGTCGCTTCGTCATATATATTAAACGGGTTTTCTTTTTCGCCTCGTTTTTGATCCAGACGCATTCTTTGCACGTAACCCTTGTATATACACCTTTAGACATGTAATAATGAGGTATAAATTATTCATATTGATAGCTGCCGTTGTATAATCCAATGGCAAATCCCTGCTTCTCGCGCACCCATACAAGGGATGTTAAGTAATGCATGCGGTTACGTCGCGATCGTCACTTTCCTAGTAAAAATCCTTTTCCTTTTGCCACACTGATCGACAATATTGTTGATCACAGTATCATCACGCCGTGAACGAAGCTCATCATTTTTTGTTATGTTACACGCCATTTGGTAACAAAAATCCGTGTTCACGTCTTTGTAAGAAACTGTCTGAATGAGGCGATTCAATTTAAATACAAAGTTTCGATTGAGTTCTTCTTTCATTCTTCTTATCTGCTTTTACTCCCTTTAATGCATTGTTTGCTTTTTCGAAAAGTAAAGACATTAATTAAAAATTTGAATTAAATGGTATTTTGTGGAATATCGTGGAGCGACTGAGGGAAAGAAAGAGATTAAAATTGATGATAATAATAAAGGGACATGAAGACGTTTTTAATGGTATCATTGCGTGAAAATGTACCTTTTTACGACGTTTGTGTGGTACCAATGAAATCCATTAAATAAAAAATGTTGTGAAATGGAATAACGATTAGATAATTCAAAAAGTATAAGCATATTTTTTATTCTTGTTTACTCAATACTTGTTAATTGTAATTGTTGTTATAACCGTCAGTCGAATGAAATCCATTTATAATTATTAATTCTTTGTTTATTGTAACAATAATGACCGAATTAATTTCGTAAATTGGGCAAAATATAACTGTTAACTTGTTTCCGTCGTTAATTGTTATCGATATTAGTGATGGACGTGGTGTATTTTCCCATTATTAATATTACCTACGAATATCAGTTTCAATATAATGTATTTTATTTATCACATTAATAAACTTCAATTATCTGGTGCGATGTGTGTAATTTTTCAAATATTAACAATTTTTTCATTTATTACAATTATTTTATTAATTGTAATTTAATTAAATTAATTGTTGAAGTATCATTGACGAATTTGTTTCGTAAGCCTCGCGCATCCACCAAATATCCTCTCAAATACAGTTTGACTTTATTACGTTGTAGTTGTGTATAATTCTCATGGCAAATTAATTGTTATGAATTATCATTCACAATCGTTGACTAACTACAGCATTCTCTGACCAATTTGGCAATGATTTTTTTTGCAAAAAGTTTAAATTAACACACGGTTGATGTTAAAGTATTATTGGGTGTAGAGATAAAGAAAGTTTTCAAAAAAGCGAAAGGGCAAAGATGCATGTTGCTATTAACAAGTGGATGGTTATTTTTCTTAACATAATTCCTTTGAGGCCTAAGCAAGTGACAAAAATAAAGAGAACACTATAAAGGTTGTCGAACTTTGAAGGGAACTTTGAAGATAAAATAACCGTACAAACAGAAGGCGATCAAATGAGCAATAAACTTTTATTGGAATATATCGTTGCCTGCTCTGCTTTTAGATCGAATCACTATTTCTCATTTCTTTCTCTACATTTTAAGTTAGAAAAGCACCAGTAAAAAATTGAAGACACGCGAATAAAAATAGAGAAATGTATAGAAGAATAAGCGAAAATTTAATAACAATTCCTTATTATATTACGTTTGTGGATGTATTTTGTGCCCTCGAATGCCACGCAAACACAATAAGTAAACACAGAACAAAATACCCAAATAACAAACTTATACATAGAGGAAGAAGGCGTACGAAGGAAAGATTGTCGCATATTTTATAGTATTTCCAATGACAAAGTGTAAGTAGGATTCGTTTCTTGTTATTTATTAAGTTCGAGGAAATGAAACGATTTGCCTCCAGTCAAAATTCCCTTTTACCGCAAGAAACACAGGGATTTGTTGTGTTTGTGATAGAATCCTTTTAAACGTAAATCCAGAGCAACATGAAAAATACTACTTTGTATCCGACCTTCCATATATTATTAAACTAAGATGAAATAATTCGAAGTGAAATTTTTTTCATGGGTTAAAAGAGATTTCTTTTCAGTGAGGCTTATTTCAAAAATCTCCAGTTTCACAAAAAAGAAACCTCGTCCGCTGATAATTTAATTTTTTAAGCTTATTAATACTTCCGACGAGAGCTGCTTTCTTCTTCCGTCTATTAATAAAAATATTATTAACGTTACGACCGCAATCTAAGTTTTTATTACACTTTTCCATAATCCTTCAACATTTTAATGCCTTCATAAAAAATATATCGAATAGCATTTGATGAGAAGTAGGTTAACGGGGGTTATCCTTATTCCGATGCCCGGACTCTGCATAATGTAACATCAAGCAAAAAGTCGCGGTAACGTTCAACAAGTAAATTATTAATTTCGATTCGACCATTTTCTTTACCAGATATTTACTCTGCCACTTTTTCTGGTCGAAATTTATTCAAATTCAAGGTGAAATAAATATGCCTTCACAAAATTCTTTTAAGAACTCAAGAAGTATAAATTCCTTGCAACAAACAAATTATCTGGAGAAATGAGTCAAAATGTTAGATGTAGTAAGAAAAAGAAATAGGAAAATGGATTGGGAAAGATGGCTAGTTTTACCGCTTCATTGGCCTCCATTGAAGTGTATTAGCATTTTATGCGAATTTATCGTTATCCATCTCTCATATCCTTTCTCTATCAATTTCCTGCTCTCTCATTAATTCCCTTTCTAAGATAAGTAGTGGAAATTTGAAGGGAATTGCAATACCGAAAAATAAAGGGAAAGGCAAAAAGGACGAGATAAAATTGAGGTAATGGAAAAGAAATGTGATCTTTATCGAGAGCATAGAAAATGACTTTCTTAAGTGACACTCGAAACGACGTGACGTTCGTCGTCTTCGGATCAAGTTTGTTAAGGAACGGTTAAATTTTAATAATGATAATGAGGACATGAAATTACAATCGAAAAATATCCATTATTCGAATTTAGAATAACTTCTCGTAGCTTTCGATGGTATGTAAATAGTAAACAGAACTTTCGGTTGCAAAATTATGGTTTTCTAAAAGTGTTGGAAACGATGAAATTACTTTATATTGCCATATAATATGTAGCGAATTTTCCATAATAACTTTTATGAGTGAAAATAATTTCGCTAACTTGCAATGATATGAATATAATGCAATGATAATGTGCGTAAACTAAGAGAAAAGTGAAAGATGAGGAAAGTTTAGGATTCATCAATAGAAGCAGATCAATTCCAGTAAAATGGACCAGAACTAAAGTAAACTTTTTCCCTCGTTTAAGAGAGAAAAAAATTTAGCGAACTGTCATTATTATTTTCCATTTCGTTCGACTTGAAGTCGAAACTTCTTGCCAAGTACCGTTTTCCCTTTCAGGCCCACCACTCGTTCCTACATTAAACGCAGAAGGAAAAACGATGGCAGCGATGTATGGGAAAAGAAATAATATAAAATACTTTAGTAAATATAAAAAAGGAAAGAATGAGACGACGAGGGGAATGCGTACGATAATCAGACAATTGAACTCTTGATAAATAAAATTGTTGGCGAATGAATGTGTGCGAGAAAGATAAAGTTGGGAAGTTTTGGTTCTTTTTTCTTTCATTTCGATTCTTACCCGACTTCTTTTAGAAGGTGAACAATGAACCAAAGGAAAAGAAAATTTATTTATCGAGTTACGCAAGACATTAAATGTCTCATTTCCTAGCTCAACATTTGGTAAGTGGCAGAGATAACAGCAAAGAAAAATGAAGCTTTCTGCCTCCCGCAAAAGAAAAATATAAATATATGAATAAAGTTTTCTCGGGATCGTTAGGAAAACTTTCCAATTTAGCGTTTATTAAAAGGTCTTTTTTTCTTGTTGGTATTCTCTTCGTTATTTTCGATTCTTTCTTTGTACCGGGCATATATTTTTATTTCGAAATTCGATCTAGATATTTTCAAACATTTACCATCCCTTTGATCGCACAAACGAAAACGAAGTCGATGATGGCGACGAAAAGGAATTTTAATTGCGTTGTAAAAACATATGAATTAATTTCAATTCCAGACAATCCACTTCATCGCCAAATTGTACCGTTTGAGATTGAAATGTTGCCGTAATTCAAGAATTATTATTTCTATTGTTACTAAAATTGGCAGCGTTTCGTTGTAAATTTAATTCTTTCCTTGCGAAAACTGCTTAAAATTTAATTAAAACTTCTACAGCCGCTTTTGCGTTACCTTTTTATAAATTTATTGTGAAAGTTACCAGTTGTTTTATCATTGTTTATAATACAAAAATTATTCAAAACAATATTATCCAAACATTTAGCAATGGTTTGATGACTGCCTGACAAGAAGAGCTTTCAACATTTTTATCGTTTCCTCACCAAATTCTAAGGCTGGGAGGTGTTCAATAGTTTCCAAACAATGATGAAAAATTATATGCTTCATTGAATTGCAAAATTCTAATTTAAAGTATCCATGAATAAAATAAATAGCAATGAAAGCAAAATAATCGTTTATTTATACAATAACTTTTGTGCAGTAAAGCGTTTTTCAACTATTAATCCACAATATTAATAATAAATCATTTACAATTATTGAAATAAATATATGAATTAGACGAACTATTTCATTGTTTTGCGAGGAATACGTTTTAAATTACTAAACACATACAAAGAGGAATGAATGATGAACGATGTCCATTAGCTGATCACATTGAATCTTTGATGATTCCTCTCCAATAAGCCTTTGTTATCAGCTGTCAGCCAGCTGATTATCGTTATTTACCTTTTCCAGCTCTCATTCTTATGAATTAATGATTGTCAGATTTATTTTTTGTTTTCCATCTATTTCTCCAAGAATAGTGTTTCGTTCGCTCTTTTTTAACAATGTAAATGGTTCAACTATTCGAGTAAGGATAACGATAGGGTCGAAGCCAATTTATTGATGGGCATCGATTCTTTTGGCGTTAACAGTCTCTATTTTTAGTGATTAATGCGCCACTGCTCGCCCTGAATGTTTAATCGTCCTCTTAAATAAATTATCATCATCATTAGCATTCTTGCGTTCTCTTCACCGTTTCAAAACGAAGACACACATATTGCCCGCCTAAAGGTTTCCATTTGATGATCAATTTACATTTCCATTCGTCAATTAATCATGATCCAATTTAAATTGTGTCGTTATAATATATTTATGGTTTTCAATTTAAATCGTTGTTGAGTTGCGTGACAATTAACAATGCTAACCAATAATAAATATTATATTACATAGTAGCACCAAAATCATGAATTTGCTAAATCTTATCATTTAACGTTTCGAAGTTTATCATAGTTTACAATGGTAAACTTAATCTTAAATAATTTATATTATAAAAAATTCCCATCATTTATTTATAAAGCTATTACTTTATTATTAATTTTAATGATTATTATCAGCTTAACAGCAAATTGCTCAAAATCAGTCTGCGTTTGCAATTCCAGAAGCAGTTTTTTCTTGCAATTCCCCACATGAATATTAATTATAGTTGTATGAAGAAAAGACGAAGAATTGATGTGACAAAAGTAGAATTCAACAGTAACAAACAAGTTCGCGGATTAAATTTAGAGCACGAGAAGGGATTCAGCTATGAAAGTTGAAGAAGCAACAGGGAACCTAAACTTTAAACGTTTTATTAAAACAACAAAGTTGTGTGCTCGAAGAAAATATTGTTTGATATTATTTTCAGTTAAAGTGAAACGAATGGCGAATTGAGAACATGAGCGAGATGGAGAATGTGCGGGCGAAATTTAATTACAAACCGTGTACATAATTATTTAGATATGGCTTTGTAATTTGATTAAAATTCTTTACCAGAAATATTTATATTACCACTATTATTATTATTATTCGGCAATCAAAAACTTCGGTTATTTCTTTTTAGATATCTCTTTGTGTGAAACTCAGAAAAACAGATAATTGCTTCTTTTTATCGTCTTTGACTATTTATTTAATTAGATTATTTATATTTGCTTATCATTAATGAACTTAAGTTGCTTTATTATATTATATAATTTTCATGTAGGAGAACGAAAGAAGTTAGAAACTTGTAGTAAAGAATTAAAACAACTGCAAAAACAAAAACAAAATAAATATTTTTCTGATATGATAATAATAATATATGAAAGGCACAATTTTAATGAATTCTACTTCGCTTCGTCTTAGTTAGTTGTTACTTTGCGAGTGATAAAAACACAAAACTAGAAATAAATAAATTAAATTCAAGTTTAAAAATCATTTTAATTAAAACATTCTTCTTCTTCAGCAGTTTGCTTTTGCTTTTTTCAACATCATTCAAAGTATTAAGTTTATTTCGTTATAATAACAATTAATTTCTTCATATTGCTAGATTTAATAATTTAACTTAGCTTTTTTTGCAAAAAAGACTGCCAAGAGCAGATTGATTTAAACAAAATCCTTTCATTTCATTTTTCAATTTGCTATTATTCCATTGATAACGAATATCAACTAATATCAAGAAAAATTGATAAAATGAGTAAAAATATAAAGAGAGACTGGTGTTATGATGCTATTCATTTAAACATAAGTTCCTTATTTCCGAAGAAGAGCCGGCGATGAAGTGGAAGATGTGGAAAAACTAAAATTCCCCTAGCATTAAATATTCTGTAATTACATTTAACACTTCCCAGCTTAATATGGATTAATTTTAATTTTTAAATAGCTCATCCTTCTTATCCTACCACCGGCACTTCGTTTACTTTGTTTGAGCCGAGGAAATGAAGGCAAGGAAGGAAGCGAAAGAAAAAGAGAGATGTTAAGTTACTTAATTCCAAGAAAAATCTTTTATACAAGAGACTAATCTTAGATGTACATAGAGATAGATTTATGTTCTAATAGTTTTTCTGGTTTTCTTGACTTAAGAATTAACTCATGAATAAAGAATTCTCTCTATTTCACTCTGTAACCGAAAATGTCGAGAAAAGTTCACGTCCTAATTAATATTATTCCCTTCTCTTTCACTTCTATTATTGCTTTTGTTGTTATAATTGGAAAACTATAAGCTATTTAATTATTTATTGTTTCATTATTTTCAATTTAAACCAACTCCTTCAGTGAGACTGCCTGAGGAAAAGTCCCAACGATGGATAAAAGTTGCTTAACACGATCTTGCGATTGATCAAATTAAATCTGTTATTAATTCTCTGTAATGGTGTGCTGAGCAACGTCAACCTATGGCAATTTAATCAGCAACAATTTTTTATATTATTTTTCTCCCGTTTCCCATTTTTTTTTCATTTTTGCAAATGTCCTATTGAAATTTACATGTAAAGCTTGCACTAGTATTTTCCGCATGCGGTTCACATCCAATTTTTTTTGTGCCCCATTATTTGATTTGGCTGCATTTTGGTTTTGTTCATTCGCTCACGTTCGTTTCTTTGCCGTTTTCATGTTACATGACCAATTTATAACGATGTTGATTTAAACAATTTTCGTGCGAATTTTATTTAACCTTAAACACAAAAGACATGAACAAATTTATTACGGCCAAACGCACGAATTGGAAGACAGGAAATGAATAAAGTTCAAAACATTATCTGTGTAAACGAAATTATAAAATTCGCGATGGTAATTAAACCTTCAACGTCGACTTTATAGAAAATCGTTTTACGCTAATGTTGGATTCACATTAAAAATGTTGATAAATTCGACTAAATCTCAACCGAATATGCTTTTATTTTTCAATTTAATCTTGCTCCATATCAAAGTCATAGACAGTTTGAGGTTTAAACTAAACTACAACATGTTATTAATATTATGATAGAGGATCGATTTTAATTTTCGACAGGTCCCGTCTAATGCAGATGGACGTTTCTGTTATGAAATACCGTACGTGAGCGATGATAACCAATAAAAAATATACAAAATTGAGTACTTAGAGCAACTTTATTGGATCAAGTGGAGTAACATAAACCGGTTAGTTGCATTTATGGCGAAATATTACTTTTAACAATCTCCAATATGCAAATGTTTTTAAGTTAATTTACAAAATAACGCGACTAAATGGGCCTAAACAGTCAATGATCCCCTTGTAAATAACAACTTGAGGGTGTAGGGTATGCGGTTTACCAACCAACTACAAATTAACACGTGTGTTTGTTTCAATTCCATTTCCCAATCCCTGGCAGTACGACCGAGCGATAAATAAAACCTCGTTTCTGCTCTTCCCTTTTTTTTGCGTTAAGAGCTTATAAACTAATTAGAAGTGCAAGAAAAAGGAAAATAAACGTGTAAATCTCTTGCCAGCGCAAGGAAGTTGTGCTTTTTTATTGTTTCTTGCTTTCTTCCAATATAAATTTCGTACGTTTCTCCGCACGGACACATAAACAACCATAAGCTCTGCTCAACTTAAATAATCTTACATAATTTATGTGATTAATTCATAGAAAAAGAGAGGTTATTTAGCTCGTTCCGGTTACGTTTAGATAAAGAAGTTAAATTGTCGGAGGGTTCAGAGTGCGGACCGTATTACAGTTGCGAGGTGATATTATCCTAGTAGGACTGGTAGAACTATTACTGTTGTTACAAGAGATACAAAACCAAGAGCACGATTATAATTCATACGCTTAATTTAGTTTTATCATTATGTATGCGGATCGCGTAAATGCTTCTTGTGAATTAATAACGGATTTAAATTAAACGTTATTTGGTAATTAGGAAATTAAATTGTTCTTACTACACGTTACAATAAATGGAATAGACGAGGGAGGGTGATTTTTGCAGAAAAGAAATGTTAGAATGAAAGTGTGATGAGTCGATACAGTAATCAACAAACAGCAAAAAAAGTTGGTCAGGACAGAAATAAATACGAAAGAACACTAACGACCATGATGATTGTTGTTGGTGATTATTATATTGAAACGACAAATAGGCATAAAAGAAATATTGTTTTGAACAGAAGAAATAAATAGAACGATGCTATCTTTGAGCCTCCAGCAGTTGGTTGTGGATGAAGATGCCCTCGAGTCCTTCGTAATATGAAAACATGTTCAGCAATATGTATAGCTATTGGTAGAAACAACGTCCACTAAAACCCGAAACAGGAAATGAAGACAGTTGTCTAAGCAGTGAAAGACCATTCAAGTGCCAATAAAAGGAATGCACAATATATTGCGTTGTTGCTGTTATTGTTATTACTCCTAGGGGTTGGTAAAAATGCGGGCATGATGATGAAAATGTGACGAAGAAACGTATAAAGAAGAAGTAATAAGTTGCCGGAAATCTGAATTTTCATTTTTTTTTAATGTTGAACATCATCATTCGTTCCATCTGGGGAGCTATTATTATGTTATTCTCCCCTTTGCATGATGCATTTGTATATTTATTTTTAAAATTTAAAAAAGTTCCTTCTACTATTTTTGGGGAATGAAAGTTAAGTCAGTATATTTTATTAAATGGCTCAATTTCTCTCGAATTTTGTTTTTCTATAAGCCAATTGTCTAAAACATGCAAGCATACGCATTAATTTGTGGATTTAGAGTGAAAGTTTGCAAGCTTTTTGACCTTTATCTAGTGTAACATTGTATGCAAAATTTATTTATTCAAATCTCACGTCTCAGCATTTTATCATTTCGCTTTCTCTCTATTGTTATTGCAGCTTATTTCTTACTATTAAATCTATTTGATTAAATGTTACAAAATAAACAGCAATGAGTAACGTAACGGAATTGTTTAGTAGGTACAAAAATTGTATGTACATGGAATTTATGCGACTACGTCGTGAATATCTGAAATAGCCATTTTAGGGCACTTTAACCACAGATTTGTAGTGTTTTTAGCAAAGGACGTGATAAGAATTCTACATGCAAAATTGATCGATTTTTCGCTTTCACCAAATTATTTATGTTATTCGTTTCAAATGTTAATTTTTATATGATTTTAAAAATTAATTTCAAAAATTAATTTGCTGTCCATATTCGAGGTTTTACCTAAAATTCAGTCGAAAATTTAAATCGATCCGATATCGTATTGATAGTTAAAGTTCATAACTTTTTAATAAATAGTTATGATTTAATAATAGTTTTCGTTGAGTTTGAACCGCAGTTCAAAAGCTGTCCAAAATATTAACGGATTGGAATTAAAATAACAATCCATAAATGTAGATGTAGCAAAAGGATTCAATAATACGAGCTCATTTGCATGAAGTTATTAGACAGTTTAAAGAAGTTTATTCGAAACTTACTTGGAAATCTGCCACTTGCTAGCCAATCTTAAATGAAACTTTATTACCTACTTGTTTCGAATAATTTTTCCTGTAGATTCCTTTTTAAAAATAGATTACATCCCATTGTTTGTTCATTTTCTCCAGTAAGAAAGTGGATGAAATAAAATTATTTATGGGGCAAATTGTTTTTATCGTCTTTCTCTTTTCTTGCGTTGTGATTTTTTTTTCTTCGCTACGAAGTGTGGAATTTTTGGAAAGGAAATGAAATAAATTAAAAGATCAGATTCGTCTTATTCATTGTCTTTATTTATTTTTATCGAGTTCTTTCTTTTCCTTTTCAATCGCATTTTGCAAAAATGACAGTCTGCTTTGGTATAGTAATATTAGTTCGCTTACAATCTTAATTAATTACTTAAATACAATTTTATCATTTATTAATTAACACATTTTATTTTCTTGTCCCTAATAATAACATTTTTATTATTCGTAAGTCAATATTTATATTTGGTTGGGTTTTGAAGTCCTATTTGCAAAAATTCGCAAATTTTTACAATGTAATTCATTAATTTAGTTTCTTTGTTCACAACATGTGTATATGAGATCATATTTTACAATTAATTAATTAATCATATTTCTTCGATATGTACAATTTTTACAAATGAATAATTTTATTTGGTTCAAATTTACACCATCATTACATTACATTCACTTTTGTGTTTCTGTTTGTAATTCTCAATTACTTCAACAATTAATTAAGTCACCGATTATCTTATTTTTGTCTTATTTTAATCGTTTTATTTACATATAATATTTACAATGCGTCCCGTGGCGTAACAAAATTTAAGCATTAACTAATGTCAATTGAAGTTGTATAAAGTCCAAAGTCTATTAAAAAATAATAAATTTCGTATATTATCAATTTAAACTCAACAAACATTAACTTGAGATTTAGCAACTAAAGCACCTTCATTCTGAGGCTAGATCTCAAGCATTACGAAATAGACACGCGCTTGTGATCGGCGACAAAGAGGCGATATGAAAGAGCAATTATTGCGAAATTAAAATTTAATTAATTCTCTTTGCGCTTTTTTATTCCTCTTTAATTAGAGTATTATTTACACAATAACAAGAGAGGTAATTAAATTAATACACACACAGAGATCTCACGTACAGATTTGTCTTCTTTCTTTGTTTGTTTTACTTGCTTCGTCATCTTCAACGTTTTTCTCGATTAATTCTTGCTCGTTCGCCGAAATGATGTAATAAAGAAACAGAATAAACTCATTAATTGCGGATATATAAATAATGGAATTGATTAATTAAATAATAATCTGGAGGAGGTGGTGAAGCGAGACAATTAAATGAATTTCTGCGTTTGCACAGGAAACAAGTTGAAAGATTATTCTTTTTTTTTTGTCGTCATCTGAAACATACCGAACCCGTTTTGTAATAACTCTTATTTACTGGTTTCTATCGCAAGAGATACTTTATGTTTGGAATTTAATAATATAGAAATCATCCGAAAACAAACAACAAAGAACTGAAACGCGAATTTCCTTAATGCAAAATAATTATAATAAAGGCCGTAATATAAATATTTTCAGTAGAGAATTTTAATCAAATTATAGAGTCATATTTAAATAATTATGTACACGGTTCGTAATTAAATTTTCCGCACGCTACTCCCTATCTCTCTCCTTCTCGCGCGCACTCTATCCAAATATACCGACCTTTTACCGAAAGGAGGAAAAATTAAAACCGCATTTTATTCGGGTTTATAAAATTATTAAATAAACGTTGTTGTTGCCGACCTAAAAACTCTCCAAATGTTTTCGACATAACACGCTTTCTTGTTATTGTTGTTTTTCAGTTTTACTTAAATTGGTCAATTATTCAATAAAACATTGTACAAACTAATGTCTAGCAAATTTATAACAAACTAATGCGAATCGGCGACAAATTTAAAAATCGCATTGACACATGGGACATTATTATTACCATCCTTATTACTAATGTTCATCTTAATGCTACGACGTTGTATCTTCATCGCCTATTTCGGTCGGCGAATCATCGTCGCCCTTCTCCACACAGTCCCTTATGCCCTTGAGTACAATTTCCACTCGACGATCTAAGGCGACCAAATGCGGTTCCCAGAGTATCGGCGATATCGGATCGTTGGCCATACTTTTGCGCATCGCCTCGCTCAATTTCAGCGGTCCGTTATGAAACCTGAAGAAAATAGAAAAAGTTGATGAATAAAAAAAAACAGTCGTCAATTTCGTTATCTAATAAAACTGAGATTTTGGAGAGGTGGTAATTAATAAAAGAGAATTCGCAGCCAACGTCTTAATCTGTAAAAGAGTGATTTGTGTTGAGGAGAAAAGAATTCAGGCTCATCAATAAACTGATTTCGTCTGTAGCGCTTTTCTTCCTCGGAATCCTGAACATTTGTCTTGGATAAAAAATCTGCGATGAAAATGGAGACTGTTGTTCGTAAAATATAAATAAATCCGATAATCATTAATGCATAAGAATGGAAGGTAGAAAAGGTAAATAACGATAATCAGCGGGCTGACAGCTTCTAACAAAGGTTTATTGGAGATAACTATAAAATATTCAGGGCGATGATGTAATCTACACAATTTCCGCTTTTTGTTGTACTTATTGTAACCTAACAATCGTCCCATTTCTTGCTTTTTAGTAAAAAAACTGACCATAATAATTAAGCAACTTGTCAGTGGCTAAAAATTGTAAAAATCGAAAAGTTTCCATTCGATTTACTTTTGTAAATAATTTGCGCGATTCATTTTTCGTTTGTCATCGTGTAAAACTCCGTTTTTCTGTTTGTTTGTTCCGATTCTTAATGATGCGTTATGGCCTAATTGATCGCACTGATAAATTGACACGTTCGTGTTTGTTCTTCTCGCGTCCAGCAAAATCGTTTGATTGATGCCTCGCAAATTACATTTATTAAAACTTAAACCGGCTGTAATGGCCGATTGAAGAGCTGTTTACAAATGTTATTTAAAAAAAACTATGTTAATAATAAAAGAATGCTTGTATGTAAATTACAGGTAAATAATTTCGCACATCTAAATTCCTATAAACTATTGGAAATGCATTACATGTGTTTGTTATTTAATTTTGTTGAATAAATAGCTGAAAAGCGTTTATTTGCACAAAAGTTACTGTATCCTTTTCGCAACATATTTCATCGATTAATAGATAAATGCACAATACGAGTGAAATTCACGGTTCAAATATATTTGCGGAACGTCGATAATAAATGTGAAGATTAATTATGCCATTTCATAAACTTTCGAATACATCCAAGCTAAAAATAGGTTTCAGTTTGTTGGCTGACCGATATGAAACAATTACTGGTAACGGACTAAATAATTAGTTTAAATTAATTTTCTATGATAAAGAAAAAGTAAGACTTTAATTTAGCGCACGAAACGCCGCCAATTACACGAACAATTGAAATAATCACGTTTCAATTATGCGAACGCCTCGTATCTCTTTGTTAAATTGAAATTAATTTATACGAGTTTAGAATGTAAATAAATTCCTTTCTCTCATCATCGATTTCTTCCGCAGGCAGGTAAGGACTATAAGCCACACGAAGAAACGGCGAATTCTTCAAAAGAACTCCGTCGAATTTTCAAATAAAACTACTTAAAGAAAAGGGCGAAGAGGAAGAGAAAAAGTCGTTTCTTAATAAAAGGTCAGAAGGAAAGTTTTCGTGGACTTTATTCATTCATATATATTTATAAAAGAAAATGATATATGCTTTATTTAATAATCATATTTCAGAATTCGACGAGGCTCCTTAAAAATCAATAAATTATATAGCGTTCAGTTTAAAATAATGGAGCAAGTATTCCTGTAATATCCTAAAGTCAATCATTTACGAAAATGCTTTTTGGATAGAGTCAATCCCCGAAGATTAAACTTTCGTCCAAACTTATTTTTATCTTCGGGCCATCCATTATTGGGACTGAATACAAAAACGAGATATGTAACAAGATTGTTTTGGCTGCTTAACATGAAACAAAATAGTAAAAAGTGTCGAAACTAAGTCATGCTACCCGAACATGGGCTCAGGCTTGGTGCTATAACGATTTAATAATTAACACAAAGTTTTTTTTTACATCGAACTAATGAATATTTAATTGCCATTGTAATTAACTTCCTCCACTTCAATGGTCATTATTAATTTAACGTATATTAACAGATTTGTAATCAGAACAAACTTATAATAAAATAAAAGTCGCGTTCTTTGTTTGTTCGTAGCAACTTCATTCCCTATGTGATAGTTCTCGGTTGAGATTTGCATGGTTTTCATAAAGAATTTCCCGTTTCGATTTCAGCAATAAATCTCAATCCGAGCGGCACTAAAATAACGAAATTTGCGAAGAAAATCGCTTCTTTTGAATTGAACTTGAACAAGAATCGAAACGTACACATTGTTATTTGAAATAGACGAAAACACGCGACAAATTTCCCTTCGTATGTCTTCTATTACATATTCCCTTGTTATTCTGGTATTTCTCTTTTTATTTGCTTATTGTAGAAGAATAATGCTATCGGGAATAAGATATATAAAAAAGAATAGCACAAAAGGGAATCGCAAATATAAATAGAGAAATTCGTAATAAAGTTTCTTATTACATAAATTACAGCTGCAAACGCAAAAATATAGCCTTTTATTGTTCTCCGTCTTTTTCTTTTCCATATTTCAACCCATTTTTTAAAAACTGAAATATATGTACAGACCCAACAGGCAGCCAAGAAGAAATCAATTGCAGATTAACATTTTCCGATGAAAGTGTCGGTAGTATTCCTTTATAAATTCGACAAATCATTTGGCGAACTAAATTGAGAAAAGTAACCGTCTACTTGCTAATAAAAATCACAAAATTAATGGAAATAGAAATCGGATCTAATGGCAACGATTGCAATAACATATTTTGTTGCAATTTATTACTGTTTCGTCGGTCCATTAATTCATTGTCGATGGTAACCGACAACGTTAATTGCCATTGTTTACGTGTAAATGTAATTAATGTGTCTCCCGTTACACGATACACTTGACACTTTTGCGGTTTTAATGAAATTGCTTTTATTGTCGTTGCATACAGCCTGATTATTATATTTGGTGGATGCGCCGGATCATGTATTCGATATATTATTAGTGTTATGAAAAATCGCAATATAAACAAACAAGAAGTTACCAGCGACTCGGAATTGCAATTATTAGCGGGATTAGCGCTCCTAATATTTGAAAGTCACGTAAACGGTAAAATCTGATTAAGAAAATTTATTAATGTCATGATTTGAATAATTTTCAATTAAGCAGATAATTATAATAGGAGCAACAGAAAGTAATTTCCAGCCATCATTAAATATCTGTAATCTAATTAACAATTAAATTAATTTCGCTTGATCCGCACTGATGCTATAATGATTCCTAAAACAAACAATTATAATCGATTTAATTACTCTAATCCGAGGATTATAATCAACGACCGTTAAATTAACTAAAAAAAGTTTACATTTTTGA
Source organism: Hololepta plana (assembly GCA_963695495.1). Lineage (NCBI taxonomy): Eukaryota > Metazoa > Arthropoda > Insecta > Coleoptera > Histeridae > Hololepta > Hololepta plana. Next base: position 13,284,403 of record OY968832.1, on the reverse strand, counting down.
CTTATCCATTTATTGCATTTCATAACATTCTTCACATTTAATGGCGTTCATTGGTACCGGAACCGTTAACAAAGAAAAACTTTTCACGCAATGATGCCATTAAAAGAAGCCTATTCGTGTCCTTTTATTATTATCGTCAATTTTAATATCTTTTATTTTCTTCCCGATTCCATGCTATACCAAGAGTTACTGTTTAATTCAATATTTAATTAATGTTCAACTTTTTCAATTAACCAAGCAAACTGAATAATGAAGTAAGATGATCGGAATTATATCCATAAATTATAATAAAAAGAAACGAAATACAATCACGAATTAAATTCGTTTTATTACCCAAACAAGATACAGATTCTTGTCATAAATATCGAATCTTACGGCGAATATCATAAACTAAAGCCAGGGAGTCATCCACTGTTATACTTGCAGTGGGAATATGCATGATGAGGATGGAAAGTAAATCAACGAAAATGGATTTTTATTATGAAAGAAGCAATCTGAGGTAACCTCATCCATATTAATAACAATATGCCGGTGAAAAAAGTGAAGAACTAATACAAGTGGAAAAAGGCTGACAACGATTGCAAAACGAAGGAAAAAAATGAAATGTGAACATTGTTGTTGTTCTTGTTGCGAAAACACAAATCACTTATTTGTGTTGGAATTTCCAATTATCTGAGAACAACTTTTTCAAATGGAACAACAGTAGAAACATTTGTTGCTTTTTATTACCTAAAATAAACAATCAATTGATTTTCTAGTACGATATGAGATATAAGATTTGTGTGTAATTGAATTCTAACACTGATTGTTCTCCCTTCTACCTGTCACCGTTTTATGGTCCTTTGGAGGTTTTATTTTTTGTTCGGTTCCCAACTTTATTGCATTAAGCTGTCCCTTGAGAGAAGGGCGTAGAATTCGAAATCCTTTCGCCATTCTTTTCCGTGAATTTTCCTAATTTTCTATAAATTTAATTTAACATCGATTATTACATTTATGCCACTTTAATTAGCCTCACCAACATATTTATTTATTTTCTTTTATCGGAGCAATTAAATTATTGTTTGTTTCTAATTGATTTTTGTTATCACTACTTTCAAAACATTTTCAATTCGTATAATAGATTAAATAACCCATTTAAGGAATTGGAAAAAAGATCCTGTATGAAATATTATGCTTTTCCTTGCTAATTACAAGTAAAACTCGACAAACATAACGAGTAGAAACGCGATAAGAAACTACACGAATGGAGTATGGATAAAGGCAAACAAAATGCACTTTAACGCTCTCAGAAGCATAGTTAAAGAGGAAGACTGAATGCTATATTCTGTAGACTGCAGTTATTCACGTTTGTTTATTAACTTATTTACAAGATAAATAATAATAACGATAATTGCAGGTAAACTCCATGTTAAGCTCACGTGTTACGGGACAAATTAAAACACATACACCTATAAATAAGCATGGAAAGTTTATTATAGTACGTCTTGGGTATTAACGAGGTATACGAGAGACGCGCTTGAAGGAAAGCGTCAAAAGAATGGATTAAAAGATAGAGTGGAAGCAGTTTAATAGAGAAACATGGAAGTGAATATGATGGAAAGCTTTTAAGAAAATGTTGAAGTCGTAACACGAATATAGAGATTACATTTCAACTCGAGCACTAGTGCTATAATTATCGTTATTGTTAGTATATAATTATTTTGCATGAAATTTAAATTGCAAGCGTTAGTTTTCAAGTAGCACAAACAGTATATCGAATGTTTTGCCGGACAAAAAAATTAATTAAAAATATTTACATCCAGTCATTAAATTATCTTCTAATTTACTGCATCAACTTATTTATTTGAGAATTATTAGTTATAATTGTTTTTTAAATCCATAAAATTGTATAAAACGGTTGAAACAAACTAAATTGGATTTTCGTATAATTCTATAGAAGCTTTGGGCTAAACGTCCAGGAGATTGATGGGAACCATTTCCTTAAGAATGTCCAACTCCTTACTATACAAAAGCAAATTCAATTTTATCGTGACTTTGCGAATCCGATCTTTGCGATTCACGAATTCTAATTTATTTCTAAACCTCGCCCCTCGATGGTCAAGTATCATGGATTAAAGTTAAATGAGTCGACTACATAAATAGGAAAAACGTGGACGAAAAAGGCACAAGTAAACGAGAGCGATAACTAAAACAACTGAGATACCTTATCTGAAATAATAGCATTTGAAGGGGGAAAAATGAGATGAACTTAGTTTGAAATCAACGTATTGATGCAAGGCATTGATGCCAATGATGATGGCTTTATTTATCAAGAAAAAAGGGAAGACAGCGAGATAAAGGGCGATAAGTAAAAGCCGGTAATCGAAAGCGAAATTTCACATAAACTTTTCTTGCCGCTTCTTCCTGTATTACGCTACCATTTCGACGTAATTTAACGAACTAAGTTATTTAGTTGGGTTCATTCTGTTCATTTATTCTTCTTTCCATTTCAGCGATAAAGTGAAAGATTGAATGAGGAAATGATACTGTCTGAAGTAAAATTGATATCTATATCGTGCATGGAAAAGCTGTAAAGTTACTTAAAACATAAATTATTTATTATTTCACACAGGAAGAAGAAATGTAAAACGAAATGCTATCAACGTCTCATTTTATGCTAATGTTTTGTCAACAAAGATAAAGATTCGGTGTAAAGGATACCTTACGACAACAATAGGACAATAATTCCATTTATCTTTCTATTAATTATCAATTTCACCTGTAGTTTTCGGTTGCGAATTCTGGTGGATGCGCCAGGCTTTTAACTTTCACATTGATCAATTTCTCTTCTTCAAGTACCCAAGTTTATGATTTTATTAACTATTTCGCTTCTTCTCGCATCTATTCTACTTACTTTTTCTCCTTTCAACCCGTATTCTATTTTGGGAAATAAATTTAACAAGAAGGAAAATAAGTACATATAAGGACCAAAATACGCGCTGAACAATTAATATCTCGAGAGACCTGCAGGATAGTTAACATACCACAACGAAATAAAAATAAAAGGAAGACGGAATTAAAAGAAAGTCTCATGGACAGTTGCTCTAAGAAAGTAATATTGCTGCTGGAAGTAACGAAGAGCCGCAGGATGATGGAAGAACGACGCGTGAGGAAGAAATTAAGTTCGATAGACGGCAAAATTAATAAAGTTTAATTGATTTTTCGATTCCATCCCCGTCTCGTCCAACCGCCGCTTCATCTTCTTCATTCTTTTTTTGCCTTAAGAATGGAAATGAATTCATATTCTCTCACAACACCCTCCGTCTCCTTTCCCCAATCATTTCTGTCGTTCGCTTCTTCATCGTCTCCTTCTTGATTAAAAATAATTTTATGAGCCGTCATTCCACAACAAAACCAATAAAAGGTCCACGCAATTGTAAGGATGATTAATATTCAACAAAAAATCATAATGAAAAAGAAAGAGCGGTTAAATATTGGTCGATTTCTGCTTGGCGCTATGTTAATGGCCAACCGCACAATCTAGAAACATCTGAAAAGGAAAAAATTCAACATTTTCTTCCTAATTAATTTTTAATTAATATTCGGAAGAGGTTTAAACACATTTTATGAAGCGGTCTTCTTGATCACTTGCATATGGTTCGATTCACGTATTAAATACAGACATCAAACTTACCTTAACAGCGTCTGCAAAGTCGATTGCCTGAGCATGCAGCATTGTAAGACCGGCGCCAAAATCGAGAGTTCGTCGTGGAATGCTTTACCGAAACCGCGACCGTGATCGAGATGCAAGGGAAATGTATCGTTGCCAAACATTCTGCGAAACAATAATCAATTTTATTAATTTTTACGATCATCAGATAGAAACTTCTGGATGAGCGTCACCTGATAGTCTCGTAATGATGTCGATCCATGTTACCCATTAAGAAATCCAACACGGCCATATCCATCAGATCGTACAGTCTTCGCCCTTTGTCGTACGGCGGTATCTGTCTGACCATCGTACAATATGACGGTTCGGTTTCCCATTGAGCCTTCCGTCGCTTATGGTACGACCTCCGCCACGGATGCCTCCACACCTGCAATTTGAACCACAAAGCATTGTGATTCGATGCGGGTACAAGCGATTGGTGTAACAAACCTTCCTTGCTGCGAGATCTTTGGATGGAAGAAAAGCAGCGAAACTGCCCTCTAAAGTGTCCGGATTGCCGCAGATGGCGTGCGATGTGTCGCAATAGTAAGTGCATTTACCGTGGAAGCAGACATTGTCGGACGGCGAGACGAAGAACGTCTTCAACAGCTCACCGTCGGCTTTCTGGTAAAAGTCCGCGGTTATGTTCACCAATCGACCAACGACCGGCATACATCTTCGGAATCCTAATAATCTGTTGGAAGTGGAAATAATTGATGCAGTAATTGAATCGACTTTTGTTTATCGCTGGATTTCATATTTTCAGGCATAAAATTGGCAACAACTGGCGTTCGGAACTATAAATTTGATCATAACAATCCTTCATGCGCATTGAAATGCAAATGTGACGCGGAATAAACAAATGGGATGGGTTCTGCAATGGAATGCAAATTAATATTGGAATTTATAATTTTAGTTAATGAAGTAAATTATGGTCAGCCACATGATACTATTGGTAATCAAAATATTAAAAAAATTGTCACATTCCAATTAAAAAGAAAAATGACATAAATATTATAATATGAATTGCACATTATTTGCATTTATGTCATGCATATTTTTATGTTGAAATGCTCGATGATGATAATTATGGAACGACTCATCCGAAATTGCCACTCGCCCATCAAATATTACCGTCAAAATAACTGAAGAACGCAATTAATGCTTCTAAGGGCCAAGAATCGACAGTGGTTTCGGTAATGGATAAATGATTCATTTTGAAATAAATCAAAGTTGGATTGCAACAACAATTTCAAAGTTATTTATTAATTATACCGGCGAAGCGAGTTAATTAACGGAGTTTATCAATTAATCCCCTGAATTTTTGATATATTTGTTTAATTCAATTTCTACTTCTATTCAATGTTATTTTAAATTAATATGCAACACATTGGAGCAAATAAATAATAATAATATCCGTTAAACAATAGATAGTTTACCTGTCCAAATGGAAAGCTGCAATCTCGGCGTTGTGACGTTCAAAGTCCGTGAAGTAGAAGTGATTGGGCAGAGTTTGTTGTTCTCTTGGGAATCTGTAACAAACCGAATGGGATTAATACAAACATAAATATCTATCTCCTTTGCGATCGCAATCTACGTGACTCGCTCACTCTCGCCGCTTCGCTCAGACGCCCTTTAAATTTAAATACAGTTTAAAGTTATGCGTACGGGTTAATGCATCATTGTTATCTGAAGTTGTTGTTTTTCCAACTTCTTGTTGCTTTACATTACAAATTTGTTTACATACATTTGAATTAACAGTTCTAGCTTTATGCCACTTTCTCCCTCCTTCTCGTGTAAGACAACACTAGCAAGATGCGAAAGGAAAATAGAGCGAAAGGATTTTTTGTTTCGTCAAGAAAATCCGAAAAAGAAAACTTTAACAGGCAGTAACGGCTTAAGAGATTACCAACATATATATATATACGTAGAAGAGCGTTCGTTAAATTAATGTTTAAAAAGGGAGAGGATTTTAAGACTCTAATAACATTTTGAGCATGTAAAAGGTCTTTGTTTTTCATTTAATAATAACGATACATAGAACGGTATATATTAATGAGCTGCCGCTTATTATAATACAACAACCGACCCCGTCATCTTGGAAGAAGGAAACTTGCAAATCCCCGCTGAAAATTCGCCAAACTATAATAATTTAGATTGGCTTTCATAATCTGGCTTTGTACGTGTGTGTAATAGGGGCGGCAGGATACACCACGATGCTTATAACGTACGTTTTCGCTCTACCAACGCCGCACTTTCTTTTTATAATAAACATACACCCTAATCTCCTAGCACTCGTTAAATATAAATGAGTATAATATTAAACGAAAGGTTGAAGGGTGAATTCGGAGAGAGGAGAATACAAAGCGTAAAGAGAAATTAAAGTGAAATAACCAAAAACCAGCGTAGTTTCAGTTATTTTTGCGATTTTGGCCTTAGCTTCCACCAACCGTTCACCAAATACAGTATTTAAATAAAGGCACTTCAAGCAAAGGAAAGCAAACGCATGTGTTTAAAACGATGTAAAGTTAGTTGCAACTTGTTATCGTCAAAACCAAATATTTACATGGAAAGTAACAATTTTTTTGCGTACAACAGAATTTGCGCGTGCCAGATGAAAAAGAAAGTCGAGATTGGAACCGGAGCATAAGCGGAGCCACGGGAATATAAAAATTATTATTGGATTTGATTTGATTCTTTGCCGTTACTAAGAATTACAGATAAAACCGAAAATCGCTTATTATTAAGACCACGTACGTATAGTCGATTCGCAAAAGGAAATAACGCGAAAATTCATGAGGAATTCGTAATAAATCGTATTTTTTTTCCTTTTGCCAATTTTTTCACATCAGACAATTTTACATTGATATCGAAAGAAAAATGCAAGCGGATGATAAAGAAGTCGCCGATTCGAATCCCGTTTCCAATTTAAAAATATCACTTTTATGTAAACGAACTAAGCAAAAAGAAGAAGAAAAAATAAAAGTACGTCTTCTGTTTCCGCTTTTTCATTTTCTTCTCGCGGCTAGAGTCATAATGACAAAGTGCAAAAAGTGTAAGAAGTTGGTCTTCGCATGGTTGAAGGAGGAACGACGGGCCTTCGCGTGCCGGAACAAGTCGAGATAACGGATTGAATCGTGACATCTTCTTACGTGACTCGCAATCTAAACAATCCAATTTAACATGTATACGAGGAGTTGATTTTAATTCGCTTTAATGTAATGCATTTTATTGTAAAAGTTGACGTCGAGAACGTGTTGCAATTAAAAAAGACCGTTTGTCATCTACAACTAGGTAATGTTCCTAGTTTTTCAGTTAAAATTCGCTGAGACCAATTGGCAGTTTTACATTAGCAATATTAATTTCAATTCAAACTTGACCGCTATGCAAAAAAACTGCAACAGCTGCAAGAATTTCGTCCATTTAATTTCACCTATTTCGAGCTTTACGTTTAGAAGATTTAAGTAGCTAAAAAAATTATCATCATCTTTGCATGCAGTGAAAAGGGGAAAAACTAGTTACAATCGATTTTTTAAATGGACGAATTTAGGGGATACATTTTGTAATGCCAGCTTTTATTGTAGTGGCAGTAGAAGGTTCATTAGTTAATGAATGTGAATTGAAAAGAGGCGAGACTGCTGACAATTGCAAATCATTGACATTTTCCCACTTTAATTTCCTTTTTTCTGATCTTTTCTGTAGGTATTCCCATTATAACTATTAAAGGGAACTATAAGGGAACGTGTCTTATCTAATTAAGACCAGTTTCGAGAACAAAAGACTGACGATGGATGCTTTCTCTTCGAGGACATCATCAAAACAAAGTAATGGTAATTGTTATTATTTATGATTTAATTCCATAATGATAATGATGTTTCCAGTATAGCGTGAAATCCAAGAAGAGATTCTTCCAAAATTGTTGAGACGTAAATTAACCAACAGAACAACTACCAAAAAAATATCTTTTCCGTTATAATGAAATGGGGTGATCAACATTTTTTGGCATTATCTGATTTTATCTCAATATTTCAATGAGATGAATTAAACTTTGTCCGATAATTAAACAACAATATTCGCCCATTTGGTCCCTCTGCCCTGTGATATCGTGTAAATACTAAAAATAACTGGACATAGCCTTTCGTACTTTTTCATTAAAAAATAATCATTAATCGATAATAAATCCATTCGAGCGAACAATGATAAATAAATTATTAATATTAACTGAAATTAAATAAATGTTTATTCGAACACATTATTATGGAAAGCACGAACATGATTATTCGTATGAAATTCACTATAACTTGCTACATACACATAGAATAACGACAGTATATTTATAGATTAAGTGTAATCCGGTGTCACTTGGAGGAGATGGTAAAATATTAAAACCATCGGAAGGCACAAATCACGTTTCACATTGTTAATTTAAATCGAAACCACTAAATAATGCTGTCCCATGGTCGTTCGTAAATAAGGAGATAAGCCGATGGGTAGACACAGATTATTAACCATTCTCCGGATGTCAGCAACATTTCTAAATATCCGATTCAATTCGATTTCGTTATGTATCGTTTGGGAAAGTTGCACTTTTTCAGTGAACGATTTTAAGCGTTTTTATTTAAGTTGCCGACAATCAGCAAATAGTCAATTCGATACAGTCGAAATTTTTCATTAGTTTTCGATTAACATTAATTGTCTTGTCTAATAGTAATTTTCTATTTAAGAGTATTTAAAGAAGACAGCTATAAAAAGCTGTTAGTAAATAAAAGGGAAAATATTATTTCTCACACAACAGTTGGTTTTCCTTTTTAGGTTTAATATTCTGCGGTTTTCTATCTAGCGGGAAATAGGGATTGAGGGCAATATTGACCGCTGTTAATTTTAAGTACGTTATAAATGTGAGGGTATAAGTTAAAAAAGGGTTTATAAGATGGAAACTAACTGAAGTTAGACCATTAGTTAAATATTTATAAACAACATTTTCCTTCAGTGCCACTTCAAAGTTTACAATTTTCAGGTGCAAATATTTTGAAAAATCCTTAAAATATTTCTTAGTGCGGCCAAAACTAACGAGTGGAACTAGCGTGTGACATTTTCTCTCAAACTATGTACATTTGTGCAAATAAAATAGAAAAATTAAACCGGATTATTAATTCATCCTTTTTTGCGTATAATCTTCTGGGCCTTTTTGTATGAGATTAAAACTTTATTTTCGGAAGCGTATTCGTAAATTAAACGAAAACAAAGACGAATTTGAATTAACAGTATAAATAAAATAATATTTTGTTGAATTTATCGAATCCAATTCTGTGTCACTTCGAATAATTTTTTAATGCAATTATCCGAATCCAAAAAAGAATAATGAATGTTGAACACGTTGAAAACATTTGTTAAGTGAATGAACATGTATTTATTTAATTGCAAACTGCTGCTTTACTCGTAGCTACAAATTAACAAAAGCTCATCTCAGGTTGAAACTAATCGTATTTCTGTTCTTCGATAGTATTTGGTGTTATGCCTAAGACTATTTGCAGAGTTACGAAAACCAAGTTAAATTCATGAGAAACCCTCGGTGTATATGTATGCATGGTCGTATTATGGGCATTTTTGTATTAAACGTGATTCATCATCATCATCGTGACTAAATGCAATCAACGTTCCTTTCTCCCATTATCCTATTGTTCTTTCTTCAGCCACAAAAAGTATTTAATAGAACATTTTGCCGTAGACATTAACTAAGAAAATTATCTAAATAAAGAAAAAAGTAAGAAACGATCATTGTTTCACACGATGGCAGCAAATTCTGTTGCCTTAACGAACAAAAATTCCATTTTCTAACAAATTGCTCAAATTTTATGGTGAAAATACATTAATAAGCATGGACAAGAATAAGGATAAATAAAATATGGATCGACACCTTAATAGATGCTTGCAACCAATATTTTCCCTTTGGGCGAAGAGAGAAAACTAAACACCAAAATCGAAGGAAATATATGAAGAATAAAGCATGAGCACCAGGGGAAATGATAATACCCAAATGGATGTAAATCAAAATACCCACAACGGCTTCATTCTACTTTCCATTCCAAATATAATATAAACAAAGCTACAAAAACGTCCTTGCTATCGCAGCCAATCGTTCATTAATTTTACTTATTTTACCTTGTATTATATAATAATAGCAATATAGTAGTAGATGTTACTTAATTTAAGACAACCTGTTATATAACCGGATATCCGGTACAGCATCCACAGCAGTTCTTGTTTTCTGTTTTACCTTCTGCTCATAAACACTGATATAAATAATGGTAAATGGAAATCTAGTTCATATGGGCACCATTTACGTCGAGGGAAATGCAAATGTACCAAAGTTATTTGTAACAGTGAATTTTCGTCCAAAGTGGTACAATTTTAGGTCTTCGTAGACATCGACGATGGATAAATCTTCCCATTCGAATGTATTGAGACTCGCAAACTGCATCTCTATGACTGCATTTTAAATATAATTATTTAAATCAAATTATATTCCATTAATTTACGAGTTTATAATGTTCATGCCTGGCGCATCCACCAAAAATCGAAAAAGTAGTTTTGCGCTTCTTTACGTGAATTTCTCGTCCTGGTTTGTTTTATTTTCAGTTTCCCACATGATTTTGTAAAAAATGAACTTAATTAGATTAACTGTGATTAATAATTACTCGATATTTCTATTTATAGTTTAATTTAGATTTAATCTATTAGGGGTCTTTGTGTTTAAGAATAATTAGTTTTTAGACTGTAAAATAATGATGATAACATCAACAAATGCTACCTGCATAAAAATAGAAAAGGGGAACAGAGAAATAAAGTTTGTCCAAACAAAAAGAGCAAATTTAAATGCCTTGATGTGTCCGTGTGCAAAAGGCATTCTAATTAAAACTTATTGCTGATGAACGTGTTAAATTCATTTCCTTTTTGGGCCCATGTTCGCGAAATAGGAGATTATTTCGTATCGCTTTTTCATACTCTCTCCCTCTCTCTCTCTTGCGTTGTCTCACGCGTTTATTTACTTTTACAGCTATTTATCTTTTAAGTTTTGAAAGTATATAAAAGTGTATGATGGGATACAGGTGTATTAAAATGTCGCTTCTAATCAGCCACATTCATTAATTCCTACAAAATTCGTTTATATGTTGATAAATTAGTACCTTCAGGCATGGCGCTCATACATTTTATAATCATTCGCAATTATTTAAGTAACTTCTTTTTAAAATTAATTATTAGACTTACCTCATCGGCTTGAATAGCGCCTTCGCATTCTGCGGATACTCGATGATCAATTTAAGTTGTGTTCCGCCACTTTGTTGCGCTGAAAATTGTGAAGGTTTATACAATTAGCAAACATTTTAACAGTCATTGAGGCATATTTAACATTAATCTTTATTATTTGTTATTTTGTGCGAGATTTATAAAATAAAAAAGTAGCCTTGATATTGTGTACATATTTAATCTCATAGGCATTGCAAAGATTTAGCAATATTTTAAATCATTTTCCATATTTCTAAACGTCAATATAATAAAATAACTGCACCAAGGGCATTAAAGTGTGAAACGTAATGTTTTTCCAAACATAAAGCTCTTCCTCCACTTTTGCATTTCCAAATGAAGAGCCGATAATTTATGAAGGAAGCTATTTCAGTTCCGGACCTATTAAAATACCATTATCATAATCACCATAATAATCAAGATTCTTTATCTTTTATCGATTGAGAGCAACAACAATAATAATAATATTATTCAGCTACCGTATGTAGAATGGATTTGTCTGAATAAAACAACAATTTTCATCAGTCCGCGTGTTATCGCATGCAAATTTTCATACAAGTTATTTATATATTTGAAAGATGATGATGAAATTATTATGTTTTGCTCTTTCTCTCGTACAGCAATCATTATTCATTCACATGTCAGCCGATGTTTGATTTAATTTTGGCCCCTAGCTTTTTTATTATTTGTCTCCTTACCCATCGGCTGTGCTTTTTTTTTGTTGAGTAATTATTAAATGTTGTATGACAAGAAGAAAGATTCCTTAAACGATTTAATTACGTATGTAAATCGAAATTAATTAAAATACAGGAAGACGATAAATGAGAAAGGGCAAAGGAAGAAAGAGGCGAAATGGAATTTAATTATAAATACGCGTACTTAACATCGAATTTCGATCGTCACGATTATTTGCCTATTTTAACGTATTTCTTATATTTTCTGGTTTTAATTAAATCAATTTCATTTAGATGTTAATTTCTTCATAGATCATACAATTTTATTAATGATACTGGAGGCGTTTTCATATACCAACTATTATTCTTTGTTCATTTAATTTTTCTCTTCTTCTATCATGTCTTCTTTATTTCGTCTCAATTTACTTTTATCTTCTATTCTCCAACTATACAATTGTATTGTACTAGATGGACATTATTCAAGAGCTGAGTAATAGACGTGGTATCGTAGGCGTAAACATGTTGTAATTTATTTGAAAAATGATAAGGACATTACCGGAATCGAAGAAGTTCTTTCCTCTTTCCAATCTTCTTATCTTTTTCTCTCACATTTTCATTCCCTTAGTTTTCCGGTTGTTATTATTGTAATATTATGCGCAGTCTATTCGTTTCCGTTTTTCTCTGTCGACTCTCAACACCTTTTACATTCGTTTCCTATAACGCCATAACATTTCCTTATTTTTCCTTTTTTACTTCTCTGATATTTTATTATCTGTCCAACGCGAATAATCCAGTTTCATGCAATGCAATTTCCTCATTTTCTTTATCCCTTTATTTTAAATAAGGAATACGCGGAGGAGGATACAACGTAGGTGTATATTATTATTGAAGAGGCAAAAATAAATCAAGATGGGAGCTGTAAGTGCAGTAGGAAGAGGAAAATCGAGGAAATAATATTATTAAATTCAAATCACAATTTCACGTTACATATTTTCAGCGTCGTTGTAATTTTTATAGTTCAACCACTACTAGTATAGGAAAAATTACAACATAAATATATATTGTTCCAAAATTTACTAAAATCTGGAAATTAGTTTGTTAATTTAAAAGGTTTGTTACAGAAAACGGTTCCATTGGATTATCATGTCCATTGTTATTGTCGCAATTTGCGAGATTTGTAAATAAATAGGAAATCATCCGGTGGTAATAATTATTTTTGATTAACATTACCATCACATCAACGATTCCGTTTGCCAAACAAACGTATCCCGATTGGTTCGATTAGAATCCGGGAAAATGATCAGTTATTGATTACCGGATGTGTTAATATCTATTGTTAAATACTGCAAATATTAACCAGAGAATTATTACACCGGATCAATTAGTAACGACAGGATTATTCAACCGCTTTCTATTGTTATCCTAACAAAAATGAAATTAAACTTTTGGCAAGTAAAATGTTTTGGCTTATACTGCTAGAAAACGAATCGTAATGTTCTATTACTTAAGCAATTGCCTTGTTAATATTATTATTGCTTCTATCAATCGATGATTAATTACAGCAGTTTTATTATGCTATGCATTACTTGTTTTCCCAAACTACCACATGTGTTGGTATTAGTCAAATAAATCTCCGAGTTTCATGATTGCATTTCGTCCACTCTAAATTGTTAGTTTTGTGTTCAGATGCGATAAGTGGCAAAGTTACCAACGAATCGCGGGCAGAGGACTCGAACGGTAATAAGAACAAATTACAATTCTTAAAACCATCGTAAATAAACTCGATTTGTTACAATTATTACACTGATACCACCAGTAGCAATGTTATGAAGATAACAATGTAAAATTGTGTAAAACAAAAGCAGTTCCTTGAAATGTATACTAATTAAAAATCTTCTTTTCGTTGTTGCAGCCACAACACTCGTGCAAAATTTAATTGCAGAACTCGATAGAAATCATCTTCCAACTGATTCCAAAGAGTTTCATCAACGATGAAAAATAATTGAAAGGGCGCATTTGTAAATCAGGATAAAAGCCAATGCACTTTTGCTAATTAATGATCTTGTACTTACAAACATGCAGAATAGGTTCCGTGGCCATTTCCATGAGCAGTTGATCAATCAATGGGTCGTTTTCTGCATAGAGTTCGTGTTGCGAAATTTGCAGCTGGAACTTTTCCAAAGTGGTAGCATTAACCCTAGAAAATAAATAGAGAAAGACCAATTATTATAAACAAAATTTAAGATAAACATTCCTCTTATTAAATGTCGTTTACATTTATAAACACCGAAAAGTTGTCCAACTCTCAACCAAGGCTATTACAGTTATCATCCCATTTACCCAGCTTTCCTCCAGTTTCCAGCTTTTCCTTTTCACCTCACTTTTAGTTTTCTATGTAAGCAACATTAACCAGTTTATGTTAATGGTAACAGAAGGTATAGTTGGTTTTATCGGAATTAAATTACAACCGTTATTAATACATCTGCATGGTATAGTTTAAATGTCATTTAATAATATTTAGATTAATAATTTCGAAATTATTCGCAAAATATTTACTAACGGGTCCATACGGGGTAAATGAGACGAAAGTAGATGGCGTAGGAGGCGACGGATGTGAGCGATTTAAGCCCAACAAAGACGAGGTTTAAGGGTTTAATTTAAACCGCCTTCCACCACACATAAACGTGTAATTGACTGTCATGAAATTAGATTCATGTCGAGGAACGACTATAAACTACCTGATGTCATGTTACACGTAATAATGATAATAATAATAACGATACCCCGTATAATAATAATAGGTTCCGTGGGGATCCGGGACTATTTAGCATACCTAACGGCATTCGGTCTGATACGGTTTGTCCCCAGTCATAAAGACATCTCCATGGCGAGGGTGGAATTTTCAAACGAGATTGAAGGGAAACCGGTTATGATTGATCCGGCTCAAAAATAAACCCCACTGCGTTTTCGGTAGGTGGCGAGATAGAAAAAAAAATTCCATTCTCTTCCATCCATCACACTTCAATTTGATGATGGTAATAACAGGTGATGGCCGATCAGGACTTTTACATCCCGCTTAGTTCTTCTTCGTTCGTTTAACTCAAATAGATCTTCTTTTTTATCTTTAGCTTGTGGATGTGGCGTTATTATACATAAAACGTGATGGATCTTATATTACGCGCGTAGCCACAAAGAAAGTATCCAGAGATATAGCGGATATTTCGCCAATTTTTATCGTCATCCTTCGCTTTGGCTAATAATATTTCCTCTTGTCGCCTCTGAAAGCGAACAAAAATCAACAAAAGCCAGGAGGAAATTGGGAAAATCGTAAAAGGAACACGATTAAGCCGGGTTAAGATAATAGAATCTCATAGGAAAAACCGAAACTGTCGAGAAGACACAGAATTTAATGTTCTTAACGATAATTATGAAAGCGACAGCTACACTGATAACAACAAATAATTATTATCAACAGCTTTCCAGTCGATTCTTCCTAGATAATTAATATTTTCACTTATTAGACACATTTTTTGATCGAAAACAAAAAAGTGCGAGTCTATGAAGCGTCTCACGGAATGTATCGACGATGAAGTGATTTTGGTGGATGCGCCGGGCGCACGCATTGCCAAATAAATGTCGCCTCACGAGGTACCAAAGTGGAAGTAAATATAGGTAATACGTGTTGTGGAAAGTAGTTTATTTGCATGCAGAACTTTTACATCGCACTGTATTTAACAACACGCAACAAACCGGTTAATTGTGTTGTCGTCGTTGTTAAATCATATTTTCTGCATATTACGCTCAATTATGTACACATGTATGCAAAACAATTTGCAATGTATCGACATTACCATAGTTGCATTTATTATTGTCTAATAACAATCGCGAACTGCAATCAAAATTGATTCAAACTAACCAAATGTCACTATTAAAAAGAATAATCTTTAATAAATTCCATACAGAATTGAGGATTCACAAAAAGAAATTATGCAGAGACGGATAATAAAATAATGAAGACCAGTAAAAACCGTGCGAATTGTGCAATTCTTAATTTGTAATTGTAGCGAAAATAGTTTCTAAAAGGGGAAACTAAATGCCTCTTCAACGTAATAAATTGCTTGAAAAATGTCCATTTCTTCTATTTAAATCCCCATCCGTATGTTAACGTAATACTATTTAATTTAATAGTTTTCATTGTATCCAGTTAAACATTTCAAAGTTTTTAACTTATTTATAAAATTGAGGACACGGACTTTGCATTAAACGTTTCCTAACTTTATTTCTGAAAATTTGCAAATACCTAATCCGAACTTTTTAAATGGCAATCGAAACTGTAGCGTACTATAAAGGAAAACTAAATGGTCGTATTTAATGCTTTTGAGCGGGATTTTATACTTTCCATTTAACAAGCCATCATTTTGGCCATAAAAAAGTTATTAATTGAAAAAGGACTCGGGCGTGTATTAAAGACATTAATTAAAAAAGATTCTTCCCGATAAAGAAAGGTTGGAATCACTTTCGAAACCTTTTTAATATGATAATGAAGTCATTTTCTCTTCATGTAGCATGAAGCTGTTGCTACCAGAGGGATTCGAGAGAATAAGGAGATGGAAACAATGTTAAAATTCCATAACGAGCCGTTTTGAATGCAAAAACGTTGTCGATTCTTCAAAGATGTTTGTCTTTTTATTGTTACTCTTGCTGTAATTATTCAAATAGAAATTAGTAACGTTTTAAAGAGAGAGATAATACTAAATAGAAAAAAGAATTTAATCCGAGAGATTTTGGTTAATGCGAACGGATTAAGAATGTAATTAAATATAAATCAATTTGAATCAAAGTGACGTTCTAATTCCATTCACTAACCACCGACTTGTCTCGCGTCAAATTTCTTTGTTGGGCCGGTATAAGATGAACGAAGAAAAAGAGCAACTTTGATTGTCACGTCTGAGGACCTTCAGGGAGGAGGCGTGCGAATAAAAGGAGAAGAATCATTCGACAGAATAATTTTATTTCTTGATAAAAGCGAAACGGATTAAATTGGGCCGTTTTTTTTATTAAATTCCATTTATCATTTAATTTTCTTAAGTCGAATTCTCACAACTTTTTCACTTTGAAACATCGACTTTGTTCATTATCTTTTTCCGTTCGTTTTCAGTTCGTCGCTTCGAATTCGTTATAAATAAGAGAAATTGTTTACGTGTCTCAAGAACGTGTTATCGCCCAGCCGCCAATTATTCAATTAAATTTCCTTTATGTGTTAATTGCCACTTAATCACTTTAGCTTAATTGCTTCGTTAATTCGGTACTCTTTAACAAAAATGGTCTTTATTGATCTCTTGGATATTTCATTAGACAACGAAAATTAATTCATGTGTATTTAAAG
Source organism: Hololepta plana (assembly GCA_963695495.1). Lineage (NCBI taxonomy): Eukaryota > Metazoa > Arthropoda > Insecta > Coleoptera > Histeridae > Hololepta > Hololepta plana. Next base: position 13,267,350 of record OY968832.1, on the reverse strand, counting down.
TTATAGAGTTACCATTGCTAGAAGCATCGAGGAAACATTAATTTAAAAATACTCTCTATTGTATTTCTCTTAACTCTTTTATATTAAATTCGCTTTTCTGCAACTGTTGCTTTTTATCATGTTCACCATTAATTGAAATTACTCTCTCCTTCTCTAGTTGTCTTCGAACGTTAATAGTCAATGATCGCACAAAACAATTTGAATAAACATCGGCGTATATTTTTATGTATAATAATTCGATGGAAAGAGCATCGAGAACGAATGATAAAACAAACTGGAGAATCGCATTATAAGGATGTAAACATTAATACCAAAAAGAAATGTTATTTGTCCCTTTTAAATGCGTTTCATATACGATCCCTTTGTTGTTTTTCATCTCTTTTTCTAATTCAGTTTTTTTTATTCCTTTATTTTTTAGATGTAAGGTTCATCTGCTTACAATCGGAAATAATAGTCTGCAATATATTCAATGGATCCGTTGTAATCTATATTCCTCAACATCAAAAGATATCCCTCGAATTGAATCCAACGAACGGAATAAATGCGATGTTATATTTAACATCCCTTCTTCCCATCTCCCTCTTTGCTCACATAACCAATGTATCATTATTTTCACTTCCACGAGAACGACGTAACAATACCAATTAAGGACAAGAGGAACAACAGAAGCAATTTGGCTTAAATTAACGGAAAGATAACTCTTATTTTACTATTTTCATTTCACCCATTTCAATTCCATGTCAATATTACTCTCTTCTCGGTTGAAATGAGAAGTGTTCAAGTTTGCGCCGCGATGACGATGTTATTTCATTCGAAACTCTATGAGTATATTTCGGTAACTTTAATAAATTACATTCAATTATCTCCCGTCTTAATAATCATAATTATTATTCGCTCGCATTCTGCTTTCGAATTCGTTTTCGGTCGATTTTTTCTTTCTTCGCCAGTGCCGAGGGGAAAACGTAATAATGAAACTTAATTAAAACATATAATCTGCATCGCTATTGTTAACTCGGAGTTATTTTTCATGCGAAATAACAAACGATTCGCCCTTAAATAGTTCGAAAGTTAACCCATTAAATGGGACAGAAAAAGAAACAACTGATGGTCCTCGAGACTTATGACCGGTATTTCGTACATCATTCGAAAGGATTTTGCAATTTTCGCAATCGTGGAAATATTCCAAATCATAAAATGCAACTTTTATATTTGGATAAAAACAGCAATATTTTAGAATCTCACAAATCGATAAAGCCCAACAAAATAATAATAATTCTTTCAAATATGTATACTTTCCACTTCTTTTTGCAATATCATTAAAAATTTGCAACTTCCTCTTCTCCTATTTAGAAGAAATTATTCTTTAAAAAGAAATTGTTGTGAAAAAAACATCGTATTTCGACGGATAAGTTATATTATAAACGAGAAAAATAAATCAATAGGAATCATAATAAGGGTAGATTAGGGAAAAGTCAGGTAGAATAGAATGGAGAAAACGATCCCTCAAATAATATCGAAAGAAGAAACGTCTTAATTCGGCTATTCTTATCTGCATTAATTTATTTATTACACAAAAGTAAGTAATAAGTTTCTTTTCGGATAAGTACCTTTAATTAATAGTCCATTGCAGTATTATCTATTATTAGATATAAATATTTATATATGTATATCCTCATTCGCTCTTAAGGGAAATAGTAAGAAAGAATGAGGAGTGGATGAAATATGATAATGTTGATGATAGAATTTTGGATTCGCTGTAAAATTAATTTCAATAAATTATAAATTATCGTTAAGCAACTTTTCCATCCAACTATTTGAACGTCTTTTATTGAAATAAATTTCATGGTTCAATTATTATGATAAGAATAGTCACTTATTGTGCTTCTAAAGCATAATAATTTATTTAAAAAACAGTTTTCCCCCTTTCATTCCCTCGAAAAAAACTGTTGTTATTTAAACAGTACCTGGTCCTATTGAATTTCTTCAGTTTAAATAAACATTTTGATTAATAATTCACCCTTATCTAAGAAATAAAAAACAAAGTAATTTAAACCCATCAAATATGCTATAATGTAAAAACGTTCATAATTTAAGTTTAGAAAGATTAATGAACTTCTTTTATGCTGGATCTCATTGAAATTCAAGAACAACCAGCAAAAGGACCATCACAAATATCGATCCAATTGCTTTTTTAGATACTCTACAATACAATTACAAATGTAACCGTTTGCAATTGTTACGTCAAGACGGTATCGAACGAATGTTAAATAAACGTCTGGCACCGTTTTATATGTAAATAAAAGAACGATGAGCCCCAGAGACGTCTGGCGAGTGTGAAAGATGGTCGATCTCTTTGGGACCGAGTCAGCAGTGTAACATCAACAGCAAAAGGTACATGTGGATTTCAAAAACGACGCGCAAGAGAAGCAAACTTACATCGGAGATTGCATTCATGTTTTTTATAATGATTGTTTTAATTCCTTTTTATAATTTCTATTAAGCTTTTTGAAATTTGTCTGCCAAATGTTTTCGTTAAACTGACTCGTTAATCTTAAAATCATGTTTCGTTTGGAATAAATAATTTTAATTAATTCTTTTAAAACTCCAGCACCAATCCAATCTTAATCAATCATTTGTAAACAGGTCTTCATTAACAAGTTTGTTTTGATAAGCAAATGTTTCCTTGACTTCCCAATAGTTTCCTCAAACTTACGATTTAAAAAATTCATTCTCAGATGGGTAGCAATTAAGTAATTTCAGAAGAAGAATACTGTAGATTATAAACGGATTTTCAAAATTAACACACTTCCGATTGTTCCGGAAATATACTATTGCTACGCTATCTTAAATAGGACAAATGGCGTGTTCTTTGACTATTTTTCGGAATGTTTAGTCTTCTTCTGCAATGTGATATCTATGAGTTGTTGCTACTTTGTACTGGTGATAGTAACTCCAAGGAACCTTTTCTACCTGGATGAAATACGTGTGATACGAATCGCCCTTTATCGGAAAGGTAAGACGGTGTGGTAATATTGGCAAAATATATTCGCATATTACAACCAATTCGTATGCAGGATCTTCCTCGGCGATTGCAACGTTTTGTTCGTGTCGCTTGTTCGCTCCTTCTCTTCTATGCGTTGCTATATAACGTATTCATTTCATATTTTATTACAACTTCTTCCACTTTCACAGACAAAAAAAAATAAAGAAACAATAAAACTGAAATGGTAAAATGGTCCAATTCGCCCCGCCGAAAAAAAAATTGCTACACGTCATATCTTCTATATACGAACCAATTTGGCTATTCCTATCCTTTTCAAACAACATAATAGAAGTGTTGGACGGTGTTTGGAAGTAAGTGGATCGTAAAAACAAACACAATTTTATTCCAACTCTTTTTCCTTTAACTCAGTTTTTCACATTTCTTTATCTGTTTCACCGTTTCAGTCTACGGTCGCCGTTTTCCATGCCATTTTCGACCATAAATTTCTTGGCGATCGGTCAGAATGTATATAGTTACACACAGTTTAGATTATGCATATCGGTCATATTTTACGTCTTTCATACATACATGCATTTCCTAACAATAGTATTACTACTCCTATTCCTTATTGTTGTTTAAAAACTGGTCGTTGTTGTTCCCTCTTGTTTTATTGTCGATTCGATTACAATAGACATTGGTTCGATCGTTCGGTATTCAAATTCAACCGAAAACACTTTATGCATTCAACAACTAAAGAGAACCTCCACCGTCCAAACATTTTGGTCATTTTGTAATGCTCCTATTTCTTTTACTTGTTGTAGTTTCTAAGGCAGAGAATTCACTAACTGAAATACAACTGCAATCGATTATCGATGGTCAAGACATTTTAAGATTGACTTTTGAAAGCAACGATTATTGATAAGAAAAGAGAAGCAGATTCTGAAACTGAAATACGTTTATGTAATTAAGCTTTTGATGTTCATTTAATTTAATTGCGAATTGTTGTCAATCAGTGCTCAATAAAAAAACAGAACCTTCAAAATACCAATCGCTTCATAATTCAGTTGTCTCACGTTGCCACCATAAAAAACTAATAATTATAATAAATTAAGGATTTCAATGCTGCACCAGGAGTACTTTAATGAAACATTTCATTTTTCTCATTTTCTCCACTCAAGGTATTTTCCTTTGTTAACTTTAATTAAATATCTAGCTAAAATAAATACGACCTCTTGATAAACACGGTGTGATATTTAAATTTGCTTCTTTGATTTCAATTGGAAAAAGGCGCCGGGTGTAAGTGCTAAAAACTAATGAAACGTGAAATAAAAGTAACTAGGGACGAAAAATTATAGCGTTACATAAACGTATAAAACGGTGGGATAATTTCACGATCCGTAATGCGATTACCTCACTTAAAGCAGCTGAAAAAAAATGGGAGTAAAGAGAAAGAGAGCCAAAGGAACCGTCGCCAAATCTTCCTTAAGTCGACACTTGTTGCTTCGAATCCTCACGATATTTGAGCGTTACTTGCCAATTTGTGCATCTATCAGTTGTCTGCCAGGTAATAAAACTCGTTAACAAACCGATCAACTGATCAATCTTAAAATATATTATATTTTTTATTACACGATTGTTAAAAAGAAATTTATTAAAGTATGGTTTATGTTAGCCAAAAATATCTCAAGAAGAGTTTTGGTTTATCACTTTAATTAAACAAACACGTGATTGCTAATAAACGTAAGATGGATTTATAGGAATTCATTCTTTGTTTCTAAATAAATTTCTTTCGGGCGATTTATCTTTGTTTTTTCTTGTTTAGAGGACTTTTTTAAACAGCAACGATCACAAGCAACCATCACGATACTAATATTAAAGATGATAAAGTTAATTGTACGTCATTTTCAAGAACCCGCAGCTGGCGGTAATAAATTTCTCTCTTGGTCTATTACGCTTTTTTGCTGAGAGAAAGACACCAAGAAAAATGTTCGTTTTTTCTTAACTCGGAGGAAGATGAATGAAGAAAAATGAGTTGGAAAAGCGAATCTATATAGTTAGTCTCAGTAGCTGAAAGATTACGTCGCAACGGTTAACTTTTGTAGGAAAATGTTTTAGATAAAGTTTGCACGATGAAAGACTTCCTGTTCTCTTGTATATTTAATTGTTTCTTTTTATTTTGTAAGGCAATGTTATTAAATAGAGCAAGTTTTTTTTTAATTTGAATCTCTTTTTAACGAACACAGCAGAACGACCATCATAAAGTGGCTGCAATTTCTTTAAATTTACAATTATAGAATTTGCTTATTAATTGGAAATGAAATAGCGCTAGAACTAATGTTTTTAGTAGTACTCATAGGTAAAGTAAAGCGATGTTGCTATTATTGTGGTAATGCGAGTATATTTAAACCTATAGCCGGATCGATAAAACATTTTCCCGTACTTTCTTTCGTTTATTTGAAGAGAAGAAGGAAAACAACATAGAAAAATGAGGCTAAGAATATACGGGTAACCTCAATTTCTTATTTCGCCATTCACATTTACTCCATATACGTTCTTATTATTCATCCATTATTATTTTTCAAATAAACTTCTATTTTTTTTTGTTGGTGGTACCTTATTATTATTTTCACTATATTTATCGCGTGATTTATTTAATTCTTTTTTCTTACTTCTTCATCGTTTTCGATTAAACTCCTTTGGCACAATTTCGCTGTTATTATTATAGCCTCCCCGGCATCCTCCTGCCTTTAATACCCATCAAATATTCTTTCGCAGGATGGTTCGTTTAATTAACTTTTATATACCATAAAGTTTGTTTATGTTTGTATATGGCAGAAAACTTCGATCTACGTATATAACTATTGAATACAAACGCGCAAGCAAATCGAATTTCAGGGTTGAAATATCAAACATTTAAATTCGATATAGAAAACTTTACATTCTTGCTTTTGTATTTTTTCCGCAAGAGATTTATATGAATTTTCAAATAAAGCCTAAAAGAGCACGGAAAATTGTACGTTTTACAAGCGGTTTTCCCATTCCCCTTTCTTTCTGTCCCCTTTGTATGGATTATGGATAAAGATACATTTTTTCGTACAACCGGGAACAGTTGTAAATACCCAAGGTGGCATTTAACTTTTTGTTTTTATCCTTGAGGCCCTTACGGCGCCCAAGGAAAAAATTCTGGTTTCGTCGATCTAAGCAAATGGTAATTTCTTTTATTCGAAATACAACCTAACTATGGTCCATTATGGAGGCCCGAAAGATGTTCTCCATATGACAATACACACACAAAAAATTAGGCATTATAAAAGAAAACTGCGGATTGAACAATAATCGATTCCAGCTCTTAAAAGTTAAATTAAACCTACCTAATTTGCATCTTCTTGATAACGGCGATCGTTGGATTGTTGCCGACTTCGATGTCGGCCTTCGAGTTCACGATCGGACGCATTTTTCCCACTTCCAAGCGGCGCTTTTCACGCTCGACAGCATCCAGCATGATGTAATCGAGCAAATCGTCGAACCGATCGTGCAATTGTCTCTTCTTCGTCGTCGATAGCGTCCGCTGATTGCTATCGGATTGACGTTGATTGTTGTTAAGCTTCCACTTTTCATGTACGCTATTATTGTTACTTCGATATGGATCAGATGCATCGATCGGTAGACTTTCTTTGGACGCGTTATTGGTGCTCGAACTGTAACATGAAACAAAACGAAGTTAAATTAGCAATTTTTCAATGACTGTTCACTTATCTAATCACAAACAAATCGGTAAATGCTAAAATTGTTTTCTATTGCCGTCCGTTATTTTTAAATAAATTTCTTTTTGATATAATATGGGTTTTCCGCATCAGACAATTAATTTTCTGCGGTATTGTTGTTGTTTGCACGTAACGTTTTGTTCTGTTTATTTGTTGTTCGCAACATTATTGTTAAAAAACAATTTCAACTAAAAACCTAATTAACCACATTCAATTTACGCACGTTGGAATTACAATTGCCGTTTCATCAATTTCCTCTACATACACGCGAATAAAAAAGGGATTTCCAAAACGGTGAAAAATGTTTACCGCCCAAGCTTTAAAATATTCTTCTAGGAAAACGTTTAAAACTTTTTCAATAGTAACGACTTGAAGGGCTCCCTTTAAAATGTATTAAAAGCAGTGTATAGTCAAACCTGATAACAGGACGTCTTAAATCAGTTTAAAGTGAATGGGAAAACCTTCTTTTGGTCCTTTATAATCTCTCCGTTCTATTGTTACATAGGAAATACAAATAGCAGTGAGAGAATTTGATGGAAACACGTGCTGTAAACTCTTTCTGTTACATTTTCTCCTCGCTCTGTTAGATAACTAACTGGGAAGAAATACTAAAGGGCGCCCGCAGCTCATATGCGTTTAAAACGAAAATTCTCAACTTTCGTCAAATTACTTTCGTTCATCGACCCCTTATGTCTCGAACTTTATCCATCTTCTTTCGCATTTTGTTTAATATAAATCAGGATCGCCAAAATTAATGAAAGCGGTGCAATAGAAAGTTGCGAAATTTCACTTTAAGACGAATTTGATTTTCTCTTCTTCACTTTCGTCCTAGAACATAACTTAAAGTCTCTATGCAAATGTTTCCTTATTTTGCCCTCTATTTCCTACCTACATGAAATCTTCATCGAATCAGATTCCAAATTAGGATAGTACACTGAAAATTGTTGAAATCAAATCCATTATTTCATAATTTGATATAAATCAGAATTTAGTTCAAAAATTCGAACCTAATTGAGCATTATTGCGTTTCAAGGTCCAACAATATTCATCCTCATTCTATGGTAGCTGCAATACTTTTAAAATTAGTTTAATAATAGACAGACAAAATTATAACACGAACAATCGTTTCTAAATAAAGCTCGCAAAGAAATATGGTTACATTTCAACTCCTAGTTTTTGTAACGTTATCATTAACTTGCCGCAGCAGAGAGTGAATTAAATATGTAGGCATAAAAAGGAGGAAATTGCTTCATTGTGGGCATCACGCACGCAAATTATTATGTTCGTTCTTCTGGCTAATAAGAGGAGCGAAACTCGAGCTGAATCGATATAAATTTCCACGAGCCTCTCATATTATCATCATCGTTTCTCGTTTATTTATAACATAATTACGTTCACCCCATTATTAATGAATGGGTCAAATGTATCTTACACGACAGAATTGTCACATAATTTTAATAATGAACATTCGATATTTATGTCATAAAAAATCGCAAAATTCGATGATTAACAAGCGGAAAAAGGCAAGCCTATAAAAAAGGGAACAACTAATCATTATTACAGATTATTTTTTGGGAACACAACAATAATATTAATTTAAAACATACTTAACGAGTAATAAGTTAATTAATAATTTAATGTAAATTGTTCAAATTTATAATTGCTAAACGATTCTTATCTCTAAGTAGTTTTAATTAGGTTTTCAGCTAAAATAGTAGGACTAAATTTTCTTGTCGCCCTCACTTTTGGTTAGTGACCATTCCATATATGATTGAATATACATTATTTAATAAATGAGCTTGCTTAAATTGTTCCAAATTGAGCAGAAACTACCTATTGACGAAATGATAGCAAATAATTATATTTGCTAATTAGATTGTAAACCAAACATAAATTAGGTTTTGCGAATCATTAAAGAAAACCGATGCATTAGAATTTGTTTTATAAAAGAGAACTCTTTTCGCCATAACGAATCGCCTTTGTTGAACGAATTCAGTCTGCGGTTTGCTTTTGGTTAAAAACACCGACAATTTTTTGCACTAAATCAAATACAAAACTGAAACGAAAAAGATTTGTCGCACCTTTTAATTTGTGGGTTCAATGGACCTTCCTTCATTAAAATAAATTATTACTACGTCTTTCCCGTTTGTTGTTGATTCGCTACCAAAATGAGTTATGGAATAAAACAACAAAACAATATAAATCAGTTGCAAAAATAAGGTGAAAACAACAAAGACAATTACTGCTGTAAAATATTGTCAAGTGTAAAGCAATTTGAAATATAAATAAATATTTATGATAAAGATTATCAACATAATGCAGGGGCTGTTATTGTTAGAGTTAAAGCTAACAATACACGTGATCCCGCGTTTTTCATTGTTACTTTATTTTTCAGGACGAGAAACAAAATCGTTTAGCAGAAAACGAGCTCTGGACACGTTCTCATTCCATTCCACTTCTTTGTCGTACAATTAATTTGCATGGTAATGATAAAAAAATAATAGTAAACGCTTGGAGTTTGCAACTGAAATTCGTTACGAACAGAATGCTAAATACGTGGGATGATACTAACTCTAAAGACGACGAGTAAAATTAAAATTCGAATAAAGTGATTTTTTTTTGTCTTGCTTATTAAGTCGCATAATTAAATTGCAAACTGTTGTTTGCATAACAACTCAACGACTGGTTTTTCATTATCCTTTTCCTGCCATTTGACTCTTTCTCCTCCATAACGTTATTATTAAATTCGTCCGAGTCCACAGTCAAAGTAAGCCTGTTGATTATGCAAATGCGTAGAAGCTCATTACGAAATTGATTAATTGAATTAAAAATGTCGCATCTGTGAAATGGGAAATAATAATTAAAATTGCACCAACCAGCAAATAAAACAATTAAAAACCTTTTAAACTACCTAGACAATCGAACAACCTTTTTAATTCATTTAGCTGACAACTTTTATTAATCAATATGATGACTTTCATTGAAGAACAATAAAATAATTTAGTAAATTTATTTTTTATATTGTAATACGTGAAAAACTCCGATCAATTTTCATCGAAATTTATACGAATAACACAAAACTAATTATTCTAAGCGAAGATTATGATAATTATAACTTTTTAATTTCTTCAAAATTTCTATTCACTTCCATTTATCACTGTGATGCACTTATGAAATTATTTTTAACGTCAAAACCTCCCAAAAAGATAAGTAAATTTCTTTGCTCTTTTATTTCAAATACAAGCGACCACCAGTAGGATGGATTTGTTTCATTGGGGATCATAAACGATGAACAATAGTAAGAATTGAATAAAACTGTGCGAATAAAATGAATAATAAACAAAAAATGATTATTTATATACTTTGTGTGCAGAACGTTGGGAAAATGCATTTTCTTGGCCATTACCTTTTTATAGCTCCCATCAGCAATCGATATCGTTGCATAACGCTTTAGTGCAATTTTTATCTATTCCTATTTGGTATGCACCGAAATAAAAGTGCAATAATATATATTTTCATTCATTTATCACAAATATATTCGCAACATAAAGTGTAAATATTCGCAGGCCAGAGCAACAGTATTCTACAGTCTGAGAAATGGTATAAAATATTTGAATGATGAATGAGCCTGGTAAAATTAACGGCAGCGTTATATGTAAAGTTTTATAATTTCTCTGTTCTTCTAACAACTTTACTTTGTAATAATTAGAATTAAATTTATATTTTTGTTCCAAATTTATTCTTTTACTTCACCTCTTCTAGCACCTTTACCACTAGAAGCAATTGACAAACGCAACAATTGCCCGTTTAATTTACTTTTAATTATTACCCTACTTTGAATTACAAAGAGGAAAAGTTTCATTTATTTCCCATTTCTTCCATTGATGTTTGTAGAAAACGAATGTTATAACGCGTATACCAGTGAAATACAAAATGTTTTTCTGTATGATTCGCTTGACCAAGGTAAAGAAAACACTACGTCTTGAATTTTTAACTTTATATTATACAATTTGACGAGACTTTGGATAAAAAATCGTTTCGTGCCCTTCAGAACAAACCTTGACGTCTCTCCTAAGCGTTTGAAAACCTCTGCTAAAAGCGATTCGTTATTTATGTGTGGCAAAAGATTAATTTACATATAATTACGACTCCGTTGGAAAAAAGCAATATCGTTTATTATGAAAGTGTTAATCTTATCAATAAATCTGTATTCGTTACTAATATTATTATTACTTTTTAATCCCACCAACCCATTTCTTTGCAAATGATTTATGAACGTAAAATATTCCACATTTCGTAAGTAAAAAAGGTGATTCTAATTGTCGAAATACTTTTCATGCATGAATAAATCTTTTTCTAAGAAATGTAACCATTATATAACATCGGCCAATTTCTGTTTGTAATTACTAATAAACACAAATTTAATTTGCACTTGAATACATTAACCTACTGATACGTGCAAATGCTCCAATATCAAATTACGTATAAGTGTATAAACTAAGATTAGTTTTTTCATTCTTAAAAATTGTTAATTTCAACTTGAACCAAATCCTGTTATCCATTTGAACAAATGGAAGTATCATGCATAATAATTGTTTGTTTTAAACTTGTTTTTAATTATTCCCTTGCACTAATTTAATCCGATTGAACTCGTAATGGTCAGAAAACCGAACAAATTCTGGAATACGTTGAAAGCATCTTCATAAAAAATTCATTTGCAGGATAATTAATTAAATTAAATAAACTAATAAATAATCCATTTTTCAATTAAGTTGAATGACGATTACAATCACTCGTCGTGTTGTGTTAAAGCTGCATATGACCACACACACGCACGATTCGGAATCTAAAACACCTACTGGAATCGATTATGAAATCCGTTTGCCCATTTACAATTCAACTTAATTAATTTAATCTCCTCGATTGTACATTTGTTTTCATTTAGTTTATCATCGGTAACGTAATGTTGATAATAATTATAACAACTCAACGGTACAAATCCGTAATTTTAAACAATTGTTTTAACAGATTAATAATTGTTAAGGTGATATTGAAAATTGCCCGGAGGTCCCTGAAACAATCGCTGCGTGGTGATTATAATTAAAGCTAAAATGTTATATCATAATTGGGATGTTGAAAGAGAATTATATTGAAAAGTTATCAAATGACGCAGTTACGAAGCCAAAAAAAAAAGCAGAAATAAATGCAAAATGTTTTTAAAAAATTATTATTTTCCACAGTTTTTCATTGAAAATCATTGGCAACGTTATTATTCATGCTCGCAATTTGTTGGCACAAATTTTGTTGGTTTAAAATTTTTTTCGCACGTAACAAGGCTTGGATGGTACTTTTGACATTAATGCAATTATTACATTAGCATTATTATTATCGTTGTCTTATGCGCACTGAATGTAGGGAAATAATAACAAGATCGTGTTGATTTCACTACGCGCCCGTTCGTTAACAACAAAATATAATGTTGCAATTAATTTGCTTAGAGTTTGACGTAACAATACTCCAAACTTGTGCCATTCTATTAACAAGTAGTAGTAGCGGTAATAACTCAACCAGCAACCGAAATAATAATTGTTATAGATGCAGAGAGATAGAGAAAGATGGTTAGATAGTGATTTGTCATTATTGTACGAATATGGGCGGTGTATGTGTGTATGTAAACTCAAACTCCAGCTACGTTGTTTAATCAACGATTTAAATTGCAAGTCTTCAAATTGCATTAATCAACACACACACATAAGAGACGACAATGTGATCGTCACGGTTCGTTTACCACCATTAGAAGACTTCGGTGATTAGTTTTATTAGAAAATCTGGCGCTTTGACATGTGACGAGTATCGAATTTCGCAATCTGCATAAATCATAAATCGACAAATTGAATTCGCGATTCATTAGTTGGTTACCCATATGAAGGATTTTGGTTTGGTGTTCTGTTACCATGAGATAATTGTTGTTATTTTCTTCTCATGCTGGCAATGCCCATATACACTATCACCTCTTCTTTTAGCAATTACGTTAAAGTGCCATTTGGGAGGCAAATGGTTCAATTCAAAAATAAATTTAAACATCAGTACTACCAACACAACATTTGCTAAGCGCCACCTATGTAACTTACCTGTGCGTCTTTTGCAAGAATCGTTTCCTAAAACTGCGATATGTGGATCCGGGGCCGTCGCCGCGGTCTTTGTATCGCACTTTACCGTGCGACGACGACGGCATCAGTCGATAATAATGACCGGACATGCCGAAATCCATTTGCACGTCGACGACAAGCAGCAATGTAAACAGCACGACGGCAACGCACAGTGCGATCACGAAACGTTCTTTCAACTTGAAACCGGTACCGAACATGGCGTTGGTCTTTAAATTGCCCGCAAAATTGTTCGAAATTAATTTGTCACTCGCGAAATCTTCGGCGGTACTTGTTTTAATGCTACGTCACTGTTGGAAAATAAGTGAATGGGAACAGTTTCGGCTGGCGAGACTTTTGTTCCTCGACGTGCACACAGTTTTTTTTTATACTTTGGCTAATCTCCGGCAGGAACTGTAATTGTAGCCGTGGCTTATTAATTTTCTTGATTACTATTATTTCCACTATTACCATCCGCCAGACGGTTTTATTTCCTACGACTTCTTCCTTAGTTGAGGATTCACGTCGAACGATTGTCGCGTCTTCGAATATTGTCGTTTGTCGATAATATTTCTATTTGCTAATAATAAGATCTACTCGTCAGTTTCCTCACGTTTTTTTTTGTTTTGTAGAAAATTTCACTAGTTTTCTTAATTATCTCTATAAATCTGTTTGTTAGCTTCGATATTTTGTCAATCGCTTTCTAAGCATCTTCGGCCACTTTTCGCGTTCGTCAAAATCGACTGGAGCAATTACCTCGTGTCTCAACCCGATCTGTGATACTCCACTATTTAGAAGCACCCTTTCAGCTGAAAAATGCGAGAAATTGCAACTTCCAACCTGGAACTCGTGCCTCAATTGTTTGAATGGTCCCCTCGATGCCGCTTTGCGAATACAATCCAACTCACCGACGTTCGTGTCTTTCGTAACCGTTTCTGATGACGAATGTAGGGAGTGAATTCGTTTAGAACGACTTTTTGTTGCTGTTGCAGGAACTAGCGGCGAAAAGAAAGTGTTAAATCCCTTTAACGTTTCAGCAGAAGTGCGCTGTTGTTGATGTCCGTTAGATTCGCCACGTGATAACCATCGTCCGACGGTTCGAATTGAAGAGGTTGTTGACAATTGTAAACCGATTGGTCGTTTGTAATACGGTCCAAGCATTGCAACACGATAATTACTGCGGGCCCCGGATTAGCCCCAGCACGATTGTCACGTTAGTCACCTGCAAGAATAAAAATGTATGTAAAAGATTGAGTTAAAAATGAGTTTGTCAATTATGAACGAAATGTTAAACAAAAACGATGAAGAGTTAGATCAACAAGTATGATGAGTTTTCATATTTATTTGTATTATCTTCATGGAAAATCTTAGTGATCGTAACAATAAGGTGCTCGATTTTCAATAATAAATTTCACATCAAATTACAAAAGTATTGATTACGAATTGTTATTGCGATGATAGAACGAAATCAGTTCGAAATAAATGCCGAGATGCCACACAATTCCTGCACTTAATGCGTTTTTAATCATTTGCATTCAGGCAGCCACAAAAAAGGTCATTATGGTAGGAGTAAAGGCAATTTCAGGACAATCCGAGTTTAGCCATCGATATGATCCGATATAAATGACAAAACTTATTGTTAAGTTCACCTAATTGATATGTATTCAGCAAACTCAAAAGAAATCATTCGGAATTGTCGAATGAAACGCCGATAAACATTAGTTTAATTTCGTAGCATACAAAACTGAACAACAAGTGCTTATTTTTCCAAATGGTCCTACCCAAAATTCGTATAAAAGAAAATGTTGACAAGAAGAAATAATCACGTTCGATTTTGTTTCGCTCACTCACCGGTTTATAAGCCATTAGAATAACTTTTCAGAACCACATTCACTTAATTTAAATAGTAATACATGAGGCTTAAAGGAAAATAAACTAATTAAATTCTTCAACAAAACGTAAATTAACTAATGCCGGAACATTAACCAACAAAAAGAATAACATGCTAATTATTTGCGAAGATAATAAAAACAAGCCGAATGAAAATGGTGAAATGTTCACAGAGATAAAAATGTGACGCATATGGAAAGGCCGAGAGGAAACGAATAATAATAAGCGCGTGTAACCCAAAAGAGGGCTCCATTCAAAATCAAACCCTTTTATTATACTATTACTTTTCATAAAAGCTCATTTTAATACAAAATCACCTTCGTTTCAGTATAGCAAAATGCTTTTTCGTCCCTATTTTTTTTTCTTGCGCCAAAGGAAGTACAAGAACAAGCTACTATCACTTTTAGGCCTCTTCCAAACTAATGCAACTTTTTTATAATTAACCTCAATCCTACTCAATTTCCCTCGCCGATTTTTTACCTATAACAACGATGGGAAGTTTGCATATTTTCCATTTTACTTTTTCAAAAACGTACCTACAATGTGCTACTTTGCATTTTAGCAAAATTAAATAATAAAAATTGCGTGCTTTATAATAATGAGCTTTCAAATAAAATACGATATTTTGGAACTCAGATATACATACAACTCGCGTTCTTGTGCTAGAACTTTTTCCATTCCCTTTTGTGCAACGATTCTACCTTATTCTTGAACGTAAGACTGGAGGGGACGAAAAATTTTAGAAAATCGAAATTGACACCCGAAAAAATCAGGCGTCAAGTGTGTTTTATAAATATTAATAATTGTATTTTTTTATCAAATGTTAAAGAATCTGCTACGAAAAATAGCGAAAGAAATTCGAGAATTGAGCGAAAAGAATGAAAATAGACGATAAGACACATTCGTTTGGTCTTTCAGCTCACGTTTCGCTCGCTTCAGCATATATGTTTATTTATTTTCTTGTAGCTAATTCTCTTCATGTCAAACGACCTACAATATAATGCCACATTCTCCTTATTGTATTGTCCTTTTAAATAAGCCATCAACAAAAAAGGAGCAGACCAGAAGAATGACAAGAAAAACTAGAGGAAGAAGGAGATAATTCCATATTATTTGTCATTTTGTACGTGTACTCGTACATGCAAAACGTCGAGGGGATATTTGAAAAATTTCAACGAATTCTGAAAATTTACAGGAAAAAAAAAGGTTTCATATTTTTCATTTAAGTTTCAGATGGGGAAGGATTTGTTAATGACATGTGAATAATTGAAAATATTCAGAGAATACATGGAATAACAATGGAAACCGACTAGAAAATTAGTTGTGTAATACTTAACAAACGAATGCTAATAATTAGTCAGCGAAATTAATTGCTTTTAAATGCTATACGGATAATTTAAAAAATTAACTGTAAAATGCAAGGTAATAAAAACAAGGAAGAGGATCTGTTTATGTCTAGTTTACATCCCGTTTCATTTTCATTATAAATCAAGATATTTTTTTTAACATAACATAAAAATAATATGCACAATGATACAGACGATTTAATTAAAATGTTCTTAATTGAAGAAGACGTTTTTTTACATTGTACGTTTTTATAATGAATTAATGGAGCTTTATTACTGCTCTGATTAATATTCCTTCCCTTCAATTCGTGCACATTATCCGAATAAAATTTCAATTATTTCTTAATTTATTCTCGTTTTTCGATAAATAATTCCACAAAACGAAAACCATATTCCTTCTCCAAAATTAACGAAGAAAAAACATATTTTTATAAAATTATGAATAACAATCAAAATTTAAATTTGAAGTTTCTTTGTTATAATATTAATAATGGTAATAAGCGCAAAAATATGTATATGGAAGACTATCTAAAGATTGGCTGGTTGTGGTGGTGGATGTGTTCTCAAGAGCGAAACAAGTTTTGAATTTTAAACAACTAAATTCGAATGCACAGTAGAATGTTACAATGTCACCAGTGACAATAATATCTTCAACAAGAAGTAAATTGCTTTTGCAGTTGCAGAACTTCGCTAAAACTCCGTTGTTCGATTCCATCTTCAAATACCTTTCGAAAATTCCATAAGGATTTTTGGAATTTAGCATTTGGGCGGACAAAATTAGGTCCCATAACAAGATTATGTTTGGGATTACGGTTTTTGCCATCAGTTACAAGACAAATTGGAAACTGTAATAAAGAGATACGAAGCGTAAGTATTAATTCAATGACAAATCATTTATAAGTTGATGATAATGTATATTTAAAATAGCGAAATTATCAAATGAGATTAACCGTACGTCATCGCGTTCGTTCGATTGATTTTACGTTTCACGGGACACCGAGCGTGAGAAATAATGCGCTTTATTTAGGGTCGAGCAAAAAACGGAGAAGCGTCTGATTAAAGTTGATAATGTAATCCCAAACTGATGCTGTTACATTTAATGTATTATATGTATGTAATGATGATAGTAGTAATGGAATAGGTTTTCGGTTTGTTTATTTTGCTATTTGATATTGATTAAATTCGCCATGTTTGCCCACTGTTGTTAATCATATCTATGCAACAATTTGCAGAATAAAAAACTAACCATTTTTTATGGGATAATCAAGTAACTATAGAGACTCTTTTTATGGGAAATGCAAATGCTTCTGGTTACATTTAGTTACCAAATACTTAATAATGGATGTAAGTTTTGTTCTGTGGAGCATTAAAAACTCATGCAATTTTAGCTGGGCTTTTACCAGCTGAAAAAGAAACAATTACATTTTCTGTCGCGAGAGATTCACAAGAAACTTAAATTTTAAAAGATGAACTTGTAATCCGTAAGTTATTGTAATGCGCTTTATGTTAAAGCTCAAACGGAGAACAATTGATATATGATTTTCAAACGAAAAAGAAGGTTGTTTGGCAAAAATATGAAATAAAAGAAATGAAGCATTTTTCCATTTTAATTAGAGCCTTTCACTGCCGCGTTTCCTCTAACGAAAATGAAATGAAACATGATTTTTTTCCAACACGAAAATATGTAATTAACTACTATTGTTGCTTTATTTTCATTAAATTTCCATTTTCCTTTTCTGCTTCTCTTATACTTGTTCTTCCTTTCGCACAAAAAAATAAATAAATGATTCTTTTCATTTCCTTTTTAACGGTTTTTTGCACGAGATTCAAATCAGTTAATTTAATAATTAAAGAATCTTATTACATTTAATGAAACGAGATGATTTTTTTTTTCATACAGCATAACGAAAACGTTTCTTGCATTTTGTTCTTGAGAAAATTATCCATTGCCATAAACGCTGCTGTTACTATTCGAAATATCATTTTATGTACAATTTAATTGGAACGTGCGGCAGTGAATCCATTTCATCGCTGCTTAATTACGATTCGATCCAGTTTCGTTTAATTTTATATCCCTTATTTAGTAATTTGGAATACTGATTATAAACCCAATAATGCAGTCGTTTTGCAAAAGGATTTATAGAACGAAACGAGGCCGGAAAAATTTGCAACAAATTACAGCTCCCACGAGGCAAAAAGTTTCCCAATAATTTATTTAACAAACCTAAAAGTTTTCACATAAATATTGACCATCCAATAATTGTCAATTATAAAGAGAGAATTTTTATTTTTAATTAACAAATTGTCATCGGTTACCATCAACAAGATCCAATCAATAGGAGTATGGACGAATATAATTACTTCTTAAGTTTAATCAAATATGATTACACATATTGCAATTTCATTTATTATTTTATAATTGAATGTTTATATTGATGATTGTATATCATATTTTTAATTGCAAATATCCTCTTTGTGATTGTCCAATGTTTGCATTAATCTAATAATATTCAAGTGTCACACATTTTTCTAAATAAACGTTACTGATTATGAAAGTTTCTTTTTAACTCGTGGAGAAAAGGATATTAATTCAATGAGTAACTTGTACATTAGAAATTCGAATTTGTTAAATTATACAAATAAATTTTTTATGGTGTTCAATTTCTTTGCAAACGAACAATCTTGATAGTATGTTGAACCTTTCAACTGGTTCTAGTACTATATTAAAATAGACAATCTCTTCAGATATTCCATGCTAGTGCAAAGATAGAAGCGACTTTTGCAAATTGTATTAAGAACGTATTTTCAGCACCATTTCTCGCTCGATCTCGAAACTTTCTAGTTTATTTTGCACGTGCGAAACAATTTCCTTTATCCTTTGTTTGTTCACTCTCATACCAAATAAAATCATATAAAACATAGCAAAATGAAATAGTCAATAGAAAACTTATTTATTGAAAGATTCGTGGACAAACTACGAAATAAACGTTTGCTTCTTGCTTTAAACTATAATTAAATTAATATTTTTTATTAAGCTTTATCAATTGAATTGTTTAAACACAGTGCTAATCATATTATTTTCTTGTTCGTTTTCGTGCAGTTAATTAATTTCTGTTTCAAATTAGTTTCCATCTCCGCCCACATAACGCAATTAACACATACAATAATCGGTTAATTGTTACTTAAAGTCTCTTAAACACAAGAACAAACAATAAACACTCGGTGCAGAAAATACATTGTCTTCTCCACTTCTAATTGTTTATCTTTCCATCCTTGTCTTTCCTGTTTTTATTTTTCTTGATCCAAAGTAACTTCATCTTTAATTATCTAAGCCAAAGGTATAGACCGATAAATTAGAAAGGAAGAAGAAGAAAGTTTATGTTTGAATTACTCTCGTGCCATCAAAAGTAATGCTTCTGTTTTCTTGGTTTACCTGAGATATCCGCATGCTGAACACTTTTCTTTTTGCAAAATATCGCAAACCATATTTTACGATTTAGAATTTCTACTTTTCTATGTTGTTTCCGAAAACTGGTATGTTTATTTGCGCTTTTAATCCGATTATAAAACGATATGCAATCAACCTTTTCCTCGATCCTCCTCTATCCATTTCAGCGAGAGTCTCTACCTTTTTCATGTTAAGCAAAATAGATAGATAAAAGAAACGATTTTATTGAAATGTACGAAATTTTCCATTCGCGAACTTTAATGGGAAGAAGAACCAGACAGCAATAAAAAGAATTAAATATAATACAAATGTAATTGTTTCTCGTTCAAGTTAATCGAAATTCATTCCGAAATTTATTTCGTTCCATCGTCTCTCCCTGTTTTCCCGCAAGGATGAATGGAAATAACATAAATTGCGTTCTTAATAATAATAATATTCCAACTGCGGACAAAGAGAAAAAAATAATGCTATATGGATGTCAGATCATCTCTGCACTAAATCATATTTAATAAATAAATGCGAAATGAAATTCCTTAAAAAGAAACGAATGAGATTTTTCTTATTCCACCTGTTCCAAATTCTTCTGCTTCTTTCTTCACATTTTTTTCCTCTCTTTCTAAGGTTAATGCGGACAAATGAAAGAACCGCACGGGAGTCGAAAGGAAGCTGGCATTTTTCTTTCTTCTGCTTGAATATATGTATGTATATATATAAGAAGAATGGTTGATATACAACGTGTGTGCGCTTTTTTTTCCTGAATAACGGCAGAGATTTATTTGAACGTTATTAAAGTAATTTATACATGCACGCATATTAAATTATATCCATATCCACCTTCTCGTCGTTTGTACTATTATTAATATCCGGTTGCCCCCCGTTCTTCGTCGATTTTCGCCCCATTTTCCTTTTATTATAAAAGCACATATATACATCTTCATCATTCTTAAAGCACGCTGAATTTATAATGATATTTCATCGTCAACTGAATTTTACAAAAAAAAAAGCGCTAAAGGCAAAAAAAGTTATGAAAAAGGAAAAAGCTTCATATGTTATTGTGGACATGAACAGTTGCCTTTAATATAGGGAAATTAAAGTAATGTACCGCAAAATAGTCACAACATCCATAACCCATTGATATTAAGACTAGGTTTTCAGAGTTTCAGCTAAACGATATAGCTTCTTACACTAATTAATTTTACATTTAACGCTCCGCAAATAATGAAGAAACTTAGAATTGAAACCTTTCAAATTGCAACAAATCTCTCGATCTGCATTTTGATATTTGATGGATTCTTGCATAATTCAATGTACAATATTGTAGAGAATGTTGAAACTATGGTGTAATATAAGATTAATGACTTTGCTTCCCTCTCTGATCCTCAGCAATTCCATTATTTGGCAATTTTATATTATAATAAAAGACAATATTTTACCGTTCTTACCTTCACATAATCGTTAAATCTAAACTCCAACTTCATTAGCACAAAATTAAATATTTATTATTAAAAACAATATTTTTATTTGTAACACGTGCTGATAAGAATAGATTATGAACAAGAGGGATTAAAGTAAATTAATCTGTACTACCACGTCGTAACAATTTTCTTTACTTAAACTTCATCTTTGATAGGAACTTCTTTGTAGTAAAAGAAAATTATAGTCTAAGCACGAGGTTCGTGGATAGTTTAAGGACCAACGCGCACAACATTACAAACGAAGAACGCGTTCGAACTGACGACACCGTCCGTGCGGATGAAGCTATATGATTACAATTACGGCACTTTTGCATATCCTTGCGCCTGTGTGCTCTGATTACGACGCACTATCCGAACATCTTCATTGTTATCATCCGCACTTTATATTATCATATTGTTTCCCGTTGGATCCCCATATCAATTACACGACAATTTAGAGATCAACTTACACGGAAAGACGAACAGTTTATGGGAATTTAATTAATTCCAATTGTAGACAAATAAATTAAGCAAGCAAATTAATTAAATCTGGTCGGTTATAATTTCATTATTTGTTTTTGAATTGACATTGAAAAAGATAAGATAATGCGAGGAAAAGGGAGACACGTTGTAGTTTCAATTAAAATGCTTCTGGATCTTATCTTTAACATCTGACACTCAAAGTTAGGCTTTATGGTACGCACACAATAATGCGATTGTTAGAAAAGCCACTGGTCATTATTAATTGTAATTTATATTTTTCTAATTGCTCCTTTTCTTCCTTGCCGAACTTTAAGAGAAAAACGATTGAAAGTAAAATAAGTAAGAAAGATCAAGGGAAACGGAAATAATTTGAGGAAATTTTTTAATTAATTGTACTTATAAGATCTTAATTTTGTTTTCTTACAGATAGTTTTTATTATGCATACGAAGGACATTAATTTTCTATTCATTTATTTAAAAACTAAGTAGTTGTATTTCGATTTCACATATTTCAAATATTGAGGCAACATTTGAAGATTCAAACCTAAGATCTGCAATTTTAGGCTACACCTTTAGCTAGTAGATGGCAGCACACAGCAGAAGAAGTATTCAATAATTACTAATGGTCTTTGACAGTTATTTGAATTATGTGATAAAATATTACGTTTTCTTTTTTGTTATAATAATTATTATTCTAAACAACAAAGTTTGCTAAAATGAAAAGTGCTAATGAAGAGATATTGATTGCGATAATTGAAATTCATACAAAGAAAATTGACAATGATGATAACAACACTGGAAATAACTTAAGATAGTCAGTGATTCCTGCTGTTGATGTAAGTAACACTTTAATGTTAAATAAGTATAAATTTAGATCTTTATGAAACAACTTGTTTCATTTATTGGACAACCTTCATATTGTTCAATATTTTTAAATCCAAGATAATCTTCTTTAATACAAGCACAACGAAATGTTTTTTCACCTACTTTATAATATTTCCTAGGGACACCTACCCAAGATCTTTCTATGCCTCCACTACAATAAATAAAGTGAAAATAAGATGAAAAATATAGCAATTTGATATACCTTCTTTTAGTGCACCATACTCTAGTCCCTCTGTCTTTGTCCCATTCAACATTACATGGTGGATAATTCAAATCATCAAGTTTATTGTTTCTCTCTTCAGTCTCAGCTGTTTGAATGAGTTTCTTTATTTCTCTACCATAAGGTGTTACTTTACCATGTTCATCATAATACTTTCCTATCAATTTACCTAAAGAATATCCATTTAAAGGTACATTTACAACTCCTTCAATTTAGATAAACATACCAATTTTCTTGTATTCTTTTTTATAAAAATCTAGCCAATGCTTTATTGATCGTAGCTCTGCAAAAGACAGGCCTGTTACATCATCTGAAGCATGATCTTGAGTAAATTTTCCAGTCACAAATGATCTACTAGCATCCTGACCTGAAACATTAAAATCATGCCAATAATACATTTTTGAAATATACTGAATCATACCTATGAACACATGGTAAGCTTTGTCTGGCCCATAATATTTGGCTCCTTTTGTTACATCAAAAACATTACCCAATATGACTAAATATAGTTCAGGCTTTTTCACGCCATTATATTGCGAAATCTCTTCTGGTGTAAATAATTTCAAACGATTTACAGCATTTTTATTATTGTTAACATTAAAGTAGTTTAATATTTCGACGTGATATGCAAATAATATTGCTATTATTAGTACCAATAATGTTATATACCTCCACATCCTAATGTACCTATACAAGCCGTATTTATAAATTAATTTGCCTCACATTTTGTTTTTAGCAAAAATAATCGTGTATTTACAAACGTAAACAACGCAGCCATTCAAACTCAACAAAAACATGTGTGAAAGGTGCCGAAGGATAATCAGCTGACGCTGAATGACTATGATGACGCATCGACACGTGATATTTCAAATGGAATATTTCATAGTTCCAGAATCTTCAACATCAATTCCTCCTATTTTAAATGTATCAAGTTCTGCTGAATGAATGCACACGAGGCACTCGCACGTGTGTTTATTTTTGAAAGATAAAAAGTAACGTAGTACCGTCTGACGTGAATAAATATTTTATTTATTTATATTCAAGTCCAAGGTTTGTACAATAATTTTGAATTGAAGCCAATGGGGTTTACTTAATAACTAGTTACAGTTACAAAAGCCTGTCATTACGGCATGAGATAGGTTTGCATTCAGTTTGCAAAAGTTTGTGTTGGTGAATTGGATTGTTTTTGTTTAAAAGTGTTCTTAATATTCCAGCAAGTTCCAATGGCAGTATTTTCAAAATTATCAGTTGTTATGAAGAAGTATCCCATCGTTAGAGGAATGGTTTCGTACGCGTTAATTTGGCCGACGTCTTCCATAATACAACAGAAATTCATACAAGAAAAATCGTGGGATTCATTGGATTGGTCTCAAGTAGCGAAATACAGTTTATACGGCGGTTTATTTACAGCACCAACGTTATACGGATGGATCAGGATATCCAGCATATTATGGCCTCATGCTACATTCAAATCGGCCGTTACAAAGGTATTTTCGCATTGGATTTGCTAATAATAATTTTAAATTCATAACGTTAAATAACGAAACGCATGTAAAACAAAATAAATTAAAGTAACAGCATCTGTAACGAAAGTGAAAGCATTTAAATATTTCGGACAAGTGTATTTTTAGATTAATGACTGCATAGTGGTGTAAATGGGTTTGTTCATTTTCGAATCACCTATACGCAATTTATTTTTGCCCGCATTGTTTTGCGATTAACAATTTGGAATGTGGCTCAAACGTTTTTCATATCAATTGAATTGTTCTCGTATTTCATTATTTCCCGTTTAATCAAATTACAATGACGCAAACAACCTTATCTATTGCGTTTAAAGTGCGTAAGTCTGCTATATATCCCATTGAAATGCGTTGTATTCACTCAAATTACTATATACACATTTATTGAATCTTCTCTCCATTACAATTTTAAGCATTAATGAAAGATTTAAATTAAACGCTAAAATGACTAAAACTCTTTTTATTACAGGCTTTAGTAGAACAAGTATCTTATGGCCCGGCAGCGATGTGTTGCTTCTATTTCTTTATGAGTATATTGGAGAATAAGACCACCGAGGAAGCCATCCAACAAGTCCAAACTAAATTCTGGCCCACATATAAGGTGATCTAATCCCAAAATGTGTCACATTCGAAAGCTAACAAATTCAATTTTGTCGCAGGTCGGGTTTTTCTTTTGGCCGATCGTACAAACGATCAACTTCAGTTTAGTGCCCGAAAAGAATAGAGTACCGTTGGTCAGCGCATGCAGTTTATTGTGGTGCTGCTTCTTGTCGTATATGCATCAATTGCAACTGAAGAAATTGCAAGAACAACAGCAGCAGCAACAACAACAAAATCTGCAACAAGTGCCGTTAATTCATCATCAACAGCCACAACAGTCGCAATTGCAATTACGCAAATATTATCAATAATTTAGGAAAATTCGTTTGTTGTAGGAGAATCGACGAGATTGCTTCTAAACAACGGAAGATATGAAGTTAGAAGAATTTCTCTATTGTGTGTATATAATTATTAGGCCTGCTGGTTCGGGCTTATTTATATTATAATACAATTTAAAGAAATATTATTAATGTATTTTATTCGCAAATTAATTTGAAAATTTGTGTATGTATTAATTTAAATTGTTTAAAACAATCAGCTCCTTATTAATTGTGATAGACAGATTTGATTTTATACATATAATATGTACGTAAATTATTTTTTTACAATAAAATATGATAAATTTAAGATATCATTACATGTTTCTGTTTATACTAATTTTATCCAACACCTCCAATTGTAGAAACGAACCAACTTTCTTGAAATGGTCGGCTATACTTTTACTTTCAGAGCTACTATCATCGGACTCCGAATTCTGCAATTTGACTCTTTTCTTCGTGACGGTAACATTGACGGCGAATTTTAATTCGGCAACAAAAGCTTCCCAATATGATACCTGAAGAAGTAAATAAAATTTAAAAAAAACCTTGAAATAATCGACTATTTTTAACTATCGTGAATAGCAAAAAATTATTTTCTTACATGTTCTTCGACAGATACATTGCGTACGTTCCACAGAAATTCAACGAACGTAAAACCGAATGCCATCCCCACACCGACTCCAAGCACGACGAAAATCCCTCCGACATTGTCCAACGCCAATTCGTTAGCATTCTTTTGCTCTTCGACTTCCTACAAAATGCAGAAAAACGTTCCCTTGGGCATTAAAATAATATTTCCGCGTGGGAATCATGTATCACTTACATCACAGGCACCGCCTCCGTGCATAATCTTCCACCACTTTGTCTTCAAGACGCCCAATTGTCCTTCCTCCTGCAGCTGCAGTATCACTTTGTTTATTTCGCCGCGGTAAGGTGCATCTGAAAAATTAATAACACTTTGTAATCGAATGCGGAGGGCAATAATTTCAGCAATTGAAACCGACTCATAGGCATGGCAATTCCATATCCTTTCGAGTCGAGACGATTTCCCACACGTTTCAAATCGCAATTCCTCTCGATCTCGTACTCGATGGACGAGCTTTCCATCAGGAACGCGTACAAACTGTTCTTCGTCGACAGTACGCGTTTCACGCCGTCCGCATTATTGGTTTCGAAGACGGTCGGTTTCGCCGTGACCATTTGTTGCCACATCTTCTTGTACGTGCTGTAATTGGATTCTTTGAAGAAGGCCTGCGTCGAGCCGCCCTCGACCGTTCCGTATTTGATTTTCGTCTGTTTCGCCAACGCTTCCGCACTGTCGATTGTTGGACCCATACGTTCCATCGTTAAGAAGGCAGCCAAATTGGCGGTGTACGAACTGTTTATGATCAAGATGAGGAACCACCAGAGCGATATGGCCATCCGCGACGAGATGCCTCTTTAAGAAAGAAAAACAATCAAAAACGTCCATAGATTGGAAATTGTTATTGCGGTAATAGTACTTTGGTAAAATATCGCAGCCCTGGCTCATGGTCGAGCCTAAAAGTAACCAGAGGCAATTCTTTAACGTCCACGTGTTCTCCAATTCGCTCGGATCCTGATCGCAGGGATGCGGATTTTCCCAGTCGCCCGGCGCCATTCTGCAATCAAATTTCGTTTTATCGCTCTACACAAATCGTCGTCTTAGCTCGAACACCTTGCAATCAGGTATATGATGATCGTTAGGCTAATATACGCGGTGCCAATGTATAGCCATACTTCCGTTTCTAAAGGGTCCATAAAGGCGAAAATGTCGCGTTTCTCTTCGCTCATTTTTCTATACAAAATACTGATACCTAGAATCAAGATCAGAATTTAATCGGGGCCGTTTAAAATGCTTCGCCTTTTTTACTTTACCCAACGTCATGAAAGGCATACTGAAGTCGACCACTTGCCTTCTAGCGTGCGTTATTGTCAAATCGCAAATTGCCAAATGAGCGTTCTACAAGTTAAACAAAACCGAACGTCTATTTCAGTGCAAAAAAGCATACATTTCGTTTACTCTATCAAGAAGATCCTTGATCAATCCGTTCCAGGCTTTCGTCTTGGGATCGTACCCGCCATACTTTCCATCCTTCGTCAATACGAACTGATAAGAGAAATTTAATTGTTGCGCAATGGCATCGATCAGATCCAGGGAGTAGCCTTCGTATCTGGAATTGCCTTCTAATACTTCGCCAGGATACTGTGCCTGTCGCCGCATCAGATACGGTGGACCTATTCTTAATGATCGAACGGACAATTAGATTACGATTAAAATTCGATTCGATCGACTGCTTATTCGCTACCTCGACGAGACGATAACTACCGTCTTTTGCAAGTTCTCGATCACTTGTTTCGCGTGTTCGCTGGCCGTGCGTATCAGATGGATGTGATTTGGCACGTCCGACGACCACTTGGCCACTAAAGTCTGCGCGTTATTCATGATTTCGACTAATTGCAATTCGAAACCGACGCGCTTTCCCTCCTCGTTGAACTTGATCGGCCCCGTCACCGTGTTTAACATTTCTTTCTGAAAGTAAAAGGAACGTTCGTCAGAGTTAAGGGAGAGCGGAATTTCCTCTTCGTCTATCTACTCACCACTTTCATGTAAACCACCAGCCTATAACCGTCCGACCATGTCTCCGTATCGTTACAATATAACGGTTTCGTGGCGATCGGTTGCGTCACGTGGAGTTCGGTCAGAGTCATCATGAACAGATTCACCGCGTCGTGCATTAGTGCGACTTCGGTCTGGAAGGAATTGGAATCATTCAGTTTAAAAAATTGCTTTCTCAAACTCAATTCCACACCCGTATTTTGCTCGTGTTCGTTTTAAAATATCTGCCGCTATTTAATTCGCCGACCTCCCAATCCCTAACCGCGTTATGTAACACGGGATTATTTGGATCGACTATACGGATCGTCGATATGTTCGCCATCGTTTCCAAATGCGAAAAGTCCAAAGTGTGAGCGTCCTGAAAGTCGTAATGATCGATAATCACTTGGTGATTGATTCGAACGAAATGGTTCTACCAGAGACGTGAAGAAGAAACCGTGAAAGTAGTCGAGGAAATCGATGTCTTTGGCTTGTTCCAATAGCGACAGTATAACGTCCAGATCGCAATCGACCACCAATTGATTCATTTGCATCTGTTTCACGTATTTCAGAAGAGACCTGAAAACGAATAATTGCAAAATACGTGTGAAGAACACTTTTTACACTGTCAACTTCTCCTCACCTATAATCTCCTTCCGGATTCAGTTGTCTCAAAATCACCGGGGTGTCCGATTGTTTCATACTCTTTAGAACTTCTTGCAATCTCAACAAACCTTCCGTGTGCTGATAGAGGATCACGTAGTTCTTCCATTGTAAATGTGTCAAAATTGTTGCGATTGCTTGGGCCAGGAGGTCCGTTTCCGGATAGAAATTCAAAATGGTCTGCGTGTTATAGGACATTGACGGTCTCCAAGAGATTTGGAAGTGCGGTATTTCTAAATTCGAACAAACCGATTGCACCATCGGCGTGGTGTAAGCCGATTCCGGACCGAATATTGCCGCTATACCATCGGCAGACGACGTCATATTGCAAGCTGTGTGTGGCAAGAAGAAACAATTATTTGCAATTTTCCAAAGAGCGCACGGCTTAGATGTGGAACGTACCGATTTTCCCGGCATTGTATAGGTCGGTTTCGGAAATTTCGAGCATGTTGGTTTTGAAATAGACGTCGTCTTCCGTGAACATATTATGACGTGCCACGCCATATTTGAAAGCAATCGACAAGTCATAGTTGTAATCGTGATACAAGAAGCCTGAAAGATGGATCGATTAATTAGAATCGAATCATTTTCATCTGAATTAATGTTTTTTTTTCTCTTGTTGATCTAAAAATATTTTGCAGGAAACAGTTCAATGCGAACACACATTTTTTCGCCACGGAAAAATCTGGCACAAATTTATCCTCTTTTATTATTATTATAATAAGAAGCTACAGAGTGAGCACAAAAAGCTACGAATATGAACGATCTGCATATTGTTTTTATGAAAACTGATTGATCACACTGTATCTAATTAATCAAAGCCTCAAACAACAGAATTTATTGCAAGAATAAAATTTGTTTTTTTATCTGTGTAAATGATGTTAATTAATATTAACACGTGCGCAATAAGTAAAGAAAATGTGCTAATTTGAAATACTAAACACATTCATTTCGTGCATAATAGATTATTAATAAAGTTTTTGGAAAGTAACATGATTTCTATTTGATAATCTACGCATAAAAGTGAAAAAGAAACCGATTTCGCAGAAGGAAGGAGTTGGTCGGTTGAGAAGATTGAAAATAGTAAATGAAAGTTATTTAGCAAAAACGAGCCATACGAAAAAAGCAATTATGCCGAAGGATAATTGTGGCAAATTAGAACTTGAACGCACATTTGCGCGATTGGAAAAGATTGAATTGATCTATTTTGAAACGTACCCAATGTAAATGTAACGGCATCAACGTTTGCTAATAAATAAGTGGTAATTAATATTAATATTAACATATTATTTTTGTGTTTAATTTTATTTTGTTGCAAGCGAACGAACACAACACAAGACGTTTTAACTGACAAACAATTCAACACTACTAATTTAAATATAGTCTCTTAGCTTACACATACATCGAAAGAGAAAACATTTCTATGCAAGAAATTTTGTTCCATTGCCAACAGTTTTTCTTTTTTATTTTCTGTTTCAATTTATTTGAGTTTCAGTTTTATGGATTCACTGAAAGAATATCAACCGTTACATATTCGTATACAAACAATCAAATATTTATACTTTGCAAAGGCATGGTTCATAGAAAACTGCAGATTTTCTCAAACCGATTTGGATAAATGAAAATTCAGATAGTTTAACTTTAGAAAAATCGTGTTTGTTAAATAATTAAATGATTAGTTAAAAGTATGGACCGCGTTTTGTAAATTAAAAATGCTAATATTTTGGCATTCTCACAAATGCCTATTTGAAAATCTTATCAAAACTGACTCAAGGCTCTCATTTGCTATTGGCTAAACTAATGCTATTCCTCGACGTCGATTGTTCCGTAGTTCTGGACGAAGAACTCGAATCCGACAATTTCGGTTTTACGCTTTTGCGCGTTATGCAAACATTAATGGCAAACTTCACCTCGACGACGAGAGCTTGCCAAAACGTGATCTAAAACGGAATTCCTTTTAAATTTGCACGCAAAATGTTATCCAATTCAATCACTTACATGTTCCTCCACACTCACGTTACGCACATTCCATATGAACTCGACCAATGCTATTAATAGAGCGATCACCACTCCAATGCCTAAAACCAAAAAGACGCCACCGACATTGGCCAGGGCCAGTTCTTGCGTATCGCTTCCACCTTCCGATTGCTCCTGAATACAAAAACAATTTGCAGACAATGATTCACCGACTAAAATTAGCATACGAAGCTCTCGTTTTCGTGTCGATCAATCACTTACGTCGCATCGTTTCACATCTGGCGCGTTCTCCCACCATTTCTTCTTCAGCGTCGACAATCTGCCCTCTTCTTGTAACTTCAGTACCACTTGATTGATTACTCCTCTATATGGTGCATCTGCAAAAACAGTTATTACCATCACTGTCCTTCCTTTGTGCTCGTAAAATTGTTTTCCTAAACCTAAAACTTATGTCTAACTTCATTTCAGTTTGTTCAAGTTCCACTGCTACTTCTGGATGAATTAAGTTAATTCACTGTCCATTTTCTTCCAAATGTCCAATTGATCCGCAAGAAGAAAATAACTTACTGATTGGCATTGCGATTCCATAACCTTTGGAATCCAATCGTCCACCGATTTGTTTCAAGTCGCAATTTCTTTCGACCTCGTAATCGATGGAAGAGCTTTCCATCAGGAACGCGTACAAATTGCTCTTGGTCGTTAACACCCTCTTCACGCCGTCCGCATTGCTCTTCTCGAAAACCGTCGGTTTCGCCGTCTCCATTTGCATCCACATGCGCGAGTACGTCGAATAGTTCGAATCTTTGAAAAATTTCTGCGTCGATCCGCCGTCGACCGTTCCGTATTTGATTTTCGTTTGTTTCGCTAAGGCTTCCGCACTATCGATCATCGGACCCATACGTTCCATCGTTAAGAACGCGGCCAAATTCGCGGTGTACGAACTGGTCATGATCAGCGAAAAGAACCACCACATCGACGCGCCCATTCGCGATGATATACCTCTGCGAATTTCAACGGTTTGTTTCAGATTCACATCTCTTTTGTGGCTTGTAATTAATAACTCACTTTGGTAGTATGTCGCAGCCTTGCGTCATAATCGATCCCAATGTGAGCCACATGCAATTCTTCAGGTCCCAAATGTTCTCCAATTCTTCCGGATTATCGTCGCAGGGATGCGGATTCTCCCAATCGCCCGGCGCCATCCTAAGAATTTTTAGTATGTAGTCAAATGTCGATGGGAAATACGTCTCCTCTTACCTAGCAATAAAGTAGATGGATATCGAAATAGCCAAATACAATGTGGCCGTATAGACCCATACTTCGAAGTCTAAAGGATCCATAAACGCGAATATATTCGGATCCTGACTGGTGCCTTTCCTATACAGAATGCTCACTCCGAGCGTCATAAAAGGCATGCTAAAATCGACGACCGACCTTCTATCGTGCGTTATGGTCAAATCGCAAATTGCCAAATCTGCTCTCTGCAAGAAAAAGTCGTGATTCTAATACAATATTTTCAAATATTATTAGCAAGCTTTAGATGATGCTAATCGTGCTGCAGAAGCATTGATCTAAACGTTTGATCACTTTACTTAACTCTATCCAATAGATCTTTGATTAAGCCGTTCCAATTCTTAGTCTTCTCATCGTAATTCCCGTATTTACCATCGGCGGCCAGTTCGAATCTAAACGTGAAATTCAGTTCGTTGGCAATTTCGGCGATCAAATCCATCGAGTAACCCTCGTATCTGGCGTTACCTTCCAATATTTCGCCCCCTTTCGCCGTGCGTTTCATCAAATAGGGCGGACCGATTCTGGACGACACGCGTACGACAGCTTTCTGTAGATTCTCCAAAATCTGTTGGATTTGTTCCTTTCGCGTCCGCATGAAATGCAATTTATCTCTTAGGTCCGGCCGCCAAAAAGCAATTTTATCCGAACGACCGGTTATGATTTGACTCACGTACAACGTGAAATTGACGCGACGGCCGAAATCGTCGAAATTTACGGCGCCGGTGATTGCGTTCAGCATTGGCCTCTGAAAAGAAAGAGAGAAATTCAATTCAATCGATTTGGAAATCGATACCAGTGAAATTGAAAGATGCAATGTTTTGAACTTCAAAACCAGAAAGAACGTGTTGAATTTTGATAAAAGAACTTTCATCAAACTTTTTTTAAATGTTATTTTTAATCGTTTTTTAAGTTTAAAACTACGTTTACCCTAATTTAAATCTTACCACTTTCATGTAAGCGGCTACTCTCAAACCCTGATCCCATTTTTTTATATCCTCACAGGTGAACGGTTCCGTGACGATGCGTTGCGTTGTATGCAATTCCGGTAAGGTGGCCGTTAACAAATTGACGGCATCGTACATCAGAACGGATTCCGTCTTTCGCAAGATGAAATTCTGGTTAAATCATCAAACGAAACTGTCGAAACTTACCTTAACCTTCTCTGTTTCTATCTTAACGTAATTGTTTTGATTCAATTCGCCCAATTCCCAATCTCTAATCGCATGATGTAAAGTTGACGTGTCCGGATCGAATAATCTGATTGTCGTTATGTTGGCTCTCGTGTTTAATGCCTCATAGTCTAATGTGTGAGCGTCCTTTAGAATAGAGCATATAATTAGTTAATCAAACAGCGCAAACATTCCTTTCTGTTATAAAGAAGACAAGATAATCGCTTTATACAAATGCTTAAACAAGGTTTTCATTGATTTTAAGTGGCTTCAATAACTGCCAAACTCTAAAATTTCGATTTTAAAATGCTGCCAAAAAGCTCCTAATTATACTTAATGATCACTAACTGTTAAAACCCCTACCAGCGATGTCAGTAGATAGCTGTTAATCAATTCCAGCATGTTGACTTCTTTTGCCTGTTCCAAAATAGTCATGATTTTTTCGTTGGCGCAATCCAATATGATATTGCTCACGGTGGCATTGCGTAAATCCTTAAATAACGACCTGCAAAATGGTTACACGTTTGAGTATGAAACTTATTTGGTTTTATTTTTATTTATTTTCATGTCTACCGGCAACATCTGCATTAATAATTTGCGTTCTAAAATTATAAGTCTACTTGGCATTAAGATGTTTATTAAGGATGCTTAAAAATAAAATGTCGTGGTATTTTCTGTAATTTATATCTATTTTTGCATGTCTGCTGCTCATTGAAACTGGCTAATTAAAGAGAATACCCGGCAATGAATGGAAACCGCTTAATAACAGTGCTAGCAACGAAATTTTAATTGGACACTTCAATTAAAGTCTAAAAGTGCTTATTATTATTTCTAGCGCTGCATTAAATTAATTAGCAAGTTCGAAGCAGTTTCCTATAACCTGTAATCGTCTCCTGGACCGAATTGCCTGACAACAATCGTTCTTCTCGTGGACGTCGTTAACTTCAGAACTTCTTGCAATTTCAACAAGCCCTCGTTGTGCTCATACAATATCGCGAAATTCTTCCACATCATGTGCTTAACGATAACTGCTAAACCTTGACTGAAAAGCAACGGGTCCGGATATAAATTTAACACGGTCGACCTGGTGAAAGAACTCTTCGGCGACCAATTGATCTGCACGTGCGGTATTTCGAAATTGTTACTTATCGATTCGACCATCGTGCTTGCCATCGTCCCGGGCGGTCCAAATATTGCTACCAAACCGTTAGAAGTTTCGATCATCTCGCACACTGAAAATGTTTAGTTTTAGACGAAACGTTATTTCGCCGCTCATCGGGCGCATCGTACATGTTTTCAATATTGTAAACGAATCATTTTCCGATACGTATTTTATGTTCGTTTTGAAGAGAATATCGTCGTGGAACATATTTTGCCGGGCAATCGCATACTTGAAAGCCATTTCCGTTTCCGTGCCATTTACATGAAAGAGGCCACCTAAGAAAGCAAATGAATCGTTTGAAACTCTACATAAATTTTGATTTATTATTCGCTCTATAATCGCACACTCATTGCTATTTTGCAAAAACTTCAGTGATTAATTGCTCGTTTTTTGTTTCGTTGAAATACGCAAACAGGAGTAATTAATAAACAAATTAATTCGTCTTAAGTAACGCTGTTATGCAAGTCATTAATAACTATGCCTAATGAAATTCACGGGTACATTAATTACGCATTTTATGCTTGCAAAAAAATTGCATTTTGTTCAAATTAATAACCTTTGTTCACAATGTACAAGGAGCAAATCAATTATGTTTCATCTCCATTCGAAGAGCAATTTAATCAGTATTTGGAAATGTATTAAAATTTAATCGTGCTTTGGATCGATCCGAAGACGAAATTCGAGAGTTTTCCTATTATGGAATTACAAAATAAACGTGTGCAATAAATCCGTTATTATATTATAATTTTATATCAGTTCCCAAAGGATTGTTTTTATTAGGCGTGGAGAAAAGTTTGCGCTATTTGATTTCACTTTTCTCTTTAAGAAACATTAAAACAAAGATTTTAAAATTGCTTACGAAATTAAGAAAGTTTTTTTTTCTTCGTCTTATTTAATAACATTTTTAGAAACTTTTTTCTTTTTTCTCATTAACTTTTTTGCCTTTAATCAATTCATAAAACTTTTCACTTATTCATAAATCCAAACAAATGTTGCGAAACGAGACAATAGTAAGATGCAACAATTCAAATCAACAATTCATAATTTACTACGTTTACTACAATCTTACTACTAGTCCTACGTCTGCTATTATTATTAATACTTTTAGAGCACAAAATACAACAAACTTACCAACAATTAATGTACTTTTATAACTGCATGTTTGTAAATAATAAGAAAAAAATAAAAATAAATGATAATAAATGAGACTCGTAATAAATTGCATTATTAAGTTTATTTGAAAAAATTTGTATTTCAAATTGCAAAAATTTGAAACGGCAATTTACACGTTTACGTTGAAAAGACGATAATCTTGCTTAATCATGTTATTTTATGTAATTATGACCTAAAACTAATAACTTTAATATACTACGTACACCTTGATGGTCGGATATTTTAAAAAAGGTATTGATCTTTTGCCAAAATAATAATTTAGTTTTTGAACATTAAATTTAGAAATAATTGCGCTAATTTCAAACGAAAGCTTTAATGAACACATTATTGTCCTCTAAACACACGTTTAATTTAACTTTGTGAGCCTTTGCTGAAAAACCTCTTGACTTAGTTACATTTTCCGAAAGTAAAAACAATTTAAAGGAATATAAAGTTTACAAGTGTTCTTAAGGCATTTCCTAGTTGGCAGTGGTTCTAACAATAAGACACGCTGTATCTCATCCGATAAACACTTAACTTCCAAGCATTTTACTTATTAAACGCGAAACAATTTTACTTTTTAGAAAGTTGCACATTAGTTTTCCCATTAAAGCAATAATTACGAAATATTTAATGTTCATTGCTTATTATTTTCCCAAAACAAACGCAATTATGCTCAATTATGATATATAAAATTTACAATAATAATGCCTTATAAAAAATGAAAAATCAGAAATAAAGCAATCAGATTTTTATTATTTGATTGGATACTTGCAACAAAAAACGTATGCAAATACGCATTTGTAAAGTGTAATTTAAGGTAAAACTTTTTTCTAATTAAAAGTTCTAATAAATAAAGGTGTTCTCGTCATTAATACAATTAACAGCACACGTCGAGAATGAGAATTGTTGATTGAGTTATTAGTTCCATTGCCTTTTATTAATTAAATTAAAAAAGTTTAGAAGAAAAAAGAAAACAGAACGAGAATCGAACAGACCGATTGACGACGTAGTGCGAAGAAGAAACGTTGGAATTTCGAATCTTCTTTTCGGTGCGCTTTATTTGCGATGAAATAGCGTTGGAAGTGAGAGTGAGTGAAGATCATTTTCAGTTAGTGCAGTTTGTCAAACTGGTTGACATTTTAATTTGATTTTCAATCGTAATAAGGAATCGACAAATTCTATCATTTCAAATAGATTAATCGGTTTAATGTATTGGATATAATGTCATCTAATGAAATTTTAATTAAAGAACAATGTGGCACTCTGGGGGAAGTGAATAGCTATGCCAGTGGTAAATTGCATTAATTATACAGATATGTTCTCGTCTTAAAGATATTCTAATGAACTTTATGTTCTAGGGCAGAGCAATAAGATATATAAATTAAAAAAGGAAAGTGAACCAGTCCCGAAATTTATTATTAATCAGGTTACAACATTGTTAAAGGATATATTTCTACCTTATGGTTATCCTGACAGTGTGAGCAAGGATTATTTTGATTATCAAATATGGGACACAATACAAGCATTTTGTAGTACAATATCTGGTACATTTACAACACAAGCAGTATTAAAAGGTGTTGGTGTTGGGAATGCTGAAGCTACGCCATTAGCTGCAGCTATTACATGGGTGGCAAAAGATGGTACTGGAATGATTGGTAGGATTATATTCGCTTGGTTAAAAGGGTAATAATAATTATTTTACTGGCTTAATAACAAAAGTTTTGAGCATGTAATATTTACAGGAGTAGTCTTGATGCTAATTGTAAAAAATGGAGATTAGTTGCTGATTTTCTTAATGATGGTGCCATGTTTATAGAATTGTTAATACCTTATTGCACCAATTTTGCAATACATTTATTGTGCATGACCACTGCTATGAAAGCTATTGTATGTAGTGAGAAGTTATGTTTTGTAGGCAGATTACAAGAAATTAATGAGTTTTAGGTGGGTGTAGCAGGTGGTGCTACAAGAGCTTCCATAACAGAACATCAAGCAATTAAAGGAAACATGGCAGATGTATCGGCAAAGGATGGTAGTCAAGAAACATTCGTAAATCTAATAGCCAGTATAATAGGGATATTCTTATTAGCTGTAATGACAGAGGCACAGTATGTAACAGAAATACTTTTTGTATGCGATATTTAACACATATTTTCAGATACCAATGGGCCTTATTTATGATGTTTACATTAATCCATTTAATAGCAAACTACTTTGCAGTTAGTTCATTGGTTTTCACAAATTTAAATAACACAAGGCTAGTCTTATTACTGCAGAGTTATTTAAAATATGATAGCTTATCAAATCCAGTAAATTTAAGTAAAAAGGAACCAGTGATCTTAGGAATTGACGCAAAAAGTATATAAAATTATATTCTATTTTTTTATATATATTTATTAATCTATTTTAGTTAGAGATCTTTGCAGTTTCGACATAAAACTGGGGACCTCACTGAAACATTTGCCACAATTATTAAATGCGAATGAATTAAAGACGTTGACTGACACCTATGAAAATAAGAAATATTTGCTTGTACCTGACTTAAATAAGAGAACAATATATGTGGCACTGGCAAATGATGAAACTCCTGATGATGTTTTAACAGCGTACTTTCATGCTGTCATGCTATCATTGACTTTATGTTTATATAATAAAATTCCAATGGTAAGGATTAAAGTACGCTAATTCCCAGATTTTACATTAGAAATTTCAGAATGTGAGCACAAAAAGGCAGTTACATCATGTTACACCTATTGTTCGATTGACTAATGCTATGAAAGATTTTACCAAAAATGAATCAAATATCATAAAGAATGTACCATTACAAATGTTGCAATGCTTGAATGACTTTATTAAGCAAGAAGTTACAATGTTCTTCACAGCTTTAAAAGTCAATGGTGAGTTATGTGATAAATACAATAAGCACATAAATCCGACTTTTTTCTTGTTTAGGTTGGTCTTTAGAAACACATTCATTAGAAATTGGGGAGTGGAGATGCAATTGGGTTGACAGGATAAGTGAAAAGAAGCATCAATAAATTTTTAATAATATTAGGTGCTCTTCAAATAAAAGGTGTTGGTATATATGTTGCTGTAACATTGTTTTTTTTTACATATTTTAAACAATAAATGTTGTTAATATAAAATTAATATATTTTCATTATTTAAATGTAATTTTTAACTAAACAACAAAAATGTTATGAATTTGGTGTTTCCTCTTTTGGGCCTGTTTGTGATAAATGTTTTACAATGTCTACCCAATTCCATCCCCTTGGTCTCTCACCACTTGCATCTACTTTATTCCATTGCCTCCTTTTCTGGGCTTTTGTTAATTGCTCCTTTTTAGGTACTTTCTTTGCAGATTCCTGATTTTGTGATTCAGATATATCTAACTTATCAAGTTCTATCTTTGTCTCTGCCTCTTCAGGCATTTCCTCTATTAACTCATCAAACTTTTCTTTTACATACTCAAATAAAGAATAAGTCATTGATGTTCCTAAAAATTGCTCAGACCATGCAGAAACTAACTGTACAACCTTCTCCTTAAATTGATTGGAACTAAAATCAAATGCTTTAAGTAATTTGCTCATGAATATTTTACAAGTGATAGCTACATATGCTTATTATAAAAAGTATCCATGTTAATCAAAGGTTTCTCCTCTGGATAATTTTTACCCCATTCTAATTCTAGTAAAAATGATTTGTTATTATTGTCTTCACCATACTGAAACAATTGTGTAATACAAAGTATTATCATCATTATTAAATATTACCTTATACTGGAAAATCAGAGGCGTTAATTGTTTAAAATTGTTGTCCCCATCGTAAATTGATAATAATACCTCCCTTTCTTCTTCTTGCAACTCTAGTTCAGACATTATTCAACTTATTGTTTTGAAATTAAACATCCATTATTACAAATTTAATTATAAATGTTTCAGTGTCATTTTAAAGAATAATTCTACTAATTATTTAAAAATTAGATGCCATAATAAATTAATAACCTAACAAATCCTCAATAATAATGACACTGACAAATGACATTGATGTTTGCAGTATTTTGGAACTAGGAATTGCCAGCACAAAATTAAAAATTTAGGCTCTAAAATTCAAACTTTTAAAACTTATAATCTATAATAACTTATCAAAATATATTTAATGACCTTTTTATTAAAAATATTTAAAAAAGTTGCATAAATACTTGATAGTTATCTTGCAATTTATTACAATCGAAGGTATTATTAATATTTTCATCATGCTATAAATCAATAAATCACTAAGCATTCAATAATATTTACTTTTTAATTACTATTAAAATTAATAAATTGATTAGTTATAGAGGCGTCAAAAAGTCTAATGCCTAAATTTCTGTTTTCTCATTTCATATATCGAAATTTATAGTTTAAAGTTTTTAAGAGCTACATTCTCAAGAAAGAGGCACAAAGAAAAAAAAAACTTTCATTTCTCTTGTTTTATTAACATATTTCAATGGACAAGATGTTCTACACAATAACGGCGATCATAAATTTGAAGAATTGGATCGTCTTTTTGATGGCCTATTTTTGCGTATTGTTCCTACTTTTGACGATGTCATGCTTGAAAGGTACATAACACCATTCCTGATAATTAAAAAGAGTGACAGAGAAGAACAGAAATAGAAATTAACATTTTCTGATTCTTGAATCATCATATTAATACATTACTTTATGTAAATGATAATTGCATCTTTCAGATCTTTATTGCTACGTGAAGATGTCGTCAGCCAGTTGCGATCAAAATCAAAACTATTATTGTCGTGACAAACATCGTGAGGATAAATGTAGACAAAAATGTAATTAATTAACAACAATAAACTAATTCTGCTGAAAATTATTTTGCAACAAATTATTACAGATAAAAGTGTAATTGTCCTTGCCACATCTTGCCTAAAGAAAAACAAAGACAATCAAATCTCAATCGTAGCTAGCCTATAACGTCTACTATTCGTGTTCCTCACTAACACTTTGTTCAGTTGTCGCCTGTTGAGCGACATCAATTTCGCTAGTCCACCGATCGTTACGTAACCGGTGCCGTAACCTTTGCCTTTCGCGAAACTAAAACCGCCGTTCGTAACATAGCCGATTATTTCGTGCGAGCACGAGTCTTTTATCGACGCCGTCTCCCGTGGTAACCATAACTGCTGCATTCGTTCGTTAAACTCTCTGATAACTTGCAGATGCGTTTTCCGATTTGACTAAAACGAAATTATTCGAATTAATAAAACATTGCATCAGTTAAAAAATCGTCCGTACGGTTTCAATGTCGTTTTCATCTTTCTTCGCCTTCCGTTTACGTCTCAATCGTTTCAGCAACGTACGATGAGCAACACGTAATTCATTTCTTAACTCTTCGCTTGCGTCTGCTTTACGCGGTTCAATTGGCAGTTCAGATAAATCCTCGCCGGCGTTCGGTAGACAAATCAACGCGTTAAAGTTTGGTCTACCATCAGACAACATAGTTACTTTAATGGGTACGATATAATTGTACGAATCTATGTGGAGATCGGTCGATTTGTTTCTTTTCGCTCTCAAGCTTTCCTAAAATCAAAACAAACGTTAAACTGATATTAATATTTTAATAGCAATACTAGGAATTATGAAGAAAGTCAGTTTGGAAATTTGGATGGAGCTGAATCTGATTTGATCACCTTTAAATCGTTTAACCTTTTAACGTCCCTCAATACGGACGCACAGGTGCCATCGCCGCCCCATTCCGCCACGAGCCGATTCCAATCCACTCGAAATGGACAAACCACCGCCAGTTTATTGTAATTGATACGTTTGTTCGGCGGTCTACGAAAATAGGTCGATTTAATTTGACTTTCAATTCGTCGCGATTCAGTTTCGCCAGCTTTCGTGTCTGGCGGAAACGCTGCGTTCGTCGTCCTCGTAGTTCTCCCGCTCGATTCGTAATCGATCGAGTTCGTCTCTCTAATACCGCCCGGTTTCGCACCGTACATTATCAGCGACAACCAAAACGGCTGAGCCCAACCGCCAGGTAGGATGACGTCCCAACCGCTGCAGAAACCTAAGATTTTCCACGTCCGCAAAGGCGAAAAGCATTGAAATTATTTTGTAAAGCATAGAGGTGTGATTCTTACCTGAACCGTTATCATCATCACCAGGTCTTTGTATCAGCAAGATCGGTACTGGTGAACCGGTTTCGTTTAGGTCCGTTCCAGGAACGAGTAACTTGCTACGCAAATTGTTAATGCATTCATTTGATTGTTTCGTCTCTTTGACCATTGCTCTAATATTATGATCCCATATGGGTCCGTGGCATATGTTGACTGGGTGCGATAACGCAGATTCGTGAGTCTCGGGACACGCATTCGAAGCCACTTTCGTTCGCTTACGTGGTAAACGATATCGTGGATCGGAAACGATTAAACTAATCACCATGTGTGGTGATAATTCCGAACAATTCGACGAATTCTTCGTTTTCAACCAATAATCTCGCTGTTCCTGCAACCGATTCAAATTGTTTTCAGATTTCAAATAATCCACAAACCAACTTGTTGATTCACTTTTAATACATAAATCTGATAACTTTAATGCTTCATGTAGAATTGCATTAGACAGTGGACCAGTTAATCTCAATCGATTCAATTCATTTCTTAATTCTCTCATACATACACCATCTGAATTGTTATAATAAAGACATGATGATGACTTTGTAACACCAAAGCACAGTTTCAACTCTTCTAGAGACTCTTCATAATATGCTGCATGTATCCAAAGCCATATAACACCATTGCTTGTTTGATCAGGTAGTTTCCAATGGAAATAAACTCTCCCAATGGGTTTCTTTCCCTTGTTAAACAGCATCAAATTGCCTTCACGATTACCATTGATGTATGCCCTAGCTGCAAATGTAAGGCCAGTGGTTGAATCAGTTAAGGAATTCAAATTATTAATTAACATTTGCTTTATGCCTTCCAATTCTATGCAATTGTAATAGGAAATATCCTGCAATAAACAATGATTGGTAGTGGCTCTGTAACATGCACGAAAAGACTTGTCACAGGGTCTCTCTGGCACCCTGTAACCCCATCTCTCAACCATATGAAAACG
Organism: Hololepta plana; assembly: GCA_963695495.1. Lineage (NCBI taxonomy): Eukaryota > Metazoa > Arthropoda > Insecta > Coleoptera > Histeridae > Hololepta > Hololepta plana. The sequence continues at coordinate 13,225,143 of OY968832.1, read as the reverse complement.
TTTTGCATGCCATATGTGAGTCTCTAGCCATCTCTTCCTCTTATCATTCCTATCCTCTGACTGTTTTCTATCTAACAAGTTGCTCATACGCCTTCTGTGTTTACGCGACGGTCGTTTTTGCTTTGGCGGCAATCCGGACTTCATCATTTGACGCATGTGGATCTCCCTCAAACGTCTTGGTAATCTTTTTGAATTGTGCGACATGCAGCGTCTCCTCATGTGTTTTGGTAACGTTTGAAATGCCAGTTTCGTTGCTTTATTGCTATTTAACGCTTGTCTCATCTCGACTATTTCCTTGCCGCGTGCCAATGCAAAACTCATCAAATTAATCGAGGCCGGCAATTCTTGTTTTCCGCCAAGCAGCGAATCGTATTGTTGCTTTTCTTCCATGCCCCCAAAGAGTCGTTTTGCTAAAATAAAACGGTTCGAAATCTTCCTTTAGAAAACTTACAATACAAAGTTTCATAAAATATCGCACTTTGTTGGTGTTTGTTATTATTCGATGAAGGCCATCAATCGTCTCACTTTTGCAGGTATCTGCAACAGTTTAGACGGTGTTAATGTGGCACTTCACCACTAGAAATCGCAAGTTCAGTTCAAAATTGTTTTCAACCGGGCATAATTTAAAAAAGCGATAGAGATTTAATTAAGCATGTTATTGCTATGGTTTTATCCAATGTTTAATCAATAAAAGAACTGAATTTTTGAAAAATGTCTCGTTCCGATAACCTCGACGAAGAATTCGAAAATTTCATGCATCGTGTAACTAAAGTCAATGACATAGTGAACAAACTTAATTCTTCAGATGCGAAACTACAAGAAATTGGTATGTTAGAAGCTGATCAATTATTACAAGACAATCGTATAGGTCAATTTGAAAATGTGGATGAAAAAGATCTGCTTCTTAAGATCGCTTCGAACAGAACGGTTATAAACAAGAAAGCATTGATGAGAGACGATGATAACAGAGAAACTATGTCGCAAGGTTCGTTATTAGCTGAATTCAATGAACAATTTATTCAAGTTTCAAGAATTTTCAGAGGCATTCATGGAGGAAATGTCAGCGGACGCTGATAGAAGATACAAAACTCGATTGATACGTCGTGAAAAGTGCGAAACATTTAAGAAACAAGCGATGCTAGCGTTCAAGAGATCCGAATACGAGAAAGCGTTAAGTTATTACATTAAGGTAGATTTAAGTACGTGCTAGTTACAATTATTACAAAATTTCATCATCATATGCGTTCCAGGCAATCGAACAAGTAAAAGACAGTCCAGCACTTTACTGTAACAGAGCTCTAACTTACATCAATTTAAAATTATACGATAAAGCAATCGATGACTGCCAGACGGCGTTAAAATTAAACGAGGATTCCTTAAAAGCTTGGCTTTTATCAGCAAAAGTTTACCATTTACTTGGCAATCGCAAGTTGTACGATAAAGCTATCGAAGAAGCTAAAGCTAGAAACAAGACTCAAACGGACTTTATTAACGGTACTAGAAATTTATGACATATCAAAACCAAAATTACTGAAGTGTTACGTTTTATTGCAGAATACATTGATAATTTGGAAAATAGCGTAGAAAATGTTAAATAGTTTGATGATTTCTCTAGTACAAGTATCTATAACGTTACGTAATAGAAAACATACTTGTGAACTCACCAAGTATTCTTTATTAAAAAGTATATTTCTACTCCAATCAGTAGCTTTCTTCTGCTAATTGCTATCAAAAATTAAAATTGTATACGGCAGATTCATGCTCTATTGATAATCAAAGCTTTTTCCTCTTCGATTATTATTCACAAATATTTAGCTTGTCCTTTCGAAAACCGATCGTCGAGTAATTGGGCCTTCCGCAATACAGATTTCTTTTGTGCCTCGTCGAATTTATTCACTTGCAGATCGAGATCGCGGCTAAAAGGTCTTCGAACGCCGTCCGTATCACTTTTCTACAATAGAAATAATTAGAGTAAATACGGAATGTACCAAAAAGTATTTCGATCGTGGTGGAACAACCTTCCTCTTTTCATTTTTCAGTTTCTCCTGGTGCAATTCGAGCAAACTCCTTTTCTCTTTTCGTTTACTCTTCTTCGCCATCGCTTCCTGAGCGTCGTCACGTTTAAGTGTCTCTCTCGATTCGGCCTCTTGCCTCAATCGCTCCCTCGAAACACTTTGTTCGCCTTTCTTACTAGATGGTGTGTTCGTCCACGATGATCTAAATTTAAAAGAACGAACTCGATTACTTCTACAATGCTACCAATCGGTTGATAATCTCAAAACCTATCGGTTAAATCCGGTCCGGCGTTGGCACGAAACTGTCGTCTACCCAAACTCGATTTTTTTATGTCGGGTAATTCGATCATCCATTCCTCACGAAGATCCTTTACGGATTTATCCGGATTCAACATGTCAATTTTCATTTGTAAAGCCCTTTCTTCCAAAGCTAGATGGGCATTGGACAAATTCGTCGCTTCCGGTGGCAGAGGACCATACGAATCGCCCTCATCATCATCGTCTTCAAATGATTCTATGCGAAACAAAATTAAAAATTAGTCTCATGATAGCGCTTAAATAATAATGGGTTTTACCGAGATCTTCGGACTTATCAGTACAGCTAACAAACCCTGGTGGTGGCAATGATGGGCCGATCACTTTCTGCAATGGCTGCGATTTTGTTTCTTTAGTTTCGAGCATGTGAGGCGGCAATGATGGACCGCACATTTCGACGGTTTCTTCTATTTTGGGCTTCGCCACTACAGATGTGGAAATGGGAAAAGTTTCTTTAACTTTATTCGACACTGCTGGACCGTAACAATCGCTCGTTTGTAACGATGGACCGTAATTATTTCCGCTCGAATTTGCAGTGTCATCATCGTGTCGTTCTGAACTCCTCCTTTTCTGCTTCTTCGATTTTTTATGCTTCGAATGGTTCTCGCTTCTAGATCTAGAACGTGATCTACTATGCTTCGATCGTTTCATACTACAACAGAAAGAATAAACTAAATCGATTTTAGTAGTAAACTTTATTTGACTACACGTTTAAAATCTAATGTAACATTTTGACAATCTTCCGGCTACTGTATTTGATGCTTTTCAATAGACCGGCCGTTAGAATGCCTTTCAAACTTTGCCTTATGGACGACCGCCAAACGATCTCCTCGATGCACCGTCCGACAACGGTACCGCTGTCCGGGTCGTAAGCGATCGCGCGTAACACGTCCTCGGTGTCTTGTCGAAAATTGCCTCTGTTCCAAAATCGTGTCAACGCTTTCTGTGGCCAACGCGGCAACTGGCTTAAATGGTGCAATTTCGCTAGCGGACTGACGTCTTGCGTGCAAATGCATCGTTCGTTTGCGTCGAGAACCGTCAACGGATCCGCGTTCACGTCGTTTGCGCAAATTTTGTACATGGGAAAATCGACGTATTGCGTCAATAGCGTTTTAAGAAACGGTGCGTACAATTTTCTAAACGATGCCAATTGCGGCCGAACAATATTCGCCACTTTGTCCTTGTTCTCGCCGAACGTCATACGGAAATCGCCGGCATAACTCAAATTCGATATCGTGTAGTAAAATTCGTACTCGCCGAACGTGTCTGGTAAAATTAAAAGGGCCGCGTGAACGGCCGATTTCAAATTTAATTGTAGAGCGGTCTCCAGTTCGGAAGACGGTGCTTTGAGTATCTTGACCGGTTTATGCAATCTACCGGCTATATACAAATCGGACCATTCCAGTAAGTCTGTGACCAAATTGACAGTAGATATCGTTCCATATTTGATCAATTGTCCATCAATTTGTACCAATGTGTTGTAATAGACTTTCGCACCGGAATTGTCTTGAAAGTTCGAGATGAATTTTGGACCGAAATACTTCAACCCGCTGTAATGCGAATTGTTCGTTTGTAGATTAAGTTCGTGCCACTTTTGCGAGTCGTCGACGCAATAAATCAAATCTATCATGTTTGACTTCTTATCGTTGGCCATTTGCTTCTTGACGCCTGAGCCATAAGCAAAACAGAATGAGAAAGTTTGTGGAAATTTTGACAAAATATCCATGTACAATTGTGTACCGAGTAATTTTGAGCCTACCATCGCCATTTCCAAATGTTATTTAACTAGTCATAACTCCATGCCACATAATTTTCGTGTCGTTGGAAAATTGATCCAAAGATCGCAAATATAATAACTAACAGCTGTTACTCTTTATGGTTTTATCATTCTGTTCGAGGAGAATTAATGATCTTTCTTCCTTAAAATGATCAAATGATTGGAAGTAAAATTTATATCTAACCTTTAAATATCATCAATATGCAGTTCTTCGCCTTTACTTCGATATTATATAAATACCAAACCAAACATTCTTAACAATTTCCATAAATCATCTACTTTGTAATTTTATAGATTACAATTTTTGTATTAATGAATAATAACCAGATATTTTATACTTGAAATCAATGATATTTAAATCGAAGATATTATAGTCGCGGCTCCTAGTTCTTAAAGAGCACACTAACATCTATTAAACTTTTGGGAATCGTCTTCGCAGGTGCCTGTAATTTGGCGAACAGTGCAAAATGCTATGTGATGTGCTGACAGAAGCGTTAACCATACTTTATTTGAATCACCATATGATCTACGATTTATTCTAATGAGTTCCCAAAAAGGTAATTCCTCTAGGACCAGAACTCAAAAATATAATAATAAAACCGTATTTAAAAACAATCTACATGATACAAATCATCGAACGAAGTTAATTAATAATATACAAGTTAAAGATGTTTGTGAACGTTGTAAGGAGATCATTCAGTGGAAGATTAAATACAAGAAATACAAGCTTCTATCGCAACCGAGAACTTGTGTGAAATGTAGTCAGAAGAATGTTAAACAAGCTTATCACAACATGTGTTCAGAATGTAGTCGAAAACATGAAATGTGTGCAAAATGTTGTAAAGCAAAAGAAATTGTACAAGTACCACCAGATAAAGAAGAACAACTGAAATTAGATCTGGAATTAAAGCAATTACTTCAGTCATTGCCAGAAAGAAAACGACGTACATTTCTAAGGTATGAATACATTTAGGACTTAAAAATATTTTTGTAACATTAATGTTTTTGTTAGATATATGGATAAGAAGCAAACAGCTGTAGACGATGAGAAGTTGACCAAAGAGGATTTAGTCAGCAAGTTAAACTCTTTGAAGGTGGAAGATGATTCTTTGGATTTTGATTTTAGTGATGATTCAAATGAGGAAGATGAGTAATAAAGAAAATAATGTAGTTATAAATAAAAACAGTTATAATTATGCAAAATATAAAAATCTATATACAAATATTTATATACAAAATATATTAGTTGTGTATATATTAAAGTTTTTTTCTTAAATATCTCAAAAATTATTGTACATTTCACAAATACAAAATGTTATCATTCAACTATTTAATAAGGCTCCCTTAACAATACTGACTGGTTAGTTTCCTAATTTGTAGACTTAAATATTAATTTATTTATATATATATTACCTGGACGGGAATAAACTTTGATATGATGGTGGCAAATCTTTATCATCTTCAGCTAAGGCTGGCGGTGCAGTTGGTCTGGATTGAGATGTGTCTTGATCTGGAGGAGTTTCATTCAACTCAATGCAAGGCTAAAATAAGTATTTACATTAATAAAATGCATTATTAGTAGCAATTTAAATTTACAGCTTGTGCAGGTCCTGTGCTGTTTTCTGCCTGAGAGAAGTTATCAGCCCAGCATAAGATTTTGTGCATCTTACATATGAATAAACAACAAATAAATACACCAAATACCAATAATAGAGATGATATGGATGCAATCAGTACTTTATTACCAATTGATTTTGGTGTCAATATTACTAGTTTTTCACTACAATCACCCTCATCAGCACAACCATAATATGGACAATTGACATCATTATTGTTAAACAGCAAATTGTATATGCAAAACCTGCTGTGTTCAATGCATGATATATCGCTGTTGGTTTCATAGCAATTATCTGTAATAATAATAAATGATTAAAAGCATGTTGTTAATATGTAAATATGCATAAAACACACCTCTATATGTTGTAAAGACTACTCTTACATCTTGAGATTCAAATTCTTGCAGGGCTAACTTATTTATAAAAATCCTGACGTCAGTCTCACCATCACTATCAATGAATACATTTTTAGCATAATGAACTGTTTTATCCTGTGAATCCATGTCAATGAGAGCATTAATATTGCCACAAAATCTCTTACTTTTTATATTATGCTTTCTCTCAAATTGAATATAATCAATACATTCACCAGTTGTGTGATTGACACGTAAATTCAAGTTTTGTATCACAGTAAATATACCATCTTTGTGTTTCGAGAGAACTTGAAACTTACAGTATAAATTCTTTTCCCAATCATATGAATGGGCATTTAGTCTTTGTTGATTGATGACAAGTGAGGAATCATTGGTTCTGCCCAGTGTAATTTTCCTTTTCGTTATCGGCGAACACAATTGTTGATTTTCGATACTTACTGAAAGTGATAATGATCGCAATTAAAAAAATTAATGCACATAATTAATAAATGAATCACATTACAATTAATTGATGCAAAAGTTTGAATGACGAATACCGTTAGCACCGTTAAACTGTATTTACTTAAATTTGGCATTATGTTAATTCGATGATATTAAACCATATTAAACAAAACTTTAAAATAATTTTAAATCATATTAATAAATATTTCGAGGTGTTTTTCAGGTACAATAAATTGGAATTAATTAATTTGTCAAAATTCTAGTTACTTTATATTAGTTTTTCCCCAAATGCGGGAGCGCGTCATTTGAAATAATTTCTATCAATTTAATTTAGTAATTGAATTGAAACTAATTAGTATAACGATATATGAAAAGCTCTTATTTAATGCGAATGTAATTATAATAAAATATTTTCAGCGTCTTTCAGTTTACACAATTTAAACCGTTAATCCGCGGATATGGCGACACATTTAATTTTCAGATTGCATGCGCATCCTATTAGAATGATAGAATTATTTTCCCCGAGAAACCATTAGTTAATAATGACTTACATTATTTAATTAAATATCTAGCTGAAAATGAAAAATAAACCTGAAAAATGTTGGATCTTTACGGTCGTTATGATATTAATTTTGCGCTTTTCGTAAAGATACTTTTATGTTTCCTTTTGTTAATTAATTAAACTCTACACTCATATAAATGAGGACGACATGCTTCAGGTGACAATGTGCAATAAATTACTAATTGTCATAATAGATAGCATTATATAGACGAGATTTACTAAAACCATTTCCGTGTTCGCCTATTGCATTCGTATTACAGGCAAATAAATTATTGAGGACTGTAACGCACCAGAGAAAAAGCAAGTAGCAAAATACGATCATCTTTCACATATTATCGATAGTTTATCATTACTCACCTTGTGTAAGGTGTTATTAAATGAAGATTATTGTAACGTTTTATTGAGGATTATTGGGGATTCGAACGTCTCTCTCGCACTCATTTTGATTTTAACAGAAAATGAATCAATCATCAATATCGAGGTGTACAAATTTCGGGATTAATATAACGTACAAATTAAATTCAATTATTACAACGGAATAATAACAATATTTCGTACAATCAATTCCATATCGACCGAAATCTTAATTAAAACTTATTGTTTAAATTAACTTATTAACAAAAGCCGACGTTGAATTTTAATTAAATCCCACTTAATCGCTCGCTCACCTTTGGATTATTGCAAAATCAAAGTCTTATTGAACAATAAAACAGTTATTCGTTCTGTGAATGTTTAAGAAACAATCCTAATTGACGAAATTATATAATTTTGATTACTCAACAACATAACTTCCAATCTTAGAAAATCTAACACAGAAACAGGGAGAGTTACAATGAGAAGAGAGGAAAGAAAATGAAAAGAGCATAGACTTGCTTCTAATTGCTTTAAAAGCACTCAATTTTAATGGAAATAGAAGGAAAACGACACAGAAAAAAGTCAGTCAAAGACGGTCAAAGAAAAAGAAAAAATAACTTGGAAAAGAATCAATGAAAAGCACAGGGCAAGTGCTTTTAACATTCGAATGTAATTATGATTAGGGTACGTTACGGTTTATCAACATTTATTTTGCGTTTTGCAAATGAGGTAAATTGTAGCTCTAACCGATTTTTCTTCTCGCGCCGGATTTCTCCACATTTCCTTTTATTTGATCACTTACAGTGAAAATTATACGAATGCTTTTTGCTAAATTATTAAATGCACCACATGCTCTTGCACAATTTCATTTCCTTCAGCTAATATCATAAGTTCGGATTCTTATTTCCCCGATTCACGTATCGCATATGAGGAAAAAGGCATCTTATTCGTTTAACATCTGCAAAGAAGAGTGTACAACAGAACGCACACATATATTGAATTATGAAAATATTTCCTCTCTTTTTTTTTTCTTGCTCGTCTCTTTATATATATTTTCTTCATGTTTTTCTCGAAAGGGAAAATTTCATCAAAGGGAATTTTAAAAATAAAAGAAGAGATAGTGACGATGATATGTGCTTTTAGTCCATTTCTTTTTCTTGCCGATGCCGTTGTTGTTGTTGCTTTTTGCTTCGTTGAATGTGTAAGACCTCGTTAAAATGTACACATGTTCATTTCGCAGTTCGATGTAATGTACGAAACGTGTAAAACTAAGCTAAGTACCGAAGAAACAGGAAAAGGAATGTATTTGTTGTTAAACAAAATGTAAAAGACGCAAATACAACTTCGTACAAGAAAGAAAGGGAATTAAGAAATTCCTACTAACGTACATCGGCACATTGTTGATTGATAGTGAAGCATGTAAAGGAAGCATTCGAAACTTGATGATCAATCATCGTTTTCGGATCTCAATTGGATTGAATGCAAATGAAGCTTGAATTTTTGTCTGAACACACAAAATATTATTATTCTCTGAAGGAAATTGCATAAAAAACTGTTTTTTTAATTCCATCAGAGCTTTTTCTCTAAAGGATTATGAAGACATCACCAGATTTAATAAAGTAGAATTACTTAAAGCATCTTCATTAAGACGAGGCCACCGTTTTTCTTATTGTTATTGTGAAAAATACCCGGACCAATCGGTTTTATTAGTTTCTAACCTTTTTGGCCTCGTCGCTGTTGCATATTTTTAACGACTAAACTAAATGCATTTGGTACAGAAATAGAAATTCATTTCTTTAATGCTATGGGCCACAGAAGAAAGAAAGTCGCCTGATTCGTGAAATTAAATTCTGAATCGAGGAATTGTTTTCATCTTTACCTCCTCATTTTGGCATTCCTTCTATTCCCATTTTCATTAAAGAAATTGCCGTCATCATTTTAATTATGTCGGAAAAAACATTCCCGTTCATTTCAATGCCAAGCAAAACTGACGTTATTGTGCAAATTTTTTCAAATAGTTTATTACTATTTATAGTGTAGTTGTCACTTTTATTGCGAAATTTTTGCATTATATTTATTTCTTGTGTTAATTGATTTAATGATTGCAACTAACAAAAGATCAATTTGTAGCACTCAATAAGGCGTGATTCCTTAATAAGTTGTAAAAAGTTAAAAAATTGTGATGGAGAATCTATTTTTTCACGAGGATTTAGCAATTTATTTGTATTAAAAACAAATGAATTTTTGTTACAAGCTGCTTATTAACTGCTACAATTTTGGAGAAAATGTGTAACATTTGGTTTTTGCTTTTGTGATTTTCACCAATCCCTTTTCAAATGTCGACATTTTAAGAATACAACTAAAGTTTAAATCGAATGTAGATGCTTTAAATAATAATTCATGTTTTACAATTTTACAAACTTGGAATTATATTTGCTTGGATTGAGTATACGTGCGTTTTCGCATTGAATACTCTCTTAATTTCATAAAATTAATATTAAATAAGAAACAATGTTATTATTTCGATTTGTTTTCAATTAGACTTTACTGCCTATTGAAATCTTTAACGACCTTCTTCGACAAAATTATTTCGCTTACATTGTGATAAATAATTACGTTTTAATACACTTGCATTTTTCTTTCTTCTTCTACGTTATGTAAATGTAAAGAGCATTTTAATAATACCAACGATTGATAAATGGATTTATAATGTTGACATATCAACGTATTTGAAAAAATTTATTTCCATTTTATATTTTCCAACGCGATTTTTATTATTTATTGCAGATCGATAGAAATGGAATTTTATGAATTTTTGCTTTAAAATTTAAAAAATATATATATTTAGAAACAATTTTTGATAATGGAAACATGTATAAATAGATTTCACACATCAATATTCCGAGAGAAATATTATCCATTCAAAGTTAAAGTCGATTTAAGTTACCCATCAATTTGTTTCCCAAATAATAATAATATCTGCGGCTCCCCTAATATTTATCAGTTTACGTAATATTTTATCGTTATCCGTGACTCAAAACATAAACTTTTTCCTCGTTGTTTAATATATGAACCGCTTCCTCATTCTCATTGTTATTAATTCTTGTGTTGTCGCTAGTGCTGTTTCTCTTATCACGATAAAATGAAATTTCGTAGCAATCGATTTCCTTATTTCACTTGGATTTATTGTTTTTAAATAATTACTTGCTTACACTCCTTGTTGGCTTTTCTTAATTAAAATTATTGATTTGCCTATTATTAAATTTTTCCTGAAATAGGTTTTGATCGAATGGAAAAATGCGGTGACAATTTGCCATAACTTTGTCAAATGATAAAATCTCGTGGCAAAACTTCTCGTTCGACCTGCATTTGCCGAAAACGCTTTTTCGTGTCCTCTAATTCAGTTTCACGTACTTTTCCTTTAGAAATCCACTTACGATTCCGGATAAAATGTGCGGCCTCATAAAATAACCACGCACATTCATTCATTCGTTTCGAGATTCTTAAATAACGTTTATTACTCTCTTTAGTACGACTAACGTATTGATAAGTTTGAAACTAATTGAAGCAATATTCATGTGATGTGATTATGGCCTTCCAAACGGGATTCCTTTTGTTTACGTACAAATTATCCTCCATTTACAATCGAATTACTTTAATTCGTTCGCAATTCCGCTGAAAAATTCACTAAAAGTTTTCGATAGTTTTGTTGTTCTTGCCCCTCTGTAAACTATGAAAGTAAAACAGATGTGTCGTTAATTTCGTTCGATTAATTCAGTCGTCTGCCGAATTAGAACTTGCAATTTTTCATTCACATCCACCACAAATGCGGCTAATAAAAACAGTGGCAGTTAATGATCGTTTTCCATCTACCCAAACTGACTTCTTAAGTTCCTTAGCTAGATTAAACGAATCTCTTAGAGAAAGAGAACAATGGACACATTCATGCAATGTCCTAGCAGAAAACAGGTCTGTAACTGTTGTACAGAAAACAAATTGAAACGCACGAAAACAAATTAATTTACATGATGGTCGACAAGACACATTTAAGACGATTAGTTGGGACATTGTTTCACACGGAATTTAATGCTGATATACGAAGATAACTTTCGCAGAAATCAATATGATTTTTCCGTACCGGAAATTAAATGGAAAAAGATTCATCAATGCACGCGTGGGATTCGATGGATTAATAAAAACTCTTATAAACTACAACAATATGTTTATTAATATTGTTATCATTTTACATGGATTATATTTGAATTCTTTACATTTTCATTAAGTCAACAATAATAAATTTGCCATCATCACATTGAATTCATCATATTGTTATTATTATCGTTTATTATAAACAATTAATTACAGCGAGTTTAACTAACGACATCTTTAAGGAAGTATATCATAAATGTATGTTTACGTATATATATTACATGTAAAGTTATAGTAGTAATACAATTTTACAATATAATGGCAATAACTCAATTTTAACGCCGGGCTCATTAGCTGAAATTGAGTTGTTTAAACACGGTGTACATTACTATAGCACTACTGTACGTTAATTAACCGTATCATTTCATTAAAAGATTTATACGTCCGTTCATTTTACGAAAGTGATTTAAATGGATCGTTAACTCGTGCGCATTCTAATGAGTAAAATTGAAGAATAATACGTTTTTCTCTCGAATATAGTTATCTTCCATTTTAATAACAACTCACCAACAATAAATGTAATAGAAAGATTGGACAGGTCTTACAGTTAAACCTATGATTTAATGCGGTTCGTTTAGATAAGCTTCGAAAATGTTCAAATCACTTTTTGTTCTTCGTGTAACAAATCCTTATTTAGGGCTTTACATGTGAGCCCTCCGACAAAATTCATAACATGAGCGAAATAAATTAAGTCTGCCTTCCTTTAACACAATACAACCATAATAATTTGATGAAATTTTATAAACATAATTAGTTATTCCTCTAATCCAAACGATAATAAAATATTTCTGCTGACAATTATTATTATCATCATCATCATCAGCATCGTAACTGCTTCCAACTTAATGTTAACACTAAGTGTTAATAATGAATCCCATTTTTTGGGTGGGTAAATAAGATTATGAAAATACCTCACACTCTTATGCCAAATAAATTAATGCGAAAATTTCGCATGTACTTTATGCATGCGTATACTTATTATATTATTATGGCCTTTTAAAGCGCTTTAAGGCTTATAGAATTTTCACGAATTCTATGTGAATGACTCACTTTCGATGTTAACGAGGCTTTAATTCGGGAGCGCGCACGAAGAATAAGACAGACGATTAAAATGTTAGATGTCTATACGCTTTAATGCCGATTTTCGATTAGATAGAGTGAGATGAATCGCGAAGTGACTTTTAATGCATGGAGATTTTTTAAAATTAAATTCTAGAGCGACCTGAAAAAAAAAGGAAAGGAAAGCACCCGTTGAATTAATTAACGTAAGAGGGTTGCAAATTAATTAAAAAGATCGATGCCCACAACGTGGTCGGATCAAATTTTTTAAGCTGTTCGATTTTAATGAATTGATTTAATGTATTTTTTTTTGTTCGTTATTAATCAGGATTAAATTGTGTGCATCAGCATATTAAATGTTTTTGCCTACACCACACTTTAAGACGTTTATTTATGAATTCTCAACTTCAGACGAATGAAATTAATTTCTTTAAGGAAAACTGGCGTTTTCCATTAATTAGAATCGATTAATTAACGTAAGTAGCTAATGAATTTTATAATTTTTTCGTTAATAATACACGTTTTTCATTGTATATGTACATTTTCCTTCTAAAAATGTTGGTCGATAAATTTATTCACGTAAATGAAAAACGGTCAATAACAAACAAGAAATGAAAATATTTCGTTTAATTAATAACACCATCGTGACCATCATCATCAGCGTAAACGTCACGACATTAAACGGAAGTGACTTTTGTTATGTTTTCATTATCTTCGATTCCTTTCTGGGCAATGGGCATCCATTTAGGGAATTTGTTCAGTAAGAATATGTTCGAGAACGATTTACGAAATTGCTGCGACATCGAGCAGTACAGCACGAAATTAATTGCCGAATTTATTAATGCTAACGTGTCCATCAGGTCTCCTGTAACAAAAGAAAGCAATAAATTAATTATTATGAAACATTTCGGTTAATTAATGATAATCTATTGTTTAATTGTTGTTGTTATCATTACAATGAAACAATGGATGGAATTACGAAATAATTGGTAGGATCGTAAATTATTTTAAAGGCGATCATCAAGTATCGACAGGTTTCATTGTGCTTAAATCGATTTAACCCTCATTTGTTCAATTTCTTTTTGAGCTCATTGTTTGCAAAATTATACATTACGAAAACGATGGTTTATTGCGATGAATATTATTATGATCATAATGTAATTAAAAGTACAATTAAATAAACGTTATTTACTATACTATATTTTGTTAACATTTAGCATGAATATTGAAAAGGGAAATATTGTTGATGGAAGAGAAAAATAAAATAGGAACGGATTTTTTTACGTCCCCTGTCATTATTGCGTTACAAAATTTTTCCGTTCGCAATTTTTATGTAAATATGTGATATAGAGCATTGAGAGTTAATTAAGATTTGCTTTTCCTTGGGCAAAAAATAAAAGAAGCGAAGCAGATATTTTTTAATGATCGAGCAAAAGTTTGCAAAGACAAACAACGAGATACGATTCCCCCCATTTAATTTACCGATAATTTAATTTTTTTCTTTCAGATATATTATACATATATAAAATGGAATGGAGTTTCTATTTAATTCATAAGAAATGCAAGGAGAAAAAAAAACGTGAAAAGGATATTTTGCATGTTTTTTATCTAGACTTGAAATTCCGTTATATGCTTACAAGAAGAATAAGCTCGTTAAAAGAATCATAAAATGTTCTCTCGTAATGTATTATACTTTAACGTCTTCTGAGAAAAATTTATAAAACACTAACAGTATTTGCATTTTCTGTTTTTTAACATTAAATTATTAAAGCTTTACTCCTCATTAAACGTGCACAAACAAATAAAGTTTGTCATAGACGTCTGTTTGTAACATGCGGCATGAATTTTCCTGAAACAACTTTCTTTTTATAAAGAAAATAAAATTTAGTGAAAACTAAATAACATGATCTCATGTTGGTCGTGTGAGTGGGCAGTGAAAATTGTTTGGATAATGGATAATCATTTTTCATGCAGTTCTCGCCGAAATGTAGCAAAATAATGTCTGTATACGTGTTTATATTTATTATTTTCTTCCTTTGTACAGACAAAAAAATTAATCTATCATCGTGGACAGTACAATAAATAAATTGCAAAGATAAATTTGATACTAAACTGAAAAAGTAAAGATAAGAAGCATTAACGATAAAGTAACAGTTGTTGGATTAATTGTATCTACAGCAAAAACTAGTAGCAATTATTTAAACGTGCAAATAATTCGAGGGAAAGTTTTAGAATTTATAATTGCAATAAACTGTTAGATTATTATTAATTATTGAAAGCTCCACTTTTAGGAGTTGGTACAAAGAAAAAAGTATATCCCAAATCTAATTTTATTCAGTTTATAAACAAACTTGTAAACGATAGTATTTTAACATTTCTTGCTACAACATGTATTGTTACATAAGTTAGAAAGAGTTATTCTTCACTCATTGTTTAAGCTCCATTATCCCTCTGCTATTTAATTTCTTTAAGCTAAATGTCGTGTCGTCTATCTTTAAAACAAAGAAAAAGAATGAAAACCTATTAAAATTTAGATTAATGTTATCTAAACGGTTTTGCCAGAGAACGAACATTATTTATTTACGTGTGGCTTTTCAGATAGTGTTCCATTTTTTGCCATTCTTTTCTAAATTTATGCAATTACCATTTGCTTTTGCAGCCATGTTTTATCTGTTTAAATGAAACGAATACAAAACGAAGATAGAAACAACAATTTTCCTGTCAATGACTTTCAAACATTTGATCAACTATTGCGAAAACTTTGAACAATCGTTCATAGCGACTTGCAAAATAACCATCCGTCTTGCGAATCTCGCTTTTAATAGAATTAATGGCCAGAGCATCTATCCAAGTTTCTCGCTGCAATGGCAACCTTATCGGAAAAGTATAAGGAAAATAGAGATGAAATTTCATTTATTTCCACGTCACATCCGATCTCATTCTATTCTATTGGACGCAATCTCGTTCCTTCATTAATCAATACATTTTTTCCTCATTTTTTTTCCGATTCTTCTTTCCCCGCAACTAGTAGTAAAGAAAGCTGTAACAGGTGTGTTAGTTGCATGAAGAAGCGAAAACGCAAACTTTTATTCGTTTCTTACGTTTTAGATTCGCAGTAAATTGCAATGTAATTTTAGCAATAAACTTGAGATTACAGTTTTATGTCTCTTTTTATATCCGGTTTCCTTCTTCATCACTGCAAAGTGTTCCCTTTGCCATCTACTTCTTTAATGAAATGTTAATAGTGGAATAAATATGTAACAGTGTTGAGGAACCGAGAATCATGTAATTCAATCCATGTTGTTGACATGTTGCTGTGATAATGATAATCGTCATCGTCAGCTTGAGAACGGTGATGACGATGATAATTTTATTGTTATTCTGACAATGTTATAGCTATTTTGATTTATAATATTTGTATTTAAGCGTTATGCAAATATGCAAAATTACCCATATGTATCAAAATGGATTGTTACTGTTATATTCGCACACGCATACATTCCGCAGCACCATCATTTATAGACAGTCGTGTGTTTTACGATAATAATATTCAAGGATTTAATGTGGGCTATATCAATAAACTAAGGCATTCATTGTTAATACGCAAGTGAATGTCTTAATAAAAGTGCATCCCACATCGTACCAATTTTCCATATAAAATATAAACATCAAACATTGCTTTATGTCCAATAAAAGTATATTTATTTTTGCTAAGGTTGCCCAAAAAAATACGAGGGCAAGTTAGAAAGAAGTCCAGCTATGAAAGACTCATATAACTCTCGACAATTTTTTCACTTTTTTTGACATTCAAATGTGTCGCAGTTACTCCATGGAAGAAGCTTCTTAAATGAAATTAATTATTTTCCAAAGAACGTTTATTAACGGGATATAAGACAAACAAATAATCTTACGATTATATAGTCATCCAAAGACCGTTAACAGATTTTTCGATTCTTTCCATTACAAAAGTAAATATTACAAAGTGGATTAAGTGCACTATCGTTTATTATTTTTGCGGTCCCTCGAGTCGATTTTGCGAGGACCCATTTTAACGTCAACATTGTGTCGATATTGTGACAGAAGTTAATCTACCAGCAGACTACATGCGATTCTAAAGGGACATTCTGCCAAATTTATTATGATTTTCTTAATCAATTTCTATGTAAAAAAATTAAATTAATCATTAGCCAATTGGTATCACAATAAGTCAAAGGATAATTCACTGTCAATAATTTTTATATTCGGGAAATAAATAAACAAAAAAGAATTTCTTATAAACTCGCTTCAAATTATGGATTGTTAATCTCGAATGATTTTACGTGCAATTACTGAAGGAAACATCTGACGTTAATTGAGGAATCATACTGGAAAAGTATCAAATTATGGATCGATCTAGCCATTCCGAAATTTTACTGTCTTTCGTTCCAGGTCGTGCCCTAAATTTCTTTTAATTATTTTCTAAAGCTCACAACGTATGAAATTAATATTCCCTCGATTACTTCTTATTCCTTTCGTCGTATAAGGTAGCACAGCAAGTAAACGAAACTTGATTTATTATTGTTCCCTACAAACTTGTTAGTTATTATTCGTCTCTGGTTGTTGTAAAACTTTATGGGTTCTGCTTTCGAGAATGAACAAACAACACGAGCGATGGTTATAAGTAGTTAATAACACCGTGCGCCAAAGCGAGTATCACTTTCAGTTGCACGTCTACTTTTTGAAATGAGAGAATTACAACAACTACAAATAAATAAAGTAGAGAACGAGAGTTATTTACTTAAACCTCCAAGTAAACGATTTTGCGGTTTAAGCGTTGCTTTTCTTTAAAGAAAATTAAAAAAAAAAACAGACGGGCAAAAGAAGACGATAGAGTTTCGTTTTGATTGAATTGAAACATACATTTAAATGTCTCTTCGTATTTATCATTGAATTATTGCTGTCATCTTTTTGCACTTTTTCAATTCGAATAATTCGCACAAACAGTTGATTAAATGTACATACAAAACGCATACTAATAACGGTTTTGTTATTTATTGTTATAATTCTTTTGAACCAGAAATAAAATCCATTAAAACGTAACAATCGATCCTATAATTTGAAGGTTTTTTTCATTAATTACTTTTAGAGCATCGAACATAAAAATAAACACCGTTTTCGTGAAATAAAAGAACGAAATCACCTACCAGACTTGAATAAAGCGAAATGTAATTGTAAACTTTCCCTTTATTTTCTTATTACAATTTTTTCAGTCCCGTCTTATTTATAATGCCCATTAACGTTTTCTTTTTCAAATGCGATTAAAGTCGGTTCTTCTTCTTAATAAAATAAGAGATTATTGTCATTTGGGAGAGTGGATAATTGCTGAAACGAATTAAAATTGATAAGCAATTTAAAATTTATATAAATGAATGCGAATAGAGATAGGACAGAAAATACCTTTGTATACAGTTAGTGTCGAAATTAGAAAATCGACGATGCGTTTTAATTTGGATTTATAAAACGTTACGGATTACTTTCAACTTTTTACTCGAGTCGAAAGAAAAAAGGCACCGAGACTCGCAAAATTATATCATTATAATAATTTAAAAAGCAATTATAAATGTTGATGTTTTTTGTTCTTCTTTCTCGTTCTCCATCTATCACATTTAATTCTAAACCTATTAGACTTTGTATGAAATTGGAAGCAACTTTAAACGGGTAATAAAAATATAAAAAGTTAAAAATAGAAAAGGCCCTCTCGACTAACGGCTTAAATTAAAGATTTCGTTTAATTTTTAATCATTAAACTTTTTCGGTTCTTTTTTATTTTCAATCGTTCTATTGGATGGAATTTTCCGAACAATTAAAAATTGTAAAGCGTACCTTAATAATTAATTAATCCGTTTGGTGCGATTCAAGTAAAAGGAAGAAAAGGAAACAAAAACCCATTAATGCTGTTTACTAAAGGGATCGATAAATATTATTTTCAATAATAACCGAAATGTGCTTGCTATTATTATTTGTAGTTTAAAAGGAAACGTAACAAAAGGAAAACTTAATTCAATCAAGTGGAAAAATATTTGCCAACATAACGAACTAGCCAATTTAAATACTCGCAAATCTTGTTACGATTATATTATAGAAACATTTATTTTTTCGCATTTCATTAGAAAAATGCTAATGGTAAAAATGCTGATTTGTAATATCACGTTACAAACGTACTCGAATTTCTATTAAATTCAATTTTTTTAAGCTTCCAGCATTAAACGATTCGTATCGAGAAAAAATAAATAAATAATATTAATTGGAAATGTACGAATGCAAATAAACTAGGATATACCGACGACGAATTTCGCTACGTTCGGATTTGTTAAAAAAAGCTTCTGTCAGATGAATCAATGTGCAATTGCTTGATATGAATTTGCAGATTTTTGTTTCAGGAAAAATACTGTAACATCCACAACGTTTAGGAATAATTTGTATTAATCACCATACGAAAATATTTTCAGGTTGGCGTTAAAAATATTTATCGCATTACTTTAGAGTGACTTAAAAAAGGGAATTTATTACAAAATTACGCTAGACAACATTAATTATTAACTAGTGTAATTTTGAAAATGAAAAAAAGAAACAATGAAAAAAAAACCAATTACAATTTTGGCAACAAATGACCAATATAAAAGCCGAAAAGCGAGTTCACACTGTATAATTCGAGTGAAGACATTTGAATAGTGCCACACCAACAAC
Source organism: Hololepta plana (assembly GCA_963695495.1). NCBI lineage: Eukaryota > Metazoa > Arthropoda > Insecta > Coleoptera > Histeridae > Hololepta > Hololepta plana. The sequence continues at coordinate 13,205,695 of OY968832.1, read as the reverse complement.
GCGAAATTAATTCAGATTGGATTACACTGCGTTATTTATACGATTATAGTAAGTTCTTTCAGTTAATTCAGTGTCGTAACACAGGAATATTACCAATTTCGTTTCGGTACCTAACAGTATACAAAGATTTTATTGAAAAACAAAGTTAATTTCTTTTGGTAAAGCTTATTATCTTTAGATACGGTTTGAATTGAGACCAGACGTCATTAAATCCAGCAATTCTTTTTTTAATGTGACCAATCAGTAAATGTCATATTAATTCCCCAAAGAGACAAGGCTTTCGTTCGAAACATACAACAGATGAAGTGACTTAAATATACATACGAATATAGATGATTGCAACAATTTTTATTCCATTGCTTTCGTTGGTTATGGAATATGAATATGAGAATTGCTCGATCGTTTTTTTTCTTTACAATTCCAAACTAATCGTAAAATAATTGACGATGAATCCATGAAATACATAGGAATACTTGCGAATTTTCGCACAAGATGATCGAAGTGCCTAAACAAGCAATATATTCGCATTATTTGTTCGTGCATATTTCATTTGCAAAAGCTGACGCTCAAAAACGATTTTCTTGTGAAGCACACTGTCGAATATTTAATTCGCGCCTTAGTTTCGCCCACTATTATTATCGGTAAGTTGTGAAGCGATAAGTTTTTCAAACGTTTTTGTTTGTATTTTAAGTTCTGAACGAAGTATCATGATATCATCCAATCAGTGTTTTACCAATAATCTTTCTTTTATTAAAAATAATTTATTGCGATTTGCCTAGTGAAGTTATTAGAAGTTGTGATGCGATACTCTATAGATAAGAGTACACTTCAGTCGTATTGCAGGAATTGTTAAACTTTTTCAAACTCAGTTATTTCTGATTTAAGTTTTATTCCAACAAAACACCAATGTTTATCGGAAATATTTTGAGCTTTCCCACTCGAATCAAATCACCAAATTTCAAATCTTTGAGTCAGTATTAATTGAGATATTAAATGACGAACAAACTGGCAGAAAACCGCAATTAAATTATAGTAAATCTTGCCCATTATTGTCTTTAACGCCATTATTAAATTGGTTTCGCCTGTAAATAATGCAGGCTGATCGTGGGTTAGTTCGTACATTTGAGAAATCTGAAATTTTATAATTCAGCGATGATACGTTATCATTATTCAAAACGAGACGCCACGTCAATATGTCATTGCGAAAATACACATGTTTCGCAATATCTATCGTTCCTTATGTACCATATTCACGTTAATTTAATAAATCTTTATTTTTAGCGAACTCCACTATATGCCCCATATACAACCGCAATTTCCTTTTCTCTTGCTTACATGTCGTAAACTTGTAGACACGTATAACATAGTTATTGACATTCCGAAGAGTTTTCCTCGCATAAGAATCGGCATGTTGGCAGTAATAAGTTGATGATGATCGCATTTATTGTTATTGTTCGCTACAGTATTAGTTTCAGCCATGAAAACCATCAAAATCAATTTTGTATTTCCTGCGTCCACTTCCAAACAAATCATTTATTTATTTGTCGAACGCACGAGTTAATACACGCCGCAAAAAAATTGAAACAATCTCGTTCTACGGAATATGTTCACGAAGATTGACCACGTACACGAAAATAGATTTGTCTCTGCGGACAATAAAACATATGGGTCCCTATTTTGTGGCATATGATGGGCGATTTTAGTTTAGACGAAAATGAACGAAATTAAAGGGCCTCAATAAAGACTGTAACCAAAAAGAAAAAAGCAATAAAGTTAAAATTGGCGCAAAACCCTTCGACGAGGCACGATTAAATTCGCTCGCTGCTCGATGGCAAATACAAAAATCCACGTGGGAGTTTTGATGTGCCTTGTAGATCTGATACAATTTACATTTAGGCTACCTTTTCTATTGCCTACTGACCCTTAGTTTATTAAAGCTGCCTTAACATTACGCTACCAGCATAACGTAGGAACGAAAAGCTCGAAATTACTGTATTAACGATATCCAACATTTATCGCTTTCGGTATGTACACGCCACGCTCGGATTAAGAGTATAGAATCGCCTCGTTCTTTTTGCAGTTTGATTTATGGCCATTTAATTCTTTTCGGGGTTAACTCACTTCGGCCCACCATTAACTAGAAGGGAAGCAATAATTTAGAACCATTTAAACTTAGGTACAATGTAAGACGATTTGCAAGTAATTGTATGGAAAATCTTGACGATTAATTTTGAAAAGCTTTTACGGTCAGCTATTTATTCTCCAGCATTTAATAATGTCATACATCAAACGATTTGTGCAAAAGGCCGTTCAACCGTTCCACGAACAACAAAAATAATAAGTTTCATGTCTCTAGGATAAAAACGTATTGGCAATTATGGCGCTTAATCGAAACTGAAAATCTCCTTCAAAAAAGGACAAATTATTAATGAAAATCGGCTGGTCTGAACACAATAACTTTTAATAAAATTATTTGAGTATTAGCAATTTTTTTATTAGTTTAATATCATAATTAATTTCGTAAAAAAAATTTAAAAAATCTCTGGAGAATGAAAATCCTTCGTCATAATTTTTTATTTCACCATGGCAATTTTTTGTCATAATCGATCCCTATTTGTTTGTTAAAATAACATTAAGGCTTTAGGGAAAGCGCGAAAGCCTATGTGAAATTTGGTGTTCAGGAAAGGGGAATTTTACATACATGCCGCAAAATTTCGCGTTATTAATAATAACAATAATGTTTTTATTAAACAATAAAATATTGTTTAAATGTCGGTCATAAATTTCAATGAACTGGATGAAAACGTAAACGTGAGCATGCAAAGGGGACACGTGGCAAATTGAAGTTGCGAGGGCAGTAACCACCGTCCGCAAATAACTGAACGTACTAAAGAATCGTTTCCCATACACAAATAATAATTAAACATAAACAAAGTGCGGTAGCGGTTTACCTTTATTAGAAAAGGTAGACGTTTCCACAAAGAAAAATATCGTCACAATTAATTCATTTAAAATGCAAATGTTTGCAATAAAGTACTCCTTTTTCCTCGATGGTACGATGGCATGAAAAACATTTCTCCCTTCACATCCATCCTCTTTATTGCGTCTCCGCTCAATTTAACCTATACCAAGTGTATATGAAATAAACGTTTGTCCTATTTCGGAGGAAACGTTGATGGCTTCGTCGAGTCCCTGTTGTTTGTTTCAATATCAACGGCAACAATTTTGGAGATCATTAAACTGGTAAATGTTGATTCCAGCACGTATGCCATCGTCATCATCAACGTTCTTGCGTGCGTGCTTGTGTTTGTCTATGTTTATGTATGTGTGCGTGCATACGTTTTCCATTTTAACGATATTATAATTGCGGCGCGTACATAACATTTTAATTAAATACAGTCGGTGTCTATTATCATCGTCGTTCACGATGGTAAAACTCGAAAGTTAAACTTTGATTTTGCTGTAACCCAGTAACAAATACTAGAGAGTCTCATTGAATTACTAATAAAGTAATGGGGAGACGCGCAATTTCAGCATTTAAAAGATAAACAACAGATTATTATCGTATTAGGGGAAACGGAAAGTTTGTTAGTTGATTAATAACTAGCAGCTAGTAAGGCAGGATTTTCTTTTCTTAAGGACCGGGCGCTTTTGAAAAGTTACAAAACTTTTATCAAGAGGAAATTGATATTGCGCACGGAAATATTGGCAAGTAATTTGAAGAAGTTTCAACCAAGAAAAGAGAAGAAAATGGGAAACTTATTACAAAATTTGCTTGTCAATAAATTCCAAATAATCCACAATTGTTTATGAGTTTGTTGTACCATTGATTGATAACTGTTTATAAGTATGCGTTCGTTGTTCCATTGAACGACACCTGATTGAATCGACAGAACAAACTTGTAGCTCAAGAACGAAGTAATTGAACATTTTGTATGGAATCGTCGACAATAATCGTCGTTACAAGTGGAACTTTCCATTTGTAGTTTATATCGATTGCAACGGATTCCTTAATGATACTTGTATAAATTTGTTACCAACTAATTGTAAGAAAAGAGAAAAACACGTTTCGGATACTCGCATTTTTTGTCCATTAACGTTAAATGCCACTGTTTTGTATTATAACATTCAACTTCTTTAAATAACCATTAATGTTAATTGTTGTGTGTTATTTAGAATAGCGATTTCGATTGAAAAATGTTAAATTGAACGTGTTGCCGAAAACGTCGAAACCAGAGAAAGAACTACTCTAACCGTAGAAAGTTTATCGGATCGTGGATAAACTTTTTTCCTGATGGGATGAAAACGACGTTAACAATATTCTCCTTCATGCACTTTCTTTTGGTTCTTCTTCTTTCCGATAAACTACAAACTTCACACATGTACAAAATTAGGACACGCGAATTTTCCCCACAATTTTTCTATCCTTCTGGTTCTCTTTTTTATTTATTTTGCATGTCTTTCAAAATTGTTACCGATGTAAATGTGTTCTTTATTACGTTCATAAAAAAATAGAAAGCGGTAACAAACGTTGGATTTCTGTTACTTATCAAGCAAAAATGTAACTTTTTGTTTTACTTAACACCAATAAACAATCATCCGGATGAGACGTTATTTACGTTGGATGAGCGTTTGCAGAAACTTCGAGGCAACGTGTCAGAATGATCAAAACAATCTAATTTTAATTTCAATCCAATTAATAAAACGCAAACGCTTAGTGTTAAAAAACTTTATTTATATCGATTATTCTCTGCATTATAATAATATATTAAGTTTTTCAAAAAGGCAAGCGCGAAGTAGAAAGTTATTTCTGCAATTTGATTGATGGCTCTTTTTCATAAACTAAACTGTATGTAACATATGCACAACCATTCATTCATAAGATGGTATAAATGAAAAATCAAAATTTGCTTCTTGGAACACAATAAGGCCAAAGTTCACACAATGTAAAACCTTTTTCATAACAATAGATTGCTCCACTGTTAGACGGATAATAAAAATAATAAATGGAATTAACAAATAATTAAAAATCGATTGTGAGAAGCAAACACGTTCATTGCAAACGTCGTTAATGGAAAATGTCCTTTTGTTAAAGTGACGTGAACAAAAATATATTTGTAAAGCGAATTCGAGAAATTTACGCGAGTTTAAACGGCGTAAAATTAGTTAAACTTTGCAAAAAATTGACAGTCAATTATTACAGTCTGAAACTATGTTTTGATTGAATAATTTGGTTACAAAGAATTTATTATAGAGATATCAGATAATTTAGTAACTTCAACTTTGGAAAATGTGAACATTGGCAGACTGCAAACTGTAACAAAAATTGAACACCGTAAAAAGTGTTGAAACATTTAGAATGAGACCACTGTGAACTATCTTTCCTGTGGAAAGAAATATATAGAATGCTTTTTTGATTGCTTGAAAGCGTATTTTAAACTGGAATTTTCGTTAATTACCAACGAAGATGCTGCATTGTGGCAGAGAATTGATTGCTAAACATAAAAGAATGAAAAAAGGTATGAGGTGCGTTTCAGGAAAAAAGAATGTAATTTGAATATACACCAACGTCCTGTAATGATGGAAAGAGCGTTTTATTAATTGCACAAATGTAGGATCTACTTTTATCAAATATTGTAGTGGTTATCTGATAAAATTAATTAATTTTCAGTTCGCTGATGCAACATAATGATCATATGCAATCATTTCGAATTAATGCCGTTATTATTCGTTTGGCTGGAAATAAATCACGGAACGTAATCGTTTCAATATTATCATCATCGTTATCAGATAAAAAACTGAGCCTATAAATCTCATCTAAATAATTCACCAGAAAAAAAGCTAAATTACCGTCATCATGAGGCGGTTAAAATCAATTTGGATAAAATATATTGGAAAAAAGTTTCGGATAACGAGGTGATTAAAACTTCATAAGTTTTTGCATATAAAAAAGGGCAGCGGATCAGAAATATTTTAGTAATTATTATTTGCAATAAAAACGAAAACGAGTGGAAAATGGGAAAGACATGGATTCTAAGATAATCTCATTGAGAAAGTTTCGATAATAATATGCAAATTCGTTTAAAATATTTGAGAAAGTTTCTTTATGGTTCAATTTAGTCAAACTACTTGATGATGCTTGTCGAATGGACGGAAAAGTGCTACGTTAGACTATTATCCGAATGCATGGAGGAAATTTATCAGCTTATTCTTATCAATACGTCACCCATGCATAATTTATAGATTTTTCTTCCAATTCGACACCTAATGCATATATTTTACGATGGTGAATCGTTAGAAAATGTGCCAATATTCTATTGAAATGAGGAAATGTAAAGGAAGAAGAAAAATAGTAACTCTCCTAAGAGTTTTATTAAGATATCCGAGATAAAGGAAAACTTCAAATAAACAACGTGCCGATATCGGTCACGTTAATAATAGAATCTATTGATTATTCCTTCGTGGATACAATTGGATTTCGACATTAAATATGCCATTAAAAAGAAACGTTATTTGCACGGCATAATAATAAATTCAAGAATTTATATTTGCAGCGCCATATTTATGAAAAGTACACTGCTCCCTCTCCCGCAAAGAAAAAGGGACAATAAACTGAAAAGTAACCAAAAAAATATTAGAAATAATCAAAATTTAGTTATGAAGCAAAAAAATATGAAACGCAATGTTAAAGATTTAAATTGAACGCGATAAAGAGTATCTCTTTTTACGATAGCTAAACTAAAATTTTCTTATTTAAATGCAGTGGAAGGGAAATTTGCTTTGCCTTTTATGGTCTCCCATATCCATGTGGAGAAGATGATTTTCTAACCTACGCCGATGATAAGAAAATAAGAGTTAACATAATATTTTCTTTAATCTCTATTAGAATGTAAACGTTTAATATCACATAAAAGAAAACCATTTCCACAATGGGACTGGCTCCTATTACGTTTCAGCTAGTTTTATTACACGGCACAACGATTTCAGACTATTGATACACGTGTAGTAAAGGTTTTTGGTCGTTGACGTTAAATTGCACACCCTTGAAATTATATATCGATAACACGTGGACTTTGCGTAGGTGTTCGTGCCTAAATATCGTCGACAGAGGCCGAGAGAATGACGATAATTCACTTAATTTATAACAACGACCTTTTTTGCAAAAACTCAATTCATATTTTACGATACGTGTCCCTTTGATTACTAACATGTACCCATAATTTATTGACGACAGGCTGTATATATCAGCATCGATTTACAACTCGCTATTTCACCATCTGACTATAAATTATTGTAATTTTGTTTATGGTGTTGGCAATATATTTTTCCATATACCTTATAGGCAATATTCAATGTCAAAGGCAGGTGTTAACTTTGCAGTTTATTGAATGAAGGAAATGCAAGCAATGCGGGAACAGCCCGTGATCAGGTGATGAAGACATTTTTGCGGTTAGTTGGTACCCCTGCTCCTGTTCAAATAATATAAGTTTGTCACGTTATGTGAAATTCATCGAAGACACGTTACTCAACATGTCAGTAGATCCACCATTAATATTGCCAACTTTGTAAAAGAAACATCATCATATCGATTTATGGCCTCGAATAAACACAGAATTATATGCCTGCGGTGAGTGAGTTTTTGCGAAGGAAATCGGCAATATCTTTCTTAACGGTCGATTTCAAGCAGAAATGATTTATATAACGTTTGATGATGGGAATAATCCCGATTTTTTGTTATTTTCCTTTTCGGCAAACTGGAGAAATATATTCTTGCCTTAAACGGCGATTGTTTTATTGCCCTAGAAGAACTCAACCTTCACGAGACTAATAACAATCTGGAGTTATTTATAGAAACTTTTATTATATTACATAACACATCATCAATACAAACTCCTCAACTGTCTTTCATGTTCAAAATGCGTTTCGAATTGGAATCCAAAAAAATTAAAAAAAAAAAAAACGAAACCAATTTCGGGAAGGAAAGTTATAACCTATTGGGAAATTACAGTCGGACAAACTCACAGGTCGCAACTCACCCAACGTCCGATAGCATTCCCGCTCGAAAGTGTCGCCGATGATCGCGCTGAGTATACCGAGGACGGCCTGCGGCAATTCGGTGATCAGGAACAACAGCAAGACGGCCAGGAGCATCTTCGTCGTGCGATCGGCCTGCTGTTCGGACGCGTCGACATCTTTCTTCTTGTGCGACTTCGTCTTCGCATTGTCCTGCTGCCGCACGAGCGGCGTCTTGTTCAGCAACTTTCTGCGTCGCTCCTTCGCCTGAATCAGCGCCGATATCAGGCATTGCGACAATATTATCAACAATATGCACGGAACGAGTTTTATGATCAAACTGTACACCCAAAAGTTATAGCTAACGTTGTGATTTAGGAAGTAAATCGTCTGATTGATCACCGTTCGATTATCGTTGGCGATCAAACGATCCGTCGCATTATTATTATTATTATCACTATTGTGATGCGTTAAATACGAATCCGGTGCGGCCGTGCCGTTCTCGAAGTACATCTGGCACTTGGAGTCGATGAACAGCGCGAAGAACAACGGTAACGAGACCAAAGGGCACACGACGTAGCTGAGTAGAATCGCGACGATCGTCCGGTAATTGCTGCACCAGACTTTGGCGTTTTGCGGCAGAGTGACCGCGACGTATCGCCATACGGCCAGTAAGACGGTCAATGTGCAGGAGATAAAGTGGCAGATTTGCGAGAAGAGCGCGTGAAACATGAGGAACATGGCTTTGCCGTATAAATAATAGTTCGAGTCTTTTTTCGTGAAATTCCTGTAAATGACGAACGGTATGTAATCCAGCATGACGAACAAGTCCGCGACGGCGAGTCCGGTCAGTATGAAATTCGTCGGCCATCGCATCTCCTTCGACGTCAACACGCATATGTTGATGATGTTCGTCAGCGAACCGAAAACGCACACCAATATGCATATGTAACCGTAGACGTCTTTGTAATAATTGTAAAAATCTTGTAAATTACAGTACGTATAATTAACACTAACATTCATCGTCGTTTACCGCTCCTCTTTCAACTTTAATAATTACAATTGCCGACCATTTAATTCGCACATTTCATTCCATTCGCTCGCATCGACGCTCGCAACTTTTAAACCGAACGAAATGTAATTAAGACTTTTCGCATGTCTAATTTTCGTTTACAATTCGAGAAACTCATTCTGTTGAAAAGCACAGCCTTTAAAAGCGCGAACTGAACGAAATAGAATAAACGGTTTCGTGCGAGTTTTGCGCGCAATTCGTCAAATGGCAAAGTTACCGTCCGTCACGTCGTTACGCCGGTACGTCGCCGATTGCGTCGTGCTAGTGAATCGTACGCTTAAACGTTTCGTTGTGCCGTTTTCAGCGATAGAAGCTAAAGGAAATACATTTTGTGTTCGCGCGCATGCCAGTTTTTTTTTCAGAACAAGAAAAGGAAATTATAATAATTTCCTCCTGAAAAGCTGTAAAAAAAAGAAGAATGGCGTTAAATAAATGTTTATCCTGGCCGAAGACGTGTCAACAGTTTGAGAATAATTTGTCAAAAAGGTGTTAAGTCATGTAGCTGATTTTTCAGGGGAAAGAAAATGATTTCCTTCTAAGTGGCTGTGTATTGAGAGTGTCAAATAAATACTTGGCCGAATCTGAGGATGTCCACAGTTTGCGAATACTTGTGTCATATTTTTGCGCTAAGAAAGAATTAAGTCATCAATCAATCACGTATTGAATTGTCGCAATCGCCTTTCGTTTATCGTGGAATACGCCAATAATTGCAAAAATGCGAATCGTCGTCCCTATTATTCATTCGCTTCCCTTGCAAATTAAATAATGCAAGGGTAACTTGTTTCCATAATATCATCACCCTTTATTATTTTGTTTTTTTCTTTGTTCTTTTATAATGATCTCTTCAGGCAACAAATTTCATTTCAATAAAACGATAAACTTCGTGCTTTTTCCTTTTTTTATTAGCATTTTCTTTTTCTCATTGCTGCTCACTTACATCCACTTCTAACATCTTCTCGTTTTACTTTAAAAGAATTTTTCTTCTTTCCTGTGCTTGAACGTACGTGCGTTCTAATATGATTTTCTCGGATATCATGTAATTTTTTGCAAAATTCTCCCCATCCTTTTTCTTTTGTTCATTTTCGTTTCGATTTGTTGGCACACATAAAACTTTATTTAAAATATCACATAGACAATCATATTATTCACGGTGAATCTCACTTAAATATACGAGACGATCAACAATTTTTAGCTCGATTCCGCGTCGAGTACGAATCAACAAACAAAAGGGGCTTTTATACTATTATAGTGAAGTTGCCATTGAATAATCACAATTAAGCTTCGATAATTGGTATTTGTAGCTTCGAACGAGAAATAAGCTAAAATAATCATTTACTTTTGCCTCGCACATAAAAGGAAACCAATAGCAGAAAGTAAGATCGAAAAGTGGTGACAACGTCTCTATTCTTCTATTAGAGTAAAGAAGTCATTATTTGTGATCTTCGTTGTCTTTTATCCTACATTTGCTGTATCTCTTTTCAATCTCTTTTCTACTTTCTTCGACTTTTTCGTGTGATAAATTCGATAAAAATTTAAGGAGATGCGACAGGAAGAAAAAGCAGCAAAAGTAAGAAAACGAAATAGAGATCGGATTGGCAAAATAAAGTTGGTCGAATTGATTATTTTTCTTACTAATGATAGTGGAAGGACGAAGGGTAGAAAAAGATGAAAAAAGTTGGTTCGTTGTCTAGCCAAACTGTTATGGATGAGTGATAACTATCGACGGATTAGAAATGGAATCGTTGCAGAGTGATGGTTTTAAAATAATAGAAAAACAGACGAGGAAGGAGAAGATGTTAATGTTGTGTAAGTAAAGTTGATTTGCAATTTTATGACATTAGCATAAAGTAAAAAATGGGAAACGGAAAACGAATCTTAAGCAACGGAATATTTATGCTTTTTGGAAATATAGGAGTTGTATGAGAATTGAAATTACTTCTAAAAGGAGATGGAAAATAAATTGCGCAACCACCCCAAGAGAAATGTTTAATTATACTAATAATACAATCTAAAAGAATGACTTGTTTCTTGTTCCCCTGGACTACTTCCTCATATTTCTTTTCCATGCAATGCTACGGAATCAGTTTTTCCAATTAATCAGAACCTCAGATACAAGAAAATGAACGTATCGCTTTTCTCGGTTTCATTTCATCTCCTCTATTTTTCCTTTTCACCCGTTCTCAATTTAAATGAAGAATTATTATTATACGCGTATCCTTCATAAAATATATTTTACAGGTAAAAAGACACCTTCACTGATACCTCGCCACCTCTCACTTATATTCCATCCAATATAAGACAAGGCCGTCCGTTGATACATACATACACATCATAAAGCCATTAAAGTTAAGTTTAAAGCAAAGGAGAAACTTTTTTTTTGCTGTCATAAGTTTGTCAATTTATTTTCTTTAGTAAAGTTTCTTAATTAACTTACACTTGAATAAAAACTGTTTTTGTCTCACTTCAAATTAAACCTTTGCCTAGGCCCATATTGTCTTTAAAAAAAAAAAAATCGCAAAACAGAATTGGAATGGACAAATTAAATGCGAATTGCGTTTATTAATAAAAATGTATTACATGCATCGTTGGGAAATTTACGAGAAAGAAAATATAAATTACGATCGTGTGCGAATCAGTTTTAACTTGACGTTAGAAGATTTATGATCGTAAAATAATGATGATATTAGGATAAAGCCGTAATAAAATAAAATTGGTATTGTTTAGAGAGGAAAGCGAATGAAGGAAAATAAAGAAGAAAACTGAGTGCGTCTTCTGTGTGTGTGTGGCGCAAGATCGAATTCATTTTCTTCCGGTTGGTTGCACTACACAGAAACGCCGTTCTTAATTAAAAGCCTTTAAACTTTAATAAAATCCCGTTTCGGTTATAAAACATTAATTTTAACACCATCAGTTACGTGTTAAACATGATAATTTTGATTTCGTTTAATACGAATTTAAAGTCTAACGCTATAAAACACGAAACAAAAAATCATCAAGAGGATAAGAATTTGAAAATACACGGTGATTAACAGCCTTTTTTTTAAACAACGCTAAGTTATGGTTAAAGATCATTTAACATCCGGTGTATGATGTTGAATGTATAAACGTGAAGGTCGTTTTGGTTAACACAAGTTTCCGCAAAGATTTCCTAATCGATATTAATAAATTCGATGCAATTAACTCTTAATGACAACCCAGGAAGCTTCTATATAGAATCCTATTAAATTTAATTAGATAAAAATATGGGGGGAAAATGAGAATAAAATGAAGTATCCCACTAAGTTATAAGGTCTATTTACGTTTAATAATATGTTTTGGCACGAGCTTCCATTATTAAAGCGTTTTAATAAGATTAATAACAATAAATAAAGGGCTGTTTTCATCACTATTATTAATAATAAGGAGGTAAAATATTATTCGTATAAAATGTAATAAAGCGATGATTTCGTCTACTTTTCCTCGTCGCCGATCGTTAATTGGATTCGAAACATCTTCAACTGGTTGCCTCTTTTACATTGTATTTGTCTGCAAGTCCTGGACATGCACAAATACAATGAAATGTTAGTTTATCTTGTGTCCCCGTCGTCCGCACTCGAAAGCGGAAGTTTAACCGAAGACGCTTTGTGAAATTGAATTAACACGTTAATCGATTTGATCCTTATGTAAATGGTATAATAAAACCGATCGTTCCCGTTTAAACTAAAGATAAACATTGTCATTTTATCCATCATCTACTGTATTTTGCGAACGAGAATAAATTTAGTTTTGCTAATCCTAAAAAATTAATGGCATTTATCCTAGCGGCCAAGATTTAAACAAACAGCAAATTGGAAAAGGTCTCTTCAATTACACGTTGTATATTCACGTAATACCTAAAACCATCTACAGCCATGGAGAATTGATTAGGTACAATTATTTTAATTGGCAATTCGAACTACTTAAAACAAAAAAGTGCAGTATGAAATGACAATATTTTGGTACAACTTGATTTCAGCAGGTCTTCAAATTATAACAATGTACTAAGTATATTAAATACGTGGTTAGGTTATAGAATGGCAAGAAGTACGCAAATTTCCATGACTGTACACTTATGCAAGTACAATTTTTCCGACATACATTCATTCGTAAAAAGGTGCGTTCTTGCAAATATTCCGCAAAATTACATGTGGAAAAGGAAGGGATTGTCATTAAGTCGAAGTTGCTTTGAAGTTCTTCGTGGATTTATTTAATTTTTTCCCGTTTGTTCTTTGATTTTATAATAATGAAAATAAACTAAATTGTTTTAACGAGCAACATTTCGTCATAAATTTCCTTTGAGCAATTATTAATTATTATTCTTAATTTCTAGCAAAAAAATTAAATCGCATGGGATTCGTCAGCCGTTTTATAACAATTTACGCGCGAAGAAAATTCATTTGACGTACATCAATTAACTCGTCTTTCGAATGGATTTATTTTCGAAATTTTCTGTTAAAGGAAAATGTTAATGAAAGCAAATAAGCGACGACATAATTAGATTATTTCAAAAGAGTGTATTTTGTTTTTGTTTCAATACACAGGCTAATTAAAAATATGCATTAATTATTTGTAGATAAGCAGTTTACAGGAAAATCGATAATTGCTGTTAATAAATAATTAATACGTGTACAGGTAGGTTTGTCGTAAATTATTAACCTGTGAATAAATGATAATACTGATAATTTTGCGAAAATTCTTGCATATTTCAATCACAAAATGTGCGAGGCGATCGATTTTAATAGGTGAAAATTAACATTATTTGCAAGTTATTTCATTAAAACCGAAATTCGTGATAATCATAATATTACACGATTTTCACATAATTTGCTTCTCGCTAGTTTATTTTAATTTCTTTTTATTATTGTTGAGCCAAATACCGATAATATTTACGCGAACGTTATACGCATGGCGAAATTAAAATTTATTCGAATAAGCGAGTGATTAACACAGACCTTTTTGTAAACAGCCGGGATTACTTGGAATTGCATAATTCGGCGATGAGTAGCCTTTCTGTAAAGTAGCTAATTAACAAAATCCTTCATCGTCGAATATTTTGTTTCGTGGGTGAAGAAATAATTAAGAAAGACCAAATTAAATGCTTACAGAAAGCGTTTACGTTGTCACGGAAGATCTCGAATTTCAATTACGAAAATCAAGTAACATTTTCCAATATACAATTATATTAAGATATTATTGCAAAAATCAATTTCCCATTTCAATTATAAGCTGTAAAACGATACGTTCGTAACTTGTAATTTGTTTTCTTGCATAATGCAAACGCGTTGATTATTATAAATCCGGGCGAGCTAAATCAATTTTCACTACATCACAATCTGCATCTGCGAAGGAAGCACTTAAACTGTTTCCACCGCATCGTCAAGCATTAACTTCTTCCTTCCTTGTGACGTTCTTATTAAATCGTTAATTATGCGGCCCTCAAAAAGCCACAAGAAAAGCTGAGATACCGAGTGCCAATAATTGACTACGATTTTCTCCCGTTAGTTTGCAACGCTTCACAAATATTATTTTGGCAGCACTGATTTGCGTTTTGAAATACACAATTTAAAGAGATAATTGTTAAAATGATTCAAATTATTTAAACATCAGTGCTACCAAAATAATATTTTCTAAACGTTAATGATTAGATAACCTTTTCTTTTGACATTTGAAGTTTGAGGTTACAAACCGTTGAAAAAGAAACGCCGTATTGTTCTTTGCCAGTATGTACGAGGGTAGTTTGATAAATAACTAGTTTTGATATATATATATTAAATCTATCGTTTGCTGGTCAAGACGCTTTCGTTGACTTTATAGTTGATTTCAATCGTGACTGCTGAACCTCTAGGACATGATCATTTCGAATGCGTCTTGTGTCGGTTTAAAACTCGTTCGCCCAAAGATGAACGGTTTCATAAGAAGAACATGAGTCGCCCAAAGTGGACAGAATTCATTCGTGGATTTCTTTCGCTATTTCACCATCCATAAACGCAGAATTTTATAACATTTCGAATTCCAAATTTATCCACTTTGTTTATTACTCGAAACACTTAAATCGAAATTAACTTTTAAGCAACTTACTATTGCCAGAATTACTTGCAAAATTAAATTTGTCATTCAAAATGACGAATGAAACAAGTTATACATCAAACCGCCCTCGTATTAACGATGATAAAAGTGCTGATTAGATTGTTGCGTGTACCAAGTTTCGTTTTATTCGCTCTTGGCATTGCATTTTCTTCTCGATTGGATTCCATTACTTTGTTAGAAATAACCTCCCTGAAGAATATCTTAATTATAATTATTTCGTATCGCTTTAAACGCATCAATTCCCAATAAAGTGTTGTAAGACTTTGCTAATTCTGTTATACCTTCATATGAGATATGTTTATAATTACCCTTGAATTTATGAATCATTTGTTAATTTTAATTTGCGCTTAATCCCGATGATTACCAGCCATATATTTCCATTATCTCGTCCGGTGGGAGAGAAAAGGAAAGACGGTAATAGGCGAAAATATTTGCGTAATGCAGCAAGTCGAGTTACAAATTCCTCTGCAAATATTTTAAATTCTCTCTCTCTCGGCATATACATATACAGCGTTCTGCAAAAGAATTATTTATTTATTGCACAAATAACGGTTTGTTTAATTTAGCCATTCCCTTAGAATGAACGTATTCGCAACGTTAACAATTTAATTCTCTCAATAACATCTTTCACAACTCACAAGGATTTCGCATTCATTACGACTCTTTCCGTCGCGTTCGCAATTAATTAAACCCGGTTGCTCTTAAATATGCTGGAATTAAATATAAAACGACGAAGAGGTTTTTATTATTAATCGATTACTAAAATAATTAATCCACGAAGGGGAAGCGTCGCATCGAAAACAAACGGACCCGATGTAATTGCTTGCTTCCAGTTTAAAAACTGTCACAATCGCTTTCGATGGTTGTAATAATTAACGACCGTTTTACGGTTTGCTTTTTATTATTTTCTCAATGTGGAAATGAACGGAACGGCTCTCCTGGGGAACCATTATAAAATAGAATTCAATTATCTAACGCTGTGCAATGCTAAAATTAGACGGACGACGGGCATCGCATGCGGTAGTAATAAATGAAACGAGTGCAATTCGTTTATTTCGAAGGAAAGTCGCGAAAGCAGGAGGACAATGGAAGGAAACGATGTTCATCCTCGAGCGATTTTGAAATTTGCGAACATATTTATTAGACATTTGACCATTGTGCGATGAAACGATGTACAATTCATTTCTTTGGAAATCTATCATTTGCATAAAGCTAATTGCAATTGATGATCAGCGTATCTGGCCCATGATAACAATGTACATTCTCTTGATTAAAAATGTTTTACGTTAATTAAATTCCAACAGGAAATCGAGGATTTTCTATTCGATATTCAAAATAGTATTAATCTATTACTGCGAATAATAATTAAGTAACAACTTAATCAGTATAATAAACTGTTTGACATTCTCAAACACTTTGTGCTCACTGACTCAGCGAGAGGTATTTAACGGATGCAAGAAACCGCAGAAATTCGCAGTTTCCTATAATGAAACAGTCGATTCTTAGCAATAATTTACATATTTAATAAACGAATTGCCAACTGCAAGTACTTTTGTTGTTGACGTTTCCTATGAATACAGGGCGAGCAAAAAATTCGAAACCGCTCTGCTATACTTGGTATTTAATTTGTTTGACGAGGATTGGGGTGATTTTGTACTCATAAGCACTCCATATTAATTTACTTTGAGAAATTTGACTTGAAATTTTCCTAAAAGCTAATGCACGAAAAATGATGATCGTCTTGTAACTTATTCAATAGCATGAAAAGTCTTATGAAATATTTGCATATTAAGTTTGCTGTTGCGAATCGTGCTTAAGATTTGTGGAACCAGTATGAAAGCGCGGTTTCTTTGAAACTCATTAATTTAATTTATAATATCCGGCAAGAGTCATAAACTCAATAACAACAAGCGTTACTCAACATTTCGTTGTCTGCTTGTTGTCTTTTTCGCACGAATTACACGACGATTATTAGCACATATGAAATATAATTACTTACAAATGAATACGTTTAAAAGCAATGTCGCCTTCATGCGAATCACTGCTAAAAACTTGATAATAAGGGAAATTGTATTTCCTATTGTAAATGAGAGAAAGAAGACGCGCGAAATGGGAATGCGCTTAGATTATAATGTAAAGGGGTTTGTGTTGTAAAGCAATTATAACAAAATGGGTACGAGGGTATAATAATAAATCTTCAATTTATGGGAAATGAAACGAAAGGGGAAAACTTCAATTTTTTTAGCGCAACTATCGAAACTTTTCTACACCGTCACGAATATTTACTGCTTTTCCGCACACATAATCTCCTTTTACTGTAGATCGTACATCATGTAATAATCTCATATATATGTACATATATGGGATCAGGAGCAAGGGCTTTAGAAATAAAGCAAACTTTATGAATTTATTATCAAAAAACATTAAAATAAATTTTTCTCCTTGTAAATACATAAAACGCTTAAAGCTCGAGGCCCGGAAAAGGACATTTTGAGCTTTATAACGGATTAAAACACTTATAAGAATATTGATTGTTATAAAATGTAGTTTATTATTATTATCGTTAATTCTAGTGCCTGACGAGGCATAACAATCTAGTTGCGTCTTATTTTAGGGCATTCATCACACATTCGTGTCAATATCTAATAAAATTATGTCGCCTAACTTATTCGAATCACTTTAAACGCGTGTTTTCTTTAAGGTGATACTTTAATTAAAGCATTTTGGACGATCGAGCCGGATATACGAACAAATGCAATAATAGGAATTAATATTTTGTTTTCAGAAAAACAAGCCCCTACGATCGTATTTTGCCGCATTCGTTTGCTTGGCCTTGATTGCTTATGGAAGAAATAACCATAAAGACATATAAAAATCCATAATAAAAATTATAGGGCGCAAATGTTTTTCTTATTTAGTATAATAAACAACTGAGTTGGAAAGAAAGGGGCCGAAGTAGTGTAAGATAATATTAAGTGTTGGCACCAGCTGAATATCGACGAAGAAAATGGAATCAAAATAATCGCGAGTGGACCACTTTGGCATTCGTGCAGAAAGAAAAATGCGAGGGAAAAAGGGCTCGTGTTATAGACATGAGAATGGAGTCCGATCGAAAGGGAAAAATGTGTACACGATATAACATGGGTGGGCCAGTCTGGAATTGTTTAAATAAAAGAAAACGTCGAGGAAAGTAATATGGGGATCTTGAGAATTTCGGCACGATAATGAAATGGACGAAAAATGATCAATGCGAAATGGATGGAGCAAAAAGGAGAACGGAAAACTCGAAAGCTATCGGTGAAATATTTGGATCGCGAGTGAGACGTGAAATATATGAATTCCATACGTACATACGCAATACAGAGTGTTAACATTTTTGTCCTCTCAATACAATATCAGGCTTGTAAATTGGTGTAACTAATTTTTCGGTACAAGCGAAAGTGACTAGAAGAAAATTTGAGTAAACCTTTCGCGTTATTGCAAAAAATAAACATTTGTATGGATAATTCAGTTGTATTACCAAAAGTCGATCGTATTGTATGAAACGTAAATAAATGGAGTGCGTATTTTTGCGTGCCTAATGTGCTAAATATTTCGGCGATGATTTTCAATTTGATTTATTTTTAAATGAACGTTTACACAAACGCTCACATATATTTAACTCACTCATTTTGCAATTGTTTGCCGAAAAAAAAAGGTTTTATACAACATAAATTTAGGAATTTCGTAAACACTATAAAATATATTTTAATTTCAACAGGTTTATTTTATATCTGCACAGCAGCATTAAATCAAACGTCTAAACATATGCAAATTCATTGATTTGAATTCGTGTCTACATAAACTTCAAAGCAATAATTGAGAATGTCAATTTCTTAGTTAACGTATGGCACAAATAATCGTAGATTTGAATGTAAGAAGAAAACAAAAGCGACACTTGATGAGTATGGACATAATCCAATAAATCATTATGATAAATCATCATTTATTCACCGTTCTGTTCGAAAGATTGACAAAGAAGAACATACTTGCAATCAAACGAGATTTATTTACATTTCGTGTAACGCAATCAACACTTTTTCGCATTGTACAATTTGTTGATACGCGTTAATGTTAGTGCGCTCGCCTTTTAATTTCTCGAAGGACCACAACAATAATTTGTGGAATAAAAAACAATGTTTTTTCTTAATTATGTATTAACTTAATTTAAGTGTTGTTGCAAGTTGATGATATATCACCTTCGATTGACAGTTTATTTCTAGTCTCTTATAATTAAAGTTGCCCAAAAGGTCAACTCGGTTTGGTGGTTGGGGGGTGGAATCGGCGCGGTCATTTTTTCTATTGAAGCTATACCGATTTTGGGAAAAAAACCGAGTGACCGATCCACCTTTGTGTCGGTTTATTGCAGGAAACGGCACGTACAAATTGGGTATCTATTGCCTGCAATAAACCGATCCAACTTTCCCAACCATCTGGCTGAGTAATAAATGGTAATATAATTATATAAAATAAATAATATAAAATATTAAAATAATAAAATAATAAATTTAAAATTATAGAAAATAATATGCCCTAAAAATATAGTGGAGCGGACGCGACACAATTGAAAATATGCACAGAAACCGACAGGCGAATCAACTTCTTATTGCAATAATAAGTATTCGAAGTATGACATGCATAATTCCAAATTAACATTTTTTCTTTCCTTAGCACAAGATTTACTCATGTTGA
Organism: Hololepta plana; assembly: GCA_963695495.1. Classification (NCBI taxonomy): domain Eukaryota; kingdom Metazoa; phylum Arthropoda; class Insecta; order Coleoptera; family Histeridae; genus Hololepta; species Hololepta plana. Next base: position 13,185,774 of record OY968832.1, on the reverse strand, counting down.
TCATGTTGAATTATTATGGCATTTAAGCAAAGACAAGTGTTTAGAAGTGTGTTCGAATTTTTGCATATAAACAAATCAATACTAATGCGACTAAAAATGGAAACAAGCTATTCATTGATCGTCCACCTTGCACAAAAGAACAATGCTAAAATACAAATCATTTCGATACGTTGTAACATGATTGCAAATAAATTTGTAAATCATCCATAACAATGAATAGAAAGAAGTGTGATTGGCGTGGATAAAGAAAAAAGAATTTGCGTGCTTGAATTGTGGCGAAACACGTGTCAAATCCTTCAGAAGACGTACACGTTTTCTGTGCGATATAGAAGCATCACCTTTTTATTTCTCTTTTCCAAATTCTCATTCAATTATCTCCCATTCTTATTGCAAATCCTATTCCGTATTTTCACTTTCGCACTTTACTTTTATCGCACACACATATCCACATATCATTCATGGTCGTTTGAATTTTAATTTAAAATTTTCGTCTAGTATAAATTCATCGGCGAAAAGATAAAACGGGAAACGGGGAGACGAAAATGTTGGAAGCGGCTTTAAAGAAAAATCCAATAAAAGTTATATGTCGATGAAAAAAAATTAATTAATAATTAAAATTATATTGGCGAGCCGTTAAAAGAAAACCGAACGAGTGAGAAACGGGCAAACGATTCGAGCTTCTAATAAAATTATCATGCTCTCATTATTATTATTATTACTCTCATCATCGTCGTTATAGATTATTGATGAGTAGCTGGTGCTTTCCACTTTAATGGCAACATAAAAGCCCTAATTTGTAACATTGTTACCTAATAACGTTGAATGTAAATTGACCTCAGCAACATTTCAGACATTGTGCGCGTTAATTGATTGGAAAAGAAAAAGCGGTAATAATTTTCCTTTTATTGTTACTTATTATTAAATCAATCGAAGATCAATTTGCAATTAAAATGGAATCTTTTCAACTTTAATTATTATCGCCATTGGAACAATGGTTTACTCCAAAATTTAAATGTGACATTCAAACAGTCGGCACTAAATAAGCGAAATATTAACCAACGGCACATGGTGCCAAAAAGGGATGTAATTAATGTATTGTAATCCTTGAACTATCTCCATCATCATAATTATTATCATCTAACAGTTATTTTACTAATTTCTGGAAACAAAAAGCCATTATTAATGTGCACAAAGCATTAAACTAAACATTATAACATTTAAATATGATCTTTTGGTAGCAGCAAACTATATTTTCGTTACATCAACATTATCCCTATGATGTTAAACAGAAATCGATAAACGATTGAAGGAGATTTATTTAAGAACGTTTTTCAACTTGTAAACGAATAGTAACAATCCTATCAATATTAAAAGGAAAGGTTTGAAACGTGCCGTCAATGCCACGGATCTCAAAAAATAACCTTATACTTTTCAAATTCTTTATAAAATATTCTAAAAAGTTTAAAGGATTCAGCATAAAGGATTTGTGTGCAATCTATAACGAATGTAAACGACAAATGTTCCTTTGAATCGGATTTTCATTTCATCGTTAAGTTTATTCAACGGTTCAAAGTAATTCCGCGAAATGCAAGCTCTCAAGAATTATAATTTCACGTAAGACTGATCACCAATTCACGTGTATGTAACCGGCAATGTGAGTTTCAAATATTTATTTTCGAAAATGAGCAAAGTAAAATATAAAAGGGCTGCGTGCATTCTGATTCTGGTTGTATAGATTTTTAAAGAAATTATTTCTTTTGTAACTTTTTTTTTAATTCTTCCAATCGTGAAATACATTCTGTAGAAGAATTTTTGTCCTTCTTTTGAAAACGTAATTGTTAATAAGTATTTCTCAGTTCGTAACGGTGTTATTGTGATCGATTCCATCCGAGTTGGTCGTTTGACAATTTACTTTTATATTCTTCGCAAAAAAAGAAATACTGAAAGTTATATTCCAATGGTTGTTTTATAAAACTGCTCAAACGCAGAAAAGTTTTGACTTTATTTTCATTTCTGCATTTAACTTTATAACTCCATTTCCTTCATTGTTCGCCTCCTGATGGACAACGAATATTTTATAAATCTATAAGAGGAAAATGGATAAAAAATACAAGAAGTAAAGTTGAGATGACTGAAAGTTTTACCAGTAACTCTTGCTATTTGAAATTTTCGGCAATTACACATTGTTTCATATCAATTTTACCGCAAAATAAATGACCCTTTGTTGCGGTGTGGATTCAAATTTTAGAGTTTTCTTCAATTTTCAGTTTATTTTCCACAAATATAAGACAAGTCGCGTCACCTAGTAAGCAGTAGTAACAGTATCTAGTAAACTGACGCTGACAAGCCACACAATGGAAATCAGTCGAATTGTTTAATGCGTGTAACAGTTATTGGAAAAGTTGTTTAAAATTTTCGATTGAGAGTTTATTTAACCGTTAATTTACGAGGTCGTTAGTCTCAACTGCTTAAAGCATTTTTGTGCTTTTATCTTATCGCTTCGATTGTATTAGATAAACGTGACGAGCTACGATTGACAATATAAACAAAAACTGTGTGATATTTTTGCAATTTATATACATAGATATATAGGAGCACGTTAAATTTGTGAGTATTCTCTTATACTTCTTATAGTACGACCAATATTTCCTTGTCGATTTCATTATTTGCACGACTTGGCATTTGTTGGGGCTTTAAATGTAATTAAGACGCTAGGAAGTTGATAAAAGGACGCCATGTCCGTTTGTGAGGTTTCTGTTTAAAACCGTACGAGAGATTAACGAACTCGATTGCCGGTTTTTAATTAACCGCTTAGAAAGTCGCAACAAAAATTATCAACTAACGAACTGGCGTATTACAGCTATTTACAAAACATTGTGTTTCTCTCATGGATTGTTATTTAAATGACGTTCTGCTTCACGAAATTCCTCTCAAATTTCATTTTTTTGTTTACATCCATCTTGTACGCAGACCTTTAATAATAATGCTGGTCGCTTTAATTTACATTATAATTTTTGTTCATCGCGTGATCTGCTATCCGTTTCCTCGACATTTCATTTATTTTCTACACTTGTATCTGATATTCAATTCGAGTGTGATAAAAGGAAAAAAAGCAAATAGAAGTAAAAGAGTTTGTTGCGAAATTACTCAATACTTACTTCTAAATTGTATTTTAAATTGGTACGCTTCATTGACGGCGCTTTAAATAAATTCAAACGACACTCCTTACTATATCCTATTTATACATGCAGAGAAGAGGAGGCCCGCTTACATTAGATTCTGTTCTATTCCTAGGTAGATGCACGATGAGTTCGAAATCGACGAGACGTTCACGTCGTCGTACGGATGATGAAATCGAACAAGACTTCAAATTGCCGACGATCGCTATAACGATACCAAAGAAAGATACAAAGACCGACGTGCAAGAGAATCCAAAGAACGGAGCGGAGGACGATGGCGGCAACTTGAAAGGTGTCACGACCAAAGAAACGCAAGAGGAATCGGAGCCGAGCGATAATAGCGTCGGTCGTACGACGCGTTCCAGATCGAACACGCCGCAAAACAAGAAAGAACCGAGCAAAACCAATAACGGCGACGCGTCGAACGATAAAGATGAGAAGAACGGCGTGGAAGTGGAGCAACAGAACGAGAACGCGTCGGAGGAGAAAGTAGCCACCGAGAACGGCGACAAAATCGAAAGCGCCGGTTCGGAGGAGGCGCAAAACGGCAACGATAACGCCAAACAAATGGAAGAGGAGCCGGCCGGAGAGGCGGAAGTAATGGAAGAGTTGGTGGTCGACATGGACGAACCGGAACCCGAATTGGAATTTGCCGACAATTCGGAGTCGGAATCGCACAAGGGTTCGCCGTATACGTCGCGTTGTAAAACGCGTCGCTCGCAGTCGCGCAACATACCGACACCGAAAACGCCGAAATCGGTCGTGATCGATATAGCGGAAGAATTGCAAACCGAGCACGCAGTAACCGACGAACCGGAAGAGGTTCGGCAGCAGCAAGAAAAGGAAAATGTTTGCGTGGAGGTAGAAGATGATCAGGAACGGGACGTTCTTGCAAAACCCCTCGCTGCCACTCCCGACGACGTGCCCGAGGCGGCGAGTTCCACGGAGAAATCGCCGGAAGACGAAGGCGATTTCGATGCTATTACGAGTACGAATGTGGAAGACGATTCGTTGGTAAATTTTAGTACAAAAGTTCAAATACCGAGCGACGAGACGCGAAACAATACCGATCTCATGTCGAGCGAGGAACAAAACGACGAGAGCAACAGTTTCTTGAACGTCGCACGCGAGAAAACGTTCACCGAGATCTTGCGTCGTACATCGTGCAGACGACCAATTCGCTCGTCGGTCGGTTTGCATAGATGGACCGAGATCGGCAGTAATAATGTAATGGATAGATCGCGATTATCGTTGCGACCGTCCGTCGAACGAATGGCCGGACTGAAACGCAAGTGTTCGAACGAGTTATCGGAGAATATCAAACGGACAAGGTCCGATAATAACGGTTTTCTCTCGTACATTTCGAGTCCGTTAACGAATCTGAAGAGCAAGTTCGGTAAAACGGACGTGTCGTCGAGTACGCCGAAATTGACCGGTTACAAAAGCAAATTGTTCGAATCGGACGATGTCAGTAAGATCGATATGGATTTAGATATTGGCGATCCGACGTCGGAGAAGAAATGGTGTTTGATAATGTAATCTTGTAATATCATCATATAATATATATTACTTAATGTTAGATTTAAAACTAAGATGTAACAAAAAAAAATTGAATGAAAATTTTATAAAATAAACGTTGATCGAGTAATTTTAAAACTCAAAATTTTCTTAGATATAGTGAAAGAGAGAGCCGGCAAGAGACATTTTTTTCTATACACGTTATATTACTATTCTTTATATAAACAATCGTTATTTTTAATACTATTTAGTGTTATTGTTTAAGCAGTAATAAATTAAGAATTAGAATAATAGTGAACAGTCTGTATTTGTTTTCAAATTTAGAATAATTTAAATGGAAACATAAAAATGGCAAAAGTAAATAGATTATTATCATTAAATAATGAGTTTTATTTTTTTTTTACTGTATTACATTCCGAACATTTATCAATTTAAGGTGCTCCAGTAATATTGACTACATGTGTGTGCTTTCCAAACACGTAACATGAATACGTTTATTTTAATTCTGCCAATCCTCATCGTTTTTGGTTAATTAATTAGCCAATCTAATAACTTGCACAAAGGATAATTAATTAACAATTGCGTTTTTTCTTTACTCTAAATTGACAAATAAGTCTATATCAACTAGTAGCTTATTACTAATAATTAGATACTATTGACTTTTGGTTACAAATCATCTAATATTAATAATCTTCTTGTCTTTTTAATTATACAAATAACGTTCTTTATAAAATTCATTGAATCACTTGTCATAAGAAACATTTTAAATGAAATAACAACATTAATTGTTTTGAGATGATAAAAAGTCCAAAGTTTACATCGGGGAGAAATGTTTAATAAAAACGAATTTTCCTCATTTATATTAATTAGCATTCGCCTAAGACTAAGATAGTATTAAGACTAAATTTGGAATTTATACATATACTCTATATACTTATGGAGGATTAAATTTAGCTATAATCATTAAGAATTATCTACGAGTAATCTCTTAATGGTAATAGCTTACTTCCACCTAATATATGCATATCGTTTTTTTAATTGAAATACTGAAGGGCAAGTATATAGTGCAGATTACTTTATATAATTTTCGTTTAATTTTCTTAACTATGATATTTATAATTATGGATTAAATCTATTTCTTATAAACCTAAATTGTAAGGCTTTATTATTGTCTTATGTTTTCCGTTCGAATTCTTTTTTCTTTCCTTAAAAAAATCTTTAATTTATCCTATAAATTCAAATTTATTATCATAACAATAATAATCGCAAATAACAAATTGGTTACAACAAATCTTAATATTTAATTTTAAATATGTTACTTAAATGGAAGACTAACATGAAAAGTAATTTCAAAAATAATACTTTAAAGAGGTAGTTATAAATAGTTGAGAAAACAATGATCAAAGAATAATAATTCTAAATGAAAGAAAAGGAACATCTCACTAAATTAATTACCAATTACAATGAATGGTAATATATACTAATTTCCTTGTATTATCATTGAGTTTTTTTTTGCTTTAGTTATCGATTCCTTTAATTTCGATGTCAACACTGAATAAGCTTTCCAACATTTAAGCACAACGCGTCGAAGAACAAGTAACATTCTAATATTTTTGGGCATTAATGGTAAATAACGGTACTTTAAAACTAATTTCAATATGTAATCAGTTAGTATTCTTCTTGTTGTAATGTTCCATGTCTAGCTTAAAATGCTCTCTTTTCTATTATACGTAGCTATCAATTATTAGAAAGTATTTGAGCTTTGGTTTTTTGGCTAACTATTTTTTCTCCATTTTAATTTTTGTTTAATCTTAATTTTATACATATTTAAACAATTCGTTATATATGTTTGTATATAATTAATCGACACAAGATTGACTAGAAATTCTAATTGGTTGTTCTCACAGTCATGATTTTCTTTTACATAAAAGAAATATTTTAAATTAATAATAATACTATTCGTGCGTGTTCCGGACAATTCATTCATTCGCAAAACGTTTATGTATGTACGTCGGCATTTTAATAACACTTTAACATCCTTAATAAGTAAATAAAAAATATATATATTATATTAATCCTTATAACATTTTTCATTTTCGTTTGGTTTCGCTTTTCATTGCGTTAATTATTAATTCTCTATGTCTCCTCTTCGACTTTAATACTCACTCGAACATTCCTTAGGATTCATCGGTCCGAATACATTTAATTCGTACATGCTAGCGAAACTTATGAATATCACATACCAAATCATAAGTATTATACCGTATTTCCTATCCAATTTCCAACCGTTCAAATGCGTTGCCACCAAAAGAAACACGACCGTCGATAATAGTGATAACGTGGAATAAGTTAAACCTAGAACAAATCATCGGAATGAAAATTATGCAAACGCAAAATGTACGGTTCAGGCAGTTTTCGGAGAGAAGAACAAATTCTGATTTGTTGAAATGGCTGATTAGTGTAAAATTGCTTCATGCGGTATCTTTCTATGAATCTGCATTTACCTTTACTGATAACGTTTACATGCGAACCCGGTATTATAATTGCGGTCTGAATGAACCACGGCAGTCCCAAACAAACCAAGATGTCGAAAACGTTGGATCCAACGGCATTGGAAATGGCCATATCACCATAACTAAAAGGGAAATCATCATTTCGATCAATTATAATGTCTAATACGGTGAAAAATGCAAGTTCTGCTGTTCTATTTCTCTTCTACAGAAATTACCCTTCTTTAATGACAGCGATACTAGATAGAGCGTCTGGTACAGAGACACCTGCTGCAACGAACGTCAATCCCATCACCGTATCGGGAATGTTCAACGTGGTTCCTTTGCAATTAATATGTTTGTATTAATTCAGTTTTAGAAATAATCCAAAAACAATAAAATACCAATGATGGTGATCATCCAAACCATGAAGTACGAATAAAACGATATCCAGACCATCGAGACGACGAACGTGAATGGATACCAATTCTTATAGCGTTCCGTTCGGCAATTCGGTATCGTTTTGCGGCACATGTAATGTATTGGATAAACGATCGCCCACACGGCCTGTCTGTACAAGCTACCATCTGAAATTGTTCATTATGAATCCCCATAGAGCGATTATATTTGCAATTCGGCAAAGTAACCTTCTGGTTTCTGTAACGGATTGATTTCTTCGGCTTCGTTATGACTCGGTCTGTAGTACGCCTGTTGTTGCGACGATTGCACCGGACCACTTTGCATTTGATTTAACGCCGGTCCGCTTAACGACTGGTCGTAACCTGTGGTAGAAATCAATTTAAATTCAGAGGAAGTCAACGGGAAAGAATCCGATTTTCCGGATCTAAAACTGCTTCCGACCAATTTTTTTGTTGTCTACCTTGATCGTTTTCTGGTACTTTATCCGGACTGCAGCCGTAACTCGCGCGTTTGCCCTCTTCGTCTAACGTCTTGTAGCTGACCAAACCGGACTCCTCTTGCGGCTCGATCTTTTTACATGGGACGGGAAGCGTGTTCGCCCATCTCTCTAACGGCGCATTGAAATATAAAGCTACACAGTAGACGACGTACATGAACAGCATAAATAGCGACTCTTTCCTAGAAGAAAACGCCAATAGTTATTATTGCCTTAATGTGAATTAACGGATGGACGATTGCGAAGATCGTGTAATAATAAAATCTTACCATGTAATTGAATCGTCGTATATCGTAAATAACATTATTAAAATGGATAGGGCGTAGAAAAAGCAGTCCCTTACTAATGGCCACCAATTCAAATAACAGACAGTGGTCGTACATAAAGCACATACGGATATAACGAATATTATATTAAACACGGCCGAACCAATTACACCGGATATACCTGTAATGTTGCGTAAATGTAAGAATTTCACATATTTTCGATCGCTATAAAATGATGGTAGCCGAAATAGACGGCGAAACGAATTGCAAAATTGTTTGCTTTCCAGTTCCTGCAACTCATTCACGTGAAAAATTAAAAAGTTTGCATATAGCGTAAAACCGCGAAATGAGTCTACTTTGGCTACAAACCATTCTAATGTACAAAGAAAAAGTTATAAGATAATTGATATTGGATTTTTACTAATAACAGTTAAGTGAACATGTCTGAGAGGTAATTTATTTAAGTTGAACACAAATTAGCCGAGTTTTCTATATGAATCTTTGATTTACTGTGGATAAAATTTTAAAAAAATTGCCAATGTGCTTCACGTTTGAATATTCAATTTTAAAAGTTGTACAAACCAAACACAAGTTTCTCAGCTCAACCTAAATAACTATTATCTTCATGGTACTTTTCTTAATTATCCTTCACCTCCGAGTTTTTTAAGGTGCGCCTTTTTTTAATTATTGAGCATTATTTGGGTCAGGTCCTTTTACAAGTTGTAGGATAAAGAGAACTAAATTTCATTTCAAAAAATTACCTATATCATCCTTAGCATAGAAAACACCAATAATGACCGTTGCCAATTCTGGTGCGGAACTACCGGCAGCCATAAACGTCGCACCGGCAACGTCCGGTGACATTTTCATTTCTGCAAATCGAAGAGAAATTATTACACATCTTGCAATGAGCCTAAAATATGACTATCATAATATATATTCACCTTCACACAATCTATCCAATGAAGCGACAAAGTATTCGTCGCATACAATCGATAAACCGATAAATGTGTATACGGCTACGATAACGTGAATTATGAGGCCACCGTGTCGCCGGCCCCAAGGCCCCATTAATGGTTTAGGAAACTGTAAATTTGTTTTTGAAACGTTAATACGATAAATAGAAATGAATGCGATAACGTCTAACTTGGTCGATGGCCGGTGGCGTGCAGTCATTTCGTTTTGGACGTAACGTTGCATGAGCTTCGTTAATAATTATAGTTTCTTTGGTAGCGGCAGCACTAATATTATTTTTTATGCTACTGCCTGCGGTACTGCTGAAAATCGTCGAAATCGTTGGAGCTGCCGTTACTTCAGCATTCGCCTTTGTCGGAATTGGTTCTTCTTTCACAACCGGCGTATCGTTTTGCTTTCGGTTCTCCACCTTTTCCGAATAAACGATGAATATTAGATATACGAGGAAGAACACGACGATATTAACGATCTTATGTCTTCTCGTTCGTCTCATTTTCTAAAAAAAAAAAAACGGAAACGTACTATTGTTAAATTCGAACAGGGCAATTAAAAATTAGTCAGCAATAAAATAAAGCAAACAAATTCGTTAGTATTGTGTTCTGTTCAATCGATAAAGTTACAAAATTGTGTAGGTTGTGAATAAAACCGATACGAAAATATTATTTAGATTTAGGTTAATACGTGAACTATTACGAGCAAACAATTTAATTAACTATTGTACGAATTTTTAATAAAAAATTGGTAACAGTTAGTTTTTTTCTCTTCCTCTTAAACAAGGTAACAACATATGTTAAGAAAAAGTGAAAGAAACAAAGGTTTTAATTTAAAAAATAAGAATTTAACTAAATTCCGAATTATAATTGCAAATTCATTCAATGTGCAATTTAAATGAAAAAAAAACTGAATGAAACTGCTACTTACATCATGTAATGAATGCTAACGACGAACCAACTAACTGGAAAGTGCTATTACTACTATTAGTTTATAGCGTCGTATATGGTGGAGGCGCCGGTTATATCGAATTCCGTCTGCTCTATCGTCGAAATGGATTGATCCTTTTCTTTATTGTTTGCCGAATGAAACAATCACTCATATGTATGGCGTATATATATATATATATGTGCAAATATCTGATATAAACATCAATGATTAATTAACAATTATTGCGCATATTCTCTTCTTAAAGCAAACACTAATTTACGAAAAATAAATGTTACTTAATAATGATTTGCCAGTGATCTATAAAGATGTTGGGATAGAGTTTATCGCTTAAACTACATATTTGTAATATTCAATTACGCAAAAATCGATAACGTTACATTCTGCATGCTTTTTTTTTTTCATTCATTTTCTCGCTGGTTTTCTGTTGAGATTCACGTTACAAACTAAACAATATAAGATTATATAATGTTTGCGGATGTTATCAAGGTCCTTTGTTCCGAAACACACATTTTACTCTTAATTTCCTTTTGTCCACCCCCGTCAATGGCGATTCTGTTTGAGATGATGGACGCATTAATTTTATAGAAATATATAAAGGAAAATTTACTTTTTTAAATTAATAATTAATTTCTGAAAAAATGAATCGATGGGGCTAGTTAATATCAATAATAATGGAATAAACTAATTTCCAAGTCGCGAATTTCATTGGTGATGGATTAGATTAATGCGGTTCGAAAATCACAAAAACATTAACGCGAATCAATTAATCGATACATCAATTTTTCTTCTTATTGCTAGCAATAATAATTTTCATTTTCGATTGATGTGAATAATAATAATGTTGAATTGAACGCCGTCTTTTATATGACACACTGACAATCCAAATGATAAAAGATGTTTGGAATGAATTCAAAACAAAAAATTAATGAATTCAAATACGTATTACCGTTTAATCCCTTTTTTGTCTAAAGCTATAATTAATGCAGTTTTAATACAATTTTATATTTACTCTCTCGCCCCAGAACTGTAAACGCCCGTTTTGTTATCGTACATATACTACACACTATACACCCACACAATATTTTATTTTTATTATTATCAAACGGGACAGTCGTCCAATTAAGTAGCTCCATCTCTTTAGTCTTGCAACAACGTTATTTCAATGAAATCGACATGATAAACTGCTCGACGATTCGGCTCAATTTGTTCAAAAAGAGACCGAAGCCGGTTGAAAAGGCACAAAGGTCAAGTAGAAGATGAAATATGTACAATCAAATATATTATGATTAACTTGTATGATTTTTTAAAACTAGAATATGTGTCTGAATCAAATTGAATTTTATTTGAAATAAACCGCGTAGAATACAATCCAATCTCTTTGTTCATGTTATATTTTATAATTTGGTCCATTTCATTGTTGCTTCGCTTTGTTGCACGTGTCGGTTCTTGTGCTTACTCACTCAAACGCAATTTCTTAGTGTTTAGTTGCAAATGCATCATTTATTCCTATGTGAAACACTGTAATTAAAATGCAGTTAATATTGTTTGATACAGCGCATTCATTATTATGTTTCTTCAAATGGAATTAAGCTTCTCATAAACTGTTTCAACTACCTAAAACAAAGGCCCTTATTTCAAATTTACGCTCGCTTAATCACAACATTGCCACGGGCTGAGATTTGCTAATAGAATGGATATTTATTTAGTTATTTCACAATTGGGTGTGATTTATTGATAATCTGTGCTGGTGGATTTCATTTCACCTGTAATCAGGTACAATTCATATCTTTCTCAGTCAAGATTAGAATTCAGCCTATTCGGGGAGATGAAGAAAAATGGCAAAAATGAGAAAAATCCAAAAAATTCTCTGATTTATGTTATTTTAATTTTATTATGAAGACATACATATGTTGCCACCTATTAACAACTTTTTCAACAACAATTTAAATACACAAATATTTGTCAGTACAAGAATGCATTTTCGCCCCAAATTTTTGTAATAATTCGTTCACCAACCTAGGTTTGATTTAGTTATTTGTATTCTTCGTTTGTATGTAAAGTGTTGGCTAAGCTGCTGTTTTTCCAGTATGACCAATAGAGAAATACGTAAATATTTGTTTATAATTGCTAATTATTGAAAATAAACAATTAACTGACCGTTAGTTACAATAATTTTGAGAATATTTGCAGGAATTGGAAATTATTTGTTGTAACATTTAACTGAATATTTGCAAAATCACTTAATATGAGGTTATGCGTATTGTTAATATGAAAAGATTACTATTTGTTTATTCTTCGCTCTTTATCAAATGATAAACGCAAAAATCAACTCACGAAGTATGTGTTTAATGTTTAATTCGTAATTTACGCCATGCAGCGAATCTATTTTTTATACGTATATATCATTTTTCGCAATTTGTATATACCCACAAGTAAGAATACATGAAACTACTAGCAATGTAAAATTAAAAATTAAGTAAAAAAAGGAATGCACAATAGTTTAAACATTATTACAAATGAGGACAAAAAGTTTCGTGATATTTCTATTTAGCATGATCATAACTAGTATATTATTAGTAATATTTGGGCAGCAAAAACCATCCACTATTCAGAATATTGTCTCAACTACCCATCAACATTTGAGAAATTTTCATGTACATATTAATTAATTATTGTGTCCTAATTTCCACTCTTATTGTGTTATTACATTTTAGGATACCTTAAGAGATGCTGAACGCAAAACATTTACTGCTGATGAAAAGTATATAAAAGATTTGGGTTTAAATGATGGCTCAAAATATTTTCCAACAGACATTTGGCATAACACTTCGTTACCAGTTTTAGTAACTTATGCATTACAAGGCCAAGAAAGTCATGCTATTGGTCTTATGAATAATATTGCAAAAATATTGCCTAATAATACATTATTAATATATGATTTAGGTTTAAGATCACATGAACTCAAACAAGTAAGCACAATATAAACATTTTGTTTTAACAATTTTACCTTATTGCTTTCACTTTTTTACAGCTACTGAGTTATTGCAATAATTCTCATTGTCAGGTAGTAACATTTGATTTAAACGAATATCCATCACACATAAATGATCAGACACTGCATGCTTTTAGACCAATAATTATACAGGTACACATTTCTAATGGTTTCTTTCTTTATATCTGAAATGTATTAATTTTTGTTATTTTAAAGGATGCCTTACATAAAACAGGTTGCATATTTTACATTGAAAATAATAAGAGATTTCACAAGGATATCAGAGGTACCACAATAACTCAATTGTACAATGATGTAGCTATAGATACTGGAATATTAGCGTGGCCGATGGCATCGAAGAATGCGGTATCAACTTTAACCCACATGAAAATGTTTGATTACTTCCATACAACGCCAGATAATTTTATATTTCTACCGATGGTCACAGCAGATTCGATGATAGTCTTAAATACGGAATCGGTGCGTAAGGAAATCCTATTACCATGGGTACAGTGCGCATTAACGCAGGACTGCATAGTACCGATCGGTGCACAATCTGGGGGTTGTCGTTTCGATAAGAAGCCGCAATATCGATATTCAGGTTGTCACAATTACGATACTTCCGCATTAAATATCGTTCTAGGTTTAAAATTCAAATTCGATAGCAGTCGATACACGTACAATAATTCCATTTATATATTTAAGACCGTTTCATTAGAGAGTGCGATGATTGCTTTACATAGTTTCGAACAAAATAGTACAACAGAAGGTCGTACACAATTCGAATTGTCTACAATGTAGGAATAATGTCATTTTAGCGCTGCATGAACATTTAAGCGACACCACCATGCCGTTTTACAATTTATATTTCAATTTTGTTTATATTGCAGAGTATCTGTTACTGTACCGTCACCGTTTTAGTTTCTTTCTGTCCTCTTTTTTTGTTTTTTTTTATCGAACGAACAATTTATTTCTATGATAGTAAAATAATGTGAAAAACCATGGGTCAATCTTGCTCTAAGTATGTTAATAATATAATAAATTAGCTCATTATTTCAAATTTGACCAAATATTTTGTGATATTTTAGTTTGATATTGAAGTGTAATTGTGAATATAGTAGAAAGTTTCTGTGGAATATGTAATCGAAAAGCACAGCATATGTAGTATAAGTTTAAAAGTTCAATCTTTATAATACATTATATTGTATTTGTACATATATTATATGCATATATCTCTATTTATTATTAATTTTCGTGTAAACCAATGCTGGCTAATTATTTGTAACTTGTCGAGGACCTGTACTGAGATGGTCCATCCAAGAGACAACTAAAGAGGAGATGGCCTGAAGACCTGCTTTAATGACCTCAAAAAGCGTGAAACATTACAGGACGTTTCCCATCGCGACAAAATCACGGAGCACATTTACTAAATACTCTGTAGGAAGAAGACAATTGTAAAATACTATTCTTAAAAAAACATATAGACTGTATCCATATAATTTGCTGTTTTTTTAAAAAGCTCGCGTCAAACACTCTCTTCCTGCGTCAAACGTGAACTTGGTCGATTTTTTTGTATCAAGAGTATCATACTTTGTATTATTGAATCATGCAAAAAAGAAATTGCATTTTGCACACATTAATGATATACCTGCATATAATACGAACAGGATTTGTTTACATTCAAACTCCTGATACTCATAGTTATAATCATGAATGCCTGAATTACGATTAAATTAAAACAGAGCCCTTTATGTCACAAATGCAGCAAACCCTTTTTACAAAACAGTTCCTTCTAGCATCTTTTTTTACAGAAGTCATATATTTCAAATATATATAATCAAAATTCCATCCATTGGTTTTTAATTAATTTTTATTAAGCCAAAATATATTTATACTCTATCCAAAGCTTCTAACATGACCACACTGTTTCCACGTATTACCTGAAAAATTTGTCATCATTTTTTAATTGTTAACCATGAATCTAAAGCATATATACATACCACCATTCCAATGTTATTCTTTGTGCCATCTTTACACTCTTCTATACTTTCGTCAACTACTAAATTCATAAATGGATCGAAACCTCTTAGAATACCGATAACTTGCCGACCACCGTTAAGTTTTAAACTTAGCTTCTTGTCCATGAATCTAAAATGTGGAAGTTGTAATTTACAATGTTTAAACGTAAAGCTTACCGGTTACTTTTTTAATTCTGGAGGATGTGCTTTCGACATTTCTGTATGATTATTTATCAGCTACTGGGCACAAAAAATTGTCCTTTAATAAAAGAAAAGTATAAATGAAGGCATAAACGTTTATACAAAGCGTTTATAATAACCTCAAAATATACAAACTATTCGACACGTCTGAAGTTAGCGCTTGTTGGATTGCAATCTATGAAAATTCATAAAATAATGCAAAATAAAAACGAAGTCAGGCATTAATTCTACTCAATACAAAATATAAAAACTTACTTGAATTGTTTGTGAGTTATTATATTATTAGTTTTTATTTAAATATAATTATTAGTACAAATGCCTTCTTGGAATCAGATTCAGTCACAATTGCGGCATCCAGCAAATCCAGTCGTATTCTTTGATGTCTCTGTTGGAACAACAGTACTTTAAACATGAACTTTTCTAATCACTTGCTAATTATGTTTGAACATTGCAGGAAATTGGTCGAATGATATTCGAACTATTTGCTGATGTTGTACCAAAGACGAGTGAAAATTTTAGGCAATTTTGTACTGGTGAATTTAGAAAAGATGGTGTACCATTAGGTTTCAAAGGTGCTAGCTTCCATCGTGTCATTAAAGATTTCATGATACAGGGTGGAGATTTTGTTAATGTATGTACTGAATCTTAAAAATTTGCAATTGTAAAGTGAATCAATGCATTTTAGGGAGATGGTACTGGTGTAATGAGCATATATGGAGGCTCTACATTTGCAGATGAAAATTTTGCTTTGAAACATGATGCACCAGGATTGTTGTCAATGGCAAATAGTGGAAAGGATACCAATGGATGTCAGTTCTTTATAACATGTGCCAAATGTAATTTCTTAGATGGCAAGCATGTAGTATTTGGACGAGTTATAGATGGTTTATTGGTAATGAGGAAAATTGAAAATGTACCAACTGGACCAAATAACAAACCCAAGATACCAGTTACTATAGTTCAATGTGGTCAAATGTAATATTCGTATTCATTATATTGCTTTATTTTTATATAAATTACAATTTTTACTCCTTTTTGGAGTTATCTATTTTATTATAGATATTATTGGTTGCTTATGTAAAAGTCAATTACACTACATTATATGTAGTTTTACAGCTGATTCTAACCTGATTTCCATAGAAAGTAAATGTTTGAGTTTTGAAAGGATAATTATGGAGAAAAATGTATTTGATTATCTTGTAAATGTGGGATGTTGTTATAATTGTTGTCTACGTTATCTATACGCAAGAAACGTAGATTTTGATGATGCACAAAGTTATTTGTTAAAGGTATTTATCTAAATTTCAATATACACATTTCTAGGTCTAACGATTTTTAGAATAATTATATTCCAATTGAATCAAGCAATGAGGAAACGGATTCATGCATTAAAAAGCCAAGGACAAATCCATGTATCATTTGTCTGGGTTTGCTACAAGAATCTTCAATAAACAGTGTACTTGACTCTTCTGATTTGAATGTTGTGAAGCAATATGATCATGATTTCTTTACATGTTCAATAAGCATGCCTCTTTGTATATTAATAAGGGAGCACAATTTGAATTTACACCTGCAAGAAAAATATCCGGAATATTTTGAAGAAGGTAGACATCAGATAATTTCTGTATAATCATAATCCACATTGAATTTTCTAGGTAAAGTTGTGCCATTAAATAAAGCTTGGAAATCATATGTTAGAAACAAATTGGCTTCATCTGTGAGCAAAGCTTTTCAGAATTCGGACACTTGTGATATGTCAATAAACATTATATTTGCATATGAAGATGATATTAAGGTAAGGCACATAATTTGAATAGATTTCAATTAATGATTATATAATGAGTATTTAGGAACTAAATGTTTTATGTGAAATGCAACCTAAAACATTTAAAGATAGAAAAGTTCAACATAGAAAATATAATGGGGAGCTTTTTAGTAAGAAAGCTGTCCTCACTGCATTGGCAGATACAGAACTGATACAGTTTAAGGAGCATAATGTGATGCCTCCAACTATTCCAGCTAAAGGTGTATCCTGCAAAAGCATAGAATGCAAAAGAAATTCAGTTTATCTAGCTGGAAGATATTGTAAATATTCAAGATCACTAAGTCAAAGTCCCTGGATAATTGATGGCAAAAAGGCAATGGAAACATCAGTACAAGAATTAATATTTGAAGGAATATTAAAGGAATTTGGGTATTATATATACACATCCTTTACTACCACCAAATGAGATTTTATTTTTCAGAATTGAAGAAAAATTTTTGAAGTTTGTGGCAAGTGGACGCGAGGATTGTGACGTTAGATGTTTGGGCAAGGGAAGACCATTTTATGTTGAAATGATAGATCCAAAAATTACAAAGTATAGTTTTGATGCAATGAGACAACTGGAAAATAACATTAACAAATCAGAATTAATAAAAGTTCAAGATTTACAATTGGTTGATAAGTAAAATTCAAAACTTATTATATGTTATAGAGATTTATAAAAGTTTAATTAATTTTTAGGAGTGAATTATCAAACGTAAAACACGGCGAGGAGAGCAAGACAAAAGAGTATATTGCTTTATGTACGGCTACAACGCCATTAACTGAGGAACATTTAGAGAAGATTAATAAAATTGATCAATTGGAAATCAATCAAAAAACACCAATAAGAGTGTTACATAGACGACCATTAGCGTTGAGAAAGAAGATGATACATAAGATTAATGCAAAATTAGTTCCTGGTTAGTTAAAATTCCTAATCCATCGCTGTATTATATGAAACATTAACAATATCATTCATTTCAGAGAGACCTACGTTCTTCGAATTGCACCTTCAAACGCAAGCCGGAACTTATGTGAAGGAATTCGTACACGGAGATTTCGGTAGGACCACACCAAGTCTAACTGAAATCATGGAACAAGAAATCGACATTCTGGCGTTGGACGTAATGGCGATTAATTTGGATTGGCCGAAACCCATTGACTATGAAGCATTGAAAAATAATGATACTACTGAAAAATAAATTTAATTTTTGTTATTATGACTCCTGTGACAACAGAAAAATATTCTTGATTATTTCCTTCTGCTCCGTTCCTGTTAATTTATATTTCTTTTTCATTCTTCCTGGAATAAGGATAATTACGCTCTGTTCAATGGCACATTTTTATGCAAATATAATTATCAGATCGAAATGGGGAGCCTGGACTTAATTAAAATAGTTTTTCTTTGAAAATTTGTCTCTGTTTAGATTTTATTCAATTACCAATGGATTTTTGAATTTAGTACGCAACAGTGAAACGGATGGAGGCAACTCACAATTCAACCTTAAGCTGTAGGTGGCATACGATAAATATTGAATTCCTGATATTTTATCCGATCGGTAGCAAATGATAAATTGCTCACATTCCGAATGCGAAATATTAATTACCAAAATGTATGAGCAAAAGTTTATATTCCTTAAGTTAGGTTTGTGTTGAATATAAGTTGAAACTTTAAGAAAAATTTTGATTTCAATGAATGAATTCCAATTACTTTATGAAACGAAAATCCAAGTTCCACTTTTCAATCAAAACTTATGTAAAGTGATTTCGATTGAACTGCAACAAAATTGCATAGAAACAATAATTAAATGTTATGTTAAAACATTTGATTGAAAATAGCAATACAGATTTGATGTGATAACTATAGCAATTTCTTTTCGGAAATGCTCCTATATAAATTGCAAATTTCTATTTTCGTTTTTGAAAATTATTTATTAACAATAATTGTTATCATAGGGAAAGCTATTATTATAAAATGTCATGAGATATTATATCATTTGCGTAGGTAATCGACTAATTAATCGGAACATTTTGGAAAGTTTTGGTGATTTTTTTCATTTCGCTATTATCATCCTTTTTCTTTTGTTGTTGCGAATATCCTTGGGCATCCAAGATTATGCAGATTATCTATGTGTAAGGTGATACGATTAGACCGCCCATTCGCCAATACCGTATTTCTCTTCAAACTCCTCCCTTACTTAACGGCAGGGGCTTAACGCTAATAACGACGACAAAATGTGTCCCAGCGGTAAAGTTTTCCTGCTCATTTACTAAATTCACCATCTTTGCACTGGCCCATCAAATTAATTGCACTTAAATGCAATGAAACATCAAGAAGAATAAAAAGAAAAAAAAAAAAAGAGAAACGAAACAGTTAACAGGTAACTTCCGCTGGTTAGCTTTGGAAATTTGAAATTCGAAATTGATCAAAGTAATATATAAGCAATTAATTACGTGACGTCGATTCCGATTAAGCGCATCTGCAAATCGGTGAATTTTGATCATTAAATGCGTTTAGAACTGGCAAAGTGCGGCAGAAAGAAATAGAAACGTGCAAATCGTTCTTTTCTCTCGCAACCCCCCATCGTAATTGACATCTTTATTTGTGCCAATTTAGAATGTTACCCCTCCAAAAAACGACGCACATCCAAATGTCTTCGCCGATGAACGTATGAAAATGTCAGGGAAATAGACAGAGAAAGGGAGAGAGCAAGAGTGAGGGAGAGAGAGAGAGTGTGTGAGGGAGAGAAAAGAAAATGCAAAAGCAAGTATCACTTGGGGTTGTTAACGGACCAATTCCATTGGGTTCGCAATAACAGAGGGGATGCACGGAGACCAATGACGTTCGAGCAGGCGTTCTTTCCTCTCGTCTACAATGCGGCGATGATGCTCACGATAATGATGATGATGATGAGAGATTTACAAATCATAATAATAAATCATTGTAACACGTTCCACCAGTAAAGTAGCCTCTTGGGCAGAGGGAGAGCGAACAATATTTCCGCAAAAAAAAAACGTTTGTTAAATCGATCGATTCGTGGCGGAATGAACGCGTAAACGATTGCGAAAAACTTTTGTGCGAACTCTCCGTTTCGTGCCGGTTCGCGTAACGTAACGGAAATCGCGAAATCAACGGCAAATCGTTGTTTCGAAACCGGCAATCGTCGTGATAAAAACGCGGCAAACTGGCAAACATCAAGCAAGAGGCTGAACTCGATTGGTGCGGCGAGAGCAGTGGCGTGTCCGATTACGCGGAAGAGAATTACGCGGACGACGACGACGATTTCAGGATGGTCGAGACGTCGTCGTCGCAATCGAACGCGAAAAGTACGAACGGATCGAATAACAACAACAACAACAATAACGGCAACGCGAATGCAACGAACGTATTGAATCCGCAGCATTTCTTGGGCAACATGTTCCTCGGCGAAGGCTTCAAACCCGTGTATAAACCGATCAGAGGCTCGCCGACGACGGCTTCGACGTCCGCGAGCGGTTCGTTGTTCACCATCGACAGTATATTGGCGCCGAGGCCGAAACCTTTATCGCCACAACGGCCGATCATCCAACAACAGCAACAGCAACACCATCAGCAGCAACATCAGCACGCGTCGCTGCATTTGGGCCACATTGCGGCGGCCGCAAGCGGATTCGGTGCGACGTCCGCCGATTTCCTCGGTAAGTTCGAAAGTAGCACGGGAATATCGCAAACTTTTGGCGAAAAGAATGGCGAAATTTTTGACGTTCACGGATGTGATCGGTGTGTCGTAAGTACTCGTAAATTGCAGGTTATTATTTGAGCATATTTTATTGCCGTTATTGTTGTCTTGCTTGCATTTATGTTCGAGTCACTTTTCCATTTCTTAGCGAGCTTATTTATATTCGCCGCGTTTGTATTGGTTAGTGCGAGGGAATCGTTTTCTCGCTCTCGCACCTTTTTCGCATTACAGTTTTTAATGCTTAAAACCCCGTGAATTTTTCCAATCGATCGCACCGTTACCCGGATTCTTCTTGCATTTTGCACACTGCCATTATACATTCATGTTGTCACCATGTAAATTTCATTTTTTCTTATAAATACAAATAGCAAATACTCTCTGTGCCAAACAACAAGAATGAAAAGAATAAGGAACAGAAATAAATTCCGCTTTATTAAGCGTCGCGTATAAACGTAAGGAAAACACGTGTCAATGCGGATTATGAAATGTTTGAATTCTTCCCCATTTATGTTGGGTTTAAGAAA
The DNA here is from genome assembly GCA_963695495.1 of Hololepta plana. NCBI lineage: Eukaryota > Metazoa > Arthropoda > Insecta > Coleoptera > Histeridae > Hololepta > Hololepta plana. The sequence continues at coordinate 13,164,228 of OY968832.1, read as the reverse complement.
TAAATTTCATTCAATCGGTCGTCGTAAGTCTGAGTACGTACGTGGAAGACTTCGGGGCGTTTCGATAGATTCCTTTTTTGGTGGGCCCTAAGCAAATAATGGAGATGCTGCTCGCATTTATTCGTCGATTAGACGCACTCAAATTAACTCAGATGAAAGCAATTGGCATTGTTGATGCGACAAATAAGAGGTAATTGTTGCGACAACACCGCACTATTTAAACGATCCTCGACGAGAGCATTATTTAATTGTTAGAGAGCTTCCTTTCTTTTTCGACGGGGCATTGACAAACAAATGGTTAAGGTTTTGGTGAGCTTCAAGCTTTTAAATGACATTCGATAATTAATATTAACAGTTGGTACCTTTAGTTTTAGGCGTTTGCACACAAAAATTATGGTGCGACACATAAAATATAAGACCACTACATTTTTGTGCATAACTTTTTTCTCCTGTGGCTCAATCTGGACCGAACCACTGAATTTGGATTCAGAATGACAAAATGCATTGAATTAATGCGATTTCAATAATTTATTTATAAAAGTTTCAAAAAATAATTGCAAGTAATTGCACAGAAGAAAAGGGCATTTGAGAAAAGAGTTTTAAAAATTAGTGGGGGCTCCATTATTTTGAATTAACTTAAAAATACGATTCTGCATAGATTCGCAAAGCGAAATTAATATATTTTGGCGAATTTTGGCCCATAACAGTAGACTAGATTGCCACAATTGTGTATTGCCCTTCGAAGGGTTTCATGATTTACAGAGGTTGTGAATGTGACAACCGATTCACGGGTGCTTAACATGGAGTTGGAGACGCTCTATGATTCGATGGTTACATTTGGAAATAATGGGCCGACGTCCAAGACGTCCTTCTCAGGACTTTTCAAGAAATGTTGCATGGCCGTTTTGAAATGGTTTATAGCTGTTGCAACGTATCGTTAACTAATAATAAGTCCACACTGTGGTAGGCAATAATTTGGCCTTTTTCGATGTTAGATAAAGAACTGGACCGCGACATTTTTACCAAAATCTTGATTAATGACCTGACATATTACAAAAAGTTCATTCTCGAAGCTTTTCAGATGTTTTCAAATAGCTCCCAATCTTATATTTCTGTGTCAGTGAAATTTCAATTATTTGCAATATTTTTTAAAAATCTGTATATATTTTTTTGAAAAACGGATTAATCATATGCATTTTGTCATTCGAATCCAAATATATTGGTTCACTTTAGATTGAGCCACGAAAAAGTAGTTATGCACAAAAATGTTGTGCAGTTATACTTGTGTCACGCCATAATTAACTTCAGGGTATTTTTCATTAAGCATTTTTCATGTTCAAATATTGGTGAAGCGAAGCACTTTCAATAAAAACATACACATTTCAGTAAACTGCTTCTTTTTTTTTTCGTTCAAATAGTTTTTGTTTGGCGTTGTTAAGACCAAAAGAAAAGGATGTTTTTTAGATCAGAAAACATAAAAAGTTATGAAATAATCTTGAACTTAACGAATTACTTTAACGTCGTGTTTTGTCTCTTCGTAACATGAATTGTTTTTTTGCACAGTCTACCTTAATTAACAATAAATGTTTCAGCAGTCTTAATTCTAAGACGGTTATCTTAAAGTACGAAAGAAATAACGTGCACTCAAACTGATTCCACTGAAATGCGGATTATAATGTCTGCACGTGGAAGAAGAAAAAAACAAATCAACTTGTTTCCTTTTTCTTCGTACACACCATTAATTCTTTTCTGCGTTCTAATTCTATAATAGTGAAAGCTAAGACAAGAGGGCAACAAAAAGGAAACAATAACGAATATAAGAAGCGAAAAAAGTCCACGCATATTCGTCTGTAAGCTTTTAAACGTGAATCTCGCGAGATTAAAATCGCCTTACATTCGACGCGGTGGAAATGCAAGAGTGGAAAGTGAAAAAATAGGAGGAATGAAAGAAAGAGAGAGAGAGAGAGAGAGATGAAAATTGGCAAAGAAAGAAATCTGGCAGGTTTTGTTTCTTTCTTCTTCTTTTTTCTTCCTTTCGTTCTTGTCCTTTTAAAGTTACTTTTTCTTAGCTACGTCATGCGTAAACAATGAAATGGGGCCCTCACATTTCGAGTCTCGCTGTATATATACGTATAGCCAAAGCTACGATCGCTAGGGGTTTCTAAGAATAATATTATTATTTCATAATTTTTAAATATCCCCAAGCCGCCCTTATTGATTTTTATTTGCACACGTTCAACCATCCATCCACCCATCGATTCCAGATACGAAGCAACTCGATCCAGTTACTCTCGCTCTCACCCATATCTTTCTGCCTTCAATCAAGATTCTTTTTGTTCTTGGGCACCGAGCTTAAACTTAAGAAACGATTCCTAACGAGGGAAGCAGATTCGAGTCGTATCTCTATTGAATTTTTGTCTTTGCTTTTACTTCAAGCAATGGCATATCCGACTTTATATCCCGGTTACGTCCACGCACTGGCGGCGGCGTCGCAAGCGGCCTCGATGTCCGTCGTCGGTCCTCACGGTCATCACCACCATCATCATCACCATCCGCAACATCAGCCGCCGAAACGGAAACGCCGCCATCGCACGATATTCAGCGAGGAACAATTGGAACAACTGGAGGCGACGTTCGAGCAAACTCATTATCCGGACGTCGTGCTCAGGGAGCAATTGGCTCTTAAGGTCGACCTGAAAGAGGAACGAGTCGAGGTGAGTTCCTATCGAAAAAGAACAACATTTTTGCTTGTCTTTTCTAAATCGCGATTTTCTCTTCTTTCGGGGAACAAAATGTAAAAAAGGAGAGAAGGGAATGGTTGCGTTGTACGAAACGATTGATGCTTGAATAATTGGGAACAGAACGGATGATGGTGTGTGTGAGAGAGATCTTTTGTTTCGCGAAAGACTGAACGAGAAAGAATTGGAAATTACAAAGTTTTAAGACTTTATGTTATTAAATTTCTATTAAAGTTAATATTCAGCCGTTAATTGGTGTAATTAACAGCGTAATAAAATATCTTAAAGAAAGGCAAGGAAAATCAAGTTTTCCATTTATGTAATAATAACGTGCACGAGGAGAAACGGGCGCGAGCAAAAAAAAAGCGAAAGGGTGCGTGGGGTGGTAGAACGAGATGGATGGAGGGAAAATAAAGTGAAGCTGGGAATTTTCTGAAAATTTGTAATTAACTAACCGTTCGGAAAATAATCAAAGTTCACTTAGGAGAATTAATGAGGTAAAAGTTATTGTTGGGAGAAGCGGAGAGGCAAAAAGGAGAAAACGAACGAACGAGAATTGAATAACCGACACCAAAACGTTTAAGAAACATGCAAATCACGAAACAACTTCATTAATATTCGAATTCATTCCATCAGCATCGTGAATATTATCGTGATGATGATGATCACGAACAAACACCAGTAGCAACGAATAAATCGACACTGTTTTCACCCTTTTCGCATTTTCTTACTCTTACTTAATTTCGCACAATAACAACGAAACCGTATAAAAATTAAACGCTTTAAACTGTTTCGTAACGACCCACACATACGACGTGTTCGAATTTTATCCATCACAACCTTTCGCAGTCAACTAACACAGTCAAGTAAACAATAAATGGATGGTAAAAGCAAAGTATAAAACCAAAAGTCATTAAAATCTAATAATAAGTTATGTAATCTCCACTGTACATACGAAATATGAAAAGGTACCGAGAAAGCAAAAAATTGCGAACATTATTTTAAGTTGGCACCAAAACTGATACAAAATTGAAATTTTTTTCCACTCTCTGATATTTCGCGTGATCCTATATCCGCATTTTGCACTTGCCTCGCATGATTAAGTGCAGTTACTCAGTGTTGCAATAGCTATCAAGCGGCGTATATTACTGTGAGTATTTTTAAATGACACAATTTTTGCCCTCACTGTATCACAAACTTTTATGAAGCTTCGAGGTCCGTTTGCGTTAATTCTCCATTAATTTCAAATTCTTTTGACAACTACCCAACACTTTCACATCAACATCCAAACAACCGTTATAATCATTGTTGCTGCCATTATCATTTATGCATTTCTTGCTATAATCATTTCCACATTCGCAAAAAAAGCAATAATATACGTATCACAAAGCGTCATTGTTGTCCCTATACAAAAACAGGGGAAAGAAAATGCAAAAATGAGACGGAAACAAAATTAAAAGCGAGGGAGAGTTATTCGATTTGGCTCTAAATAATAACGTGAAAGGAAAAAAAAATTGTGATGCCATAGTAAGGAAATCGTTTTATTTACATAAAAGTGCTAGAACGCTCCTTCTTCGGGGACGAGGGACTAATAAGCATAATAATAACGGTGAAATGGCGAACCGCTGATACAGTGACAGCAAAAAGGAACGATGTATAAAGGCGAAGGAAAAAGGGAAATTAAATAAAAAGCGTTACACACCCTTATAATCGCGCGCTCGCTTATGCCGCCCGCACGAAACCTCTCTTGTACCGTAAACGTGTATATGTTACATGTCAGAGGCAATAACAATGAGCAGAAATTGATTGTCGAGGAGTTGGAGATTGAAGAAGGCGAATTAAGGTCTCGCAACTTTGATGCGACGCACGCGAAAGAAGTAGAAAGTGAAGGGCAATTTCGTTTTCGCGGGACAAAGTAAACACTGCCTGCCTCCCTTTCCTGTTGGCGGTTTCTTTTAAACACGTTATTGCAGCCCTTCCGTTACATAACAATGCAGCCTTTTTATTGTTATACGCCTACCCTAATAATGGTAAATAATCAACGTCAAAATGTAATTGAATCATTTATGTGATAAATTGATTACGTTTACTCACAGAAAGAAACAGCGAAACGTTATCATCCTGGTGAATGTGGCAAGGAAATTTCCATGTTCAAACAAACTTGCCATTACTGAAAATACGATTTACAATTCTTAGCGAATATGGACAATTAAATCATAAACAAAACATCACCATGCAATCATAATGCAATTTTCACTGAGCAATACCAACTTAAAACATTAGTTTGTACGCTTTTCTCTTTTCTGGTAATCACAGCAAAAAGAATCAAACATGTTCTAATTGAAAAGGCGTTAGAAAGAAGTTGCCAGTATTGAAATATTATGTGATGTTGTGAATTTGGTGCCGAAATCACATAAACAAACAATTTAAACTACTCTAATAGAATTGTAACACCAATACCAACTTAAAACATATTACCTTTTATAAGCTTTTATCTCTTGGTAATTACATCAAAGCGACAAATATGATTTTATATTAAAGAAGTCAAAGCGTTATTCAAATAATTCGAGCGCTGCGAGATATTAACAAAATGGCAAAGATAAAAGCTGCAGACAAAAAGAACGGAAAAAAAAAGGAAAACGAGAAAAAACGTTAGTCACAATAAGAAGACAAATTTGAATAAAGAGGCGTAATTTATTAACGTATAATAATAAATGTAACTCGCTAAGCAGAAGAGCGGCAACAACAATCGTCATCATCATCAACATCATCTCATAATGATGGATATAATACCAATTACCTTTGTGACATGGACCGCTTGATCATCGTTATTAAGGCGTTTTATTTGTTTCAACGGAGGCCTCCCCAGTCGCTCAGCGTCTCGTAATAAGTCACCTGTTGTGCACGATATTTATTTATTATTTCTCTCTTCTTCTTCCTCTTTCTACAGACGATTTCTCTACCTTTGATCTGATTCTATCAGGCGCACCGTTACGCCATCATCAGTCGCATAGAATTAATACCAATTTGCGAACGTGAACATATTTCGTTTGTTACGCATCTAAAGGTAGAACGGCGAATACAGGTGAAGAAAGATGGCGATGGAGGAGGATGAAGCGAGGAAGGAAATATATTTGAGCATAAAACGTTCGTTGGCCATCGAGAGAGGATAGGAAGAGAGAAAAATGAACAGCTCAAAGTAAATCGTTTGCTTGAAAATATACGAGAACTTGATACGTGCATTATTCGCTAAAGACGCGAAAATATTTGCGTCCATCAGAATCACGAGGAGTTATTTGCTCTAAACATTTTTTGAATCACAACGTGCGGAAATTAAATCACAAAATGAGTAACGATTAAAAACGATCGGACATTAAACCTAAATAAACAAAAACCATGCGATCGATAAATCTCTAATCGTCGAATTTGATAAGATTTGGATTTTATTTCTTTTTCCCCTTCGTGTCCCAGATCCAATTAATGGTAATCAATATTTTGCTATTTTTGCAAATTTAATGAGATTAGTCGCAGTATTAACGAAATTAATTATTATTAATAATGAAATTTATGAAAATTGTTTTGGATTCCGGGACGAATCATTGCCGGACATTTATCGCTCGTTTTCATCGTGAACGTGTGTGCTAATCTTAATTATTTGTTTGCCTCCTATTCGCTGTTGACAAAGGGGTTAACAATCAAAAGATTTGAAAGAGGCGAAGAAAATCCACCGAAAAGTCCGGCTTATCTTGAATAGGAATTCGAAATAAACGACGAAATTAATAATTCAATCGATAGATCGATGCGACTCTGCGAGCTGCGAGCCCAAGAATAAATTGCTTATCGTATTTGCTAAAGAACCGTCGTTACCTCTTCTAATAATTAACTATTTAATTAATAAGAATAACAATGAAACCAACTGACGAATCATCGATTAATTAAATACATTAAGGGATCTCTCAATTTTCTTCCATCATTTTCCATCTCTTATTTCTTAAATATTACCATTGGAAACTGTAATCGAGCTTAAAGGAAATTTTCTCGTCGTCGAATGTCGTCGTCGTCGCTGTCGTTTTGGTTGAGACTGTCAAAACATTCGCTCCATTTACTAAACTAACTAAACTGCTTTGCCCCCCGTTATATTTATATTGCGGGGATCGTCTTCGTTATCTCCCCATCATTGCCATTTCCCATATTTAAATATCATCATCATCATCATCATCATCATTTGTAGCTGTTCTTCGCCGTCCGACATATTATAACGACGAACAACGGGAGGAATAAGAAGACAAAGAGAAAGAAAATAAACCGTCGCGATTCAACAAAAGACGATTCCCGTTGCATAAATACTTAATTATTTGAAGCGAGAGGGGAAATCCCGAGAAAGGAATAAAAGGCGAAAGAATAAAGATGGCACGAACAATTTCCCTCTTTTTCCAGTTCGCTTTCTTTGTTTATGGAAATTTGCACGAGGACATCTTTTCTTGTCGCACTCCAATTTTTCTTTTTCTGCGTTTCTCAGGAATAATCTTCAATTATTTTGCGTTAATTGTTTATAATAATCAGTTGAACAACAATCATATGAATAATAATGATAAATATTTTATTCAACATAAACAAACTAAAGAAGATATACGTATAGATATATACAGGGGGGAGTGGAATACATATTAAACGTATTTCTTTGAGTAGAAACGCAAACATAAGAAATCGCTGACACACTGACCACCCATTGCGAAGACACACACACACAAAGTTGAGGACGGAAAGAAAACGCCACAAAACTTCGATGGAACAATGTGGAGTGAAGGGGTTCGAGATGAAAAGAAATTAAATATCGAATTCCAGATTTAAACCCATCGACGGTCCCGTTTTCTTCTTCCCTCTCGTTTCGTTTGAAAAAGAAGGAAATAATAAAATAGAGAAAATTGAATAATAATGAACCAATACGAGGAGAATTCTCGATGAGGAAGGCTTAAAAAACAGTAGCTGTTTATCGAAGATTTCCAACCGTTCGAGTATGCGTGCGTGTGTTTACCTTATTATCATTATTATTACTGGACATGGGCGAACTAACTTCTTATTCAGACCTTTTCAATATTTATTCATATTATTTGATATTCGTCTTTTATGTCAATATTTTATTACTGTCGTGCAGGCAGTCAGTCAGTCAGTAATAATAAATGGTCTTCACTAGTCCCACTCCTTGTTCTTCTCATAATGATAATAAGTCTTTTCGAAACACGTCTAATAGCTTACGATGGTGAAAATTAACGATCAAACGATTTTAACACTGATTTTGTTCGTGGCTGAATAATATCCAAAACAATAGACTAGAAGGCCACAATTGTGCATTGTCCTTAACATGGAGTTGGAGACGCTCTATGATTCGATGGTCGCGTTCGAAAAGGATGGACGGACTTCCAAGACGTTTGATTACTCCATTCTTATCAGGATTTTTCAAGAAATGTTGCAGGTCAGTTTTGAAATGGTTTAAAGCTGTTGCAAATCAGTGGTTTGGTCCAGATTGAGCCATTTTTCCTTTCTGTAACCAGCAAAATTCTAACTGTTCGGAACCTAAATCTTCGGGTACGTTTCAGGAATTGACGACGACGACAAGAAGTTCTTTTCATTTAACTCCTGGTCCTGTTCCATCGTTTTGCCTCGACAATAATGAGCGCTAGAAGCACAATTGTCTCTAGTTTGCAAAAAATTAAGTTCTGAACGAGGAAAGGAAAAAATGGCGAAACGAACGATGAATCTCGGAGACGGTTAACATATGAAAAATTCTTCATCTTTTCATTTCGAAATCTTTATTCTTTTCCAATTAAGTGTGTATGTATGTTGCGATAAACAACATCGCATATCTTTACTTCTCCGTCTCTCTCTCTCTCTCTCTCCTTCCCGCCTTTTACTTATTCCCTTTTATTCCTACTAACGTTGACAATAAGAAATTCAATTTGCAAAAAGAAAAGGGAAAAACACACACACACAGACATGTGTCTGCATATATCTAAAGACCTACCTGCCTTCCAGGCGGATGTTGTTAACTTTATCAAATAACTATCTCCTTTCATTCAGATATACATTTTTCAATTTCGTTAAATCCTCCTCGCGAATATTTATATACACGTTGTATCATCCTCTTCTCTACTGTAATATATTTCATATTACGGCCATTTTATATCTGCTCGCATAATGTATACTTTATTTTTATATGTAATAATGATACCTTTTTTGCTACCGTTTCCCTCGCACTCGTTCCAAACACGCGCTAAAGGAACATAGTGGTGCCATTTTAGTAACACCAACGTCTCTACAGCGAAATCAAATAAGGCTTTTGATTTGAATACGCACAATTGGCAACTTGCACTATCTTAGACTTTTCGAATCTACGAGAAATCAAGGTCCACGTATATTTAAAAGTATTTTGATACAAAAGCAGCCTCTCGAATTAATTTCTTGACGATTTCTCAGATGTATCACTCGATTGATTTGTTATGTTGGGCTTTTATACAAGGTAGCATGGATAAGTTACGGCTGCAACTCTGATGTTTTATAAGTAACTTGTCAAAGTTTGACATCAATAAGTCGAGCGGTGATCAAACTGTGATTTTTTGAAAGCAGCACGAGTCTGAGAAAAAGCTAGAATTTGAAAATATATTAGTGATTAAGTATTTATTTTTGAAAGTTATGAATGTTCTGCTAAATCTAACAGTCTTCAAAGAGATTATGTTGAATAAATAAAATGAAATATTGTGGCGTTTTACACGGTAGGCTAAGTAAATTATCAATACCCCCTCGTATATTAAATTACCTAAAAAGCTTGAAAATTAAAAATTTAATTTTGTGGATCGATTTGATCTCACCGTACGCTCTCGTTAAACTTTAAACACAGCGTATATACCTTTAGATTAATTTCATATAATAACGATTATTATTGTTATTGTGATTTACGTTGGAATTATTGTTTAATTACCGTGTATAGGTTTTATTAATTATTATTAGTATATTATTACATATTATTATTTCTTAATAATGTACATGCGAATGCCATATTATTATGCTTAAGGTTGGTATTTAATAAATGATGATTTGGATGATGACGATGACGATGATTAGAACATCATTTCTATATGCACATATTTCGCCTCATATAATAATAACAACGGCTTTGATCTATTTTAGTTTAATTAGCGCCGACAATGTTAATAATGATTAAGGTACTGTCGCCGTGATTATTATCAGCTCACCGATAGAATTTAACAATTAATCGAATTTCTAATCAACTCCGGATGGATGGCGTTTTTCTTTTGACAGCAGAAAGGAAAAACTGCCAGAGATAATAGTTAAAGCGAAAACGAATTCTACACTGACGTAAAAAAAGAGGAGCCGCGAATGGAATAAATCCTGAATTATTTAAAGAGAAAGAAAAACAATTCTCTCTCGCTTTTTCTTTCACTCCTTCCTCTCTCTCTCTCTCTCTCGCTTTTTCGCGCGCGCTCTCTCTTTCCTCTTCTTCTTTAGGTATTATAATGGGGCTTTAATAATATAACGCGATACCGAAGCGAATATACACGTATATATATATACAGCGAGAGTATATATACGGGCGTTCGTTGTACCCAGACGTCTCTTTTTCCGCGATGCCTCCGGGACACGATCAATGTAACTGTAATTAACCTTCCGTTGAATTTTTGATCCACTTGAAACAATGAAATGTTTTGAGACTAAACAAAATTAGCCCTCGTCGTTGTTGATACGCGGTAATAGAATAATCTGACTGCCACCGTTACAAGTAGCAAGCGGCATGCGGCAACGGATACGGAAGAAGCGATGATGGTGCTTCAGCGGTAGCCAAAGAGCACGCACCATATATACGGGGGCTATTTATTTTTTTGCATCATTCTTTTTCGGCAACGAGGAATCTTAAGAAGAAAACGCTATTCGCATTTTCTTTCCTCTCTTATTGTTAGAATTTATAAAACGAGCAGGCGTTAGGAATTGCCTATGAAATACATTAAACTTTGCAAAATTTCTGCGTGGAAAGGTGCAATATATGACCACGTAGGTAGCACCGAAAGTTTCTGCAAAGTGGTCTAATCAATGTGGCTATCTAAAAAATGCATCAACAAACAATATTACATTGTCATATACTTTGATAGTTATGGTTAGATTTCATTATCTGTCGTTTGCCCAAAAGCTTTTGGAAAAGTTCGCAACAATCAGCCTCTAACCAAACACAGTTCTATATACTAGTCCTCCCCATATTTCTGCTCAAACTAATAACTATTTAAAGATGTCAAAGGCGGAATTATTGGAAGCTCTAATCATACAGTCCAGACCTGGCACCTTGCGATTTATTCCTCTTTCCTAGCTTGAAGGATAAATTGCATGGTTTGCGATTTTATAAGGCAAATGAAGCGGTTGAAGCCTTCAAAAGCTCCATATTTCACATATCTCAAGGAGAATGGACTTCTTGCTTTAACAATTGGCTTTATCGCATGCATAAATGTGATGAGTTGACAGGAGAGTATTTCGAAAAACAATAAAAGGAATGAATAAAAAGAACCTACTTTCAAATTACAAACATCCATTCAATGAAAAGTTGGATAAGGAACAGAGAAACCTCTATTGATCTCTATTGACTTTCACGGTGTCATATGAAATTTGGCATGATTTTTGGCGAAATAATTTTAGTTTTGAAGAATGAAGGGTTGAAACTGGTTTTATACGCTTTGCAAGAACGTTTGATTCACTTTATTCAATGAATAATATCATTAGAGAAGACGAACATTCCTACGACACGGTTTAATAGTATAGTATGGAAAAATTCTTGATTTTAAGAGGCTTTTTTTTTCAGGCAATTTTAAGTTTTCTTTTGGCGTTTGAAAGGAAACAAAAATAAAATGAATATTTGTTGTACGAAATAAGTGTTTGAAAATATTCGATCCGAAATTCGACGCACCTACCACTCTTTATCCTTGCGGTTTATTTAATTATTTTTCGGATAGAAATGAAATAAGAATGGGAAGACATTTCTCGTGGCGAAAGCCAAAAACCTTTCGTTTTCGGATTCTTATCTAAACATTAATCAGCGGCAGCGATAAACAAGAAGATGAAGATTTCTTGTTGGTTGGTAAACGTGCGTATATATAGAATGTATTATAACAATAATAATGATGATGATATTCGTTAAACTCAAATTCGCCGTAAGATAAAGTAAAATAAATTTGATCCATCATCCCCTACTTATTATATCATACGGTTTATAACCGAAACGACTGGATACCGTATGTGTGTGTACATACACACACAGTTAACCTAAAGCAAACATTGAAATTATTTCAGTGAAGTGATTGTATTTATTAATGCGATGATATGAGCTATTGGTTGTGTGCCGCTTGGATTTACTACCGCATTTGGCAAGAACAATGGGGGGATTATTAAATATGTTATTGTAAGCGAAACTGCGCTCTAATTCGAGTGCCTCATACAATTAAAAGTGTTTATTTTTATTGGATTGGATATAACTACACGCAATACGTATGTGTGTGTGTGTGTAAATGAAAAATTGAATGAGTTAGAGTTAGAGGGTAGGAATGGGAATGAACGGGGCGAGTTTGCCTCTTTTTGGTTGAGTCGCGTTTCCCTTTTTCTTCCCCATTTGTATATGAACAATAGGTTTTAATTATTGCAAAATTTTAATTATTTTTTTATCATTATTATCAAAGAACGAAGCTAAGAAATGCTTTCTAGTCGCTTTATCCAGAGAGAAAAAAGTTCACTTGCAATTCATACAACTATTTACTGACTAATGAACCTGAAGAAAAACCAGTTATTCTCGCATACAAAGAAAACTTTAATTAAAAACAAATCAGCGCGCATTTGTTTTGCAAGTCCAAATAGATTGCGTAACTGCAAAAAAGAGAGGCGAAACCGTTTCCTTAGAATCGGAAATGGGATTCATTCAATTTAATGGCAACTATTATTATTATCGTATGTACGTATGTGTGTATATACAGGGCGCGTCACAAACTTTAAGGGATGAGAGAGAGTATGGCCCAAGACTAACAGAAAAGTCTAAATGAACGTGGGTCCGGAAATGGACGGTTTCGGAGATAGGAAACATTTTGCAACTTTTTTTTACAATTATACATTGACACTCTGAAGAAGGAGCAAAGCAAGTACAACTCAAATAAGAAGTTCAAAGTGCCCTGCTCTTTGCTACAGGGACCTTCGAACTCTTTCGAAAATCATTGGCAATCAAGCGTTGACTTAAATGCGGTGGCATTAATCTATTCCTTGTTTCAGTTCCTCGAGGTCTTTTACAAGCGTAGCATAAACTAAACATTTTCGATATTTCCAAAGACAGAAATCTAGGGAATTTAAATTTGGTGCTCTTGCAGGCCGTTCCTTCCTCCCAATTTTCCTTAAAAAATTCGGTCTAAATGTTCTCTAAAACGACGAACTGAAGGAATCCGGCGACATAAAGACGTAGGGCCACAAATGAAATGCATGTCGGCTAATTCAAAATTAGAGCAAAAAGGCATCGCGAAAAATCGCAAAATTTTCACTAATCACTTATTATAAATTACAAATTCAAGTTTTGTGAATGAAAAGGGAGATAAACGAAGGTATGCTACAAAAATGGAAGAATCCTCCGTATCTCCCAAACCGTTTATGTATTTCCGAACCCATGTTCATTAAGACTTTTCTGTTTCTCGCAAAGTTTGTAACACTTTTGTTTAAACACCCTGTATAGCTAGTTTAGAAGTGGTTCTCATCATCCATAGGTACACACACACACACACAGGCATTAGATGGGTAAACATGGGAGTCCATTATTCGTGCGAGTGTACGAAGAATAAGGATGGGCCCCGGAGGAAGTTTCGAGCGGTCCCATAAGTGGATTACACACTTCTAAATTATGTAGTAATTGCTTTACCGTGTAAGGACATTTCCAGAAGCCGATTCGGTTTTGTTACTCTTCACTTAAAGAAGAAAAAAATAAATAACTCGCATAGAAGAAAAGCAAAAAGAAAGGAGGAATAATCGAAAGACTTAAATGTTAATTTCCAATCTCTTTGTTCAATTATTAAAACGGTTTAAGTACATTTGTCTCTTAACTTTCTTATCGCTTTACGCTCACTCCCCTGCTGTCCGTTTCTACTATATACACATTTTGTACCAATTTACCAAATTTTACCAATTTACTAGGTAAACGATTATCGGATTAAAAATCGTTCACATTTTGGCGATTCAACGTCTGTATAGCCGAAAAAATATTGATAGTTTTTCTTCTTCCTTTAATTTTACGGTCGTTTGGTGAGGGGAAAAGCTCGAAAAATCGAGGGAAATTATGAGGGAAAGGACGTAGAACGATAAAGCGAGAGAATAAACCAATTATATGAAATTAAAAGCCTTTTCTGCACAATGATAAATAAATTATAGTTAAGATTGAGTTGACCACTTAACGCCTCTCGCAGTTCGGTATATATCCGTGTGGCCCCGTTTTATTATATAATTACTCACTTTTCATTGAAGTCTCCGGTTGTTGTTGTTGTTGTTGATGGCGTTCTTAAATAAGAGGGTGTTAAAAATCGAGGAGATAGAAAAGAAATAGAAGGAAAATAATAGATGAGAGTTTTATATTGTACCTATAAAATGAAATAGGGGTCGTAAGTTGTGTATATAATACTCTTCCCGTTTGTGTCTGTCTGTGTGTGTGGTTTGTTATGGGCCAATTTGCTTTATGGCATTCACCCTTGACAATGGTAATGGTAATTATATTTGTATTCGAATTGAAATATCGTAAATTTAATATAAAGGGCGCAACAACGAGAACGAGCGAATCAACGACGAAAATGAGGGGGGCGAAGACACGCGGGGGAGGGAATGATGGCGTGAAATTAAATTTGATTGTCAAAATGGTTCGCGATGATGTCTGCTCCAATAATGTTAATAAGCTGTCATAATTATATAGCGAATAATCGCGAAAATTAATTATCACCATTCTCTCTCTCTCTCTCACTCTACCGGGTGACCATAAATATTCTGCCATTACGTTGGTAGTGTAATTACCAAACATGGAGTGCTCCGACTTTGGAGCAGGAATTTATTTAAACATCCAGAGCTTTTTTTTGAAAATTTCTTCTTCGCAAATACTTAAAACAAAAGAATTTTGCTCCTATAGAGATGCAATTTTCTTTGTGTACGCCACCTAGTTTGATCTTAAATTCTCTATCTTTTATTTGTTATAGGTATGGTTCAAGAATCGGCGTGCAAAGTGGCGAAAACAGAAACGCGAAGAACAAGAGCGAATGCGAAAATTACAAGAGGAGAATGTTTGCCGCGTCGTCGAGCAGCCGCGATTGCTTGCGCCGCCATCGTCGACGTCGCATTTCAGTGACGAGGATTCGTCCGATTTGGAAGTCGCTTAAAGAAGGGAACAGATTAATCGAATTTTGATTTCGAACTTGTACCAGTTTCATCTGTTCTTTTGTCGTTGCACTTGATCAAAAATCGAGTTCAAGAGTACGTTATTATTATATATATTCTAGTCAATAATTAAGATGGGTTTTTCGTTTGCCGGATAGATCTCTTCTGTCAATCAATGATGGTCAATTCGAGAGCAATTTTCCTTCGAAATCAATTGTTAATCATTTGTTATGCGTTATACATAAAAAGGTATTGATAGATATTGAGAAGTATATTATTGATGATTTGTAAATATTAATAATTAAATCGTTATGAATTTTATTAAAGAAAAATTGGAGAGGAAAAAGAAATTAATAAGAGAGCGAGCAATTATAAAGGTTGCAAGTGGATGATAATGTTGTATATATTAGACTAGCGATGTATTCCATTTTAATTGCAATCAATGTACATTTTTATTGATAATTTTATTATAAGAAATATCCCACGGGAGAATGATTCAAGAGATTCAAATGCTTTTCCTGCGCGATATCAAAGTCCATTAAGGAAGATTGTAATACGAAAATCCAATGGCGGTTAGTGTTGAATGATAAATAACCACGACTTGTTTTTGTATATTCGGACAGGAGAAAAGCGAGGAAAGCATCCAAATATGTAAACCAAAATTCGTATGAATCAATAAAATGTTAATGATCACTTAGAGTACGTTCATTGAAACCTCATCACTTACAATATTTAAACAAAAAAGCCTTCTATAATCACCAAAGGTAAGTATTTATCCAATATGTCTAATATATTCCAAGTGGCTTCTTGCAAAATATTCAATCTTCAAATTTAGACCACAAAATTTGCTATTGATTTATTCAATACGTCTACAACTTGTGGTTGGGAACCGTGAGCATCATTAAATAAAGATCAGAAAAATACAAATTACCGTATTTACTCGCACTTTTTTGCACATTTTTGTGTCTCTGAATTCATGGTGCGTCTTATATTCGGTGACGATTTATTAGGGCAAAATTGCCGATGGGCAATTAAATACAGCCACTTTCCCTTGACTTTTTAATAAAACTATGCCAATTGTTCCTCTTAGAAAGAACGATGAAAGCTACATTTTATTGATGGAAATTATTTCTATATACGAGGGTGGTTTGATAAATAACTTGTTTTGATGTATATTTTAAATGGCAGGCAACAATATCTTTGTTTTATTCTTTGTTTATCACTCGAAACACTTAAATTGAAATTAACTTTTAAGCAACTTACTAGTGCTGGAATTACTTCCGAAATTGGTCGAAAATTTGGTTAACTTTCTTAATTAAAACCTTGGCTTTGACTTAAATTAAGATTATTTTGAATAAATATTTTGCAATTTCAAACAGTTATTATGTGAATATTTGCAAATTTGGCTTCGTACAACAATAACTACAGATAGCTTGCGACGGATAGAGGATCGCAAAAGCTTTAAAATCGCCACATCGAGTGTTAACTCATTTGTAAGCGTTAATAAGTAACATTTATTTTCACTTGAAGCAGTAATCGAATAATAAATAAAATTTATGCAAAATAAATCTTAAATAATGTGACTCTTAATTTGATTGTTCACGTATTTGTCGAAGCTTTACGATATCCTAAAAATGTGAAACTGATAAAGGGAAAGTAAACGAAAATAATTTAATTTATTGAGACTTCTAGCCGCTGTAAACGTGATTAATCGAATTGTGATTTTAAACTGAAGATGTTTGATGAACAATTGAAATTTAGTGCCATAAAGTAAAACAGCGAAAATTCTACCATTTGGATAACAATTTTCAAATATAATAAAACAAGACTAAATTAATATTTATATATTTTTTTCTTTAATTTTTGTACGAACAAATATTAATGTGAAATATTAATAAAAATTATAGTCGGTAGAATTAGTTAATGACTTTTTTTCAATTTTCAATTTAGGCCCAACGATGCAACGCAACGAAGTGTAAAATTGTAAATATCAAATGAAATTTTATATCATTTGAGTGATGAATAATAGAAATATGCACGTACATAAAATGCATTGCAAAATAATAGAAAATTGGCATACGTTATAATTTTGATCGATGCTCGATGGACATCATTTCTATACATAAATGCGACATTACATATCTATATACATACATTTACATAACGGTATATAACTAATAAAAATTACTGGTCCACTGAATAAATAATGAAAGTTAATTAATATTAAAATTATTGAAACAGAATATTTTTTGTGCATCATTTTTGTTATCCTCCGCCCCTTTCGTCCATAGTTCGATAATATCGAAAATTTATATTTATTAAAATGCGTTTGCCATTAAACGTCCATCGCATAAATAATTAATTTTGTTTAAATTATCTCCAATAATTTCCTCCTTCTTTTTCATAATTGTCTATGATAGCCAACCAAAATTAAAAACTCTTCACATTATGAGTTTAATTTCATAGTTGAACACATTTCTTTCTCGATTGTCCTCGTATTTAATCAATTTGAATTAATTACGGCAACGAATCCATAAGTTTCAAATTCATCCAACTCCCAATTCTTCATTGTTCGCCATAATTGCATTGGTTTCGATACGTTTCGTCTGCGACGATAATGATCTTATTATTTTGTAGTCGATACCGTTTTAAAAGGCAAATCCTTTAACTTTAGTGCCAACTTCCATTATGATTTTAAGTTGTTGACTTAAGCGGCGCGTCCTCCCCCACAATTTTACATCTACCACAATATACATCTAAATAGACATTGTGTAATAGGTCCGTGTCATCCGATATCATCTTTTATGCAGTTTCATTTGGGTGAATTTGTTGTATTAAGTAACAAAAATTGTATTTACTCTCTCTCTCTCTCTCTCACACTCGTTCTTTCGCACGTTATTTGAACAAATCTTCGAAGCAACGCCAAAAAATTTCACGGCAATTTGATTCTAATTGGTTACTTTCAAGTTCTCTATTTATTGCCTATACAAACACTTCAACTATTAGACATATTTATTGTTGTCCTATTAACATCTGCTACTATTAACTGTATATATATAGACAATTTTAGGTAGTCCTAGGTATATACACACGTATACGCAAACACAATTGTTGCCATCTTCATATAATAAGAAACGGTCCCTTGCCACCACTTTGTCGCCGAGTAAACCGTCCTTTTGTTTGTAGCGAATTTGTTGTCGTGAGGCCATGAACAATGTCGACGAAATGGCATTAAGACACCGGGAGACGGAAGAAGATTGTTCCTTATAAAGGGCAGCAATTAACAATTGGGGGGGGGGGGGGGGGGACGAAATTTCGTGGGTTAACATAGATTTTAAAGCACAATTAATACGCGAGTAGCACCGGAAGTTTCTGCAAACTATAATAATGAAACTGGGTTTTCAAGAAATACTTCTTTTATTGCTTTCTCGAAATACTCTCCTTTCAACTCATTACGTTTATGCCAGCGCTAAAGCCAATCGTTAAAGCAAGAAGATTCTTCTTGAGATATGTAAAATACCAAGTTTTTCAAGGCTTTAATAGTTCCTAGTTTCAGCAGCAATATGGGGAGAAGTCATTGCCATGTGTGTAGAACTGTGATTACTGCGAGGCCGATTTTCGCGAACTTTTTCAAAAACTTTTGGCAAACCACAGATAAAAGAATTCTGACCATAACTGCCAGAGTATACAATGTACTGTTTGTTTGCATTAGCAATCAGAATTAAGGAAACTCCTATAAGCTCATTTTGTTGACTTTGAGCTTATGTGATCTATATTGGCAGGACGAGATTCCATCCAATGATGCAATCTTAACTCTCTTTGAGATCAGCTGGCCAGTATGTTTTGAGTCTTCTATTTGGTTGATCCAATTGCAGGTGTAACAACGTGTTGCTGTGTCTATCTATTCTCTGAGATTGTCGTATACGACGAGATTTTATCACATCTTTCACAAATGGAATTCGCAAGTCTTCATGAAGCGTTAGATTTGTAACGTACCAGGGTGCATCAGTAATTAGACGTTGAATTTCTGATCGGCATCTTTGAATTACAGATACGCTCGATTTACTAGCGCAACCCCATACTTCAATTCCATGGGTCCAGATTGGTTGTAAAATAGTTTTGTAATCAGAATTCTGTTTTCAAGTGATAATTTAAATGTTTTACCCAATAACCAACAAAGTTCTTTTATTTTTAGATCGATCTTCTTTCTCTTTTTGATTACACGCTCTTTCCATGTTATCCTGGAATCTAAATGAAAGCCCAGATATCTAGCATTAGAGGCTCGAGGTATTTGAACATTGCTGTTTTCTCAGTGTAAAATCAATTTGCTTGCCTTTGTTTAGATTTATTTGTATCTTCCAGCGTGTTAACCAAATTTGCAGCTTTTGTATTTAGATGACGTATTCTTTCTTTCATGCCCAGCTTCATTATATTAGTTTGCAAAAACTTTCGGTGCTACCTACGTATTTAATTTCTTTTTGCAAATTATTACGTATGATGCTCACATCATCACAGACGTTTTTTGCACGCCTACTTTAAATTTGAACTCATTTACACGTATCTATAATATAAGACAATTAAATTAATTAATTAATTGGTAATTGCTTCGAACGATTATTGGCTTCGACGGTTGTTTTGCAATCCTCTGAGTAAATAAAACGCCTTTAAACTTATTTTCTTTCATCTTTGCAAATGCCTTTTTTCTTTGGGGGCTTAACAATGAAGCGGCGAAAAGGAGAAGAGTGAGAAAGACGACTGATTATTTACGCTTATTAAATGGAACGTATTAGCATAAAACCCAGGCGAAAGTTTTAGACTCCTCCATATATACCTTACACTGTTTGCTGCTGCTCTACTCCGGCTTTCGTTAATGCCAGAAAATCCTCACCTTGTCGCTTTAATGCTTCTGATGCAACAACGCTCGCCGTAGGCGCTCAATGAGTAATGTCTAATGGTACATCAAATCTCATTCGGTATATTATAGTAATAATGATGATAATAAATTCCTTCTCGCGCACTCTAACCGTAATAAATTCACCCATTTGCTTATGGCTAAACAAACAGCCATCATCAACTAACTAACTAACTAAACACAAGCAAATCTCTCGCACTCCCTTAAGAAACTTTTTAATCAAATTGCATCTGTTTGCTAATTAATTAAATGAGATCAAATGCGCGTCGATGGGTGGTCAACTACCGTTCGAATTGTCGATTTGTATTAAAGACTTTTTTTATTTCGTTTACCAGTTACAAATCGACTCATTAAGAATGGGGACATGTGCGTGTTGTGTGGAAATTAAACAAAACTTTATTAGATGATAATAACAGCGAGGATGAATATGAAAATAATAGTATAATGTAGGGCGTTTTGTTTGCTTAGCGCAAAGCCATTAACACGTACACAGTTTTAAAGGAAGTCGTCGTAATTCAATCTGCTTTCCTCTTTGGTACATATACATAATAATGAACCTTAACGCCACATACCCAACGCATATATGTTAAAGGTACAACGTCTTTTTTGTGTGTTAATAATAAAAGGAATTAAGGCAATAGTCCAACCGATACGCCTCCACCTCGATAACTTTCACACGCCGGCAAAACATTATGATGGTCAAAAATAAAACTGAAAAGCAACAGGGAAAACTAATAGAAATCAAACAAAATTACCATCTTTCAGCTACTTTCACCTCGAGTCGTTATATTTCTGGGAAAATAGAGCAACAGACGTGGAACGATAATAAAAGTCCCTTAATATCAAGGAGGAATTAAAAAGGTTTTTGTCAGTGAATAACCGCGTTCAATATTTAAAGATGTTGGGGTAACCGCTATAGGATAGTTAGCGCGAAACAGGACGGATGTATGTGAAAAAGGGGGCCAGAAGAAGAAAAAAATAATAATAATAACGTTGAGTTTGTATTACGTGGGAGAAACGGTTTCGGTGTGAGTGTAATGTTAATAAGAGGGGTTAAGAGAGTTGATTTTTAGGGCCTCGCAGTAATTAAAATGATTTGTTTGTACATTGTTCTGCGGGGGGAGAATCGTTCTCTACTGCGTTGAATTAAAGTCGTACGTAGCCAAGAAAGATGGAACGGAAAATAATGCAAGTACGCTCTTGTGTCTACAATTAAATGTCGTTGCTGCCATTTAAAGTATGACCAATAAGTGTCTGGACACTTCTGTCAAATGTTGCCCTTTAATTCAGCGTACTTTACCATATTAGAGAAGGTCCATGATTTTTAGCATAATGTTGCTCATTCCCTTTTCCATTTTCAAACATAACTTTGTGATGGTTTTTGACATTATTTTATGTTTTATATATGTATATTCAGTGCGGTTCTTCATTATGCATGCTTTAATTTATTTTAATTAACATATTTCTTTATTTAAACTAATTAATTAGATAAATTAA
This sequence comes from Hololepta plana, assembly GCA_963695495.1. Lineage (NCBI taxonomy): Eukaryota > Metazoa > Arthropoda > Insecta > Coleoptera > Histeridae > Hololepta > Hololepta plana. The sequence goes on along the minus strand of OY968832.1, from coordinate 13,142,643 downwards.
ATATTATACATGGAGGATGGTTAGAGATGTGATTATCTAATTCACTTTTTAATAGAACGAATAAATGGAATGATGATGATGACGGGAAACCATTAAAATATTCACTTTGCCGCTAATGGAAACCATAGAACTGGATCCTACGCATTTAATATTCTTCGCTCGATTCGCAACAGATTTCGCAAACCCTATTAAACAATTTACTTATGTGCTCGTATGCGATTATTGCTTTATCAGTTTATCACGTATCATAATCTTTTGAATCCCAACGTCGAAATAGAAACGCTTTCATATAAAACTTTTAACGAACGGAAATGTTTTTTTTTTAATTTGTCATTACTTTTTTCTTCAGTAATTACTCAGTTTTATTTGTCTGCTAGTGATTGCTGAAATTATTTAAAAGCAAGGCTTATAGTTAATTGTTAATCCATTCCTTTTGCAAATAACATTTGGTATTCAAGCGAGCATTTTATGCATTTTCATTTAAACCAGTTCATTTTTCAATTTTTCAACTAATCGTCCGATTTGTTTCAAATTTTGCACAGAGTTTCACTATAAAAAAATCTAGCACGTATCGTAGGGCTTTTTGGTTACCATAATTAGTTCAAGAGACAAAATAATGAAGCATCGAAATTGTAATAGAGAGCCACACATCCAACTTCAAACAGCTGCCGTTTGAAAACTAAAAACAAATCAAAGAAACGGTTACGGCAGAAACTTCGTTCTTTTGCCTGTTTTAAAAGATGCCAAATGGCCCCAGAAAATTACGTCCACATGCTGCATTTTTGATTGTTTTTTTTTTGTTTCAGTTTATGTGTTAACGCAGTGAAAGGTGCGTAAGTATATCAATGTTCAGTAATTTTAGCGATAAGTTAATCAGACGGTGGGAAAGAAATCTCGAAATTTGCCGCGATTTTACTACCCCTAGGCCAATACAATTCAGCCAATTAAATTTGCTTCATTTTACATTTAACAAAATTGATTTTCATGTTTTTCACCTATACACTGTGGAAATAATCCAATTTGTTAAGCGATTGTAATTGAGTTCGGACTCAGCACATAATAATTCATTGTAGTCGAATGAAGTTTATCGATGGAATAAATTCTATGGCTAAGATGATAACAGTTGGAAAAATGAAATTTCAGTTCCAATTTTTGCAACAATTCGTTTTGGTCAAGGAAACAAATTAAAATTTTCGTCGCCAGTTGTTGTCAGTGAACGAATATTTTCGTTTGAATTTTTTTCAGCTCGCAAACAAACGAGCAGAAAAATCGAGGAAAATGCAGAAAGCGAGAGTGAGAGAGAGATTGAGCGAGAAAAACTTTTCGTAAACACAGCCAGAACAAAATTTTTATTTGATTTAAATTATCGAATGAAAACAAATCTGGAAAAATCATAAAATCCAATAAATATATATGCGTGTATATATCGTTCATATATGGATTCGATTATGGAACAAAACCTATAAAAGCCGACGGCACGTTTAACTTGTTTCCCCATTCATCTCTTTGCCGCTCACTCACTCCTTTTTTTTGTTCCGTTGGTAATATTTTTATTTGCAAAAAAAGTATAATCAATTGTACATTGATACGTTTAAACTTCCAATACCGTAAGATGATGATGATATTAAAAGCGAAAGAAAAGTTCCTACGATGTTCTACATTGATTCAAAGCTGGAGTGAAATAAATACATTTTAGGGATTTATTATTTATACACTAAAATCGAGTGTATACGCTGGAGATTTCTTTCTATTAAATTCTCAAATAAAATTAACAATAAGAACAAGTAGTTTGCAAGACGAAGGAGAAGAATAATAATAATAATACGCGACAACAATACACGGGGTGTGTTTGTAGTTCGCGTTAGATGCGGTCGTTTGATGCTTTTCAAGTCATTCTCTTCAGTTAAGTACGATGAGAATGGATCCAAAAAGCCGAAAAGACTTAAATCGTACGGGTCGTACGCTTCGTCGATTTGCATTTGTGTCTGGGGCCCACCCTTACGGTTTCGAAGCGAACGGTATAAATGCGGCAAACAGTAACTGCACGTTTTAATAAACGCTCTAGGAACCAGATTATACAATAATAATGCACGATTTTCGCATAGAAATCTCCAAGCATTATATTTTTATTAATTACTACCGGTATTAAGTGTAAAATAGATTAGAACGTTATAAGCGAACCGGTTCGACTTCGAGGAATCGGTATAAATTACAGTTTCTGCATAAATACCAACTTACACGCATTAATCTCTACCTTAAGACGTTGTTATCCATTTAGGAACGAAGAAGGTAGTCCAATAACGAGATTTATTTATTATCCTCATTTGTTCCGTTGTTCGCATTGTTGTTGGCCGAAGAACAGACAGAAATTATTATTAGAAGTTATGAAGTTATGAACGGGGCGATTTAGTTTCCACGGTAGATTGAACACGGATCCTTATCCGTTCCGAAACGGACCCGGCCAAATTTTACACATAATTTTCACAATGGACCGCTTTAGAAAAACGATTCCTTTTCACCGGTGGCAACGACAATAACGTCTTTTACTTGAAACGCTCACCCGAACACTTGTATCGCCCTTTCTGATTAGGAAAAGTAATATGCAAACATTTTTGCTAATTTTCTCGTTCGCACAAGGATTTTGCGAAAACTTGAAATTGAAATCGATTCTTCTCGTCGATTATCCACGATTATGTTGTTAGCCTTAATTCCAAAAGCAAAAAAAAATGAAAAAGAATGATGACCTACATCACAACTGTCAATCTCGTTCATTGATACATGTTCGTACGAATTTAATCCACCGTATGGATTAAAAGAACGGATTTTCTACTTTTTTTACGCTCTCTCTCTCTCTCTCTCTACGAACCCTCACCGGAAAAGAATCGTATCAGCCAGTTAACATCTGGCTCGCTTTAAATCGTCGTTCAATTTACACTCTATCGATCAGAAGAAGAAAAAGTGCTCTTGTCTACATACATAATAATGCTTCTGGCGTTGACACCGCAATTAACCACTCGCAAATATGTTAATCGCGATAATTTGATTTCGATCACGAGATATCCACCGTGCGTGCGATAAATTGATTTCTTTTGTTATGTTGGCGACGTATCTGATTTTCGAATTGTTGTCGTCTGCGAAAGGAGCAGTCGTGCCAATTGTTGAAGATTGCCAATCCACTGGATTCACTTCAATTCCTTCATTCACAATTGGTATAGAGAGGCGTCTTTTGCGTTCGCCCCGTTAATCCCTCCTACTCGGCTTCCTAAAAAAAAACATTCTTTTTTATCCTTAAGACTTTGTTGCTCATTTCTTAATGCCATTTTTTATTCTATCTTTTTCGCTGTTTTTGCGTGTTGTACCTGCTCTCTTCGGTCGCTCGTTCCTCTTCTTTTATGGCAAATATCCGAATCATCTACGAGTAACACGAGATCCAGCCTTTTAAGCAAATGAATTAATACTTACTCACCTCACAGGTAATTAGTACATTTAATGAAATGAATGTTGTTAATTATTATTCTGTACGACGACGGAATTTTATGAACGCCGTTGGTTACTACGACTACGATAAAATGACTCGAATTACACGCTTTATCCGGGATTTTATCCGCGCAATGATTTTCATTTAATTTAATGACTTTTTACAGCCCCTTTGTCTCGATTTTGGCACAATCAAAAAATTACTATAACAGACAAATTGTACTTTATTAAAACATTTTTCTCCCTTTTCCATTTCATATCGTTTAATATCATATATCAATATGTCAGCTGTACGCTGTGCGATGATGAAACCCTCTCGAAGGGCAAAAGCAAAATAAAGCGAGAGATGATATGGTCCTTTTGGGAAAAAAGGAAAAGAGACAGGAAATTATAATGGAGCACTTAAATTGAAGTCCTTATCACAATATAGCTTTCAAGTACCAAACATATACAGCGTGTTAAAGAAAAGTGTCACAAACTTTAAGGGGTGATAATATGGCCCAAGATAAGCAGAAGCCTCTTAGTGAACATGGATCAGGAAATGGACGGTTTCGAAGATACGGATGATTATTTCACTTTGTGGAATATCTTCGTTTTTCGCCTTTTTCATTCACAAGCCTTGCATTTTCGTCTCTTAATTAACAGATATCTGGTCACACATAGAATTTGTAGTTGATATTAAGCCGCTTGTGCGAAATTTACGATTTTTTACTCTAATTCTGAATTAGCCCATCATGCATTTCATCTATGGTCGTGCTAATGGGAAATGGCCAAAGAAGCTCTACGTCTTTATGTTGAAGCTTATCCTAATCGGTAGATTCATTCAGTTCGTCTTCTTAGAGAACATTTAACCATAATTTTTAAAGGAAGATGCTTAGGAAGAAGTCGATTTTTATCATAATTTGCAAAATCGCCAGATTTAGACCCCCTAGATTTCATTCTTTGAAATGTTTGATTGCCAATGATTTTCTAAAGAGTTCGAAGGCCCTTGCGGCGAAGTGAAATGGCAGCAGGGCACTTTGAACATCTTTTTGAGTTCTTTTCCTCTGTTTTTTCTTCATAGTTTGCATTTCTTGTACATAAGTGTGAAAATATAAAAGTTGCAAAATGTTTCGTACCTCCGAAAGCGTCCATTTGTGGGCCCATGCTCATTAAGATTTTTCTGCTTACTTTGAGCCATATTATAACCCCTTAAAGTTTGTGGCAATTTTTTTAACGCCCTGTATAAGTGATTGCTTATATTGTTGTAGTATTGTGATGTGTATTAAGGAGATGATGTGGAGGTACAAAAACAGAAAACTTTATACGACGAGGTGTCTTAACATATAAATGAACGTTTCTCGAGTGAGGCGAAAAAGAATGCGCGCGATTGAATTAATGGTAATCCTTCTGGCGAAATATGCGAACTTTTCTCTCCGGATCGGATTTTTTTCTTTAATGGGGTACATCTGCAGAAACAACAAACACAAAGTGCAGGAAAATAATAAGCCTCTATAGACGTTTTAGAAGCCTAAAGTGAAATACATACGGGAAAGAAAAACAGGATCGTGAAGCATTTTCGATAACTTGCTCTAAGTAGGGTTCCGCGAATTTCCAAGCTCTGTGAAAATATTGCATCGCGCCCCGGCATCGTTGGAACGGAAATAGGAAATAGTATTGCAGAATGGCGACAATAAGCTGAGGAAATGTGTTTAATTTTTGTGTATTACGATGTTTATAAATAGTGTCAATTTCTAATGCCATTTCGACGTCGTTCGACCAAACAACATTTCAATATTATTTACCTTTACACGTGTATCCTTCTACGTATCAATATTTTTGCAAATAATATCTGTATTCTAAGCGAAATGCGCAACAAAGAAAACACAATTTTCAAATATAATAAATAATACAAAGAGAAAATAAGTATAGCTTTATTGCTGGTATATTTTATATTATACGAGGAAGCAATACACATAACAACAAATCATAATAATAATAAGAATAGAAATACAAACCAATTGGTCATCTTTTTACAATGATGTATATACGGACATCTGAAATAAACCAGTAGCCAGAGATGAAGGATATGAAAGAGAAATAAAAGAGACAGATAGAAAAAGGACGTGGACGGAAGGGTCCGTGAAGAATCAACCGTATTTTTCATATCGATTACAAACAGTTTAAGGACACAATTGTTAATCCCATGTTTGTTGACAGCACGATTTGTACCTGAACATGGGACCTCACAAGCAGACACACCTTCGATATAATCTTAGTAGGAAAATGTCTTTGTTATACTGCGAATGAACCGAAATTCAAAACGAGAGTAAAGGAAGGGTTGCCGTTTCTAAGTGATAATTAATTTTTTTACGAACGCGTTATTAATTTGTTAAACGCTTCCATCACCAAAGAAGAAGAATAATTACAAGTACGTATGCTGAAGAAGCGAATAATGTGCCATGAATACTCATTATTATTATTATTCAGCTATTAATGGGCCTGTGAGAATAATACATATATTTTTGATTTCGAATACAAATGGTGGATTGAAGGATTTGGGATTAGGATAAACGGATAGGGATAAAAATGGCCGTATATAACATAGTTAATCTCTGTCAGCTGTTCTTATGCCTAGTTGGTTTAAACGTTTTCATTATTATATTGTTCCTTTAATTTTTTTATATGCATTTTCTTCCCCGTTTCTGTTCCCTCTTGTTACTCTTTAAAAATGCGTCCAGTCGCATGTGAATGGCGAAACGAATCTGCTTGTACATAGTTAATCATTTTAAATACACCTTTTCATATGATTAAAATCCGTATAATAATAATGCTAATAATATGATAAATCTAATTGGAATACAAGTGGGAATGAATTTATTAATCTAATTGTATTTTTCGGATTTATTCATATTTAAACAAAGTGCATAAACAAAATAAGCAAACAAACAGTGTTTAAGAAATTATTAAACACCAATAAATAGTTTTTCAACATCTTCCTTCAAACTCAGAAAGTTCCCTCTTTTCAAATATAATAATTTTTAAATTTTTGGGGAGAATTCATCAATCACCAATACAAGATTGCATCGCTGGTTGCATAGAATTTGGTGTTTAAAATCGCAAAACCAAAATACTACATTTTCTCTGATAAAAGTAGCTAAGAAATTAACATTTCTTTTTTAATAGGATTTTATTTTAAATAAATTACGTCATTTCACTTTGTACATTACTTTCTACTTCATCGTCATTGGTTTCATCAAAAACGAACCATTTCTTTTTGTTCAAAAGGAAAAGCACCATCAAAATGGGCAAATGTATGAGTGAAAATCTAAACAATTTCCTTGACGTGGCGCTCGTGGAATCTTTGTAAAATTGATAAGCTAAAACACATACCATTAATGATTTCCGTTTCTGGATAACTTAAATACTTACCTAAGTATATAAAATATAAATTAAGTGGTGCGCTTTCCAACAAAAACCACCAATTCGTGGTATCTAATATTGGGGCCAGTATCGACAAACCCATTATAGCTATTGTATGCCTTAAAGCAACTCTCCTACATAAAGCCGGATTGGTAACAGCCATCATGCGATATCCGGCTCTGGAATAATCTGGTCTCAAATTCCATGATAACGCATTGAAATGCGGAAATTGCCAACTGTACAATAATGCGGCCATCAGCCAAGCACCAGAGCCCAATGAATCAGCACATGCAGCCCAACCCATTAAAGGAGGAATTGCTCCAACTACAAGATTACCATTATTATCAAAATTATTATTTAAAAACATTTACTTTGTAATACCAATAGATCCTACCCAAGTATTTAAAATACTCATTCTCTTCATTGGTGTATAAATAGAGGTGTATAGTATTAAGTTAGCTAGACCTAATGATGCAGTTAGTCCATTTACACCATAATACAATAAACTCAATCCCAGTGTACTTGTTGCAGCAGCAAACACAATTGAATGTAATGGGCTAAAATCTAATAATTTAGATAATGCATGCAACTTAAGATTACAGAAGTTACGTCAGTCTTCCACATACTAGGACTCTTGATTTGGTTCTGTTCATCTGTGCATCAAATGGTACTTCATGAAACTGATTAATTGAGTTCGCTGCACAAGATAATAAGCCAGTTCCAACAGCACTCAATGCAAATGTGTCCAAATAGAATGGTGCTGGTGCCATGGCATAACCAGCCATTGTAGTAATGACAACCAAACCTGTAATCAGCCAATAAGTGGTATTCTAAATGTAAGCATAGCTAATGTTACCTGTCAATCGAATTTTAGATAGTTTTAAGTAATGTTGCAGTAAATTGGTGTGATCTGTCGAAGGTGTAGGTTTCCATTGAGGTATTTTGTTCTTTGATATAGGTTTCTCATCATCAGTTAATGTTACACTACTTGTAGCTTTTCCTTTTGCTTGTTCCAGATACGAAATTGATGGTAGCTGATACCTCAGATTTAGCTAAAACGGATTTAGATAATAAATACGAATCGTTATTGACAATTAGTATATTGTACTTACATGTTTTGGGGCAGTGCTGAGTGAAATATTATCAGATGCATATTGAAGCAGTTTCGATTGCAATTGTAAGATTCTGAACATAATTTGTTGGCGTTAACGATTTCTCATTTTAAAAATAAATTACTTTGAGTAATTGTTCTATGTTTATTTTACATAATGAATATTCTTTCCATGATATAACGATATCAAAAGAAAATTGAAGGTTACATGAAATTTTGTATCGGCTGTCGAAGTGAAGTTCGTCACGTGCCTATGTAAACATTTCTAGAGCGAAATTCAAAATTGCTCCCGTGTAATAATTTGCTTCCTAACATTATTCTTCTAGTGGCAGTGCTCGAATATGAATGAAAATCATTCATTTGCATCCTCCTCCTTAATAGGCGTGATATTCCATACTTTGTCTCAACGTCATACAATCCACCTCGTCAATTTTTAAAGTATTAGTCTTAAGATTGATGTCTTCTTCGAGTTGTATTTGCGTCTTCAAGAGGTACCTCAACGAAGCGTAAGCCTGCGATACAAACACTATAAAATAAGTATAAACTAGAAATTACTGAAAATTACTTCGGAAATGGTTTGTTGCAATTTCGCGCAGTTCTCTCTTAATTCGCGCACTTCGTTTACGAGATTTGTTTCGACCAGATCTCGACACAATTCTACACCGGGTCTTTGAGCGCGATTGCCCAAACGCGTATGTGCGAGTGCCATGAAACCTTCTTGCTCCGCTAACGCTTTCTTCAATCGCGTTATGTTTCTCGTCATCTCGTTCGCTTGGCGCACCGTCTGAAAAGATTCATTAAACGTCGATAAACAAACTGATTCGAATCACCTCCGAATGTTGTATCTCCAATTTGGTTTTGGCCTCTTTGGTCTCCTCGATACGTCGCCTGAACGCCTCGTTTACCGCATGATATTGATTAGTTAGATCTTCAATAACTTGCTTGAGTAACGTATCGACGTATGCCCTTAAAGGTCTGGCGCTGTTTATTTCCTTACCGGCCCGTTCGACATTTTGTTGCGTGAAAATCTCCCATTCCTCGCACGTGATGTTACTAAAAGAATTGATATATCGAACGATTGGAAACGAATTGCTAGTCGAAAAATAATTTACGCTGGATCTAATGGCGTGAATCCGTGGTACATGCTCAGATTCAGGCTGGCCTCGTTTAGATTCAAATTGTGCTGATCGATTTTCAGCACATTATCTTTGTTCTCCAAGTCGCGGTCCATGAAATAAATGGTAGATCGCAACCGGCGTACTTGTTCGTTGGCCTGTTCCAACGTTCTGCCGAGTAAAGCGATCGAACCCTCGATTACGTCCAACTCTTTGAGGAGTTCACGTTCGACGTCGTCGTGACACTGAAATTAGAAACGGCATAAGTGAGCGTTAATGGAACGAAGAGAATTTTTCGTTGTTGCAAATACTAAGTCAATTCCCAGACGTCCCTCGCGTAACATTAAGCATTTTGCACAAGTGGTTTTTCCTTGCGATTTTAACGCATTGAGTGCATCGTTGATTCTTTCAATGTACAACAATAAATTGTCGATTTCTTTGACCACCTCCTTTCTTTGAATGACAATCTCGTTCTTGATGAATTCGACATCTTTAATTTTCTCCTCCAATTTGTGATCGACCTCGCGTTTATTCGTGATCGTCCTTTCGACAACCTCATCTTTTAACTGAAACAAACCGCATTAACAATTTGAAACAAGAAGAGACAGAGTAAATACTCGATTGCATTCTGCTAAAACTTTATCAGCAAGACACTGCTGATCTTCGCAAGTGCGGTAACGCTGACGATTGTTCAAGTACCATTCTTTCAGGGTAAATCTGCAATTTGTACGATTAGAGAAAACAATTTGTTCTAAAGTATCTTTTACCTTGGTGGAGGCGGAGGAACGATTGCCAATTTATCGTGGGCTAACTTTGTGTTCATTTTAATTGTTGTTCAACTATGGATAATTTCTTTCCGCAAAAAAAATGTATTACCAATATTTTACCGTCAGTTTGATCAATATAAGCATTCGATCAAATTTTGTAACTAAGAAACGAAGTGTACGTCTTTTGAATGAAACTAAAGATTTAAGAAAATGTTTAAAGCTACGATTTAAATAATTTTAATTACTGAACGATTCTTTTAAGTATTTTGAAAATCAAAAGAGGACAATAATCTTCATGCGTGAGGAAATTAACTTGAAAAATAGGATCGACCGACATCTGTAGGTCAATAACCAATAATTGAACATTATTCAATGCTGCATTACCTACATTACATTCAGAATTAAGATGTGCTTAAAATCAATTTCTAATTGATATCAAACATAACTTTTCACGTTTTACTGTTTGCAAATTCGTTTACACCATCGTCGATTCAGTAATTGCAATTTAAAGCGGATTTTCGCAATTGCACACCTCGTAAATCATCGGTTAACAGCATCTATGGTCTCCTGTCTATGAACTCGTCTGCTTGTTCATGTGTTATATGTGTGTAATTATCTTCTGTCAGAAAATAGTATACACATAATACATAATGAATTTTTCTATAATTTAAAAAATAAATTAATATGTTTAAAGTGATGGTGAAACTAAACGTGTGCTTATTTAGGTGCTTGTTGTGCATTGCGTTTCCTAATAATCACTTTAATTAAAGGATGAAGAAAATTAACTTTTTTTTTGGTCTGGTATGGTTCCATGGTAATAATAAATATTTATAAATACGATTTTCGCGTTGTAAAACAGCAGGAATTTCAAACAGTCCGTGCTGTACGCGTCTAACAGTGTGTGGAAAATGTAAATTATACTTTAACAATTCGATATAAACCAAGTAAATTGGCAAATTGTTCATAAAACCGGTCTAAATATACAAAATAAATTGAAATGGCGGCCGATTCAAATGATATGTTAATAATGCGATAGTTAAAAGTTGCAATCGAGTGTAAAACAGAGATTAATGATAAGAATTGAAGGGAATTATGTGATTCATTGTCTTTAAATTGGTAGATTTTAATTTTTTTAAGATATTAACAACATACCTATATTTAAACGCAACGTAATGGATCCGGTTTTACAAAGACTCGGTGATGTTACTATTCAACGTCTTGATAATAAACCGAAGGAGGATATCAAAGTGGACGCTCCACAACCGGACGTAAATTTCGCAGAAAATGACGCGAGTAAAATTGAAGACATGAATGCTGTGGCTAATAAGAGAATTATGCTGAATTCACCAGGTCCCAGTTACAAACGAACTAGAGTTGATGTGAAGAAAAGTGTAGATAATAACAGTGTTCATTCATATAGTGATGAAGAAACGGACTTTGATGTGGAATCAGAGGCAGAATCTGATATTGATATCAATGCTATTAAGAAAGATCTGGAGGATAACATTCAATCAGACCTCGAGGACAATGCTGATTATTTACCAACTTTTAGTAATGCACCAACTGAACCTGCAACAGACAATCCTGAGTTGATTCCAAACGTCAAGGTTGAGCATGAAGATTATGATATAGACATTAAGGAAAAACTAAAGGAAATGGGGGAAATAAGTTTTGAAACAGTAAAGAAAGGTGATAAGCCAAAGAAAAGTGATAAAGCACCTGATAATGAAGTAGTGGTAACAGCTACAAAGAAAAGTAAATGATGTATGTTTTGCAATTAATTAGTATTACTAAATGTGATGTTCTAAGCAGGTGTAGAAGAAGAGAATGCTAATGAGAGGAAAGGAAATTTAAGACGAAACATTCGTGAGGTGATGGATGAAACTAAGTTAGATGAATCTACTATAGCTGCACAAAGACAAGAAATGGAACGTCTGCGGAGGGTACAAGAACAACAAAGACTACTTCGAGAGGGCCAGAGACAAATGGCTCAGGAAAAAGTCATATCACTGTTACAAGGAAACAATTCTTCAAAAGCAGGTGAGTAAATCGGAACTTGAATAGTTATGTGAAGGTGCAACATTTGCAATCAATAAGGTACATCAAGAATTGGAAATACAGTATTAGTTAAATTACCAAATGGAGAAACAAAACAGATGACCAAATTGCATAGAAGGCCATTTGATCTGGTCAAAATTTCGAAAAATTCAGTTCCTACATCCAAAAGTCCAACTACTGTTCAACAAGCTAATTTAACACCTTCTGTAAGTATAGCCCCCGTTGGTAAGAAGCCAATGCCAATTTGCACAAGCGATACAGAGAGTGATTACGAAGAGATGCCACCGATGACCATGACACCGCCAAAACGTAACTATTCTTTACTTCTGTCGACAACCAATATTAATAAATTACTCTCTGTTTTTAGCTATGGACGATGAACCTATAACAACAATTGACATCTCATCGGATGACGACTGCATAGTTGTATCAGAGTCCGATATGGATCCAGATGACGACGACGACGAAGAAACCGTTGAAGATCCCGGAAATTCCGGATTGCACACGAACGACGAATTCAATCAACCGGACGGACAAGGCCGCGTGGTCGTTAATACTGGACATGCAGAAGCTGAGGCGGACATTTACGTGGCGCCGCAAATTGCGAGAGTGATTAAACCGCATCAAATCGGTGGCGTTCGATTTCTCTTCGATAACGTTATAGAAAGCGTCGATATTTTCGATACGTCGACAGGATTCGGCTGCATTTTAGCGCATTCAATGGGTTTAGGCAAAACGTTACAAGTCGTTTGTTTTTCTGACATTTTCCTCAGACACACATGTGCAAAGACGATATTGTGCATAATGCCGATTAATACGTTACAAAATTGGGTGGCCGAATATAATATGTGGCTGCCGACGGAAGATGCAGCCGCTAATAGTCCTTTACAATTGCACGGTGATGTCAGACCTAGAAACTTTAATCTCTTGGTACTCAATGACAGTCATAAGACGTTAACTGCTAGAGCAAAAGTTATTCACGAATGGAAAACGGGCGGCGGTGTTTTACTTATAGGCTACGAACAGTACAGGCTATTATCTCTTAAGAAAAATCCAAAATCGAGGAAGAAAGCAAATCCGGTGGTGGAGGCACCCCCCGAAGACGATAAGAATAAAGCTCTCTTTGACGGTAAGCATTTCATATTTTAATGTTCGTTAATATTATTAATGTATATATCCTTTTTAACATGTAGAAATACACGAGGCGTTGGTGGAGCCTGGTCCGGACCTGGTGATTTGTGACGAAGGACACAGGATAAAGAATTCACACGCTTCAATATCACATGCGTTGAAACAGATGAGAACTAAAAGACGTATTGTCTTGACCGGTTATCCGTTGCAAAATAATTTAATGGAGTATTGGTGTATGGTGGATTTTGTTAGGCCTAATTATTTGGGCACGAAAACCGAATTTTGCAATATGTTCGAACGACCGATCCAAAATGGTCAATGCATCGATTCTACGCAAGCTGACATTAAACTTATGCGGTACAGGGCTCACGTTTTACATTCACTATTAGTTGGATTCGTACAAAGGAGATCGCACGCCGTCTTACAGACGGCTCTACCGGTTAAAGAAGAATATGTTCTATTAGTGAGAATGACACCGTTTCAACGAACACTTTACGAAACGTTCATGAATGAAGTGGTTCGAACACAGACTGTGCCAAATCCATTGAAAGCGTTTGCAGTTTGTTGCAAGATTTGGAATCACCCGGACGTTCTATACTATTTTTTAAAGAAGAGAGCCGGCGGAGAGGCCGTGGATATTGACTTAGAAGAAGTGTCGAATTCCACTACGACATCAAGCGAGATCGGCGGCAAGAAAAAGGGTGCAAAGAGGAATACGAATAAAAAGAATAATGGAAAACCGGCCGCATCGGTAACACCATATAATTCGATAGGAGAAGCGAATAATCAGCAAATTAAGATTAAGACTGAAGCGGGAATTCCGAATACCGGCGTTAACTTCGATAATTCGGAACGCAACGTGATGACGACAAACTTTCAATCGCAAACCACGATTCAGCCGTACAATAACGGTAATCAATGTACGCCGCCGTACATGGCAAATAATCGTTCAAACTACCCATATGCGTCTAATAATTTCTCGTCAACGAATAACTTTCAAGCCAATCAAAATGTGATTAACAACATGAAAATTGAACAATCGCAAGGCATTCATCATCCGTCGCAATTGCCGCCTGGTTCACATCACTTGCAATCCAATCAAATGATGTCCTTATCTAATCAAAATTTACCACTGCAACAGAACATTCAGCAAAATATGGGTTTTACGATGAATTCTGGCATGAATTTACAGCCGAGCGCTAATCAAATTGCTTCGAACATGGCAATGACTTCTACGAACGCTCAGTCAAACGCTAATATGCCAGTGAACCAAAACATGCCGGTCAGTTCAAATATGCAAATGAATGCGAATATTCCAATGACCGCCAATTCGAGCATGCAGATTAGCTCTACTATGTCAATGAATGCGAACGTTCCTGGTAATAATAACATGGCGTTAGCGCAGAATATGCCAATGATATCGAATATGCAGGGAAATCCGAATATGCCAGCGACTGCGATTGTTAACATGCACTCCAATTCTCCGCATATGTCTGGTAATAATGCAAATTCACAAACAATTGCAAATGTACCAACAAATACGAACATGCGCTTGCATTCGAATATGTCCATGGGTTCAAATATGTCTCAAAACATTAGATCGAGCAACAATATGCCCGTTAATACTAATATGCCGATGAATTCGTCTATGGCCACAAATCCAAATTTGCAAATGAATACGCCTATGCCGAATGCAAACGTGCAAAGCGGTTCAACTTTGCCGACGAATCAAAACGTTCAATCGGGAAGTATGCAGACAAACAGCAGCACGATATCTTATGCGACGAATACAATGGGACACAATGTCAATTATTCACAAACGGTGCAGCAACAGCAGCAGCAACAACAACAGCAATATAACCAGAACAAATCCGTGGGCAACTATTCGCAGAGTCAGTCAAATCAAGTGAATTATGGTCAAGGTAAATCGCAAATGAGTAATTATCAACAAAACAGTAGCTCGTCTGTGCAAATTAATTATCAAAATAATTTCACCAACAACAACTTTCAATCACAACAACAACAACAGCAAACGTTTCAGCAAAACATGCAACAACAGCAAAATCAGTCAAATGCATTTTCATCAAACAATTCAACGAATTATAGTAATTTTCCGAATTATCAACAGAATTTTTGGCAAGATCCGAATTATAAACAGAACGAGTATTACGGTTACAATTCCGCTTATAATAATGGCAATCTCTACGGTAATGCAGAGAATGCGGAAGCATGGATTAAAAAAGAGGACGTCAAGCCGAACGTGTTTCAAAGTCCGATCAAAACGGAACCGTATGAAACGAAGCCGAAAATTAATATTCTCAGTGATATTAAGTTGAATAACGCATTTGAAAATGCTTCGATGAAAGGCGACAAGAAGGTGAAAATATTGAGCGACATAAAGTTCGAAATGAAAAAAGAGGAGACGGAAGATGTTAAGCCGGAAATGAAGGGCGAGAATAAGGAGACGAAAACCGATCCCAAAGTTGAAGTGATCGACGACGATGTGAAAATTGTTTCCGAAACACCACCGACCGGTAAAACGAAAGAAGATACCGGCATTCCATATGATTGGGTATGTGCTTGTTTGTAACAATGTTAAAGAAATCTAAATTTCGTTTCTTTTAGGCAATCGAATTATTGAAAGATTATATTCCCGGTTGTATAGAAAATTCAGCAAAAATGCAAATACTGTTTTGCATTATAAACGAAAGCATTGTAGTCGGTGACCGTTTATTAGTTTTCAGTCAGTCCCTGATTACGCTCGATTTAATTGAACAATTCTTGCAAAGGAATCCCGTACCCGGCGAAACGCAGAACTGGGCGAAAAATTTGCACTATTACCGTACGTTTATTTAGCATTGCTTTTTGCAATTTTATGTTAGACGATTGTTCTAGGTTTGGACGGTTCTACGAGTGCTCTGGAACGGGAAAAGTTAATTAACGAATTCAATTCGAATTCGAAGATTTATCTGTTTCTTGTATCTACGCGAGCCGGATCGTTAGGAATTAATTTGATTGGTGCTAATAGAGTCGTAGTTTTAGATGCGTCTTGGAATCCTTGCCACGACACCCAAGCCGTTTGTCGTGTGTATAGGTACGGGCAGAAGAAGCCATGCTTTGTTTATAGATTGGTGGTCGATAATTGTCTCGAGAAGAAAATATATGATCGTCAAATTAATAAACAAGGCGAGTATATTATATTGATCCGATGTGCGATTATTAATCAATTCACTATATTCTTGTAGGTATGTCTGATCGCGTGGTCGACGAATGCAATCCCGATGCCCATTTAACAAT
Organism: Hololepta plana; assembly: GCA_963695495.1. Classification (NCBI taxonomy): domain Eukaryota; kingdom Metazoa; phylum Arthropoda; class Insecta; order Coleoptera; family Histeridae; genus Hololepta; species Hololepta plana. The sequence goes on along the minus strand of OY968832.1, from coordinate 13,126,285 downwards.
AAAGGACGTTAGCACGTTGTGTTGGGACGATGGAAAAGACGAGGGAGGAGAAAAAGACTGGTCGCATTTAATCGACAACTATTCAGATCCCGTTCTAAAGCAGGTCCTCACGCATCACGGCAGACGTTTGAATAAGGAACCATTCCAACACGAATCTTTACTGGTCGACCGGAAGGACAAGCAGTTATCGAAACAAGAGAAGCGTTTGGCGAAGAAGGGTTACGAAAGGGAGAAGCAAGCAGCTAAACAGCCGCAATACGGAATGATGAATTCCGTTCGCGGCGTTCATAGGCCCGTGGCGTCTGTTAGGCCGATGCAACAAGGTATCGAGAAACCGTCCAGATGGATACCTGCCGAGCATTGGCAGCGGCAGGGAATGACCGCGCAGGAGATGACCCTGCCCCTCGACGTTGTTATACCGACCAATCAACCAGAAAAGGGCAGTATAGTTCTGAAAGCCGGTCAGAAGGTGTTAGTTCTAAAGTCGCCTAAAGGAGTTTACATGCAATTGGAGAATGGTAAAATTGTCGCAATAAAGACTGCTATTAAAGTTAGAGGAAAAGCGGACGATGATGTACCGAAAGTGACGAAACAGCCGGCATTGCCAGCAAATATGAAGAACAATGCATCGTTCAATAATATGCAACAGAAGCGAATGACGAAAACGTTTTCGCCAACCACTACTCCAAAAACAAACGTGAGAAATGTAAAACAGTCGACGCCGAACATAATGTCTCGCGGACAAGGTGTCTCCAGAAAAGCTAATATGATGAAATCTCAAACATATCAAATGGGATCTGAAATGGGTAGAGGAATGAAACAAGGCATGATAGACACAGACACACATCAAATAAGTAGTAGCGACGAAGAGCACAGGAATGTAGATATGACAGATTCCATGGATTCAACTACGTCGCTACATGAATCGCACAGAAGGTCCAGTAATGTAGATAGCGAATCGGAAATGTCGTCACAAGGATATAGATACGGACCGTCAGAAAGTAAAAATGTCAATAGTCCGCTTCAACAATTGGAACAATCATCATCCTCGATTATGGCGGACAAACATCAATATCAAGTAATTAACATTCTGTCATTATATTTGATTACGATTGATTTTATTTTAATTTATAGGAAAAATTAGAAACGATAACCAATTCATATCAAGATGCTGATAATAGTGGTAAATTGCAGAGTAATCGGCCACCGATAACGATATCCGATCACGAAACTGACGAAGAACCATCTTATCCCCGAACGCCGACTGATAATCAAACGAAGCAGCGGCAACAACAGCCGTCACAATCGCAGCAACAGCCGCAGCCACAAAATCAGCCGCCACAACAACAGCAGCAACAACAACAAGTACCTGTCCCTTCGGAAACTGTAAAGTCTGAGATTCCACCACCCGAATACGGTTATGCCAATTACTACAATTATAATCCCATTCAGCCTTATCCGCCGCCGCCGCCCAATTCACAAAATTATCCGACTTATCCACAGCAACCGCCGCCGTACGAAGTGATGGCGTATCCGCAACAACCGCAATACAATTACGGAGTCTATCCGCCACAGGGATATCCGCCTCAACATCAGTATCCACCGCCGCCGCCGCTACCGTCACAAGCGCCGTACGATTACAATACGGCTGCGGCGGCCCCCGCGGTAGCTCCGCCGTCAACGCAACCAATTTACAGCGGTTATCCTGCACAACCTTACGCGAGCCAGCAGTATCCAATTCCAGCACAAACAATGTACCACCCGCCGATACCGGCTCCACAAAATCCACCATACGACTATCAGTATCCACCACCGGCTGCACCACCACCTGCAACAACACCGTATTATCCTAACCAGTAGCTTCTTTTAGTAGTGCAATAGTAACTTGTTCATAAATTAGATAAGTGCATGCAAAATTTGTCAGAGAATAATGTAGTCTCTTGATGTGAATGGGACTAGGAAAGTCTTAACATGTACATAAAAAAGCATTTTATTTCTTATCTTATTCAAAAGTATTATTTTTTTTTCTTTTCGAACGAATTGGATGTGATCATTATATTTTAAGAACACTAAGCTATTTCGTTGTGATTGTAATTTACTTATTTATTACTATTGTGGAATTTTGGATTTAATAATCAAGTCGAAATTCAAAATCGATATTCAATACCCTCTCCTATTTTTCCTTTGTTAATGAAGTGCTTTTGCACTTGATATAAATCCTATATGAATCATGATGATGCGTTTGTAATATAAATTTTACATTTTTAATTTTCAAGTTATCGCCCTATTTATAATTTATTAAGTGTAAATTTAATCAGTAGCTTTAATAATTTTAATAATTATACATATATAGTAAATAGAAAGAAATTATATACTGGAATTATTTACTTGCAATACTCTTTTGCAAGACAACATAGGATTAACAACATAAAGATGCAAAAATGTTCAATTTATTTTGTTAACTATGGCAATTTCGTTGTTATAAGCAATTTTGAATTGAAAGCCAAACAATTTGCTAATTTTGATTCAATATTGATTATAAGGGACTATTTCGTTTTATAGTATTATTAAAACATGTAAGTACATTTTCTGTGTATCTCATCAGATCAATAGTATGTAAGTTATAAAAGAGAAACTCCTGTTCAAGAAGTAATTATTAATCATTTTTCAATTAGGTAGCCCTTAGCACATTTTTGCTTAATAATTGTATGACTGTTACATATTATATATATACACAAAAGAAAAAAAAACGAGATAATAAATGTAAGCATACACATTTCTCTTTGTTGTAGCAAAATAATGCAACATAATAGAACTGATCCTTTCATAATTATTATTTTTTTATTATAATTATCGAAAAAAAAAACCGTACATTGTTAATTGATTACTACTCTTATTTTAAACGATTCTGTTTATTGTAAGAATAATAATATAAGTGTAATATTAATTAATATTAAATTATAAAGTTTACTTATTTTCTTTTTGTAATAAAATTAGAATTTGTATTTAACGAACGCGTGGTATTAATCATACAGTATCAGCAAAATAGATAAAGATTCTTGTCCAACTGGATGAAAATGGACGGAAAAGTGACTCTTAATATTCAGGAATGTTCTGAATCTTCAACTGAAAGAGTTTCTCAATACAAAGATTTCATTAGTAAAGTTTCGAAGCGTTTTTAGTCGATAGACAGCAGAACATTTTGACTTAAGTTGAATTAAGTTATTTGTCCGAAAAAATTGAATTTTTGAATGAGTAAGCCAAAGGGAAGTTGATATTCGATAAGGGCTGCGGTTATTGGGAAAAAGAATCGGTAACATTAGTTTCAATTAATTTATTTATAATAACAACACATGTATTTTTCTTTAACATATATATTTTGGTGTGAACAAATAATTCATGTTGAGATTCCTTATTATTTTTTTGTTGCTTTTCTTTTTAGTTTGTTTCATACTAATCGTATTTAATTGGTTTATTTACACATTACACAACAGTTTGTTCTTTTTTCTTTAATTTATAAATAGAGCACAGTAAAAAATGTTGAAGAGTTTATCGAAAAACGAATAGATGAATGTATCGATACAAAAGAAAAGAAAGAAATTAACAGTTTAAATTGCAGTGGCGAAAATCAATAATAAATTAGTTGGAAACATCGCGTGCACACCGTCGTTCATGGAGAAACGAATCATTTTCTGGTTTAAGTTTAATTTTGTCGTTTGAACACCTCGTGACTATTAGTTTTTTCTTATTTTTTTTTTGCATTAATTTGTTTTTTTATACATACATTGCACAATGCCAGACTTACAAATATAACACTAGTCAACTATTTAATTAATTTATAATCGTAATAATAAATACTAGGTGTACATAATCACAGATTACCTAAAAAGAAAAACGGAAAAAAAGGAGGAACAGAACCGAATTTAATTAATTAGAGGATCATCTCTTTCTCTTTCCATTCAAAGTTCTTGAAGCGAGATATTAAAATATATATTACAGCCTCCCTTATTATGCTTTCATTTCGTCACGTAAAGGCATATATAATATATCTATTATAATAATTTGTACAATACAATTTTAATGAATAAATAATCAACAGGTAAATCGTGAAACGGAATAATTATCGGAAATAACGATTAATAATAATAATAATAAATAATTGGGTCTTTTATACAATTAACACGAATTGAAAACGGCTTATTTACATTACAATTTACACCGCATCACCTAATCTCGAGGAATTATTTACACACAATCTTCTCAACTCCTCGCGTACAGTAATAATAATAATAATAATGATAATAATAATAAATTTTAGATTAATTAATTTGTTTCATCGTCTTCATCATTTCGTCGTCATCGTCTTTTTCTGTCTTTCATTAATTATTTTTCTGTTTTGCAAATGTCTTAAATCTTATGTACAAGTAGATCACAATTCAATATTACGTACAGGGTTTATCTCTTATTATTATTCATTTATCTTAATCGTAAACTTTCTCGGCTAGCAAATCTTCTAATAACAGTCCGTTTTGCTTAGCCTTACAGATTATATTAAATGGGCGTAGGTAGAACGGTGAAATCTTGTAGCGCACACTTGACCGTCTCGTAGAGCGGCCTGTTCTCTTCGGTGCAATAGCCGTCGGGTGTGCAGAGAGTCTGCAACTTGGTCAGATAGGAATCGAAGTTTTCCTGTCCGATCTTCTCCGGGGCGACGCCGCCGCCCGGCAATCGCACGTGCTCGAGCAACGTGATCACGTTGTTCCGCAGACTCTCGTAGTATTCGTTCAGGTTGTTGCTGCGTTGGCTCAACGCTTGCGTTTCCTGGTGGAAAGGTTTTAGTGTAGTCCGATTGCTTTTTTACGATAACGCTGGCGGATATCAAAACTATATGTTAGGTGCAATTGCCAATTTGTCGTTTTCGTACTGATTCTTTGGCTGATGGTCAAACATCGAGACAAACTTTTGCGCAATATCGGTTCAATATAGGCAATATTCTCCTGTCCGATTCGCAATTTCTAATTGATTGCGCGTTACTGTTAAATGCCGATATTTCGCGGAAAAGTTTGCCTCTTAAAAAAAAACTCGTAATTGGTATTTAATTGCAACTAAATATAACCGAAATAAAACGTGTTTAAAGTCCAACCAAAAAGAAATGGCTTTCATGGATGTTAATAGAACAACTTTTGCTTCATGGTTTTGTGATACAATCCGCAAGACTTGAGGTAAATTGCGCGAGCAATATTTGCAAGATTGGTTGGTGATTGTTTCGAAAATGATTATTTCTTTTCGGATGGACCCTTCGGCGTAATCGTCATATATACGTACCTTATCGCCGTGGCTCAAATGTGATTCCATCGCGTTAATGTCGGACTTCAGTTTGAGCATTTGCGATTCAACGCGTGCATTCTCTCGTTGCAATTCGGAGATTTCGGCCTCCAGTGTTATGAGGTCCTCACCATTGCCAGTTCCGTCCATTCCTGAAAGAAATCGGTTTTCACACCAGTGAAGATAATAAAGATGAATAAATATCATTGAACGAAGTATCTAAACGAGTCGAAACAACGATCGATCGATGATTTATTTTTTTTTTGATAATTCGATCAAATCCCGGATGACAGGATAGAAAAATTTAGTGCGAATTATCAAAAAATGAAATAAGAAATCGATCGAAAATCAATTGTTTCTATGTACGGCAAAAAAAGAAGGCAACCGGTACGTCTTTTTCTTCGCATGATTATTTCATAATTTAATTATTTTTGTGGTACCTGGGTATCCTTTCGTGTAGAACGGCATGTCGTCCGCATATTTGGTCTTCTTCACCGTCTGACCGGCGACGGGACATCCGCTTAGCGAGCGATGCGTGAGAAACGAACCGTTTATGTGACCGGTGCCGTCGCAACCGGGCGTCGGACAGTTCACGCCCTCGAACTTCATCGCGGTCGCGGCCGCCACCGCCGCTTTATGCTGTTCGACCGTGCCGCCACTTTCTAGTACCCGCATCTTGTTGCGATTCGCGATCGGACAACCGGACGCGCTGAAAATGTACGTTGCGAATTACTATTGAAAAACGGAAAATCCAAAAAGAGAACAAAGTGCGAAAAGCGCGAACGATACATAAACAAAGTATGTGTGTTGCTTTACGGTAAGAGTAAGTGTGCGTGTGTAGTTGTCTTTTTGCAAATATTACCTGCGATGCGACAAGAATTTCCCTGTCGCATGTCCCGATCCATCGCAACCCGGTATAGGACATCTGAATGGCGTGAAATAAGAGAGAAAGAGGCGGGGTAAATTCGTTTGAAAAAATTCGCTTCCGGCAAAGAAAGCGATCCTTAATCAATTTCTCGCCTTTCTTTTGCGGTTTCGTACACACCTCAACGGTTCGGAATCCTGGCCGTCGCGCGGTTTACTCTTCGGCTTGTTCGCTCGCGGACAGCCGGAGAGACTTCGATGGGACGAGTAGTTGCCGGTGACGTGACCGGAGCCGTCGCAACCCGGAGTCGGACATTTTAGTTCTTGCGAGTGCGATTGCAACTGCGATCGATCCACCCTCGGGCATCCGGACAAGCTGTCGAACAGAACGGGATAGAGAGGTCGCGTTGTTAAAATGGGGGGGCGAACGCAGGCGATGCATGTTAATAAATTACATATACACTTCATCTAACGAGTATTATTCGGATAAGGACATGAATAATGTCCGCCTACTTAAGTTCGTCATTTATTCATGTTCGCGCTTCTTGCGATCCGTTTCGTCGCTCGTCGGGACGTTTGCGCACAATTTTATTGGTTTCATCGATAATTAATTTAACTTTGTGCTTTATTTGTATTTGATTTTGTCTTGTAATCCGTGTCTAATGTCGATTTTGTTCCTTTTCCACTTTCTAAATCAACTGGATGGCTTATTGATATTCGCAATTAATACTTATAAGGTAACCGACCCTAATGAGGCCCACAATTAGTCTTTAGCATTTCAACAATTAATTGAGATGACTAAAATTTTGACAGTCATCGGTTATTGAAAGCTTATTACATTGTCCACGTAATGTGTGCGCAATAAGAAAATAAGATGTTCAAAAACACAAGAAAATAGTTTCCTAAAATGGCTCAGCAGTTGAACAAGTGATTTAGGAAGGCTTACATGAGAATATTTTGAGAAAGCTTCTTAAATAAAGCAAGTATTTTTGAAATAATTAAATGAAAATTGCACCATAACAATCTGCAATCCTATGTTGTATAATTGAGACGCATTTCTATGGGTTTATGCGGTTTTTATTCCTTCTAATGTTAATGATAGATTTGTAGATGACCATGGTGCACGTTTTTTGTCTTTTTCCAACATTTTTCCTGGCATAAAGCAGAAATGGCCATGCCCCAAAAAATGGCTCATGCTTTATCAGGAAGTGGAGATTATTAAATGCATGTTAACTTTCCAAAGAAGATTGCCGTGTATTTTAATTGACGACAATTAATATTGACTTTTGGTTGGTTTTAGTTAAACCTAAAGTAGCCGAGTCTTCTCTATATCTTTGGTTTACTTTGGACCAAATTTTTTAAAAGTTGACAACGTGTTTCACGCTTGAATAAATGATCCCATAAGGAGACTCTGCGGATTCGCAGAGTTGCAAAAACCAAACACAAGTTTCTCGGTTCAATCCAAAGAACTATTATCTTCATGGTACTTTTCTACTCTTCAATTGTGTGCTGGGCCTAATTTGGGTCAGGTACCTTATTGAAATTAAGCTTGTTTAGTTTATACGTCTACGGAATAACATTAATAACAGCAACAATAATAATAATGGTAGTAATGATGATGAGGATAATGAACATTTCGAATTTAAAATACTGACCTGGAATCTTTGCTCGAGGGTTTATCGTGTTGAGATAATGAATGTTGCGGTGGGGGCATTGAATAACACGGACCGGGCGAATAACCGCCGGGCGGTGCGGGGTAGCCGGTGGTAACGGAACCAGGATATCCTCCAGCGCAAGAATACCCGCCAGTCGGATACGGGGTGTAAGGATTCGTCGGGTATTCCGCCGCAACTGTCGTCATTCCATATCCAGGATGCGGACTCATTGGTCCGTAACCTAAATTTTAAGATGTCACAGAATTTCGTTTCCTCGTCCACGAATTTATTATTATCATTATCAACATGGGAGATGCGAAAACAAAAATCCCGGCAACCGATTTACTCGTCGTCAACGTTAAGGTTTCGCTTATTTTTCGAAGTGATAAGCAACCGAATCGAAATGGCGTTATCATAGAAACTCGACGTTCGAACTAGGAACTCACCGGACGGATCCCGATAAGCGTCCATGTAATGCGATCCGCCGCTGTCGGGCGTCGATTCCCTGCTGTAGCCCGAGCCCGGCGCCAACACCGCTCCCGTGAACGATGCCACCGGACGGACGCCGCTAAAGTTCACCGGCTCGTTTGCCGTCGAGAAATCGACCGGTTCCGTTTGCTCGTCTCGCGGGCCGATGAAACCGGACGGCACCGGCACCGCTTCGCCGTGATATTGGGAGCTCTCGCTGCTGAAAACAAAAGGCCGTTTACGATCGTTCGTATTGATTGTGTAAAAGGAAAATTAAAAATTATCCGTTCAATCGCGTCATAGCAGAAGGAAAAGGAAAATAAAGTATAGTCAGACTTTTCGTCTCCGCAATTACAAACGTGAACATAATCAAGTATAAACCGCTACCAAGTAGATTTCTTTCGGGTTTCTTTCTTTCGTTTCTTTTTTTTTCAGACCAATGCGTTTCTATTAATTAATCACACACGTGTGCATTATACCATGCAATAATATAACCCTAACAGTTTGTGTTGTTGGAGTGGTTTGTTGTTGTTTGTCGTTAATAAATGATGCACACTAACCTGTGGGAGAGACGGCTGACGCTTAAATCTAACGTTTGGCCCTGCGGACTAGGAACCTGGGGACTGGACGAGAGGTGCGGGCTCGCAGCCGCTTGCGGACTACCACCGACCCGTTGGCCGCCGTAATGCGGGGATCCGTACTGAAACGTAATAATAACCGTGTCACAACAGTTAATTATTAGACCCGCTCTTCTATTCACTTATTCATCGCCGGGTTCGAGAGGCGAACACGCTCCGAATCGCACACGTCTCTTGATTAGCGTCATGCAAATTTATCTTTCACGATTCGCAATTACAATTTTCTGTTATCATCCGTTTATTGTTTGTTTGTCTGCGATTTCACGCCGTTTTTCGTGCGGATAATATCTATAGTTTTCCTTCTTTCGCTTGAACGCACGCAAGAGAGGATATAAATTAGTGATGGGCAGAATCTACAGCTTTCGTGTAGTAACTACTTTTGAGGATCGACTACTTTGGCACCGACTACTTTTATGACCTTAGGACAACGAAGTATGCTACATTGAAATAAAGAGCTACTGAAACGTTATGGTGACCTGAAATGAAGACTATGGTTTCTTGTTTGTAAAATAATGTGTCATTAAAAAAAAGAAAAACAGTTGTAGTATTTTTTGGTGCTAAGACCAAGTCGTAATAGTGTTCGCGAGTACGATGGACGATGCCATCTAACTTCGACTGCGCCAGAAAGTCATTTCAAATTATGGCTAGTGCATCACGGTTTCTTTTATCGTCAGATTCTCTGCAATCGTACATGGTCAGATGTAGAGAATGGCTAACAACTTTTAACTAATAACACAATGAAGGATGGACTTAATGGAATATGACATAAGAAAGAAAAGAGGCATTTCTAGAGGCAAGAAATCCATTACACTAACGCCGCTGCAATTGTTTTGAGGTGCGAGAAGAAAGTTTGGCCAGGATGTGAACATGGACACATAATATTTGCGCAATAGTGCATTGAGAAGTTTAGTCCAAATTCTTTTGCAAAACCAGAAGCAACTACGTATCGACTGCCCCATCTTGTCGCTTCGAGTGCACCGCGTACTTTTGTGAGTCGAATGGCTTCGAATGCGCCCATCACTGACTATTATCATCTTCCTTTCGATTCGGCCCTTCTTTTGTCTGCGCTTTTTCTCCAATCGTTTGCAACGCACGCAAGAGAGAGCGGACATATTTAAAATAAGATCGCGAAAATGTTCACAACTAACCTGCGGACTTGTCGTGGTCACGCTGGACGTGGACAGATCGATAACGGAGCCCCCCGGAGACGTGTGGGGCCCGGTGCCTTTCATTTGTGCCTGTGCCGTAGTCACACACTTTACCGATAGGTTTATTGCCGAAAATCCCGCCGGCAAAGGACCCGACGCCGCGTCATACTGATACATTGGTCTGAAAAAATATTTTACCGTCTGTCCGCCCGCTTAACAGTTTATACAATTTTATACTTAAAATATTTAAAAAAGATACACACGCACACACACGCAGAGTAAAAGAAAAATTCGTAATCCTCTTGGGTAACGGTATTTATACTCTTTTATATTGATTTCGGATCGTTTAATAATGCAAATTTCGATTATCGACTGTTAACGAACGAATAGAAACGAATTGCAAATCACCTTGGATAGAGCGGCGTCGTCGTCTCCGCGTCGTTCTCGGTCTTCATCATGCCGGCGCTCGTGACGCTCGCCAGCGCCATCTGATGCTGCTGCTGCTGCTGCGCGACCGCTTCCTGCTGGTAACGTTGCTCCTGCTCGTCCAGCGGTCCGTAACCGTACATACCTTGCGGCGGCACGCGCGGCGGCATCAACGCTTGTTGCTGCTGCTGCTGCTGCTGCAGGCTGTTGCATTGATTCGTCGCGTCGTACCGTTCGAACGCCGTGTTATTGGTGCCGGGATCGTACGGCCGATGACTGGACGCGTTCACCATCGACGTGTCGTACGTGCGGGCGGCGATCTCGTTCGGATAGGTGACGACGGGTCGGGCGATTCCCCCGCCGCTTCCGCCGCCGCCACCGCTTATCGTGTCGCCCATGTCGCCGTACGGACGCATCGCGTGCTCGGCCCGATGGTACATGTCTTCGGACATTGGCGGCGATTGATGATGGTACGGCGATCGATGGGCCATTTGTTGATGCTGTCGCGCGTCTTCCAGATTATAGCCCGACTGCTGCTGCGGGTTGAGGTGCTGCTGCTGTTGTTGAGCGCCCATCACCGGATGGTGCATCGGATGGTGATGAGTGCGCGCTGCGTTCATGTTCTCGACGCTCGACATCGACGACGAATTGCTGTCTTGGTTGAGATACGGATCGTAGCCGGGACGAATGCCGGCCGGAGGCGATCGGCAACCGGTCGAGTTCGCTTCGGTCTTCGGCACGAGCAAATCGTTGCGGACCGAGGCGACGCTGCAACTGCTGCCGGTCGTCGTCGCCTCCGTTTTCGGTATCTTCATCTCGTCCGATTTCAACGGCAACTTCTGGTAGTACGGATCGTACTCGGTTTTCGTCGACGTCGTCGGCGTCGTCGTCGTCGTCGACGGGTCGCTCGGGTTCGTCGTGGACACGGCGCCGTAGCCGACCAAGTAAGTCGGCTTAACGTCCTCTGGCGGCGTGTGTTTGCCTTCGTAACTGGAACTGTACTCGCTTTGGCAAGAGACGACTGAAAGGGTCGCAAGCAGAAAACAAAGAGAAACAAAGTGGAATCGATTAGATGACGAGTCCTTGATTAGTGTTTTGTATTAGTCTACTCAAGTTTTGATTGTTCTAGAATAGTAATAATAATAATAATAGAAAATTGCGAGACGGTGATTGCGAAAAGACAACAAGAGCCGGCCATGCGTGGGGTTGGTGGTAGTTGAACACTCACCGAATGACGACGGCGTGTGCGGTGGCGATTTGATGCGTTGATGCTGTAAGTTGCTTTGATACTTGTGCTCTCTGGCGGCCTGCTTATTCGCGGCGGCGATCGGACAGCCCGAGAGACTTCTGTGCGAATTGCGATTGGAGCTAACGTGGCCGCGTCCGTTGCATCCGGGCGTCGGACATTTCAGGATTGTCTCATGCATTGCCAGGACTGCGCCAGAATCACAATACATCAGTATTGAGTATAATAATATTATTATCAATCATAGTGAGGATCGCTCGTAATTTCGTTTAGATTCCTTTATCGGATGGGGCAATGTAGAATTGTGTGGGTGGTACACACGACACGTAAGTAAGGGAAAACAAAATCACAAAATTCATAAAACTGGCGGGTAGAGAGAAACAAAAGAAAAACAACTAAATAGAAATTGCCACAAACGTTTCTTTTTTTATGTTAAAATCCACACAGTTTTCTTTTACAATCGTATTGCTTGTTTTTTATTATTATACTCAATATCGTTGATGATTCTGGTGCGTGAGCATAAAAGGATATGCCTTTTTCAAAGTGTTTTTTTTTTGACTAAATATCCTTTCGAGCAAGGATTATAATTCTAGCTACTTAACATGGAAGCCAAACAGATAAAAAATAAAATAAATGAATTGTACGCTCTCTACCCCGCGATAATAAGCAACCGCCAAGAATAAACAGTAACGAACAAACAGCAACAACAACAACAACAAAATTAACAACAAGCTGCATACATTCACGACAATCAGTTAAAATTGATGGTAATGATGATGCGTGGAAGCAATTAAAATAATGACTAAATATGAAAAACAATAGAGAGTGAAATGGATGGAATTTGAATGAATCGAAAATGACTATTTCAGATGGTCCGAACGATTATTATTACTGTTTAATTTAATCGGAAACGAGAAAAAAGACTTATTTAACATTAAACTTACTTTCTGGAGTGACTTTGTCCTTTCGCGGACATCCCGAAAGACTAAACGAGAAGAGGCATTTCAATACAAACGTTTAAACAATGTACAAAAGGAGATGTGATAGTTGATTGTTTTTTTTTGCGACGGTCGTTCGATTTACTTGTAATTATTTCGACGCTTTCGAAATGAGACTCACCTGCGATGATGCGAATATAGTCCAGTGACGTGTCCTTGGCCCGTGCATCCCGGAGTTGGACATTTGCTGCCTTCTGCAATTACAAATGCAGAAAAGAGGGTTTTATTCGATTTATTTCAACAACAACAAAAAAAAAAAAAAGAAATCCAATCGCAGTTTATTGATAGCGATTGGAACGTGTGCTCATCATAATCGATCGAGTTTTCTTGTGTTAGACGTGCGAAACGTGGGATTTTCGCGAGAATCGATAACAATTACGCCTTTTTGGCGCAATTAGAATTTTTCAAAGAGGGGCAAAACGCGCTCCTTTCGCTCCTCGATTGCCTTCTCCTCGCCATTCCCTTTCTGCGAGATACCAATGATGTAAAGCGAAGATTTATGTGTGTGTGCCGTCGTATGGAGAGAGCGTTTTCCAGGAATTCGGGCATCTTCATCGTCGCCGTCGCCGTCGTCTTTCGATGGAAAACTCCGCCCCGGCAGGTCGATCGGCCTATCGTAGGATACGGGTGGAGACTCGCGAGAAAAATCTTTTTTTCCTAAAAAAAGAAACCGCAACCCTGAATGGAGGGTGGTGCGGGTGCGCGGCGACCGGTTTCCGGCACCTGCGGACTGAACACTCAACTGACGCCGACGCAACCCCTACGCGATCCCCGTTTTTTCCTCTCTTCTCTCTCTCTCTCTCTCTCTCTCTTCGTGCTCCTCATCTCTCGCCGCCCTTCCTTTTTTGGGGGTTTTTCTTTTCTCGCGTTCCATCGACGTGACCCGTGTAGCGGTCACCTTCTAAACGCCGCTTAAGATCCCCGTCGTATACGCGGTTTAACATTCTGTTATTCTTCGCATCGACGACAACACAAGAAATTCTTCTTCCGACCGCAAATCACCGAAAAACGTTCGCAGGACCCGTTTGGAAACCGGTCACGTTCGCTTTTCGGTGAAACCTGACGGCGCTCGGAAGTTAGCTGCAACTATTAATTGATAACAAGAACACCAGGTGACGACGACTACGTGCCTCGAGAACGATCGACCGCAATTAACAGCAGCTTTCCTCGCGGTTACAAGAACAAATTCATAAGAAAACATTTTTGGACTCACCTCTTCCGATACTCCCGGGCGACAACGAAGCCGTGGGCACGGTCAGTTTCGACGTGGCGGCGCTCGCCGTCGAACTGGTCACGGCCGAAACGGTGGGCACGCCGTCTCTGGCCGCCTCTTGCAGCGCACTGGCCGCCCGCGAACCGATGCCGGCCGGTTGCAAGATCGTGTACTGCTTATTGACGCCTTCCGGCGACCCGATCGACGACTTGATGCCGGCCAAGAGCGACGTCGAGTCCTGCTCCTCCGGCTTCGGCAATTTCACCTTGTCGTCGACGATCGGTATCGGCGTCGATGGCAAAGTGGCCGGGTAACCGACGAACGTCGCCTCGGCCGGATACGGACCCAACGGCGTCAGCGACTTCGTCGTCTGCGGCGGTCGGAACGCGGACGTCGTGGAGAACGGCGACGACGTCGGCGGTCTGGCGAACGGATGGTGATGGTGAGGGTGGTGGTGATGATAAGCGCCGCTTTGGTGATGATGTTGTTGCTGATCTTCGTCGGGGTAGCGTTGCGATTTCGCGTCCTCGTGGTCGCGCTTCTTCGCCTTGCCGTCGCCCTTCTCGTCGCCGCTGTCGTTCTTGTCCGACGCGGCCTCGGACATGTCGATCTCCAGCTCGTTCGACGAATCGTCGACGAGCTCGTTGAAGTCCGGCGGATCGTATCGCGACGGCTCGACGTTGCCCCTGTACGGTTTCTTGTACTTCGACAACAACGCGCCCTCCTCGTCCAGCTGATCCGCGTCGTTCTCCTGCTTGATCTTCACCACTTTCATCTTCAGTTGCACGTCCTTCTCGCCGCCGTCGTCGTGCTGATCGCGTAACGTGATCACGTCTTTCAGCGAGCACGCGTTGTCCGAGCTGCTGTTCGACGTCGACGTCGGCGACAGTTTGACCGCCTTCTTCTCGTCGAAGAGGTTCTCGAATGCCGGCGATTCCTCCTGTTTCGGGTAGGAGGAACCGCGCGGGCCCGGCCAACTGCCCGACAGACTCTTCAGTGCCGCTTCCGTCTCGCGTATCAGCGTCTCGTCCGCCGCACTCTCGTCCTGCGACGTCGACAGTTTTTGCGCTTTCTTCGCCGGACTGTTGACCGCGTTGTTCGCGCCGCCGCCGCCGCCGCCGCCGGTCGACGATAGCGGTAGGACGCGTTTCTTTTGCGGCAAAACGATCGGTTTCTGCACGTCGACTTCCTGTTTCGTAATCTCGTCGATTGGTTTGTTGCCGCGTCTACGTTTGTCGCCGTCACGCTGCTCGCTGCTCATGTCAGCGGGATTCTTCGGGTAAACTTTCGCGGTAATCGTCGACATCGACGTCGTCGTGCCCGATTCGATTTCTAATTTCCTCTTCTTCAACTGCGGAAAACTGAAGGCGCGATTCGATCTGTAAATGGAAGATAAAGTGACGTAGCAGCGATCGAACGCATCGTGGATGTAAAGGGGAGAGGAAGAGGAGGGTCGCGATGCTTGGGAACAAATGTGGGGCAAAAGAATGGGGTATCGCCGGATAACCCACTCCCCTCGTTCTTAACGTCGCTCTAGTTTCTATGGGACTTTCGTTAACCGCTCGTACCGCGATCCTTATCGCGGCATCGTAAAGTACAATTTGTTGAGTCGTACCGAACGGCAAAAGGACAATGATGATGGTTATGGCGATTTCGTGATGGATAACTTTCCGTATTTTTTTTTAAACGAGCACATTAATCGAGTCTCGATCGCGTCTATTTAAGTTTTTTTTTTCATCACTGCTTTTAAATATTCACGGAACATTAAGTGGTTGTTTAAGGCAAAAATTAATTAAGTATTAACGAGGGTTAAAAATAAATTAATTTCTGTTTTTCCTCGCCAATAAAACAAGTTGATTCGAGATTAAATGGAATAGGGGCAATTTTATGGAACCCAAACAGCATAAACCGCCTTATCGTCACCATCAAACATTACTATGTGGGATTCTTTAAAATCAATGACGCACTAATCTAAGCTCGTGCCCGTTCAAGCGAATAATAAGCAGTTTAAGCTTTGCAATTTTCAGTGGAAGGAAATGTTATTTCGCCTATGGTTTGTACGTAGTAGTGAATTAGCGATTATTGCATTGACCGCAAACTATCGGAGTGGCTTAATGCGTACGTCTCTAAAGTCTATTTCTTCCTCGTCGTACCGAAAGTTGAAGAAAATCCCATCATCCTGTCGAACGCTGATAGTTAAACTAAGTGAGCGGAGGATCGTCGAAGTGGCATTTGGGATAAACCTTATAATCTAATCCCGGCCTAGTGGCAATATAACGATGGCGGTCTATTAAATAAGACCGGTCAAAAGTTTCAAACATCATCACGTCCGTCTGTTCTTTCTCGAATTTCTCATTTCCTTTTTTCTTCCTTTTCTTTTTAAAGAAGCGATTGCGAATCTTCCGTAAGGTCGATCGCTAAATCCGAGAGGATTAAAACGTTTCAAGCGAGCATGGGGACGAAGCTTCTCTTTTTTCCTGCCCTTCAATTTCTCCCCTACATACAAACACCCTAGAAGCGAATGCCTGCATTCCGCGAAATAAAAAGAAGGAGCATTTACAAACGTTACCCTTAGAAATTCGAAATCGCAGTTGTGATTTGCGTTTTCGATCAATTCAAAATTGATATTTATCCAATTTATCGGTCGCACGCGATCGGTTTTGTAATCGAAGTAAGGATCCGTGCGCGAAAATTAAAACTTGCGAAACTTTATTCGCTTACCTTGCTGCCACCGTTTCTATCATATTGCACTTTAGTTTTTAGTTTTTAATAAATTTCCAAAATCTATGTCCTTTGTCATTCTTAACCGTCAATTAAAGACTATGCTTTGCAACAATTTCTGCAAATAACTAAACCAGCGACACAACGATAAAAGCACAAGATCACAACAATAACAATTTCTTTCTATCTAAACACTTGCGAATTTTCTTATATTAAATCGCACATTAACGTTTACGCGAAGGGTGAAAACCGGTTCGGCCGATGATGATCCACTGCTGATGGTGCGTAACGTACACGCACAACGGTGCAACTGCTGCAGCAGGAATGAAACTGGAGGGCGAATTCGCCGTTAGCGAACTGAAGAAGGGTTTGTTGCAGGCGCGCGCAAACCATAAGAATGCAGCCCTCGCTCGCTCGTCGTAGCCACCCCTCTTATACTTATTCTACTGCTGCCTGCTGCTGTTACACGGCTGCTGCTGCTGCTACTAGCACATTCCACCATTAGATCTGATGAATGCTACTTTCATGTAAGTAAAGTCCTCTCGTTTTTTTTTGCCCTATCCCATTTCTACCACTATTCCTATTACCCATTCGCCTTTCCTTTTCTTCCATCCCCGGTGATATACACGTTCGCATACGTTATCAATGTCCTTTCTGCCAGTCATTTATTTGACACGAAAGTTCTTTAAAAATTAATATAATTTGCCGTTTCAGGTTCGCATTAGCATCGTAATTTTTCGCTCGTACACAATTTTTTTTTCGCCTCTCTCTCTCTTTAATTTGATTTTTTTAGAGCATACATTATTCAGTGGCCCTAAACTAACTTGAGAAATGAAAAATTCATTTCGACGATGAAAAACGTACGGGAGTTTGATATGAAATGTAGGAGGAAAAAACAAAATAAATCGAGTCGAGCGAAGAAATTTATTTTGCGTTCTGCTCCTTTTGCAAATTATCTCGACCATTGTGTAATATGTAAATATATGTAATGACTAAAGTTAAACTAGTTAACATTCAGTAAGTTTTATTTTAATTTTTTCTCGCAAAGGTAAAAGGTAAACGCCGACGAAAGAAGTACGACGAGATCGAGGAGGAAATGAATTTTCAATGTAGCTACCATTGCAAAACATTTTCCTCCTAGAAACTTTTCACTCCTTATTTCTACACGAAAGAGACGAATATGTAAACGACTCCAACTGGGTCTTATTTAATATCGATTAGATGCCTGAAAATCGATTTTCAAGTACGCTAGTGTCGGAAAGTCGGAACAAATAAAAAAAGAATGGAAGAAGAGGATTGAAAGGGAAAGAAAAATAGTAGGACAGAGAAGTGGAGCGTGAAGAAGTTCTTTCCCCATATTTCTTTGCTAATTTAAAAGTGGAAAGTCTAAAAATCGACCTACCCCATCAAGTTCTGTTAACTAGTTCGGCCAAGTTAGAAAGAGAAAGTCCAAAGAACGTAAGTGTGTAATAATATTCGTGGCGGAGAAGTTTCGGACCGAAAGTTTAGACTCCGGCTCGAAATTAAAGTCAACTTCATCGTTTCTTGTTCTCTCTCGCTCTTTCTTTCGCTGTGTCTTTTTTGTTTATGGACTGGCATGGATTTCATAAAATCGATATTGTTTATCCTTCGAGCAGAATGAAAAAAAGTTTACGTACTTTTTTCGCTTAATTTTTGCAAACGGTTCCTTTACGGATACGCTTATACGCGAATCAACACCGAAATCAATATACGAGGCGTTCCTTCGACACTTTATAAACGAAGAAAAAGCAAATCTACGAAGTAAAAAATCAGAAGGAATTTCGGAATTTATGACGAAAGGCGTATAAACGCGAAGGACAATAAGCGAAACAGTGAAATACACGCGTGAACGTTTATAGTTACTTATTCAGTTTTTGGCGGATGCGCCGGGTGAAAATCTCAACGGCTCTTCTGCGATTAAAGTAATTTTTATGTTCGATTCAGGTGAGTTGCATTGTAACGGTTCGACGGCGGACGATTTCAACGAGGGAGCAGCTACAGAGCCGCTTTCGTATGTATCATCATTTTGCAGACGACGGTGCCTAGCGTTTCTCTTTTACTTCCAACGACTTTCTTCCAACCAAATTTACCCTCAAAATAAGCAATAAATTTCTTGTTATGATAATAATTCAAACTGCGCCTTGTCTCGCGTTTTCTTGCTTCTTTCTTCTTCTGGGCTAGCGTCGCCTCATACTTTTCCTTCTTCTTTTCCATCCTCGACACGTACAACAACCTTCGTTTTCTTCCATTCTTTAATACTCCGCACAAACTCCCGGCCATTTTTTCCGTACAGTGTTCAATAACGAAATGTGTTTTTGCGTGGGTAATTAATCTGTCGTTTAACCGCTTTCCTCAACGCCGAAGACGACAAAAAATCGTTTCACTTCTCCATTCTCCAGCCGTTCTTTCTTTCTCGTGCCGGCAACGAAATGAGTTAGGTTAGGTCTCGGGGCGAGAAGGAAGAAAAACCTGGGGGGACGTGGAGCGACGAGAGACGTCGGTGCCGGCTGCGACCTCCTACATAATATAATACCGTCGTCCGCGGTACCGTGATTTATATGCGAGACGTGATATATATAGATGTACTATAATATACCGGTTGTTGTTGTGATATATGGAGACGGTAAAGGAAAAGAAATCCAAAAGGCGCATTATGTGTAAGCTCTCCGCGATATCCCGACCCGATAATATCTGGGGATACCTAGCGAAGAGAGCGGACGGGCCGAATTTTTTGTCCCCCCGAATGTGGATTCGAATCGAACGGCCGGCAGTAAAGTTCGTAGATTTATGTGGTCCTCTTCGCATCGAACACCTACCAGTCGATGTGCGAGCGATAAGTTGAACGTTTGCAAAGTCCAAGGAGAAAAATGGGTTTTCTAATTACGTGGATGTGCTTTGCGAAAACAGCTGCGATTAAGCAAGAAGCGGCCGGTGATTTGCGATAGTTTTTGTTCAACATTCTTCCTATTTGTAATCCTCGAGAAGGATTTTTTCGCCCAAACACGAATTTCTTTCGTAGCGTTGACGGTAAATTTCAGTTCTTCGAATGATTCGATTCATTTCAACTCATTTATTATTAATTCATCCACTTCATTCATTAAAATTGCATAATATCTTAATGAACATAATTGGATTAAATAGTTTCATTCGTTTTAATTGAAATCTACAAAATGAAACGACCGAAAAAATGTCCCCTCCGGAGCAAAAAAAGGAGGACGAGTCAGAGATTTTTATATTTAAGTGAAATCTATTTAACACAAAAGGGCTTTAAATTTTTTTCAACGGCAAAAGAAAAAGCGTTTCTCTCTCTGTCTATCCTTTTATTTGACTGCAGGGGGTAGAATATTTAATATGAAAAGTGTCCGGATGTAAGACACCTGCATTTAATTTCGGTTAAAACGGCGAAAAAATTAAATACAATTACGACGACGACGGGGCTCGCCGGTTCTGCTGGTCCTCTTTTTTTTTTTCATCGTCATCATCAACATCATCATCCCTCGACTGCTACTACTACAACAACGAACGCGCTCTTCTTTTATATACATAAAGCAAACCAAACAGAGAAATGACGTTTTAAATGGTTCTTAATTAGCAAACTAAAAACCGACCCTCTTTAAAAAAGATTAAAACCGTGTGTTTGTGAAGCGCCGTAATGCCGAATGACTGACATGAGTCCGTTTCCAGTTTGCTCGCTTTTCAACCCTCCCGAACCGCTCACTTTTTTCCCTTTCGCTCTTTTTTCGCCTCACTTTTCCCCCCATTTTTTTTTTCTTTACACTCAATATACATATACAATTCGCCATCGTAATGATAATACGCTTTACTGGTAGCGAATTGAAGAGAATAAGCGACGATGACGATGATAAAAACGAGCGAGTAGAAGGGAAAAGTATAAATATTTCAATATTATTGTTATCGCCCAATGAATATGTGATGATCTTCATTATGTGCTCTACCAATTTCGGAAGTGAGTGAAGGAATCTAAAAAATTGTTATGGAGAGCGCGATTCCTTGGAGGCTTTCCATAATAAGTGGAGGAATTGACGTTGGCCAATTAATAGTTGGAATCGACTTTCAAATCCGGCCAGCATTTTACTAAGCAATCAATCGATATCATTATACGTGTGATGAATAAAATAGAATGCGAACAAGAACATGCTAAATCCGCACTTATAATTAAAATGCTTTCCACGGAGTTTTATTTTGAATTGAAAAAAAGGAGCAACAGAATTCAATTATTCGCGTATAAAAATGAAGCTGTCAATGTGCATATACGCCAGTTTAAAGTACGACTTTAATTTCCTCTGGATTATGAAATTCAAGAGAGCGAAAAAGAGGAAAATAAAAGCTACGGATTTTTCAGTGATTTCGTGTGGGCAATTTATAGCGTTAAAATGATCGTGGTTTCATCACGACTTTGTGATAAGCGCGTGCCAAGAAGACTACGAGCGTAAACAAGGAAAATCTTATTACTTTGTTGTTTGTTTCTGATACGCTTTTCCTCTTTCTGCCTCGTGGATAATGTCGAAGATTATAGATCATCTATGAATATGGAAAGTTTTTCTCTTCCCGTTTTTTTTTTCGCAGGAAGAATAAATAAAGTAAAAGTCTTAAATCATGCATGGCAGCTCAAGATATCGAATCTCCCATACGACCTGACAACAACGCCGAAGCAAAAAATAAAGAAGTTTTATTGCCCCCCTCGTATCGTTAGTTTGCGATTTATATAATACGAGTACTACACACTATAAGCATAAAGAACGAATTTTTATGTTCGATGCAAAACGTACTTTAACAAACATCGACAATTTTCAATTTTTTTTATCTCGCATTTATTTCGATTTTTTGGGGGGATCGCTTTTACCAAAGAATTTCAGCGATCGTTTCAAATTGAAAAGATTCGGTTTTAATTCCGGTTTCGACGACGACTTTAAGACAAAAACTCGCCCCGTATACGGCTCTCTATAACGTTCTAAATGAGTCGTTTATTGTTAAGGAAATGCAAGAAGGAATTGATTAAAATTGCTGTCAGGCGCGCCGAGTAATCTCGACGGTTTCGATCAAACGGTTTTAATTGTAAATGGGAAATTATGACGATTCCACGATCCGGAAATATGTATAGCTCTCTCTCGCTCTCTCTATAAAGGTGGAAAAGAAGGAAATCGTAGGAGCGCAAGGGGGATGAGAGCGGGTTTTAACGGAAAACCGGAATCCCATTAAGCAAAAAAAGTAAACATGCAAATGAAAAATTGGATGACTTATGCGTGCGCGTCTCTCTCTCTCCCTCGCGTTCCGTTTTCAACGTACCTTCTGCTCGCTAATAAATTTAATCAACGTTACGGTGTCACCGTTCGTTTAATTGTCTAAATTTAATTTACGATTATGGTTTTATAATAAATATATAATGTACACGTTTAAAATGATGCTTTTGCCTATT
Source organism: Hololepta plana (assembly GCA_963695495.1). Lineage (NCBI taxonomy): Eukaryota > Metazoa > Arthropoda > Insecta > Coleoptera > Histeridae > Hololepta > Hololepta plana. The sequence goes on along the minus strand of OY968832.1, from coordinate 13,104,125 downwards.
ATTATCGTCGTCATCGTCATCATCGTTTTACCGTTCTAATTATAATCCGCATTTAATTCGTCTTCCGCATCCACCAAATTTTTCTCTTCCTTTTTCTTGCAGATGATGATCGTGTTTCCGCTGACAGGTGAACGTCCCACCGCAACTCGTAAATCAGACAACATGGCGTTTCGACGGTGCCTCGCACATGGCACCGGTCCCTTTTGCACGGTTCCTCCTCCTCCTCCTTCGACTTCGCCTTATTCTTCTTCTGCTTATCGCACAAAACGCAAAAAGTGCCCCCTCGAATGCCGCACAAAATTACTCATAACGAATGATTTTTCCTCTCTCTCTCTCGCTCTCTCTTCGGCTGTTTGTTCGTTAACCACGTGACTCGGTGACTTATGGCTCGTTTCCGTTTTGCATATGTCGCAAACGGGGAAAGGATTAGCAATAGTCCGATTAAGTGTTTCGAAGCGATTCGATAAATGGAGCCGAGGGCTGGAATATTCCCTAATGCGAGCGACGCGAATCCGTCACATCTCGCGATATTTTTCTTCGCTCCCTTCCGATCTTAAATCCGCATCAAATTCCAGACGGCAGGCGTTTGTTCGATAAAATCGCACACTTTTGTACGAGGGTGGCATCGAAAAAAAAAACGACCACGTAGAGATTTTTATTTTCAATTGTTTGCTTAAGTCATTGGCGAGGTGATAAAATTTCGTAACCTTGTTGAGCGGTTCGCGAATTGAAACTTATTAGAAAGTTGCTGTCGTTTTGGAACGTCCATCCGGAAGTGATTGGGCAAGTGTGTGGAGCTATTGGCAATAAAATAGTTTTTGACCCGATTGCTTTCTTCGCTGGCTATTTTTCATCCCACCCTCGTATGTTGCTGTTATTATTAAATGGTTCGCATAATTGAATTAGAACTGGTGGAAGGGCGATCCATCTAGAGATGGATGGACGAACGGATGGGAAATATGCAAGAATTTCCGTGTAGCGTGGCAAGGCAAGTAAAATGGCAATGCAAATATTTATTCGCAAACGAATTTCACTCACTTGTTTTCAGCATAAGCTCTCCTGATTCCCGGCCGTCTCTCGTCCACCTGCAATCAAAAGGACCACATCAGAAGGGCAACATAAATGGCTCGAATACTCGACATTTTATCTAATGTATAATCATTTCGAATTTATATGTATAATATTCATCCAGTGGAATGAGTCGCAAGTGACCGACCGCCCCGATTTCGGAGGCAGACAAATTTTTAAACTCGACGAAATAATCATTTCATATATTTCAATTCGTTTCCGTTTTTCATTAAATTTTTTTCGCTGTTTCTTTTTTGTACTGCTTAAAAAATCGTAATTTGGCATACGAGTAGTCGTCATTATGCGAGTTATAAATGTACCTGTACGATTCATTGATTGTCTGATCGATGACCAACCGTTTGTTGCCGCCACATTCGTCATTGCCTTTCAATGAGCTTGTTTGCGCAATCGAAAGCCCCTTGGCCGAATTTATACGGTGTGTATACATAAAAGGAAATGGCGTGGTGATGGTGAACAGATGTATAGCCTTTGGCGTTATAATTCCAAAATTGATTATTCTCGCTATGTCGCTCATTTGGCCAATAATGCCGGAATAGTAATAGTTGAATAATAATAATGGTAATGGCAAAAAGAAGAAATCACGTCTGTCTATTAACGTTAGATTGCGAATATCGATCGTGAATTAAGATTTTGGCTGGCGAACGTTGGGAGCGAATTCAATTTAAATGCAGGACGCTGATTGAATTGAAACGAACAAAAATGTTTTAATGAGACCCGATTTTTTGTTGTTGTCGTTGTTATTGCGAAAGTAGGAAGCCTCCGTATTACGGTTGGAGGCGCATCAATAATTCCAACTTAATTATATATTCCATACTCCAGAGATTAATACACATTGTTTTCGCGAAAAAGAATTTATAAATATATGAAAAAGTTACACAATGAGCGCGAGAATCGCGAAAAATAAATGCTAACCGGTGAATTAACAAAAACAAGTGGAATTAAATTAAAAGAGTTGGTTAGTATGCGGCGATTATTTTAGGTACATATTTACACCCGCAAACGAAATTTTTTTATAGGAAAAGAAAGAGTAAAATCGTACAAACTTCGCTCTTAATATATACATATATTTCTATATATTATTCAGGAATCTCGGGACAACGCTCGGCCGGATTTTTATGGTCGAAAGAGAGGCAATAAAAATTTATATGGATCGCACCAACATATAAATATAAGAGGTTATTGTATGAACTTCATGATGTACCGGTAACGACCCAGTCTCTTAGGACATGTGTTTATGATGCCAATACACGCATTCGTATATGCATGTAAGGGAATTGCAAAACGAAAAAAAAAGCACGAAACGGAGTAGGTTAACGCCGAACGGAACTGAAGTTTTATTCGAAACGATTTCAGGATCATCATCATTTTATTATTGCCACTTTCCTAGCCCCTTCGAAAGGACGAAATGTACATCGGCATGGCATTAGATGACTCTTGTCGTGTCGAACATTCAATTAAACGACGGTTAAAAAATTTATTGCCACTAAAATGAAAGAAAACTTTAAGTGTCACTTATTTGCAAATTTTTATGTGAAATCAAAAATGGATTTCGGATGATTTATTATGAGGAAATAATAACAAAATTTAGTGTTGAATTTTAACCATTTATGGCGCACGGAATTTTGGTGGATGCGCCGGGCATTTTTATAAGAATGTTAAACTATGCCACGACTTTTTTTGAACGTATCCACGTGTTCTGCAGATTTCTTTTAATATGCAACTCCTTCACAAAACAACGACGAACCAACGATCGAATGATTATAAGAAATTTGTCGACTCTGAACCCCTTTCCGTTGCTTTTTCTGTTGAAAAAGTATGTAATACAGCGAAGACGACGACGACGACGACCGGATATTGAATTAAAATTGGGATGCATCCATCGTTATATTATAACATTTGCCGTTTTTCTTTGCGTCTCCTTCCCTTTATTTCATTTTTTCTTTTGGCTCCTTCCTTGTGCATTTGTGTGTTGCTGATGTTGAAATATAAATGGGAAATTACGTTCTTATTAGAAGCCGTTTCATTAATATTCCGTATAAATAGCTTCAAGTTTTCAATCACGGATCCTAATTTCTCTCTCTCCCTCTCTCTCTCAATCTGTCCTTTTTTCTCATTTTTTTTCGCGAGGGGAGACATCAACGTTGTCGAAGATAGATAAAAAAGGAGACCACGGGAGCGAGGCTACTACTTAGCGGCAGCAGAAGAAGGAGAGACCTTAAAGAACGTTCCACAGTTTTGTGTGATGTGTCGAACCGTCGTCGTTTTCGCTGGCTGGCTGGTGGTGATTTCTCTGCAGAAGCCGAGAATGCTAATCAGCGACGGCGTCTTTCGTCCTCCCGTCCTTCCATCTTCCTTCTTCCACAGTAGAATCTCTCGAATAATTAATTAGAATTCTTTCCTTATATTTTACGTGCTCCATTTTTTTTCTCCTCTGTTTCGTCCTCATTCTTCTCCACCAGACGCCCTTCGTCGCGTATCTTCTCTCTTCCTCTGGGTCCGCTCATTACATTAAAATTAGATTTCGACCAAAGAAAAAGATGCAGAAAAAAGGAACGCCGCCAAAGACGAATACAAAACGGGAAAAAGAGAGAGAGAGAGAGAGAACTGTGGAAATTGTATCGTTGATTGCGTATCTCGTCTCGCAACAACTTTAAAGTGGATTTTCAATTAACCATTGAATGTAATGTATTTAAAAAAGCAGCGGCGGTGGCCGTAAATAGCGCGAGGCTCCGTGCATATTTTGCGGGCTTTAAAAAAGTTCCGCGCCCGCTATTATTTTTCGCTCCTTTTATTTTCGTTCCGTTTTGTTCGGGACGCGCATAAACATCGACGCCATCCCATATACACCTGTTAGTTAGCAATGGTGGTAGCCGCTGAACTGAATATTATCTTGTCCGGTATTATTGTGCCGGTGTCTGAAAAACGAAAGAGGATTACGTGTTTGTTGTTGTTGTTGTTGTTGTTTCGGAATCGTTCATTGTAGTCATTCTTTTTACCGTGAAACGCTTTCACGCCTCTCCTCTTGTTCTGTCTCGCATTTTTTCCCCGTTTAACTCGCCGCTTCCATATACACACACTTTTAGCGTTTCGCGACGACGATGGCGCTTAGAACGCCGCCTCGCGTATTCCTTCCCCATCGTCGCTTCTTCTCTCATTCAACACTTAAGCAGCAGAAACCGCAGGTGTGTTACCGCTGTTGTTGCGAACGAACCAAGCGATTGTCTTTGCGATGAAAGGAAGCGAACAAAAACATATTTCCCATCCGCAATGCATTAAAAAAATACATTTTAATGCTCCTATCTAATCTTCTTTTATTTGCTGTATGCGTACCTTTGCAGAATTAGTCACAATGGTAAGTGTGAGCTTCCTATCACACCGATTGCTGCTTATGAAACCGTGCGAAATGGGACATTGGTTAATATAACACAAAAAGTGGACAGATTACGAAAATTTTCATCATTCGGAAATTTTACAATAAATAGAATCGATTGAAGAATAATTTAATTAAACGCATGAATCTTATTATTTGGTTGTTTGCGCCCCTTTTAGCCCGACTTCAGTATAAAAGTTGTCGGGGCGCGCGCGATCGTGCTAAATCGCCAGCGAGAGGAATGTGGGCGATGAAATAAAGAAGACGGAATAAGAAGAAGAAGAAGAAGCGGGTTTCCGCCAGAACAATGGACTCGTTAATTAAGATTTCTTTTATCCCCCGGAATCGTCGTCATCATCATCCTCGTCATCCCGGCTCGAGATTCGTTTGGAAACGACTGCGAGAGAGAAGGAGGGAAACGGCGAGTAAAAGAACTTCATCAGCTCGCGTTTTTTTTTTCCGTTTTCTTAAAGGAAGCACGTAGAGAACGCTGGTCGTCGTGGTTCGGTTAAGACGGCATTCCCGCGGACGGTTGTTTAGCGGTACTTATTTGAGCGAGGGCCGCAAATGGAGAAAAGGAAAAAGTTTTCCCTTTTTTTTCCTCTGCGTTATTATTACGGAGGAAAGTCGAACGGAATGACAGCAATAATTTGCAAATTATTATCGATCGTTTTCTTTTTCCTTTTCGAAACGCGTTAATTTCTAAATGTTGAGCAAGATAAAATTGTAACGATGCCGCAATTATGGGATTAAGATGTATCGCTTTATGCGTACGATGATAAAGCGTCTCGCATTACGGACTACTAATTATCGTTATTAACATAATCGAAAGGCGGATGGATGAAAGGAAGTGAATGTGTTCGAGGGAGACGGGAACAATTCGAGAGATATAAATGCGTGTTAGATACAGGACGAGAAAGAGACGGAGGAATCGTGGAAAAGATAGAGGGCGTCCCGATTATATAATAATATCCTAATGACTCGCTGCGTTATTGTGCGTTCCTTTTTATCGGAACAGTTATGTTCGCCAACGAACACAGGAACCCTTTTATATGCATTCTGTTGATGATTAAAAAATAAATTAAAGTAGTTCTTGATGTGTTTTATAAGTACGACTATCGATTGAAAAGTTGGAAAATCTGAATGTCCAAGTACACCCACGTCTATATTCGAGTTGTACCTTTTTGTGTGCAGTTTCCAGACAATTTTCCGCAGAAAAATTCTCATTCCAATCTCCGTCGCCCGCATTCACGGGCAGAAGGAGCAGGAGGAAGACACGTCACTTTCGTATAAAAGATTGGAACGTAAGAGGATCGAGGGGACCAGAGAAGAAATTTCGAGATGAATCTCATAAATATAATCGTAAAATTAGATTTTATTGATTTGTTTGCGATCCTGACGGACGTAGATGTGTTATTACTTTTTCTTCGAGGGGCCCTTCTTTATTCTTCGTAAACAAATAAATAAATATAAGGTACTTTTGTTGATATTTAATTATTTCCGTCTTAATAACGCATCCCCTAATAATTGATTAAAAAATTTAAGAGGAAAGAAACGGGTTAATGAACCATTATCTAAACAAAAAGCGACATATGCAGAATCCGTATTTTAGTTGGTCAAATTTTTAAAAACAATCAATCATTCCTCTTGTTGCGAAATGTATAGAGATGTTACTCATCATTTACGTAGGAAAACAAGTGTCATTTTTATATAATAATTACGCCTTTTTGCTCTACGTGCTGGATTGAATTCGAGGGCGTTTAGATTGTAGGGAGAAGAAGGGAAAAAAAGGGACAAAAAATGAGAAAAGATAACGAAGGAACACGAAAAGATGGATTGCATTTTAATCAGTTTAATGTTAATATTGGAAAGAGCGAGAGGAAAAAAAAGCGACAGAGAAAGAAAGACGAGAGCAACAGGATTCTCCAATTGAAAATTTTCCATCCTTTTTTTTTACATTTACCTATATTCTCTCATTCAATTCTCGACGGGCGAGATTTTCCCTCTTTCTTTCTCGGCCTCGAATCGCTTTTGGCGGATCTTTAGTCAATTGACAAAAGTACATAACCGTGGCAGTTGAGGTGCATTTAAATCGTTTAAAACATTTCCTTTTCGCCTCTTCCTTTTTATTTTCCGGCTTTTGATCGGCGCTCCGTTAATATATTCGATCGTGGATTCGAATGATTTCATTTCTACTCTTCCTTTTCCGCTTTTATTTCCCCTTTCTCTCTCTCTCTCTCTCTCTCGCTGCGTGCGTTAAAATTCGTTCTATTTCCCTTCGACTTTCGAATCGCATTTAAAAATCCGGTTTCATTTGCGGCTTGATTTCGAGCGAAAAAGAGAACGAATAATAAAAAAAAAAAACGCGACCGAACGAACGAACGATCTCTTGCAAATATTGAAATATGCACCCCTCTTGTTTATTATTTTGATTGACATGTTTGGAAACCTAATTTAGACGTCAAAAAACGTTGAAAAAGCCGCGGCAAGATTAATTTCCCCAGGTTGATGTCAGAATTTCTCTCTCGCTCTCTCTCTCTCACACACACCCTAACTTTTTTGTCGGGCTTTTACATTTATCTCGACCGAATATAATTTTCCTCCACATATTATCCAAACAATTAATTAATTAAATTTGATCTGCTTTAGAGTAATGACGGCGAGAAGTGTTCGAGATGGTTCGCGTTAAGCAATTTTATGTTATACGGCCTTCTTGCGGAGAGAGAGAGAGAGAGACCCAGGAACGGGCAAAAGAAAGCAAAAAAACTAAAATAATGGACGTGTCTTAATAAATAAACCATAGGGAATCATTTCGAACGTTCGCTTCGTTTTTCATCCCGCTTTTTCTCCTCCGTCCTGTTCCTGCTTGGCTCTCTTGCAACCCTCCCGAATACTTTGTATGATTAATAACGATCGGAGCAGGAGCCCCTCTAGACGGAAAAAGTTTTAATATAAGTTATCGAACATATTGCGCTCACGCCGTACGAGAAAAATATTATTAGATGACCGGATGACCCAATATTCCGCACAGAATGTCAACTACGATAATCTGTCATGCGATGCATCAATATTCAATGAGATACTGCGACAAAAGGGGGAAAGGAAAGAGAGAGAAGTTTGATGGAAAAGTGCTCGCACTTTAATTCACATTAATCCAAATTTAATCTGATCGAAAAGAATTCCAGAAATCTCTATTCAAACTATTGCTCATCTACTGGGCAAATTAGTAGTTACTGAAAAACAAGATCATTTATAACTCAAAATATTAATTAGTCAACAACTTTTTTTGAACGTTTGTCTGTCAATTCTTGAGAATTATTTTGTTTTCTTTTTGTTGGGCTTGAAGCTAAACGATTAAGGCTTTAGCTCGTTTTTCTTCAATTTGATCGTGAGTCGAGAGAGAAAGAGAGAGTGAAGGAGAGAGAGAGAGCTAATAAACGGTAGCGATTGCTTTTATGCGTTTATAGAACGGTAATTTTAAGAGTAAAAGCAGATCGGTCGGTCGGTCGGTCGGCATGGGATCCCGCATAAAGAAAATCACTCAGAATGCGATTCCGTCGTCGTCTCCCTTCTATCTCTTCGTCTACTACTAATCTACATATGTTCTCGTCAGCTGCGCTTTGTTTCAGAAAAGGGCCTTATTACGGATGCAAAATTTCCCATTCATATTCAAAATTTTATATCCCAGTTTTACCACTAATTTATTCAACTCTCTCTCTCTCTCTCTCTCGCTTACTTCTTCATCTTCTTTCGCCTCCCTCACCCATCGACGCTTTATCCTGCAATCTCTCGCTCTCTCTCTCTCTCGCTCATTTTCCATATCCTTCGGTCTTTGTGTATCTCTATGGATATTATTATACGTACGTCGCTCCTTTCATTCTTTCTTCCGCGTCCTTCAAGAAGGAACGAACGAACGAGTACTAATTCCTGTCAGGGATTTTAATAACTAAATCCAAATCAAAATATATATATATAAAACGGAGGTTAGCTTAAATATTTTAATCACGACGCAGGAGAGAGAGAGAGCTGGGGAGAGAAATTTGAGAGAACGAAAGAATGAGAGATATTATCCGCGGCGCTTTTTAAATAGGCGTCTAAAAACCGTAGCCGAATTCTATTAGAAGGAATACGAGGATGGGAGCAATAATAATAAATTGGAAATAAATTTGGAAATCCGGGCGAACGTAAACAAACGTAATGGGAAAAGCGCCCCTTCGCGCGCCGATTCGCTCCTTTCAATTAATAAAATTTATTATGTAATATTTCCCGGCGAGAAGTCGCCGAAGCTTCTTATTTCGCGCACCCATACTCGAAGCTCTAAAGAATCGTCGCAATTTTAAGTGCCGTCCACTCTCGTTTATTTGTTTTGCCTCCAGTTCTGATACGTTCTCTGGCCGAACGATATGTTTGTAATGTAAATAGACTCGATTCGCGATGACATATTCCGCCACGAAGGGAGAAAAAAAACGGGACAGAAACCGTAGGGTTCCCAAATAACAAATTCTCCGTTGATAGATACTGACAGGAACAATTCAATACACATGACTCGGCAAACAAACGTGCTCTCGCGTGTGTGTAACATGCGAACATGTCAAACCGCCAACAGGTGGTCATCGGGAAAACGGAAGTCACGTGAATGCCATCCATCATTATACCGAATGGGCAACAAATATCGTTATCGCTACTCTAATTGTCGTGCGGTAACGTCGATATTTATGTGGGGACCGTCGATGGAATAATTCCAATTAGCACATTCGGACTTAATCTAATCGAAAAGTAGATGGAATTCAATGGAAAAGTCCGAAATTTGGGCGAGTATCAAAGACAAACAACTCGAACGTTTCAGGAAACGGTCTTAATCGTTTGAAAAAATTCAAATAGCGCGAATAAAGTTTGGTTGCTAAACATTCCATCCATTTATCGCACGTACTTAATTTGCGTGTGGGCTAAATTCGTAAGTGGCTGGAGTATTACGAAGCTGCTTGACGAATTGTCGTCCTTATCCGCGCCGTTTTCGCCTTTCGTTTTTCCGCGCGAGGCAAATTGACTATTCGCGGCGAAAATCGCATGAAGAAAAACGAGATTGCAGGAAGCGAGGAAAACAATCGGCAGCCCTCGCTTAAAAGCAAACAATTACGGTTTCCCTCATTTCGGCCCTTAGCCCCACTCTGACATTTAGCAAACGAATGCATCGCGATTCCTCAACGTCACACATCGCTTCCGGCGCGGTTTCGCACGACGAATCGATCGTTATCTAAAGCATTCGCGATTCATCGTCGGCATCCTGTCTTCGTTTGTCAGTGCCCATTTTTCCGCGCTATAATCTCTCGCGTTCTCCGAGAGTGATGCATCGTCGCACGTAGATCGATCAAAGAAGAAAAAAAAAAGTGAAAACGACACGTCGTTGTCGTTGTCGGTGGCGTCGCCGTCGTCGTCGGCGTACCTTTGGGAGGAATTGGCGAATCGCAGATTAGATATTCTCACACCTGCCACCCTCGCGACGTTTCCCTTTTATGTTCGAATCGCACCGACTCTCTCCTATTTCGCACCCATACGCACTGCTATTAGTTTCATACCGCCGCCATCATCAGCCTTCCGCCCCCGCGTCATCTTCTCGATCATTGCGCTTTCTTCCCTCTTGCGTTCGGCCCTTTTAAAATTTACTCGCTCTTATTATTATACACGTAAACGCTGAATATTCATTCATTCCTATTCGGTTTCCCTTACGGTTTTGTCACTGATAACCGCCGTCGCCAACCACCCGCAGCAATGAAGCCGTCTCCACGTGCACGGTACGAAGATGCTAATTTTATGTAATATTTAGGTAAGATAAAAGGCCGCTTCGCGTTATTCCGCAAACGCAAACATTAAACAAGCGCAAAAAAAATGCGAGAGAAGCCGTATAGATTACAGACGGGAGCAAATTTTCAGATGATTCCCATTACTATTTATTATATCTTCAGTCCCTTTTTTTTGTTATTATTTCGCTTTAACTTTCGTATCGCACATGCACCTCGTTTTACGACATCATTACGACAACGATAACGATATCGAGAGATCCATTAGGCGTTTTAAACGCGCCACCTTTTATTGGGACATAATACGTGCGCTAAACGCCGCGGGCGATCGTAAAAAGCGAAAAATACGAAAGAGCCGCATACTTTATTAGATTGCCGCTCCTCCGGATTAATCTTTTGTCGTGTCGTCCGCGCCTGAACGCTAAGACACAAGTCGACGGCGTTAGCGCGGATGGCAAAAGATCCGTAACGCGTATACACGTACACGAAACCGAGGTCAAAGTGTATTCCCAAAAGCAGCGAGTCCCAGGCGTGTGAGTTGTCTTCATCAGGTTGTCTGTTACATTAGCGGACCCGGAGGATTCTGCGACCGTCTCGCTCTCTCTGCTACGTTAGCTATCGTAACAATTCGCGTTTAGCCTCACACACACACTCGCGAGAGAATCTCATCTCTTTGTCGGCCTTTTCCTCCTCCGCCTCTACGTTACGTCTAAATTATAATAATACTCCATCACCATTTGCGACGGCGAAGTCGTTCGTCGTGTCGATGGGGCGCAAATAATCGAAGGAAAGAAACTAAAGGGAAACCATCGATGGGACGATGCGGCGAAGAGGGTTTCGAAAGGTGGGCAAAACACGCAAATGTTCTTGTTGGTGTTGTTGCTGCTGTTGTTGGTAGCTGTCCGCGCTAATGCCTTAACCGTGACACTGATACAGGTAGACTTAAATTGCGTGGATAAGATGGGATGCTGACTGACAATGATGAAATTAACCGTTTTGGGAAGCTCGCGCGCCGTTGATACGATAAATTTCTTAAGCCCCGTGATGTTGGTAAGACGGGGGAGTGCGAGTGCGGGGGGGGGGGGGCGGTTGAGAAAGGACGGGACATTAATCCGCGCGACCCCGTGATTTATATTATTTATGGGCATAATATGTTGCTAGTCTCTTATAAATCGTTGCTACTATATATAGATATACGTGCCATACATCCCGGAGTTTTCGCTCTTTTCCTTCTTTCTGATTCAATTACGAAACTTTCCGCCGACGTTGTTATAATAATGGATGAAAAAAAGTTTAAGATTTTTTCTTCGCTCACTCTGGATGTGTAAATTTTTTATTGCCACGTACTACTCAAATTTTTTCGTGACGAACAGATCGTCGGTAGCATCGCGATTTTTGGAACAAATTAAAGATTGCCTAATATTCTCAATCAGTTTTCCAAAATGAAATATATCTTTATCCATTAAATTTTGTTTGCTCCGCCGTTACCTCTTCAATTAATTATCATAATCGAACAATTTTCCCTTTCCTCGTGGGCAAAGTAAACGTATTGTTCGAATCTCTCGAATTAGTTTAAATTGCCTGCATTAAATTATACTGAAAATTTTGCTTAATAACGCAAACTTTATCATCATCATCATTATTATGGTACGCAATGTGTCACGATGTGTTGTTGTTGCTGTTATTGTTGCTACCGTGATTATTATTCGTTAATATTCTAATTATCATACCAACTTTTGTTAAACATAATCGCACTAAATCCACATTAACGATAGCGTATTCGCGTTGGAAGTAAAAAAGCGAGTCTCGATTTGATTATCGCGGCCGAATCAGTTCGAAGTTTATTCGATTGACAATAGGACTTTTCCCTCGCGCCTATTTCGCTCATTAAAACGATAATCGCACACATTCACCAACTACAAACGAAAAAGTCAAATCAGCCGCAGTGAAACGCGCGAGCCATAAAATAAAACCGTTTAAAAAACGAACCCAAAGTGTCGTTGTGGAAATGAAATTAACTAAATGAATATTTGTTAATGTCCGTCGATCTGAATAATAAAAATGTCGAGAGGAGTAAAAAGAAATTATCATTTCGTTCCCTCTATTTCATTTTAATTTTTTCTAAATAGGAATTTCTGCTTTATGCAAAGGCGTCATTATTACATCGAACAACACCTGTAGCACGCGAGCTCCTCATTATAATCTCTCACTCTAAACGTGAAAGGCAGATAGCTTATTGACTATTCGAATTAATGGCATTCGATTATTTTACCCGAGTCAACACGTACCTCTCCACCGTTGAAATGTATGGCGATGGGGCTGGGCGAAAAATACGTTTAACAATTTATTTCGTTCGGGTTGATTCTTGCGCGAGGAACGGAGAGAGAAAATAAAAGAACTTAATTCCTTTTCCATACCAACTTTTCATTATTTTTCCAGCTTTTTTTTTCATCATTATTTTCCATTTCCTGCCCTTGTCTGGTGATCTATAATAATTTTTTAATGCAAACCAATCATTTTCTAGGACATTAATGTCCAATAAATCCGGAAGGTGAAGAGGAAGAATAAAGCAAAAAATAATGATGATAATTTAATACGTTTGACAAAAAAAATATTGAGAAAGGAATAAATAAATGAGAGCAAGCAAATTGAATCAAGCGCGAGTGAAGGATCCCATTAAAAAGTTTTCGTTTCCTCGTGTCGATGGATTCGTATATTTTCGCGACAACAATCACAATGTAACAACAAAAAGACGAGGAGAAGAAAAATGATTATGTAATTTTAACGAGACGAATCTCTTCGACTGCATCAACGCGAACAAATAATTAGGGATATTCCCCATTAAATCGTCGTTCCCTAAACGGCAAAAAGTCAATAAAGAATTAATCCGACGAAAAAGAATCGTCTTTAATCAATTCGACGAAGCAAACTTAATAGTGGCGAACTAATTTGAAAATTGTTAATTAATTCACACGCGCATCGTGTACTTTTCTATTTTTAACATCGTCAAGTTAATCCTTCAATTTATATTAAAGCGCGTGCACGAAGACGACGACGACGAATTTTGGCCGGTTTTATCTGGAGGATCCGATCACAATTGCTATCATTATTATTATTGTTATATTCTTTTCCAACCTCCCGAATGATAAGCACGGTCACAGTGGAGCATCGACTATTATTATCGTTTGCCATCGTCGTCGTTCAACGTGAGCGAGAAAAAGCCATCGAATCCCCTTCATATTTTGACCCATTGGCCGGTCTTCTTCGACGTTGTTTTGTCGTTCGTGTCCAGCACGGTTCGAAAACACTCGATTGTCACGTTCGCCAGATGAACGGTACGTGCCCGAAATCGTATACAATTCCATAAAAATGGTGTATAATGTCTCATGAGACCGTCTTCTTCTCCTACGCTCGACGAAATGGAAGGGAAGATGAGGAGGATTGGTGATGATTAGAGATGGAGGAAACTAGAAGGAGAAAGCGGCGAGATGAAAAAGAAAGAAGGTAGAAACTTGTATGGCAGCAAACTTTTGCTGTACGTCATAATGGCTCCTATAGAAAGTTTTAATTCGAGTAGAATGTCTAAAAATTATGAAAGTTTTGCGAAGAAGAAGTTGGAGAAGAAGCGAAAGAAGGTCATCAACCCATCCACGCGCTTTCCCTAAATCTAAATGCAACCGAGCACAACTTCGTCTATAATAATAAGTCGGCGCTCATTCATAATCATCATTCTTTTGTTAAACGTCTTCCTTTCCTAACAAAACTTACCTTGCTCATCGCCCTCGAACTTGAGGGCACACCGATGGCGGTCAAATCTGCAAATGAAAATTGAAATGTATGAGAATCAACGTAATTCCTCTTCCTCTTCTTGCTTTCTTTCAATATTTCCTTTCTTCGCGGGGATTTGCAAATTCATACGGTCACGCATCGGTTTTACGCGTAGATGCGTGCGGTCGTTGTTACATTGGAAATTTGGACAAGGGTCGTTCGACTGACTGGCCGAAGGACCCACGCAAAAAGAAGCCCGTCGGACGGATTAACCCCCCGGTATATTATATTCGTTAATAATTAAACATGGCACGCACGCACACATGCACAGCCCGTTTCGCCGTAATGCGTTTTTAATCAAATCTCTCATTATGGGCCGTATATCTTAATTTTATTAATGCCACGAAGTTATAATCCGCTCGCCGCTTTAGCTTTACAACAACAAAAAATTCGGGCCATCTCTCATCGACCGTTGCCTTCTTCGTCGTGCCGGACGAAGGATTTTTCCGTTCCTCGTTATTTATTTTCTTTTTGTGCGGGGCCCCGATGGAAACGGCGCTAATTTTCTCGCTGGAAAGCCGTGCGCATGCAAACATGGAGAGCGCGCGGTCGCCCGAAATAATAACTCCAACTTTCTCTCGCTCCCTCGCTCTCTCTCTCTCTCTCTCTTTCGCTATCCCGCGTAAAATAGACATTTCCTCGTTTATCCCGTATACGCCGACTTGATCAATATCCCTTCTTCTTGGGGCACCCTCCCCCCAGTCTTAATTAGGAGTTGGAATCTGTGGCGGACACACATACACACTCACGCACGTAGTAGACCCGATATGCGACCCCTCGCTCGCATTTTCCTCCTCCTCCTGCCGTATTAACCACTTTTATTCATCCGCCTGGGCCACCCCGCAAAAAGCCGCCCTCTTATTAATGCTTGCTCATTTGCGTACGATTCGTTCGCATACCGGCGTATGTGTTTCGGTTTTTCGTTTCTCTTTGGTTACTTCCATTCACGGCTGGCAGAGGTAGAGGTAGATAAGTAATAAATGCACACAGGTTGCCAATTAAAAATAATTAATCGCGGCCCTATAATCAGTTCGGACTTCCACCTAATTTAAGGGCGCACACTATAAACAAATAATTAATTTCGATTGAATTCGACTAACATTCACTAATTTTTGGCAATAAACGTATCCGCGGTTGAAGAACTGGGACCTCTTCATTATTTTCCATCGAACCGTATTGACTGCGACCTTCGTTTAAGTTCTTGCGAAAGCCAAAAGAAAATCGCGTTTTTTTTGCGTCATCATCGTCGTCATCTTCACCGCCAATCTTCAATTTGCGGGGCGGAATAACTGACAGACCCTCATTGAAAAATAGTCGACCGGTCCCGTTGGGTAATTAATTATAACTTTTTTTTCGCCTCCCCGCTTTTTCTTTCCGCTCTTTTCTCCTTCGGCATTTATCGAACGCGGGCCGTCTGCTTTTCTTTAGCTAATTCATGAGCCGCGAATAAGCAATAAAACACGGCGTGTATAATGCCGCCGCCGCCGCTGCCGCAGCCACAGATTGCTCGCAACTTTCCCCGTGATTACAGTCACTCGTGCATATATAATGGTACGAAAATTTACGTGCAATCAGTATTTTTTTTTGCGCTTTAAACGATACCAACCTCTCGCTCTCTCGCATTTTTTTTCTCCTTCGCTCTTTTTCATTTCGCAAAATAATCACGGAAACCGTATTAAATTTAATGGGGATAAAAACGCGAAAGCAACAAAAAGAACGAAAACCGATCGCGAAACTTTCGAGCTCGGTTATGGCTAATCTAATCGTGGAAGTAGTAGCGCGGCATCATTCGCAAATGGTACATAAGCCCTTTTGGAGTTGATTTGTTGTTTCGGCTGTTGTTGTTGCTGTGGTTCGGTGTGCACAATTAAGATTAGTAAGCGATATAGCGATTTCCATCAAAATCGGCGTTTTATTACAACAATCTCCCCGTTATTGTACATCGTACACACTTATGAAGTTAGTAGCCGGAACAATTTATTGAACTACTAGAACGGGCTAATTAGTGGCTGATGCTCGTGGAGATGGACTTATGCCGATTCCCGAAACTTTATTGGACCGCTACTTGCACGTTATACGTTAATAAATAAACAATAACGTATAAGCGAATCCGTTTCTGCAATCAGTCAGATTATTGTAGGACTCTCTACTAACACACAGCGAGAGCCAACAACAAATAATTCGATCGTTACCGAGTGTGTATAGGTGGATGGGGCGAGGTGAAGAGCAACAGAGGTTTTGTTAATATTATTCTAACCCTAACCCACCTACCGAAACTAGATAGATTTAATTGTTTGAGTTTTCAATATGCCTCACCGGCACTATTACCACCGCTCGCCATCTCCCTCCTTCCCGCCCTCCATTCGCAAAAGTTTCGCACCTTTTAACCGTGCCAATCAGACGGTCATAATAATTTTGGGCGAATTGTCTACCACTACAAATTCGTAAAACTTTGTTATTTTAATTGTTGGTTAATTTACTACAGCATAACAAAAAAGCAGCAATAACGAGCTTTTCTTTAAGTGTGCTATTTATTGTTTTAGCATACGCACGCAAAAAGAAATTAGCAAACCACTTCTGCCGTCGTTTTCATATTAATCACCGGCAGCGCAGTAAATTGTCATTAACATCAACGATCTGGAAGATATTAATCACGCCACGGTAGGGTCTCGAGGATCAATTTCCCGGCCCCAAAAGGACACCACCGAAAAAAGGAAGCGAGTCATTCTTCCTTAACACGCTACGGCCGTTGCATTTTAAAAAAAGAGTCATCGTCCCCGCAACAACGGCGGTATTTGTACGTATCGAGGGCACTTCAAGTCAGACTTTATTGGTCCCTTCCCTCGTTATGTCATAAAAGGGTTGAATCCAAGATCATCACTCTCATACGTGCGCTGCAATTTAAAGCGACTCTCCCGGACGATCAAAAGAATTATTTATTCCTCGAGTGATGCCTCGCGCGAAGGTCTTTCGTCTGATTGAATCGGGAAGAAAAACAATTTTATTCGATTTCTTTTCGAATTTTTCTGTTTTCCTCGTCTCTTACACGATAACGGTGTGGCGAATTTAAAGGATCGAAATCGTTTAAATGTTTGCCAAAAAATTTTTAATCGATACGAAATCGTGTAAATAAAATGAAGGGGGAGGGCAAGAAGGGAGCGAAAGGAATTAAAACGATATAAAAGCGATTGCAAAATTCGATTTAAACCCAAAATCCTAGTCATCTAATTTCAAGAGGAAAATAAATTAACTAAAGATCAAAACACCAGGCAGGATGGCGAGAAAGACCGAGATGAAGAGGCAGCGGGATGGTGGTTGATGATGCTGATGGTGAGGATGAGGACGATGACGGGGGCTGGTGTCGGCGGCGGTCGATGGAATTAAGTAAAATGAAGAAAACCGACAAAATGACGGTGAATCGAAACGAACGAGCGAAGAGGAGAGTGTTAAAGAGACGGAGACGGAGATTGAATCGAGTGTTTGTGTAGTTGACACCCTTTTTTTTATCCGGCTTCCTCTTATTCTTCTGGAATCCGGTTTTCCGGCTGATGATGATGCTGCCGCCGCTGCTTCTGCCCTTTTTTCTTTGCTCTCGCTTTCCTTTTCATAAGAAGCTTGCAACGATCCTAAGTAGTAGTAGAACCGAGGGGTGGCACAGGATTCTTTCTTTGCTCGGTAATGTATCTGAAAAGATCGCTTTTTATCACATTTCAACCCCATTCATCAACAGGTACTTTATCACCCACTTTTTCTTTTGTGATGGGAAAATGTAAAAAAAAAGAAAAGAGTGAAGGTATCATCGTGGCACTTTCTTTTTCCCTCTGGTAGCCACCCTCTATTTTAGTTCTTTTCCTTTTTTTAAAGCACGATGATACTTTTCCCGTTTTAATCGTCGATATTGCAATTATAAATCTCCTGCGTGCGTTGCTTTTTTTATTCCAACACTTTTCTTTGTCTTCCTGCACTTTCCCTGTTGTTTGTTTACTAATCCTTCGTAATTGATACTTTTTCGAAATAAAAAAAGAAATGTTAACGATCGCAAAATTCCAATTATCGTTAAAGGATTTTCCACGCTCATTTAATTAATGCACGTATTTGGTCAAATATAAAATTTGGCAAAGTTTCTGCGATTGATTTTTGCTCTTTCTTCTCCTTCCAATTTCGTGGGCGAACGAGTTAAAATAGAAAATAATCTCTAATTCCGCACATTCTCCGGATAACCGACAAGTGAGTTAAAATGAAATAAATAATCTCAAATGGAACGAGGATCCTGGAGGGCAATTTGCACTTTCGAAACCGCATCACGTAGAAATCTCTCTCTCTCTCTCTCTCTCTCGCACTTATTCAATCACATTCAGACCCTCGGTTCGCATCGTACGGTCTCTTTCAACGCGTTTAGAAGCGGTGACAACAGCGCGGTAGATGTCAGAAAGGGATTTAATTAAGGCAATGTAAAAAGCCGGCTTCGAGATTTCTGGCAGATGTACCTAAAACCATGGAGCATCAACCTTAATATTTAAGACAACCCATCCAAACACACATTTATATATACACTTATTATTATATCTCCTTTGTAATGGCTTCCTTTCTCTCTTTGTTCCATTCTTACAATGGAGCTTTTATTTGGTGTTTTAACTCATTTTTTTTTAATTAACGGCCGTTTATTACACCCAGATTTCTTTTTGCCCACTTTACTTTGCCAGCTATAAAGCGTAATATTCGCTTAGACTTTAATTATGGCGGAAATTATTAACTGCGTTCGGATTAATTAAGGAATTATTTATTTATTTTATCGAATGCATTCGTAGCGTGTGTATGCGAGCGAGAGAGCGTTATTAATACAAAATAGCATTTCGCAATACGTACACGTAGAAATAACGTCGTTGCCGTACACGTATATAACATATTGAAAGTTATAAAGGCACATGCAAACAGCTTGGCTTTAATGCGGGCACACAATTCCATTGGATCGGTCGCATTGAATGCAACAACTAGACTTCCAAGAAAGTTCGTTTAATGGTAATAATGCAGTTTTAGTACAGTGGCTGGTTGGTTAGATGGATGGATGGATGGTCGATCGGTCGGTCGTTCGCTTAGGTAAGGCGTAGGGAGAATCGATGATGAGAACGAACCGGATGAATGAATGTGCCCGGCCGCACTTGTAAGGTTTCGATCTACAAGTGCCCTTTGTGTTACTGACGGCAACGGCGACGACGACGACGGGCGAGATGTCGGTTTTCCAATACATACCTAAAATGTATTATGCTATTACATTCGAGACTAGTTGTAACACCTGGCAAAGTTTGACCGCGTTGAATGCAACACAAGTCACAATGGACCTTTGGTTAATACACATTTTGCGCTCGCTACTGCTACTTGCCATTTCGCTGGACTTCATCAATAACGTTTGTTGCATGTATTTCAATAGTCCCCCATAAACTTAATCATACACACACACACACACACACAGAGAGAGAGAGAGAAATGCACATGCAGACGTTTATTATTATTCATAAATAAGATATTGCGAATGTCAAATAGTAAATGGCTGAAATGATTGGAAACGGACTTTCTCTCTTACATTTAAAAGGAATAAGATACGGCGTCCGTATATTTGTGCACGTTTACCCATTGAGAGCGTGCATTCATACCAAAATATTAATAATGACAATAATGCGCACCAGCGTATCGTTCTTATTATGCATTATTGTTGCGTAGAACAAAATGTGTTGTACGTTACTCAGCGGCACTTTATTTGTATTTATGTCAGATTTATATTAATGCCGAACGGAAATATCCGTGTAAAATGCCATCGAATTGAAAATGCAATTGATCGATAACAACGCAAATAACGTTACTTAATTTGCGACTCTTCACAAATTAATTCCTCGCAAATGTACGCAATCGGAAATGTGACAAAAAGTTGTTGAATTGTAATAGCAAGTTTATTGATGACTGCTTCCTTTTTTCATTAGGCACATTGAGTAATATTGACAAAACAAAACAGACACAAGAATTTTTCCTCTCCTCTCCTTTTTTTTTTTAATTTTGCGTCTCCTTGAGTCTTACGTTCACGAAGAAGGTAGAATCTTCGCACAAAAGGGAGTCGAAAAAGGTCCAGAAAAAAACGTGAATTGTGTGTGCGGAAACGACTATCTGAGTTCCAAAATGAGTTTATTGCAATTAGTGCAAAAATAGAGATGGGTTTCTCCTTTTATAGGAATGCGAAAATTCAAGGAGAAAAAACACCAAAAAATGAATGATTTTCAAAAGAAAACTCACAATTAATATCTTTCTTTATTTTCATAATTAATCAATTAGGAAGCAATTGCTTGAACGAATAGAAATTTTGGTGAAGATTGGTGCAAATAATTATGCCGCGTTTCCGAATTGCATTATTTCTCAAAATTCACCCCAAAAATGCGTTTAATTGTAACACGAGGTTGAACACAAATAGATTCATCAGCATATCAACTAGTAATATTAAAACTAATGCACGTGAATTTTATTTTATAAGATGGATATCAACGGTCGTTTATAATTCTTTTAATCGGCCGCAAGAGCTTGCACTAATCGATTTTTAGGGCTTTACTCAGGTTGCAAACGCAATGGACAATAAATAATAAAGTAGTCAATGCAATTCAAGCAGGAAATTGTACTAGACAATATAAAATAGATAAAATCTACATAACGTTTATAAATTTCACATTTTTATTTTAGCCTTTCACGATGTTCTTCGGCCACTCAAAAAAAAAGAAAATACTTCAATTACTACACATTCAAATATTTTATTTTATAAAATGACAAAAGTTTTTATCAAATAGCAACTGAGAAGCGCAAGTTTTTTTTTTAATTTAATCGTTCCTCAAAGGACTTGGTTTCGCAAAAAGCTCGTTTCGAATTGTGCAGTTTAGCCTAAAATTTTCAACCCCAACAATAATAAATTCCCCCTTCCACGAGTATACCGTACTAATAAAATAGTCCGGCAACATTTAATAATTCCGTAGAATTAATAAATAAGTAATTACGCATTAAGCTTACTATTCATTAAATTAATTGGATTAGCAAACGAAAATTACGAAAAGACGAATATAAAAAAAAGGACGGGAAGACCGAAGGAAAAGTAAGAGAGCGAGAAGGGAAATTAAGGAGCGAATGTGAATAAATATAAAATTTTCCGAGTGAATATAGCTAACCATAACTAAATTATGGCGTTTTTGATAAAATTTCGCCCTCTGCGAAACATTGCCGGCTCGCATTCTCGCTCGGCGCCGTTGCCATTGTATTAAAAAGGGAGAAGGGTGAAATTTCGAGATGGCTAAACCGATATTCATTAAAGGGTTGCGAGAGGAACATGTATAGATATATCGTGTGTACGGCGATGAACCGATGGAGTAACCCGAACCGGAAACCCAAAAACACGTACCTACGTTTCGTGAGGGCGGTAAAATATCTAGAATATACGTTTAATATCTTGTGTACGTCTGTAACGGAATCGTGGCAACCCTTGTACATGTTTGTAGCCGAATTATTTCTACGGTCCGCCGTTTATCGACACGTGAAAGTTTCTAGTGTCAAATCGCTACTAACCTTATCGCGTTATTAAGCGCCACGCGAAGAAAGCTGCTACCGAATCGACTAAGAAAATATACTTGATTGGATTGCGAATTGCGTTTGACGAAATGCATCCGGATTTGTCGTCGCACTTGCATTCGGTCGAATGCAACGAATTGATCGATTCACTGAGAGAGTGTCACGCGAATCATCCGTTAAGAAAATACCTCGGCCATTGTAACGACATCGATCGCCGCATGACGAGATGCTTGCACGCGGAACGATTGGAACGTCAGCGGAAGAACTACAATGAATCACGGGAGCGGATCGAAAGAATGCGCAAACCAGAGTGATCGCCCGCTGAAGATTTATCGTTGTGAGAGCCCGGCGCGTCGAAGTAAATCAAATAAAATCTTAATTACAATAAATGATCGTCTCCGTGCCTCTATTATCGTCGCCACGATTCTCGCTATTGCTGCTATTAGAAGCGATTCTCTCGCAAGTCTCGCGCAATCGATGCAGACACTGCCGCTGCCGCTATTACCGTTGTCGACGTGTTGAAGTTTCATTATAGACCGCAAATCGTTACGAAATTGTGTTGTATTTGCAATAGTGAAAATCGGGAAGAAGACGGTGTATGGCGAAGGAGGAGGCGGCAGCCGCGGCGATGGGAACGGCGGTGATTAAACGTGGCGAACTGCACCGAGAGCAAACCGAGAATGTCTCTCGCTTCGACTACATAAGAATGCGTATACGTGTGTCTCTTTGTACTATGCACTCACACACGCAGAGAGAGAGAGAGTGGTAATGGACCCCCGAATGCGAATCAATTCAGTTTCTGATTGTTTCCAGACGTAGCCCGTTTAATGGGATCCACGGATTCGCGACTGCATCAGACACAATCCTCGAGAAAATCCATCGGTTCCGTTCGGTTTAATTGAATGTAACGTAAAGTAGGAAACGAAACGGACCGATCAAAATCGTGTACGTATTTGGTTTTAATTCTGCAATAATCCGCGACTTGCTCTCCGCGAAACTCCGGTCGATGCCTTAATTTATTTTGTTGATTTCAATAAGAAGCTTTCTACAGAAAAAAGGGCATTACATCTAATGCCTTGCCCATTTAGACGTGAGCGACGTACAAAAGTTATTCAAAATAAAACGGTGTTCGGTAATGGAACAATAAAACCGTCTCTACGAAAATAACGCACTTAACGTAGTGCGCCGTTTACCTTTTAACAAGACGAAAGAAAATAAAATTGTCGTTCGTTATTATTATAATGATGTAAAGTAAAATTTACTTTAACGGCATTAACGGCGTTAGTTAAATCATTAACGTTAAATGCTAATAAACAAGGGAATGATTAAATGTTAGACAATTTCCAACAGCTAAAACGTAGATGAAGAGAAATAGATGGAGACCGAGAAGAGACGGGGTGCAAAGACTTTGTCAAATAATAATAACAACGGCACGGTCACCGAATAATAAATAAACGCGCGGTCTCGTTGACACCGTGCAAACTTAAAATGGAAGGCAAACAGCGGCAGAATTCCTGCAAGAGATTGTACTGTTCCTACGAGAAAGAGAGCGAGATACTCTTTTCATTTGTATCTCGACGTTGTTATTCCTTTATTTATAGTTAACGCTACTTTTCCACACATAGACAGGGAAAAGGGAATATTTGTTTTTAAACCGGAACAACCGTGCCGCACATCATGCACGTGTACGCTACACGCGTTTATTTGTTTCCCTTTCAATTCGTCTTAAATTACTTTAATGCTTCTTCCAATATCCAACAAGCATTTGGCCAAAATAATTACGTTTTGATCTCACAACATAATAAAGCATAGATAATGCTAATTCTTAAGGAAGAGGAAGCAATGTTACATTCAGGAATATGCTCCAACTGCTACCAGGTGTGTGCATATGAAACCGGAATTTCGCTAGAAGGGTCCTAGTGGCCAGTTTGGGTACTACACTGACAACTAACTGCGTTTGTTTTGTTTACATTAGCCAAATATTTTGAACTTAAAAAAATGCCTGTTTCATACCCCCCACATATTTTCAGTTTTAATTTTGGCAAGGAATAAACTTTTATTGTTCGTGATGTAAATCACTCCTCAAGCCATATGAAGACAATTTTGCAAACTTCGTGAGTGGAAAACGGTTCTATTGTTTTGGGCTCATATGATATCGTGCCCTACGCCCTACTAATTACTGCATAAAACCTTTCAAAACGCAAAAAATTTAACGATGCCCCGTACATTCTTTTCTGCTTACACGGTCGGCAGCGAGGCATTAAAGTTTCCACGGCTTTTTCCCTGTTGGAAACGAGATGAAGCGTTTCGTTCTAATTTCGTGGTTCGAGTGACGTTTGGGATGGGCGAGCCAAGCGGAGGATGGGGATGACGATGATGATGATGGTGGCGGTCGAAGTGAGAGCGCTTGATGAACTAAAGCCCATCGATCATCCAATTAGCTCGCCGATCAATCATCCCGCTGCCATTTACCGCCAGTTCCCCAAGCAATGTACACTCTTACACCAACACCAGCGCAAATACATGGGCCAACGATAGATGGATAGAAGAGACGCAAGAGAAACGAGAAGACGGAAAGTTGGAGCACCATCATCTGCATGCCGTGGAATCAGTGGCTCGGCAATGCATCGAATGACGTTGATCATTTATTGGACTAAATATGAGCGAGTTGAAGGTTTTCTCTTCTGGCGTGCGAAATCGTCGACCTATTTCCTGCGTCGAATGCGGTAGAATCAAGCGAAACATTTACACCGCACGCGTTTTTTTTTTAAACGAGCGCACCACTTAATCATGCAAATCCTCTTTAAAAATTATTTCGCACGAGCAACCCTTTCCGCCGCCTCCTTCGCCGTCGTCGCCGCCGCCGCCGTCGTCATCAGCCGCCGTTCTTCAGTAATAACACAAAAATCCGTAATCCTGCCCGCGGTTCGTGCATTGTTAAATTATTATAAATTATGAAAGCGCTTTCTACTCTAGAACCACTACTACTATCGCTCGTCCTTCTCCGTAACTGTGTGTACGCCGCTTTTAAGGGCGGATTCGTCGTCGTCGGTTGTTGTAAAGTTGCGAGTGCAGGAGGAGGAAAAGGAAGGAAAAGTGAGTTTTTGAGGGGGTGGCGAGGGCGAGGGCGAGCGAGAGAAAGAGACGGAGAGGGGGAATTGGGAACGGGTGACGGTACCGGCGGTTGTTGCGTCCTTTTAATGCTCTTACATAGCTTTCAGACGGTCCTGGTCGCCCCTCTTCGTCCCAACAACAGTCTCGCCCTTCGCATACGCCACCCTTAACGTATACACGCTCTAGACAACGTTGCAAAAACGAAGCGAACGAACCAAAACCAAACGACCAACTAACCTGACAGATGCGGATGCCTTTCAAAACCCATCTCAAAATTTATTAATGAATTTTCGATATATACGTTCGTGTATGCGTGTGTGTGTGCACACGACGATGCCGAGGATGGTTTCCATCTAATTATTTATACAACCACAATTAACTATCACACACACACATACGCGCGCATACTTACACGCGTTCATTAAGTAAACATGTTAATTATGCAGATCAACGTATTTAATCGAATACCGCTAATGATTTTAACGATTCTCAATGTCACCGCGAAAGCCTATAAACAATCTACTTCTTCCGCTTCCCTCTTAAAGTATCGTTTTTTTTTTCGTCGCCTTTCCTACCCGGTGTTAATACTATTTTTACGATTATTACTCGTATTTATGTAAAAGCAACGCGAAAAAGAAACTTGGCAAAGTTTTTTTAATGAATTATTAACAGTTTAAAAAGTCGGCGTAATTGGCAGAAGTTAATGGGCGAAAAAATAGCGAGAGAGAGGGCGGTTAATTTTTTTCGTCAGCCGCCTTTGCGTCTATGTAAAATATAGGAAGAATATATACACGAGTCCGGGGGAAGGCATTAAATTCCGGTGTCTGTTAGGTTGGTATCTCTCGGCGTTTTAAGCTACGTCGTGCGAAAAGGTGTGTAAAGGAAGTTGAAGCGTTTTCATCGAGTCCCCGGTACACTTGCTCGCTTCCGTTTATTTTGCACCTTAGGAAGCGAGAAGAGCGCAAAAAGAGTGTTCCGGCGCTACACGCAAACACGCCTCCGCATGTACAAAGAACAGCGATATTTGGGGTGTATAAAGCTAACGTCGCGTTAAATTGACGTTAACTTATTATGATTTTCTCTCGCGAGAAACCGAAGAAGAAAAAGAATTGCAAATTGTGAATGAACGAATCGCGAAAGCGTGGGGGCAATCCGGTAAGTGTGTGCGGGAAAAAATGATTTTCTTCGTTT
Organism: Hololepta plana; assembly: GCA_963695495.1. Classification (NCBI taxonomy): domain Eukaryota; kingdom Metazoa; phylum Arthropoda; class Insecta; order Coleoptera; family Histeridae; genus Hololepta; species Hololepta plana. The sequence goes on along the minus strand of OY968832.1, from coordinate 13,078,142 downwards.
TCCCGTGCGAAAGAAATGGGCCACATGTGGAATCGCGATGAGGTAAACGCGAAACAAAGAAATTCGCTTCTCGCTCGTTCACGCATTCAACATTCTCGCTCCCACGCCCTGACATTTATGGCATTTAACTTGCAAATGTTATGGCTTTATTCAAAGTGTACATTTTTAGTGTGGGTAAAATAGAGTCATCACCTCTGAATATTTTTATTGTGCAGTGCCGTCTGGGGAGTCGAAAGTGCCGGCGAAGAGCCCTTTTCGCCACCGTTATCTTTTCTCTCTCTTTTTTTTCGTCCCCTTGCAGTTTAATTTTCGACGAAGTTTATAAAAGTGAATAGCAACTATTAGGAAAGTTTTGCTTGCAACTTTTTGCTTTCATTCTCCTTGCAAATTGTTAATCATAATTTAGGAATTATTTTTTCATCTTCATCAACACGCTACGGCAAATTATTTTTTATTTCGTCCTCCTCTTCGCCTTATTTTTTTTCCGTTCCTCGCCAGCGAGATACTTTCTAAATAAATATATCCCTTTTAAAGGTAAATATACACATACGCAAGTGCGACTCGTGTTGTGCTTATAGTCGTAAAGTAAACAGTCTTGTTTAAACACAATAAAGATATTATCACGTAGCGTGTTAAAGTGGTGGTTTTCGACGCGAACGAAGAAAAAAATCGGGAGGAAACCGGGGGGCGAAACGGGCGCGAATCTGGCAGGCTAAGAAGTCCTGATCCCGGCTAAGAGGGATGAACGTGATCCCATTATGTCTCGTGAAAAGAAAGTCGATCGTCATCCCGTGAAGTGAAGACGAGCGAAGACGACACCCGAAATGCCTCCGTTGCCCCGTAATCAGAAGAGAGCGAGACAGATATTAAGATGCCCGGGCCTTTGTCATCATCATCATCGTCGTCGTCGTCATCGGGAAAATCATCAAAGCAGGTAGACGCATCGATGTCATCGAACGCTGTCATCGTCGGTTGGCGCGTATCGAGTGCCACTTGACACGTGTAAACTTTGCGAAAACTTTGGCGAAATTGTTCGCTCGCGAGTCCGCGATAAGGAGAAAATATGCGATATCGCGATAAAACGGTCCCCCCCCGTCATCCATCAAAGTTTGCGCGAAAAGACAAGTGGAAAGTGTAATTTTCCGTTCGCGCTTTATAATCTATCCGCGCCTCCCTTTCGCATTCTTTTCGTATTATTTCCCTTATCGCGAACACATGTGTGCGCGCCTTTGCTTTCGCGGTTATAGATGCGATTTCCTTCGCTTCCCGTATCCTGATTTATTCCATTATCAATCCCGAATGTTATCAACGTGGCGGAAACTTTTCGCTTGCCACACGCATTATGCGTTAAGGTAACGTTAATCACGACAGTAGAATAAAGTTGCCAATTAAAGAATAATCCAGACAAAGAAATAAAATTCGACTAATAGTTCCCTCTAACAATAATGTTAGCTTTATCGGGATGAAATTAATTTCCAGACAACAGCATCGGTTTTTCGTTTTCGCAAACGTCAGCAAAATAAATTAAAAAAAAAAATAAACAAGAAGTACCGAGAGCTACGCGAGTTTTCCATTAATTAATTCGCGTATATCTCCGTTTAATTCGATTTACATATAAGGGCGATAGAAAGGGATAAAGGGATCGGCGATGGTAGGCGAAAGTCGGAAGGAAGATAGGTGCGATGATGATGATGGTGACGATGGGGTAGTAGTGGTGCGGCGTCGAAAGCGATTAATTAGCGATTCTTATAAAAAGGCATAATAGAATTGTGCAAAAACAGGGACAACTCGTTTACCCGTTAAACCAAACATCATTCTCCACTTACATGCAAAACACACATCCGCATATACGTTATAAGCGTTAATCTGAGTCCATTAAGAGTACACAGCGGCACACTATCTCGCGCCGTCTCACTCTTTTCCCCGTCCGCATACAAATGTGCGGAGGAGAAGGACTAATCCTTCGCCGGTCCCGGACTCGCCGGACTTATGCGCGTCATCCCGTTTAATGCGGTCCGTCCATATTTCTGAAGAGCGCGCTGAACTAATACGCGATCGGCACAAGCAACCGAATAAAACGCGGCTAAAGTAAAAAGCGAAAACAGTAACGGAGGATGAACGAGCTAAACGAGATAAACGGCGACGGGGAGTTTTCTCGATGATAAAATATCAACGTTTCGTTCAGCAAAAAGAAAGAACGAAATAAGAGTCCGAACCGAAATGAACCGTTCGGTGTTTATCTGGCCGACATCGTTGCGAATTGTCCTGTTTGTCTCAGAGGAGTGCCGCCGAGGCCGGGCCGCTATAACTGGCTTGGTGGGTCCCACAGCTATATCCTGACCGGGCGAAAACCAATTTTCCCCGAAATTGGGAATAACGACTCGTCGTCGTATAGATAGATAAATTCGTATCGTCCGACCGACCGACCGACCGAAATTAATTACTTGCACTGCGATCGGTGCAGCGAGCGCGCTACTAAATATAAATTACTTTTCATTAGCAATTTAAATGAGATTAACGATGATCGAGGAGCAAAAGACGGCAAAAAAAAAGAATAATGCGGAGGCAATTGTTTGGGTGAGGTGGCAAGGACGTTCTAATTATCGTTAAAGTGCTCCCATCGAAATAACAATCGCAAATTATGATCTTTATGGGGGCAAAATAAAAATTTATCTTCCTCCCGTTCTTTTCGTTCGTCTGTTTTTCCTTTCTTTCGCTTGTTAACGTTCATCTCTTATTGCAGTCGATCCTATTGTTGTAAATAGATCTTAAGGACAGTATAAGTAAATTAGAGGAGCGATAACGATCTCCCCTTCCTTATTATCGTCGTTATTTTTTTTGCCCCCCATGCATTCTCTCGTGAAAAGAATGAATCCGAGACGTCCGTAGGATCTCTCTTAAACATCGGCCCATATACGTATTATGAAGCCTCTTAAGAGGATCCCACTAAAACACGTTCCCTCTTTATCTATCTCTCCTTTTTCCCTCGGTCCTCGCTTCAGATTCCTCCCTTCGCTTGTTCTTCCATTTCTTTCTATTCCGTCCCACGAACCATCGAGAGTTATATCAAATGGACCCTCTGCGTTGATATGGACGTTTCATTCATCGAAGACTGAAAAAGGTACTACTATATTCAGTAACTTGAAAGTGAACGTTTGCCGCTCGTTTTCCTCTTCTTTTGCGTTTTGTTGTTGGTACTCTTTGCAGAGAGAGGCTCTTTCCTCTTTTTATTTTGTAAATTTTTTTTCTTGCTCGTTTGCCTGCCCTCTTAATCAACGTGTCTGGTTCAGTAATTTTGATCTTTATTAAGACCATTTTAAAACGCAAAACTCATTTCGCGTGGATTAATTTTTCCTCCCTCTCGCTCGCTCTCTTTTTGTTCATTTTTTCCCCCGGAGTTCGTTACTACTACATCAAATGGAAAGTTATTTTTCATTAGGGCGCAATTTCCTTCGGTATCAGTAGATTGGCGTTCTGTTCAATTTTTCCGTTAACAAATTTAACGCATAAATATTTGTTGAAGTTTACGTTCTTTTTGCGCGTGAAAAACTATCATACTCCCCGGTTGGTATTCTCTCATTTTAAACTACGACATCCGAAGTAATATTTCCCATCTTCCTCTTGTCGCCTCTATTTTTGTCCCTGTTTTCGCCAATTCTCCGTTCTCTTTAGTACTAACTTACTTTACTCACTAATAAAAGTGCGAACCCCCCGGTCGCTTTTTCCCCGTTCTCGTCACCTTCTCATATCGTATTCTCAAGTGTTTACGTGCCAACTTGGTATAAGAGTATAAGACGATGTTGCACTTCTTCCTCTTTTTCCTTTCTTAAATTTTTATCTGTTGCCATTCCTGCGCGCATGAATATTTAACAAGGAGCCGCTTTAATCTGTGCCAGGGGAACGGCAAGTATCCCAAATATGAGTTTCTTAACGTTAACCATTTGACGCTGCTTCTTCATCTTCATCCATTTTCTTACCCATAGTACTTCGTATTAGGTTAGAAATTAGGCAAGACGCAAACGATTACTGATTATCGTGCAGACTGTTTTAGAAAAAGTTGCAATTTTCTATTTTCTTAACGTTCATTTTATATTTACAGACCCTCTTCAAATGGTTTTTAGCCATTCAGAAAAAGAAACAAGTCGTAAACCTCGATGGAAATGATCTAATTGCTTCTGGTGGATGCGCCCGGCTGTTATTAAATCTATTACTTTTTGCTCGAAAAGTTTCTATTTTATTTTTTTCCGTGCTCTATGCATTGTACTGACGTTGTTTTAATTAAGTTGATTTGTAAAGTTGGAACGGACAAGATGTACATTTTCCAACGGGGGTCTAGTGTCATAGAGGTTGAAGTAGCAATTTTCTAAATTAAAATTGTAGAAAATGTGAACAGAAAAAAGTGTATGAACGGAAGGAGTAAGAAACGAAATGAAACGGATAGAGATGGAGTGCGAGGGAAGAAAAAAAATATTTTTTTTTTGTAGAAATTATTTTAATTTAAACTACATGGATGTACGACGATGATATTATTGTGGCCGTAGATTATTTGTGTGTCGTTCGGTCTGCCAAATGGGGACACCGTTAAGAGCCTCGCGTGACAATAACGTGTGCCCCCGGAAAGGATTGCGCTTTTAATTAAATCGAAAACGCTCGCGGCTTTTGCTGCGTTCCGTCGTCGTCGTAGTCTACGAAAGTTCGTTCTTTTTAGAAAGTTTACGATTATGTGTTTCGTACAACCACCCACAATCTCTTTCAGCTCTGGAGTTTTGGTACACGGTTGTTTACCGTTAAAGCGAAGTGCACACGGTTTGTTCCAATACGGGAAACGTAACTTAAGTGAACCCGTATTTTCGGCGATCGTGCAATTTTTAATGCGCGACATAAAAACGCTCAAACGACGTGTTCGAGACGCAATAAGCGAAGTAACGAATTGCCGAGCGGGAATATCGATAATTCCGGCCCGTCGTGCAGCTAGTCGACTCGAATTAGCGAGTGAGTCTGCTAATAATCTTGCGTATGTATGAATGTAGAGTGTCGTTGCTCCTTTTTAATCGTTATACACGGTACGCTAGGGATAGAGCCAGACTCAATTATAAATAAATTTGTCTAATTAACTGAAATTGGAAAGTGCGGGAATAGAGGGAAAATTTAAAAAGAAAAGAACCGACTTGACGCTTAATCTTAAAAGTAAGTTCGGATGGAGATGATGGTTATTAAATTATTGTGCGCTTTTAAGATAAGATTAATAACACGAACTACCACATGGATATATATTCGCGATAATCAAAGCAAAACGAATGGATGGAGAGCACGGGCGGCTACAAGAACAGAAGTTTAGAAGTGTACTTTAAGTGGTTGATAATAATAATAATAATAATGGCAGGCAAAATTTGTACAACATTGCAAACTTAACTATTCATTATCATTACGTTAATCGTATAGTTGTAGGTTAATTTCAGGTAATTAGAAGAATTCATCACCGAAAGAGAGAGAGAGAGAGAGAGAGATAAAGAGAGAATTTTATATCAATCGTGGTTGATTTTGCGAAATAAAAATCGATTAAAAAGTTTGCTGAGAACAAAGAGGCGATGTGAGGGTTGAAATGATAAAAAATATGTTTATAAAAGAAGACAGAAAAAATAGAAGGAGAGATACAGGGTGAGTGAGCGACGGAGTTGGAGAGATACATGAAAAGAGATTTGTCAGTCTGATGAGATACAAATTGTGGAGAATGGAGAAAGGCAAAATAAATAAAAGAGAATGTCGTTATACACGACAATACGTCGCAACTGAAAAATGCCATCTAATTAGTCTTTTGGCCCCCATGTCTGTTTTGTGTAACTTAAGAATCTACCAACAATTTTTTTGTTTCTTTTGGGTGCCCCCCAAAGGAAGGAAAAACTAAAAAAGAAAAAAAAATTAGGAGAGGAAAAAGGGAAAAAGGCATCTAAACACATTTCTCCGTCTGTTGGGAAATATGCTAACTTGTAGAAGAGATCGAACTTTTTCTCTTTCACTTTTTCGCCGTCCTTTCTCGAGGTGACAAATATGGAATTTGCATTTAAATAGGGTATTTCCATCTGTGATAGGAACACTTTGCCTTCCCCCCTTGTCCCGCGCCCGACCAACGAAAACCGCAAAAGAACAAGAAAGCGGAGCAAAAAAGAAGCAAAAACTTTTTGCTGTTTACGGAATTACTATTAAAAGCACATGGGGACATTGAAATATCGTTACGTCTCAAAAAGGCAATCACCATTGAAAATTAACGTTATTTCATTTTTACGCGTGTTCCCGCAACGATTTCCTTCAATAGATTAATAAACGTTCCCTCGCCGCCCTTTACGACGTTAAGCAAAAGAAAAAGAAAAATGTTTAGTTTGTTAAGACAACAACTTTAGGAAATCATATTCTTACTGCAGGAAAAGAATAATCAAAAGAATGCCAAACGAGAATGGAATCTCTTCGTTTGCTTCATCCCCCTTTTTCCCCATTCTTCCATTCTTTTTGTTTTCCTTCCTCTTTCTTTTCTTATTAAACGTGAGAGATTTCGCTCAGATATACAAAGGCAATATTTGTCTTGTTGGCAATAATTCTTTTAAAACGTTTTATTAAGACGTACCTCGGGCCAAAAGAGCTCGTTTTCAGGAGTCAAGTGTTTTTCCTCTTTATCTGTTCTTTTTTTTTTTCATCGTAGCCTTCGCGAAAACCGAGAGTGGAAGAGGAGATGTTTTAAATATCAGCTGATAATTTAATTAAGCGATCCCTTTTTAAACGTTTCTTTTGTGCGGAGTGGAAGCCAAACAAACAGAAAAAAAAGAGGCAAAAAAGATAAGGTACAGTAGAAGTTTGTAAGAGGAGAGAGAGCGAGTGAGAGATACCGGGATGAAGGTGGTAGAGATGGGGGCAAAATATATTTATCCGCGTTTGCTGGTAGCAGTAGACGGTTCATTGTATTTTTATTGCGTTTTCTTTTGAGGGGATCTTAAAACAGACCGCCCTTCGCCCATCTCTCATACGGTCCACCTGATTTCCTTTGTTAAGATCCTTGATACGCGAGAGGAAAAAGAAAAGTGAAACGGAGGCTCCGTTTACGTTTCTTCCCCATCTCCCGCTGCACGTTTTGTTCGTCTTCTGAGCTTTTTGCTTTAAACAGATAAAAAATAATACAGGAATAAAAGCGTTTGTGTTACTAAAAAGATTCCGCTTATAATAATAATAAAATAATAAGCGGTACCTTTGTGAACGGTTTCGTTCCGTTATCCATCCCCCCGATGAGCACGAGGTTTAAGAGATAAGAAAACGCAAAACGGACGACGCGGAGAGACGGTGCTGGTAGCTAGGGAAATCGTGTGAGAAAGCAATTAAAGATTTTTTTAAGTTTATGCACGAAAGGAGAGTAACGAAATGAAAATTTGGCCGCAAAAAAGAGGAAAAATGTAATAAAGAACAACAAAGCGAAAATAAAATAAAAATCTATGCGAGAGCGAATGTAGTAGAAGAACTGGAAGCTAATTAGTTGATTTGTAGTGGCTCAAGGGGCCCCCGTGCCCTTCCAACTAATGCAATCTAAATTTTTCATTCCGCGCCACATCTCCGGGGACAACCGGAGGAATCATTTGACGACTACTATACGCCATTGCCAAACAACACCAACCGAATTTATATTAAACATACACGTTCTGGCATTCCTTTAGTCTCTACCTCATCCTGATTTACTCTTTCGTTCGGCAAAGCCGAAGATTTCTCTCGTAAACCAACCGTTAGCGCCGATCTTCGCTAACAAGAGCGAAAAAGTTTCCACCAGTAAAAAAAAAGGTTGGACGAGGGAACGTAATGGTCAGCGTCGACTCGTGTGGGCGAGAACAGAACGCCACGTTTCCAGCGGTAGTTAATTCTTCGCGCGTATACATCGCCGCTGTCAAACAATCAACGGACCTTCATCAAGGCAACGAACGACTAGGTCTGCAGAATCCCGATAAAGCACTAATTCCCGCAATCAAATATTGATTCAAAATCTACCGCCCCGTTCGTTCGTTCGGTCGCCCTCAGTCTTTCGCTCTCATCACGTCTCCTCCATCTCTTCCTCCGTCTCCTTCGTCACTTCGCCACTTTGCCGTCATCATCATCATCATCATCATCTTGCCGTCGTTTAACATACGACAATTGCGAAGGGACGAGGAATGCGAAGTTTAAGTTCGTTCGTTATTATTATTAGTAGCTACAGTAGCGGCACAAACGGTGGCGATGATTTACAGTAATGACTTTCTTTCTTGCCGTTATTCATTCGCTAAGAATGAATGGACGAGGGAAAAAAATGGAATGAAAGGAAAGGCGACAGAAGCAACAAAAAATAAACGGAATCCCGGTGTTAATAATGTTAATTAATATTTGAGATGTGGACGGGGGGGCTCGAAAACGAATCTTTCAATATTGTTCCCGTTCTTTCGTTCGCTCTCTACACTTCTTTTTACGAGGGGAAATATAGATTTCTGGCAGGGTACTAAATTAAAATTCTCGGCAACACTAAACGTCAGACGTAAGGATAAAAGTCCTCGCACTGTTTTAATTTCTACGCTCGTAACGTGTACCGTTAAACCACCCTCGTCCCGAATCCACCCCTTTCTTCCGTCCGTCCTTTTTTCTCTCCTTTCGGCCTCCCTCGCCGTTTGCCTTGTAACCTTAATTTCAGCCGTCGTCCCACCCTCACCCCTATCGCAACATTCATCGATACCATAATTTATATACGGCCAAAGTCCTACGAGCGTAAGAGGCAAGGGGAAGGAAAAAAAAGTAAGCGAATTCGCCAGCACTAAATCAATATTGGTAATATTCGCAGTTGCACTTTTATTAATAATTTGCGATCGGAAGCAAAAGGCAAATGACGTTTACGTTTGTGCACGTTTCAAATGGGTACCGAAGAGGGAAAAGAAACTAGCTGGGTGAGTTTTCCCCCTCGTTTTACGAGCCATCGAGTGAGCGAGTGAGTGAGGAACGCGGAAAATATGAAAAATTGGCTCGGCTAAAGAGTAAGAAGCCCATGTAATTAACATAACGGCCGTAATTAAGGTACCGATGTTGCTCATACTTTTAGATGGAGAACCCGTCACTGGCAGGTGCCCTATTCCTCTTCTTCTACTACATCTTAGTACGGTTAATTACTTTAAATAACTCGCAGGAGGAACGCATTACTTTTTTATGAGCGGTCATAATGCAACTCTTTATATTCAAGAGGCCACGATCTCTTCGCCTTTCCATCTCACTTTTCACTTCGTTCTCCACGTCGCTTGCTCTCGCTCACACTTGCTCAACCGGGAATCATTCCACACCTACAATATATACGGAGCAGCGGCACTCTTTTTAGCACCGTGTTGTTTCATCCGTAATGACTTTTATTCGACAACAAAACAATAAAACGTGCTCTCTAATTAAGAAGTAATTAAAATCAAGACACGTAAATCCCTTTTATCCTTTTACGAAGTGAGTACATTATCAACTGATAATTACATTATTTGTTAACGGTTAACGATGATAATGATGATGATACTCCCCCACGCATTTCTTCTTCATCTCCTCCTTCCCTCGTCCCGTCTCAGTCTTCTTCAACACTTTACAATGAATTTCACGTAACGCAAGCAACATTTGAAAAGATCCTCGTGGATCCGTCGATTCTTATAGCGCACTTCTAAAGAATATACACGTCTAATAAACAGAGCGAGGAAATTAAGTGTCAAACTGATCTCGAGTGGGTTTTAATGGAGTAAGGATCGCGTGGTTTAATGGTAACAGTCGTTCGTGCAAACGAAACAAAAGAAACGTTTTATACGAGACACTTTCGCAAACGTACCGCCAATTTAATTCGCGACCATTGAGCCGGATAACAAATATGAAACTCTTAAAATTTGAACGCATTTCAATACATTTTCTAATAAGTATTTTAGTTTATTTTTAATGCAACAGGGAATTTGTCAAAAGTGATTATTGGCATTTACTTCTTTAATCAAACGAAGGTTTATTTAAAGCAGCAAATCATCCTGTATACATTATGTTTCATGGTGCGAAATAATAAAAGAGACACGAATAATCGATGATAGGAAGTTTATGGGCGAGTTATGAAAAGCGTTCGGATTTACGCTGTACACGTAGACGCAAAAAAAGGGCACCTACGTCGTAGAGTCGAACGTTATTGCGGTGTTCCACATAAATCAATTTGCCTTTTAAACATTATGGAAGAAGATGCGTACCTACGTTTTATTAGGATTTTCCACCCGCGTTCCTGCACGATTTTTCTCAAATTATAACGCAATATATTTCAACTTTAAGCAACACACACACAGATTCGTCCCCTTCCCTCTCTCTCTCTCGCACTCGCTCGCATTCACCCTCGTTCATTCCGTTTCTCTTCCTATGCGTGTGTCTGTACGGCTTTAAATTGAATTATAATAATCTGGAAATGTGGCGATGATGGCTGAACGGTTGAAGTGGTCGCCGCATATTTTTTTTACGTCGAAAAGTGTTTCCCTTTGATAGCGAACGCTCCTCGGACTGCGCCGCTAATTTCGCTCGCTCGGAAACGTTTCCTAATTAAGCTCCTGTCGCAGAACGTCGTCATCGTCGTCGTTGGGCTTTTTCAGAACTTTAATTTTTGCGTCTCAACAGTGCAAAAAAAGAGCGAGAGAGAGAGAGCCCGCCCGAGTCGGATAGGAGTGCCCCTTGGCATCGTCATGGAAACTGGAGAGAGAGAGTTTTGTACACTAATTCGCGTCGAGATTGAGAGAGATCGAGTTCGAGTTTGAGAGAGAGAAGAAAATGGAACGAGAAAGGCGAAGGAAAGTTAAAAAAAAGTTAATTTTCCAATGTGATGAATAATTTCGTACCAATTCTAAAGACGAAAAGGAAGGAGATCGCAAGAGCGAGAGCGAGAGAGACGAAGTATATATATTTAAGCGAGTGCCGCCGTCGAGAAAGGGTTTATCCAAAATATATCCGAATGTGTATTAGCGAGTGGCATTAGAACGGCGATCGACTGAGTTTACCCGCGAGCGGCGATCAATCACCGACAGCGACGAAAGCACCGAACAGCGGACCGAAAAGGAGAAGCACAAGAGAGTCTTTGTTGGCGACACACTGTATTATTCGATTAAAAACAATTAGGGAAAAGTGCAAAAACACTCTCGCGTCTCCGAATGTTTTGGCCCGCACCGTCATCATCTCGAGATTTATTGCGGCGACCGGTGCCGCCCATTTCGTAAATTACATTAAAAATTAAAACGCCAAAAACGACGACACGACGGGTGGGACGACGACGACGACGACGGCGTTTTATTGTATAAGTTCTTTATTAAAAACTCACACTTCTTGTGTACGCCAGGGGCTGCAACTTTTTTCCGCACAAGGGTGGATGCCCAGATGCAATTTTAATCGACCCACATTATACGATAAACAGCAGAATCTATAGAGATCCCGGATGAGGAACAAGATATTCGTGGATAAAGATAAAGATTAATAATTCTTTCCTTTTCTTTTGTGGTTTTTAAATGCAAATTCGCAATTCAGGTCGTACGTTTTTAATTCCACGGAATTATCAATGAACTTATTAACGTATGTTATTTTGGAAACAAATTTTAATCCGGCAAAATTGCGACTGATTCGAAGACAATTCCTTTGCGTACGAAATTGAAAGCTTCTACGTGTGGATGATCCGAAGAGATGGTGGATTGCAAATCTAAATCTCGGCGCGCAAATATATCGAGAGATGCCTGATACATTCTAAAGCTTCTTTGTTTCCAACTGACATTTGCTTTTCTAGTTTATAAATTTGCAAGAAGGGCAACAAAAAGAGGAACCGTTAGATATTCAAAAGATTTCGGAAAGTAACGTTCTCCAAATGCGTTATTCCACCCAATTCAGCTTCCATTTGCACTCTGATATATTCATCTATACGACGAAAATGATGATGGTGATGATAATACATGCGAACGCGCACATACACACACATATGGCACATTTCGAATGCATCACATTTGGCCCGATAGTTTGTTTCTGAGCACCTTCTTCCCATCGTTTCCCTTTTTTCTCTCCTCTCTCTCTCTCTCTTTCGCGTTCATTTTAGCCAAAGTTTATCCGCGGAAAAGTTGAGGTGCCGCAGCTGACGAGTATGCAAATAACGGCAACTAAGGTGCCGTGCGAAACGAACGAACGAACGAACCTAAAAGTGGGGCCGCCCCCGTCGTCATCGACGAAATGGAAATACGATGAGAGGAACGTGAGTCGGGACGTGCTTGTCTCCCGGCCTGATGCGTGGAATTATGAAAACGACTTGCGAAATATGGAATAGATGCATAAATTGGCAAAACGTCGTCGCCTTATTATTATTCTTCGTCTTCTTCTCCTCCCCACGACGATGCCACTCTCTCCATCCACCCCACTTACTCACTTCGCGCTCGAACCACTCGACGACTCATTGATAATCTACGACGAAAACGTCTTGTTTTTCTTTTTCCCGGCGATTTCCTTAATACTGATAAAAGGGCGAAAACTAACGGGGACGAACTTTTTCCTTTTCGTTCGTAATACGTACGGCATAAGAGATTAGGAGCATATGGTGGGTGGTGGCGTCGGTTAGAGGCCGGTGTGTATATTTACATATCCTTTTAAATGCCGCCGCGAAGGAAATTGGGTTATAATCCTAGCAAAATCTTTCCCCAATTTTCGAGCGAAATCGTTCCCGTTCAAAAGTTACTTAGGGGACTAAAGTAATAATAACTAGCGGAGCGATTCTTATACACAAACGGCGCTAATCAAGACACATGATTATGGCTAGGAGACGCGACTAACTGTACTACATGCACTGTTACTTCCCATATAATTTTACTCCGTATAACTAAACTAACTACGACTATCGCGCTGTTCAACCTCGCCGTTCGCTCTGCTCTCTCGCCGCTTCTTATTTTGCGGTCTTGCACATGGAAATACAGCTACGGAGATGCACTTTCTTAGTTTTAATTTATTATAAAACTCCCTATCCACCATCGCCGCCGCCGCCGCCGCCGCCGCCGCCATCATCATCATCATCCGGCCGTTTAATTATTATACTAATCAAAATTAAATTACACCCGTTATTATTTTCGTGGGCAACCCTTTTCGCAAAACCTTCGTTATCGTTTTACCTATCCCTTCGTCCCGCCGCGTTCCCCCTTGCTAATAATAAATAAGGGAATTTTACCAACAAAAGCGAAAAAGAAGAAGGAATCTATAAAACGCTTTTCGATCGATTAACGACGCCGAGATAAAAACGATAAACGCCGGTTAATAGCAGTTTGTGTGTGGCTGCGCAAAAGCGAGAGGGAGACTCTCTGAGAGAGAAAATCATAATAAACAGCTGTAATTAATTCGGAAATAATCGAACGGTGGCCATTAATCTCTAACGTCGGTCGTGGTACCCAGTTAATTACAAATAACTCGATTTAAGGCGAATGGGTTAAATGCGCGCGGTTAATCTATTGAAATTAGTAAGCAGCGCACCTCGGCAAACGTTGACTTAGCACTGGCGTCGGCGGCGTCGGCGGCGTTAATAATGAGCGCCGCGCCGTAAATGTAGTGAGCCGGTAAATGGTCTGTGATAGAGAGAAAGAAACGGCGTGAGCGAGCGAACGAAGCGAGCGAGAGGAATAACGACGGCGTAAGACGATGGCGATGGGGTCAAGTCGCCCCCGCCCCCGCCCGCGCCTCCGTTCACGGCCTCCAGCTACAATTAGATATCTTTGTGCCATAATTCACGTGTAATCTCTGCCGGCCTCCGAGCGCTCATCTGCAAGTCTCTCCGTCGCCGCTACTCCCTTACTCATCCAGTGTGCAATCGGTTTCGGCCCCGGACTTTTCTCAATTTTCGGCGCGAGGGGTTGGTTAAAACGAAGTTTTAAAACTTGGACTCGACGATAGAACCCCGCGTGGGAGAGAGAGCGAAATCTCCTTTTCGCTCGCCCTCCAGAAGATATCCGGCCAGAGTCAGATGGAAATGATATCGCGTATTTATGCGCCCCCTTCGCTGTTCGCCGATAATATATCTACCGGGGGGAGAGAAAAAGTAAAATGAACCGAGAGCTAGAAAAAAAGGAATAGCGAAACGCGCCTCTTTAAGAAGAGTCACCGGGCTTAAGACAAAACGAGAATTCCACCTACTGCCACTATCGTCGCTGGTTTGCGAAATAATTTCGTAAAGAAGCGGGCAGGCAAAGAGATAAACGGATGGGAAATAATGAAGAGGACGAAATTTATGTTAGCCGTAGGCAAACGAGGGCAACTTTTTCCTCGTTTGCGCTCGCTCGTTCTCAAATTAAATTCAATGCAACCGCAATTAAAAGCGCAGCTTACGTTTTCCAGAAGGCGAAAAAAAAACGAAACGAACAGTGTGTGTGCGCGCCTCGTCATTACGATGATAATAATAATGATAAACATTATGTGTTGCTTAATAATTCAAAAATAATAATAATTCGTAGTCGTAACGTGAATTATGTAGTAAACTTTAATATTTACGATATTAATTTCCTCGAGTTTCCGGGAGCGGCCCTGCACTACGCTCCGGCGTCACCGTCAGAATTTATTTTACGTAACCGCCGTCTCCCGGCGAATCTACGCAAAATATTCGTTTGTTTCGAAGGAATGCCGAAGACGACGGAGAATCCGCAAAAGAAACCGGGCGTCGCGCGATCGAATGATACGATTGTTCGACGTATACCTGGTCCCTCGTTTGCGTTATGTTCTTCCGGTTGGTGCGGTTACTTTGCGGCATCCGTCATTATTGCCAATTTACTTTCGTGCGGAAGGAAGTTACGCGGGAGGCGTTCGAACGATCGCGATGCGTTATCAACCGCATTCAATTCTCCGAGAGTAACGCTTCGAGTCGAGCCTCGAACGAGATCTTTCCATCTAATTTCGATTACGTGCCGTATCGGAGTTTTTTATTTTAAAACTTTTCGATTATTTCTTTTTCTCTTTCGTACAAATGCAACCGCCACTTTTCCCGTTACCTTATTTCGAGTAAGTTTGATTAAAAGGAAAATTTTAATGGAAGCACAGCGACCGAGGACGGAAAACTCGTTGCTCGACGATCGGAGATTGAACCGTAATGTACGTACATTTCAACGACGTTTATATTATTTTTGCATTTTAAAGGACCGACTTCAAATCTTGCCAAATTAAGAGCCCTTTTCTTGCGACTGTACATCATCATCATTTCGTTTTACCGTTAACTCGACGCAATAATAGCACTAACACTAAAGAGCGGCATTATTAGCGAGCAAGCAGTAGTACCTCTCTTTATTTCATCCCGGCTGAAATGTAATTTATTCCGATTTTAATTCATCTAATTTACAGTAAAGAGCCTATTATTTCTAATTCCCCTTTCTCACTTTGACTCGTTCGCCATCTCGCTCCTCCTTCAGCTCGTACACTCGATTCGTTCGCTTTCGCGTTTAATTGGAGCTATAATCTTACGAGATTCGCACCTGCCGTTTTCTAGACAATTTGATGTATTTTATAAACGCGCGGCGGTGTACCTTTGACGAGTAACATTTCGCTCGCAATTTCTCAATTTCGCCATCTCTGTCGCACAATTGTCGCCATCTCTGTCGCACAATTGTCGCCGTCTCTATCTACCTCGAGGAAACAATTTAGCATGCGGTTCACCACATCAAATCTCAAGCGCACGTACGGAGATACAAACAGATGACGGCGTTGGTAATAGTGATGAATTTCGAAAGAATTATGTTACGAGATAAGAGTTCTTCAGCAAAAAGTTGCCGATATATTATACGCTGTGACACATAAATATAAGATCTCTGTTTTGTTGTGCAAAACTTTTTCCTTCGTGGCTCAATCTGGACCAAACCGATAATTTTGAATTCAGAATGACCAAATGCATCGAATTAATGCGTTTAAAAAATTATAAAAAATTAAACAATCGTAGCAAATAATTAAAATTTCACTGACGCAGAAATATAAGATCACTTGGGAGAGTCAACTTAAGCTATTTCAAATATAATTCAAAAGAATGGGACTCCTAATAATTATTAAAACTTTTTTCTCGAATGATCTTATAATTCTGCGTCAGCGAAATTTCAATTATTTGCAATGCTTTTTAAATAATTATAGAAAAAATATTTAAAATTGTTTTAATTAGATGCATTTTGTAATCATGAATCCAAAAACAGGTTCGGTTCAAATTGAGCCACCAAAAAAGTCGCACCATGTACGATTTTATTGCAGTTTCAAGTGCGTTGTTTTAATTTGCAACAAAGCCAAAGGAACTTATTGCAAAATTTCCACAATACGATTTTATAGCGAAAAAATGTAAAAATAACAAAATTGCTGCAAAGTCGAACAATCGAAAAACGTTTCAAGTGTTCCTTGAAATTTCCGATAAATTAATTGCGGGGCCTCAGCAGTGACACTAAACTAAGAGCTCAATTATTATTAAATTAGTACTCACTCTTGTCTTTTGCATATAAGTTTGTTGGACGGGTAACGTACTAAATAAGGATTTAAATGTGTAATTTACGTGGCCGAAGACAGTGGCGTTACCGAAACGTACCAAAACAACAAATTTGTATGTCCCAAAGCGGACGATATACGTATATACACATTTATAAATAAATGTATATTTAGTAGAGAAAGCCGTTGGTCGCCAAAAGCATGAAATATCTCACGCATAAATTAGCCAAAGTTTCAGCAAGAAATTACATTGAGCCGAAGGCATTAATACATGTGTGTAGTAGTAGTAGTAGTACTTGAAGTAGTTAGTCGTCAGAGAGAGAGAGAGAGAGAGAGAGAGAGAGAGTAATAAAGCGAATGTGTCGTTGCCACCCTTCCTTTAAATTCCCAGGGTGTCTTAAAACGGTAACGCACGATTTAGAGGGTAGCGAATTTGATGGGTTCCTGTGCTTACCACCGATTACACCCTAAGAAATATGATTGATTTCGATGGTTCAATTTGTCTCAAAACTTCACGCGCCACATACGGTTTCGTTGGACCTCTTCGACGCCATGAAATTGGTATGAAGAAATCTTCGAAAAAGCTGGTAAACGATTAGTTAATTAATTAAAGTGCTCGCCTGTAATTGTTAACGCTAACGAACGGATACAAGCAATTCTTATGGGCGATAAGAAGAAGAAATATATATATATATATATAGAGGAAAAAGGGGGGCGTAAAAAGGATGTAACGGCGAAAGAAAAAATTGCCTAAATCACGTATAGTTTCCGGTGAAATCCGGAAGTGACCCGTTACTGTTACAGTTCGTGTTACGAAGTTACGACGCGATAAAACAGCCCTCCCTAAACGGAACGCATCGCATCGCGAAAAAAGAAGAAGGAAAAGCGTAAAAGTGCGTGTGGGCGAGCGAGAGAGAAAGTGCGGGAGGAGAATAAAAATATATAAAACGCACATTTTCCCTTTACTACTACAATACCAGTTAGTATGTCTTATTTATTGGCTTTAATCTTCGTTTAAGAGACTTTATTTGACACGATACATTTTTTTTTGCTTCGCACTCATCTCTTCGGCTAACGTTCTTTTTCCCTCGTTTTTCCTGGCAGCTCTTTTCGTTCCTATAACAATTTAATGGAAAGATAGGGTCGCGATATTTTCTAATCTCTTCCCACTTCTCGCTCGCTCTGCCTTTTTCTCTTGCCCATTCAGTTTCATTAAGCACACAAGAAGAAACTGATTATTGTCGATATCATCGTGTAATAGAAAACCCATTTACAACCGGCGAAGAAATAAACTAATGGAATTTATGACTTTATAAAGTCTAATTTTATGATGATAAAGTCATTGACGTCCTCGAATCAAATCGCAAGCGAAACGAGCGAGTCGGTGGCGAAATGAATTGTTCGCAAACGAAGAAAAACGCTTGTTATGAAAGCGAATGAATGACAGGAAAAGAAAAAGTCGAATGAAATTGCATAATAGGTTGGCAAACGTTTTAAAGTGGGTTATAAAAATTAGCAAGGAAACAATAAAAATCGGGCATTAATTTTAACGATTATTTTAAGCGATAACGACTGCAATAATAAGGATTCCTTTTCTCTTTTTGGTAGTTGTTGCTATTGTCTAAGCACGAAAAAAAAAACAGGGAAAACGAAATTAATTTTAATGAACCTACCAGCATGTTTTCCAACCCGAGTTCCTTTATTATTTGCATTGTTATCATTATTCCTTTTTTCTGCGCTCCTTTCTGTAATAATAATAACGACGATGATGATGATAATGTACACAATGAGATGAGAGAGGTAGAGAAGAGATTTCGACTGAATGTACTCTTGACGGTTAACCGTCGTTTATTTTATTTTTTCCCGCTAGATTCCTCTTTCTTTTGTGCGGAAAAAATCACGAAATCCTTAACACCCTCGTTTGAATGCGAAGTGGCTCCGAGGGTGTCGCTGAAAGAACGTTCCAAATAAAAAAAATAATAATAAAAGGAGGCAAAAGAAAGGAAAAAAAATATTTCTCTATCTCCTATGTTATAGGGCCACCTGTAGCTCCATACCGATGCGTTGTAAAGGGCGCTCCATGGAAAATTCAATGTTTGCATTATAACGTTTAAATGTGTATGAGCATGTGTGCATGTGATTATGTGTGATACATACACATACGCGAATGTGTGCGTGCGTTTTTTCTCCCATTTCCATGCACGTATGTGTGGTGGCCCATGAATGTTTTAAAACCAACGCTTGTACACACGAAAAGCACGTATAGGTATTGCGAAGTGAACGCTTTTTTCCCGTCTCTTTCCCTTTTCCATTGCGTTCCAACAGGAGAAAAGGGACAGCGGAAAAAAAGACGAAAAAAACGGGGAAGTTTCCGTTGAAATCATTTGTAAAAATGCTTGTCAGCCAAGCGAGCGAACCGACCGCTCAACAGCCATTTCAATAAACGAGCATATTTGCGGCTAACCCTTACTGTTTCTATTCAATTTTTCAAGAATTCAATACGTATAAATGGCCCGTTCTCCCTTTTTCTCTCTATTTTCGCCCTTATTTTTTGCCCGCCATCCTTTTTACGTTTATTTCGCTCCTCTCTCTCTCTCGTTTTTTTTTCAGTAAATTCATTCATTCATTCGCTTCTCGATTTCAACACTCTAATTGCTTTTAATTAACTTATTACATTTTCTAGTGGTAGGGGCGCTTTTTTGCAACTCATACATAATCCATGGGCTATTTTGAATAATATTAGGATTACCACAAATGGAGGAAAAAATGAAATGAGGAAAAAGTGTGCGCATTTAAATTTCTGTTATAAATCATATTTATTATTCTGAATTGAATGTTATTAGGTGCGAGATGGAAATCGTGATAGTAATATCGAATTGAATTCGCAAGTAAAAAGCGTCAAGGAAGCGCCACAACGATAATGAATCATAATGATATTACAATTTTGCGAATGTATGTGTGTTACATTAAGCGTGTAATTCCAATTTAATAATCATTTTATTAAACCAGTTCCTCATCTAGTGTAATGTAAAATTTAACATAATGCGAAACGAGTCGTACACGTACCGCGCGATCAGCAAATTATTTTGCAAACATACATGTTTCATAATACCGGATAAGTGAACAATAACAATTTTTATCGCAATAATTAACGAATCGGTGACCGATTATCGTTAATTTTGGCAATCGTACGATCGTAACTGAATGGGCTATTTCGAGAGCTTTTTTGATCGTGCATTAGTCGCCCCGCCGATGGAAAACAATTAGCGCATTTCGCGTTGTGTTCGAGCAAATTGATTTTATTTAATTCGCAATTATCGGTAAACGTTTCGCAACGGATTCGCGCATATGGCACAAACGTACGCGCGAAAAGGTGCCAAAAAGCTGCCGGGTTTATCATCACTGGCAACGAGTAGATACGATAACGAGTGCAGTTATAACAATCATCATCATTATTCCGATCGTCATCAACATGAACAACAACGGCATTATTCGTAATGTAACATGCAAGTAAGTGGCGGCGATGAAGATGGTGATGATGATGATGATGATGATGATGACGACGATGAGGATGACGAAGAAGCCGAGCCGGGAGGATGAGGTCGGAGGATGCAGAAGAAGAAGAGGAGCGAGGCCATAAGCCAGTGTTCAATATAATAGCGGCAGATTCCTCGGCGACCGCAGCCCGCGTGCGCTGCCTCCTTTTTGTCCTTCTCTTTCCCACGCGAAGGGGGTCGCCGTCGTCGACGCCAACCCCCACGCCGACCGAACCACCCACCCCCGCCGCTCGCCCTCCGTTCGCTGCACTCCGGCGCTTCGTTCGTTTTTTCGCTCTTTCTCTCGCTCTTTCTCCTCCTCGGGGCCAGCGTCTCGAAACCGCACATTTCAACCCTCTTTCGAAACCTCATCCCCAACCGATTCTACTACGACTACTGCCACTATGGTGCTGCTGCCGCTGCTGCTTCTACCACTCATTCTCTCCCATTTTCTCACTCGGTCTTTCTCTTTCGCTTGCTTCCTCTTCGTACCACTCTTAACGGCAACGGGGGAGCTTTTACTGTTTTATTGATTAATTGAGTTCAGCCAAATTCTCTCGCTTTGGATTTCGGTTTTATTACGTTTTATAGTTATCTTAAGCGCATTTCATTTTTTTTTTCTCGTCATCCACTGTTGTTGCTTTCATTCTCTCTCTCCTTTGTTCGGATTTGTTCCCAATGCGCTCCTATGGTTTTAATGTTTTACGGGGGGCTTCGCCGTTTATAATTGTGACGTTACGATGATGATGATGGCCTTCTAATTTCGTCGTTTTCTACTATTAATTTTTATTGGTGCCGATAAGCCAGTAGACAACTATTCGCGCCATAATACGACAATAGACATTCCAACGGACCATAAAATGAGAATTGATTGGAACATAACTATCTGCTTTATTGCCGAATTCCTCCTCTCGATTCGTTTCGTTTCCTTTTTTTAATAGATTATATCGAACAACACTGTGATAACAATCGTTGTGTGAAATTAGAGAAAAAGAAATGATGATGGCCGGAGCGAAGAGGGAAGGCGAGAGGATAAAAAAAAGGTGAAATGGGCGCAAAAAAAGGAGTGATTCCCTCCTCCGCAAACGATTATTCAAATCCGACTAGAGATTTAATTGGATTATGTAATTAATAAAAACGAATGTAAAGCCGCATAATAATAACAATTCCAATTGTCTTGGCAATATTAAAATTAATTTTTGGTTCTATTTATTTTCATTCGGAATTATCAACGATCCCCTAAATGGAGACATCCTTCAATAAATGTTATTTTTAATTATTAGGAAACGGTTGTGTTCTTTTTTTTTGCTTTCAGCAAAAGTGATTTCGGTAAAACAATTATTTCCAGTCGTTTTGGTCTCCACATCGCCCATTATCGTCGTCGTTATAATTATTAAAAGTAGTTACACTAATTTTTGGCAACTATTCAATTTTACACATTACATAAACGTAATAATAATAATAGTAATAATGAGTAGTAATTACTGCATTTCGCACGTTAACTTCACTAACATGACACCAGCAATTAAAATTTACATAAGTTCCTTACTTGTCCATTCTTACGAACGTGTTGCAAATAAAATTAAAATTGAATTAGTTAATGAACAGCTATAACTTAATTTCATAATTATAATCATTAAAATCAATCTATTAGGCTAATGGAAAACGTTTATTCTTTTTTTCTTCACTAAGAAGGACTCTTGGTATTTTAAATAGCAAATATTCTGCAACCTGGTTACTTTGTAATTTCCATCTTTGCAAATAGCTTATTGATTTTGATTTGCAGCAACAACAAACAAGAAATTTAAAGGATTAGAAATCATTCGAGTTTGTTTAGGAACAGGAGGCAATTGAATTTAGTAGAAAGTGATCCAATTTGTTAACCCCGAAGCTTTCGCTGATTTTAATTGAAATGTCTTAGGTCATAATTTCTTGGAGAGTAGCCTTCAGAACGCAATTTGCGTAACTCTGAGCTTCGTATGAAGCTAAAGGGGTTATTTTATTTTCGAGATTTTCATTTTGCTTGATAAAGCTTCTAATTTTTAATGCGAATTGGTCGCTTTCCACAAAACCTGTGGGTTATTAGTAATAAATTGCTAATATAGAAAAAACATATTTTAGACTTTTGTACGCAATTCACTGACGTGCATTATAACTGAAGGTTTTCAATGTAAGTATATTATTACCCATTGTAATACGAGTTTGAGTGGATTCGCTCTTCCTACGGTTGAGATATAATAGTTTCAACGTACTTGTCAAACTGCAGGAGGGAATTGAAATTTAAAATAAGAAAAAATTAATGAAAATATCAATTCCTTTCCCCCACGTTGGAAAATTGCAAAAATAATAATAATAATACGCATTATAATTATTTTCATGCCATTTCGAATATGCACGCGGTCCTCTCCTCGACTTCTCGTAATAATAATATTATACGCTCGTCTCTTTTCCCAATACGCATACTTCTGTGTGTGCGCTCACTATCTAGCACTAAAGTAATTCCGGTTTAATTTATAGCGGGAGGGAGGGCGGCCCTCCCGCACATCATATCGCAATATGCCGGGCCCGTGATTTAGATAGAAAACGCGACTTTCAACGCAACCGTATATATCTACACATTTATATCATCAGCTGGCTAGAATGGAATATGAATAAATACATAGTGAACAGTTCGGTTTATAACGGCGAGAGGAGCTACCGCCACTCGCTCCGGGCGTCTCCGCCGAAAAACGGTTTCGAGGAGGCGAGCGACAAAGAGCTTCGCAGACCGGGCGAAAGAAGTGAATATTATTATCGACGTCTTAATTATTGCATTAAAATTCACGTTTCTTCCTCCATTTTTCTCTTTAAGTTTCGTAATAAATATTAATAATAGCGAAATTGTTTCGCGAGCGTTCGCAACGACGAAAATAAAAAAGGGAAACGCGTTTCTTATCTTCCACCTTCATCCTAATTCCTTTTCGCTAACGATTATTAAATTCTTACAACAACTTTATCGTTCCGCAATAATAATACGAAAACATCAAATGGCAGAAGATAGATCAAGGCACACGCATACTTTCTTAATTTTTTTCTTCTTTCATCTTTCGCTGAAGGTTTCATTCGTAAGAGTGCGCTCTATCATTTATGGTCTATTCGGCGGGATAAAAAGTTTTTCGCAAATGAAAATTCCACGACAGAGAAGCTCGTACATTCTTTTTCGATTTCCGAGCGATTCGTGCCAACAACGCGGTGTAAGATGTTGAAACGAAATCAGAATGTAATGGCGTTATGGGTGGAGAGATAAAAGCCGAGATAAAAGTATAGATAGAAATCCGGGGGGTTGAAAATGAGACGGTTATTATTGAAAAATAAACGAGAAGAAATGTGGTAAACCAAAAAATATACGAAGAAGAAATAGAAAAGGAAGACTTACCTTCTATCCTTGTGGCGGGCGGTGCTTCCAAACGAACGACCTGGCAAGTTGCCTTCTCTCGATAATAATTCTGGAAATAATTAAAATATAAAGTTAGACGATGATAATGATTATGATGATTCAATGTCGCACTCGGTATAACGAACATTCGAAACTATTACAGACAATGAATATTCATTCTATTCGCGTTCATTTTAATCGAGCAGAATCAAATAATCGCTTTTTATCTTCAAAGCGAATTAAAGGTAGCCCAGCGCGTGTGTGGCTGCGGAGGAATTAAAGCAAAACGATTTTTTTTGGCGAAAATAATTCCAAACCATACATCTAAATCCGGGGTTGCGAGATTGACAAGTGGGCCGCCAGGTTTCATTAATAATATCGACGGTCGCAGCTGCACGTATTTCCTCTTCGTGCCCCCTCTTTTACATTTCTTCCAGTCATCCTCCTCCTCTTCTTCATCTTCGGCTTCGACTGCTTCTTCCTCCACCGACTAACTAACACTCCCGACCAACCAACCAACCAACCCATCCGTTGTCTATAAATTGCGATCGCTCGCGTTCTCCACCTTCTTTCTCGCTCTCCTTTTTGGATTTTGAATTGTAATTAACATTTGGTTCTCCCATTAGTGTAATTAAAGTGTCGTTCCATAACCTAACCAGCACCTTATCTTATCGCTGCTTCTTCGGGCGGGATGAGCGCCGTTGTACTACTACAGCCAGCCATTCGCATAGTCTAATGCGGCTCGGCGCTGGCTGCCTTCAGGCCAAACGTAGTCAACTTCGAATGCTGCTACGGCACCACTCGGATACACTTACTTATTATTATTTGCGCCCCCATTTCGAATTGGTTTTTCATTTATTTTTATTCCCCCCTTAAATTCTATTGTATAAATATACGGAGGATGTTATCATTTTCCGTGTTATCAGCATGAGGATAACGACAACGAAAAATTGATGCGAAACGAGAGGTGGTTCCAACCCTTTCGGTGTTCTTATTATAGTCGCTAAGACAATTTGCCCTCGCTTTTTTCGCTCGCAACGCAAATTACTTTATTTGCATAAATAGACGTTTCGCTAACAGGCGCTTTTCATTTTTTTTCCGCTTTGATCTATAAATCATCATCAGAAGAAACGCTTTCAAACGAAGAATTAAACCCTCGTGCGATCGTCGCAGCGAGTTCGACGACTCTATGCATAAATGATTGATTAGTTAATCATCTATTATGAATTGTTGTCGATTTTTAATTACGACGCCCGACTGCAAGCGGAGTGTACTCCGATGCGACGCATAGGATCGACTGCCTGTGGGATTGGTAGGAACGAAGAAAGAAATAATATAATCCAAGCTGTGACAGTTCGCATCAGTTGGTCCGTTCCCATTCGGCATTCGGGTCCCTCTCATCGGGACGCCGTTTAGATTTGATAATTGATATTTCGTTCGTTAATTCACAGCTGCGATGACGACGACGATGATGAGTTCACTTAAAACATGTCGTTGTATTATTAAAATCTTCCGATTGTTCTCGCAAAAATTAAATTTCTAGGCAGCAGAGCTACGCTCGAAATTGGGCGTCGGTTACGTTCACGAATAACGAAGGACGAAGACGGCAATCAAAAAAAGAAAAAACAAAGAGGAGAAGCGAGGATGAAATTGAAAATGCGAAAGGGTTTTTGTTTTGATACATATTTGCCAAATAGATTGCGCGTTTGAGCGAGATGGGTGGATAGATGGAGAATGTATTAGTAAGTGGACGTCGTCGGTCGTCCCGCATGGACAATGGCCGGGTCGGGCCTATCTTATTTGTCAGAAAACTTTTTGGCAGTTTGACGCCCGTGCTTTTCCTTTTTTTGTGCCTTGTATATTTTCCAAACAGGACCTTGTTTGTTTGCGTCTGCCTTCGCTGTTATTACGCTGCGAGATTGCTAAAAATTGAAAAATGCGTTAAAACACATGTGCTCAACCCACCACCATCATCATCATCATCAACATCGTCCTCGTCGTGACTACTACCCTCTCGCTGTCTCGTACATTATACGCCTCAGATTTTTCGAAACGAACCCCTCTCACTTACGTCACACTCTCTCGCAACCCTCCGCGTATGCAACGCATATACGGTTTATACGGCCGACTCAGGAATTCACGCCTTACGTTTTATAATATATGGGCCTAACTTTTAATTGCAAATATTTATTATCCACGGCGAGTGTGCGAGCGGGAGAGGAGAAACAAAGTTGAGAATGTGCGCGGTTTGTTTCCATCTCGTCCATACGTTTTCATAACATCGTGTTTCTGCACGTCAGCCGCTTATCTCATTCGTTTTTATTAAGGTGCACCACGTACGAGAAAAATAATTAAAATATTCCACGTCTCGCCCTTTTT
Organism: Hololepta plana; assembly: GCA_963695495.1. NCBI lineage: Eukaryota > Metazoa > Arthropoda > Insecta > Coleoptera > Histeridae > Hololepta > Hololepta plana. The sequence goes on along the minus strand of OY968832.1, from coordinate 13,052,324 downwards.
GCAAATCCGTCCGTCGTACACGAACGCGTATTTTTGTTTTAATTTTATCTTCAAGCCAACCGCTCGTTTATAAATAATAGATTGCGTCTCTTTAAACGGAGAAGAAATGCATTAGAGGAAAATAATAAAAGGCGATCAACTCGTCAATTTTTCATGTGTGCGTGCGTGTGTCATCATCGTTCGTTGAAGGCAAGGAAAAGGGCCGATGATGATGATGATGATGATGGCGATGGTGGTGAAAGTAAGTGAAAAGTCTTAAAAGGCGACTCTTATTGTTCTTAAGGAATACTGGCGCGGTGCGTGACTTGATTCGCGATCGGCCCAAGCGATTCCCGTTTTGTTTTCCACGCACGTGTCTTAGATTCGGTTACCTGTATCGATACGAGATGAGGCAAGTCGCCCTCTCGTCAGATCGAGAAGGAAGGAAAAACTTGCGAGCGCCCCCCGAAGAAATTGCTCTCTTTATATTGGGGTAAGACCCTTTAATACAGGATTTCCAACGTTGTCTTTTCATCTACTTTCCGTCGCCGCCCTCGTGTCCCGTCCTTCAACTTCTTGATCAAATAAGGTTAAATAACACCATACTGACGGTAAAAAAGGGAGAAATACAGTGGCGAAAGTAAAGAAGTCGTCAATTATTCAACGGCGGCGATTTTTATCGGAATTCGCATTATTTCGCAGTAAGAAAATTAAATAATTAATTTCGCGTATTTATTTGAAACGTCACGTCAATGAGAGAAAAAGCGAAGAAAACTGACGGCGAAAACATCCCGAGTTTAAAGTTGGGAACACATAATAAAGTCCTGGGGGTGCGAAGGAGAAAAAAATAATTTTTCTCTCCGCGAGGAAGTTTTCTGAAAGTTGTTTCGTCTAAAATTTAAGAGCCGAATAACTTCCTCTTTTTCGCCACTTTCTTCTATACCCCACACATGCACGCACAAGTCATGATCAATAAATGACGTGGATAATTGACTTCTCGGTGTAAATATTAGGCTCCATTGTGTTGTGTCGCTCTACGTACGTTGCGAGATGAGAGAAATCTAATGGGAGTCCCGTCGTCGTGTTGCGGATGGTCCCGAGGGAGAACGCCTGTCCGGAACGTTGACGTGGGGCCCGGTAGAATCGGTGACCTCCGTTGACCGGTTTCAGAGGCCTGTCTGTCCCATTCGTTCGCCAGACTATAGACATTTTCGAAGACGTGTGCACAAGGATAATTTATTATTATGCCCCTCTTGCGTAATAGTAGCGGATAGTTTAGGTTCATTTGGTATTCGGACTCGTCATTTTTCGTGCGGCTATTGTAGTACGTTTCGGGTAAAACTGAACGCAGAACACAGTTGTGGCTTTTGGTCATCATCGCCCAAAAAAAAAAACGGTATCGGTTGTTTTCATTGAACCTAGAGTTAGTATCAAAAAAATACATGATCTGACCCATAATTTGTGAGCGGTAATTTATATATTTATTTAAAAAAAAAGGGTACCGAAACAAACAAAAAACCATAAAAAAAATGCCGACCATTGTCATGGGACAACCGCAATTTTTTAATAATACCCCCCTCGATCTGGTGGATACAAGTATCGATTGCACCCGCAAAGCCTGGATATATATATTTTTGTAGTACGATTTATTCGGAGAATACGCTCCTTGTCCCCAGGCCATATATATTGTGACCGTTGCAATACAATGGTCGGTTTACAATACACGGGACCGTTCGACTTTTTGCGAAAAAAAAAAGTAAAACGAGAAGAGCATAGAATAAAATAATAAATAAAAATGCTCGGACGACGACTGTTCCTGTCTGCAGTTCCAACAATAAAATCCAAACGAACGGATTCGATTTTTGTTCAGCTTGTTGGCCGTTGTTCGGTGCTCGCATTCAGAAAGTTAGACATTCAAATCCGAAAACAGAATTAAAAAAAAACTCCGCGAATACGTTCCGTAATGATAATCTAATGAGTCGTTCAATTTGCAATTTTACAATAAATCACGTTCTCCCATTCGCATAATTCGTATTGGTGGCGTTCGCAGAGAGAGCTCGAGGGCGGCCGAACATGTTTCTAACAAATCATATAATTATCCCAGGCAGAGAACGGACCCATGTAAGTATTAGATACGTAGGTAAATCGACAAGGTCTTATGGATTGATTAATTAATACGTTTTTGATGAGACCATCGACATCCCTTCATTATAAAACGTTATTATTATCCGTAAGGACCATCGCACCGAATCGTTCGATCGGTTCGGGGATAAATGCGAGTCAGTCTGGTCTCGTTATTATATTGTACTTGGCCGAAGCCTCCGGAGACGAACCCGTCGCAACATAACAACGACGTCGACGACGACGACGACAAGAGACGACCTCCAACAAAATATACTCCGTCTCTCACACATACACTTTCCCGTATTTATGCGGATCTTCCCGGTATTTATCTTGTCATATAACTAAATTACTTCATTAATATGTGCTCGGCCTCGGGCGCCCGCCTCAGACTCTTGACTAACTTAATTTACTTATCACCCCGAACTGATCGCGAGGAACGAGAGCAAAAGAAAAATGGTTATTTATGGCGCACCCTCGAATCCAACTCAAAAACGGCACACAGAAACGCACACTTACACGCGTGAAACTTAGCGAAATCAGTTATTAGTCTACTGGAAAGTGTGAGAGAAAGTGGGCGAGAACGAAGAAAAAAATTGTATACATGTTTATGTGTATGGGAGAACGCTTTATTGTGATTTATTATTATTCGTTCCCCACATATATCACAATTACCGCTTTAGAGAGCAAAAAAATAAAGCATTTTATTTAGCTTCTTCCTCGTTTTATTTACTCTCCCCATTTCTCCTCTTTTTTTTTCCTATTTATTTTCGAAATATCAATTTATAGTGGAAAATTATTATAGATTTAACACGTCCTAACAGATAGGAATCGCATTTCATAGCTACTGATTTAATTCTAAACCAATATTGACAATGTTATCCTGCGGACGATCAATATAAATGAGCATTCCGTTCGTGTTTATATCTGTTATCGTTCCAATAAAATCTCTATAATATTTCAAAATGTGCTAGAGAACGGGAGAGATCGGGGAGGGACAGAGACAAGCAGCGGATGATAAAACCGCATTTAAATAAAAGTGGAGGCTAAATGTACAAGAGGAAGAAAGAGAGAGAAAAAGAGGTCGACTCACTGCTAATCTACTGGAGGAAAGCAAAAAAACGAAAATAAATAGAATAATGCCCGGCGCATCCACCAGGAAATTTATGGTTACCTTTTTCTATATAAATTTCTCGCGACCATAATTAATAGTTTTAAATTACGATTCGTATTATCGTTACTACTGTTCTAATGTTTGTATAGAATATGTCACGGATCCGGGGGAACGAAGAACAAGAACGAGAAATGGCAAGAAACACAACAAAAAAGGAAAAAGGCATCCTACCATCCTCTATAATCGTAAAATAATAATAAATATGATAAAGTTATATACACGCAAGAGATACTTGCAAAAACGTCGAAAGAGGTGGATATATAAATGCACGATATACAAAGTACTCATCTAAACACCCTTGGGGGGCTCAGGTTTTTACTGCATTTTAACACGGTATAAGCTAAAGCAAGCCGCTTTATTGGTTGTTTAAAATGGTTTTAACGTTAATGTTCCGTCTAGTTGGTGTTGCTGTATACGCGTGTGTGTTGAACACTAATTTTAAAGTTAAACCCGTCTAGCAAGATTTTCGCAATTTTCCACCAAACAAAAAACGAAGCATCTTTAATATATTCATCGTCTACTTCTTCTAATACTTTGGCTTTATTATTTCGGCTGCAGTTAACCCTCCTTTAATAACGGTAGATTGGTTATTAGAAAACGCGTCTTATGCGAAACCAGCAGATTTCTCGACGTTTTATAAAATGTAGTGCTGTAGGAGGCCTGCGTATATGTAGAAACCTAAGCAAACGTCGAAGGGGAAAAAACTAAATGTATTTTGCCGTTCTCAATTATTGCGTCATCTCAAAAGATAAGCATAAATGTACGTTGGTATACCTGAGGCGTCCCTGGAGTGACCGAGACACGTCCACGTTCATCCTGCACATCTCTTCGACGCTAATGAGGTACCTTTGTGCTATCTAATGGCGATTCGAGAGGAACCCTTCGATGGTAGTAATAGTGTTGAAGGTGCTTTAAATACGAAACGAACGGACGCGCCAGATCTGCATACGTTTACATTACAGTTTATTACGCGAAAGTTGTCGGGAAGGTTCCGTATATTTATACGACCATCTATCCGTCCATCCCTTTTTGATATTGAAAAGAGGGATACACGATCCCGAAATATGAACAGGAAGTAACATTTGCATGCCGGGGCAACTGGCGTCGGTTCGGTCGACATAAAAAGACATTTCCGGGCGGAAAACGAACGAACGAAAAAGACGAAGAAACTGGAAGGGGGACGACGACGATGGAGAAGGACGGGCGAATCGGGGAAGCAAAAGGACCGACGCGAATCTCGGCCGTGGTCACAACAACTGCTGTCACCGTTATGCGAAGAAATATCCCACATACATATGCAAAATACCGCGGCGACGTCTCCGTCCTGTCATCTTTTTCTTCTCCTCGAAAATAATCCTTCGCATTCGTCGCCGTCGTCCTTATTCCGCCCGTTGCATTATCATGTCGATGTGTTTGTCTCTGACGCCGCGCGTCCCTTATGTAAATCAGGAACGGCCGGCCAACACACATGCAGATATTATAAGTTATAAGTATTGGAAACGCGACATGGCTCTATTAGAGGGTCAGTTTGAATTATTTACAAGGCGCTTCCCGTTGATATTTCTATGTAAATGGGCCCCATTCGATAACCCACCAGATTTTATACGTGCAAAATGACCTTTTTCATCGTTCGTTTATGGTAGGAGTTGCAGACTAGACTGAAAAACATAGTCAGCGATAAGTTTCTTTTAACAGCAATAACCGACATAAACAAATTTCCTTCGAAAGGATAAAAGGAATAAAAATGTTAAAAGAAAAAATCGAGTGTCATTCGAGCAAAAACTTAAGCAACAACTCGTTTAATCGCACTGCAAAAAAAATGCTCAAATTGGTTTTGAATTGGTTGATCAAGATCAAAATGTTCATAAAACAAAGACTAGAAAAGACTACACAAAATCCTTTCTTACTAGGGCATTCAATGTTGTCCAGTATTGTTTCTAAGAATTCCACAAGTAAGATTTAAGAAGTTATACAACTTTTTAAACTGATTGAATCGAAAGATCGTTAATGGACGTAGATATAAGTGAATCATTTCCATCGCCGTTACGACTATTACTATTATTATTAAAGTAATTTGTAGAAAATTTGCTTTTCTATGAAACGTATTAATGCGCAGCGAGGAACGTGGAAATTGTTACGAGCGGTATTTAGAGCGAAGACAAACAGTGCACCGCGACCTGAACCGTTTCATCATCCGTGTTACGTTGTAATTGCCGTGTGTTAAGTCACGGTATGAATAGAGGATTCTCTCACTCACTCTTCATCTCGGTCCCATTCCAATGGCAAATTAGCAAAGCCGGAAATGTATGAAGACGAAACGGTGTTGTCTTGTTTAGGTGGTCGGTCTGCGCGAACCTCCCGTTGATGAACGCTGGTTCCCTCTCGCAATTGCGATTAACGCGGGGGGAACGGACGGAACCGTGTATCTTACGCAAAACTACCCATTAATGATTGCGCACGGACGCCCGACAAAAACAACACATGTCTACCGGCGACGATCTGAGAGTGTCAACTTGAGTTAGTATCGGCGTATCTCTGGCGCCCAGCAACCCATTATTTTAGCGTCCGACTCCACCGAAAGCTCTTTAATCTTGCGAGCTTAAGTAGCTGGAGGATTTACTTCATCAAAGTTATGATGAGTGAATCTGGTGTTAGACGCCGGTGGATGGTGGAATGGGGTCAAAAGGGAACGAACGGAGTTTCATCGGAATATTCGTTACACCGAAATTGCCTCTTCGCGTCCCACTCGATAACAATGAAATTAAAATCTTCGAAAGTCATTTCTCATCGTTCACGACACGAGATTAGTTCGGTATACGTATGTATGTGAGTGAATAATACTTACTCGCTTATCTGGCGGCTCTTCTTTCACGCTGCCGCTCACCTGAAACAGAAACACACAAATTAATGTCGATTAATTAATTATTATCATTGGGTCATTAGTTTCCACGAATTATTTGATGAGAAACTTAATTTTTAGTTTACTGTAATTTCCAAATCTGGTACGTAAAAATCAGTATAAACAAACATATTTCAACTAACGAAAATTAAATAACAAACTTCGTATAAATAGAGCAGTAATAACAACAGCAATTTGTTAGTAAATTGAAAGCTTTTGATGAACGTCCTTCCAAGATCACCGAGAATAAAATGCTCCATTTGGGTTTGAAGAGATATGATATGAAAACATTGTAAAGTTCGTGGAGAAGAAAAATAATCAGATAGTGGATCGAAGAAGAAGAAAGAAGTAAAGAAGAAAGGGCGAAATGAGGTGGAGGAATTGGGCAAATCACAGGCGATAGAAAAATATATCACAGGGCGAGTCGGAGACTCGGAAAAAAGTTTCGAAACAAATGGCAGGGGTCCTGAGCACCTCGGAGCTATCGATTATAGAATAGAAGAGAAAAAAGAACACACCGTTGTTCCGATTATTCGACTTGGAAGGAATAAGATGACGAAGAAAAAGGAGAAAAATAAGAAAAACTTTTTTCGTGACTACTACGACGCCATGTTAAATGGATTCGAAATAATTTCTTCGACGCGATCACCGGCACGCTACATGGCAAATCGGTTGTCCTTTCAATTTTCCAAGTACAACTACTAACAGCGACGTGAACAATAAAAACAATAAGAGATTGAGGCTATACGTATGTACACTTCCAGAAGACAGCAGACAGAGATTGCAGGCGTATGTTTAAATCGAATAAGAGTATGACATTACCTTCAAATCGGTTTTATATACACTTAAATACGCCCTAAGACCGAGCCGGATTATTAGAAAAGTAAAGAATGGCCAACGAATTTCCATTTACTTTTCTCGAGTCTCGGCTCGCTCGCTGCGAAGCTAAGAAAAGGCATAATGTCGTTTCTTCACGTCCATTTCGCTCGTTTCCGAATCGAAATAAAAGTAAACTGTACGAATAACCTGTCTATAAACGAAGAAATGTGTACAACGTCTATATGAATGGATGGAGGGAAAAGAAAGGGATGGATAGAGAGCAAATCAGAGACTTAATTTTATGTGTTATTCAAAATCGAGACAAATCCCTATTACGAGCTATTTTTATTTTCCTCCTCTCACTCCATTTTTTTTTTATTATAGCGAAAAGTTCCACCAAACTTTTCCCTATGCAATCACATTTTAAAACAGAACGGGGTGCACCTTTAAAACGAAATAGAACTGAAAGCTCCATCGACAACAACAACAAAATATATATAACTCCCTGTCTGACTTTCTATTTCTCCATCCCATTTTTTCTGTTCGCTCTATTCCACTATTTTTATTCCATACATCGTCAACTATTTCGAAAAGGGGCACCAGAAGAGGAAGAAAATGCAAAAAGGAAGCGAGCGAAATAATCCAGGCGACCAATCTTTTATCAAATCCTGTCGACTATTCGCCGCTTCTCGATCGTCTCTCAATTATCGTAATTAACTTTGGGAGTTGTTTGTTCGTGGATTCTGGAGTTTTTAGTTAAACGAAATCAGAAAAAGATAAAATGAAAGGGGATGGATTGAACGTGTTCCATAATCACGACGACAACTTTTTTAATAGTCGTAGAAAATTTATTCGCTTCCGTGCAATTAAATCTATACGTAAATACATGTCAGGATAGGAAAAAACGAAAAAAGAGTGAGTGATAGAGAGAGATTGCAGTAAATTATGACCGTTGTTATTATCATTATCATCGTCATTAAAATTTTAACAGTTTCGGAATTGTTCTCCCTCCATTTATTACCGACCCCATTATTTAATAAAGTTTCACAAAAATAGATGATGATGATACCGGGACGTATATACGTGTGTACATAACGTTCAATTTCAAATTACTTATTCATCGAATCGATAAGTTATCGAACTATCGCGATCGTTATAATTGAAGAAGAACACGTTCGTTTATTTGCTCTTCGAAAAACGATTAAGAACAATACCGGGGCCTAATTAGAATTCGAATTGTTTCCATTAAATAGACGATTATTATCCATCATCTATCTGCCCTTTTATTATTTTTTTCCCTCGTATATTTACTTGTACTTTAACTAAAACGCAAATCCCGAAAACGGATCGACAAACTAAATAAAACAAAGTAAAAGCATCAAATAAGAAGACAAAGAACGATAACGACGGTGGTAATAAAATAAATACCATAAGTAAATGCGAATAATAACAATTATAGTTAATAAGATAATAAAATAGAAAGAGCGAGAGAAAGAGAGACATCTTTAGATGCCCATTCAACTGGATGAACAAGAGACGAAACGGTGAATAGACCTTAACTCCGATTTATTTCGCGTATGTTCTTGCAGGGCAAAATGTGGGAAACACTTGGCCCCATTACAATGCGATAAATCTAACCGGAGTAGCATTGGAAAAGAGCGACAAAAGAGAAAAAAGACTAAGAGAGACTGACTTTACCGTATAATATACAAACCATTATGTCGCACGTTTACAACAACGTATCGTCCCGAGGAAACAAGACAAATTAATGGGATGATGCGCCGAAGAAAGGAACGACAAGATGAGCAGGAAAAAAGGTGAAGATGCGGGGGAATGTGTTACATTCAACGCCCGATGTTCCTGCTTGTACCGAAGAGCAATAATAACTTATTCATGTATTATTAACAACGACAACACGTCTTATTTGCAACAGCAGAGCTATTTACCATTGAGTAAAACAACGTTATTCTCGCATCTTCTTCGCCCCATTGATTTATGATGACTTAAATAAATTCAAATTGTATTCATGCGCTTACTAATTGATTAGTTAAACGCTCTCAAGTGTTGTAGCGAAAATATCCTTTTCCGAAGATGAAATATGCCTCATCGTAATCGCTAGTTAACCATAAAATTATCGATGATTAGGCAAATTCGTAAACAATTTAACTAAATTCGCAACTACAAAAAGCGCATTTCTTTTGCTCTCGCAAATTAGGTCCGACCTAAAGCAAATAGCACGAGGAAATTACCAACAACAGCAGGTTGTGTTTAACTAAATGTAAATTTCGATGGACGGAAAGTCGAAAACTAAAATGCTAAAGCCGGCAAAGAGGGCGCACAACTCTATACATATTCAAGGGAAAGTTACACATACAAAATATTCGGTATAAAATATAAAAGCGCCCTCCACGTATATGTTTATGTGAGTGTGTGTGGAAGCAGTCTTGCTTCTGGTGGTAGTTGACCTAGGGGATGATTGGCAAAATGGGTACTACTACTAGGTATCACAAAATGCAAACAACCCCGCGGGTAATAATAGTTGTGTTTCACTCAATAATACTGTTATCACGTTCATTCGACCCGAAATAATGCACTTGTGAGCGAGCGAGCGGGCGAACGTCCCGTAAAATATACGCGGATGGACTGAGTGACTGTTGGTTGGATGAGGTGGTAGCTGGAAGTATTATTGTATACGTCCAGCTAGGAGCTATTACGAACTGCTAACCTGCCGTTGTGTGTGTACAAAGTGCCGTTAGTAATAAGTAAGTAGTAGCCTTAAGGGGTTTCCTTCCTATCGTCATGTGTATATGGGGTGGTCCTCCCTCTAGCGTACACATGAACCAAACGAACGCACCCAGCTTTAATACTTTGACGTGTTTACCATACTACCAACAACAGGCAATAGCAGTCTAGCCTAGTAGCAGTAAGATTAAGCTACTATTAGCAGCCGTACAATGGTAGCTTTCAACTTGATTATTATAAGCAGCGCGAGTTTACGGTCATATCGCTATTATTATGGGATTTCCTCTTCAACGGTTATTATTTTGCAATTTTCGAAAGTAGCTGCATAACGCTAGAAAAAGGTTCGCAAATCATACGCGCAGTCATAACAGTTGGATGGCATTCGAGTAGAAACGGCGGTTAAAGTGGATTAAGTGAAGGAATAACAATAATAGAGAAATAAAATGGGAGAAAAAGTGTATTGCAGAGGCGCAACGGTTTAATTTAATTTGCGTCTTTTGCAATAGCAAGAAAAATCCGGTTTGGTTGTATGGGGCGTAATTAATTTAAATATAGAACGGGAGCCTCAACTAGGGAAGATTTAATATTTAATATAACTATCTACGGGCACAAAAGTTTTGTTTCCAACGTGTACACATAATAATACTAATTTTAATTTTATGACCGGATCATCTGTTTCACGGGACGTCCGTGAAGAGCGGGGAAAAGGGGGAAAACATTAAATTGCCGACTAATTTTAAGTTTGTATTTACGCCTCGTCGTCGCCGTCCGTGGCCACATTCAACTTATAAACGTGAGCGCGAGGTTTTCATCTAGAAAGTCGCGAGCAATGAAAATATAAATGAATGATAATAACTCGCAAAAGATGGAAACTTAAAGGAAACTTTCCACAAAGCGGTCGCGCATTATTCAAAGCGGTAAAGGAACAAACTGAGTAAATGGATGAGTAACACGGTTTTTACGTTTGCCTTTCACACACTCGTATTCTCGTGACTCGGAGGCATCTTCTTGGTTGTTTAACATTTTCCACATTCATAGAACATCAAACAATTCGCCAATTGATAACCGTAACTACACTCTCGAGTAATTCCCACAAACGTCTTCTAACAATTAAAGAAACCCATTCGAGCAAACCGAATCGATAGGGACTTTGCTTTTAGTTTTTCACCATTTCGAAAAGAGTTCCGACATCGGTCCCCCAAGTCCATCACTTCCAGTTGTCTATCATCGAGCGTCCTAGTCCGTTTCCCTTCCACCCCTTTGCAAACCGTTCATTGTTAATTCCATTAGTCGAGTTACGAACTTGGATCCATAGCCATTGTTCGTGAATCTATTGTTGCGCTCGAAATTTTGCACGGAAACGGTTGCCGTCGCGGTACCGTGACGTCACGCACCAACGAGTTCGTCTCTTCTTCTCCTCTACAGATCGTTTCGAAAAACAAACGTCGCAATTCTGCCGCAGAGAGAATTCGCCATCTCTCGAATGCGAACGGATCGAAGTAAAAGAAAGACGGAACTTTGGAAGTATTTCGAGTTGTTGCAAAGAAAGAAGGAGCAAAATGCGAAGCGGCGGCATTGTTGTTCGCTCTTTTTGGTCGTTGTTGTCGTTGTATTGAAAGATGCATTTCTTATGGATATTGCTTTCGAACGAATGAAGCAAGTTAAAGTAGGATTTTTTTGTAATATGGAAATACGATACCATAAAGCGATGCCTCCTGTACAAATTTGGTCGATTAATTATCCATTCAGGGTATTGGATAAAGAAGCAAATCCCCGCTTCTAAAGGGGACAATAATAAAAGAAAACGAAGATGGGACGGTTTTTTAATAAAATTCCGATTAAAACACGGCACGACTTCGAAATCAATCGCACAAGAAAGCGGAATAAAATGAGAACGACGTTCCGTAATGCTAAGAATGTTGTTCTTGTAGTCGCTTGTTCCTTTTATTTTGATTTCTGTCGGCAACATGTGTTCTTCTTTCACTTATTCCTCCTCCTTCTCCCGGCTCTTTTTTCCCTTTTTTCTCTGAGAACGTATAAGGCAACGGTAATTCTTTTAAACGAGAGGGCAAACGGCGTTATTACAATTTTATTCTGTAATAAAGTTCCTCAATCTCCGCTCTCTTTTTTTTTTCGTATTGCTTTTAACTTGAATCGCAGGAAGTCGAGGGTAAGGTAAAAGAAATCGTCGAAATTACAAATACAAAACGTTCGGATCCTGCGTCTTTTCCATTCCATCATCAATCTGGTGAGTTAGAATAGGAGCCGTTAAAGGAAACGTTGTAATAGCAGCAGTAAAAGAGAAAAGGGCAACCGAAGAAATCTGTCCCGTTGTAAGTACGACGCTCATTGATTACAGATGAGTTGACGTCTGTTGGATGAAATGGAAATGATTTTATTTGAAATCCGCGAAGAATTTCGAAATAAAACCGATACGGATGCACGAGGGTTGGAAGAAAGTAGGTAAGTAAAACGTGATGCCGTCGGTATTGGATGTAAGGCTGCATTGAGGGTGGTGTGTGAGAGAGATTGTGAGGAAGATAAAAAAGAAGTGGATGATGTTGAAAGGCCGCTAACTCGTCATCAAATATTTAAAACCCCTGGGGAACTCGCCAAATGGCTACACTAACGGTCATCTTATCTATAGTGGTTTCTGATTGAACATATTGACCTGTTCCCTATTTTTTTGTTGCTACTTTTCCGTCCCCTTACAGGAAAAACAACTTTGTTTCCTCTTTAGTAATAAGTAATTTTATCTAGGTCTAATGTAAATTTTATACGCATTAGATTCTCTCCTTGTCTTTTTTTTTCTTGTTTCGGAGTCGTTAAAATTTCGGTAAGATGATATAGGAGAAAAATTGTGGGATGAAGAGAAAAAGCAACGAGCGAAAAGAAACATTAGTAAAGTTTCAAAAAGTAAGACGTTTTAATTAAACCGAACTAAAAGAGGAAATAATTAATATTTAAGTTGCGAAACGTTTCCGCTGACGCGAGATCGCTACGCGAGAGCGAGGAAGAGAGTTTCAAAGATCCCGAAGTAAAACGTCTTATTAAAACCGGGGAAAACGTTAAATTAACATTGACATTGTCGATCGGGCGAATAAATAGAGTGCCGATTATAATTGGCGATGAGTCGACTGTACTACGAGCACCGGCAGCTAGTCGTCGTGCGAGAACACGAGTGAGCTAGAGACGGAGCAATATAGTCCCGTGAATTGGCCATTAGCGATTGGGGAGGCCAAAACGGTAACACCGACTAAATATGCTCGATTTGACCTTATCTGGCCCTTCGTCGCCACCTTTTCGCCCTCTCGCATTGGCTTTCATAACGTTTTCGCCAAAATACGTGTAACAGATTTCGTAATACAGACGCTCCTTTTGCTTTCGCGGTCTCCACACACACACACACACACATACAGACGGTGATTTCTTGTTCCCATGCGACTTCGGCGTCGGCGGCGTAGCTACGGCTTCCTGTTGAATAGACTTCATCAGATACTGATTATTATTATATTGCCGGTTTTGCTCCGACGCTTGTTAACACAATCAATGAATAAAATTTGCCGTAGCACGGAAATCGGGCGCGTAAAAGTAACCGCCCGACACGCGAATAGATCCCTATCATATGTAGGCAGCGTAAATTAAAACGCGAAAAAAAAATGGATTCAATTAAACGTTTTCAAAGACACTCGAGATAGTTAGTCGCGTCGTCGAAATTGATTTAGATTCGAATTGATCGTTCTTATCGCCGTCAACTAATGTATACGCGATTGTAATTTGTCCCTTAGGGCTCGTTATTACCATTATCCATTCACGTAAATGCGTTCCGATGAAATTATGATTAATGTTCGGAAAGTGGCTCGAGATTTTCGAAATTGTGCGCCGCCGACATCGACACGAAACACGTCGACGCGTTAGTAAATTAGTTAGGAAATTACCATTAATGTGGCCGCCGATATCGTTATTATGGATTCTTTAAGGTTAAGTGGGCAACCGTTAGTTTACCAATTTCTGGACAAAAGAGCGAGAGCGAGAGCGAGAGAGGAAAAAAGGGAGACATAATTTTGATGTAATGCGTGGTGTGCGTGTCGACTTTCTCGCTGCTCGTAAGCGTATGTGTGTCTAAGGCGGTCTCCCATATCCGTTTGTCCATCGGTTTCTTTCCTTTCGTTCATTTCCGGTTCCTATATATAGTTCTTTTTTTCGACTAAATTGTACGGCATTATAGTGTGATTAACTTCTTTTGTTGTTAAGGCACAATCTCCCGCGGGCTATGTACATGTATACGCGTCAGCTGCGCCAAATTTTAATGCACGTAAAATTAAAATTAAGGGGCCGCGATTTGCATATCGTCTCTCGCACTGCGAGAGACGCGATTCAGCCGCAGAATATCCTTTTTTCAGCGGATAATAGAGGCATTATTTTCAATAAGACGAGCAAAAGATTCCTTTTATTTACGCCGATCTCCTCGATTTTTATTTCATTTTCCTCGTTTTTTTTTTATCTACGAAGCGCTCGAACTTTTCCATCGCGTTCGCAAATGCGTTCGATAGCGTCGTGTTTGCACGGGAATTATGCCTTGTTAAAATTCGACGGTTCGAAGAAGAAGAAGATCAGGACCAGCAAGAGCGGGCGGATGGGGGGATGGATTAATGTGTATCCGACGTGATACGAGTAGTATCGCGGATGTCGGATGCCAATCCACCTGAAGGCAAAAGATGGTGAAGGAATACGCTTGGCATGACGGCGCGGAGTAGATGCCAATGTTAATTAACAGCGAGAGGACTTCCGTCTCCTCTTATTTGTGTACACATGCAGCGCTAAGAGAGAGGCCGCGCCGTGGAAAGTGGAAGGAAACACGGTTTGTTTTAATAAGTGCCGACGATATAGATTTAATACATGTTATAGAGACAAGGAGGAGACTTTCCACGGGTAAATAGGTGATGTATAAGACTTTAGATTGGATGATGATTTTGCGTCGACACTCAGGACTCGATTTACTTTTCTCTACGCCAACACGCACCCCGTGCACAGATACACACGTTTTCGGATTATCTCAATATTTACAAAAGAAAATTGAACCAAGTACGATCGAAATGTTGGGCGGTGGCGTTTCTTTTTGTTTTCTTCTCTTCCTAGCGGATTAAACGCGACACGCAATGATTTATACGAAACTTTCAGGTGCACGTAAATGTAAAATAATGCGAAGCGGTGGAACTCCATCCTTATGATTAGCTACTTTGTCCCCTGATTTATTACGACATGATATATACAGGACGTTCGCAAAATTAACGGTCAAAATTAGCAGAAATGACAATTTTAAGCAACTGCACTAGTGTATAAGAGAAATTACTTAATTCCAAACTATTTGCGTGATTATTTAATGAGAAATAAATTCAATGAAACTAATTCTTTTTACCCCAGTGGACTTTGATCACATATGTTTCTGGTCTGAATGGGACGAAAAAACATCTTCGCATACGAACGGAATCGATCCGAATAATCTTACATCCATTTGCGAATACACTTAATTAAAGGAAATACATTTGGATATAATGCGGATTCGGCCAAGCAAAATGCGGATTACAGAGCCCGGGCAAGACGGCAAGAAGAAAAAAATGCACGGATAACATTTCATCTGCAATAGATAAGTAACTCGAAGTTTCATCATCATCATCATCAAAAGCCTAAAACTTGCGCACATAATACAACGTTAACTTATGTTATTCATAATGCCCCGGGCGCCGTTCCTTTCCTCGGCCGCATATACGGAGCACGTTACATTAAACCACGTAGGAACGTCAATGGCAAAGGGATTCGCACATACACACACGTTACGTTACATGTGTCTGACCGGCCGTGATACAAATTGACGATATTGTATACGAACCGTTTCCCACTCGCATGTTATCTTCGGTCGAATTGCGGGCTTCTTGACAAGTTTTCCCACTGAAGTTCGCATTCGCGATCGTCGTCATTACTTAGTGCCCATTCGCGTTTTATAAACTTATCGACGAAACTAATCGGCTCGACTCTGGGTCGACGATGATATCGCTCTTATCCCATGAAGGCCCATCGATAAACTTCGATCCTTTTCATCTTCGAATAATCAAACTGGATGACATCCTAATGCTCACGGCGATTTTTAAGTTTCACTCATTCCAATCATGTTTTTGTTACGATTTCAGTTCCCCATCTTTATCTGCGAGCTCAACATACAAATCACGCACCCCTTTTGTACTGGATGGTTTTCTAAAGAAGAAGGACGGCGACGCCGTCGTCGTTTATAAACGCTTTCAGAAACAGGTAGGAGTGTCCGTATGTTTCCAAAGATCGCGGACTGCATGTATTTAGCACAATGGGTGCTAAAGGCAATTACAACGCCTATTACGCGACGTTACGAACGCCTTCTTCGCACCCACCAAAAGACGACGGTCTTAAGCAACTCTCGGCACGTACCAACTACCACCATCACCGCACGGTCTTGAATCCGATTCATTAGTCAATTCATAGAGAGAAAAGGTGCGACGCGTTAAATGGGAATCCGACGATTCGTTGGCCGCCTTCTGCCGATCGTCAAGTCCCTATTATTTGCTATATTTGAAATTACGATAATGACGGTGGTGGTATTTAATCGAAATTGTATGAGCTTAATAATTTGTTAAGCGAAAAAAGAAGTCCGTAAGCGTCCACAACTATCGCAACGAGCAATATAATTTGGTGGATTTGGAGGCGATCGAGCCAAGTAATTGCTTCAAATCAACGTAATAATTCCTCCAATTAACTTTAGCAAAACGAAATTAAAAAGAAGTGGCGTTATATTCGTACGAAAAGGGTTCTCCGGATAGCTCGAGCGGAAGGTGGGTGGCGTCGGTGATGGTGGCGGCGGCGGTTATTAACGTTTATAGTGCGATAAAATCGTAGGTTAAACGCTTGATCTGGCATGTTGATAGAACAACCGAGACTGCGGTATCATTACACAAACCTCCCGGATAATGTATTGCCATGGAGTTGATGAGTTTGCTTGCTGCCAATCTCCTTATTACACCACTGTGACTTTGAAGACGATTTCAAATAACTTATTACTATTACCATTATTGCTACCTTAAAGCACATCGGCCCCATTCTCTCGTTTGTTACATTACGTTAACGACGCACACTTACGAGGGGAACCAAGAGAATTTCGTACTTCTCCTGCTTTTTGTTGGCAATTTTATTCGAGAAGAAAAAGAAAGTGCGAAGGTTTAAAAAGGAAGAAGTGCGCGAAAGCTCAAAGAAAATGGTAAATTATTTCAATTAGAAAACGTGTTAATGAAATGCTGCGGTTAATATATATTATACAAGAATACACGTGTCGGTTTGTGTGTGTATGCGGAGGAGATAGAAATGCGGATGGAAAATGTTGGATGTAAAAGAGAGAAGAGAGTAGTCGCTTTCGAAACCAAATACAAGCTCCCAGATTTCCGACCTGTGTTTTGGTTTGCGTCCAATTAAAGGAAAACACAAGAGGAGCTCGTCTGAATTAAACGTGCAACGTTACTAATTCAATCGCAAATCATCAATCGAGTTTTACGTCGACGGCGAATATTTTCGCTTTTAATCGAAACTAAATATTGATTTTATCGTAATTCAATTAATAATTGCAAGAAATCCTCTCTGTCACACGATCCCTTTTATGTCTACTCCAACAATTGACTCGCACAATTATTCGTTTGCGATTCTTTTATTTGCGAAATTGTACGTTTATCTTTTAATTATTTAAAATAACAATGCGTGCATGATGATAATAATAGTGTGACCATTGCAAACTGTCACGGCGAAAAGCTCAGCAAGTAAGTAATTATAAAGCTCCTGCTACTGGTACATTTCATTAATTTCGAACAGAAATTGCTTATGTCTCGCAATACCTGTATTGTTCTTACTGTTCGCTGATGGTGGCGGTATAGCACGTCAACGGCAAACATTTTAAACGACCGATATAATCCAACGGAGTAAAAGAGATGGAGTAATTTTGAGGGCGCAAGGAAGAAGACGAGACCGACGATGCACGTTATGAAAGACCGGCGAGAGACAGCGATAGAAAATCGAAATGACAGTAAGTAAAAGAAAGAAAGAGGTGGAACGAGCGAATTAAAACGTGGATTGAAGAGGAAAAAGAAAGAGAGAGAGAGACCGATTTTGTGGCATAATTACACGCAATTTCTTATCGGTTTACTTCAAAAGATTTATATTCTCGTGGAAATTGTGCAGCATTGTTGCAATACGTTCCCATAATCTACCCAGACATTTATTGTACAAGATTTATTAATTAAGCGGTTCCTCCTCCGTCAGCCTTTTATAATAATTTATCTGAAAAAGAGGTATGTTTATTCTCTTACTTTATTATATATACACGCAGTAAGTCTTTTAATATACTTTAAATATTTTAACAGGCGAAACTGCTGCTTCGTTATTATCGTCGTCATTATCGTTAATACTTACCTAACCGGCATGTAAGAATGAACGAATTAATAAAGTTTTATAAAAAGGTACGGCATTAAATTGAATGGGATAGAAGAATGGAAGCCTAAAATATGGACGTTATTATTATCATCCATAGATCCTTTTCATCTATTTTATTTTTTTTTCCTTCCTCCTTTTTTCTTTTGCCCCACGACCATTTCGTTTTCAATTAAACATAGGTAATAAATAGGTAATCGATTAGGCCAAATGGTCTTGTTATGCGGATAAAGAAAACGACCGGTGGATCACAATTCTAATATTTCCAGTCAAATTGATTCCGGTCGCATTAAGCCCGGTAGGATTTCGATAACAGTTTAAGTAAGCCATTACACACGAGGAAAGAGAGAAAGAGCTTACTTCCATATACGAACACACAGACAAACATATCACGAAAACGGTGGATTTAGTGAAATTGTTGGAAACGAACGGCAATTAATTAAATTAAATAAAACACGTGTAACATAATAAATCTCCGGTTTATAATGTAGGGATACAGCTAGTTTCAATATTGCCACTGATGGAATTATGCGGAAGAATAGAAATAAAAATGGAATAGATTGAATGGCCTGAGAGACATGAAAACTGAATTGCTTTCAACAAAACAAGAAAAAGGAATGAAAAAGCGAAAAAACTTCTTGCCACAGCAAAGAGAGAAACTTTCTACGTGCACCTTCCACGCACCATAATACCCATTCCACTCTGATATCTATAAAAAAGTAATAGTATGCAATATAACAAGTTATAACTGTCGTTTGAAAAGATAAAAAGGCTTTTATCCATTTTATATTCATGTATTATAATGTCATCTACTGAAGAAAGGAAGCAAAAAAAAAACGGATCAAGGGAAAGACCGACAATAAGAGGAGACCAAAGTTATCGATCACTAATGATATAGTTGATCGTTAATAAAGAAAACGTGGGCAATAAAAGTAAGGAGCGAGCGGAATATAATATTCATACGTATTACCTGTCTTAAGTATTTGTACAATTCACATTCGTGGCATTATCCATGTAACCGTCATTTTAATATTATTAAATAATAATAGTATAATTGTGAAACGAATGAATGATCAGCGTCTAAAAAATTCATGAGCGAAATGACCCTTCGCGAATGAAAATTATATGCCTTTTCTATATAAGTCACTTGATTAGGGTCCGTCATAATCGTAATCATCATCATTATCATTATCGTCAAAATGCTACATTAGCCGAGTATTTAGAACCCCACGCGTATTTAATATTTACCTTTGCCTCACCAAAATAGTACAGCGTACAATACAAATTGATTCGGTCCTATTTTGTAATTTTATAATTAGACATCGAATGTAATTTTTAAATGACGACGATGAAAAACACCGTTATTATATTAGATATAAATTACAGTCCGTTCTCAAATATACCTGCCGTGCCCTCGCCCATCTCGCAGAAAACATTCATTTGGACATTAAAAAGGGACTTTTGTATTCTAATACCCTTTAAGTAATTCCTCCAATATCGTATCAATTTAACTAATTTAGAACACGTTTTAAATAATAATTAATTTATTATACCGAATATTAATTACTAATCCATTTGTACCGTTATGAATTTATGGAAAAATTCATTTGCGGATGCTAATCAATTTCTGGTGGATGCGCCGGTATATCGAGTGAAACTCACGTCGATACTTTTACACTCACATATGCTAGACGAACGTAATTACACTACGTATAAATATTAATTTGTGATAAACTTTTTTTAACAGACGAAAGCATTATACTTTTATCAAATATGATATCGTTTAATCAAATATTTAATGCGAGGCGATTAATAAAAATCTATTTCCTAACAGTACATCCATTACAACATATAATACACACACACGTGGGAAAATGGGAGAAAAGAATTTGGAACTTCACCGAAAATAAAAAGGGAATAATAATAATAACGAAATGTTCGGAAAAAAAAAGCCACGAAACATAAAAAAATATTATTATAAGCAGCTGTCGCTATCCCAGAAAGTTAATTCTTTTTGTTTTCGTATCGTGTGCGTGATTAATACAAACTCCTTACCGTATTTATTTTCTTATTGAAAACGAAAGAAGATCCGATCTATACGAAATTCGCTTTAGAAAACTACAACTAAAACCGCCAAGATTACGAACATGCAAACTATGCGGATAATTTGAAATTATTTATGCGTTAATTAATTAACCTTTTTTCCTCCGCATATATACGGCATGAACGCGTGAAACCGAGAGATACGCAGGCAGGGAAGATGTGCGTGAAACGTCGTGTCGTCGTCGAAATTAAAGGAACCTTCGTCCTCGTATAATGGAGGTAGTTTCAGATCGAGGCCCTGTCCCTAATAGTGGGAGCGTAGTGGAACAGTGACGTCTCGTAAATTAGCTACTACAACGACTGCAATAAACATTCTTCGCATAAATTACCTGCATTTTCGGTTTAATTACACACTTCACTAGCAACTCCCTCCCGTCATCATCATCATCATCATCGTACCTAACATTTTCTTTCGTACATCATAGGCACGTCGCCTAAGGGGAGCGAGGCATTAGAAATGGAAAAGTTTATACTCAATCACGATCACGTTTGTAGTGGTCGTATGTACAATTGCAGAAGTACGCTAACGAAGATGATGGAGAACGAGTCGAAAAGACCTAGGCGAAGATCCTCTAATGAAAAGTTAATTTAAAGTAAATTTAAAGTCTGCGGTTTTTCTTGTACTTGTGGCATACTGAAATATTAATACGAACAAAAATATATATATTTATACAAGGGTCGATCGTAAGGGAAGAAGGGAGAAATTCGATGTGAAGGTTAGGGTGAAAGGGAGTAAGAATGCGAAAGAGAGAGACGAAGAAAAAGAGGAAAATTCAGCAATTTTCTTTTGATATACAGTACGCGGGTAAAATTTTAAACGAGACGTTCGAGAGAAGTAAACAAAGAAAAACACGCTTAATGGAAACGGGACGCAGTGCAAATATATATATTCGGTCCTAATCCGGCGATTTAATTAGAAAGTCGACGCCATCGTCGTTGTAGTCGTCGATATTTAACAGCGGCAGCGGCGGCACTCCTAACTCGACTCTTAAAGCTCACTAGCACTAGTTAAGCGACCCACGCGTACTTTATCCAGCATTAGTCTTAATAATATCAACTGGATGTGGCTTAAGAACGTGAAATTGCATTAAAAGACTCGTTCATTTCCTTATTGCAACGGAAAAGAAGCAACATTTCGGCTACGAGTTTTAGTCTACGCGCGCGATTATCGAATGCGTTACGTATATTTCGTACGAAAATGAATTAATAAATCCGTAAAGTAAAGTGTATTTGATCAGTCGATCCCCGATAACCGCTCATTAAAAGGCAACATAAAGACCGCAACGGTCGTCCGCCGTTAAACTATCTACGGTGCACGCGAGCCAAAATTACCCCCGCACTCGAAAATTAATTACTGAATATTAATAGAGGAAAATGACTGGCTTTAGTCCTCCTCTCCCGGCTTTGTGAAGTCGTAGTAGTCGTGAAAGAAGAAGAAGAAGAAGAGGAGGTGAATAAGTAACCGCTGAAAGATATCGATTTGTAATTAAGTTTAATGCCAAATATGCTTCTTCTGCCTGATCATCTTCTCTCTTTCCTTCCGTTACACACGAGTTATTAATTAATAATAATTCCAGCGTTTATGTGGAAATGATGAAAACGACGAAAACGAAATCGTGCATATGCAATAATTGATGTTCGTGTGACGTGCAAACGAGGTTTTGCAACGTGAAATATTTTTAATTAACGAACGAGACAAACTTCGCCGAATAGTAAACGACGACGGCGCGAATAACGAAGGAGAGAAAGAGAGAGAGAGAGAGAGAGAGAGGACGAGGAGTTGTATGGTGTGTAATAAAACCTATTAAAACGTGTGCATCTTTTAAACTTTCTAGACTGCAGCGCAGAAGACGTTCGAGCGAAGGCAAAGTAATAAACGGAGAGGAAACAGCGAGGAGGAAGAAGTAGACGAAAATGAGGCGAGCGGGCGCGAGAGCTCTTTTAGTCGACTTGGTGTAACGTTTCACGAACTGAAACTTCATACAAAACTATTAGACGGAACCTGTCCTTCACAATTACCAACTTTTACTCCTCGTCTTCGCAGCATATAGTCCGTGCCGTGAAACAAAAGGCACGTCATGTAAAGGAATGTCTCACAGTCGGACGCCGTCTGTTTATTATTGCACAAAACGAACGACAGAAGATGGTTTATATACGTGACCGACCATCATCAGTATCATCGTCGTCGTCTGCATATTTATTTCTACTAATAGATAATATTAAAACAGAATTCGTTACGTATGTAACTAACACACACACGTTTCTTCATAATGGAAACCGTATGCGGCGACGATGATGATGATGATGTTGGTTGATGAGACGGCGGAAAGAAGATTCTTGATTTTCGTTAATGAATCCTTAGTAATTAGGATATAGGTGTAGCATAGGGAAGAGGGAGCGAGCGAGAAAGAGAGAGTCGACGGCGAGGAGCAGACTGAGATAGCGAAAGGTACATAATACACGGTGAACGTACTAAAACCATGATATATACATATATATAAATAACTACGAGGATAATAGCATTCATATTCAACCGATCCCGTTTCTAATGATCCGTGTTCAACATATTGAACGAGTGGTAGTATGTGGATGTTAGTTCATGTTAATATATAAGGGATTACATTCGCCCTTAGGCATCGAACGGTACGAAATTTTAATACTAAATACTGACATTTACAAGATTGAAACGAAACCGACAACGTATCCCATCTTATAACGGTATGTAACAGGAATATTTTAATTACATTTACAACTTTTTTCTTTCATTCGGCATCATTCATTAATTAATTATTTTCGTTACTTATTATAATAAAAGCAGGATCTTTATACAGTAATTTACACGTAAGCCAAATAATGGAAGTCGTCTTCAAAAATAATTTCGATACGTTTATATTTGTTTGAATGTTTTACAAAAATTTACAATTTTACAGAAAAACAATCAATCGAGCTTGCTCTTACGAAAACAGCACCAGAAGGAAAATTAATTTCAAAATGAATGGTATAGAAATAGTTTTTCATCAGCCCTTGTACTTTCTAGCGATTCTTTTCTTAAAGTCTCTTCTGGATGATCGTCGTCATCGAATAATAATACACGTTAAAAGGCCATGAATAAGATTAGACGCAGCAGGGCACGGGCAAGGGTCGACAAACTAAAGGGAAACGTTGTGAAGCTTGCCGCAGACCACATCATAAGCACACCCACCCGCACATACACACACTCGCTGCCGTAACTATTACCCTCTAACTCTTCGCCTAGCTAACGGCAAACTATTATTATAACTAGCATCACGAGGAACTGATGAAATACTGGTTGGTGGACAACTTTGATGGCGCTCGATAAGAAATCGTCTTTAAAATCATCGTTGTTCCATCACTACAAAAGCGTTGGATTCAAAGAGGAAAAAGTCGAAGAAATAGAAACCGTTACAATTGCTCTAATCGCACTTTAAAGAAGATTATTTTTGCTTTATGAACACGGCATCGAATGTGAGACCGCAAATAATGGTTATGATGTTCGATAAGGAACGCCGCACACACAACTAGCAAAATTGCACCATCGCAGATCTGGAATATTGCAACGGTCTCATGGCATTTTAGTGTGTATTAGCATGGCGACAGTGGCGCATAATGTGCACCGTTTCGTGTGTATGTGTGTGTGTGTCCTCGGGGGGAGGCGAAGGATTGGTTAATTAGACGTTAGACTCGGTTCGTGGGGTGGCAGGGTGCAACTTGGAAGTGAAAGGGTGGAAATCCATGTAATAACCCCTGGCACGGGGTATCACCGGGTATTGGCGCTATGCAGCACGACGACGACGACCGGTTCACGTGTGTGTATGTGCCCGTTTCGCATTAAGACAGTGGCGGCGGCGGTTTGGATCGAGGGGCGAGGATCGGGTCGAATCGCGAGGGGGTGCGAGAGAATGATCAATTAACAACAACCCCCGGTCGGTCCCGTCTCCGCGAGCGCGCTCACCGTCGAGACGCCGTTTTCGGATTAAGGAGACGTAGATTTGGCGCGGCGCGAAAACGAGATATCCTCGTGCATGCACGGTGATCGGGTAAAGAAAGAGGTTAATTCGAAAACGGCAGGTTTTCACGATTATTATCATTTTAGCGAGCACTCGTTTCTTGCTTTATCCTCTAAAGCGGCCATCTCCACCAAGCATCGAAAGCAGCGAATTAACATTTTCGAACCTGGCGAATGTTTAAATTATGCTCGAACAAAAATTGAAATTTCCCTCTTTCATTATAATTTCCGCCCTTCGATTTTTACCTATTCATAACGATATTAATTTGAATTTAATTTTGAGCCGTTTATTAGAAATAAAGATTTCCGCGCTATTCCAATTGAAAATTCATCGGATTATTCATTAATTTTTATTATTTATACGCGACGAAATAAATAAATCAGTAAGCGGCCGCAATTAAAATTGTAATCAGGTAGGAAAAATGATTTCAGTAAAGTGAATGGAGCGAATTAGACGAAGGGGAAGACGACGATGAAAAATTATAATAAAATCGATAACTAGCAATTATGTGATATCATTCGAAATTCAAACGTAAATAACTTAATTATATCGGCGCTAATTATTCATAAATCTCCGATTCATCACTCCCTTCGCCGTAGTCGGACGTCGTCGCCCGTATATCTCTTATATATTCGTGATGATAATATCGTAATGGGAAAGAGTTTCAACAAGCGGTTCTAAATTTTAAATAAGGGCCATAACTTCTCTCTGTCACCTTTACATACTTTATTCATGTCTTTCGTGTATGTGTCAACAACACCAACGGTAATAATAACGTAACTCTCGATTCTTTTTAAAACAGTCATTATAAAGTGTTGTTAGAATTTAAACGAAGGAACAAGAAATCGTATCAAATAAATCGGCAGTGGAGAAACTGGGAAATTTTACGCCTACAAATGATAATAAACATTGTCAAACTGGTTATTTTCCCGAAAAGTTGTTTTCTCCCTCTCTCTCTCTCTCTCTCTCTTTCTCTGTTACTCAGGTATTGTAAGTGGAGAGGCTATTTTTAACTCGGAGAATAAAAAACTGGAGGCGGATACGAAGAGATCGTGAAAATACGTTTACGGGCGTTCCCTCATTCAATATATACGCATACACACATTACAGAAAAATAGTGAAGAGACAAAAAAGTTCTCCGACAGAAACTGAAGTGGGATGGTCCGGTTAAGGAATTATTAAACATGCGAATGTGAAAAGTTTCCCCAGCGTATTCCATTTTTGTATCGAAAACGAACTATCGTGATCTACATTTATACATATGCCGAACTCGTATTATTATTATTTAACCGACACGCAGGTTGTTGTTCGGAGTCTGATATTAAAGTTGAACAACTTTGCAATTGTAAGTATTATAAGAAAAATGCCAGAAGGAAACGTACGAGCGAAAGAAGGCGGAGGAAGAAAAATAGTTTCGTTTAGTTTTCATTGACTTTTTGCCCACAAAACGTATTGCCGAAAAGTTGATGAATAATGAATAAAAATGGCAAATAATTGAAATTTCATGAGGTTGCGGCAATCGCTGTACCATTGCCAATATTTAATACGATCGGTCGTTGGCAAGCGGTTACTAGTGCTTTTGGAATTGCTGCCACACGAGAAAATAAACTACACGAAAATGATTTAAATTTAATATCATTATAAAAAGTAGGAAGAATTTCGGGACGATTTTATTTATGGCATCAAACAGCTTGCTTCATATCAATTTAGAATTAATTCTATGGCAAATGAAATCTCTTAAATCTGGACACAGATTAATAGCTCTTGATTCGAAAGATACAGACATTATTTTAAGTTCGAATTGTGCAATTAAACGCATCGTCTTGAAATTCTCTACTTTTTGATTTTTGCACTAAATGCAATAAACCCATTTTGGAAGTCTTAAATTAATTATGGAAGTAAACATTAAAGATCGATTAATTAGAGTTTAAATGTGAGCTTTAGATTGATATTCATTCATATTTTGAGAAAGACTATTAATATTGCAAAGAATTTATTCTTAGAAATCAGTTGACATTGGAAAAAATTTCTTCTCAAAAACCGATTGACATTGAAAAGAATTTTTTCCTAGAACTTGATGGCGCTCACTCATTGAATGCACAAATAATTCGTTATCTGTAAGCGATAGTTAAAATCGAATAGGAATGATTTTGTTCCAAGAAAGAGAATATTTTTACCTTCAATTTATAAACAATTTATTCTTTGAAAGCCATATAGTTTAGCATTGACATTGCAAAGAATTTCCTCTCAGAAACCGATTGACATTGAAAAGAATTTCGTAAATGTGCGTTTTACATTGAGATTCATTCATTGACGCTTCTCTATTTTTGCATTTTTGCACTAATTGCAATAAACTTATTTTTTTGGAACTCAGATAGTCGTTTCCACTCACACGACTCAAATCATATCAAATCCAATTATTTATGATTAGAAAATAGTGATTTAGAGAATTAACATTTTTTTAAAGTATCATTAAATATTTAACATTTAAAAGGTCCAAATATTATTGTCTGTTAAAGTAAATGTTTTTTAAACTACATACAGTTTTGTGTTTATAATGATAATAGCTGCTTCCAGTCCCTTCAGTTTCGGTTTATGTGCTCGCAATCTTTATAAATACGCGTTTCGGCTGCTAGCATTATTCGTTTTGCTCAAATATTTATAAACTTTACGAAAAAAATGATAGGGAAATTGACTGCGAGGGGCGTCGAAGCATGGGGTGAAAGAAAACGCGATGCGAAGAGTAAAAGATGTTGTAAATCACATATTACAAGATACTCATCTATATTTAATAATGTGACATTATTATAAAATCTACTACATTAACGACTAATATAATGGATACATTTACGTGTGAGCGAGTGAGTGATGTGAAATTACATGCGAGCTGAATAGTCGATGTAAATAATAAATAGATTTCGCCTAGCTTCGTACTAAGTTAATATGTCAATACGTGTGTCTGGAAATGAATGATTTATGAGTTATTAAACGGTGATTATGCCAAATTAGCGGGGTCGTAATAGATACTAATTTTAACGTAAGGAATGTTCAATATCACACACATACATATTGTATGTCTTAGTATGATGCTGCTGCTGCTGATGATTATGATGATCGTCATCTCTCATATGGCACCCGTTACGTAATACCTCAAATTGTCTTATTACACTAATTAGCTATTTTCGCACCTACGCCTTCACTATTATTACAATGTAAATCAAAATTTATTTTCAACCCTACACTACGTTACACGCATATAAAATGACACACTCACCACGTTATACACATATACCCTTACAATACTCTAGGGCAGGGCCAATAATTTTAAAGCTATATCAGGCAACAATTAAAATAGGACGATTAAAAACAACATTTCAATATGTAGGCAGTTATTTGGGAGTTGGACGAACTTGAACTTTTAGTTCTTTCCCCAGAACGTAATTCTATTCTACAGCAAAATTTAATGGTAGCTAATTTCTTTTCGTATTCGTAAGCCTACAAAACCTTCTTTTTAATAAATAGGCAAATATTATAGCGACTCTTAATGCTATCTACAATAAACGCAGGCTGTTCTGTGCGGTTTTAAAATTATTATTATAAACCGGTGGCACCCTACATTTGGCCCGAAAGTCTTTGCCCCAATAACAATTAAACGACAATTTTTCGTCATACACCAAACGAACCGATTGCTCCAATCGATTTTCGCGCGTTTTCCTCCTGTTATTTCCATCGTTTTTAATAAAGTGATTTTATACGTTTTTGATTGTTGAGCAGTGGAGAATTTCATAAATATAACATAACAAGTCGAACATCTGCCGCCCTTTTTGAAGATTGCACCATAAAAAGTGAACGTACTCCGAATCTCTCCTATTTTCTGGATCTCACAACGCAAATGGGGAGTGTTGTTTTTATATCTTTAGGTATATGTATATACGTAGATGATCATCCCTCATCCACATCTTTCGTTTTAACTTGGGCTAAAACGCACAACACCGAAAGGTAAGCAGTGTATATATATAGATATATTGTTTCAGATTTCCATTATAACCGCAATTCAACGTACCGTTAAAGTTACGCGAAGAGTTTAAAATTCATCATAAAAAAAATAGGGAGGAAGAAGAGGAAAGAAGCAAAACTTTTAACATAAAACGTATTAAAAATTATAACCCAAAGAGAAACGAAAATGTGGGATGAGCAAGATCCAAGGAGGAATAAATAAGTAAAGAAAACGCATGTAAGGATAAGAAATAATAATAACAATATCTGTTTCCTATTTTTGGTAGAAAATTAAGGAAGCTTTAGTGCTGGTCGTTAGTAACCGTTTTTCGAAAATCGTTATGATTTTCGGGACTTGTTATGAGAAGAGATTATTATAATAATAATAGTTTGTGTGTACATGTAACGTGTATTGCGTTTTTGGTTAGAAATTTGCCATAATGTTTATGAGATTCCGAAATGTTACAATAATAATACGGACCCTGTCTGTGCAATGTTGATTGAAATAACAATCTCGGGGCCGGCTTACGTGAAACGAGGTCCTAATTGACCATTTTGATAGCCCCTTTGCACCCACTTCTTCGCATAAACTATTATAATTCCTCGAAGCCAATACTTACGTTTACAGGAGGAGGAAAATTAAATTTTATTTGCCAAAACAAATATACGTTCGCAGCGTTTTATTTCTATTTTGCTTTCGTCTCAAAACAAAAAAAAACACCCTAACTCTAACGTATACAATGATTAAGTATTCGCGTTTTAATTAAATATGAATTTCGAGTGGCGCTCTTATTATTTTTGCGAATGTTTGCTTCGCATCCTTTATAAAAACATATTCTACAATAAATAAACTAAATTTAAATCGCGAAAATGGGCGCATCGCTAATACAGTTTTACGCGGAGACGGCACATTATCATCGTTATCGGATGGTTGTGTGTATAGCGAAATAGGAGGACGGGCGGAGGGCCGTAGGAAATTTGAATCGCAAATTAGCCACATTAAGGTATTTATTCACACATATATGCGCAACCCCGCGGTTTACAAATAATGAATTTCAAAACGCCGCCGTAATCGCTCAAAATTCATTAAGTTTATTTTAATTTTAACTCCGAGTCTACGGCTAATTTGCATGTTACGTGTACCGCGAAGGCGAAAAATAACACGTTTCCGTGTCGAAACGTACGCGAACGTTTCCATCGTGCTTAATGAGGAAATTGGCTATGTCAAAAATAACGCACAAACATTAAACAAAAAACATATAGAAAAGGGCTGGGGCCCATTTATTCTTTTGCAAAAAAAATACCGTAGTTTATTTGGTAATTGTTCAGCAAAACAACATTTTTAATTTATCTATAGCAGCTTTTGTAATTAGGCTTGCACAAATTGTTGTATCTTCAGGTCTGAAACAACAACATTTTAAAAAGTGATTTGGACTAGTTTATATTTCCAGGTTCTCTTGTGTGAAATTTTGCAATAAGAAAACATCAACATTTAGAAAAATCTTTAAATTTTGCAGTAAAAAAACATCAAAATTTAGAAAAAAATTGGAATTAACAACATATTAAGAAAAAAAAATTGTCTAAGAATGGAAAAGCAACAATTTTTTGTTGGCTATAAAGTAAATCCACAACCATCATCAATATTATGTCACCAAAAGTGCCAAAAGACAAGACGAACGCTCCCCATAAACTGAATTTCAAAATTATTTCTGACGCAGACTTGTTTAGTGTAATAATTAACAGTTAATAATGAAAATTGATTCAGTTCATTTGCCTCCTTCCAATCCTAATATCATTATTACACAGCCATATTAATAATAAATAGCAATAATAATAATCCACCAAACGTTAATGAATCAAATTGAGCAAGAACAATTTAATGGCACGTAATGAACATGGAAAAATGACCGAACGAGGGAAAAATAAAGGAGCACGAATGCCGGAAATGAAGAAAAATATCTAATAGCTCCGAGAGAAAATTTAATCAACGATCCAACGATAAACAATTCGCATGTCATATTAAGAGACTAACTGATTCTCAGGCATATGGCGCGTATTTCCTTATATCAATGGCAGCGATATACCGAACTCGCTACCACCATATATCCCCGTTATTATTATCATCATCGTTATGTGTAACAAACGCACGATTTATTTTATTTTGCGAATTCTTCCTACTGTTCACGCACCACTTGGAACGGTGTAATAGTAGCTATACGAAGATATGTTACCAGTAGTAGTACACGCATCGACGGATGGGCCCTACATAAATATTTTATTGCCTGTAGACAAGTTATGGCAATAAATACGTTATTTATTAGGTTAAATCGCTTTCGAGATTCTACTACATAATTCTATTTCCCTCTTTTTCGTCTCATTCCGTCGAGAAAATGTAAGAGACGAGATGAATGGAAGAAAATTGATAAATCTTCAGAACAACAATTCGCCAAATACGGGAGATTGCAACATAAATCGATCAAAGTGGATGTTAATGCTTACCTAGATGGAGGCACAGTTTATGATGTAATCTAAAATTGATTCAGTCGAGTCCAAATGAATTAGGCCGCATGTTAGTCATGATGAAATCCAGCGAAACCGCAACGTTTCGCGAAATTAAGAGCGAGTAAAAATACTCAAGTCGAAACGTCTCGCAAGCCGTCGTCGTAATTGATACAAATGAACAGTAACGGCGAACAATGAGGACTAACTAACCAAGATCACGCTCTTTCGTTCCGTTATTTGCCGTCTAATTTCTATCCCCTTAACACTATTCCATCTTCCGCAGAAGAAAAAAAATTATTAAATTAAGGATGACGTCTTTTGTAATTCAATTACTGCCGCAGTTCACAGGAATTAATTAAGATGCACTCGAATCGGTTGAATGCAACGTTTTCGTTTCGGTTACGGCGGTTCATTAACACTTAATTGCCTTTTAAATCGTCATTGCGGTACATCGCAATCAAGTTACCGCCGCCGGATTTCAGACGAATTCATTGTCGATCGCGAATCTCTGAATCCGAAACCGTCGAGTTGCCACGTCGTCGTCGTCATCGATGGTAGAAAGAAATCGAAGAACAACAACAACAACAAAATGTTAATCGACACAATTTTCACTGATAAATGATAACCGACGGGGTCGCGTTATGATGATAAGCCAAGAGATTCGACGTTGATCATTGTCTTGGAAGAGTTGATGAAGGCGGCCGCGGTCTTTTAGGTTGCGCAGAAGTAAGACCTCCACCAAGTGGGAGAAGTACGAATGGGGTCCTCCAAGTGTGCGACGGTGCCAGCCCCGGAGGAAAAGTTTTTCGAACTGTCATAAACTTGCGACCGAGTTCGAGGCGCGGTATCGACCGTGAGGAAGACGAAGAAGAACGAGAAAGAAGTAAACTAGTTTGCTAAAACTTATGCAACTAACGGCGACGGCCCCCCTTTTCGCAACAACTTTCGCAAAGTTGTTAAAATTACCGAACAACAACAACAACAACAACGCGACCAAACATGCTGCAGAAGGAAATGCATGGAAACGGGGAGAGGAAGCGTAAAAAACAGTTTTCCGAAGACGAAAGCGGTGGTAACAACGAGAACAAGAACAACGATCATCGTAAGAAAAAATCCTACCTGCCGGGGGGTTCGATTGCGGTGCGACGACCAGAAGGGAGCAGCTCGTCGTCCTCGACGGTGGTCGCCGGACGTAGAGGACCGATTCTTCGTCTCCTCGATACTTGGAGGAGTACGCGTCGCCGGCGTATCGCGCCGAAATGTGCCGAGCAACGGCGAGGGGGTGGTACTACTCTGCACGTCTTGCCGCCGCCGACGTCGAGCACACTTTGCGGCTCCCGTGGAGAACTTCGGGGTGGACGCAAGAGCGGCCCGCCCGCCGAGCGACAAGGACCACCGGTCCAGGCCGCTATCGATTCAGAAGGACGTCGGTAGAAGAGACGCCCGATATATGGGGTGCTTTTCCTTGCACTTGCACCAGACCAGACTCCAAACTACGTTACGTGCTACGTCCTTTTTCCAACGGCGTGCATCGAGACAGCCATTTGCATTCGCCGTAAACACGTTTGCTAAACTTCATCCGTTTCGACGTTTTGCGTTTTCTTCCTTCGTTTTTGCACGCCAATTTGCAACAAATTTCTTTCGGATCGCTCGGTATTGCGTTTCTCTTAGCATCAATGCCACGTTTCTTTTCCGTCTCAACCATAATGCGTGCCTATTAAGAGATGCATTTGCCGAATTATTTCCGCGATACCATATTAAGGCGATTGCGACGACGAGAAAAGGGAATTATTTTCGAAACCATTCTTTTTGACCCGGAATCTCATAGAAGATGCCGGACCAAACAGCAGCAAGCGATTCGTCGCAGGGCCGCACCATATTTTAGCAGGGTTTTAGTTGTTTTAAGGGACCTCACTTTAAAATGAAAATTGAAAAAAAAAAAAACAATAGCACAAGAGGTGACTTTAGCAAAATTAGGGTCGCAAATCCGTTCGCGATTTGTCGATTTGTGACAATAAACCTTTGCCATTATTATAATTTCGACGTCAATTAGTTGCGGTTAAAATCAAATTGAACCATTGACGGAATGTGTATGTTAAATTAACAAGTTGTAGGTTTAACGCAACAATTACCGTTCTTGTTAAACTAACAAACTGAGTGATCATTGATTAGCGTTAACACACTCGCACACACGCACACGCTTATAAATGTATACACACGTGTACGTCTATATGTGTGTTTATACCCCACTAAGTTGCCGTTGAGGTAGTCTCTCGCTTTCTACCAACTATTCCATCTAATATTTACTATATCAATGTTATATGGGGGTGTGTGTGCAGACAAACATAACATACGTGTAGGTATATCATACGTACGTCTACGTGTGTTGCGTCGTTATAAAATTAGTTTTACATCGCCCATTTCCTTAATTACCGACGTACGAGGATTCACGAGGGAAGTTTCGTTACGATATTGTGCCATTTTAAGACGTCATCGGCGCCGCGATTGATATAATCCGCGGGAAGCGAAAGTGCTTTACGCCATCGCGAAACTTTTTTCCATCGTGCGTCCCTTCGTCGTCGTCTTTCCGTATTAGAAAAGGGTTCGTTTTTCATATGATTAAAATTGACTTATTGGATCTTACGTTTAATAACAAACCTAAAGCTGGAAAGGGTTCGGGGGGCCAGCTAGCGTTAGTTAGCGACTACTTGGACGGAATCTATTAAGAGGATTAGCGTACCGCCAGCCGAATATGCACGAGAAGCCATCCAAAGGGGCGCCTTCGCCCTCACGCCGCCCCCGACAATCGCTCGCCGTTTTCCCTACTCTCACATGTTTCGCATAATGTACTTTTGCGCGATGGCAGGCCCCTCGCGTTTTCTTCGCTCCCGTCATTATCATTTGCGGCTACGGTCGCTTTCATCGTAATTTCGTTTCGATCTCCCTTCCTCGCCCGATTCGCTTGCCTTTGCCGTCCGAACAGTGCACGCTACAATAATCGAATGGAAACGTCGTCGGTGCTTCTCGCGTCCTTTAATTTTAATTAATTCGCAAACGGTTCCTCGTTATTACGCATTATTACTATGGATTCTCATTTTAAATCATCAGTCGACTGACTGCTTTCCCCCTTTTTTTTTCTATTTCTCGTCTACGGACTCTTTTGTGGCCAACTTCAATGGGAAAGTAGCAAAGATTCGAATTTAAATCTCGACGTTTTGCCGTTCGCCGATAGTTATTATTCATCCGGAGCTCGGGCGCTAAGTCCGTTCCGGAGTTGGCCGTTTGGAGTCTTTAACGTCTCGTCACGATCGTGATCGCGCAAGCTCTCGCAGCAACCCTTCCATTTTTCCGTTGCCGCTTTCCACGCCCCGGCTACTAGGCTTACTAACTTACTTTTTTGCTTTTCCAACTCCTTTTTTCCGTTTCTCCGCCAGTCTTTCTCTCTTTCGCCCGCTCTCTGCGTTTGCTCGCGCTTAAAACTGCCTTTTTACGTACGTTCGTGTCATCCCCCACGGCACGGATAACTTGGAAAATGTGCAGGTACACCGACCATCTTTTCTCTTTTCTTATAATGACACTCGGTTATGTTATGAACATGAGAGAGGAAAATAAATATCGCGTTATTACCCCTATTAATAAAAAAATTAATAAAGAATAAGTTTCGAAAAAAAAAATCGTCATGAAAATTTCAATTAATACTTCGTTACTTATAAGATTTTAATTATGATTACTCTTAGCAGTCGTAGTACCACTAACGACCACTCCACATCGAAATTATTTCATTTCCATTCGTATTTATTCCGTTTACGGGGACAACGGGGTGGGAAAGCGAATGGAGTAGGAAACGAACGTGGAGGGCGAAAACGAGGAGGAATAAAAAAACGCGAAAAGTTGGAAGAACAAGAAGAAGTAAATTGAACTTTCTCAGATGTGTACCCTGTTTGTATTCAGCATTCTTTCTTACATAAATCGTGGGGTAAGTGATCGGTTAACGCGGACCCCAGTTCGGGGATTTTTCCCTTAACCCCCCGAGCAGTTCTCCGGCGAGAGTCACTCCCGTTCGCTTTTGTGATCGTCTCTCTCGCTCTCTCGTACACCCCCGATGCATTCTTTCAGATTTATGAATGTAATCGCTAGAGTAACAAGTAAATTTCCGTGGAAGCTCCCCGGAAGAAGGAAAAAAATGGAATAAGCTCCCTTTGAAAGATAAACACCGAATAAGAGGTTATAATGAAAGAGAAAAACTATTTGTTATCCTACAGTTTTTTGATGCAGCGGACAATGCTTATTGATTAATCAAAATAATTGCAGTACATTGTCCTGATTGAACGAAATTGAACGAGCTTCTTTCGCGTCTTGGTGCTCGAAGGTAACCAATTTTCAATTTCAATCTTTTTCTCATTCTTTTTTAATGTCGTTATCGTTTTTTTTTTCTTCTTCTTTTTGCTCTCGGTAGATAGAAAGTTGTCGTTGGCGGTGGCGGTGGCGTTGGTAAGATTTTGAGACAGTCTGTCGCGTACCAGACTTACATTATTCATGAAAAACTGCAACGTACTTCACATTTATATCTCGTAAAAGGGGTTCCCCATCTTCAGGTTCCACGCGAATATAATACAGGAAGGATATCACTATCAATCATGTACGGGTGTGAGACACTAGTGCATCTTTTGATATCCATCCTCTTCGCGTGCTTTCTTCTTGTTTTTCCCCGTTAAGTCTCTAGCATAATATATTTATTTATACACGTAACGAATTTTCGATAAGTTCTACCGGGAAAGCCAAACGTTTGCTTTTTAAAATTGAATTTCTCACATATTATATTCATTGATTTTCATTCTGAAAATTCGATTCGGTTTGTGCGAGCATTAAAACAATCTGATCGAAAGATTTTTAGAAGTAATTATCAGATAACAGAAAACTACTTCCTAATGGGAAAGAAATTAAAATTTAATTTAGGTCAAGGCGATTTGTTCTCCAAAGGTGAAACTCTTTTCACTCTTTCCTTCGACTTTTCCGTTTGTAATTAGAAACAAAATCCCTGCGCTTTAGCAAACGGCAATTAAAAATCGCAAATTCACGGTCTGTTGTCATAGTCCTCTGTCAAGTCCGATGTGTATGTATGTAAAATTTGGGATATGAAAAGGGCGAAGAGCGACGATAAAGCGGGGAACCGAGATGCGAAGTGATGATGGTCCTATTTGTACGTGTTTGGGTTTCCTCTTAAAAGCCTTGATTAGCTCTAAACAAAATATTTACATTTTCTTTTACCCATTTTCCTAACTAAATTACTCTCTCTCTCTCTCCGAGCCACTTGAAAATAATTAAAAGATTATTGTTGCTTGCATTTGCTTATACGTTTTTCTACTTCGGAAATCCTCAATTAATTCCAAGCCTCCATCCACTTAGATCGACCGAAATAATCAATTAAGAAACTAATTAGTACGTGTACCTCGTTGACGGTGCCGTACCACCATCATCGTCCGTATTATTATTATCTGTTGGAGCGAGATGGGCAGAAGAAGAAAACGCGGATGAAAAGGGAAGATTTTGACCGTCGGTCCTTCTACTAACCCGCCGTGTGGCGGGTTCCTGATTTGCATGGCATAACGAGGCTGGGGGCCCCCACGAAATCTCGATGCTACAACTACCAGCACGTGACCCAGACCCTGATAACTATGCGATAACGCCGCACGGTTTATCGCGAAAGAAAAGTGGATTCACGTGAACAGGTCGCCGGAGAGCATTCCGAGAAATGGGAGCAAATGAAACGTTAAGGTCAAACGTAGAGCACACGGGTTCGTGTCGATAGCAGATAAAGAAATTATTATATGCCTACGTAAAATAATAATAAGCGAAACTTAATAACCGCGCAGCTTATACTCCCGCTCGTACGTAATTGTTGGATAATTTTCGAAACGGGGCGAAACGATAATTAAGGCAAAACAAGAAACCAGATATGGAAAAAAGGAACGGAAAAACAACATCAAATGGAATAAGAATTGTTATTATGTAAGTATTGTCGTTGGCCCTCGCCGCTTTTCCCCATCCGCCCTCTTTTTCCTCTCGCAGATTAGATGATTGATTATTGTTAATAATATTATAATTGCACCCTTAGAAGTGAAAGTTGTTATTAGTAATTACCCGCAGATTGATTATCAACATAACAGTTTAAATGACTTTTTACGTTCGATCTCAAGGACTTCTTTCCCTCTTCCGCGTTCTCCTTTTTATTAAATTGCATTTAGTGGCCGCAATGGAACGAGGGAAAAGTAATTGCTGCGTTTCCTACTTTTTCCTCTCTCTCTCTCTCTCCTTTGTATTAAATCACCCTAATAAGATTCAGATTACTCATCGTTGTTGTTGTTCGGTCAAATTGGTTACATATTATTACGTTCATGATAAGATAAGAGCGTTTCTCGATAAATATTTCTCTTCTTTCGGCGATATTGTTCTACGATTGAAAAGATTCGAAAGATGGGAGCATTTTATATCGATACCGTTGTACTCTTCGATTACTTCACCATTATTACTACCAACCAGCAACATTATTATTATTGGCGAGCGAATCTCTCGATTAAAAACATGGTCGTTATAGATTGTCCTTTTCTTCTTATCCTTGTAAGGACGCCGAAGCACGCACAAACAACAAACAAACAAGCCGGGGTTACGATGCTACGCTTACAACTAACTCTGCTGCTCGCCATACTGATTTACGGCCTCAATTCTTCTTTATTTCTCTCCTGGCTCTCTATTCTTCGCCCCTTCTTTATTCCTGCCCTGGCGTTTTTTCCCCATCGCTTGCTTTCTTCCACATCTTGTTCTTTATTTATCGAACACGAATCGCTTCTTATTGATAGTATGCTAACAGCATTTTTACTATCAAATCCTCTTGTAGAATATGAAATTATTTCCTATTTATCATAATGGAATGGATAAAGTTGGTATAATAAATAACACGCGCTTCTGGTGGACGCGCCGGACAAAAATTTCATTTCGAGAATTTCATCCCTGCCTGTGAATTATCTTGGTTTTAATTAATAAGGATATGTAAAAGGAAACAAATACGTTCCAATTTGCGTATTTGACAAATTTATCATACTAGAATCAATAAAATTGCGGAAATAAATATCAAGCGAATTTGGTGGATGCGCCGGGAAAAGTGGTTTATTTTAATGATTTAATATTTTCTATGCATAAATTTGGTTTAAATGACTAACAATTTGTAAAAAATGGATATAAGCATTCAAAAATTTGTCCATTTGATATAGTTCCCTAAACTCGTGATTGACAATCATTTAAAAATCAATTGCCTTTCACGATATAATTGAATGAGCAGAATTGAGTCATAAATTCCCATTTGAATCCACTTCGAAATTTAATAAGCCATTCGAAGGGCCTAATGTATTCTCGAAAACTATTTATACTGCAATTTATTTTTATATCAACAAAGGAACTTATTTGGATAATTCGAGAAGAAATTATCAGAAACTTTTCGAAAAGTTTTCATTGCCATCCACCGAATCTCTAATCGAAATGATATTGTTCAAGTTCAAAAGCTGGAGTGCAAGGACATTTTTGAAATCATCAATTAAATTCTACAAATTAAATGATCATTTAAAGCAATTTTTAATCCAATAAAAATAGTTATTTTATGAGGTTAAAAAGAGTCATCAAATTCTTTTTGTGTAAAATAAATATTTTACAATAGACTTGCTTATTGTTACTTTCACATCCATTATTATTTATTAGAATAATTAGAAAAATCAGGACACAAA
This sequence comes from Hololepta plana, assembly GCA_963695495.1. Taxonomy (NCBI): domain Eukaryota; kingdom Metazoa; phylum Arthropoda; class Insecta; order Coleoptera; family Histeridae; genus Hololepta; species Hololepta plana. The sequence goes on along the minus strand of OY968832.1, from coordinate 13,013,687 downwards.
ACAGGAAAATAATAGATAAAAACAACATAAATTTATATGAATATCGAATGTAAATATAGATGAAGGATAAAAGGAAAGAGAGAATGGCGCAGGATGTGATAGTGATAGCCGAGAAAAATGGTAAATTCACGTCATTTTATTTTGATCAGTAAACCCAGATTTCCAGCATCGCTACGAGATTTTATTCGAAAAACTTTTCCCACTTCGATTTTACTAGCTAATCAACTTACGGACATTCACGACCATTTTTACAACCTTAAATTTTCCAATAATTGTAATGGCCCTCTGATATTATTATTTCTCCATGTCTTTGCTCCACTTCCATTCTACTTTTATCCTCGTCTCATGTTTTCTCGTCAACTTTCGAGATGAAAATGACGACGTCAAAATATTAATAATATACCGAGTAGTACTTTTACGAATTTATACATCTACGGATACATAGAAAATAGTATAAAGAGAGAACAAGAAGAAGGCAGGTTAAAGTGAACATATTAAAGTCGACTTCATTAAAGACTGTGTTGTATATTAACACTTGACTGCTGCGTGTATATATCAGTTACCATGGCCCGCAGCCATCTCCTCATGTAAGTCTATATTATTATGTTTTCTTGGAGTTCTTACGATTATTAAGAGTTACGTTGCTAATATTTCGTAATATAATAGGAATTCAATAACGTCATCCTTTTGTTAAAACCTACTACTACCAACATATTATAATTATATTTGTTAATTATTTCTACATAATTATGATGTTAATATTAACTTTCGAATATTTCATCCATCTAGACGGAAAACTTGAGACAAATAAATACGACGACGTAATAACGCACGAGAAAGAATAATAATAATAATACAAGGTGTATAAAAATCGAAAATCTAAAAACAGTGCGAGTGAGCGAAAAAGAATAAAAGTGTAGAAGGAGAGAGAATCCTGAATAGATGATAACATAGAAAGTTATGTTGCGAAATAAAATATATTTTTCTGCAAAATTTACCACGATATTCGAGATGTAATGTGTCAGAGATACCGTCGCATTTCTATAGAAAAACAAATCCATTTTGTGAAATATTTATTTATACATTTAGTGACATCCTTTATTCCCGGCCTATCGGTCATCTTTTCCCTTTTTTCCCCATTTTTTTCGTCTTCCCTACTACAGCCACTTCCTGTAGTACAAAGCATAAAAAATGAATCAAAAAACGAAAACCATAACCAGAAGAGGAACGAAGGGGCGACACGGACACCAGAAGCAATTCAATAATAACGGGCGCAACAAAAAGAAATTTAAGAGAACGGTGGGCGCGTTCGAGTGAGAGAAAAGTGTCTGCATATTTGTTTTGATTTTTACTTTCCTTCCTATCAGTCTCCCTTTTGTGCAATGGCCTAATCCCATAGACGTTCCTCCGCCTTTTCTCCTCCGATATTTTATGATAAATGCGGTCCAAGACGAATGGTTTATTGAAATGTCCCTACGGATAAATCTGCGGTCAGATTTCTCTTTCCTTTTTCTGCAGGATTCGTAAATAGAATTGGAAAGGAGAGCCTGGGAATTCTTGATGGAAGAAACTTTCTTTTTCTAATATTTATACCGGACCGTACATGATAAATGTAAATTTTTCCATTCTGGTGCCATTTTATTGAATCTGATTGCAATAGAAATGGTTATCGATTATTTATTTTCCTCTTTTTCGCTTCGTGGCCCCCGTTTCCAACCTGCACCTCATTTCGATTGCTTGCTTTCGTTCAAAACAGGCGCAAACTTAAACTGAAACGATTGAATGCTTGTCGGCGGTGGTAAATTGTAAGTAAAAGGAATAGGTTGAGGGAGAGATGAGGAACGAGTTGAAAGGATTAAAGATGAATTTCTTAAGTAAAACACACGGCGACGACGACGACATCACTGGCATTCCTGTACAGATTAAATTATAGCAATCTTTGATCGTGTTAAAATCTTCCGACGCAGGGATTTCAATTTTAATGTCAACTCCTTTTACATCAAACAAGTGATGGAAGTTTCGAAGAGCGGTGAAAGAGTGAATGTGTGTGTGTGTAGGATGACGATCGAGATGTAGAAGAAGTTTTCTAAGTTTGACAAATAGAGTTTCGTTGCAAATTATTTCCTCGCACATCGATACGATATGTACAGGGTGTTCCTAACGCAACAATCATCCACAATAAATATGAACATGCTCGTTTTCTTGTAAACGGCACCAGCTAATCGAAAGAGACCCAAACGGCGAAATGTGCTACATTTGTTCGTATGAACAAATTTTGTTATTTCAACAATATGTCTCAATATTATTTAAACGCCCTGTATTAAGTTCGTAATGAAAACGATGAATTACAAAACGGAAACAATCTTATTTACGAAGCGTTCACTATTATTACAATATTTGTAACGTGAAATTAATTTTATGTTGCAAATACGTTCCTTGTATTAAATATTTTTTGTGAATGAAAGTAGTAACAATTTTACCAAAAAGGTACTGGAAACTTATTAAACAATTACAAAGTTTCTGATAAACTTGCTCTAATGGATTAATAACACTGATAACATTTAAATTAGGAAAAGGGAGGACGATTGCTATTTGTGTCATGTTTAATATTTAGTTTCTTAATAAATTCCTACTCTTATTCTTCAGATTATTGCAGGTAACTTATTAAGTTTTGATTAGATATTATCTAAATGGAAAATATTAGTAGAATTGAGCATTTTCTCTAAAATGACAAACAAGAATAGTGCAAAAACAAGACAAAGATGCTGTAGCCATTATGTGAATGATGTTTGGAAAATCCATAATTTCTCGCTCAACATTTAAGCAATCCTCGATAACCTTGTGAACGAAATTCAAATTCTTCAGCTACACGCTTTCTGACAAAGATCATAAAACTAGTTTCTCTAATCAACATAACGCAAACTAGGTACGACTCGCGAATAATTTGTTCGCAAAGTTACAATTTGATTTTGGCCTGTGCAAGAAAACGGCGAAACTTTTAAAAGTGGAACGATTAAATTTAATATCCATAATATAAAACGAGGCCTTACGTTTATGCAAATACACACATGCGTATGTGTGTGGTGGTGTGCACACAAAATATATGTGACATATTTGACATTCTGCGGTGATCTGTTTCCTTCATATACTGGAGCATGTAAAATGCCGTACACACACACGCTCACACACAACATCAGAATATGTATTTGTACGTATATTGCGGGGATTTCCCCCGGTTGCGGTTAATGACTATTGAAGCGGTTTTACGTACAACTCCTCTTGTTCCGGACTATTTTGTTTGTTCATGCCTGGATGCGCCCGCCATCATCATCATCATCATCAACATCATCGTCGTAGTCGTCGTCATTATAATCGTTCGTTTCGCGACGAACGAATATATTATTTCATATTTACACGATAAACAACAGGCACACATGTCTACGTTATTAAACGTTAACGTTGAACAGCGACGATGTGAAGTGCAGAAACTGATGAGGACGATCGAGACGAAGTCGGTCCGCTTTTAATGATGGACAAACGAGTAAGATGAACCGAAGGGGGCAGAAAGCTTTTTTAATATGTAACGGCAATAACAAAGTTTAATTATTGATGCTAAAGAGACGTAGCGCCGGAAAAAACAAATTTAATAAGACGAAAAATGAAGCTAAAGCCGTCTAATTGGGAAAAGCCCTCTTACGTTCGCGAATAAGCGTCTGTTATTTGCATAAGATTCATGCTCGATGGTCGTTTTACACGACGTTCTTTCGCTGATTATGTTTTTAGACGGTGCATCGAATCGCTCGCTCGCTCTTCCGTTAATTCGTTCTTCCCTCACTCACGCGTTCGCTCTTTTTCCAGACGTCATATTTAATTATACGGGACGTGTGATGTTTTAATCATTATAAGTAGCTAACTGGGTAAGGAAGGTAGGCGAGGTAGTCGCAGAAGTAGTTAATAAGAAGAAGAAGGAGTTTGGAAAGTTTATTTGTTTTCTTGCACAAAGTCTGCGGAATGGAGGAGCGAGAGAGAGAGAGAAAGAGCAGCGCGAAGGAGCGAATGAGAAAGTGAGTGAGATTAACTTGATTAATCGCAAATATTTTGACAAATATCGAGCAAACATAGGAAGCGAATTTTGAGTGCGCCACTAGACGTAACGCGTTTATTATTTTTACATCATCATCATCATCATTTCAAACGAAAATAAAAATTGGAAAAGGGACATATATCAAACGTCGACGATTAATTCGATGATAACCAATATGAAGAAGATCCTACTGTTTTTCTTTTATATAGTCGTTCATATTCGAATTTAGAGTGTTCAAGCCAGAAGAAACGTGAAAGCAGATAAAGCCTTCCACCCTAATCATTCGAGCTTTAACTTTGTTCGCTTCCTTCACGAATTCGCCTTTTATTAAAACGCTGAACGCGACGAGATAGCAGCGATATTTTGAACAGAAAAGTGAGGTGTGTGCTTACTGGCACGGATTTCCTTAACTTTTACTTATCAAACTTTACAATATTTTGGTCCTCATATCAACAACGACAAACCTATAGTCCAATTATTCACGATTAATCCAACCATAAAGCTAAATCATCTTATTTTCGTTGTAGGAGTAAATAATCAATTGTGAACGATTCCCTATCAGTTTCAAATAAGTCATTTAAATTGGGCGAAAAAATAGGCGTGTGATGTTTTGTGTGTGGAAACGATGAATATCATAATTAGTTAGATTAAGGGAATATTCTAACAAAAGCTAACCCTCGTTTGGTGGATACGTTTCCTAGAAAAGGCCGTTGAACCTGAAAACGCGTTAGATGAAACGCACAATATTTCAAACTCGTTTTTATGTACCAGCAAATTATTCGTTTTTAAATTAATCAAATCTAATTCACTCAGCTCCTTTAGCACGAATTGATAGTTTTAAAAGGAATTCGTGACGGAAATAAGAACAAAAGGGCAATTCATCTACGCGCAGCATTCAAAAATAAATGGATGACAATAAAATGTTGGCGAGGATTAAATTTGTGAAACGTCTCCGCATTCATTTAACATGTAGTACGTAACATCGAGTTTATTGCCGAAGAATAGGATGAGAAAGGCGGAGGAAATATGTGTGCGGTAATAATGATGAGGATGATAATTGTGTATTGAAAGGATTTGCCTGTAATATTTAAATAATGGTTCATTGTAAAATGCATCGTGAGATGGAAATACGGACGCGTCGCGGAGATTTTCGGAATTACGGTTTTGTAAAGTTGTCGTTTCCGCAAACGGGTAGGTGTATGTGTAAAATATAAATGATAATAATAGTAATTAATACAGTCAGAAAGTGATTCGCGGGCAACCATGTGACAAGATATTGAAAGTGATATAAAACGGAAGAGAACGATGGAGACGGAGAGATCGGGAGAGAGAAGAATCTGAAAGGGAGTTCGTGAACAATAACCGTCGCGGCGCTCTACCTCTTCTTCGTTAGCGCCCACCACAATGGCACTCGACGGAGTCGCAACCTAATTATGAAAATTTGACAAGAACACATTTGCGGGCTAACGATAATTGATGACGACGATGATGCGGCGTCGTTCTTTTCAAGCCTTTCACTCTCTCTCTCTCTCTCGCTCGCTCGCTCATTCTTTGTGTCTGTACGTGTGAAGATCAATTAAATAAATCCCCAGTAATAATTACGGCATAAACTTCGTCCTCAAACTATTAACAAAGCCAAAATTAGTCGAACGGAGGAATATAAAACGGAGGAGCGCGCCCGTTGTGTTGTTGCTGCCGCTTTCGCGTATACACGTACACGTACATAACGGCGAGAGCTCCCAACAACGAATTCCGTCACGCATAAAGTGTGCCATCTATTATTATTCCATCTGCAATACCCGTTAACGTATTGTCAGATTTCGCCAAATCCGTACTTATTACTATTATCGCCATCGTCATTATATACTGTTTTAATTATGGTATTAGAAATAATGTCGAATTACTCTCGAACTTCACATAAAAGGCTCTTCTTCGCACCGCGCTCCACCGCCAATTGTTGCGGTACGACGACTGCAACGTCATTTTCACGTACCCGGCACTTCCATCGAATAATACAATTCAATTCCCGTCTCGCCCGTAAATGCCAATTATAAATCGTACGTTTCGCGCTCGACTTTTTATTGTCACCAACTGCCGACCAACTTTCGACACGTCAACATCGGGCGAAATCGAAATTAAAACAACCACTCTTTTCCCATCCGCTAACGAGATCCTCGCATGATGCGCAAAACCTTTGCTACCATACAATTAAACAGAATAACAGTCTTCGCGCGGAGTTAATGGTAATTAATTGCAATCCACCGTTTGGTTGTTGACACGGTCGGAGGTCTGAAAGGTCCGAATCCGAGACAATCGTCGAGTGAGTAAGTGTTGGTGGAAGGTCCCGAGGCCGAGGCGTCGGCACTAGATCAAAGGCGCAATAAGGACATTAAGTGCGGAGAGAACGGCGAGAACGGACACGGGGGCTGCTATATATCGCCCGACAACTAACGCGCCGCCGTTTATTATTATCGCCCCGACCCACCACCTTGACTCGTAATTTGTCATCGCCCCCGATGGCTAACCGGCAAACAAACGGGCGACGTGCAAACGTACGGTCCTATGCGACGGAGGATAACGGAAACCGATTCGTAAGAGCCTTTTGCAGGACCGACGACGACGACGACGAAGTCTCGGTACGTTATGTTAATATTAGAAAACTGGGGAAACGCAGAGGATAATCAGTCTTTCCGTGGTTTCGGCTATCCCTATTCTATCTGCTGCTTCGGGGAAACCGTATTGTACAATTTATATCGGAACATAATGTAATGTACACACGCATATACGCGTAGAGAGCGGGAGAGAGAGAGAGAGAGAGAATCGTTAGATTGCATTTACCCTACTCAAAATGTGTATTAGATTTTGAACGCGTGCCGAAAAAATATCGAATTCGTTGCGGATTTATAAGTTTAACTTTGTTATGTTTTTGGTTCGTGCAGCAACGGGGCCGTCTTCTGGCGTAGGTCTGGGGATTTTCGTTGTAGCGTACATTATTCCGGGAGAACCGTCGCTACTTTATTTCGTTTTCGGTGTGTATTTAGGGACGTGAATTATTAGCACGGAATTAATTACAATGAAACACTAATTTATTGTAATTAATTTTCTAAGATCATCTACCTATATTATTTTAAATACGTTCCCAACGTCACGGTCGCCCTTCCCGCTTTCCTCGCTCGTTCACTCTGTCTCGCGCACTTTCCCATTTTCTTCCTCATTTCGTCTAGTTCCACTCCACGACATTTGCCTTTTGTATTGTTTTTCGTTCGAAGAGCAATTCTCTCGATACGTCGATTGCTTTTACTTAATTAACGTAGTAGACCTCTTCAATTATTTCAACAATATTTAATTAATTTTAGTAAACTGCTATTTAGTATTATTAGTTAACAGACGTAAAAGAAAAAATCTGTTGTCGACCAATTTTCTCGCTAGTATGCGCTTTTTTTTTCTTGCTTGCTTTCTGAAAACGCCCGCACACGTATCCGAACTTTTATTTTAGCAAGAGTTGCACGTAACTATTTGAAATTTTTCTACTGTCCAACATTAAAATGTAATCAGTGTATTACGAGACGCGATGATCATGATGCTGACGATGGCGGTGGCGGTATGCAAAAAATTTTTTAAAAGGATTTAATTAAAGAGGGATTTTAATTAAATCAATTTGCTTAAAATATAATATGGCCAGCGGAGAGAATGTGCCCTAGTTGAAGGAAAGTATTCCCTTCGCTCCATCTCGCTCTTTAAATTTTTTCCAAGCAAGACTAAACGAAAAAAAAAATTATGTGTACGTAATAAAACGTCTTCTTTTCCGGCGCAAATATTCCATCGTCCGAAGAGGGAATAATGAGAACAACTTCCACTTAATTTCGATGGACCGCACACAGCAATCTGATGATGGGCAGTATACAACTATTTCAACTAAGAATTTTAACGGCTAGATGGCCGCACATTTCCTAAGACATTCCAACGACGCCGTGGCCGCACGTCTTACACGATGAACGGGCGGACGCGGAAGGACGGGCGCCGGGGCATCGCAGGACGGCAACAGTACGAGAGAAATATGCGAGGGATGCCCGCAAATTCTAATTGTTCGTCTAATTGGAGCAATTCCGCACGATATTACGTTCGGAAACAACAACAACGGCAAATGTACAAATACGTAAGTATGCAGTTTTGCGCGCGCTATGAGTGAAGGGTCGAAGGAGAAAAGGGCGAGATTCTATTATTATTTTGCATTTGAACATTTTAATTGGAATCTCCAAAACGTTATGCATTTTCATTTTACTTTGAACGAACGCATTGCCGGTCGATTTTGATTGGATTTGTTAGATTGTAGGCGTGAAAGAGTACGTGGATACAAAATTAAAACAACACATGCAATTTTTGTTGAAAGGGTTCGCGAAGAATCAGTAGATTGCTAAAAATAGATTGTTAAAAAATGTGTCACACTTTAAGCGGTGATAATATGGCTCAATATACGCAGAAAAGTCTTAATGAACATGGGGTCGAAAATGGACTGTTTCGGAAATACGGAACGTTTTGCAACTTTTACATTTATTACAATTTGTGTACACAAAGTGCAAACTATGAACAAAACACAAATGAAAGAACTCAAATAAGGTGAACTTCCATTTCATGGCAGCCACGGCATCTTTCCCTCAAGGACCTTAAAACTCTTTCGAAAATCATTGGCAACCCGAGTATTGGCTTAAATTCTGTGTCATCTTTCATCTATTCGTTGTTTCAGTTCCTGGAGGTCATTTGCAAGCGTAGCATAAACTGAACTTTTCCAATCTCGCGAAAGAAAGAAATCTGGAGGGTATCAATTTGGCGATTTTGCAAATTATGATATAGATACACTTTTTCCTAAACATTTTCCTTCAAAAATCCGCGGAAATGTTCTCTAAGAAGACAACCTGAAGGAATCTGACGAATGGGATAAGCTTTAACTGAAACACATAGCGCTTATCTGCCATTTAGCATGTGGGCTAATTAAGAATTAAAGTAAAAAGGCATCAACTCCAAACTCTATGTATCACAAAACAGCTGTTAATTACGATATGAAAATGCAAGTTTTGCGAATGAAAAAAGCGCAAATCGAAGATATGCTGCAAGAACGTACGTGTCTTCGAAACGGTCCATTTCCGGCCCCACGTTCTTTAAGACTTTTCTGCTTATTTTTGGCCATATTTTCGCCCCTTAAAGTTTGTGACACTTTGTTGTTAACACCGTGTATATTACGAGGCGAATCGAATCGTTTTCCATTTTATATAATGCAAAATGTGATCTGTATTTCCGTCGACGCGAATGGAGATGGGAGAGCGCGCAGTATCACCGCAGAGATGCGGTACAACAGATCTCTTCGTCTTCGTCTTCAGATCGGATGCAAACCACTCAGCCTTGCCAGCGGCGATACATCTCCGATCCGGCCGGTTATCATCATCATCATCATCGCGATCGTCTCATCCCCGCGCCGCCCCGGGGCTAATGTGGTATCATAGGCCGTAATTAGCCGACTGAGACTACAAGATAATGTACTTCGCCAGCATAAATCTTCTTTTTCGTTCCGTCTCACTTTTCTGGTGTCGCTCCCGTCTTCTTCCATCTTTTTTCGATTCGATATAAAACGGATTGCGTATGAGCGAGCGAGCGAGCGAGCGAGCGAGCGAGCGAACGAGCGAGACGGATCTCTTTTAATAACCCTCCGGTGTGTGGCGGATCCGCGGCTGCCGCTGCCATTCGCGGAGTCGAAGGGGAAATTATTAAATTATATTTCGAAAGAGAAAAAAAAAAAGATTGTACATGTATATGTAGGAGAGAGTAAAAGACGGAGGGAGGGAGGGAGCGAGCGAGACGGCGACAAAGCGAGGAATCTGAGCAATCTACTTCATACGCCAACATTTCTGGCAGATGAATTTTCAAATTTATCTCTTCCGTTTCCGCTCCTGCTTACATGTCGAGATATCGGCGAATCAATAATAATGGTGACGTAATTAATTAATTAACTTTCGCGTAAATAAAAGTCGCATGCGAGCTTCGAGCGAAAGAAACGAGCGAAAAGTTGTCGATAATCGATTGCTCTCGTTATTCTGCGACCTTTAATTAAATCGATTTCGTTTTCGTAAAACTTTTCGCAATAACGACCGGCCGAACGTAATGACACGCGGCGTGCAAGACAAATGTTTTGGATTTAATATCGAGCAGCGAAATGATAGAACAGCAGAACGAGAATTTGTTAAAATGGTATAATATTTGGTCGGTTCGTTTTTGGCTTTCGTTATTATTTAATAAGCGATTGCGCCATTTCCCTGGCTTTTCTCATCTAACTTCTTAAACCAACTCGCCATCCTTCTTTTAGATATATATAAAAGTTGGTAGCAATTTTCTTGTTATCTTTTATTATATTTGCGTGATTGTGTAAAGTGCTCTTCTTGGTCAAGTATACCGGCTGTTGCGAACATACGCGCCATCGTCAACCGACTTATTTGATATCCTCATCGTTTTCCTTCCACTTTTCTCTTTCGTTCCTCTTCCTTCCGGACTAACAACTAATGAAATTATAGATGACGTCCTCGACGCAGAATCTCATATGAAACGCCATAACCAAAATGATGAGGATCATCATCATTATCGCGAGCCTACGTTATTATTTCACTCGAAGGAAATATTTTCTTATATTAAACCGGGAAAACTCATATTTGTAATTGAACGTTGGCGTAGTACATGCTGGAAATGAAATTGACGATATTGGTGGATGCGCCGCGTTTCTTTTGATAGGATTAAATTTTCAATGTAGGGAAAGGAAGATTGAAGAATAAAATTGCACGAAATAAAATTTAACTGTTATAAAAAGACGGTAAGGAAAAAGTCCGTTGTTTCGTGTAATATGGAGCGTGTTTAGGAAATTACAAGTCCGTCAATCTACGCGAGGAGCAGTAAAGGAGATGACGATGACGGGCGGCGGGAGAAGAGCGGGCGGTTAAAGAATAAATAAACCTGTAAGATGATGTCATTAAAGAGAGCTCAACGAAATGGAGTACCTAAATCCGGATTCGTTTTTTCTTTCCTTGTTTTCCTCATCATCGTCGCTCTGCGTAGAGAAAAGAGCGTCGAAAAAAATTAAGAGGAGAGAAAGAAGCGGACGATGATCGGCGCGAATCTCGTTAAAAACAAACGCCCTCACTCTGTTCGTTTTCCCTTTTATTATTTTGTTCGGCCGTTTTTTTTTTGCTCCTTTTTTTAAATCGTGGTTCTCATTTTCCATTCCGTTGTTCTTTCGCACCTTCTTCTCCTCCTCCTCTCCTACCTTCTCTGTTTTCCTCTGCAAATATGTTTTACATATACACCGACGTATATTATATAAACAGATTCTTTTAGTAGGTGTTAGAGCGCCACCGTCATTGTGTTCGTACCCTCTTCTATGTTTTTTTTTCTGTTTTGCCTGCGTTTTTTGCTCGTCCATTTCGCCAAACACACCGTGTCTCTCTTAGTAATGCAGCAATCAACGCCCGACGAGATGATGATGATGATCACGATGATGGTGCTCGCCTTGATCTCCTTTTGTTTTTACACCCTCCTAGTTTAATTTTTTTTTGCCCGTCTTCTTCTCCTCGCTCACTCGAGCTCGTTGTTACCATTTACATTCAAACTCGCCGGCATCTTCGTTTCGGGCGCTAATAACCTGGCCCCGCTTAATGTGTGTGTTTATACAAAAGGGGAGGAATTTTAAAAAGCCACTCGCGTTTGTCATTTAAAGTGGCCTCTTGCTGGCGGCAGGTAGTACACAAAAATACGAGATTAACGTGCAGAATTTATTTTTCCCCCGTTTTTTTTTTAATACGATAGCAAAGAGCGAGAAAAGGAAACGGCGGGGGTGGCGGAGGATGGGCGCGCGAAAAAATAGTCTTAATCTTTCTATTCTCCGGTAAATAAAATTTCGCATTCATTCTATAACCTTTTTTTATATATATTAATTTCCAGTTATAAATCCAATTGTTTATTCCGGATCTCTTCAGAGTCCAGCCGAAAGTTTTCCGGGAGATTAAACGCACGTTGATAATGATGATGATGATCGTCTATTCATCCGTTCCGCTTACGCTAATCTCCCGTTTTTTCGCGCAAGTTAGATTGTTTTAACAATGCATAAACAGCGAGCGAGCAAGTGAGAGTGAGGCGAAGGCAATTTCAAAGTCAAATCGAGCCACTAAAGGCGGTTAAATATTCTAGCTGGCAGCAACTAAGCCGTTCCGCCAAACAACAATAACCCGTGTGATAATTGCACACACACACGCGCGCGCGTCCATGGAAAGGGCGCCCGGCTAAGACGACGACGATGACGAAGAAAAAGACCGAAAGCCACAAGGATGAGCAAGACGAAGACGAAGAGGAGATTGAGGGTGTCGGGTCGGGTGGTTCGGACGGGCGTGGGCTAAGTCCATCCCTAGTCATTAGGGTGCAACGCATTAACTTAAGGCGTTCGTAGGCCGGATCAACTAGTTCTGATCCTTCGATGTATACTCCATTACATACTAATGTTCTACGCCAGAAGCAATTATATTGCATGTGGAATTATTCTTTAGCCGCATAAATAGATCCCCTGTCAGGGAATATACTTCAGCCGGCAAGGAAAGCATATAATTACGGAACACGACGACAATCATCCGACGCCCATACCCAACATTTCGTACCATCAGTATTACCACAAAACGAAAATTATTAAGCGACATCCGGTATCAACCAAATACTACGTTAAAGAAAACGAAGGTAGAGATTTTCTGTAGAGTTTTTGATTAGAAAATGCATCACTCGTCGCATTTTAACGTTGATAACAATAAAAAACTTTTGCAATAAAACGAAGGACGCAGAAAAAAGAGGAGACCGCAAGAACACGTATCCTTACTCAGATTTCCTGCATTCTGCCATTGTTCGATGCGGTAATTAGTGAGTCGACGTCGATTAACCACGACGGACTCATTCGTCTAATGCCATTATGATTATCTTTGACAGGACGACGGGAACGAGATTAACCAAGAAGGGGCCGGTTTTATTAGGTAGAAGAATAAGGCGGCCGTCGTTAATAAAAGCGCCATAACGCGCGTTCGATCCAATGTTTAGACAATGATGAAATTATCTTTCTCTTCCCCGAACCTGTACAACACGGTTGTGCTGGGGAATGTACCTGGTTAACGATTATTAGCGCATCGAAAACTGTACGCTGTACGTTTTAGAAAGTTGATTCCTCTGCGCGACGTTTTGAGAAGAGAAAAGGGTAAAAAATGTCGATGGTGAATAAGGGAAGAATATCATCGACCGCCATTATCGCCGTTTGATTAATATGAAATTAATTACAAGTTACAAGGATCTTCTTTTACGCCTTTTCCTCCAACGCAAATCTTTTTTTATCTCCTTCGGCTTTCTTCCCGTTCTCGTCTTCGTCGCCAACTCTTTTTTTAATTATTCAGCTTCACTTCGCCTCCGTTCCGTTCCACAAAAGTCCTTTGTGACGTGTTCACTTTGTAAAATGAGTGCGGCGTGTCCTTGTCGTCGGTTGTTAATTTCTTTAACGTCTTAAAGATATGAGGACGTAGAAAGTGTGAGGGTGCGGGAGAAAGACCGAACAGTGGCAACAACCGTCCTTTATGCCGCGCATTATCCACCCTTTAACGCACAGCTACAATGCAACGGAAACGTGCGGGGCTGCATTGTGTCCGATGTTCATTGTTTCGTTTAAGGGAGGGAAGTACCCCGCTCGGAGGTGGAGAAGACGACGATGAAGAAGAAGAAGCGGCCAAGCGTGAGCGTTGCCTCGCCGTGCCTTTCTGACTGGAACTTGGAACAACGCGGAGGATTAGCAGAGCCAAGAAAAGGAAATTGCCCCAAATGTAGCCGCTGATGTACAACAAAAGGATCCGGGTGCTAATTAAAATTAAAATCCCTCTCGTACCGTGCCATATCACTTGTACGACCATAAAACAAAAGCCACGATCAAACCCGTTCCCAATTCGCAGTGACGTTCTTTTTTGCGAATATTATGCCACAATAAAGTGCGATCTCATTGAAACCGCTTGAGAACGCATCAGAACAATTTGCGATTTAATTGATTGCTTTGCTGTTAATTCATATCCACTTACCTTTATCTGGGAAGCAGCCGCAGCCAATAAAGAAGTCGACTTACCTGCAACAAAAAGAAAGTTACATTAGATATTTGTTAAACGTGTCCGGGGCGAACTTCTTTGCTCTCCTTGCGTAAGACCGGAAATTTGCATAATGCAAAATTTTAGCGAGACCGTGGGCGCTATGCGTTCGCAAAGTTCGAAGAAACGCGGGCAAATACGCGAAACGTGTGGAATAAATAAAGGAAGACGACCTTCTTCCTCTTTTTTTTTTCTTTTCGTTTCGTTCCCTTTTCTTGTAAGTTATACATTTGTACGGATGTGTACGTGAATACATGTAGTTTGGACAGGACGGTTAAGTAAGTGCGAAAGACGTAACTTTCATGGAAACGAATTCGTTTCTTTCTTTTTCCTCTCCCTCGTACTCTCTTCATTTTCGTTTCGTCTTCTCCTATTCCACTCTCGCAATGGTACGTGCCTCGTTACGGAAGCATACACGGCGTTAGAGAGCCGCATCGCAAATATTAGCTCTACATGCAAAAGTCCGTCCGCAGTCCAAAACTATCCTTTGTGAAGGATAACAAGGCGGCGATGAAGAACTGAAATCGAATTTCCGCTTGTTCGCTAGTTCCGTTTCGCTCGCTCGCTCTTTGTGTATGTAGAACCGAATCTACATATATTTTCCGAAAAGGTGATAAGACCGAGGGACCAAGCAGGGTAGATATGATAAGGAGGAGGGAAAGCGTGGGCGGAAGAAAGGCTAGAAGAAAGAAGGCGAAGTATTCGCCTCGCACTTTTTACGAAGTTACCGAGTCCCCGACAATTTGCATTCGAGTTGGAGAGCAAGAAAAAAGAAGAGAAGACGCGAATATGGGCGCCCATCGCCCCCATTTATTATGTCCCCCGGTTCCTTCTATAACTCCGTTGTATTATCATCATCGTAAGCGTTCTTTCTGCGGTCCGCGCTACATTGTAACACGCACACTGTTTTGCCTTTATTCTTTTCTAATGCATAAAATTTATTGTGCACTTAAATCGAGGATTCTCACTTTACTATCGCCTCTTCGTGATGGTGGCGGTGGTTGTTGTTGTTGTTGTTACAGGTCCGTTATGAAGATATTTCTAAGCCGTAAACAACTTTTCATGTCAACATGTTTATGCGTGGCAAAAAAAAGGAGAAAGAATCGCAAAAGAGAGCGAGTGAAAGTGAGCAAAAGTTCCCCCCTATATGACGGCAACATAGAAAGAGGGCCCAATAAAGGAAATAGTAGATTTCCATCCCGCAACTTCATTAAACGGAAGAATGCGAAATTTTCATTTAAATTCCAACCGATATGAATGATATCGAGGAAATATCGAAAACATCTACCGTATACGCGAACCAATGAATTCGTTATTTTATTTTTTCTTTCGTTGCCTGAAAAGTAATTTTCAGCCAGAAACTTGATAAGTTTAAATCGTTTATCTTTTTCTTTTCTCCCTTTCCCCGTCACTCTCTCTCTCTCTCTCTCTGTCGCTCTCCCGCTCTCATGTATTTGTTGACGTTATTATTTTGTTGCCTTTCAAGCGTCAGTGATTAGAATCTAGACTAGCTACCTGGAAAGTTTCGTGGTCAGAAGCAAGGAATGGAGAAATGGCGCAATACGAAATGAATCTGTCCGTTCCAGCTGTTCCCGCACTTGGAAAATTGTTAGTAGAATTGCGGCCTGGAAAACCAGAGGCACCAAGTATTCTATCCGTTTAGTTTGCTAGCCTTACTACAGTGCACGTTGAAATATGTTAAAAGACCGCAAAACATTCGACGTCTATAATTCGAACGGCGTGTTTTAAAGAAAATTTCCTTTCGTTAGAGAAATAAACAAATGGAGCAAGAAAGACGAGTCGAAAGAGGAAAAAAATAGATAAATGTAGAAATAAATTCTCGAACAATTTCATTCACGTTCGCGTTTTATCATTTCCTTTACCTTCGTTTCATACATGTGGCATATTGAAAATTTGTTATTATAATTCATGAGTTTCGAAGCATTTCTTTTTTGACGTCAACAAAAAGTAAGGTATCCTTTGAGAGCGCGTGAAAAAAAAACGAGGTGTGGTTGTATTAGAAGCCAAAGGAGAAGTAGTACGAGAGAGCAAAAAAAAATAGTAAAAGGAAGGACTCTTGATGCACGGCCACCGAGGGACGTCCATCCATCCGTCAGTAAGTTACAGGCGTTCAGGTGCTTGGAGAACTCCCTGGACCGTGTAACTTTTAGGGTATGTCCGGCACAAGAGAACGAGAAATAAGGGCGAGCAAGTGAAGTAGCGGTTCAGAGGTTCTTATGAAATAACCCGTGAAATGGACGAACATATGTGACCGCGTTTATATCACACCGTTCCCGAAAATTTATATCAATTATTAGCCTCAAGTAAAGGTCACGATTTTTCCGTTTTAAGACATTAAGGTACTAACGTAAATTTCACTCCATTTAGCTTCTTTTTTTCTGTGTGGCTTCTCTCTTAAGGGAAAGACCGAAAGGAACTCGGTAATATATTACGCTGAAATTCAAATTTTCCTCTTAAGCAAAAAGTTACCAAACGATTTCTTTTGCTTGAACGAATGAAGAAGTCTAGTTAATTTAGTAAAAGGGTTTCCTGCTGGGTCGTCGGCTATTTTCCAATATACGTGCTTTTATAAAGGAGGCACAAGAACACGTACACCTCGATCAAAAATGCCTTTTATAAAGACCTCAAGATCAAAATATTTCGCTTTTAGTTCATATGGCTTACGGTTTCCGTTTAATTATAAAACAAATTTCTACAACTATTTCAATTTGTATTATGTAATAGAAGATTTTCATAAAGTGTACCGACCCCACACTATAATTCACTGTATGTGTGTGTGCCCGTAACAACCGCGGGTCTCATCCATACCATCTCAGAATTTATACACTTACATGTAGAAGGAAAGTTTTAATTTAATCAACAGAATGTTGTCTAACTAAAGAAGAAAGAATTACGCTTTGGGGGTAATCCCCCTTAAAATTCTTCGATTAATTTCACAAAAGGATTTTAATGATTTATATCGTCATCGACGACGACGACGTCGTCCCACTTACGAAGCCACTGTCAACTGACTGAAATAGATTTAAAACATCGAAATATTGGACGATATGGGCGCAAAGATAAATCAAAATCATTATTGGCATCTACGTTTGTCTGCGTGTATATGAGGGTAATTGGAAAGTTTTCAAGCGGGGAAAATTTATGTAACTCGGTATTACAGAATATCACAATAATAATAATAACAGCAGCAGCAACATAAATAACGACTGATTAAATGGTAAACAATTAAATCATAATTAGATGTCGGTGTGACACAGGTGCAGATAGTAGCCCGGTCGGTCCTTCCTAACACACCGTCGTTTTACCTAAGGAGATTTCTAAACTTTAAACACCGCTTAAGCACACGATCAGGGATCTCCAAACTACACGTCGACCCCCCTTTGAAAACAATTTTCTTAATCGACCCCGCAACTTTCAAAAAATTCTTTAACCAATACCTGTTTCAAATCTTCGCAATGATCAACGATTCATTTATTTCAAAATGAGACCAAACTAGGAAATGGATATTTTTTCACCGACCAACTAATACAATTGCAAAGTCAAAGTTAGATAGTATTCGCCTGGACCCCATGAAGAAATTTAAATTAAAATGCCCATCTTCGAAGTGGTGACCGTTGGTTAAAGATCGAGACGAAGATGTTGCGCGTCGGTAGGTGTGAGCGAGAAAACAAATTGGAACAGATTCGCAACTATCATCATTATTACACGAGGCGTCTTGTTTATGGAGGGACGCAAACGACACCGCACGCCATCCACTTTGTGGACGGGTATCGGACCATTAACAACGACATCGTCGTAGCCTGACACAAACAACGAACGGCCTCGCCGCTAGTGACCAAACGGTCGCAGCACGAAGTTTCCCTCGGCACGACGCTCTTCGCAACAAAAGCGACGTACCGGCAACGAGAACGACCAACGTCAACTAACGTAATGAGTTGTTATTGAGGTGCATGCATATAAAATCCATGTGGAAGCGGGATAGTTACGAAAAGGTTACGGTTAGATGGACCAAAGTTTATTTATACATAATAAGGCGACGTTCAATTGACAAAGCAAATCTGATTAACAACGGTCAAACGACGTTTTATTGATCAGGTAAACTAATTTGTTCCACGTCATACTCTTCGTGTACGATATATATTATATTATATAAGATTGCTTTATAACGACGTCCGATACAATCACGTTTTATGTAGGTACCTTTAGAAATTTTCCATTAACGTATTTAGAACAAATTAGGAAATCGTTTAATGGAGTTTCGGGGAGAATGCCACCGTGTAAGAAACAAAATTGCTAACATTGCCCTGTTCTATCGTCGAACAATTTCTATCGCATTATTAATTAAAATTAATTTAACATTCCGTTAGAAGAATAATAAAAACCTTTTAATCTCTCCTTACACTGGATTCATTTCCATTCGGCACTGTCACTTACTAATCGTCTATCACTTATGACTGCCAAAATAAGACTAACCCTTTACCTGCTGGTACACTGCAAACATGAGAAAAAAAATCTTTTACGCGTTAGTCAAAAAACACATGACGAGTAAGAAAAAAAGTGCGATAAAGTTGCATTAATGTAAAAATCCTATAACGTCAAATCAACAGCAAGAATTTCGGTCATTTGTCGTATTGAAAGAGAGTTTTAAGAGAAGGATACGAATTTTAGGGTACCGATAAATTACAGAAGGACAAACTAAAATTGAACAAAATAAGAAACGTTTAATTAAATGATTGATCTTCGTCTTTTCGAGAAATGAGTCTCTAACAACAATTTTGCGATTCTTCTTTGTTCTTTCATTTTTTCATGTTAGATATGTGCATGTAGTTCACGAAATGAGCATTCGCATTCGAATTATTACATGTGCTTTAATGCGATGAACAGATAATAATAACAACAAAAAGAGAGAACCAAAGTTGTTTCAAATTTTCGCAATGATCAACGATTCAATTATTTCATACAATTTTATTTCAAAATTAGACCAAATTAAGAAATGGAATTTTTTAATCGACCAAGGAATAGAATCCTAAAGTCAAAGTACCATAGGATTCACCTGGACCCCGTTGGGAATTTCTGGTCTATAAATGGTGACTGGTGAAGAAATTTAAATTAAAATGCCCATTTTAGAAGTGGTGACCGTGTTTAACCAATAGATGTTTCAAATCTTCGCAATGATCAACGATTCAATTATTTCATACACTTTTGTTTCAAAATGAGGCTAAATTAAGAAATGGATTTTTTTCACCGGCCAACTAATAGAATTTTAAAGTCAAAGTTCCATAGGATTCACGTAGACCCTGTTGGGAATTTCTGGTATATAAATATTAATTAAAATTAATTTAACATTCCGTTAGAAGAATAACAAAAACCTTTTAATCTCTCCTTACACTCGATTCATTTCCATTCGGCACTGTCACAAACTAATCGTCTATCACTTATGACTGCCACAATAAGACTAACCCTTTACCTGCTCCTACACTTCAAACGTAAGAAAGAATCTTTTACGTGTTACTCAAAAAACACACGACGAGTAAGTTAAAAGAAAGTGCGATAAGGTTGCATTAATACAAATAGTTATGACTTTAAAGATAATTTACAAAAATCCTTATAACTTTAAATCAACAGTGAGAATTTCGGCCATTTGTGGTATTGAAAGAGAGTTTTAAGAGAAGGATACGAATTTTAGGGTACCGATAAATTACAGAAGGACAAACTAAACGAAATAAGAAACGGTTAATTAAATGATTGATCTTCGTCTTTTCGAGAAATGACTCTCTAACAACAACTAAACATTATTTTACGATTCTTCATCGTTCATTCATTTTTTCATGTTAGAGATCTGCATGTATGTAGTTCGCGAAATGAGCATTCGCATTCGAATTATTACATGTGCTTTAATGCGATGAGCAGATAATAATAACAACAAGAAGAGAGAACCAAAGTTGAGCAAACACGTGACTTGAGTGTCGGGGTACCTAGTACAACTACTCGGTGTGTACACTTCAACTCTCCGACAAGACGCCACAACAACTTCCAGTTTACTTACTATTGTTGTATGTAGTTAGTTTCACTTCTAAGTCCGTGCTTATAATAATTCAACCAAGAATCCCGCGATGATGCAACAACTCTCGTAAGTAGTACGTACGGTTATATAAAGCACTAGTACTATGGAGATTGTATTAAAATTTAAGTACGCGCCATATATTCCTAGCGAATTTAACAAGCGCGAGAGGACACCAAGAAAAACGTAGCGAAGAAATGGGGAGAGCCAAACGATTCAATTTCCTCCGGATTTGTTTGCCATCGTTTCCGGCAATACCGATTGGAAAGCTGTTAATAACGCAAATGCGTTTATGCGATCAATGTGCTAAAAGCTTCTCTCGTTATTAGCATCGTCGTTATTATATTGCGAAGATGGCAGAAGAAAGTCTAATATTAAGTTTTTGGTTGTAGATTACATTAGATTTCGTCGGCAGCCAATAACGTTTTCTGGTCACGATTCTAGCTGTCGCCACAGATTACACGAACCGTAGACGTGTTAACTTTCGCATTATTATGATGGTGCATGTATCTGTTTTCCTTCGCTCATTCATTTCGCCCATCACTCCCAACCCATTCTCTTCAGCTGGAATGTCATCAGCTAATCTGTAAATGCCTTAAATTATTATGTCGAGCCGTACATGCGTAAGCTCCGGATGATGATAATATCGATAAGTGCTGCTGACGTAATTTGCAGACGAACCGAATGTACTTATGTGCCGTTAAAAAGAAGAATCTTCATTAAGGCGAATGGATCCAGCAGAAATGAATTTGATTTAATAGTCACTACGTATTTTGCTAACGCGCCTATAACAATTTCATTCTTATCTCACGGAAATTTCTAATTTCGAAAGTAGCTTTCTTTTAAAACGAAATTATTGTCAAATAAAATTAAACATTTACAATTCCGCACTGATTTTAAAAGGAGGTTCTTTTAGAGAGAAGGGTTCGTTAGAATTAAATCAATTGAATCTTTACTAGGATTTAAATCAAACTTTCGTTGGGGTTTCGATTGTTCGATCTCTCTTCAGATATAAAGTCATAAAACACGTCTGAACCACAAAATCATTCCGATTTTGTATATTATTTTATTATCATATAAGTACAGTTTTGCATCACAACATTTTCGATTCATATCATTTCATGGTGTTCTTTTGCCTGTTTATTTCAATACAATGTTGCAATTGCATCTTTGTATTATAGCAATCCAATACTAACAGCAGTTTGATGTTAATCCTCCACAAACAGAATATTCAGTGGAACCCAAAGGGAAAGAATTAATACCTTTCCCATTATTCCATATCTTTCGCTAATATTTTTTACTTACTTTTTTATACAAGTTACCTTAATTTACATAAAAGTAATATTTCTTTAAAAGCAAGGTGCAAGTTTAGTTGTTTCCTTTTTTGTGTTCTTCGCAAAAAGTAAGTCTAAAGAAGGTGAAAAATTAAAGAAAACTTTTCTTCCTTTGCAGGTCGGAAGGAAGTGGGAAGACAGAGAGAGAGAGAGAGAGAGAGAAATCGGAGGAAGAAGTCAATATGTATCCCTGGAACGTGAAAATGCAATAAATCCGTTATGATCGCCAGACCATTTCCTCTTTGGAATCGACGACTCATTTTAATATCAGTTTGAAAGTTAAATAATTGAGTCTACGGAAGCGCATCGTCTGTTCAAAACAAAAGATTCCTTCTTTTCCTCGTCCTCCGCTCATTCTTCAACTTATTCTTTTGGTGCTCTCGGAATGATTGGATGCGATGTGACTTTTGTTACCCCCATTGAAAAGATTTTTCCTCGTTCTCTCTCTCTCTCTCTCTTTCTCTCGGATCCTTCATCTGAAAGCGCTTCCGTTTTATATAGAACGCATCGATTTTCTTTCAAAATTAGAAAAAAGATCTTCAATAAAATTACATTGTAATATATTTTATAAAATAATAATAATTGAAAGACAAGAATGAGAATGGATGACAACAGAAAACATATTTGTCATCGTCATCATCGTCGTCGTCGTCCTCGATATTTATTCTTCAACCAACACAAAATCGTTTTTTTCTTAATTGTTATTCGTTGCCCTACGCAAAATAAACGGTTTTCAATAAAACAAATACACATGTAATATTTCATCGTCGAAGCACCCTTCCTTGTTCCCCGCGATGAAAAAGTTCCTCAATTAAAATTCACATAAAATTTCTCAAAAGAAATTGTTATGTTATTGCTGTTATTATTGTTTTCGCAAAGAAAAAGTGGAAGAAGAAAGGAGGGCTTCCTCGAGCCCCGAAACAATTCCTCTTTCTTTAAACGCGAAGTAACAGCAAAAAAAGTAGAAAGTTAAAAGGAGTCAAGAACAACTCGTAATAAAAAATAATTAACGTTCCTCTTTCACTTCCGCTCGAACGAATTAGCCAGGAGAATTGATACCCGTTCCAAATTTTCATTAAATATTGTTTCCTCGTCGAAAATAAAAAGGCCGAAAGAAAAATTGGGAACAGGAGTGACGTCGACGGAAGAAAGAAAAAAAAGTGAAAAATTACTGGGACAATGGAAAAGGAGTGAAACATGGCGTACAACACCTCCAATTAGGATATCTCGCCGATTCCCGCTCCTATTTTTTTCTTACCACGCAGAACTGCGAAAAGAAAAATGAGGAAGGAGCGCGCAAAAAAGCAACAACAAGATGAACAAACTTAAGAAAAACGAAGAATAATTACCGGCGTCAAGTGAGACGTGAAAGAAGAGATGAAAACATAAAATAAATGAGGCCGCGTGCTCGCTGCTGTTGCGGTGTCGGCGGCAATGCAAGAGCATTTAACGAAACGAAGCGAGACAACGAGAGTCGGTTTGCGGCTGTTAATTCGGCCGGAAATTTAAAATATCATCGGCGCTGCGATGAAAAAAGAAGTGCGCGAAATCGTCGGTTTGGGCCACCCCTGCCTCGTTTCCAATAACATTATTAGTAATTTATTCAATTCGCTGTATTATTTTTTGCCATTCCGCTATCTCGTCCCGCGAACCGGAGTCCCTTGTTTAACAGATGATTTATTTTATTGTTTCTTCTTCTGCTGGATGCCCGGACAGTTACCGCCTTCATTATCATCGTCATCGTCGTGCCCACCCTCGATTGGAAATAATTTTGAATAATGAGATACGTTTATTTAGCGTCTACACCGCGACGGATGGATGGCCGAGGTGGCGAAGAAACGGGCGAGAAAGAAGTGGTAAGAGGCGGTCGAGCTTTTAACGTTCCCGAGCACGTCTCTTGATTGTGGAACGCGCTCGCGCATTCTTGCGGACTTACATCTTACTTTTCTTCTTTTCCGCCCTTTTTTTTCTTTTCCTTCGACTTTTTTGTTTCCTCTTGCCCGCAAACTTTCAAACCACGAACTGAATGCAGATGCAAACATTTCCCAACTTTCGAAATTCAACTAAGGTAAGTATTGTACGGTAGCACAAAGAAACCAAAATAACGAAGAAAAAAGATGGAGAATGCGAGAAGGAAAGAGACCGCGACAAGGACGAGAAAAAGAAAACGAGGACTTACGGACATTTTACAACTGTAAACTGTCTTGAATGTGAAATTTTTACATTGTTTGCGGAGGAATTAAATTTGCACTTATCTTTAGACACATAGTAAATTAGAGGAGGAGTTTCGGTAGAAGGATCACATCCAGGCCATTCGAGTCCTGCAGTAACTAGTAATTATCCCGGTGTACTTGTAGCAATATTTTATGCTAATATTACATTTCTTTTAAATGGTAGAAATTCGCCAAATAAATCGATAAAGCCAAATCGCAAATTGCAATACGCGAATGTAGATTAATAATCACAGTCAGTTGCAATTTCGTTGGTTAATTTGCGACGTGAATGAAAAATAATTGACGGGCATCGTTCCGAACGGGTCTCCGTTTTAAGTAAAGACCGACATTAATTCCATCAATTATTCTTGAACCGCTCTCGCCATTATGATGGCGGATGGTCTAAGTCCATCGTTCGTGCGGTCAACCTCCAACACATTTCGCGGCATTATTAATTAAGAAAATTGATTAACATTTTACGGATTATTAACTGAAACGACGCGACGTGGCACGACCGAATGAAAATTTGAACGAATCCAACGAAACTTTTGCATCTCGCTCCAAGCGTGTGTGTGTGTGTGTGTGTGCCAGCGTGAAATTTCGTCGAGTTATGATCAAAAATTAAGGTGACACGAGATACCTCTTTAAGTACATTATACTTTTAGACGGCGAAAGAGGAAAATAGACGGGACACCGCACGCAAAACAGCAGCGGCAAACAACAACAACAACATCTAGAACACATTAGTGTGTCGTAATTTGTCGTCCAATATTCCGTAGTAACATCATTAGCCGCTTAGGGATGATGAAAAGTAGGAAACAAAGTGGTTGGTGGCGGCGGCGGTGGTTGTGACCATGCCCTGGACAAGACATTAGCGACTCTAATTGCTTTACAGAGTACGGTAGGAGAAATGGAGAACGAAAGGCCAAGAGCGAGAGACACACGTGTTAAAAGACACTTCCACTATTTTCAGAAACATTAAAGGGACGACGACGATGATACAAAATGTTACAAACAAAGAGCAAACATCGAAAGGAACTTCCTTCGAAACGAGATAAATATCTAATTTTTGCTCTTTTCAAAACGTTAGTTTGTTTAGAACTTTGCTCGCGTTGCTCATTAATATTTCTTCATAATTTATTGATAATAAAATTCAACATTGTCGATTAATTTTCGTATGTGCAATTATTCTGTTGTTGTTCTGATACTTTTACCTAAAAAAAAAGCTCGCGATTAAATAATAATTAATCAACTGTCCAAGCGTGGGGTGAAATTTAACGTCGATCGTTAGAAATAATGAAATCCTCGTAAATGGGCAATAGTCCAGGAGCGAGAGGCGTTTAAACAATGGTTTATAAGCGTGCGTACGAGGCTGCGGACCGATTAAATTGAAACAAACTGCCCATTAATCCAATGATATTGGCAGGTAATATCGTCGCCGATTATTTCTTTATTGCTAGACTCGCGAATTGTTCGCATCCGCATTATTATCGTTATTAATAACGATTGCCCCCGCAATTTCTTTTGTCTTCCTTCATTATTATCGTCCTCCTCCCCGCGCGGAACTCCGCAAATCTCCAAGCCCAGCCCGAGAACCTTTGTTATATAATCTTTAAATCGAGGACGCAGTCACGATACGCGTCGGACATCGCTCTTACATCTTTCTCTTCATCAGCATCGTCTGTTCCTTCTTGCTCATCAACTTCTGTTTGTTTTAGGGTTTACTAATTAGACGATCTTTTCCGAAAATTGATGAAAAGGGGGAGAGTAAAAAGATCGAGGGGGTTGGATGGATGGATGGATGGGCTGCTCGCCCATCTTAATATGCCAGAGAGAACGCAGCGACCGGAAGGGACGCCTCGTTGATTCATTTGGAGTCGTAATGCGATATCGAATTCTTTTAACTTTCTAATATTGTTTGATCTCTAATTAAGTCCCATTTCTCTTTTAATGTTTTAATGGACTTTTTTATTTCTTCCCGATATTTTTCCGTTCCTTTCTCGTTGTTGTTTATTGCTTTCTCTTCGTTTATTCAGTCGCTCCGGATTATGTGTGTGTGCACGTATTTCGGGAACGTTCGCGATCGCTCCCCTTCGTCTTCCGTTCTTTTCTCTTATTAGAAAATTAAATTAGAAAAGAACCGGCATTATTCCCGTCGATTTTTGTTCGTTAAAATATAATAATAAACGCTATCTCCGGCTTATAGGGCCGATCCGTAAGAACGCGCGTACACAATATGAAATGCTTATCTATCTCTCTGCCCACTAGAAAAGTAAATTGGAAAGTACGATTCCGAACATAAATCAAGTGTATTGTGTTTTGGGGAGAAACGAGCGGAGTCGGTATTATTAAACTTTCCATTAATTAGCTCGATAATTAAACGAATTTCGTTTATATATATTTTTTCCTTCGTTTTCGGATGGTAAAATAATGGAAAGAACAAACACACAACGGGGTCTTTGAAAATGCTCGAAGCAGAGGCGGTTACGTAAGAGGCACGACGGCTTATATAGGATCGACTTTTACAAGAAAACGTGCACCCATCCCGACCAACGACTCTCTCTCTCTCTCTCTCTCTCTCTTTCTCTCTGTCACGCTCACACTCTTAACTCTTTCTAAACGTTGAAAGTTTTCAACTTTAATGAATGACCGCCGCACACAACAAAGTTTAGTGATGCTGATTTAGTAATTAGACTCTCAGGTAAGAAGAACCGGTAGACTATATACGTATATACCGCCGCCACTGCCACCGCCATCGTTCTGCATACAAGAATCGCCGCCTACCGAAAACGAACTACTCGTTCCTTATTTACGAGCCGACCTCATCCGCCTTGCCGGCGGGTCTTTAATGAAATATTCAATAACCCAGAAATATTTCCCTTCTTCTTATTCATCATCGCCATAGTCATCGTCGTATTCGGCGTCGTATTCTTCTCCTTCTTCTGCATCTTCATCTTCGGCTCCAGAGCAGCACTTCTTCGTCCGCTAATTTTAAACTTTCTACTTATCTTCGTCGATTTTCCTATTCTGTTTTCCCATCTCTATGTTTGAGAAACGGGAAAAACCTTGAACTCGTCGTCCCCTCTTTTTTAGTTCCGTAGTAACTTTAGCCAGTTACGAATTAAGTGGTTAATGGATTTTTATTTAGAACTCTTTACGAACCGCACAACTCTTTTCATTCTTTATTAATTATTCCACAATTTCCTTCGAAATTTTATGCAAACTGATGAAAGATTACACAACAGCGCAAGACAATCGTTGATTAATTAATTAATACCACTCGAACATTAAACTAATCAAATTTATATTAAGAGAAAAAGGTAATTATCGCCCGAGCGAGTGTAAGAATTAGAAGGTTATCTCCTTAAGACAATCGGCACTCAATTTATTTATTGTGAGGATTTTAATCATTTCGATTTCGTCATCGTACTATAACTCATTCAATTGAGATAGAACTTTTTTTTATGTTTGAATTATAGAAGTTTCTATAAGGATACAGTATACCAAATTGAATTTAAAAGCTTTCTTTGGCTATTTTCTCCTCTATCGGACAACAAATTTGTCCACATCAGACGGCACCAAATCTACGTTCGCCCATGCGGAAACTTACAGATTGACAAACGTTGTTCTCGTTTGTCAGCACGACATCCCTCTATTGTCACGTGCTAATGCTTTTTCATAAGAATGTCCACGATTTCGCCCTTCAAACAAGTTAGAAGTCCCAAGAAATAATGAATGAAAGTATTTAAACGTGAAATCGACCATCACTTTGAAGCGAAACGAATGCCTTTCGTATTTCAATCCGCGAATCTACAATATTATAACCACTCGGTATACGGATATTATATTTTGAAATGCTACAAAAAAAAGAGGTCAAACATAACTGAAAAATGTAAAATATCCGGCGGAAATATGTTTGAAAGTATGATTATTTCGCATACGTACGTATAAGCGAGATCGTACATCGAGTTCCCTCGTGATTTAGCAGAGTTTGGCCAGCCAGTGAGCAAAAAAAATTATTTAAAGATAGAGGGGAAAAAGGAAGCTTTCCACTTTCATATCAGCGACAGCCGATTTCCTTGCGTTTTCCGCATTTTCCTTTTCCGTGTCATTTTTTTTTTTTCTCTTAATATTTTTTCTACGACTGACAAATAAATCAAGAGAGGAATATTTGATTTATAACGTTCGATGTAAGACCTTTCCATTTTCTATAACATATATAAGTTTCAAATAACCATTTATTCATTTTCCCTCTATTTCATTTTTAAATCTCATTCTATTAAGACGTATTTCCCGTATAAATCCAGCTGGAGTTCTTCTCTCTCTCATTTTTTCCTTCAAATTAATATCGCAAATTCGATTATTCCATTAATGTACTTTGGTCAAGCTTAAAGATAGACATTCGTACGTGTACGATGATGACGATGATGATGACGACGAAGAGGTTGGGCGACCGTGGCACTAATACGATTTGAACATTAGGCAACATTTTGATGTCTTTTGACACAAAACTTTTCCCCGGTAGACACGCTCAGGATATTCGCAGCAGTCAGTCAGTTGCATGGGAGGTTCGTTCGGCGGTCCGTTTCGGTCATTTGAAACGGGCTAATCGAGTTAAATGCTCAGAGAGCTGACGTGTACGTACGTTCGCTTGCAAATTAAATCGTTCTTTTCTTTTACATAATTACCTCTTAACTTTTGCTCTTTCGGCCCGACCGTCCATCCATAATATGTCTCTCTATCACGTGTGTATATGTGTGTGTGTGTGTGTGAATTAACCCTTGACTGCTACTAGTACACACCAACCAACCGGCTTCACTTGATCTAATTATATCATTCGCAGTCTCGTGTATTAAGCTAAAGGCTAAATAACGCGTCTTTAATCTCGTACAGTACTGTTATTAACGTTAACTCTCTATAACATTCCCTCGTGTCTCTCCAAATGGGAAATACACGCCAACGTAGAACATTTATGGAATAACTCTTAATTTACTCTTAATCATAAAGATTGCTTAATGCAGTTGGCGTCTTTATAATAATAATTGCCCGACGATAATCACTTGGAAAGCATACGAATTGAACATGTTTTCCTATTTAAGCATTTTACAAAAGTAAATTTTTTAGTAATATTAAAATAAGAAAAACTACAAATACGAATGCTAAGGCTACGAGTGATTTAAATTCGTAAGATAATCCGTAAAAATGTGTCGCAGCGATGTTGCATATATTGCCCGGCGCATCCACCAATTTTGTACAAACTTTAACAATTCGCTTAAAATACTTTTTTTTTTCATATTTTCCTTATCGCTATTTCAATCAAACACAAGTTCACGACAATTTCGTTTAAATGGGCCATATTTCAATTAAGATCGCAGCGAATTAACTTCTTACATCATTTTAACGTTTGTATTACTCGCACATTGCGAACTAGTTTGGCGAATGTATGAATGAAATGAAAGTTTTTTCCTTGAAAGATTGAAATGAAAACAATGGAGCAGATGATAGTGTATAAAAAGTAACGACGGAATAAGAAAAGTAGGTAGAAGAAGAAGAAGAAGAAAAAAACAACAGTTTCAAGACCAAATTATTCCGAAACCAAAAGTTACGGTCTGCAAAAGTTTTAAACTGTTGCTGAAGTATAACAAGTAGGACTAAGAAGAAGACTTGCTCAAACTATGTCGACTACATAAAACTGAAAGTATTATTATTTGCAGTCTTTTCGAAACGATTAAAAAATTTTTTACGACCTAACTACCTCATATAAGAAGACAAGAATGTAGAAGGAACTTCGTTATTTGACATTAAAGAAACGTTACCATTGTTTTGATTTCCATGCAATGATTACTTAAGTCAGAGTGATTAAGTTTAGGCAATTCTTGAAATTCAATGCAGCAACAATAATAACGTTAGCGCTAATGATTGCATTGTAACGAGTGTGTACGTTCGAATCTATCACGAACACCTATGCGGAAACAAGTTAAATTAGTTTTTGGTTGCATTTCATTTTAAAATTGCGAAACGTTTGTTTTCGGTTTTCGTTTATTCGAATCGCGACCGATGCATTATGGTCGGCATTCGGTGGTACAGTCTAAATGGTTTTGATAGTAGCAGCATGTAGTATATCAGGGAGGTAGAATGTAATATATATTTTCTAAAAGTGGACATTCTGTTTTTGCGCTTTAATATCGAAACTCGTTATCTTTTTGCGTTCGTAGCCGAAACGACGCAAACTTGTGCCTGATCAGACGGGAGATATTAAACACACACAAATATAATCGTACACAATAAATACAACGTATGTGTGTGGGTGTTGTGCATGGACAAACTTATGGTTCTTTTCTATTTGTATGGAGATGGGCTCGCCACTAGTTGTAATAGAAAGTAACGCCATGATAAGAATAACACACAAAAAATAACACCAACAGTAGACAGAGAAAATGAGATATAACCATAAAATAGGCAGAGATAAAATGAGTGAGGGATGGAGACAGAGGAAGCAGCTGAATCGTGAAACTTTTGTCGGCAGATTATTGTGATGGAGAAAATTTCTGTTTTGTCTTTTTACATATCGTACATTGGTCTCGACTCTCCTACGGCAAAGATTTACATTTACAACCACCGGAAGGTAATCGTACGGGGGCAATAAAACTATTTACGAATTTGTTGTTGTTGTTTTCGTGCGGCGCCCTATTTGTGGGGACCGAAACTGATCATTTCCCTAATGGAAACTGATACAAAATACGATTGTTTTGCGAATGGTATACGACCGATAACAGCGATAAATGTTTATTATTCGTCAAAATAAAAAAGAAGAGCCAAATGCGGAGGATTCGAGATTTATGAACACAAGCATTGGCAATGGGAAGATGAATTTTAATCGGTCGATAATTGTTCTACTATCAGCGATAACATCCGTCCGCCCAAAATTTATTACAACGAAAGCGAATAAAGCGTGAAAAAAGTCATACAACTAGTTTTATAAACGTTTCTTTCTTGTGTACTATTAAAGTGTAGTTAAACCACCGGCTTCTCTTTTTCTTCTAACTAAAGCTCATGCATTATTAATGCAAGACAACAATTTCGGAGAGTAATTTTTTTTTGCGTTTTCGTCATGTCTGCTGCTATGTGTCGCGATACAAAACACACGAATTACACGAGCAACATTGCTTTTATCATCGTTTACTTTTATTCCATTATTATTTTTCCCTTCTTTATTTAACACACATTTACATTTTGCATTTAAATTTTCCAGAACGTATTTTTAATACGAAACGCAGCAAAAAAATCATAACGAAAGAGAGAGAGAGAGAGGACGAAAACAGAAAACGGACGAGAGAATGTGACGGAGAATTTCATTTAGCCAACTTTCCCCACAAATTTTCAATGCTGAAAAAGTTTCGGCAAACTTTTCGAGGGGTCGATTAACTTCGAGTATAAGCCAAACAGAAAGTGTACCAAACGGTTTTCCAGCGCGTATAACGATTTCGGGTCTTAATAAAGAAGGTGAAAACGCTGCAAATTTTTTCCGCCGTCTCTCCGCGAAATAAAATTGTCGCTAATTAAATGCGAGGAATGCACGTGTGTGGACGTACGTGTGTGTTATATCATTACATTATTTATAAGGGCGTCGACGTACGACGTAGAATGCCACCCACGAAGATGTGTTGCTGGTTAGACGCGAGTGTAGGCGGGCCGTCGCGACGCCAATAGCGGCACCGACGTTGCCGAACCAGGGCGTTTTCACGTCGACGCACGCGATTCTATATGCGAAAAATAAAAGTGGAAGAAGCAATAATAACCCCGTAGCTGACCCCGTACACATACACACACGTACTACGACTACCTACACTCACATCTCTAGACAGGTGAAACCGGGACCATATGCATATCAACAATTTTCCTATCTGGAAAAGTTTCCAGACTATCCGACCATACACACACACACACACACACACACACACACACCGACACAGAATCTCATCGTCACCTACACAACATCACCAATACCACTGCTAAAGACAGCGACGACGATATTACGGCGCGACGTCAGAAGAACCCTGGCAACGGAAAACTTTTTTTTCGAAGCGAAGAAGAAGAAGTGTATAGAAAATCGATCCGATTCACTCGCTAACAGTTAGCCCATATAACACACGAGTGACACAAATAAAATTTCAGCGTGTAGGAAAATAAGAAATGAATTCATTCTTGTACCTCTTCCCGTCAAAGAACTACAACAACAAGAGCAACGCCAACAACAACAACAACGGCGCGAAGTTTTCCGATTTATCACCTTACAAAGGAAGCAATCACACTGCCGTCTTCGCGTAAAAGTATTCCAAACATTCTCAATTAAATTATATATTACCCGTTTCAAAGTTGAACGCAAGAAGCACGAATTGTCAGGCGGTTGAAAGGCGAAAAACGTTCGGCAAGTTGGATGTAATTAATTTAAACGATTCGCACTTTTCGGCATTGAAATATCGCATAAATACGTAGGAAACTCTCTCTAATTGCTTGCAATATAATTTCTAATAAGAGCAACTCCAAATGACCAAAGTTGAAACACGTCACCTGGCGCATCCACCAAATTTACAATCCACGCTTTAATGCGGAATAAAAGTCCCTCGGTATACAGATCGAATTGCGAACTCTCCTAGTTTTTGTTAAATATGCCACATCTCAATTAACGTCAACAGTGAAATTAATGATGATTGAAGAGCTAAATTACAACCGAGACAGAAGGCGAAAGTAATCAGAAGGAGCGATATAAGAATTCAATCCCTCCAGTGAAAAAGAAAATATTAATTTAATTTCGCTCCCTCTTCTTCGGTTAAAATATCAAATATCTTCGCTCTCTTTCGCCCTCTCTCGCACTCTCTCTCGTTCGCCTCCATCGTTTCAGTATTAACTGACTTAAGTTTTAATTTGATGACAAATCGACGTTCGCGACCTACCGCAAAGAAACGCGACCGTCGCCGCGAAGCTAAAGAACGAGCGTTTTAATCGAGACGAAACAATTAAATGAATTATTATGATTAGTTTTGGTAATTATCGCGAAATTGACGATGGCGTTTGTACAATAACAAATTACCTACACGATATTATTATTATGTTTGATCAATTTGCGAAAGTTATTGATTACCGAACAAAGTTAAATCCCGCGAAATTGTACAAGACTTATCGTTGCTGCTGGGTGCAAGCGGATTATTAATTACAGAAGAAATTGTTTGTTATTAATGAACGGGCACCAAAACAAAGTGGAAAGTTGTCAAATGTAATCGCCTGTTCTAAGTGTTAAAGATCGTCGGCTTCGCTTATTACGATTATGAGGAAAAGAAAAAACCAACAGTTTCCCCTCGCGTACCGATTAAAAGGCCATTAATACTTATTAAAATTAATATCGTTATTAGTACGCAAAAATTTCGCCGGAATGCGGAGGCGTCCAAAAGAAAAATAATTAGAACGATTAATACGGTTGCAAAATTGTAGAACGTCGTTCGTTTCTTTTTCGCAAACGTGCAAAAAAGTTAATCCCCATTATGTGTGTGATGTGTAGTTAATAATTGCGTACGTGTATACGGAAGCTGGGTCAGGCAGCATTTGAGAATCATCATCATCATTACCAGTTATTTACGGTTAGTCTGTTTTTGAAATGCGCGAGTAAGGTGAGACGGTTATTAATGAACGTAGCCGGGAACTTCAGGAGTTCTCCAAATTAATAAACGACTCCGTATTAGCTGTTATAAGCAACAGACAGCGTCGATTCGTCATTATTTTCCGCTACATTAAACGCATACTTCATGCCGTTTCCCGTTCATATTCCACACGGCCCTCTCCTCACCTTCGTCCTCCGCCGCCAGCTCTCTATCTAACGTCTCTTCTGCCCTCGTTCCATCCACTACTTCCAATCGAAAGTTTCTCTAAACTTGTGTGCGTCCATGCATCATCGATCTTCTTCTTCCTACTTCTTCGGCGTCGTCATCTTCTCTTCCACCGTTTTACTTCGCTTGAATATCCCTCTAATGAGTTACGTTATTTACCTTTTCTTATTATTATTATTTACGTTTTATTCCATATTTTACGTAATAGAGGAAATATTTTCCAACTCCGCCATCGACAGCAGCACACGTTTTACATCTCGCGTTTGTAAATCTCTATCGCATACACATACGCGCACACGTTTCGTTTTTGGGTTTTTTTTTCTCGCATGTGGCAAATAAAAATCGGCAATTTTTTGTTGTGCGGAATAGTTGATGAAACATTTTGTTCGTGCCAATCGTATTATTGTGTAGAACGGACCAGTTAAAAACTTATGACATGGAACGTTGTTGTTGCTGTTGTTATTTATGCGATCCAAACCATATACATTTGTGTTTACCATTTGATCTCGTAGTCCGTCACGTTTTCGGTCAGTTAAAATATTTGTTCTCCCAAAGCCATTTAAAGCAGATGCTAATTATTAAACTTATGGTTGGCAGGCATTTAAATTTGCATTTGGCAAAAACAAACTTGAGCACGTTTCTCATTGTGAAACATCGTTTCCCGGAGATAAATGCATAATAATGATAGTAATAATAATTTAACACGGTAATAGTCAGATTTTGATACGTAATTGTTAATAGATTAATGTGAGGAACAACAGCCAGAGAATCTGTGTGTGTGTGTGTGAGCCTAAACGAAATAAGCGAATAATTTCTTCATCATTTATCTGCAACTACATCTCTCTCTCTCTCACGAATCTAAATGGAAGTAGTCACTGTGAATTTGTTGTTAATTATAATTAAATAACAATTTGCTACGGTTGGAAATTTAAAGTTTGTCGTTTGTAGCCCTTTCGAATAAATAAGAGAATAAACAATTAATTTGCGAGACGTTCAATCTGGAAAAGATTTTAATTGTGTAACCTCCTCTCATATAACACACACATACACACGTAAAACAAAGGGATATAACGGCGAGGTCGAAGGGTGGATGTTTAAAGTAATGGCACAGTGGTGTGGTAAGTAAGTAAGTAAGAGAGACCCGGGGAGAGTTAAAACAGGACCCCGGAAGGTGCACCTTCTTCTTCTTTGCAAGTTGAGCCGGACTCTGCTGATATGGGCGCAACTTGCGAAACTTTAGTTTGGAAACTTGCCGGTGTTTGCCTTTGCGCCTCGATTCACGCGAAATCTCAATGCGGGCCTCCCCAAGACGCCTTCAACCTCCATCCATCGCCGCTACACTCTGCTTACGTACGCTACTTTTCGGGTAGCAAAGGGGACGAGAAAAGAAATGAAGAAGAATAAGACGCGAATCGAGGAGGGTACGGTTCTACTGCGTCGTAAATTCGTAACAATAAAATGTTTACTTTAAAATGAGCGAAAAATGAAATACGAGCAGAAAACGGAACGAACTTTTGTTTCTGTCCCGATAGAGCAAATCGGCTATTTATTATATGCATATCGATTTTATTCCAAATGCAATTAAACGTCGGAATTATTTTGAATACAATCGATAACACTTTAAAGTACTTTTAATGAATGGACCGAGAACGAAAGACCGTACGTAAACGTGGGCGAGAGAGACGCGGCAAACTCGACGAAAAAGCTCGTGGACTTTGTTTTATGGAT
This sequence comes from Hololepta plana, assembly GCA_963695495.1. Classification (NCBI taxonomy): domain Eukaryota; kingdom Metazoa; phylum Arthropoda; class Insecta; order Coleoptera; family Histeridae; genus Hololepta; species Hololepta plana. The sequence continues at coordinate 12,978,175 of OY968832.1, read as the reverse complement.
CCGGTAAATTGAGTTAAAACAAGAAAAGCATAAAATTCAATATTCCCTAACAATAAAACGGGGGAAATAATATAAAACAAAAGTAAATAATAATGCCGCAGAATCAATCGTTTCTGTGGACAGAGCAAACAGATATTAATATTTAAACGTAGGGTTCTCCTGCTGTCCCCCACGGTCGAAAGTCAATAACATTCCCTTTTTTATTACTACTATTTCTTCATTCGCTCTTTCAAAGAGCATTTAGTAAACACTTTGCATATTGCATAATGCAATAGTAAACTATCGTCCGTTCACTTTTCGGTGACCAATGCGAATCATAAAAACACATTTTAATTTCAGACGATTGCCAATTTCGAGCACTTTATTTACAAGTGCGAAAAAAAACTAAACAAAGGGGCAAACGGTATTTAAATGAAATTGTCTGAGAAGTGACGAACAAAAAAAATCATTCTTTAAATGAAAACGTTCGAAAATTGGTACAGTACGTCAATCGTGGAGCAATACAAAACGAGGAAAAACAAATTAAATTTAAAGTGTTTCGACAACAAGAAAACTTGAAAACAGTCCCAAATGCATCCTCGCCTCCTTTGCCTCGCTAAATAGATAAAATGAAATTAAACGAAACGAATTGGCACGACGCAAAAAAAATAAAAGGGAAGAGAGCGAAGAGAAGGCAACAGAAAAAACTAAGTGAAGTAAAAAAAATAAATGTCTCGCTAATACAATTAAAACGGAAACAATAAAATAAACTTAACAACTTCAGTCACGCCTTGACAATAATACAACAACGAGAGAGAGAATTGGGGAAAAATGTACCCGTTCGAACTTTTTTAGAGGGCACCATAATAATCTAGGATTTTCTTCGAACGAGGAGTAACGAAAGGAATAAGCAAAAAAGCGAGAGACAAAACGAGAAAATCAAAATTACTATAATAATAAGCAAACGCCTTAATAACATTCGTGATTGAATGATATTTATTCCAAACCGTAAAGAGAAAATAGCTGAGGAACATAAAGCGCCACATCAAATTTCGGTGGTTCTTTCTACAAAAGGAAATTTCATTACAATCCTCCATCTCGCTTTTTTATTATTATCTTTTTTTCGTGTAATCATTTTTTTGTTTCTTATCCTTATATCTGTAAGATGTTCCAACGTAATACCAACCGAACGAAAGAATAATAATAAATTCATCTAACCACACAAGAAAAATAAAAGATAAAAAAGGCATATAAATAGATCGTAGAGAAGGGTAGAAAGAAAATGAGAATTAAGAGACGAAAAAGAAAGCAGAGAAAGTGAGACAAAGAAAAAGTTGTCGTAAATCGTTTCGCTCATGAACTTTATTCCCCAGATAAGGATCTTATATCAAAACATAATTTAGTGTACGATATAAAAATAACTGTTGAGACGGAGGAAACTAAGAAAAAAAAATTCTTTTCTTTACATGCCCAAATAAAAAAGATGGGGGAGACAAGACTGCCAATTGATTGAACAATAGAAATGATGGGACGGTAATAAAAAAATATTAAGGCACCGGTTGTCTTTTTCTTTTCCTTGCTTCTACGATATGAATTCATTAATTTGGTTAGACCGATTTTGAATTTTTTTAATTCAAAATCTACAGCATTTTCGCCCTTTATTTTTCAAAGCGAAAAGAATCAAATTAAAGAACGTTATCGTTATTAGAATTAGTAAAGAAACGATGGTTAAATTGTAGGAAGGAGATTTGCATAGCGTGACTCGGTATTTTCCCCCAACTATTTTCCTTTCTCTTCTTCCCTTCTTCCCTCATCTTCACCCTAATTTTGTCACTTCCACGGTACGTCATAGTCGATTATTTTTATTTTCCCAGAAATCGTCACCCAATTTTCATTTAATAGGCACAATTTCAATGCTGCGGTTTTGATTTAATACATCGTAATCACGATTTGATTTTTCCGTCTTTCACCACGATATAACTTCGATTTAAGCCGTTATTCTTTTTAAGAGGTCTTAAGATCGCTCTGCAGAATTTATAATTGCCGGCAACTCTTTACAGCTCCCTTATAAGTTCTTCATGCATGCCATCAAGGATTTCATCATTTTACTGTACCCACAACTCTAATTAAATTAACGATTAAGAACCGGATGACGTCTAAGAAACTATTGCGAATAAATAATTTATGAAAATTCCACCTTTGTTGTTTGCGTGACCGTTTTTCGCTGCCACTCGTTTTGCCAATTCTCGCACATTCCTCTTCCCTTTTTCTGTTCTTCGCTCGTTTTCCTTCTTATTTATGAAATTCGCAAGAAAGTTGCGAGTTTATCCGGCGTGTCATTTGCCCGGAAAAGTCGAATAACGTTTCTCTCTCCATCACGAACGATACGTTTCATTATTAAGTCGGGCATTTGACATACAACGTTACCGGGCCTAGGCTCAAGAGGATTTCGCTCTCTTCTAGTTTTATCCATATTCAATTTTATCTTTGAAAAGTTTTGGCAGTTTCCTCCTTCGGGGTTCCTGCTACTGCTACCCCGTTTAATCCAACCTACAGTTGTTGTTATATATACGTCTTCCGTGTATTATTATTACCTTTTTGCTGCTACCTTATTCCAGTCCTTTTAAAGCGGCGATGGTGTAAATGGCAGGACGTTAAACGGCGTCTCTCTAATGGAGAGCGACAGAGAAAGAGTTTGACCGAACGGTACCGTTAATTTTAAACTAATTACAAATAAAAGTTTCGACAAAAATTAACTAAACCCTTTCGTCTCTCGATCAATTAACTTTTTTTGCCACTCAATCGCGCCCTAGACCAATCGAATCAATTCGCTCCAATCCGCCCCAATCACATATTGGCAACTTCTGATGACTGGTTAATTGAAAAATCTGACAAAAAAAAATTCGCGAACAAAACGTCGAAGGATCGCGATATAATCCATTTGCCGACCGACTAAAATGAGAGGTTGTTTTAAATTCGGTTTTAATTTGTTTTTCGTTCGTTTTGAATAAAAACGTTTGATTTTTAATCGAAACCTGCTAAATAATATTTCTCCTCGACAGAGTTTGAAATTTCGAAATTGCTTTCACGTTTACCCCCAGAAATCCAATTCTGAAATTTAACATTACGTTTAATAAAAATAAAGACGCGATCGCTTCGTTGTTATTGTTATGATCTAAATTAAGATCTCGAATTGTTCCGATAAGAATTGCAGTTTTACAGACTTTAAATTTACTTTTATACTCATTTCGTTGTTGGTCGTTACCAACCGTTTATCCTCCGCCCATTTGCTTCTTCTTCTACTTATTGTTGTTGTTAAGCCGTGAAAATTATTTAACATGATCATCGTCATCATCACGAACGAACGTTTTACACGGTTTCGCCATGATAGAAACAGAAACGGCAACAATTTTTGCACGGAAAACTGTCATAATTATACTTATAAAGTTTTAAACTGTTGTTTCTTCGAATCGCATTTAATGATAATCATTTTCATGTCCAATAACCATTATTTTCTTATTCATATTTTTATCATTCACAGTGATTCGTGTTGATTTATAAACAAACGGATGTATAGGATTTATTTAAATTACCAGATGGTAATATACGCATGATTGCATCATTTCCAGTTGATTGAAGTGTGTTGGAATCGAATTTGCAAGACCTTTTTTCCTCTCTCTATCTCTCTCTCTCTCTCCCTCTCTCTCCGGTAATTGGTGGCAAGAGGGTGAAACTGTGCAAGAGAAACACATACACACACACTGGATACATTTGTATCGCGTAATGTCTGTTTGTAACTGTCGTAAAAGTAAAGAGATGATGATGATGATGGTAGGACTAATAAGTGGATAGGTGTAGGTTGCTGATGTGTTTTCAGGATATTTTCTGAGCATACAGACGTTCCGTAAATAGCCATTAGGTCCGATGGATTTTCACTTTTACGACCATTGGACCAATGCTACACGAACCTTATAGAGAAAGCTTCGCAATACAAAGTTATGCCAGTCGAAACCCTTGATTTAATTTTTTTTTAACCGCTTAATGCGCTTGATAATTAGCCTCGTAAAAATCGAGTTTAAATGTAATTTTATTGTCGTCATCACATTATCTAATTGACGATCTTGGTCATAATATGAACTTACATTTTTCAGTTTTATTTGGGACTTTTTTCTATAAATATCGCATTATGTTCATGGAAAAGATTTCGTTTCGGTGACTTAAAAACGCTATTTATGATCTGATCAAAGGATATTTCGACCACGAGGCCGATGAAACGATTCGATATCTTCTTTCCGCAATTCTTTCGCACACATCTCGTTCCATGCATATTACTTTGCGGCAAAAAGTAAAAGGCCACGTTTCCGTTGTCGCCACTGTTCCTCTTGTTATTGTTGTTGTTTTACCCTTTTTAATATGACATGGGACGTAAATCCAATCAAATTCATATTTCTCCAGAGTAAATCTCTGCGTACCTGATTATTATACTTACTCGTTTATTATTATCATTATTTCTCCCATTTTCTCCGTTATTTCCATATGCATGAGATTCGTTCTAATAAGGTAAACGTATTCTTACTTACGAAAAGATAATCATTATTTTCGTTTTTATGATCCACAAACAAACATCTAAATGGAATATTGCATACTGAAGTAATAATTATGATGACATTAGACGCATCGTAAAAAGATACCTCGTTCCCACGCTAATTATTACTGACAACGCTGGAAAATGGGCCTCAAGTCAATAAAAGTAGATCATCTTAAGATGCCACACAACATCACACAAAAAAACGGACATCGAAGATGTGAATCAGCAGCGCGAAAAATGTTGCAACAACATACGTTTTGAAACGATAACAAATACTTTTGCATAATTGAATACTAAGTAAACTTATTTGTGCATCAGTAATAAGTGAATCTAATGTTGGAGGCATTAAGCCGCGTAAGGACGTTAAAAATGTTTTATGTATGGCAATAGTAACGATGATGAGTATGATGATAAGAATAATAATAACGTGCATACGTCGTCGGTAGTCATCTACTTAAAATAGATAGAAGGTGGACGGGGCTAGGAAGATGCACCGGAGTGGTCGGATGACGGGGGGCCAGGTGCGCTCCCGGGGGGATGCCGGCCCTATGAATACGATATATTTCATTAAAAGCGTGCCCGGACATACGTAGCGGGTCGTAGAAATAAATCTCGGAACTGAACGACACCCGTGGGTGAGATACAACTGTCCTTCGAACTATGTGTGCACGCTACGACTATTACTATTATGCTTTGCTCGACTAGTCCCGGCCATTTCTTCAAACTGCTCGCCGATAATATCGCAATTAGTTGAAAAGTTTAAATTCGCCGACGATTTATGTGATCGAATAAGAAGGAAGAATCGACAAACACAAGTGGATGTCAATAACGAACGACTTAAAACGAATTGATGAAATGTTACGTACTAGCTTTAACACTAATTGCGTCTTGTTTATCTAGTTAAAATAATTTTGCAATTTGTTCTATGCTATTCGATAGAGGATTTCTTGTTCTAGAAGCCTGTGTTCGTTTTTTTTTTTGTATAATTTAATTTTTCGTTGATTTGTAAATTATCAATTCCAAGCCGAGAGACTCTTGTCGCTCAGACATCGACGAGGTTATCGAACGTTGGGAGAAAGTCGTTAACGACGATGGATAATATATATCATTGATTAGTTCTTCAATTGTCTCGTTTAAAATTAAAAACAAGTTAATCTAAAAAAATCAGCCCGATATTTATTAAACGCTAATACTGTTGTAATAAAAAGAAATAATGTCCAATTGTATCACAGTCGATTAACTAAAATATCGTGAATTTATAGTCCATAAATCAAAAACTGGTATTTCTTTTTGTTGTTGCTCGACGAAACTAAATTCCAAAATACTCAACCAACTGTGTCTTTTTTATCGTTTAAGCGTATCCGATTTTATTTTTTCTCCGTAGATATTAATCAAAGAAGCGGGCAAAAGGAAGAAAATGGAGCTGTAGTAATAAAACATCGAAACTATCATCTAATAGAGGCTGGTAACATTATTATGTAGTTATTATAATAATAAATCTCGGAATCTTCAGGAATTGCAAAAAAAAAAGAGCGAGGAGAAGAAGAAACGAAAGGAGGCAAAAACGACAAAATGGAAAAGGAAAAGCAAGAGGCAGTAGGCGAAAAGGAAAGGAAATAATAAGGCTCCAAAAGGAAAAGGAGAAATGGGGTGAGGAACCATTTGACCTATCTCTTCCTCTTGCATTTTTTGCCCTCTTTATTCCGCTTTTCCTCTTTATTTGTCGTCTGATGTGGAGTTTTATCCGGGTGGGGTTGGAGCGAGATATCACTTCGCGATCTGCCTATAAATTTCAACCGATCGCCCGCTCCCGGTTCCCTCCAAACGCCTTCCAAACAATTTCAAGTGTATGTGTGTGTGCGTATTTGCAAGGGAATAAGTCTCCTCGATTCCCTCAATCACATATAATCCATACGCATATACATCTATGTGTAAGTTTTCCCTTATGAAAATTGATTATAATGTATTAATATCGTTCGGTTCGGGAAAATCCCTCGCACGGAAACCGATCTGAATAGCATAAATATAAATTGTAACAGTAACTATCAATTCGTACGAATTAAACGAGAGAGAAAGACAAAAGCGATTATCCAAATCTACTCGCGACCAAATCAATTTGCGAACGTACTTTGTTTTTGGCGTTTCGTCATTAATTAAAGGTGGCACGTTGAAATAATGGGGAGGAAGAAAGAACTGGCGTAACGGAAGGGGAAACGTCTTTTTGTTTTTCTCTCGTTACAATTGTACGATGGCGAAAACAATAAAAACGGGAAATCGCATAAATGAAAAGAAGCACTCAAATATTTAACGAGAGAAAAAAGAGTGGAAAGAAATCAACGTTTCCGCCACCATCTTCTTCTCCGTCTTTTACTTTCCGCAAATAATGCAAACAAATCGAATTACGGGAAAATAATTTCGACCACTTAACAGTATTTGCAAATTTTCCCATTCCTTTTGCATTACCTTTTATACAAGACCAAATTCACAGATAGATACCGTCGATTTCTCTCTTTCTCTCCCTTTCGCTCGCTCAGTTTTTCTGCAGATCCCCCTTTAGCTATTTATTTTAAATTTTTTAATTTAATAAAAGCTTCGATTAACTGCCCCGAATATACTCGTATACATTGGATGGAATGGAAAGACCTGGCGCGACGAGATAAAAGGCATTAGAAGAAATATAAGGAAATTTGCGTGTATTCGAAAAACGGGACGGTTGAGAAATGGGGAGAAGGAAACCTTTTGCGCCCTTTTTATTAATTCGAAATTATTAGACGTTCTCAACCAATAATACCCAACCATTTTAATTACAATTAATTTACCAGAAGTCCAATCGATTTGAATGTCTCGAATAATTTTGCCAATGCGAATAAATGAAAGAGAAACGGTGGACGACAAGCAATAACTTTTGGCACGCCAATGAATGGGAATTATTTACATAAAAGTTTATACTTCATGAAAAAATGTATTTCACAAAACTGACGGATTGTTTTTGTTAATGATGGCGTCACGAGATTAATTCGCAAGCAAAAATATATATAAAATTTTATTTTTATATGTCGCATTCTTTAACACTCGGCTACTCGTGTTGATGAATTGTTTTACGAGAAAAATATCATTTTCGTCTCCCTTTCAACTTTACGGCATTATTTCCTAATACATATTTAAACATTTCATTTCTTCAATCTTTTCTTGCGAAACCCATTTTGCACCGTCAAACGGCTCTTTGTTATTAATTAAAATTCAAGGAAAAGGGGTCGCATTAAGGGCAAGATATATATTGCACGTTGGAAAAAAAAACGGAAAGAAAAATAGAGAGAAGACGGAGAAGAAACAAAAAAGGAACCAGAATTCATCACATTCATAATTAGTTTAGGTGCTCGGTGTCGTTCCTTCGGGTATAGTGTTGTAGTGCCGAACAGGAGATCGAGGAATGGGCGAGGGGTATGTGTGTGTGTTCTTACGGGGTGGCCGGGCGTTGTACGAAACAGTTCCCAAAACTGCAAGGGTCTCTCGTCGAAAATGCGGGGGGGGGGGGGGGGGGGCGACCAACAACAACTAGCACGAAGGCGAGCAACTAAGCAAGCAGAAGGCGTATGTTTGTTTGGGGGGGCCCCAGCGAAATGAAGCATTCCTTTACGGCGACCCGGAGAGCTCGTAAAGTCCACTTTATGATGATAATTACCTCCGGCAGAGGACGAGACGCGCTCCCACCTCTCGACGATGAAGGAACGGGTCGGATGGACCGACGAGGAAGAGATACGCGAGTCTGTTACACGGATTCCGCAAAATAAAATAAAAAATAATAATAAAATGCAATTCCATCGTACGGTTTTTTAATTAAGACCGTTCGCCATCTACGTTTCGACGCACGCCTCCTTTCCAGGCCATTATATTAGTTCGGATTAAATTTTACTGCCCCGCAGTCAATGGGAGAGAAAAAAAGGAAATGGAAGGAGGACAAAAGGAAAAGAGAAACAGATTACAAGAGGGAGACGGAGAGAGAAAGGGCCGAAAAAAGGGAACGATTTTTAATCTCCTTTCGGAAAGATAAAGACTCCATACGAACGAATTCGTTTAGGGACACGATACCTGAATAAAAAAACGTAACGGAATTTCATTTTGTTATCATCATCGAAACAACACCAAGAGAGTGGATTTAAAAGACGTTTTTGTTTAATGTTGAGCCAACATAAGAGAGCGAAATGAAGAGAAGAAGCGCGACCGAATTTCCCGAGATTTAGCTGAAGTAATGTTCATCCAGGTTAACATGAAGCTAACGTAGTTTCCCCAAAGGTATCATAATGAGCACACACACACACACATAGAATCGCACAACCTTCAGGTTTTCTAATGTATGCAAATGTCCTGCTGCCCTCTTTTGCCCCCCGCTTCGTCTACTTATATTTATTTAAATCCTACGGGCGCACTTTATTGCAATTCAACTGGAAACTCTAATCGTTGAATTTAATTCGCGCATTTAATCGTACCCACAATACAAAAATAAAATTGAACTTTTCCTTCGTATGATTCGCTCTGGATTCATCAAATAGTTTCGAAATCTTTAATAGACGACATACGTTCAAATTACCGTTCGAAATATGTTTTTTCTGTCTTTTTCTTGTTGATAAAGCGGCATTAAAGTTTTAACGATACCGAAATAAAAGGCCGAGAATGCCAGCGGGGGAGGGGAAAGCGAATGTTTCTTCACTTATGAACGAAACCTAATGGACATCTAAGTAACAATCATTAGCGCTTTTACTAGAAAATTTCCATGGGACACATTTACCTTACGTGCGCACGTGTGCGTAAGTGTAAGTTTCCACTAACTACCCATATTTAAACGTTTCGACATTATATATTCCTTTAATAACACACACAGACTTAACATTAATTATTCAATCTTCTTTCAAGACATTAACGTCGATCGTGTCGCGTTCAATAACGAAAAAATCATTTGCGTCGCCCTTCCTCGCTTTACGTTCTCCATTCCAACGAAAGAAAAAGTCTGTAAAACAATCGGAAACCTGCGAAACAATCGAACGATTGGCGAAAATGGCAAAACGTTGTACTCGTCACTTTAGAAGCGACCAAACGAAACTTTGTCCACCTTGACCTATTGAAGCAACGTAAAAAAGTATTACGTAGACGACCAAACAGAAATCGAGCAACATCAACTGGTACCGAGATAAGCTTTTAGTTAGCGCTTGTCCATCGAAGGAATACGTCTAAGAAGAGGCCCTGCGGCATTATTACATCTGGATCGGTCCCGTGACCGTTGCTAACGTTATTTTCCATGTTACGATTTCGTGAGGGGCGCGCGGACAAAAAGAGGGACGAAACGAGACGGACGTTCGGACGACGGTACGTGGGCTGTCTTCGCTTTCGAACCGTTTCGATGGATGGATATAATGGGCCCATTTCCCGTGAGATATTTTACACGCGTTCACGAAAAAGGGATCCCGTGTTTGTCACGCAGGTCTGTCGTCGGTTATCCCGATCCCAAAAACGTCACATCTTGTACCGTATCAAGGAATTGGTTAATTCGAGACGAGAGGGAAAAAGTACATTAATTTCTGGTGGATGCGCCGGGGCAAAGTTCGACGCAGCACCTTTTGCCTTGTAATTTATAAACGTGGTCTATATTGTTCAAGTTTGAGGAGTTTCCATAATAAAAAATCTATTAATATCCATGTCTTAAGAACAATCGTAAAATAAATCAAGCGCGATAATAAAGACGAACAAAAGGGATGAGAAGAAGGATCAATTGGCAATAAATATAGACGAGAAGCGAGGGAAAAAACAAGAAAGAACGAACAATAGATAAAAGAGACGATAATAATGATAATAAATTAAATTCGCGAGGAGCCATTACGTTTTCGAGTCAGGTATGCGGAGCCAATTGAAATGTCACCTTAAGGAATCCGCTTGCGGCCGTACATTTGTGTGCAATAAGTTCGATTATATGGCCAATATATCCGATCTGTTTCGCACATAAATCCGCGAAAATGATAGCGTTCGAGTAGCGTTAAACTAAAACGAAACTTCGTACAATTTCCCGGGGAGAATTTCGTTTTGTTCGGATCGTGACCGCGCCTCGAGGTACACGCAATAGTCGAGCGGAAGAAATGGACTTTTTCGCTTTAACAAAAAGAGAACAGACACCGACGTATTGCGAGAGTTATTGCTTGGTCTTTATCCATCGATGCTTCTAGATGCGTTACGATTACCAAAGCTTGAAATATGACGGAGTTCCATTCGAGGCAATTATTTTGTTCGACGCTCCGTTTGCATGCGAATGCCCCGAAATGAGCGAGATTTGGGGCGCGTTACCGTGAATGTTACTATCGTTACACGACACACCAGAGAATAGACCTCCGGCAGGTTGTCCGACTGCTTTAAGGTGCGCACTCGGTCTCTCCTTCTAGCACACGAACCTAATCCGAACTACTCGCACATAAAACTTGGGCTCTTACGATTTTTATTACGTTTTATGATTATTTCACGTATTAGCGTTAATTTAAGAGGCTCCCTTATTTACCTTCTCCCTTTTTTTTGCTGCCGCTCAATCATCATATATCTCCCCAGAAAATATAATAAAGATATAACTTGGAAGCCACCGACAATTGCGTAATATGAATGTACGAGGATAAAGTTGAGACGTACTTTGATGGTTAATTATTAAACACATCTTTCTTTTATAAATTTTCTTAACAAAAATTATTATGTGAGAAATTATGAAATACCAAACAGAAAGATGCGAAAATAAAAACCGTATTAAACCCTTCGATAATTCGCAAAAACCAACAGACTTTTCCAGTTTCTGAAATAACCTGTACCTAAAATACATTTGAATGCAATACACGAGTTGTTTGCTGCTGTTGTTGTTCTTATGACGATGATGATAATGATACATCCAATCGAGTGGGGATTTTAGTTGGGAAATTCTCGTATCCTCCGACCCCATATATATACGGTTGGCAAGTTAAGTATAAGGTCGTCCACGTCCTTCCGTAGGAAGAAGAAATCGGCGAGCAAGAAGATGAAATGTAGGAGTAGCGAAACTCGGTTAAGACGCCTTTGCGGTCTCGCTAAACTTGGCTCAAAGAGGAGTTTTACGAAGACGTTGTTACCTGATCGTAATGCGAACCGCAACTCCTTTGCCGTCTTAGCTGCTAAGACGTGGGGACTTTTACTACGAATACGACCGTCGCACACACACAGCGAGACGGGGGAAGAGTTGCCGCGGACGTGCCAAACACACGTACATGCACACGTATATAATAAATACGTTCGGGGATGTGCGAGCGGCGAAGAAGGTCTGCTCCGTCCCCCCTTTGGATCCCGAAAACCCCTCTCCCTTTCCCGCCGTGGCCACCGCGGGCATTAACAAGTTTTCTTCGACTGACGACTTGCGATGACTTATTCAAATCCGCGTTTAGAATCGCAAAATAGTTTCGAATCTAATTCGCAAGGAACAAGACGTTGGGAGAGGAGAGAGAGAGAGAGAGAGAGAGAAAGATCGTTTATTATTTATTTCGTTAACACGATTATGCAGCGAAGACGTCGTATGTCTTTCGCGGATGATGATTGCGAAGGGAAAAAAGGGAAATAATTTGTTTCTCGTTTAGATACAAAGTATTGAAAAATAAAATCGTAAACTGGGAATTATGATGATAGGAAGATTGCGTATGGATGGATGTGGAATATAACAGTGGAAGCCCCCTAATAGTAGCTAATATAATATACATGAATCTTTATCCCTTCGATCTATTTATGATAATGCGCTTTTCATTTTATTTTCCTCCCTCGAAACGCAATAAAAAAGGAAATGTGACTCTAAAGAAAAGCACAAGACGTTTGTCCCTTTTTTTTTAGAGAAACAAACACTCGATGAAAATAAAGTGAATGAGGAAAAAAATCGGAGAGGAACAAAGAGGCACAAGGAGATTATTTTAATGTTAATGCAGTAATACCGCTGCTGGAAGTGAGCCATGAATATCGCGCTAATAATCACTTCATAACGATGCGAAGGAACGCCAAGAAAAAGGAAACAAAATAGTAGAAATAAAAAGGGAGGACGGCGCTTGTTCGTGACAAATGGAGCAAGAAGCGATTGCGAATAAAGATGCCGTTCGTTTTTATGGTCGCCATCAGAGAGGCACTTACATTGTCGTCGGCGAATTAATAAACGATAATCATCAAGTTTATCATTGCGTGAAATTAATTGATAATTATTTTCGTTGCGTTATTGTTTTTAAAACGAGCCCTAAGTATTCGCAAGTCACCGACCGCAATTTACTTCGGCGAATTTGAGGAGACGAGCGCGTAGCATAATTTGCGACAAAAGAAAATCATTAGAAGTAAATCTGAGGAACCATCGAAATGGAATTCCTCTGTCGAGTGTAGTAGTAATTGGCAAAAACCTAAATACGAAATAATTTCGCAATAAAGAATATGAAAATATTTTTATTTTCCAAATTCCAATCAGCACTTATAAAACGCGTGGACCTTTTAAAAACTTTCTACGGTGAGACGTTGCTTATTATCGGGAAAGGGAGGATTAAAACTTTGCGTTATCGTAAAATTAATGCAATCAATTAGAAAAAGTGATAATCCGCGATGGTGCGCAGTCACTGATTTAAAACAAACACGCGTACTTAAAACGTCTCCGCACTACGACGAAATAAATTTCTCTTGGCGGGGCCACCCGCAGAAAGGATTTCCTCCGGTTTTCTTTTTTCCCCGCTTTAACTAAAGGATAATATTAATCAAGTGCACTACCACTTACGTACCTACCACTCGTACAAAGTGTAAAAATGAATTGTTACGAAATTCGTTTAAGAAAGAAACGATGGCGCAAAGGGGCAAAGAGAAGAAGGCAAAAAGTGGCAGTCGAGGATAAAAGGTTGCCATTTTCTTAAAAGATATTTTAACGGGAACGAGTTTAACGGATAAAAAGAAAGGCGGAAAAGAGTTTCCTTTTTCTTTAAGAAAATACCTCCCCATTTAACGTACAATACTAAATCTAATTTATTACCGAGACGTACAGGCAAGGGTTGTACTACTAATAGCTTCGAGGGTGATCTCGCTAAGCTATATGCATGTTAAATTCACCTTAATGTAATCATGTCGATCCGCATCGTTGAAATTTAACATGTGTATGCAAGGGAATCTTACTGGATTATTTGCGCGCTTTTTCGCAGATAACGATTTTCTGCAAAACGATTCGATTCCTTTTTCCATCTCGAATAAATCTCCACATTGTTCCTCATCTTTGACTAATAATATCACATGCTGCAGCCCGAGTATGCCAACGAACAAGAGAAAGATGAAGACGTAGAAGTCTCCTTAAAGATTCCGTAGCGAGGGGCTATTCTCCCATTGTGCGACCAACAAGTATGAAGAGAAAGAGTGGAGTGGAGCATGGGTTTGGGTATGGCGATGATGATGGTGGTCGTAGAACTTCCGTAACCGTCCCTTTTCTTATGTACATACTCTGCATTGCAATAACAATTTTCAAAGGGTGCGTGGACCCGTTACGCATTTAATTTTACCTACTCCCGCCGCCGCCGCCGCCACTGCCGCGTAATACATTCGCAAACCCTTTTCCTACGGACTTATTATTATAAAGAAGATGAACGAGGATGGAAATATGGAATTTTCTATGAAACCGAGGGCGGAGGGGGGCGCGTTCGGGGGAATCGTTAAACTATTATTACTACCGCCATTGCGCCCCTCTAACGAATGTTTAAACATTAGAGATTTTTCCAAGTAGGTGGAAAGACCCTTTTCCATGTACATAAGGGCATTTCTATACCGACGTCTACTTCTGCTGTTACCGCTAAAGGTCATTCATTAATTACCAGCGAAAAAGGGTCTTCGATGCCATTACGCGATTCCGTGATGCGTCGAGACGCTTTAAAGCGTTGCGTCTCGAATTAGAATTTTCAGCCTGACACATGAATAAATACTCGCACATAAGACGCCCTTTTTTGCAGTTTGCTCTCTCTGAATTCATGGTGCGTCTTATATTAGGGAAAAATTGCAGATGGGCACTTTCCCTTGACGTTTTAATAAAACTATGCTAATTGTTGCTCTTGTAAAGAACAAGGAAATCTATATTTTATTGATGGACATTATTCCTATATATTTAAATTTAGTTTCATGATAGTCAAGTTTTTTACTTTTTCTCATTTATAACTAAGAAAAATTATGGTGCGTCTTATAATCGATGTCGCCTTATATTTTTGCGCACACGTTTTGTTGTCGTTTCGCAATTTTGACCGAACTGATAATTTTACATTCGGAACGACAAAATGCGTCTAAATTTTGCGAACCAATAGTTTTCTAAAAAAAGTTTAGATAAATCATTGAAATACAACAACAAAACCTTAGGATCACAATTAACAAATCATCCAAAACAACTGCCAGATTATTACCGAAAATTAAATGAAACTCATCTTTGTTTCTTTCAACTTCAAGTGGCAGTTTCGTGAAATTGCCTGGAAAATCTTTTAGAGTCCTCTCGGAAGAAAGTCGTTTTGGAGTGTTGAGAACCTCTTAAAATGAATTCGGATTACCGCAAGATCTGGACCACCAAAAAGAATTTATTTCTGTGTAAAGTGAAATGAAAATGAGGGGCGAACGTGTAGATTTCGATTTCGTTGAATTTTGACCGCAGGCAATGTCAGTAACAGTAACCCCACTCACGCAGACGTCAAAATATGCTAAGGATAAGAATTGCACAATTAGAAACGGACGGATATGTTGACGTGGCGATGATCAACCCGAAAATCTGCATTTGATATTCGTTAATTAACAATAAGGAACAATTTCGAAAATAAAAAAAAATCGATATTCGCTGTAAAGCGAACCATCGTTCTGCCGGTAATGAATTATTTTTGCAGCGTACGTAAATTAACTCGAGAACACGATAATGTACCGAGATTTTATTTTTAATGAAACGTCGAGAACTCGAGGAAACCCATAAAACGTTACGGAATCTCGGACATGTTTGCGAGTGGCAAAGGGGAGGAATGGGGCACCCCCGACGGAGTTCGTTTCACTTAATAATATAATGTTTAGTAAATTGCAGCGAGCGAAACGGATAAGAAGCGACGGAGGGCTGCGGGAGAATAAGAAAAACGGGACGAAGAAACCGTAAAGTACAAGCGGGCTAACCCCTTTTTCGCCAGCCACTTTTTAACTTATTAATTAATTAACAATCATGGGAGTCGGAAGGGCGGCGACCAGGCGCGAATAAGGGCCCCTTCGCCTCTCGATCTCTCGCGCTTTCCTTATCGCTCCCGTTCTATTGCACTCGCTTTGAAAGAAATTAAAATCGCGGACCGAAATTAACGTAATGAATTTCTGGCCCCGCCGCTTTCGGATATTCGTTAAATGATTGTGTCGACGTTCGACGATTCGCGCGAGCTGTTATTTCAAATAACAATTCTATTTTGGAGCCGTACCCGTGGCGGCGGCCCCCGATTTTCGTGCTCGCAAAACTTCCACTTTCCTATTATTAATAACATCTACGTAGATTGCGGATGTTACGTTCAACTATCGTCGGAAATTTATTTATAATAACGGAAGAGAGACGGAGAGCGAGCGAGAGGTCATAAAATAATACGTAATAATTTTAAAATTAGGGAATAACACGAGATTCCCTGACAAACTCTAATTAACGTTAAACGCTCCATAAATAGATTCTTCAGCGGGAAATGTTAATTAACAAAAACCAGAAACAGTCGAATTCAAAGAGAGCGAAGAAGAATTAAGCAATTTCTTGGTTTGTTATTAAAAAGAGAAGAAGAACGTCATCCTGTCGTAAATTGTGCTTGCTTGAGATGGAATAATCGAAAGAATTTCGCGTGGAATATGTTGTGAGTGACGTTATAACGAAACAAATGATGAGTTAAAGTTTTGACACGTCCTGTGTCATCTGCAACGACGAAGACCGATTTGCGTCGTAACGCCTCCACTAACGATTATCACGACCCATTACCTCCACTTTTCTCCAATACTTTGCCACAAACTCTCGTTTATCGTCGTCGCCGGTGTACATCATCCAAACATCTGCGATGGATTCTTTATTTCACTTTCATCATCATCATTGTTATCATTCCCTCATAATATAAACAGTGGCATAGATATTCAAACACTCTATGAATTGACGTTCACAAAATTTAGAAACGCCTGACAAATATCTTCGTTTCAGCACTATTAGAACGCATGAAACCAGCAAGTTTCATTTAGTTTTTTATTCAAAACAATTTGGATTGATTATCGTAAGAGGACAGAAAATTGCAAATTCTCAACAATTTAGCGAGTAGGATTTAAGGAAAATCGATGCAAGAGGTAAAATTACATAACGTATTAGTTGCTGTTGATTATTTCCTAATAAGACCGAAAATAATGAGAAGTTTTCAAAACACTATGAAGCACCAAAATTGCTTAAAAACAAATCAATTTCATATCTCTTTCGTAGATGACTGTGAACAAATACTGAATAACCCGAATAAAATTATGTTTGCATGTCTGCTCAGCACTGAACTTGGCATTCTGAAGCAAATGAGAGTTTAATTGATTCATGCCTTTTTATCCTAGAATATTGAATGATGCGATTAGCCCAAAGTATCTGATTGCTGATAACTTAAATACAAAATCAGATGCAACAATGAAGCCTTTATAAATGTTTTTTCTTCCAACACTAAGACAATTAGAAATCAATTGTTAAGGGGACATTAAACGCCAATTACTAATTTGCTAATTGCTGCTTTCATTTCCTGCTCGATTGGTGCCAACTCCGAGCATTGACTTCAGACGTTTAGCGAATTCTGATCGCCATTTGAAGGTGACGAAACAAAACAAAAAATAACTCCCTGACAATAATTAATTACTAAACTCATCCTCCACCGGCGAGGAAATTGAAATCTTAGTGAAGACGTGTTAAGTAAATTACAACAGATCCCACCTATAAAAGAGAAATAGGGTCACCAACGATTGTCGGATGCGATGAAAGACCGTGCGAGTGAAAGAGACGAAATTTCCATTTAATCACGACACGATCTCTGTGTGTGTGTGTGTGTGCGGGAGGAAGTCAAGTGGCCATTGTCGGGGCCTAGCGCACAAAGCCTCTATTTGTCACCAAAGCCACGACTTGCCCGATGAAGAGGGATGACGGATGAGGTTTCGTCCCGAAAAAGAAATGAAAACCCTTCTTCGCACTGCGAGAGACTAGATCCCGCACCCTGAACGAATCGTTGCTCTTGTTGGAATCGATTCGCAAAAAAAGGAAATTTTGGTATTAATAACCGTAAAAGTGCGGTTGGATAACAGAAAAACGACGGGGAACAAATGAGCATTAGAAACGGGGCGAAAGGCTTTGGGGGCAAAATGCAAAACTTTTAAAATTAAAGAAGTTGGACGTCGCTCGTCATTTGGAAATCGTTCGAAAACTAACGTTGGTTAGTGAGTGGAGATACGCATTTCCATTCTGCAAATTAGTAGCGAGAAGGAAGGAAGACTTTTGCAACAAAAAAAAAGACGAAAACGAGAGGAGCGAATTCTAATTAACAAATTGCCGCAAATTTATTTGTTTTCCCTTCTCCCGAACGAGCAAAAAAAACAGCGATGGAGAAATAAAATCCGAACACAACAACAACAATATAATAAAATGGAAAGGCATTCCTTTGTTTCGTTATGCTCGTACAAGCTTGGCCGTGGAAACGGGAACGGAGAATGAAGAGGGACCGGGAATATGGAAGAGGCGGCGAAACAAAAAACTAACGGATATAAGTGAGAGAAAATGGGAAAGCAACGGGAGAGGAAAGGAGAGGAGAAAAGCGCAGAAGGCAAAGACAAAACCTCACACGTTTTAACCTTATTAGTTATATACGAGAGCGATGGGGCACGGCGGATCAGAAGTACAAAAAGGGAATCAAATCTCTCGTTCTCTCCGCTCCGGTCGTCGTTCACGAGAGCAAAAACAAATCCCTGAATTTAATTAATGACGTTACCGAGAAGGAATGCTTTGTACCGGAGCCGGACTCGTTCGTTTTCGGTCTCTCGCTCGCTCGCTCCTTCGATATCGCGCTCCTTTTCTCAGAGCGGTCGCCGTATAATAGAACGACTTTGCCTTTGAAACCGTTTGTCTAAGCAATCAATTCAATTACACCGAAGAATGATTGCGGAACCGTTCATTTGACATTCCGCATACCTTCCACCATGTTTACGTTCGATGCGGTCAAGTGCTTTAACAATAAAGCGGTCGGAGGCTACCCCAATTTCAACGAGACGAAAACCATTTGATGAATTATCACATAATTCCCGCCGATTAAAAGTCTCTCCATTTGTTTTTTTTCCCTCTCGTTTTCGCGATTCCTTTCGAAATTTCTGACGCCAAGCGAACGGATCGGATCGCATTTCCACGGGGAAATGCGTGCAGAAACTGCCACTTGATTCACGAACGAATAATCACGTCATTTCGATGTCAGAACAAACGGTAATGACAATAACCGAATGGCAAAAGGAAAAGCCCGAGAAACGAAAATCACGTGTGGAAGTGTTCGTTTCGGTTTTCCCCTCGTGTTCTTCTATTTATTTATTTTATTTTTTTCTTTCTTCGTTTCACTTTGAGGGTCATACGGTTAATTTAGCCGGCGTAGATTGTCACCAGACACGCCACATTGCAATATCGTACACGGCGATGACAGCGAAAACGGCTTTCTTCACCGTTTCAAGACAATGGGATTACGTTATTAGTCAGTTACACGTACAACTTAATAACGGAGATTTCGGGGATTGTTCAATTTATTTCGGAAAAAACGCACGGTGCAAAGACACACGCAAATAGAAACGCACATCGACCAAAAAACAAGAACCAAAAGAATGTTTATTTTCAACGGTGAAATTGAGAATGTTTGCGAAAACGCAAAACTCTTTTGCATAAGCGCAAATTTGGGCAATTTATTAAAAAGCTATCGGAAAAAATTGACTTATCGACTCCAGTGTTTAATTCATGATAAAAATGCCATTTTCAAATTAATTCAATTATACACGTAAAAAACAGAAATATTAACTGCGCACCCGGCGCCTCCACCAAAAAACGATATTGCCAAATCATTTGGAAAATACGTTTCTTTCGCTACAAATAAAAGTCTTTCAGAATACTGTTATACCTTCAGCAGTTAATTACCATGAAAAAAATCACAAGGTACGTAGATGAACAAATTCAAGTTATCAAACCAAATTCGCACGTAAATGGCATTTAAACACAAGACATATCGTCCGTCGTCCAACGATCCCTTAGCAATGTAACAATTGCCAATTACAATCGCATGGAATTCGCACTAAACATTAACCAAGTTGCATGTCCCATTCTGCAGAGTACACGATCTCCGTTCCCTGATTAAATGCAGACAAACACGTGACCGCCGTATCGACACCTATTATTAAAAGGAGAATCGCTCCCTGCGAAATTGGCACGATCACGCTTTGTTGTCCGAATCCCATTAATTGGAACTGTTAACGACATAAAGTTACTCTAAACAAGGCGCACAAAAAAAAATTTGAATGGAAAGTTTGCAAATTCGATCGTCGTTTGTCTGCATACATTTTTTCAATTGCTTTACAACATGGTTATACACGTGCAAAGCGACATTTGGCCAGGTCCTATTTATTAAAATATAAATTTTGCCCGCCCTACAGAGCATGTGGATGGAAAAAGGTGGCTCGAAACTCCTTGGATCTCACTCGAAATCTCTCCAGTGTAAATTGCACACTAATTCCCACTGACTTATTACCATCGTCATCGTCGACGAACAACATACCTCTATCCGTACTTGGTACGAAATAGAGGCACTCGTGTCTTCAGCGAACCTTACATTTTCTACCGCCCTCAAGCGCGATGTTAACTAACTCTCTCTCTCTCTCTCTCGCTCTCACGCGGTCCTACACTTTGCATACTTTACAAGGCCTGAAACCTGGCCACTCTAACGAAGCAACGAACGAAACAGGCCCTCTTGTAGAAAACGCGATACCCGCATACATAAGAAGAGTCTAGATTAAATATTAAATATTAAAATCGACGATATCTCAATGTACGCGAACCTATTTCTAATTAAACTCAAGATGCAAAATCGTCGAATAATTCGCAGTAAACAACAGCGCGATGGCGAGACGAAGGAAAGAGTGGAAGCAGCGAAACGGCGTTAATAATGGGACGCGTTTTGGGGTAATGAATTAATTGGACCGAACGAGAAAAAAGAGATGCCAGGAGGAAGTTGAGGAAAAGAAACAACGGGAGACATTTATCATGGACCGAAACGGCGGAGGCGCGCTCTTCTAAGATGTATAAATCTTGAAATGTCCGCAGCAGCGTGTAAACAATAGAGGTGAAGAACCCGGGTTACACACCACCTAGACTCTAATAAATATCTTTGAATCTGTAATCTGGCACTTTGTCGTCGTAGTTCGACTTCCGCCCCGGCGTTTTCTCTCGCATTCCTCGCCCGTTACCTATTATTATTATTATCGTCATCAGCATCGTCATCCGTTCCGCGCTCATTCCTTACACACTTGCTAAAACTTTACAATGATTCAAAATACGGCGATCATCGGCATCGAAAGGTATGTGTGTGTACTAACCCTTTTGCCCGTTTAACTCGTGTAACCCTTACAAATGGGAACCCGATAGTAACTCGATTCTTGCTCCCGCTCTCATTCTCGATCTATCCCTTGTTATGCACAATCGTTTCATTATTATTAGCACGATTATCATCATTACAACTAGTACTCGGCTAATACTATTGCTAACTAATAGCTTCAGTAGTCAACGGTTACAAACAGAACGTTCCTACGTTCATTCCTCCACGTTCGACCAGAACACAACGATATTAACATTCCAACATCCTTATTACCAAACGCACAAATCTATGTATATAATGCACACACAGAAACAAACGTTACGGCCCTTTGTTGTTCAACGTCGAAATTTCAATTTTCTTCAATCGATTTCGCTTTGAAACCAATTGATATTTGTTTGTTAGCGTTAATCATCTAAAAACGTATGAGAAGATACGATTACAAAAGATTCAAACTTGAAGTAGATTGCATCTTTTTCAATTATAATATATGCGGAGATTATGCTCCACATTCAAATATATTGCTCCTTTGGGAAAATAATGTTGCTATCTTTATAAGAAATACCATCCCCATAACTGTGTTCAAATTGTTATGCTTTCGTATCAGACATCAAGCTATTGGAAACAAGATTTATCGACAATATGCCGCCTTAAAATAAGTCTAAAACCACAATTTTAATTGTTAATCGACAACAAGTATCAAACGCAATATAACGATAATGATTCAATAAAGGAATTGCACTTACCTTTTGCAGAAATGGTGAATAAACGATTCGTTGGTTTACATTCCAGTACAATTAGCAATCCATAGATAGTTATTTGGCACAATTAACGACAAACCGTAAAACAATGTGTATTTACAAAATTAGTTATGTGATCGTAATCAAAAAAATGTTGAATTATAACGATCCTATTGCAAATGATTTATTCGCGAAATGGCGTTTAAATTTTCAAGCGATTAACTATCATCGTACTCACAAACTGACGACAAAACCGAATCACATCAATAATTAGCCAAAGTCTGAAAGTAATTAGCGTTCACATAATGGAAGATCCTTGTAGTTTTATTAGACACGCTTTAATAATAATTAGAGTGCGATATTCGTAAACGGTTCATCGGTTCACTTGAAACGATATTTGCAAAGCAATAAAATGAAACCACCGCAGAAAAAGTTAAATGCATATTAACTAATGTAATTACGTACACCGAAATTAGGCTAATAAAATTCTCATCACGAAAACAACGAGTTACTACAATGCACCTGTTTTTGTTTTTTTCAATATTGTGTATAAATTAATTTCAAGCAATTGTTTTTTACTAAAATCTGTATACCAAAGACCGCTTCCGAAAATGTATCTATGGCGACATCTGCGAAGGAGTAGCGACACTACGAAGAATTACGTCTACAGAAAACTTTAACAAACGACAACTATCGAGGATTAGAAAATGTAATTTGTTGAATAAAAATTTTCTGATTGCCAAATGGATTAAAACGAAACTTAATAATAACAACTTTGATTGAAAAAAAAAGTAACTTGAGGCATGCAAACGCTTTAATTAACTTTTTTCGTTCGTTCGCGATTGTTCGGTTCACACTTGGTAAGACTTTTAAACGTGTATATCAACATTAGTATTTAGCGAATTGGCTAGCGTGCCAAATTAATTAAAAACTATTAAAATAACGAATTTCAATTAACGATAAACTTCCTCTAATCGATCATGTACAGGAAGTAATTGTTGAAAGAAAATACGATTATGATTTTAACAATGGACATACCTTTTTCAGGGTCGCGGTGGTACAATCAATTGCCTGCTGATGTTGCTGCTGATGCTGCTGCTGATGGTGATGATGATGATGATGTGCCATCGGTAATTTCCTCGGCCTAGACGTGGACGGCATATCCAGGAGATTCTCGATCGAATGACTCTGTCTCTTCTGTCTGCCTGCCATTTTTCACTGCAAGAAACAACGACAAATCTTCAAGTCTACGCCGTGATGGAGGTTTTAACTGTAAGCATAAAATCGATAACATATTATTACGAAAGTTCAGAAAGTAGTTTCGGGAAAAAGTTTTCGAAACAATGGGCTCGCTCTCGATACCCATAGCAAACAAAACTGAATACTTTATGTATTAGGAAGTACCCTCATTTCTTTATCCACACGACGCTGTTACTCTTTGTTTCGCTCTTTTGTTGTTGTCTATCTACTCGTTTTTTAGCTGCATTTTACTCCATTATAAATTAATATCCATTCTTTTTTAAATTCAACTCCGATTAATCGACTTAGACACGTACCGTTTCAGTTTCGTTCCGCATCAAATTATTTAGCGCGCCCGTTAACCAATCGTTTTCAATACAAAATTAGCGGAATTAAATTGACATTATTGATTTGCATCTCTCGACGTCGAGGAGAACGCAATCCGAATGCAATCGACTTGTGCGCTCGCAACAACAACGACGACGACGTTAAAAATTGGATCAGAAGCGAACAAAGGAACGTAATAAGAAAAGCGTATTATTGTACGAATGTAGAATTGCACAATTTGTACAATAAAATATCAAATTGACTTTTTAAATTCGCGTTTACGTATGCATGCAGGGAAATGGTAATGATCGGGAAAGTGAAAGAAAATGCGAGAGGGAGAGAGAGAGAGAGAGAGACGAAGAGCAGGAAAATGCCTCGCCGCCGTAGGTAAACACACAATGGTTATACGTATATACGTGTATAATAATATTGTGAGAAAGCTTTACTTTATGAGTGCGGGAAAAAGGAAAAACGGAGCAAGAAAATGTTAAGATGGTGGAAAAGTTTCCAAACTTTCGTATCCTTCTCGCTCCCTCGTTAATTCGCTCTCGCTCTGCCACCGCCATCGTCGACGTCGTCGTCATAGAATCCTCGACCATGTAGCGATGGCATTAGACTTAACAAAGTACAGTTTTTCTTTTCGATTTTGCAAAACATTATTCATGAATAATTTTAATTATTTCCGCGTTGTTCTTTACGAAACGTTTTTTTTTCCACACATTAGAGCACAAAAGTTTCGAAAAATAATTGGCTACAAATTAAGTGCGTTCTTTTTTCAAAGTCTGACATTTATAAAATCGATTTTAAGGAGCTATAAAATTATTTGAACTTGAGATACTAACTCGTGATCAATCACGAATCGAAGAATATATTTCGCTCGCTGCATCAAAAGGCGATAAGAAAAGGGAAAATCCGCGATATCGATTTCCTGAAAAAGCGCAGATTCTTGAGACCTACGTTCACTAATTAATGGTTGCTCTTTCTTTTGAGATGAATTCGCAACAATGTAAACAAACATTTTTTTCGCATAGAAGCGTGAATTGAAGTAATAGCGATTCGTTCACGTAAGAATCAGCGTTTCACAACTTATTTGGCAAACATTGTTTTTAATGAATTGCGAAATCAATAACGTTTGCTTGGCTTAAGAGAATTAACGAACGTATTTCTGCAACTGCAAATTGAGGAGATCTAATTTAACAATTTCCCTATATGTATTTTTATTAAATTTTCCTCGCTCTTTATTTTTATCAAATGCCTATAAATACCGTTTTACCGTTTTAATATACGTTTGCTGTATAAATCATTGCAATTTGTTTTAAATAAATGCAATGTAACAGGAAGAACGTGGAAAGTTGTTGTTGTTGTTGTTGTTGCAATTGAATTTGTCCTTTTCGTTATTTATTGATTTATTTACGTGCGTTATCTAAAAATTGTTGAAGGATTACGAATAATGAAATAAAAATGAAGCAAACAAATTAATTAACTGATTTCAATAAAACCAACCGGTTAATCAACGACAACTTATCCATGAATTTAGCACAAAAACGGCGTTTATTTTTGCAATCATTTAATTTATATTACTGAAACGAAAACAAAAACCAGAAGAAGTGTTTTCGTCGTGCAAAGAAAGCGAAAAGAAAACCATGGAGATTAAAAAAGGATGCGGGGGTGGAAAAAGGAAGAGGAAACTCGATTCGTTAACAACGACGGCACGAGGCACGCAAAAAAAATTAAATGAAAATAAAAAAAGAAAATAGAAACGACGAGAAGAGCGCGAGACCAGTGAAAGAGAAAAAGGGAAACGAGAGAGAAGACGGGAAAACTTTCCAAACAAAGTTTTCCACGAGTTTTTCCGATGGGTTTTAAGGGGATTTCCGTGGGCGGGCGAGGAAGGGCGGATGGGGGGTGGTTGGCGTGGCGGCACCGATCGTAAAAAGGGTGGCAAAGTTAACTGCAATAAAACCGAAAACGCGGATTCGCATTCACGTCTCCTTCTCTGTTGGCCGCGCATTTAACAGGTGGCAGCGACCGAGAAGGAGTGCGAATTATTTCTCTCTTGATTTTCGCCACCTCTCTCTTTTACATTCGCGTGATAATAATAACTTTAAGGCGAGAGAGATAAAAAGAGAGCTTTTTTTCTTTAATTAAACGCACGAAAAGTTGCGAAAGCACGCGGGCCAAATTACTTTTGTTCCATTCGATTATTTAATTTATTAGCAATTTATTTATTATTGAATTTTAAGTACATATTACAATAACAATTAAACTAGGTACGACAAGGAATCGATTGGAATTTGAAATTAAAACGAACGGCGAGGAGCGGAAGGCAATTGTTAATAACAATGAGTGTGCGAAGAAGAAAGTTATTGCTAATCTACATTTATGTAAACATAAACACACACACGTCAACGGCACACGACCTAACCTAACGCAAGCACAGCGTGAGAGAGAGAGAGAGAGAGTGAAAGCTCGCTCTCTCTCTCACTAAACAAAACTAAAGCGATAAAATACAGCCGAACTTTATAATCGAACGGGGAGGAAAAACGAATTAAAACGTAAAGAGACAAACCTTCAACAATCAAAGACCACCGCGTACGACCGGTTTGTGTTTATCGAGAGAAAAAATCGCATACGATCACTTAATTAAAGTAGTTCTTCTCGCCGTGCATACTTTGGAATAAGTTTTTGCAAGTTAGTTTTGTTGATGGGGGGGCAGGAAGAAACGGGGGTTGGTAAAAGTGTGCGTGTGAAAAAGTTTTCAGAATACCCGGACCCTCGCGAGCATGATCCAATATGGAAGTACTTATATAGTTATATAAAAGAGCGTCTCTGTTGCGCAGTCAGTGAACAAAATCAATAATCATCACTACCACCGGTCGGTCCCTCGTCTCTCGCTCGCTCTCTCAGTTTGTTGCGGATCGTTCTTGGCACGTACTTTTTCCTTTTCGCCGTTCCTGCTGCTGCTGCTGCTCACCACGACAATAACAACAGAGAAAGAAGTTTGTTAATTTCGTGCAAAATAAAGAAAACAACAACGACAAACTCGAATTGATTTCAACGCACAAAGTGACACGCACTGGCCGTAATTGCGATTAATTGTCGTCGAACGGCAACCGGTCGAAATTGGCACGGCAAGAACGCAAACAACTAATAAAAATACCGCTCGAAAAACTTGACGATCGCGATCGATCGAAGTTTCAACCCCCCATAATTTCGACCGTGCGTCGTCCCAATATTATTCCGCGCGATACGACCGTGTGTACATGTGATTTTAACACGCGCGCCCCGTATAACATACTTTGTTCGACAGCCGAACACGCCGTCCTCGCTCGCCGTTCGGGCGAAAACTTTGCGAAAACTTTTTTTCACGCGCAATAACGAATAGTAATAATAACGGCGACGACGAACGTCGGGCAGGCGACGCGGTCTACGAGAGAGGCACGGACGATGTTGATTACACGACGATTATTAATTTACGGGAAAGCGTAGAAAAGTAGCGTGCGTGTGAGAGAGAGAAAGAGAGCGAGCGGTACGATTCGAATCAAACTAACAAACTTTGCGAGTCTTTGAATCTATACGCGGGGACTTTAACGGAATCTCGTCCGTTAACGCTTACAATCTGCGACGTACCCCGACGGTCGGTGGTGGAAAGTAATCTGATTCTTCCCTTTTTTTTCTTTCGCTTCCTTCCTTTCGGTTGCCCTTCTTCCTCCCGCGTAGCCGTCTTTCTTGCTTAAACGTTAATCAAAACGAAAAAAAAAAAGAAAACGCGACGCAGAAGAGAAAAGATGACGACGCGGACGCTCGCTAACTTCAAGTTGGAAAAAAATCGTACGCAAAGTAGTACGAACTTTTCCTGTATATACATATAGCACACACACACGCGGACAAAATACATAACCGGAGAGTTAAACTTTGTTGTGCGGCGGCAGCGCAAGCGCCTCTTTCCGACTGAAATGCGAAAAGAGAAGAAAGAAAACAAAACCTGCGAGTTTACCGGCGATATTTATAAACGCGTTTATTGTGTCAGCTAAATTAAGATTAGAGTACCAACCTAATGCACGTACATAACTAATTTTATGCGGCCGCTTTCATTGTTAGCATACTCTCTCTCGCATTTACCATTTATATTATTGCTGCGATCGAATCGGACTGAATAAGACGTGCGAGAAGGACGTGCACTTCTGGCGGATGCGCCGCGATCGTTTAACTTTTCTCTCCTTTTAATCGTTTGCGTTTCCCTCGCTAATTGCCAATTTATTATCGTTCGGAATCGACCCTGAAGCCAATTCGAAATTTACACAATCAACGTATAAAGAACGATTGGCCGCATGAACAATGGCAAAGAGACGTAAGAAGAACAGAAGTGTCGTGGAATCTTTCAACAGGAGACTAGCGAAAGAAGAAAAAACGAGACGGAGAGAGAGAGAGAAATAAATCAATCCCGAGGATTCCGTTTGGATTTCTTTTTGCGCGTTTACTGCTGCCAATACTTTTTCACTTAAACGGCATAAAAGCGCCGCACAAAGGTATTAAATCAATAAACATTTTTCGTACGTTCCCTATGTAATGATAATTGCATAAAAAGGAAAGACGAAAATTTCGTCTGTTAAACTAACAATTTTATTGAATAAAAGTTACCTCTCCTTAATAACATTGCGATTTAATGATTCTTTAAAGTTTTCATTCCATAAGAAGCATTTATTTAGTATTAACACCTTCATCTTAAAACATTCTATTAAGCGTAAATTAGCCTTTAATTAGCAATTGATTAGTTTAAACCGATAGCGATTGTTAAGTGAATTAAAGGCGATAATTGACATTTTTTTTTCGCCAATTTATTATTCATTCCTAAACCGATTCCTATTTTCGTTCTTTTCTTCTAATCCAACAGTATCGATTATATCAAATAAAAGAAATCCGAACGGAGAATGAAGTGAGGCGATATTGAAGTCGAGAAAAAGGGAAAACAAATTGAAGGACTTTTCTTTATCCGGCATCTAAACGAATTGCGTACTTTCGTCAAAAAGTTTACATTCTCAAGTCCGTTTTGTTTCCGTTGCATGTAACTAATTATAGCGAAACGTTCAACATATTTTAATAAGCGTGGAATGTTTTAATTCTTGCCTTTTTTTCCGTTACGCCCCATAAGTTTTAAATTCTTTCGGAAACGAAATAATTGCGAATCGAAATTTTAAAACTTAAAGGAGTTTTATTTTCTGCTTTATTTTCTGTTATAAATGCAAGATTTGGTTGAGGAAACGCTAAAATTCGTTCATTCATTTTCGTTAAGTCATCCTAACAAAGATCGTCGTTCGAATGAAAAGGGGTCCTTCACACGTCATCAAACACCTTTAGGAAAAGTTGGATTCTAAAGTACGAATTTGTGTTGGAAATTAATAAATGAAATGAAAAGAGGATCCGGCGATGAAAAGTAACCGTTTTTCTTGCGGGTCCTCGTCGACTTTCGAACGTTTAATCTTGTCACGGTCGTTTTTTTTTTATAACAAAGGAAGCGTTAAAGGGTTCGAACGCTCTAGACACTTTGTAATTACATTCCTTAATGCTAATACACAGTTTGTGTCCGTTGGAACGATAATTGCCTTGAATTCCTCACATCCACCATCGAAAGGCGCTTTAAGGAATTCAGTCTTAAAGTTGCATGCGGTATTTTCTATTGACGTTCTGCATTCTCCAATTTTAACTCAACATAAAAAAATGCGATAATAAAATACATGTTAGTTTGTCATTCGTACATTGACGGAATTCGTTTAGAAATGGGGAGATAATTTCTAATGGTGCGCGATTAATGATTTGAGAATTTTGTCGATTCATTCGCAGTATTAAATTTTGAAATAGGGAAATGAAATTAATGAGAACGTCATTCTTTGTCAATAACTTCAATGAAATAGGCACAGAATTGCTTTTAATCAATTTATTTTAGTCGAGATAGTTTGAGAACCAACACATAATTTCTTATTAATTAAATCATTGATAAATATTATTTACAAAAACTTATACCTACTAATTGTCACATAATGATTTGAAATATGCGCAATTTAACGAATGGTGTAACTTAAATAAATGAAGAAGAATAAAAACCAAAACACTATTAGCTAACGGTATACATTAATAATGCACTACCAATAAAAACCTCTCGGATGATTATATTGCTCTGTCTGTTTTGTATTTGTTGCTGTAAAGAAATGAAATAGGAAAAAAATTGCAGAGCATAATAGACCACGATCAGTTTTACAAATAGAAAAGATTTTTACATTTATAAAAATAACAAAAAACTTCAAAAATTTAACAATCTAACATTACTC
The DNA here is from genome assembly GCA_963695495.1 of Hololepta plana. Taxonomy (NCBI): domain Eukaryota; kingdom Metazoa; phylum Arthropoda; class Insecta; order Coleoptera; family Histeridae; genus Hololepta; species Hololepta plana. The sequence continues at coordinate 12,948,330 of OY968832.1, read as the reverse complement.
CCTTTTTACATAAATTACATATTCAAAAATCTCTGTAATAATTGAGATATTTCTTCAAGATGGTCGGTAAAGGTAATTCTTGAATCTTATCTTGCATGTGAGCCGTATAGGGACTTGCGACGACGATCGGATCGTCCGTTTCCATCGCCGCGGCCGCTTCTTCCGCCGCTTCCTCTTCCTCCATCTCGTCGCTATCGCTCGACGTGAACGAATACAAACGACGAAGATTGGTTCGGAAGCGTCTACACTTCGATCTTAATTTGGACTGTTTCGATAATCTCTTTTGACGTTTGTTTTGGCCATCGTTACTGCTCGAACTGCTGCCGCTGTCCAGATCCATTTGCTCGTGATCGGACGATTCGGAACTTATGCTAGTGTCCTTTTCAATTATGTCCTCACCCAAACCGCTATCGAATTTCTCGCAATTCGTCGCACGCTCACTGGCTTGATTGCCTTGCGAACTACTTGCGCTTTCGCCGTTAGCGGGAACGTCGCCTCCGTTCTTCTTCAAATTTGAATTGACTTCGGCTTCGCTTGTACTAGTTCTTCGCTCCTCTTGTTCCGGATTATTCGATCTATCTTCGCCATCTCTATGAAAATCTTCCATCCCTTGTAAGACGTTCACAACGAAACCTTCGATCGCGTTCACGGTTCCCGCATCAATGTTTCCCGCATTCTGTTCAGCTTCGGATAAATACTCGGCCTCGCTCTCGGAATTCGACGAGAAGAAATTGGGCCGCTGATCATTAATTTCATCGCCACGGTTTTCGTTTGGCTCGATACGGTCACCCTCATTGGCTCTTCTATGTACATAGACGAAATGATCCATCACAATGTCAAGGATATTTACATTATCGTATCTCCTATTCGACAATCCTAATTGAGCCGTGGAAATATTACTTAAACTTAAATTGTCTTTATCTCTATTTTTCGAACGCTTTGAGCATCTTGACTTAGTCTTAAAGTGTGGATATTGTTTGTCTATCACAGTGCGCAGAATGTTTCGGATTTTCGAGCGACACAATGATTGTAAATTTTCTGGTTCAATGTCAACTGAAATAAAATACCGTAAATCAAAACCAAGTTATCATACATATTACTCATACATACACAACTCGACAGACTCATGTTTCCCTTTGACAGGCATGATTAGAGTTGAGAAAGAGACAGGCAATATAGCATTCACCTCCCAACTTGCTTCTGAAGTGCGTTTTATTTGTAGCAATTGATCATTTAATGGTATCACTAATATCCCATTGATACGTAATAAGTTTTTCATATAGCTCATAAAGACTTCTGGACATGCAGCACCACAATATACTCTATCATATTGCTGGTCACTTGTAAGGCACAAACAATTTCCTAAAAATGTTTCACCAAAATATTATCAACATAGTTTCAATTACCTGTTTCTGAGGACCTTGTTTAAATTTTGGTTCACAAAAATCATATTCATCAATAGCACCAGAATATTTCTTGAAATCCTCCAACTTCTTGTTGGCATATTCTATGACATCCTCATAAATTTCAATGCCATGATTAATACCACGGCTGCCCAATATTAAGCCAACCATTGTACTTAAATAACCAGTACCAGAACCTAAATTTAAGAAACTCAATCCAGGTTCCAGGCACAATCTCTCCATGACGCCACTATAAATGCATGGGGCTGACAGGTGAAAGTGCCCATTTTTCCATGCCAGATCTTTGTATGCCGTGTATCTGGCCTGAGGTAGAAAATACTCTGCCCGATCGACAGTTCGGAATGCTCTTTCCACCGTCGACGTTCTTATATATTCGGCATCGCGTAAATTATCAATGAGACTATCGTTATCGTAACCAGAACTTACAGCACCACCCATTCTAAATGACAATATCAAAATCTGCAAGCGAACAAGATTGTTATTAGTATTTTAATGGAATCGTCAACAAAATGGAGCAGATTCTGAAGCTACGCTTTCGAGAAAAAAAAATAACATAATAGATTATATGACGTTATTTTAGAACGTACGCAATACGTTCATCGTAGCAAAGACGTTTCTCTATCTTACTTACTTCTTCCACAACATCAATCCACAATTATTTCACTCGAACGTTTAGACACGCTCTTGAACGTTTGCAAATTTCAATAATTAGACCGCAAAGTATTAATGTAACCAGATATAAACACAAACCAAAGACGAACGTCAAATACTTGAAGCGAGATGAAGTTAGTTTATTTTCTTTTGCACTCGATATGCTTCCCGATTGGCCAGTTTGACTGAAAGCAGCTGTTTTTTGCTTTCTTCCTGTTTCCAATTCAAGCACATGCGCTCGTTGATATTATTAAAGTAATGCACAAAATTTAATTTTTGAATTGTGGCAATTTTTTTTTGCAGGAAATGGTTCATATTATTTTATCAAATATTTTCACATTGATAGGGAATTTTTTAGATTTATTATTATTTACAAAAAATAAGTGCGTGCATTGTTACTTGATAATCATAATATTTAGAAATTATGTCATGATAATATTTCAAATAGAATTAAAATTACAACAATAAATACTTGTTCCTATATGAGTCATATCGCTTCTGGAATATTTCGAATTTTTTAATTTCTGTCAATCGTATGTTTGATAATTTGCGGCGCAACAATATAACTGCGCTTTTCTACAATAATGGTTTCCCCTAGCAATGCATTATATCTTTATAATTACTTTGGTAGCACTGATATATTTAAATAATCTTCTTTTCAACATCAGTTTATTAATTAATAATATTTATAAAACAAGACAGCAAATATAATATATAAACTCGACACATCTGAAATTCGGTGATAACTGCCAAAGTACGTCTTAAGGAGCAATATGAAACAATATGAAATGCCGAAAGTATAATTAAAATGCTGTCAAGCAAGATGATTTAGATAGGATTGGAAGGATAAAATTGTTATTAGCAGCAACTGAAAATACGTTCGCAGTTCCTTGCAACGCATGCGTTCGCATGGTGAAAGTTTTTAAATTTCAAATTCCGAGTTCCTTACAACAGCATAATAAAACCCAATGTCCTTAAAAATGTAAGGCTCTATACCTGCAACTGATATCTCGATTAACTCAATTTTTGAATGAATATTGAGCGAGCTCTTACTTCTGAACAATGGTTAAAAGACATTTTGTACATGATTAACGATTTGTTCACTCTCTCAGTATCATAACTAGCAGATTCGTTTACATGTTTTGGCACTCCCTTTTTTTTGCAAAACTCAATCATTATTAACAACGAGGTATAACTCGAACAAACGTTGAACATAAAATGAAATGAAGTTGGTTTTGTTGTGTTCGACTCGTTTCTTTCATTGTTAAGTTAACTGAAGCCAGCTGATTTTTATTTTCACTTACTATTTTAATCCCGTACACATGCGCTCATCAATTTGATTACATTTGCCATACACAAAAGGTAAGAAATTGCTTAATTTTCTTGATATATTACTCACATTTTGCTAATGAGAAACTGAAATTAATACAGATTAACACATTTGACTAAAACGAGCCCTTGCACGTGTTATTTAAGTCATAAGAAACGCATTAGTATTACATTACTTGGATAAAGATCGTTTTAAACTGTTTGCTATTTGATGAATACGATTGCTGCAACTTCTGCAATTCAAATAATTCGATTTTAATTTCCTTTATCGAGCTAATGATGTGATTATTAAAAATAACAGATCGTTATTGGGATTTGCGTGTTTCTCAATTCACACTTTTTAAATTTGGCGCAACTGTGCGGCCTTGTTCAATATTAAAAGAAAGCGATTCGCCAGGAAGGAAACGCGTTTTGAATAGATCGATTTTGTTTACATACAAACCTGATTTTTATAATAAATGCATAAAGTCTCGAAGAAAACGCATATAGCAATTAAAATTCAAACGAAAGTACGAAACGGATGTCGAATTTTGCCATTAATATGGCTGATTGTTTGAAACATTGCAGGATGGAAGATTAGAAGATGACGTACGCCACGCTTGAAGTCCTTTCCTCCATCCTAATTGTAATCAATGCATTGTGGCGTTTGTAAATATTGCAATTTCGTATGGAGATAGTTGATAAGAAATCAATAATCGGAAGGAAGCCTCTTTGGCAAATCTAAATTAAATCACGGTTAATTCATTGTTAGTGATACTTACGATATTTGCTTTTCATGTTATGTAACGTGTCTTTGCCCTTCTTATAAAAAAGAATATAATGAGCTTGAAAAAAGTTACTTGTTCTTCTTCTTTCACACATACAAATAGATTGACGAAGATTGTAAATATTAGATGAATAATAAACGAGTTTTCAAGCGGGCATTCGTTAGGTAAAATATTAACTGTACGTAAAGTAATAATCTAACGTTTAAATTAATCACAATGATGATGGTTCTACTAGTTTAGTTAGATAAACTCTGTTTGTGTGTAATTTGTAACGATAAAATGTGTGTGCATTTCTGTATAGTTTAATCTATTGATATAAATGTAAACTCTAAATGGTATACATAAATAGCTTTTAATTGATATACACGTTATATTTCGAGATTGATTGCACATTTTAATTAACATATAGGCAAATTGTAGATTCATTTCGAAAAAAAAAATTGTGTGAGACACCATCGCGTTCACACAAGCGTGCTGAGTTTTAAAATCCGAGACGATTTCTTTGCTGGAAATGAAGATTAACGTGTCGGATTTCTAAATCGATTACCAACGTTTATTGTGGCGAATTCGATAATGAATTAATTAAACCGTTAAATCTCTCCTCGTAATTGATATAAGTATAAATTTTAATTAAAAATAATAAAGCGCGAAAAATATATAATACAATCAGCCATTTGGTTGCCTATTTTATTCCTTTCCCTTGTTACTCCTCGCCCAGAAGCGCATGTCCAACATATACGAGAAATGTATTTCACGATTTTGTGTATTATACTTAGTTTTTGGTGCTGTTAAATGATTTTATTAATTTGCATGTAATCTTAATAATTCGCGTGTGTTAATGAGCAGGTAAATGTGAATTTGAAAAAAATCTTTCTGCTCCGCATTTAGAGCCTTAGCACGTAGTACGGATAATAACGATATGTATTGAACGTTTAGAATTTTATTTTAAACTTTACCAAATTCATATAATAATTTCTGAATCACAACCGTCAAAGCGAGGACTCCGAAACGTTTCGATTAAATTCATTTTTTTCAATTTCAATTCATCTACTTAACTCTCTTACGCACCTATTTTCTAATTCTTCGTTCTTCACGTTACAAATATTAATTAATGTTTATGTAGCATACTCTCCTATGCGTTTACAATACTTAAATCCATCATAATAAAGAATTTCTACATGTTAATCTGTTAACTTTTTTTTTGTTCATTTGGCAGAGTGGCGACTTCTTTATTGTTTTATTACACTTATATTACATAAATGATTTTTTTTATTGATACATTAATGTGATTAATATTTTTTTGTTACAGAAATGGATGCATCCATTGCGAAAACAATATCAATAGATTTAACTGATGATGACACAGTGAATGAAGCAAATACTTTGAACAGTGAATCGAATGCAAACAATGATTTGAGCAATGATAATGATCTTGGCATCACGACAGAGGTTATAGAAGGCTCATCACTTCCAGCACAATTACCAGCTGCACCTGTAGTCCAATCTATACAAGCTAAATCGCATGTTGTACCTGCTGTGTACGTGCAAATACCAACAACTGGATGTAAAACTGCAACAAGTAATGTTATCTTAAAAAAAGTACAATCGCCATTGACCAAATTAAATAGCAAAGATTTCGATCTTCCTCCAGGTATAACGTTGCCACAAACGCCGAATATTTTAAATAAACCGCAGGTCGTTATACAGAAACCATTAGCGAACATCCAAGCGATACCAGTCGTGCCGGTTGCCGTGTCGTCGAGTAGCGTGGCGAAAAATACGGTGGCATATTTAACGATGCTACAGCCGATGGCAAAAACCAACGATATCGCCAATCGGTCGCATTTGAATTCCGCGAGCAAACCGAAATCGGAAAACGTCCACATTCTACCGAAAATGAGCACGAACACGAGTAATTCGCAACAATTCGTTCTGACGCCGATGCCGAAAATCGCCGGCATGACGACGGCCACGACGAATTGCGTACAATCGAAAATCACGCTGATGCCATTGTCGTTATCTAATAGCATGAATAACGCGACCGGACCAGCTAAAAAGTTTATAAACGTCAAATTAACCGATGGTCAATCGCCGCAAACCGATAATAACAACAGAACGATAACTGTAATGTGCGACAGCACTGCACAGGACACAGAAGAATTGAGCGAGAAAAGTGCGGAAGAGAAGAGCGACGACGACAACAACAAGACGTTGATGTGTAACGAAGTGATCAATTTAGATAGTCCCGCGAAGAAATCGATCGACATCGAAGACAAATCCTATCAGTTGTCGATCGTGGAGGATTCGAACAATTCGATCGGCGACGCGAACAATTACGCGACGAACAAATCCGAGGAGGGCGAGAAAGTGGTGCGACAAGAGACGCAGGCGAAGGAATCGTCGCAAAAGTACCCGAAACACGGCATATCGATATTGAAAAAGCCGTTTGTCGCGAACGATCGTAAAGTTGAGCAACCGAAGAGTAGTTTAATCATAAGTCCGGTACCTAATGTAATAACGACCATTTCAGATGCGAACACGAAAGAAGTGAAAATCACGACGAGCACGAATTTCGATAACGACGAACCGGTCATTATAACGCCGACGTTACCGTATCATCGGCCGCAAAAGGGCGAACGTCGACGGAAGTCGCAGTTCGCGTACAGGAAAGATTACGACGAGATCGAGGTGACGTCCACCGTCGATTGGGACGGTAAACAGACGAAGTTCGAAGAGAACGACGTCACCCTGACTAAACTAGACGACGATTGCGGCGAGACGGCCGTCGGCGACGAGGAGAAACGGCACTTGGACGATCTCGTCGAAATCGAAGTGATAAAAGAAACGATGGACATTAACATGAACGACGACAACGATGCAGCGAAGATGTTAACGTGGGACGACGACATCGGCACGTTACCGGGCAGCGATTTAAAGTTTCACGTCAACGAGTTCGGTTTGCTCGAATATTTAACAAAGGACGATTATAAGAAACTGCTGGAGAAAAGGGCCTCGTGCAATGCGAAAGAGAAGGACAAAGGAAAGAGCGAAATCGAGTATCAGTGCATAGCGTGCGGTTGTTATGGCCAATTGTCCGAGTTTATCAATACGAAATATTGTAGCAACGATTGTCAGGAGACGTACGAGAAAAACAAGGAGAAAGAGAACAAATTGAAGAAGAAGAAAAAGACGTACTATAAGAAGAGCGAAAACAACATGGTGAACAAGGATAGGGAGTCGACGCCGAGCGAGGAGGAGAACACGTCGAACGAGAACTCGCAGGATAAGTTCATTTATCCGTGGAACTGCAAGAAGGGTTTCTCGTGGGCCAAATACCTCGAGCACATCAAGGCGAAGTCGGCGCCCGTCAAACTGTTCAAAGATGCGTTTCCCTATTCGCGAAACGGTTTCCGGCCGGGGATGAAACTGGAAGGCGTCGATCCGCAGCATCCGTCCTGTTTCTGCGTCCTGACCGTCGTCGAAGTGATCGGGTACAGATTGCGATTGCACTTCGACGGTTTCTCGGACAACTACGATTTCTGGTTGAACGCAGACAGTATGGACATTTTTCCGGCCGGTTGGTGCGAAAAGTACCATCACACGTTGCAAGCGCCGAGAGGTCTCGAGATGGACGAATTCAATTGGACCAATTACTTGAAACAAACCAAGTCGACAGCCGCGCCGAAGCATTTATTTTCGAATAGGGCTGGAAATGTAAGTGTAAATTGTTAATCTTCGCGTTGAATGAACGTAACTAATGATTAGGTAACACTTTTTCAGTCCATATGCCCGAATGGATTCAGAGTGGGCATGAAGTTAGAGGCAGTGGACAGGAAGAACACATCTTTAATATGTGTAGCAACAGTTTCTGACATGATGGATAACAGGATATTGGTCCATTTTGATAGCTGGGATGATATCTACGATTACTGGGCAGATCCATCATCACCATACATCCATTACGTTGGCTGGTGTGATCAATATGGTCACAATTTGACGCCACCAAATGGTAATCATTTAACACTTGATCAGCAACAATTATTAGTCAGAGGTATTTGGAGACAGGCTAATTTTATTTCTCTCCCTTTGGCATAACACTAAAACGCAAGTTTTTGGTACTAATAACATGAAAAAAGAATCAACAAGACATTCCTTCTTCAAGAACCTCCATTGGATTTTATAATTGGATGCAAACCGATAACGAAATTATTAATTTTAGGTTACCCGGAACCGGAGACGTTCACTTGGGAAAAGTACTTGAAAGAGGCGAAAGCCGTCGCAGCTCCTGTTCGAGCGTTTAAACAGCGACCGGCGAACGGTTTCAAGAAAGGGATGCGATTGGAATGCGTCGATAAGCGAGTGCCTAAACTGATTAGGGCCGCGACCGTGGATGATGTGCGCGACCATCAGATTCGGATATCGTTCGACGGTTGGCCCGATAGGTACAGTTATTGGGTGGACGATGATAGTCCCGACATTCATCCGGTGACCTGGTGCCAAAAGACCGGTCATCCATTGGAGCCGCCATTGAGTATGTTCAACTTGTTAAACTTTCCCCGTTAAATTGGTTTATTAAAAGTGAACTCAATTTTAGCTCCGGACGATGTCTACGACTTTCTGGAATGTCCTACCGTCGGTTGTCGTGGAATCGGCCACGTTAAAGGACCCAAACTGCGAACACATTCTATTCAAAAGTACTGCCCGTATGCCGATGAGAACATAGATGTGGATAAGATATTGCCCGATAGATTATTAAGTCCGGATAGGCACGTTGAATCGGCCGTACCTGTTCAGAGAGAACCGAAGGATAAGTTATCGTGAGTTGATCTAAACCGTCATTAACAGCCGTCCGGCATTTGATTGATTTAATTCGTTTCGCAGGAAAACTTACAATTGCAAGAAACCAACCCGTATCGGACCGGGTCGCCCGCCAAAATTTCCGAAATTGGAGCGAATGAACAGTAACAATATGCAAAATTGCGATTGGAATTTGGATGACGACAAAGTGGTCTTAAAGAGAAAGTATAAGAAAATTAAATCCGAGTCCCCGGAACCGCGAAAACCATCTCCTGGCACGCTGTTGTTCACAAACGGTTATACGAACGTCGAACAGCAGCAAGCGTGGGAGAAGCATTCGAAGTATTTAGTTGATTACATCAAGAACGAAACGGATCCACGTTATTGGAACGAGGACGAAGTAGTCGAATTTGTCACGTCTTTGCCCAGTTGCAGAGAGCACGGTGAATTATTTACGAAGCACAACATCGACGGCGAATCGCTTTTAATGCTGTCGCAAACCGATTTAGTGGACATCTTAAAGATTAAATTAGGTCCAGCCATTAAGTTATACAATTGTATCATATTGTTAAGGCAAACTGCTACTAAAGGCTACTCGTAATAACAGTAATACCTATTTTATGTTATTATGTTTATTATGTAAATACCATTCGAAGTTACACTTAAGAATCTATTCATTTATTGTGATGCCTATTTCAGATCAGTTTTTTTAAATTAATATTAAAACAATTATTCCGATCATGATAAAATTTTATTTAGATATATACACATAATTTAATTGTAAATAGTAGTTAAATAAGTTAAATATTGTAAAAAGATTCACCACATAATTATTAATAAACATATCTTTCGTAATTATACTTACCTTGGTATATAAGTTCCGCACAGTTTTTACTTTATTTTGTTTATGTGTAGAACAGTAATAGACAACGTTTTTAATGTCTTGTTTATTTGGAAGACATTTCTTGTTATTAAAACCAGTATAAATCGATTGAGTATGAATACAATTATTTTAGTACAGTATACATAGACCATATTGCATGATAGTAATAAGCAAAATGTTTTCTATTTTACAAGCTGGACTTGAACATTTTTTTCTCTTTTATTCGTGAGGACATTATAATACAAGGAAAGACTATGAAATGTTTGCATCTAATCTTTAATTTAGAAAAAAATCTTATTTCATTTTTATTTATAAGAGTTTAATTTTCCATAGTAACTGGTTAACGAGGCAAAATCATATATGCATAGAAATACAATCTTGCGAATCTTCCAATTTCGAAATTAACCATCAATCTAAAAACTGTTCATTTTTTATTTTGTGTAATAGTTATTATCCAGAAAGGTTTTAATTCAAATAGACCTCTCATTTTAAAAAAAATGTTACTTCTATTTGTCTTCATCTTTCGAAAATACAAGTAGAACACATTTGATTGCATGATTTTCTTAATATCTCTTCCATAATTTCCTTTTGCTCTCCTCTCCTTCGATAAAACTATATAAAATACATATGTGGTCGATCAATTTCATTTTAATGCTTAATATTTTTTATCATTTCCTTAATAATATGACTAAAAATTAATTTAATAATAATAATAGAAATTCAACAAAATGAAACAATGATGTGATTTTTTTAACGTATATATATAGTATGTATAAAAAAATTAATGAATTTGTTGACATACAATTAATTAAAAAATATCAGAATTACTTTTACTACATTTTTTTAACAAGAACACCAAAAGTGCCAATAACGCACTATTCAGTGATGTATCATTCATTATCATTAATATTATTATTTTAATAATATATTATAATTATTAATTATCATCTAATTTAAATAAAATGAAAACTAACACTTCTATGTTTGTTTCTTCCTTCTCTCATCTATGTACAAAGTTAGTTCAATGTCTCTTTCGCTTCTTCAATTTTCCTTCTTGTTTAAAATTATTTCAATATAATTCAAGGTGCTTGAATTTAAATTTCATCTCTCTGTATTGTTTCCTATTTTTTTCTGACTTCCAATATATATAAATACTCTTTCATCTCTCTTCAGGTTTGAAACGATATTACACCTACTATTTATAATAATATATAATTATCATTTTCATTTCATTAATTTTTCATCATTTTAAACAACTCTGTGTAATAAAAAAATCACGTATGTACAAAACAATTACAATCACAAATTTAGACAAGAACTGTATAAATTTGTCAGGTTTCATCAAAACCTGAGCTGAACAAGCGAAAATGGGAAACTTGATTACTACGGCTATGCCCATCACAGTAGTTAGCTTTTTCATTTCGTCTAATTCGCCTTGCAATTGTCAAGGCCTATGGAATCTGCAACACAAAGGAAAGGATTCATCAATCAATCAATCAAATCATTCACAACGAAAAAGTCTGCATCAGTATTCAGTGTTACCAATTTAAATTCAGCAATCGAATTGATTGCGCGGTATCACGAATGATAAGATTACCTGGTCAAATGTTTGCTATCTTCGTGAACGGCCATCTCTGAGCTTTTAAATTCGTTTAACTCCTTCCTAATGGCAGCTTTGTCTTTCGGCGTCAATCGAGTCCACGGCTTATCCGCACGTCTATCGTAATCGTGCGCCTGTGTCACCTCGATGTAATCGTTGAACCGTATGATCTTCTTCTCCTTCAACTCCTCCACCGTCGGTCTGAAACTCAATTTACGCAGCAGAAACCGTTTCTTCTCCTCTTTCTGTTTCTTCTCTTCTGCCGGCGTTTGCGCTAAAAAAAATAAATAATTTCACTAATTCAATTCCTACGAGCGTTTCGATTTACGCACTTTTCAAAATGTTTCTTTCCACTAGCTCTTCCGGCGTCGGACGCATACTGAGCCTCCGGATTAATCGAGCGCCGATCGCCTCCTTCGACTCTTGCCGTTCGTTCTCCGATTGCAATTGCAAGATGTTCCGATTGATCAGTTCCTGTCGGTCGGGCCTCAACGATAGCTTCAACGAGAGACTCTCCTTCCGCGCGATTTTCAACGCCATGCGATTCTCCTCGGACGCCGAACAATCGTCGTCGCGATACAAGACCGGACCGTCGCTCGTGTCGCTGTCGTCCTCCCGGATCACGTACGGTCTCGCGTTCTCCTTGTTCTCCATCGTGCACGGCAATCCGATACCGAATTTACCAGGTTTTCCACTACAACAGGCGAACAAGTTAATAACAATCGTGAATTTCGGAAGTTTACGATAGAGTTTCTTTCGTCTTTTTAGCTTCTTCGACAGCAATTTCGATATTTACCAAATTCGGATGCGAGGCCGTAACGGCGGCCTCCTTCGGTAAGCAAGAAAGAAATCGATAGAGTGATCGACGATTTCGCAACGGGACTTCGACGGTCGGGACAAAATTAATCGGTTCGATACGTACTTGAACGTGACGTTGTGCTCGCTCTGCCGCATCCCCAGCGGTCGGCTCTCCTGCGTCGGCGTGCCCTGCGGCGTCCCCGAGCCGCCGCCCCCGCCGCTCCCTTTCTTCTTCAGCGCCGACTTCAGCGGCATCGCGTTGAACTTCGGCTCCTTCGCCGGGATCTCGTCGACGCGCGACGTGTCGATGTTCGGATCGGGCTGCGGCATTCTGTATATACAATCGTCGTCGTCGTCGTCGCCGCCGTCGCCCTCTTGGTCGCCGTCCTCTTGGTCTAAAAAACGAATGCGAATTGTTAATGAAAAGCAAAAAACGTGCGGCGACTCTGCGAGCGTATATACCGACCATCGTAATCGTAATCGCCGATTTGAGCGGGCACGGGCGACTGCCGATGCGGAACGGGACTCGGCGAGCTGAACATCGGCGGCGGCGGTATCGGGCCGATCTCCGAGACGGGGATCGGCGGCTCCGGCAAGTCGGAGAGCATCAGGCCGGGCATGTTCGGCGGCGGCAGGTGGTGGTGGTGGTGTCGTTGGCGCTCTTGCGGCGGCGGCGTGCTGCCCGGAGGACCGCCACTTTGACCGTCGTTGACTGGAAAACAAATCGGTTTACGCTAGCGAAATACGAATCGAATGCGAAAATGGGAAGAGGCGAAAACGTATAAAACACATTTTTCGAGGTCATCTACACCTGCGTCTTGCGGACACTCTCGCGCGAATGTTAAAGGTTGCACGACGACGCGAGCAGGCAGCAAGTTCGCCATCATCGAGCGTTTATATACCGGAGTCGAGTCGTTCGGTCACGTTTGTGCGCTGCTGGAGACGGCATCGAAATGATTGGTGACGTGAGACTGTGCGGTTCTTTGATTTTGCTGAGTGTCTGTTGGATCGTGGCGGAGAAATGCACGGACGTCGGCCCGTTTGGTATACAGTATAAAGGCGACGGCGACGATATCAAGGATCGATTGAGAGGTGCGAAGATCGATTTCGAACGATTGCCAAAGTACAACGCGAGTTTCGTGTTTCTCTACTACGGACGCGCGCCGTTGCTGTGCAAAGAACTGCTGGCGCCGTTGACGGAAGTGCGCGTCCTCAAAATTTACAACTTCGAAATCGGCGAGATCGAAGGAGGATCGTTCGACGATCTACGCCATTTGGACACGATCGGCGTGTATCAGAATAACATACGCACGGTGCGAACGGGGATTTTCAACAATTTAAACATAACGAGATTGATTCTGGACAAGAACGGCATCGCGACGATCGAGAGGGAAGCGTTCGACAATATGCCGAATTTGCGTTTGATCAGCATCGAACAGAACAAATTGACGGCGATCGATCCGTATTGGTTCGCCAATTGTCCGAATTTGCACGTCTTGTACTTCGACAATAACAGAATCGCCAAAGTGCCGGATCTGGCCTTCCGCCATTTAACCACCGGCACCGATTGCGATTTAACGGTGGAAAACAACAATTGCCCGCAGATTTGGTTGCAAAGCAATCGCATCGACGAAATTCATCCGAACGCGCTGAACGGCTTGATTAAGATACAAAACATCATGTTGGGCGATAACGACATCGCGAATCTGACGAACGTGTTTCGCAATTTACATATTAGCGTGGTATCGCTGGAGTATAACGAACTAATTTGCATAGACGACGACGTTATGGGTTCGTTAATGGAATCGGAAACAGTTTACATTGGCGGTAACAATCTGAGTGCCGAGTGCTTGGAAAACGTTAACGAATTGGCCGGTAACAAATCGATAATTATATTCAAATTGCGGTTGACGGACGAAGACGAAGAATAATGAGTCGGTTTAATTTGCTGGATTGATCGATTCAAGTGAAAGGATTTTCACCAGTTTTACACGGAGATCGGAAAGTGATTGTTGCTGCCGCTTTTTGCTGTCACACGATGATGTCTCGTTGCGAAGAACACAAGAAGAGAAATTCTTTTTTTCCCAATCGAAACTTTCTCACCGCTCGATTTCTGTGTGCATTTTACATAATTAATTTTCTTTAAATTGAATTGTTTATAACGCTCGATAATTGATTAATTAGCATATTTTAAAATGTGTGCTTATGTTTTACTAGTTTATTTATTCATTAACGTTAGAAATGTTTAAATAGATTTTATAATAAAAAAATTGTTCGCTTCTTTGATTATATTCATAACACTAATCCGTTAAATTTAAGCAACCAATTCAATTCGGCTTATTACCATTTCATTCGAATGCGAAACGGTGCAGCAAATTTTCGTTGAGGCCATCCTCGTGGAGGCAACTTGTTTTTTATTCGACGAGCGAAATAAATTCGAAAATTAAATTATGGAAATTTCAGATGAGTATCTCCAAAAAAATAAAATGAAATAAAGAAAGAACGGGCGACCCGAAACTGTTTTCGTGCCGCAAATTTAACAAGTAACAGTTCCCAAGAGGCGAACAAACAGTGTTATGCAAATGATTCGCAATTTTTTATTGTCCTCAATAAAAAAAGAGGCCGCCAAATATTTGAAGTAGATTACGCTGCAATGGAAGAAGTTGCTGTTCGAGGGAAGTTAAGCAAGCAAATCACGACATCACAACTCACACTCTCCGAGTGTGTGTGTGTGTGGGACTACTCGGGAATATTATGTAATGGAGTCGAAGGCGTTTTATTGCTACGCAAGAGACAATAACTCATATCTAAAGAAAAAGTGATGCGAATAAAGAAGGTCTTATGCGAATTCACCGCCAAACTAGCACTTTTTTATTCCCGTATAAAACGTACTCGCATAAAAATGTGATAAAGCAGCACGCAAAGTTACCCAAACTAACCGGGCTGTCGCAATCGATTAAATTAACTATTTAATTTTCAATTTGATCTAATTACGCAGTCGAAATATCAAATTCAAATAATTTCCAAATTTCTAGAGCATCGAAATTAACTCGTTTCGGATGTATTAAACGTGTTCGCCATTACCGTTTCCCATCTTGCCTAATTAATGTAAATTGGCCAGTAGGTGCATAAACAATTTCGCAAGTCGCTTCAAAATTCTTGAAAACTCTTGAAGTCGAGAGTTTCGCAGTGCGAATACATTTTAATCGACTTATTAATTAGGTTGTGGAATAAGTTCCAGCGGCATTTAATCACTATGTTTTATTGAAAATTACGTAAATTATAACCAAATATTTATTAAATGTCTTCTTACACATTGTCTTCGATATATTTTCAACCCCTCCGCTAAATATCTTTTGCCATTTCGGAGGAAATCGCCACTATTTCGGATCCCTAAATGGACCTTCGCATAGCAAAAAAAAATTCTTTTATGTCGATTATTTCGACTTTCGCCGTCATTAAGGAGCTACAAACTCGCTTATTATTTTCTACAACCTGTCGCCCCCTTTCCGCCAATTTGGCAATACCATTTCGCCAGAAATCTGCTGGGGTCGAATCAAAGAAGTCGTGAGCCAACTTTTTAGTTCTTCGTCGTTCTCGGAGATAAACATGTTTCGAGAATGCTCCAAATTTCTGAACAAATCCCATCGAACCATATGTGTCGTTTAATCTTCGCGAACGACGAAGAATTAAAGAGTTGGCAAACATCTTCAGCAGTTCCTCCGGCTATTGGCATCATTTTCTGTGTATGCCGCAAATGCACCGAAATGCTTTCGCAGTCCCCAAACGACGGCGAAAGTCGAAATAAACGAAATAGTGGCGATTTCCTCCGACAGGGCAAAAGATAATTGGCGGAGTGGTCGAAAATATATCTAAGAAGAATTTGGTTGTAATTTACGTGATTTTCAATGAAACATATTTATTTTAAACTGCGGAAACTTATTCCTCGAGCTAAATACTTACAGTGCTCGCCGTGATAGCAAAGGAGCCGCCTGGTGAAGTTGCTGGGTCCGAGGGAGTTCGGGCGTTCCGGTTTACCCGTCGTGCTATCAACGATGCCCGGCGGCTGTAACACGGGCGACGGCATATCGCCGTTCGGCGACAACGCTCCACCATTGTGTGCTGTGCCATCAGTCTTATCCTTTTTCGGCTCTGCAAATTAAGAAATCGATAACGATGGATTTTTTGAACCAGGGAAAAACTCTCCCGATGCGCAATAAACGAAATTCAAAATTCGCAACGACCTTGTGCGAAAGAAAATGCGCTTCGAAAGTGCGAGAGAGCGAGCGGGCGAACGAGAGAAATTGAAATATTTCGTTTAGTCATCAACAAGAATCTCCTGGCTGGCGTCCAAGAGGTGTTCCTGTTTTTGTCGAGATTTAAAAATCCTCTATCACGTTTCGCTTTTTCTTCTGCGATCCTCACGTAACCAACGTATTTTTAAATTAAAGCGTCGTTATTTTTCCCTCAGTTTTTTCTTGCGTAATAGAATTTCGTTTTCTATTATAGCAACAATGATCCGATGGAAAATAAAATAAAGTAGGAAAAGCGAATGGCGCATACCAAAGCGAAATTAATTACTTATACCATTCGCTCTCTTGGTCAATTTATATCGATTTATAATGTTGTAAGTGCACGCTAAACACGCCACTTACTACTACAATTCGCGTTTGGAACGGCGCCAATCGCACTTCGCGGTTTCCATTCTTTAGAGAGCGCGCGTTTCGCGGCAGAGGAAAGAATCTCATTCATAAACAATTTCGATGATTTGCGTAAAGGATTTATTATTCTTTTTTTTTTTGTTTTAGTTTTTCGCCGTTCCGTTTCGAATCGTTCATAATGCCTCCGCGATCGCCACCGCGAGGTGACACAGAGGATCGCGAAGGGTGCAACAACGATGACGAATCTCACTTATTCAACAGGTGCAAAATACATTTTTCTTCTTTTTGGAAAGCGCATCGAAAATAATTGTTAAATCTGGCGAATTCGCATCTATTAATAACTCCCATCCACGTAACAAGTTTATTATTGTAATGATTGCGCCCATCGCGCTATTTTCTCGCGGAGAAAAAAACGTTCGACCCTTAAAACGCCACAATGTTTACTTGGCAAATGACCATTTAACTGTTAATCATCCAATCCAATAATATTTACATTTATTCTCTCATTGCGCATAGGTGAATAAATGTTTTACGGGCGACTAATAATCGAAAAATAAAACGAGCCTCGATCGACGCTGGAAACTTTGGACTTCTGAGTCTTTGTCCGCGTCCTTCGAGACTAACGACGCCTTCGCGGAATATCTATTAATCTCACCGTATGCGGTGATCTTCTTGTAACCCGGTGGTAAGAAGGCCGCCGGTGGCGTGATGGGCGGCGCGCTGTCCCAGAACGGAACAACGTCTGGCTGACATTGACCGTAACCTGGTAGTTCCATTTTGTGCTGTTGCTTCTCGCAACGGCGTCGCCGACGCCCACTCGGTATGAAAGTTTTCACCAGAAAACCGACACCACTCATTTTCGTCGTCTAATTTCGCCAATTTAATCAACTACCACTTCGCCCTCATTCGTCTACTTCGCTCGCAACGAAAAATGCTAATTGCTAAACTTTCGAAAAGGCGATTAACTCGGGAAAATCGTCCGTGCGATCGTCGACGTTTACGATCCGATCAATTAATTAACACTTAGGCGTGTTCGGATACGATTTTGTTCGGGAACAATTTGCTCCTGCGATTAACAATTGACAACAAGCAATTTGCTTCACATTTCCCGCCTATATATCAACATCATACATCAACAAATAACAATCGAGCGAACACGTGTAATTATGCCAAATTCCTCGCGTTTCCGGTCAAATTGCGAAACTACGAATCGACACCGAGAACGAAAAGTTTACGGGGACGTGGAGAAAAGAAAAGGGAAAAAACAGTGTTCGGGGACCAACAGGTCTCTAGAACGTATTCGCGACGACTACCCGCGAACCCGTTTGCCTCTGAACGTCGTCGCGACGCTCGCGAACGGAGAGGAATTGCGTGGGAGTTGGCAAAATCCGCCCGGTCCGATCGTTACCGTCCTGCAGCATCCGTGACGTCACCATGCCAAAGTGATACAACGCCGTTTATCGGAGTGAAAGAGTACGAATAATAAACCGAACGAGCGATCCGATGGCGGAACAACGAATCCGCAAAAATCGCGGATTAGAAGACGAGGGAAAAAAATTAATTAACAAAAAAAATTCATTGTTTTTCTTTTAAATTTTGCTTTTCATGCGTTTCCTTATTGATCCATAAGAATGAGCTTTAATTTTTTTTGCGAAAAGTTTTCTCCTCGGCGTAGAAAAGTATCCGTCCTCGGAATAATTTATAAGTCGGGAGAAAATCGAAGGAAGACGTGCGCAAAAAAGCTGTCGCCCCGTTCCGGGAAGATGCAATTTCGCGATGGAGAAACCTTAGAAAATGGCCTTATGAATGTTTACATAACCGCATAAATGTTTCATGCCATTGATGCGGCTTCATAATATGGAATAGCAAAAAAAAAACAGAAATGGAGAGCGAGTCCCTTTTGCAAATATTTTACGAAAGCGTGAGAGGAAATGATTTTTGCGCTTCCAGAAACTTAACCTGCATTCGATGGTCGATCTATTATTCTTTCGCTTATTTCGCATGTGGTGCCCTTTCGAACATTCTGCGAAAAGGATTTAAAACATTGATGAGGAACAATAATTCGAGATGTGGCCCATTCGAAACGAGCAGCTTTTTGCATTATTAAACTTTCAATTCGCGAACATGTTCGTGACCGTGTATTTCACTTCTACTGTTGCTATTATTAAGTCAACGCACTTGAAATGCAAATATTTATCATGTGTTTTTTTTTGCGCGCGCGATACACATAAAAAAGTTAATTCCGCAAAGAAATATTCGAATGTTGATTTTTTGCATGAACATTTAAATGCCCACGCCGATTTAAATTTGGAATACGAAAATAACTCAATTCCACACTTGTTTGTTGTTATTATCCTTTAAGAATTCTTTTGGTGATTTATTTTTAAGAGAAAAACATTTTCATTTTGACCATTGCGTTCTGCCAATTGATCGACTTCTTCTTTGTCTTGTTAAGAAACGGCTAGTATATTCGCATAAAAAACCAAAGCAAACAAGGTTTTTATGAAATCATTCCAATTGAATAAATCCGGGTATAATAATTCATTCTAAACGATTGCAAATAAATTAGTCCCACGTTCTTTTCGAGTTGAATAACGAAAAGAAAATTCAGCTGTTTCTTTTAGCAAAATCTCGACGATAACGTAAACGCCAAACATATGTAACAAGTGTAATTTAGGAAATGCAACCGAGAAAAATTTGCGCCTCATTTCAAGAATAATCCTCTGTCGCTGCCACAGAACATTCCTAATCCATTGATATGGAATAAACAATATCGGTGGCCAGCAATAAATTGCTTGCTGTCCATAACCAAGAGATATTAATAAAAGCGATCGGACCCAAAAACAATTTATAAATAAATAAAGGTAACGTTTGACAAAAAAAAATACCAGCGTAAAACGAAAAATAAGGATTTTAAATTCAGATTGATCTTATTGGCGAAACGGAGGAAATTAAGATTTGCGACCACTTGGAGACTCTAATTCTTCCAATTCCACGGCGATCAATAAAAGCTCGATTAGCACGATGGAATTTCGAAGCGGCGACCGTCTTCGCTATAAAACCTTCTATTTTTCGTTTTTAACAAAATCTAACTTCCATTCGTCCCCAATTTTGCGAATGGTCTCATTTAGAAATTCTGATCCAATGCGCGAAAATGGATGAAATGTCATAATCGTACCTTCATGCGCGAAAAGCTCTCGCAATCGTGAGCATTGTGCGAGAGAAGAAAATGAGAAAGGATAAAGTTCAAAGGGAAACTTTCCTTAATTAAACGTATTCGCAGGAGGAGAATCGCATCCTTTATTAAAGCAACAAATGCAATTATTTTACGCCGCACTTGGAAAATTCACGCGCATTAAATCCACTTTAAAATGCATCGGAAAAAAGAGCGAGAAAGAAACTGATTGCGGCAACAGCACAATAACCAATATCGCAAATGAATATTTATAACTTTATGCAAGGGTAATTATAAAAAGTTATTGATTATTAACAACAGAACGGGGAAAAAACATTATCGGATATTATTAACGGGAGAGCTTTTTAATGTATATAGAGCTTTATAAACAAACAGACAAAAATGGAACACAGAAGCCGGGTACAACATAGACGTAGGTTATTTTCAGCTTCTGTAAAAAAAAATAATTATTTGTTGGAACGGGAAATAAAACGAGCGAATAAAAGAGTGGAGTCGGACACGAATAATTCATGCAGAAATATTCTCATTTATGGAATAACAAATTTCATACGTGTGTCGAGCGCTGAAAAACTTGAAATGAAACCGGAAAAACAAAAGTTGGACAAGACTGCGGTTGTTAAAGTGCCAGTTTCTTAAGCAAATCCAGTAATTAAAAAAAGTTTTGCGAAGAAATAAATTGAATAAAGTGGAATGGAAACGAAATAAAGCCTAATTACGGACGTTAATTGCTTTATAGTCATTAAATCCTGTTCTAATTTATGATTTTGCGAACAAACAGGTGGAAAAGCGAGATTGAACGATCTGGCGCATCCCTAAATGAAAAGGCGTCCCCATCATCGAGTCTTCAAACGTCCTTAAACCGCCGTAATAATTACCCTCGCTTATACCGTTAATGGTTACGTTCCATTCCGTCTTATCGTCAAACAGTTAAACGCGTTAATTTCTCATGTGTAACAAACCGTCTTCGGAGTGAAAGATTCAACGTTTTGCACGAACCAACCGCCATCATCATCTACATCATCATCATCCACAGAATATTACTAGTGGTGGTAGAGTGTATCGATCAGCGACTTCCGACAAACGCCCGCTTCGCCCTCGCCCCCGCGACGACAACGCGGTAGCGATGCCTTTTCAGCTTTTCAGCTCGCCTGAAATTTACTTTTACCCATGCTACTGCCATTATGAAACGTTACACGCTTGTCTACGTTATACGGGGCGTTACGAACAAAGTGTCACAAACGTTGAAGGGTGATAATATGCAGAAACGTCTTGATGAATATGGAGTCACGGAGGATTATTTACCTTAGTAGCATATCTTCGCTTATGTGATTTATCATTCGCAAAACTTGCATTTTTGTGCGGCAATTAGAGATGTTCTATCATTGTTTGCAGTTTTGCAGTTGATATTAAGTCGTTAATGATAATTTTATGATATTAACCGATTTAAACCGTCTAAATTTCTTTCTTTGAAGTTATTTTTTAAATTATGTTTCGCATTAGCAATCAGAATTACAGAAATATCATATACAATGATTTGTTGACTTAGAGCTAGGTGCTCTACATTGGCATGATGAGATTCCATTCAATGATGGAATCTTTTACTCTCTTTAAGATCAGCTGGTCAGTATCTTTTCAGTCTTCTATTTGGTTGACCCAATAACAGGTGTAACAACGTGTTGCTGTGTCTCTCTGATAGTGACTTGAATTTATCACATCTTTCCCAAATGGAATTCCCAAGTCTCCATGAAGTGTTGGATTTGTAACGTACCAGGGTGCATCAGTAATTAGACGCAGAATTTCTGATTGGCATCTTTGAATTACAGATGTACTCGATTTAATTTTTTCTAGTGATAATTTTGATTTTCCCCCAATAACCAATAAAGCTCGTTTATTTTTAGATCTATTTGCTTACTCTTTTTGATTCCTTGCTCTTTTCATTTTAGCCTGGAATCTAAATGAAAGCCCAGGTATCTAGCATTAGACGCTCGAGGTACTTCTTTGTTGTCGAGACGCATTGCTGGACATTGCTGTTTTCTGTGCAAAAACTATTTATTGTTGATTTAGTTTTATCTTCCACTGTTTTAACCAAATTTGCAGCTCCTGTAGATGATTCTGGAGAAAATTGGAGATATTTGAAGAACTTTGTGTATCTTACGCCTGTAAATGTTCTCCGATCAAAGATGCCACTGAATTGAAGCCAATGCTTGGTTGCCAATAATTTTCGAAAGTTCTTCGCGGTGAAGATGACGTAGCTGCCGTCAAATGGAAGGAGGGCACTTAAGGCATCTCTTTGGGTTAATTTCCCTTTGCTTTTTGTTCATAGTTTGCATTTTTGTACATAATAAACAAAGTTGCAAAATGTTTCGAGTCTCCGAAACCCATGTCAATCTTCCCCTTGTTTTAGCTCATACAGTGTTTGTGACTTTTTTTAACATCCTGTATATACCGGACGATAAAAATGATTGAACACCGTTTTCCTTTAAAGAGTGCCCATGCCCGTTTCTTTTTCTTTTACTCTACGATTGTGTGCTTTACAAAAGCCTTTCTCAATCCCGTTCAAGTTTGTTATGCTCGTCGATCGCAATGTTTGACAACTTTTCCATCCGATATAAAACCGATTCGATCGCCCATTTATTACGGGCGCACATTGAAAGATTCGTCGTTTTATTGCTCACTTTTACCGTGAAATCGGTTTATTCAATAAATTCGGTTAAGGATCGCGGAGGAAGGAAATTGTGACGTCGGCGACGAAGTCATCCACCACGACGATTTATTCAAATTTATTACCCTAATAAATAATCGTTGTATTAGAACATGTTAAATTGCCTAATTAAATTCTAATCGCGAAAAATTTGGGTCTTCAAAATTGGTAATATGTTTCCCTAAGTCCTTAACATTTCCTAAGACATTCTTTAAATAGAATGTTTCGCAGCTGTAAAACGTCAATTTCGTGCACGAGGCGAAACCCATATCCATCGTCTCACCGACTTAAATGATGGATACGTTATAATTTTCGCCACGCACGAAACTCGTCTGCTCTGTTAAATGAAAATTACACAATCGTTCAAATTCTTCTTGTCATCGAGGTAATTTGTACGGGAGGATTTTCGTTTTTAATTCCACGTAGTTCACGTTCGTGTAACGGATTATCCCGCTTAAAATAAACTATTTCCGCTTACCGTTTCGAGCAGTTATTATATTAATTGCAACCGAAATGGGATTTTTAATATATCTGTCGCGGCCCTCATAACAACCGCAATTTTTAAAGATTTCTTTTGGTGAAGCGAGAAGACTGATGTTAATGGTTTCCTTGCAGAATTGTCAGCGTTTTATAAGAATGATAGGAAAAAAAATAAGAACAGGCGGTCATCAATAATTTTAACGATTCGTATTAGTTTGGTATTGTTAAATAATTTTCAGAATAACTGTAAAAAACGTTAGAAATTTGCAATAAAAGTTTTACTTTTAGACGAATGCATCAACTTTTCCGATGATTCAATCGGAACAATATCTTCCTTACCGATTGAAAATTAGTGACTATTCCCCAATCATTCGAGCTGATTATTATGGAAATTTTATTGCGAACCGGTTTTCGTGTGTGTGGGTGTCGATATAACATTTCGTGACGATCACAATGGTACCAACACGAATAAACGTAATCGAAAAAATTTCAGTTTCGATTTCTTTGGAGGAGCAAACGAGAAATCTCAATAATACGTATTTTTTTCTTTGTGGGAAATAATAAGGCCCAGATTGGAAAAGGAACATTTCAGATTGGCATCGAAATCATATTACACAACAGTGCGGAGCGCAAGCAAAAAAAAATTACTTTCTTTCTCTTCCTCTCAACAATGGAAATCGATTTCGACGTCATATTGTGTCGGGGGAAAAAATTTATCATTCAATTTAGTAAATTACCCACATTGAACGAGGCCGAAGAAGGAAAGGAAGAAAAAATCGAAAATTTGAAGACATAATCGTATCTCTTAAACGTTCACAGAGGCATTGACGGACATGAGACTTCAAATTTATTATTTTCGGTTGAAATAAGTATCCGAAGTAGGATGCAAATTCGCGAATTTAATTTATTTTATTAAATCGATAAAGCGCAAAAAATAAAAGGCAATATGCGAGGAGAGAGTATTGCAAATCTGCATAAAAAACGACAATTGCAAGTTGTACGATCGGAATCTGGTGTTTCCATCGAATGTAAGTAGGGAAAGAGTATAAAAGATGGTTGTAATAATAATAGTTCTAGAGCTCAAAGCTTTCCCTACAATCCGTGCCTTTTTATTTGCTTTCTTTTTGCATGTTCGAAAAAGCTACCACTGAAAGAAGTCTCGTTAGACTAGATTTATACGAATTGTAATAGTAATAATAAATAATAGTAATAGTAGGAGTAACTTTGGCGAAAATAAATATATTGCAGAAGTTGCGAAAACGCAAACTAATTGAAGATTGTGCTACAGCGAAAGAGAGAGAGAGAGAGCCGCAAACAATTTATCGACATCAACGATGGGACGAACACAAACAGAAAGCATTGGGGAGAAAGAATCCAGAGCAGCAACAACAACAATGAACGATCCTTCTAACAGATAAAAAACAATCAAACTTTTTTCAGTTCCGAGCTGAAGCACAAATTAAACAAGACGAAACGTTGTATTAATCTATCAATCGCTCGCAACATTCAATCCATTATTTAACGTTAAATTTGCTGAAAACGTTGATTAATTAGGTTAATAGTTATAAACAATTAGGCGGAGAACGTTAAATGCGGAACACTGTAAACTTTTGTTCGGAGTTTCAATGGAGTTACCGGCAACGGATGTTTCCTCCGTTAATTGTACCGTGTAGGGCACATAATTCGAACGCGTTAAAAATATGAGTGCACTCTGTTGTCGAGCTTTTTATCTTTATTCCCTTAAATTCTGGAGAAATTAATTTTGTTGATGCGACCTCACAAATAAAAAAATAATTATAATGTGTTGTTTTGTACTCCGGGGCGACATTTAATGGCGAAACGTATTACGGATTGTTTTTCTTTTGGTAATAGCAACTTCCAAAAAGGTAAATTAAAAAGAATCAATAAAACCATTAAGAACGGCAATAATAAAAACGAAAACCACAATAACAACAATAAAAACTACGAATTTCGATAACAGCAATAATTGCCCAAACGTAAATGTTAGGTTTATGTTATGCGACGATCAAACCTTTCGATTTTTGTGTACAAAAATAATTGTTATTAAACAATAAAGAGCATTCGAATAATTATCGTTGAAGAATAAAATTATTATTTTATGTTTAGAAAGATTACCGTCATTTTATTAAAACAACCACGGCGATAATGATGATAAAGTTAGTTTTACATGTTTTCATTTTCAAGTAAAAGTTTTAAATGTCGCTTTTAAAAGGCAATACGTTTTTTTATTAATCGTTCTGCTTTGTATTTATTTCGTATAAACAAATAAACGTATTGTAAGCAAAAATTTCCATTCAGTTCGGATTTTGACGAATGATTATTTTCACATTTAAACTTTTATTGAAGTTGTTGTTCACTGATTACAAAAAAAACATAAGAATTAATTATTAAATCGATAACTTCGCCGGTGTATTCAACGTAATAACATTTAATGCTCTTTATCGCATTGAAAGAACTTTCAACGTTTGAAGAGCAACAATGAAAAAGAGCAGATTAAGCTCATTTCCACGAGTGAACGTCTTCTTGCTCTTCTTTTCATTGCACATTCCCACTCCCAATAAGGGAGGCAAACGAACGGAGTATTATTAAATGAAATACTTTTTAGTTTGTATCTTTCTGCTACTTCGTTTTTAGGAACAATATTCCAACTCTGGCCCAAACCTTTTTTGTGAATCGTTTAATAAATTTCGAAACGAATTTCCGATTTCATTGACTATCGACACTCGAATTTGTAACATTTTCCAACTAACGGTTAACTTCCTTTTTCGTTTCACGATTACGTACGCATAAAAGCGAGTTTGGAAATTGGCTGAATGGATTCTAAACAATGGACGGTTTTTATGACGTTTAATACCCATTAACTTTTGTCGCGATAATGCTAAATGTGTAGGTATAAGATATGAATGTTGAATGATCAACTCGAACGCTCCATTTGAATATTGAACAATAATTAGTCATTTCGAGTATGATACACCGAATAGACGAGAGACACGGCATGGAAAAGATCATTATCGTAATCTAAATCGCTAATAGTCATAAACTAGAACGCTTTATCTCGCTTAATAATCACTTTTAATTCGTACACAACGAACGACAAATTGATTAATAATTCCTAACGAAATTCGTTTCAATTGTGAACGGTTCTTTCACGTTGTGCTCGTACGTTAATATTTAATTTCATTTAAATGAATTACCGATTCTAAACAAACGAAAAGTTTCGCCAAGAATTCCGTCGTGTCGGAATGTCTTAATAACATTATTTTATTAGGATTAGGAATTACCGTTTTGAAGGATTTCCCATTTCCACGATGGCACGCCGCTTTATGGATTATCGCTTTCGTCACGTTATCGGGTTAAAGTTTCGATAGATAACATGACGTACTTGTAGATCTTTCCCTTTATAATCAATCGCACAATATTTGAATTAGAAATTGATATAAACGATTAATTACAAATGCAAATATGGGCGAATTGTTTTCGTTAGTTGGCAATAAAAAAAAACGATTGTACAAACCGCCCCTTGTACGTGCTTTCGGCCGGTGGGTATCGACGTAAAATTGAATATTAATGAATTATGTTTGCATTTAAGTTTGTTACGTGTGATATACGAATGGTTCCCTCGTTCATTTTATATATGTGCCGTGCCGTGTGACCTCGTTACATATTTTCCAAACCACTTGCATATCTGCAATAATAATCGCACGGAATCCGTACATTTTCGCAGCAGAAACAGCGCAACAAATCATCGACGTATGAACAACGGTAGGATTTTGGGGGCTTAAAAAAAGGCGATTGTTGATCGCAATGTTCTTATTTCGTTCCAACGTTTTATGCAGGGAGAGAACTTGCACACCGATTCATTTTCATATTTCGCGTCCGCTCATTATTCGCCGCCGGATTTTCGCTATTCCCATCCAGTGCCAGGGTAAAAAATCGGTGGGGGTTAAGGGAGAGCGAACGAGAGAGAGAGAGAGAGAGAGCAATTTCCTTCCGGATACTTTCGCGAGATCAATAGGCGACGATTAATATAAAACAATACGCGAAAATGGACCTGGTGCAGGTGCGGGGGATTGAAGTGAATAAAAAACGAAAAAACGTACCTTTAAAGCACGTACAACCCATGATATATCCCATCATTGATAGATGACGGGCTGCCCCGCCGCTCAACGAACCGCACTGGCCTGGTGGCGGAGCGCCAGAGAAACAACAATTTCCCCGTACGCCCCACTCGGGGGCTAACGGCACATGCTGCACACATAAACTACCGGGGGCCGACTATTTACGTTTTCCAACAACTCGGCCTTCTTCTATCGCACTCTCTTTCGCTCTCTCGCTCTCTTTCACTCCCTCTCTCTCTGGCACGCACACATATACGGACGGACTTTTCTTTCGTTCGTTCCACGACGACGACGACGGGCACCGCAATCAACGATTAATTACCAACGAATCGGGCGCAAACGAAAAATCCGATTCTTTTTTTTTTTTTTTTCACTGACGCTCGACGTTTAAATGCACCGGTTTGAGAAGAGAATAATTATTGGAAAGAGACGGTGGCGGCGGCGACGGCGACAGTGGCGGTGGCGGTGATGATGATGAAGGATATAACATGTATATGTGATAAGAGCGGTGCAAGAGCGCGCGCGTCCATGTATTTATATGTGTGTGTTAAAGCGAAGAACGATCCACACGCGACGTCTATCGGCCGAATGAAAATCCACGGACGCATGGCGTCTTCGGCGTCCTTCACCCCCACCGAACCCTACCAACCAAACTGACCTAGACTTCCCTAAAATTCGCGCAATAACGCGCTTCCTACAACTTGCGCGCTGCCGTTACACTTTGTTTTTCTAGCAGAAGGAGGAGGAAGAAGTGGGTAAATGAAGTAAAAGGGAAACGAGGACGTCGAATAGAGTAACTCGGCGGATAATATTTCTGCATTAACGTTTTTACGACGCAACGACAATTTGATACTTGTAAAAGACGGCTAAGTAGAATGGCAATGCACGGCGACGACGACGATGATGATGATGGGTAGCGGTCGTGTTCGGTGGCGGATGGCGTTTTATTATTATTCATCAAGTTTATTATTACAACTTCGCACCAGCCGGAATATGTAATGAGTCAGACACCGTTCGTTAGCTTATATACACGAATAAGGCGCAATTATTTTTTCAAACCGAAAAGGAATTTCCATTGATTATTATTGATGCTCTTTTCGAAAATTCGAATGTTTAAAAAATAAAGAAAATCATAAATTTCCATCGATTGCTGCGGATTCGAAGGAAAATGGATTTTAAAACGACCTTCGCGCAATGTCGTGCATGCATTTCTTTAAATATAATATATAAAAAAGAAATGTTATAATTAACTTCTTATATTAAACGGACCTATAAATAAATAAGCCTTTTGAGTATAACATTATTAGTTAAAGCACGAAAATGGAATAAATTATAACGATAAAACGTACAAGATGAATAGCATTTAAACAACGTGAAATGTTTGAACGCAAAAGCTGGTATCGTATCGGGATTCGATGTTCTTTTATTGGGGATCAGTCTCGATTCGAATTCGAAGCTTTCGCTGTTACTTAAACCGAAAGGAATCGCGGAGGGCTTACCGTAAAAATTCTACAATAGAAGCAGCGATCGAACGGAAATTGTTGTGTAACGGCTTAAAGTTTCTTCAAGTAATACCAACGTTTCCTCTCGTACAATTCCTTTAACTAAATAAGACGAAAACTCTTTCTCCGATTTTTATATTCTTACGTTGTTGTTCTTGCAATTAGAGAAATAAGAAAACGAAATGGTTCAACGTACGTAATAAATATTTGCCACTACATTGTTGCCAATATTAAGGAAAATGAAGAAACAAACAAATGGTCCATTCGCAGGAGGAAGAACAGAAAAAGAAACTGGGTCACATAACGTGAAATACAATGTCATTCGTTTAAGTGAAGGATAAATCCTTTTCTTTCATTTGGAAGAAAACACACAAAGTAAAAGCGAATGGGAGAAGAAACTTGCAAAAATAAGAGAAACGTTCTCCTTTTTGCATTTTTTTTCCTATACCATTGTTGAATTCTCAACTTACTTTCATATTTTTGGTATGCCTTAATTTTTATTTCACTTATTGTCTTTTACTTTCTATTGAAACGGCTGCCATTATCGCGGTCATAAAGATTCCCCGTTATGTTTATGACAACGATTCGCAATGAAATTAATTCCAACAGCCGATGGAATTACAATTTGATCGTAATAAAGCACTAAAAATATCTCATTGTTCATAATAATTTATAATTAAATTATGAATAACATTATTTAATTGGATCTGTTTTGATTGCACTACATAGTCAATAATTCGATTATTCAATTTACTCAACTATAAATATCGAGTTCTTTTTCCCTTTTAGTTCGTACTTTTTTATTTGCTTGCAATTTATTATTTACGTTAACGAACCAATTGGATAAACCATGAAAACAGTTCAATACGTCCATCGATCTACATCAATGGATGGTGATGATGATGATACTTTTTTTTTGTGTGAGTTGGTATAAACATCAATTACAAAGATTATTTTTGGATAGTTTCCCTTAAACCTCGTATCCTTTTATCGTGCGATTACAAATGTGGAACGGAGTTCAAACTTTATCCAACATCTTCGCCCATACTCACAAACCGAATATAAAGAGATTGGGTTTGAATTAAGAGAAACATTTGTCATCGTTATTTCTATGGGCGAAGAAGAAAAGCAGCAGCCAAAAAGTTTATTGCTTACAACGAAACTCCATTCCAGTTAATATTAAAGGATGATATCAGAAGAATAAGTTGTTTTTAACATACCGTATAATGTTTATACGGTTCCTCCTTTATCTCGTGCACTTACTATTTCAAGTATTACGGACATAAGGAAAAAGTCATTTTTCATGTTCGCTTTAAATCGCCTTGTTTTTAGTCTTCGCTTTTCATGTTATTGAACATGTTCATTTCCTAATGAAAACTACTAAATTGAACGTCGTAGTTTATAAAGATTTCGCCAATATATAATATAAACCACAAATTCGCGTATGAACGATTAAATCGATCGTTTGCAACCGTACACCGATACGTCGTTTAGCTTAATTTTATTCAAAAGTTCAGACAATAGTAAATAGTAAATTCTGAAAATTGGATTAATTGAAAATGGATTTAAATGTCTGAATTAACTAAAAGCTCTACTTAAACAAACTCAATAAATTATTGGCATCGAACTTCACTAATAATAACGGACATCCAATTACTTATACGAGGGGATATTCATAAATAAATTAGCCTACCATATAAAATGCCACAATACTTCAGTACAAAATTTTATTTATTCAACATAAGCCCATTTAAGACTTATAAACTTAGCGGAACGTTCGTAAAGTGATTTTAAGTCATCCCTGTCTTGTTCTGCATTTGTCTAAATATTTTACGCTTCAAACGTATTTTGAGTTTTGGGAACGTATAATAGCTTGATCTAATTCAGAAACAATTTCATCCATTTTTTTTTGCAATGCAGTCAACAATTTGTGATCAGAAGCGTTGCCTTGCAAAAAGAGCACAGCTTTGGCAAGTTTTCCACATTGCAATGTGCAATGCTTTTGGAATATTCTTAAGCCCAATACGTCGATATTCCAAAATCATCTCATGGACAAAAGAATCAATGCTTTCAGGAGTAATCACAGAATTGTTTTTAATAGTGATGTATGAAGGATCACCAGATGTTCCTATCAAATCAGCAAACAGTTCTTTGCCCGTTAACACTTTCAAAAATGCATATTTAATAACTGACCGAAGCTCGATTTTTTTTCAAATTCTATCTATTTCCCAGACTCGTGCTGATTTCAAAAATTCACAGTTTGATCATCGGTCAACTTATCGATGTCAAACTTTAACAAATTATTTATAAAACTTCATAGTTGTAACCAGAGCCAGCAAATTCACGTTTCTTTACGTGAAACTTCCCGAATTAACTTGATGCAAATATCCCCTCGTATTTGTCCAACTGAATGTAGTAATTGGGTTTCGAGTATACGTTATTAACTAACGACAAGTACGTTTGGAAAGTGGAATTAATTACTGTTCTCTACTGGTAACAACAAAACCGTTCGGTAGAAGATAATAATCGTCAAATTTAACAACGATGATGATGATGATGAACGTGTCAGTGTAACGGAGATGATCTAAAATAATAATTTCTGCAATTATAAACGGAAACCGCAATCGGAAACTGTTATTGTTGTCGATGCTAATTAATAACGAAATCAATTCGTCGGGCGCATTTAATCGGCAAATCGATTAATAATCTTGGATTAGCGAACAATCGAAGAGTTTGATTTTTTATTCGATGACCCTAACACGATACGATGAGCGAGATAATAAATTATGCAAACAATCGATTCCTATGCAATTTGCTACTGTAACGTTCCGTTTACGGTCTACACGATTTATTAACGGTTCTTCTTTATTCTAATCGAATTTGAATCATATTAAAGCCGCTTTTCTTTTGCAATCGCACCGTTTCCGCGCATCCGGCGGTAACGTTTGCATAACGTGCAACAATAAATAATCGATTAAAAATTAACGCCACGCTCCAAAACGAAATTTGTTTTCTTTTGTAGGCACACATCAATTAGCGTCGTCGTGTTCAACTTACCGGAATTGTTGGCATTCGCCTGTGCAAATTGGGGATTCTGCAACAACTGCTGCTGAAGAAGAGCATGGTGTAGAGCTGGTATGTGGGGCGGCAGGGGCGGCAAGTTCGGGTAGGCAGGCGGTGGACCCTGTGGCGTCGGTTGGGGCGTCTGATGGCCTACGGTCGTTTGACCGACGCACCCACCTGGAGGGAATGGTGAGGATACATTTTCACCTGTGAATTATAAATATCAATTTGTATCAACAACGTTTAGCTATTATTATAATGAGCATCGACACGATTCTGGGATAAGGCTCGTGAGCGAGAGAAAGAGATCGTTTCTTTATTATTATAAAATATCGATTTGCAACATCTTTGCCGGTGTCGGGTAACTAAAATCAATATGAGGAACGCGAGCGGAAGATGAAAAATGAAAGGGGAGCGAGATGGGAAAAATAATTCTATTTATAAATGAATAAAAAAAATTGGAAGGAAATGCGAATAAAATATATAAATAAAGAAAGGACTACGTGCCATTAAGGGGCGCAGTTAGGAATTATTTATTTATGGCGTCCGAAAGAGGATAAAGACATAAACATTCCTTCGTGCCAGCCAGCTAGCTACACCGGAAAATCCGGGATAATCGCTACGATCCCGGATTTTAAACGGTACGACTACCGCTCGACAGGTGGCAGCAGGCGATAGGAATTTAACGAAATTCAAGAACGCTTCGAATCAATGAACAACGAACGCGAATAGTTGGCGAAGAATTCGAATTGCGAAAAACTTATTTCGACTAAATCGCTCGCTCATTAAATTAGAACGTTCGTGAAATTACATTCCATTGCCGGCGAAAATCTGTTCGCGTACGAAATTCTTCGATAATAAATACCTGGCTCGGATATTGGCGGAGTTAGAGGACTTTCTGGTAGTAATATTCCTTTCTGTACCAGTTCATCTCTATTGGCTCGGACTGATATCTTTCTCTCTAACGCTGGAAGATAAAAACAATGCGGCGTTAAATAAGTAATTCAATTTTTATAAGTGAACAAACAGAAGGAATTGAGCTCACTGATAACGTTAAATAATCAAATATAACAGGTTGAACGGGAAACGATAAGGAGATGAAGAACAAAAAAACGTGGAAAATATACTCACTACGCGAAACTGCTTCCAATTTATCCGATTTCTTTTTCCTCTTCCACTTCCACGGCTTGAAAAATTTACCTAAAGCGGAAAATTTACTTTTCCTTTCTAAGGGCGGCGTCCTCGTACCGCTCCCCAGGCTATTCGTCCTAAACGCCGTTCCATTTTGCTTCTTCGCTGAAACACACCGAATAAGAATAACGTAAGACGAGACGAAATCGAATTGAAGTGAATAAATTATGAATGAAAAGCGAACAAGAAGAAAAAAGAGAGTGTACTCAGAGAGAATGAAGAAGTCGTAGAAGAAGAACACGGTTACGAACGAAGGAAGAAAGGAAAAACGTTTTTTTTTTTGAATATTTTATTCCGATGAAACGTAAAGAAACATTTCTCATCTTTCCGCTCTCGTTCTTCTTCTTCCTCTTCCACTAGCTTCTCATCAATTTCTCCGGCAATTTCTTCGTTGGCGTTAAGAGAATTTTATGGTTCGACGAATGATATTCAATAACGATGGCAATAATAATTTCTAAGACGGGACATTAAACAAATTAATCTCTGCGACTAATAATAACGCGAATAATAAAATAATAATTTATTACCGCGACGATGTAATAACCGTCAATGGACTCACAGCGGTTGTTTGACTTTTTTCCAAACGATCATTTTTAACTTGGTATCAATTTTTCGCTAAACAGAATTCGTGCCGTCGCCTCCCACAGCAAGCAATAGTAATTGTCAATTGTAATTGCGCATTAAATTGTAATTCCCATTGTTTAATTCGGTATTGTTATAATTTACGTAAGAATAAAAACTCGATTAAAGGCTATTGTCGTGAAAATTAACGTGTTCGTAATTCGTTCTTTTAACTCGTCGTTGTTAAATTAATATAAAACAGCAGATGCTCCCTTCGACAACGGATAGTTATAATAATAACGACTAGCTACGATGTAATTATAAAAGAACGCAAGATCGGTTGCAAGCAAGCAATTGCAGAGAAGAATAAGTAAAATCAGAAGGTTTCGCGTGTTACGTTAGCAATTGCGAGTTTAATTAAATATGATTTATAAGTACGTGGCAATTGTTCTCCATCTACATACATTTTCTCCGGCGAAAATTAATGATTCAAATCGCCATCTACGTGGCACGACGCATTGAAAATCATTCGAAACTTATTAACTCGCTAACGTGAAAAAAAAACTCCCTTGAGGAACTCGCCAAGATTTATATTTGCGTTAATTAATGATTAATGGATTCGTTAAAGAAATTTCCGCTCGGGGAAAAAAGTTCAGCCGTTTCTTTTATCTCCCCCTCTTAAATAATAAATTAGGTCGTTAAAGAGATATGAAAATTTATGAAAATCACTCGTTACTTAAACCGCCCCTCGATAAAATCCACGGCCCTTCTTATTTCGCGACGAACAGCAAAACACAATTCTCCCGTAACTGAAAGAAGTGCTTGGAAAACTCAATTAAATCGAGTCATCGCCATCGTCATCCTCATCATCAACGTGGGGTCTTCGTTACTTTCCCATCATTTAACACACGAAGAATACAATGTACCTGTTTCCATTAACGAAAGCATTTCGAGCAGACGGCAACAGCAGACGACGAACATGAGCACGTGCTTCAAATAACTAGAACTGTATTTCCTGCATTTCGTTCTTTTCCATCGTTTTAGTGGAAATTGTAAATTAAAATTTGTTTCTCGTGGCGAGGAAATAAATAGAGCAAAAGCAAGTTCTTCTGGCCCAAAAGTTGACAAACTATTTTTTTCTCAATACGAACTCGTAATAGTTGTGTTTACTAAAAAACAAAATGTATAATTCAAACGCATTTGAGGTTTTTGTGATAACTAAAGACCGCCTCGCGTTTCATGTTCTTAAAATTCCTAACAACTTTATCATTCCCTCGTCATATACACACATTCTTGCTACTTAAAGGGTCACAGAAATCCAAGGGGCAAAAAAGGAATAAACATGGGGTAGTTATATTATCCCTACTCAACAAAATATAAACAAAATTAATGTGCGGTCGTAAAAGATTGTCGCGTTTCGAAGGGTGTTTCTTCTCTTGTTCCCTCTTATTTTTTTCTTGTTGTTGTTTGAAAAGGATGTTACGCAGAAAATTGCGTTTTCCTTTTCGTATGATTCCTTTATTAAATATTGTTTCGCTATTTTATAAATAAGCAAATAAATTGCTCAAGGTTTTATTTTTCGCTCAAAATGTTTAGAAAATAGTCATAATGTACAAACAACAATTGCGACTTATTTAATTCAATTGTACGACGAACCTATGGAAGAGATTAAATTTAGTCGAAATATTCAAAACTAATTAGCCGACCGACTGTAAACATTTAAACAGATAAAGTTTTTTTTTCCTAAAAAGATCATAACTTCAAACATAAAATATGATATGGAGAGGAAAAAAACAAACTATTTTATTGAGTCACATAAATAGCTGCAATGGAGAGAGAAGAAAACGGTTTTTTAACTTTTCCACATCTTGCGGCTAAGAAGTAATTTAATTGCGATAAATGTCTGTGGGAAATTTACGATTAAATTTTCAATATCGTACGTAGAATGAAAGAAATACGATTTTCCCCTTTTTTCCGCTCTTTCTAAATACTCAGCTCCGGCTTAAAATAGCTCTCGTAATAAGTCCCTTTTATTTTTCACTTTATAATTGATATTAAAAATTATCATCGTAAAAAATCTCTTAATGTACTTACTAGAATTACTTAAGAGGATTTTAAATTGAAAGTCTTAATAAGAGGCAGACACCTATATAAAATTAAATAAAAAAGTTTGGTGCGAAGGGGAGCACGGGATTATTTTTAGGATTAAAAACGAAAGGAAATATGTAGTTCCCTTCCAAGATAAAAGTCCCAGTTTTATATTATACTGCATCCGATATACGCGGATGATTGATATGGAAATGTGCCAGTAGATTCGTCATCTTATGTAAAATGTACGGAGTCGACGAGAACAGTGAGGATCGATAAAAATGAAACAAAGTTTTAAGCTGCTATGAATTGATAGTGGAGCCTTTGCAAGATGGTAGCTTTTACTAACATTTCGTCAAAAGCATGTCGTCAGAATGTAAAGTACGACTTAATTGTGTAACGTGTTCTTTGCGATGCTCGCCCTGTATATGGTACGATCATATCAAATTCAAAACCGATGCAATCGAATCATTTTCCGATGCTGTAATAATTCCATAGGGAGTTTTATTTTCCTATCATATTTCAACATTATACGTGACTTAAAAAATCTACATACACATATCGTACTGTAAGACCATACAAATAAAAATGCATTTTGTAATATTTGCGTTATAACATCAATAAAAATGAGGAGATACACAATAAATTGGCATTTGGAAAAAATTTGCAATTTATTGAAAAAAAAAGAGAGAACAATTCGTTTTATTGCGAAACGCTCGTTTTTGTGTGCTTTCCATTTCGAATAATAAGGTGTGATCGTTGCTTTTGTGTGCAGCAGCAAACTCAACTTTTCTTAGACATTTTTTCCAGCGAAGGACGATTCGTTATTAGAAGCAATAATTACGCAGCACATGGTAGTAAGACATTTAATTGGCCATTCGCGTGTTATCACGTTTAACATTATCGATGTTGGCTAATTGCTGTATCATAACGAGCAATTGCAATTTTGAAATCGCAGCCTTATCGTAACTTGAATACGAATCTTTTTGATAATGATCCTCTCTCTCTCTCTCTCTCACGCGTATAAAGCGTACAATTCCAATGAAATTACGAATGGGACACATTCACTTTCCGCGATAATAAAATTACGGTATTCAATTTGCCTTTCGTTAATTTTTATTTCTTCTGCATTATTGCATTTTTTTCTGCTGTTCTTTTTTCAACAATTGAATAACTGAAAGAATACCGTTGCGTGCATAACGTAAAATAATTTACGATATTTACTGCTTATCTGTTACAATTCATTAAGTTCGTATGCGTTACCGCCTAATGATATTCCAGTTTAATTACTTATTTTATATGTATAATAACGCGTTCGTGCATATCATATTCATAAATAATTACTTCATGCCAGATAAAGATAGTTTTCTTGCTAATGAATGTTAATTGTAAATTGAACCAGAATTCACTTTTTACTTATTATATTACAGCGTATCCACTTATTTCGCGTAATTATTAAACGGATCGAGGCCATAATTGTTTTAATTTCACTTGATTGGCACTCGAATTATAAAATAATTACGCCTGTTTCGTAAATTTCTATTCGTTACATATAGAAAGATCGCGAAGGATGCAGAGACGAATGTAAAATTAACAATGATGGCAAGGAGAAGGAATTTTTTTTTATAACGTTCGCCAAATTTGTTCTAATTACGTTTATTATTGCTCGTTACGTTTCTGTTGCGAATGTCTTCAAGGCGAAAACGATAAACCTTCAGTTTCAGCAGCGAAAATCGATAAAGCACAAAAATAGGAAAACCACTTAACGATGAATGATTGTTGATGTTATAAAGTGATTTCGGGAAGGAAAAAAGGAAAACAAAGAGCGACTAACTGCATTGAAAATAAATGAATAGTCGATTGACATTGCGAAAATAGGTTTCTTTTGGCGATCGTCGTGGTAATAGCAATCCCGCGTTCGTCTCTTTTTTATTCGCAATATTATTAATAACCTTTTATTTTTCGTAACAACTCTCAAGAAAATCTGTTATTTATAAATTGTTGCCAAAATAAATATACATACGATTGAATCTTCCACATGGTCTCACATACGAAGGAAAAACAAGGAACATTCCTTAAATTGCACAAGCTTCGAAATTCGTACTGAAGCATATTAAAAGACCTAATCATTAAAAAAAAACGATGTTATTTCACACGTAAAAGAGCATTCAACACGCATAAATCATCCTGTTGTGTTGCGTTGTATATTTAAATTACGTGAATATATTTTGTGCATTATCATAAATATTCAAATAGAATGAGAGGCTACTCGTAAGAAGGATGTACGCACATTTAATATGCAACGTATATAACACGCTCATTTTATTTTATTCAAAACATTTCTTTCTTTTTTTTTATGATAAGTATCTACGAAATGATTAATATTAACGAAGGACTAAAAATAAAAGAGTCGCATGCCTTTGGCAAAATTCGGTAATTTACCAATTATGAATAAATTCCAGCAGCAGTCTGACACACAGTATTACGGTTAGTAAGAAAAAAGTACATTCGCTCGTTGGTTATAATGATAAAATGAAAATAATGGAACGATTTCATCACAACTATGACAATTAGGCAAAAAGGACGGAGGGAAACGCATTAAAGTTAATTAAACATAATTGTGATGTTAATTAGGGGTTTTTCACTTTTTTTGTCCGCTTCATCTCCGCTTTCGTTCTCATTTCATTTTCTTCCCACTCTTTAAATTCCAGTTAAGTGTTAAATGGACTCGAGTGAACCGTACGATCTTATAAGTGGACTTTAAGAGCAAGAAGTAAGAAAAAAAAACGAATTGTTCCCAATTTTAATGCCATCATTCATTCCACTCGATCCCATTTAGTAATGTGTTCGGTATATCGACAGAGATCGTTATTAAAATGGAAAGAAATACAATACCGATGCCGAGAACAAGAGTTAATTGATCGGAATTAATATAACCTACTTTCATATTATCAAAGCCAACAACAACAACATACAGATTAGATTTTCTTTCCGATGAAAACGATTTTATAACCAGAACTAATTAACTGTAACCTTGATTGTTTATATGAAATGTTATTATAATCGTATCTCTTAACAATAATATTGTCGATGTTGTTATTGCAATTTAAATGATTTCCATCGTACGGTATTTTATTTATTTATTATGTAATAAAAGAAATTTTATAAACAGCATACGTTTTCATCATCATCATCATTTGCCATCAAGCAACTAATTATTGGCACATCAATAAATGTCAAGGATTGGATTATATAGATAATAATAACATTCCATGCACGGATTTAAAAAAAAATCAAAAACAAAAGGCAATTTAAAGAACAACATCGGATTCGAATTTGAAAAATTATAATAGAATAGCATTAGAAAGAGTTTGTTTCGAAAAATATCCGACTGCAAAAACGTTTGCGCTTAAAAAGACCTCTAGGGTACGAGTGAAAAGCAACGAGTATTGTACAAAAACGAATGTCATTCATTGTAGACTTTCAACCAACATGTGGCTCTAATATTCTATGAGGAATTACTAGTTAATATAATAAAACTTTGCATTTTTGCATGAATCTTTGTATTGGGTTCAACCTCGTTTTACAATCATACGCATTTTCGCAATAAACTCATTCTGGAGTTCCAAAAGTGACTAATGATGGCAATAAAAGTTAAAGATCGATGAATAAATGTTTAATTGTGAGTTTTATATTGAGATTCATTCATTTTTTGAGACTTTTTGCCTCAATTTTTGTAATAGAAAGAATATTAATTATTAGAATAGGACCAAAGTTTCTTTTTTGTTCTGTTTCTTTCAGAATATGCCAGGTACATAAGTTAGCAAGAAGTTTTAAATCATCAGCATCTGACATTCGATGCAGCTTTTTAAGTAGTTTCAGTGCTGGAAATATGAATTAAAACATTTTTCTTGATCCCCCTTTATTCACGAAAGTTTTCTTCTGCGAACTTCTGCTTGGTTTCTCCAGAATAATGAATAATAGTACCCAAATAGAACAAAAATTGTAAATTGACAATATAAGGTGATAAACGATAGAAAAATCGCAATGTGTTATCTACAGTAAGAGAATCGTTTCGCACGCAATAAGATTTACCTTTAGGAATGAAAAATTAGGTAGCATTTGTAATGGTCGATTAATAAAGACGAAACACGTGTTATTAATAACTCGACACCAAAATAAAAAAAAGTTATTAATGGCATTTTAATTAATTCGCAAATAACGTGTTATTTTGAAAAACAGCAGCTAATTAATTTCAATAATCCATCATAAACGTTATTTATTATCGTTAGTTCGTGTCTGCGGATAAATCACATCTTTTTGTCTTTCGAAATAACAGCGCTGAAACAAAGAAAAACAACGAGAACGTTTTGCAAATTAAATTCGAATTTGTAACAATTTGCATAACTGTGTGTGTTCTAAAAAAACTTTGTTCGACTGGGGGTAAGTGTAAAAACATCAACCATTCGAATCAAAGTTCGTTCCGAATGCACATGTTACGAACGTTTGCAA
This sequence comes from Hololepta plana, assembly GCA_963695495.1. Taxonomy (NCBI): domain Eukaryota; kingdom Metazoa; phylum Arthropoda; class Insecta; order Coleoptera; family Histeridae; genus Hololepta; species Hololepta plana. The sequence goes on along the minus strand of OY968832.1, from coordinate 12,907,987 downwards.
ATTTTAACGTCAAACTCTCTCGAACTCCGCTTAAATTTCTACATTTAAATTCAACACAAATTTCAATTAGGTTCAATTTAACGACATTCCACGCGATTCTTGCCCACACATTTAGCCACGTAATTAATGCCGATACACGAATTAAAAACGACGGCGAACAAAAGACTTCCTGATTAATAAAATATTCTTTAATTCGGATTATTCACTTTTATTTTAATTTTTGTTTATTGAACGTAAGTAAATTATTGTGTGAAGTAAAAGAAAATAGTTTAATTCCTCTTTCAACAAATTCCTCCTTATTTTTAAATTTATTTAAGGCTATTACGAATAAAGAACGCAAAACCTGCCGCAAATAAAGATTAAAATGGGGATAATGAAAGGAAGAAAGCCGAGTCAAGTGGAAGACGTGCAAAAATCTAATTACTTTTACTTTTTAAATGGACCGCATCTTCTTTTCTCCGGTTCTTGTTCTGGTTGTTGTTATTATTATTACTTTTTTACAACAGCAACAACAACTAACTACTGTGGGCGATCATTGGGGGTCACGAAGAAAAACCAGTCTGCAGGCGAGGATGCGCCCTCAGCAGGAATGCGGTACGCTCGTACCAAGGACATTAACATTGCCCCCGGTCATATTATTATGAATATACTGTTGTTAGAATCAAGCGAAAGAAAAAAAAAGGCAATAGAAGTCTTTATTTCCATTCTACGAAATGAACTGTAAATAATAGGATCAATTCCTATCTCGATGAGAGAGTAAATAAATCAGGCAAACGTCTAAACAACTCATATAACAATAATAACAATCGTTAAAGAAGACAGCAACAAAAGGAAGACGAAGACGAAGCAATCTTCATTAGTTAATATTCCAAGCGCGAAAGTTAATTAATATTAATGTATAATAAAAAAAATGGAGAGTAATTTAAAACAATAATAATTTACTCTAGATTAAATGTAAAGGTTAAATTAAGGTTAAGCAATGCGTGTAAGATGATTAAAACGCTAAAGGAAAGCGTATTCGAAGAGACGGCTTAATTGGCTGAACAATTAGCGTTTAAAATTTCGCTTTTTTCACTCTCAGTCATGCTTGTCTTTAGTTTTTAAAAATCCATATATTCGATTTGTGTTTTACCGAAAGCGAAACGCAAACTTTCTAATTTCGCAGGTTTTTTTGTTTCTCTCTCTGTTTTAAATCCTTTATTTTACATACATTTGCGATCTGGACCACATTCAAGTGCAATGGCCTTTAGATTTTTGAATATTTTTATCTGTGCGAGTCTTCGCAATAGAATAGAACAGGATCAAATTTATTTGGCAATGCTAAAAAAAATTTCGTTACCGAATCGGTTCAACATTGGATTACGTTTCATATACGAAACAGATTTGCCATAAAATGTTTTAAAGGTCGTCGTTTTAATTAAAGAACAATTTAAAATGATAAATACATTTAACAAAGGACATTAAAACGGAGTACGGTTAGGTTACAATGAAAATATAAATATTATCCCATTCAATGGCAGTATATTGACTATAATTTGTTGCCGTATCACGATGTCGCTATTTAACGTTGTACGGGGTTGACGAGAATTAATTAACCGTTAAAAATTTACTACGGCACTCATTTGTGATTGCGATTGTTTCTCATAAGTTGGCACGGTTAAAATGTTTTAGTTGATAATAGTGAATTGTAAAAACTTCTTCTAATATCGATTTGTCAAAAAGTACTTTACACAGCAGTGTTACCAATGTTATTTATGTAAACTTTACATTGTAAAGCATTGCCAACTTATGCGATAAAAATCGCAATCGTTTATGGGTTCAGGGTACTTGACTTCATTCTTACTTTACGTAATAGACAGCTACAATCAGCTTTTGGTTAAGATTCTAATACAAACTTTCAACGTTTGTACTTTATTTGCCTCCCTGTAGATCAATGTGTCGCATTTTAAGCGATAAGGAAGTTTTTATTGCACGTTATAATTGTTTAGATTTTAATGTTCTACCGTTACACGCGAATTAAAATACAATAAAAAGTAATTGGGAGCGGTTCCTTTGCCATCATTATTAATTCAATTCCCTAACAAAGGTATGAATTAATGGCCGAACTTGAACCTAACTTTTAGTTGCCTTAACAAAAGTAAATTGATGAATGAAAAACATTATTTACGAACGCAATCGCAAAGCTGCATTGTTTACACTGCCCCATCAGCATTCGTCATAATGTCAGCAAACTAACACCGTCAGTAATTTAAAATATGAAAAAAGATTTTGATCCCGTGGTATTTCATATCATTTAAATTATTTAAAGTTCCATTTGAATGAAGTAATGCGCAACATAATTTTTATTTAAATACCAGATGACTATAAACTGATTTGGAAAATAGCGAATAAATATAAAAGCAAATTTATATTGCTAAGCCCTGTAATAAACTTGATCCTGTTCAACGTTAATCGTTTGCTAGTTTATTTATATTGTCAACTCTAATTTTACCCACATCCATGGCAGCATTTACATGTGGAGTTTATGAATTGAACGAATCAAATAAAAAATAACGTCCCCTAAGCACTTACTATTCGTATTATTAACCATAAGAAGGATATAATATAACGGACGTTTGATAATAAAGTAAAATAAAAATTATTGAATGAGGTACGTGAGAGCTTAATCTGGTTCCATAAGTTATACGAAACATTTACAAGTGGCACTTTGAATAAATCAAACGAAAGTGATTCTTCCTTTTTGTGGTTGTTATTATCATCGGCGTCAAGTGTTAATTAAAAAAAAAAAACGCTCAATTTCTTTCTCGTCATAAGAAAGCTATTAACATATTATGTTACATCTCTTTTTTTTGCATTGGTATCTTGCCAGATTCGCCACCACAAGGGCTATCATAAATATTAAACAGCACTCGATAAAGAAATTATGAATGAACGCACGAACTGAAAAAGAGCGTCTATCGAACGATTCAATTAATTTACTATCTTTGGGTCATAGGTCGTTATAAGTACTCTTTCAATAATATTAATTATCAATAAATCAAATATTAATAACATTTGTTTGTTTATAAATGTAAGCAGTTCTTCATTGTTGTTAATACGTCATAAGGAAATTAAACGATATTACGGATAACGATTTGAGAAGTTACAATAATAATAAATGATTCATTCCAGCTAGTAATTAATTAATTATCATATTACTCATACACACGAGTACGTACACACGTCCACACGTAACCTTCTTATTTCACCTTATTATTGTTATTTTTGCTAACGTTGAATTTTCATTTCAATTCGTATTCAATCAGCAAATTTTACTTACAAAAAGATCGCTAATTAATCATCGCGATTAGTTGAACGCTATGTGACGCAGGCAAGTAGCTTCTTCAGAAAGTTGAAGCATTAATCATTTTCGCATTCGTTTCACATACACCAAATGATAAAACGTATCATCATCATCATAATTCCGCATATCATTCACGATGACGACACGCTAATTAACATTTTGATACCGAAAACGAACGATTTAAATTACTTGAGCAATCATTTGGTACGCATGCAAAATGCCATTGCAAATTGTTATAATAACCAACAACAACTACCGATTTCAGCGAGGAAATTTCTCATTTTCTATAAGTTGGAGTTAATGAATTTAAGAATTAAATAAAATATTGTAGGAAGCAATTAATAAAGAAGAACATAAATGATAAGGGGACGTCGAGTAATAATTTTAGAAGACGAGATCAATTCATTCATCTTTGCGGTGAGCAGTAAGGTCATATTAATAATAAACAGCAAAGAACGATGAGAGTTTAGTTCAAGTGGAAAAGATTTAAATGGTACGATGACGTGGACGAGAAATTAAATTGTGACGATATTGAAATATTTTGCAATAAAAAGCGCAATTTGCTAAAACGATTCCTTTTCTTCTTCTCCCAATATTTCACCAGTTGGTTTGGGCGAAGAATCTTAAATATTCATGTTTGACTAATAAGTGTACTCGCTCAATCCAAGGACAAATATTTGTCTGTTCTCTAAAATATTCTAAACATTCAGCAATAAGCGTTTGCGAAACTTATTCAAGCGTAATTAGTCAACGTTCAATTACCATTATTATTACCGAGGTGATTTTTATAAATAAATATTATAATTAAAAAAGTAAACGCACGATAAAACACTTCGGTCGAAGTATTACGAAATAAATTTGTTTGTAGTGAAGTCATATTGCAATAAGAAACAAAAATATGGACGGATCTGTACCGTAATTGGTTGAATAAATAATAAAATTCTCATTTATTTACATATTCAATCATTTTTCGTTATGCACACACTCGTTTTGTTGTTGATTATTATTGCAACTTTTTGGTAAATCATTTTGTTGGTTAACGCAATTACGTTCTTCAAGGTTGTAACAGCAAAAACGATAAACGTATTAAAATTTGAATGTCAAAACAGAAATAGGCAGTAATGCATAATGAACAAAGTTTTTGCTTCCTTTTAAAATTATAGCAATTCCATTTATATGTTTTATTAACAAGTCAATAGAAAATGGAATTGCTCATCAGCAATTTTGCCCTAATAAATCGTAACAGAATATAAGACGCGCCCATGAATTCAGAGATGCAAAAATGTGAAAAAGCGCGTCTTATATGCGAGTAAGTGCGCCATTTGTCTTGTCCTAAAATGTTTGCCAATATTTTATGCAGTCATAACTGAAACCAAATGCTGACACCAATCAAATTTTCGCTGAAAATTGACGAAAGTACTTTCATTCGGTGTTCAAAGAATGCAAAAAGGAATTACAGCTGATAATTCTGATAAGAAATTCCTTTTGTAAATAAACCGTAGGAAATTTCAAAATTTTCGAAATAACTAAAGAATGATTACTAAGAACAGTTTTCAAGTGAATATATGTTATTTTTGATTACTTCCGCTAGTGCATTTCGTTATTAGTTCCTGCGACCTGGTTTCTCATATTGGCTTTTCCTCTTTTCCAACTATTTATTACACATCTCGATAGCGTACGTTTCCATTGAATATTATGACTAATTAAAAAAAAATTCTAATATGTAGCAGTCAATACAACTCGAATGAAACTAATTACAATATTGTTGGTTATAGTAATGAATACAGAAGTAATTCATAAATAATATATGTAAACGTTCTTTACGGTCTGAGACACAACGGGGTCATAACTGATTAGGATGACTCTCAGTACCGTAACAATAATAACAATATCCACATTCATCATGTTCATCGTCGATTAAAAAATGGTTACGTTTTCTTTTGTAATGAGAATCGCATAGAATGCAGCGTACGCAATGCGAAAAGAAAAACAGTTTTCACTCGTCGATTTCCTTTTTGATTTTCGCCAACAAATTTATATATTTTAAGCCATAAATCAAAAGTAGCGTCAAATTTTATTCTTTAGATGAATGTCTATAATTTTTGCGATTATTAAATCTCTTGACCATTAAAGCTCTGAAACTAACTTCAAGAACCGGCGAAAATACTCGGTTTATTAAAAAAAAAGAAGAAATTATTAGCAAAAGTATGCGCTATTATTAGCATTTGCATTTTAACATCGACAAGGTCAATGTTTTGGGTTAAAAATTAAGAAATAGTTTTTCCTCTTCAATTTTCTTTCGCTTCTTTTGCACCATGTGCATATTATTTTCAGTCGACTGTATTATCACGATGCTCAAGATATATAAGTCCTCCTACATAGACTTATTCAGAGTACAATGAACCCTTAACAGCGCTTCTTGCAGAATTATTTGAATCTTTTATGCGAATATGAAACGAGCCATTTAGCAAACTAACACTTATTCAGATTATTATTAATGATAGTTGTTAGCATTATTATTTAATTCAGTACGTGTTCGCAAAACATTCATAAAGAAAATTCCAATAAGTTTCAGAACTCCATTTAATTTTTCTTCAACTTTATTTTTATGCCAATTGGTAATAAATTACGAAATTGTTTAATAAATGTATTGAGATTGAAAAACAACAATAATAAAAAAGTACATAAATCAGCAGTTCAAATGAATCGCTAGAAAACAACAACTACGACAACGAAGGACGTGTGGAAATTATATTTTAAGCTTACTCTTTGAACAAGAGTCAAAAAACGTGACATACATTTTCTCTTTAAAAAAATGGAAATATGAAATAATTTGATTGTTCTCGTGGTTTCGTTCGTCTTGATAAATATTCAAATATTTGCATTTATTACTAGTTGCAAAGCCTCTGAGGTTAAAAGTAGGAATTATTAACAAGTTGTAAGCAACTGATTCTTTTTGATTAATGATTCATAAAAATCACTTAATTATTAACTCGTACGCATCTTAACAATAAGTAATAATTAAAATGATTTAAGCAAACGTTTTGCACGAACTCAGATAAAGAATGTCTGCCAAAGTTTAAAAAAACTGATGCAAGACGGACAACAAATTGAATGAGTTCATTATTTATTAATGCCCGAAACAAAAAATTTCTTCACTCCAAGTTGAAGTTAATAAATTACGACGTAATTAAAATCAGGGAAAAAGACAATAAAATATCGTAGGAAGTAATTAATAAAAAGTTAATAAACCTAAAAAGGGAAGAGCTAATAATAAATTTAAAAGAGATCGTCCGAACGATACAAAAAATGAGTGAGTAAGAGGAGTGAAAACTGCATTCATCTCTTCGGGGGTAAGCAAGGTCATATTAATAATAACAACAATAAATAATGAGAGCAAAGTTTAAATGAAGAGGATTTAAAACAATGACGATGAAAAAAAAAAAGAGCCGAAGCAAAAAAATTCAGTTGTTAGAAGATCCGTTTACATTCGTATGTAATGTGCAAAGAGATGAAGAAATTAAATGTATAAAATAGGCATAAAATGTAATTGAATACAACATCTGCAACAACAACTTATGAACTAGTGAATGATGAATGAGGATGTTTAGAAATGTTACCATTAAAAACGATGATGCTCATCATAAAATTATAGTACAATTTTACATTTAAATTGCTCCCTGATATTGCCAACCTAATCATAATAGAAATATCGTATAGCAATATACAAACTAATGTTACTACGAATATTATAATGAACTTGATGGAACTTTCTCCTACGATTGCTATATAAATATTCCAAACTTGAAATGAGATGCTAATTTAATGCTACTTATAGAAATGGATGATGGTTGAGCAAAAAAGTGAATGTTGAACAAATTTAACTGAATTTTTAGTTGATATTTTAACTATAAAATCATTTGCCATGTTGAACAATTGGTTGATTTAAGTATCAAAAAAATTTCAATGAACTCTTCCACTGAATCTCTATAATAAAATAAAATTTGTATAAAACTTGAAAAGTTCCTCTTTTATCCCAGTGAATTCCTAACCAAAATAAAATCCTATTCCCATAACTCAAGAAAAAAACTTCTATAAAAATACAGTATTTCTGCAAGATAAATCAATTTCCGTTTAATCTATTTGAGGGTTTAGTCCACGCATTTTATATGCGCTATATATCAACTTTATGTGCTTGAAGAAGAAAAATAATAAACCGGAAGCTTTTCGACGGTCCGAAAGCGATATAAAAAATAAATTGTTGATGCCGTAGATCTAAGCGAAATTTGTGCAAAACACGTTTCCTATATTTCGCGGGCTTTTCTGTTAAAACTAATCTCTATTAATTTGCGAATGCGATTAGATACCATAAAAATCTTATGTAGTAAATCCAATTATCTCTTCGTCGCTTTATCATTATTTATTTGCGATCGCTTTTGTAAGGAATCTTAAATATTCGTATATTTAATTAACAAGTGTACTGAAAATCTCAAGGTTAGCATTATTTGTAGTTAGTTTCGAACTCGGCAAACGTTTCTAAAACTTATCGAATCGCAATTAGTCAACGCTCAATTACTATTATTACTGAGATAATTTTAATAAATAAATAAAACATGATTATTCGAAGGGCAACTGTACAGAAAAAAAATTATAATAAGTATTACGAAACATCTTCCTTCGAGTGAAGTAATAAAAAATGGAAAATCCTTCTGAGTCTGTATGCATATAATTGAGCTCTTACGTTTTTTTTGCAATAAAAGATCGCTTTGTTTCGCATCAACACACACGATATTTTGTTGTTTTGCTCTCACGATTTTCGTCTTAAATCGATTGCAATTACCATTATTATCAAGATATTACATTTATTTTGTTTCTTTTAATAATCGTCATCAGAATGATTACAATAAAGTCTTATGGGGAGAAATGGCCGTTTCTAATCTCTGCTTATGCCGAAGTAAATAAATATGGGAAAATTCCTGTTGAAAGTCAAAGGAAATTGTTCATTGTGCATGAACAGTTAAAAATGCAAACTTTCCATTGAAGTTGGAGGGAAAATATACTACAAGAACGTTACTCCTCTTAGAAATCAAGTAAGAGAAAACTATTTTGTTCGGATGCGAAAACCTTTTATCGGACAGCATATACTGTTAAAATGGGCCAATTCATTGGCAATTAATTATCAGGATTTTTTGTTGCAACTTTTTAACTAGAAATGTAAATTCATATACAAAATATACGCGAAAATAGTTTGTAACTTTTATTGCGAATGTCCGGTATTATTGCGATTGAATAGATTTCGATTTATTTCCTATTGTATTTCGTTATTAGTTCCTACGACCTGGTTTTCACATATTGGTTCTTCCATTGAATATTACGATTTATTAAAATAAAACAACATTTTCTAATTCGTACCAATAAAACTCGAACGAAACTAATTACATTTTGGTTTGTTATTTATAATAATGCAACAAAAGCAAATAATAATAAATAGGATATAGACAAAGTTCTTTACGGTCCAAGAAGCAAGTAGGTTAGCTGATTTGGATGGCTTTAGATAGGTGCAATTAGAAAAATATCGTCCTATTTTCACATAAATCGCATTTCATTGTTGATGAACATTTTCTAAACTTTCCATTTGAAATGGATGATTTTCGCCATTAAATTTGCACGCAACTCACGTCATTTAATTTGGTAACAGATTCATTTCAATCTGAGGCCCAAACACGTTGCGATTATGATAGTCGAATAGATTTTCGCCTGAATAAATTGCCATCGTTATAATAACACATCGATTATTCGCTAAGATAAATTCTCTGGCTAAAACGATGAAGATTGAATCGTTTCGTTCTTCCTGTAGATTTACGCTGGTTCCTGATAATCCTCGGATTACTTATTTCAACATCTAAAACAACGACCTTCAGTTCGCACTTCTAGAACCGACGAAAATAAGCGGTTTATAAAAAAAAGATAAATTATTGGCAAAACTATGTGCTATTCTTAGCATTTGCATTCCAACACCGGCAAGGTCAATGTTTTGTACGAAATAGATTTCCTTTTTGCTCCTTTCTCTCCTCGATATACACGCACAGCGAATCCAAATGGAATTCCTTCAATTTCGAATTTTCTGCCAGGAAGAAGTTCGAAACGAATGCACTTTTATGACTTTCTTTTAGTGCTCAAGATATTTAAACGATGCTGCATATAAATATGCAGAAATGAGAGAGAGTACAACGAACTCTGATAGAATGATGAGCGTACTTGAATGTTTTTCGCGAAAATGCGGAATGAGCCATTAAACATACCGTCTCTTTTACGATTAATAAAAACAATATATCGAAGTTGTTTTGTTTAAATTCGCAACCAAATTGTTAATGCAACCCTCAAAAGATGAAAATTAAGTTACAAAATGAACGTCGTTAGCATGAAAAATTGGCTTGTACGAAATTTCTCCATAAACGAATCTCATCTGTGTTATCTAATATAAGATTTATTGTCTTTCTACTTTCTTTCTTTCGATTGCCAACAAGTTGCGAAACACTTTGATAGGAATTTTGCGAATCAGCAAATCAAATTATTCATAAGACAACATTTGATTTGAACCGTTCGTGCAACAACGACGAATGAAGGACGTGAAATTATATTTTCAGCGTTACTCTTCGAACGACACTCTCAAATAACGTGACATACTTTCGTCTATTTCAGTGAAAAACAAAGAGTAGAAAAATAAAATTATTTTCATACTTCACACACCGTTTCGCCTAACATTCCAATTAAACTGAGCAAAATTAAATAAAGAGGCGAGAAATATTTACAGATTTTCTTTCTTTCTGTTTGTTTTCGAATAACGACTCAATAACGTTTCTAAAACGCATTTTCTCGCTAGCACGATGCCATGAATAAATTAATTATTTACATTAATTAAAATTCAACGAGTTAATTTTCCATGTAATATTCGCCATTAATATATGCAAGAATTATGAAGTCATAAAAAAAAGAAACGACGACGAACGAATCAATCAGAATATTAAACGAAATTGATGAGTTAACGTTGTCGATGATGTGCACAAGTGTTAATATTGGATAGGAGAGAATGAAATTACTCTGCGACACCTTATAAACTGCTAAAAGCAAAAACAATCACATACGGCCTCTATTGTATTAGGATTTATTTCTTACCCGACAAAAACGAAATGACTCTATTTTCGTACCGTTTACTATGTTTCTTTTGCCACTACGAAACCATAAACTCTTAATTTAGCATCGAAGCAAAAATATTGGTAAATTTGTATTTATAGGTTCTATGCCCTCAATTAATGTAACGATAAAGTAGCAAATGACGTAAGATAGTAATGTAATCATAAAGTTTCGCAATTATGGTTTTCTACCCTTATCACAATCTACTGTTACTCGAGAAAATTGCCAACGTAAAAGTACTTATTGCGACTATCAAAAACATAATGCAAAAATTCCATTAACGTTTATGTAACGTCTAACCAATATTGTTTCCATTTCAAAGATTGGCACGACTACGTTTTGACAGATGCGTCAAAGTTCAGCTAATGTGACAGACGTCTAGTTATATTTCTGTCATTTTACGCCGAAAAGTTGCCAAATGGCCACGTTTCCTTCGTACCAAGCGTAAAGAAACGAAATTCATTTTGATATTACCGTATATGCGCTTGTGTTAAGTTAGCAATTAAGTTATTACTACCACTACCATTGTGCGAAAACGATTTGAAGTTAAACGAATGTGAAATTATTTTCAATTCGTAAACGTTATCGTGACCAACTTGAATTAAATACGTTTAATCCCTGCACTGCATGAAGACACTTTTTGATTCGCGTTTTCAAGGCCTGTTAACGTTGAAAATCGGTTGCAGAAAAACCCGTTCGTGCCACACGACTTAAACGCGATGATTATTAAGAAACTCGGGCCACAGTTTCTTGCTAAATAATATTTTTTACCAATTTTTTTTTTGTTCTTAACCAAGTTGTAATTGAAGAAAATTTATATAATAATTGGAAATCAGGCGCGGCCCTGCTGCTTGGGATCTTCACACATCGTTGCAATCCTACGTAAACTGTTTGCAGTCGGCGCTATTTATTAGCAACGTATGATTGCTTAAATTATTTGCGTTAAATAATAGGAAAAGTTTTGTTTACAACATGATTGTTATTGCTTAGAGAAAATTATTTTTAATAATAAATATGACGAAGATGATAATTAATTCTTAGACTTCGTGCGATTTCGAACGAGTGGCAGGGAATTGAGCTGACAAGAAGCTTTAAATAGGCTTTGTGACACATTTGCTGTTATCTGGTGGTGTTTAAATGACAATTAAATATGTCCAAAATAGGAATCGGGGAGAAAATACGTCAAACGAGGAGAAACGCCGTTTTATAAGATGGAAGCTGTCTTGTTGTACAAGAAAAATAACAAAGAATTAAAAAAGGAATAGAAAGTTAATTGCTGTTTGAGGAGGGAAAAAGACATTTTTTCCTGCGTCCATTTCTTTCTACCGCATTGAATTGTCCACGCGATTCCGGTGTTAATCCATAAGGTTATTTAATAAAAGAAAGTTAATGATATTAACGTTAAAAGACAAGAGCAAAAAAAAATGTACGGCAAGAACGACTAATTGAATAACCGAAAATTTATGATTATCGTTATTAGAATGAAGTTTATTAGATTTAACAAACCTTTTGTGTTTAATCTATTTCTCTGCTAAGACAACAATTGTCTTGGGAAAGAACAAAAAAAAACGACGAAAATTTTTCCCATAAATAAGTAAACGAATTTCATACGAAAACAATGGCGGAGATCTTAAAGAGGCGATTACGCAAGGATGAATAAAGGAAGCTTGTAACTCTGGGAAACTGAAAGAATTATAGTGATAATTCGTACTTTTCCTTTAAAGGCTTTCCCCCTGTGTTATTTCTCTTTTAACAACAAGACTAAACAATTATTATTATAAGCATTCATAAACCACATTAATTAGATTTATGCTCTAGAAAGATAAATACACGATTTTCTTGCTCGCTCATTATTGTGCAACTTTTTTCATTATTGAGTTTAATTTTAGAGAATTCTTGAATGAAACTTTTCGTTAAAAAATCCTTTCCAAATTATACGTGTCGTGATAGATTTTATCACAATCGATGAAAGTGTGAATGTGAAATACGACGTCTTTAATAAAGTGGAAACAAGGTCGTTAAGAAAGATTTGCTCGACGAAAGAACGGTAACTATCGCAAAAATGACAATCGAAACGACAATAGAATAGGAATAATTAAATGCATTTTCTATTTTTAAATTTAGAAATGCTATTTCTATCCGATCCTTTCGCTTTGTACGACAAATGTACCAAATTTATCCCATAATCACTCGTTAATAACGAAAAGTGAAAAGCCAACCCACTCTTTGTTGTATATTTAGCTTTCAACGTTCGATATCCCCATTTATCGTTATCTTATTGTTACACTTTTATTTTTAGAACCAATTATTAATATAAGCAACCTGTTGTATAGTTTTTTTATTGCTGTAGCCCAAAATATTATATACAGGGAATTCATTCGGATGCGAGCAATAGTTAAAAGACGCTCGATAAAAAAGATTTCGTCTTGCATAGGATGCAAGTATTGAAGTTAGAATTTTACACTTGGTTTTGCTCTTCGTCAAATTCAGTTTAAAATCAGAAATTGTTCTTGCTACATAGATGCATCAAAACTAAAAGAAAAATAACATTTTCGGGCATGAATAATAATAGAGAACAATTGGCACCTCGTGAACAGAAATTTGTCACAACTTCAAGGCTAAACTGTAGAAATTTTCCAAATTCTTTACATATTGTTTGAGAATTTCCCAACTATCGCAGCAAATAAATTTGGAATTCCAGACATTTGTTTTATCTCCAATTCAATCAGAAACTGATTAACAATACTTAATTTTCAATTTAATCGGCATTTTGGACGCAAAAGTTTAAGGCAAGCGATTTATTCACTACTTTGCATGCGTTTGGTGCAATTTTAAACAAAATAAAATAAACGTGCAAATGATGCATCTGCGTTCGTTTTCATTAAACGGTCCCGCAGCCATAAAATTGTTTAATAATGAAGACAAATTCAAGGACTCGAGTGAATTTTAATAATTTTTTTAGCAGAAAACAAATGGAAACAAAACGCAACTTACGCTAACTACATCATTAATTAAGATCGTGATTAATTAATGGGAATTTAATGCTTTGTTTCATAATATTTTTTGTAATTCTCGTTTGATTAATTATTACAACATCGCGTTGTTGTTGTTGTTGCCTTTTCTTCTTTTCCCTTCGATCTACGGCGGTTTGCGGTTTTGTTTCGCTGTTTTGCTTTTTCGCGGCAACAGTTCTAGTTGATCTACGAAAATATTTGCGAAAATACATCATACTTTCCGTCGTCTTTCGACGTGGTTCTCTAGAAAATTAAAATAAAATAGGTCGCGAATTTCTATTACACACGTCCGATCATCGGGTTGCGTATGTGTGTGTCGGCATAGAGGCGCCACATAATAAAAAGGATTGCGATTACATTATAGAAGGAGCTTTTGAGATTGTCTGCGTGAGCGAGCGAACGAGTGAGTAAGTGGGTGGTAAATTTCATTTATTTTTATTTTCAGCGAGAAAAAGTATGCTGCAAGATATTTTCGTATGAATTATTACGGAAGGAAAAAAGCGGCGAGTGAGTGAGTAAGTAACAAAATTGCTGCAAGTACAATGACATTGTGCTCTTAATAAGTTTGCAGTCGGCTTTTGCGATTGCTTTCCCTGGCTTAGCCAATTTTAATGACAAAGTTCCAACGACAAACGGGAAAATACTTGATGGCAGATCGGTCGATTAACATGCCGCGAACGTACGATGCGACTGATTTAGATGAAACTGAGGAAAATTTAAATTTGCATTAGAAGCATAAGATGGAAATGCGGTCTGTTTCTTTCTTTTCCTCTCTTTCTTTTTTTAATAAACCACTTTCAAAGACGATAACCGTAAAGAAGAAGCCAAACGAGGGCGGGGACGTTCGCGTTAATCTCGAAGAAACTTCAGATTGACAAAGTTCAATAGCGAACGAAACTAAAGGAACCGAGACGTGATTGGCAACTGATCAATATCTTCAGCGTTTCAAAGACGAATCAACAAACGAAAAAGTTCGTATTATTTTAAACGCTGTTGCTGTTTTGCAATTACATAATTTCCTATTGAAATGGTGCCAAATATCGAATCCGGAGCAAAGGTGTATCATATTTTTGACGAGCAATGCAAAAAATATTTGTCACCTTCGAGCGGTCAAACGTGTACGATTACACTTTGAACAGTGTCAGGATTGAAGTAACTTTTTGCACTTTTTCATGCGAGGCACCTTCACCGATTTGCAATTCGATATTGGTTTAAACTAATTGGAGTTTCGCAACGAAAAGTTACAATTCGTAGGTTTGGTGTAAAAAAGTGCGAAGGAAATACACGAAATCGTTTGTCCAATTTTAATTTTGAACCACCATAAATTACCAATAAATAATCATCATCCAGTTTGTTTATTGTTTGTAGTTCAATTAATCAATAGACGTTGATTATTTATAATTAATCCTATCGGCTCTGGAAAGTTATAAAATAAACAGCAAAAAACTGGGAATTTTGTTTGCAAATCAAACATTAACCGCCACAGATTATAAAACGTATGGCCATGCGAAAATTTAATTCAAACTATTTTCTACATACCGATGATTATGTGCTATAATGTGTTATACGGGAGATTGATTCGAACGAAAACAACAACGACGACACCAAAGCGAAAACGAGAGAAAACGCATTCGCAATGCAAATGAAACTTTTTCGCTTTTGTATGGCCATCATTCATTTTCTGTTTAAATTCATATCCAACCAAGCAAGGATTTGATTAATTCGATTCAATACAATAGAAAATTCAATGCGTGCGCGTGTGTGGAGAAAACTAAAAACAGATGAGCGAATGAATGAGCGAGAGAGAGGAAAATAAAATAAATGAGGAATCGATCCGCAAGGATGGGAGATGTACTTTTATAGATGAATAATTTCGAATGTAAATTTTATAATATCCTACGTATCATTGAATGCTCGTTATTATACGATCTCTCTTTGCTACCGCTTTTTTTGCGAAATTGTTTAAGGCATTATCATATACGGGGGGATCTTCTGCTTGATCAAATTCGAATTACGTATAATAAAACCGCCAGCCAATAAGATCTCGATCTCGATCCGCGTCGAACGGGGATTCCCTGTATATAATTTCCGTGCTAACAGAATAATTAATGGAAAAAAACAAGAAAATTTTACAAACAGGCGTTGTGGCAAAGCAATTAAATAATGCTAATCATAAACGGTTCGGGCGCTACTCCGTTATGGGGATAACTTTCGGGAAACCTGCAGGAAAACGTACGAGAAACAAGAAAAATTTCCCGGGCATCAACGTGTATTCGTAGATACCCTCATTGTACGCGTCCCGTTTTAACAAACAGCTATTTATACCTGCAAGACTATTACTAATACCTGTACACACGCCAGGCCATCGTCTACCTGCATTTACTAATATTACGACCACCGCCATCATCATCATGATTATTATTAAACAAAGGTACGCGTTTTAATGTACGCCTTGAGTTCGGGAAAGCAAACAATTTCCTCTTACCGACTAACACCGTGGTCGTCGTGCCGTCTTTGTTGATGATATCTTTGGCATTAGCGTTGACTTGCAGGAAATCGGTTAACGACAACGACGAGGCGATCAATTGTCTCTTCTCCTCGAAATTCAAATAATCCAAACTGTTACTGCGCTGCGGCGCAACGATTGCGACCGTCTTCGTCGACTTGCCGGTCAACGTCTTGTTGTTATTGTTGTTATTATTATTATTGGTCGCATTGCGTTCGGACAACATTATTTGTGCTGGCGGCAGAATGTAGACGCCACCGTTGTTCGCATGCACCGACATATTATTACTCTGCAGACGATGTTTTACGTAGCATTTTCCTATGCGGTAATCCAAGCGGACTTGGGGAGTCTCGAGCGGCGATCGACGACGCACGGAGCAACAATAACAATAAAAAACACCTGTTGTAAAACCGACGTTTCTACCGGTAATTATAAGGAAACAATTGTCGAACGATTAACGCGAGCACTTTGAATCATATTTTGCACTTTCGTTATTTGCCACGCTCGAAACGTGCACAACAGATTTGTTGACTTTTCCGCATAAATTAACCAACGAAGCTGAAGACTTCTTCGGCGGATATCGTCGAGCACTTTGAATCTATCGGGAAAAATCCCTGGTTTTCGCATCGATCAGTGATCGTTGCCGTTTAAATTCCCTTTAAAAATCCATTTAAATATTAAACGCGATTCGTACACTAACAACACCGACAGATTCTCTCGCTTGCACGGCCAGCGAGCGAACGACACAATAAAAAGCGGTTGCCACTTTTCTCTCGCTCCCTCCACATAATCGTTTTTACTCGTCTCCGAAAACGATCCCGTACGAAAAGAGCCCCTCGATTGTTGCTGTTGCTGTTGTAGTTCCAACAATGAATTGGATGGATGCTTATTATTATTATTATTACTCTTCTATAACTATATATATACGTGTATTGTTGTTGGTCTTTCACTTTCGATGGCGCCAACAATACAAACCAGAAAGGAAGAATGCTATCTGCCGGAGGAACGGCTTCTTCTTTACCATCGCCATCATCATCGACTTCTTCTCTTTCCTTCCTCTAGCGCACATTTCTCCCTCGAACCAGACGCGTAACTATGGTGATAGCAAGTGTGTGTGTGCACTCACCCTTACGATGAACATCCCCTTCTAAATATAATTCGTTTCCCCTTGGTGCTTTAATTCTTTTTTTTTTTGCTATTCTGGCAACCATTTTTCCTCCTCTTGCTGCACCCTCGTCCACCTGATCCTTCGTAAAACGTTGCTTTATGGTGGAAAAATGAGCAAAATTTGTACGTTATCGAGGGCTAGACCCAATCGGATCAATCGCAATTTCGATAATGAGTCTCATCAATTTTATCCATGACGGCATATCAATTGGTTCCAAGGTGAGCGAAAAAAGAGCTGGCAAAGATTTATCGCGATATGCAAATGTTTGGTGCAACAAGATTTGCAGATAAGATCACTTTTTCGTCGTTTCGCTCGCCAATTTCGTCTCATTTGCGCCAATTATTAAATCTCTTTTGCATGAAAGTTTAGTCAAGACGTCGAAGCGTCGTTATTACAATAATTAATCGATAATGATAATGGGTGGACCGATGATGGATGCTACGTGTTATTGAAAAACGGCCTTTTCTTTAATCGTGCGCATGAAAAATTTATTGCCTTCGCACACAGCGAATTTGCATTAATTTTTTTGCTCCTTCGTTCGGTTTTAATTTCGTTTTTTGTTGTTGTTCGTTCGGTTTTTGCGTTAGAGAGATTATGCTGAAAAAATTGATGGCGATAAATCTAAAACCCACAGCAACTACTACTAACGTGCGGAGTAATAATAAGAAGTTTTCGCTTAATGAGCTCTCTGCATAAAATATTGATTTAGTTTTTCCGCTGGTTGTGGACGAGGCAAAAGTGGTTTGCTAAATTGCTTAAAGTTGAAAACAACAACGGCAATGATGATACCGATGGTAAGATTCTCCGTCATTTTGTGGATGTATTCTTCATAAAAGTTTGTCTCTTCGAAAATTCGCTTCTTTATTATGACTGTTATGGCAGCATCGATTCAAACCGAAATCAAAATTCAGTTTGAGGTCTGGTAGATTTGATAAATGGATATCCAGGTTCAACAATATCCAGTACAAAACCGCAGTTTTCACCGCGCGTTTCTACTCTTTATTTCGCAAGAAAGATTTTCGTAAAAAACCACGACAGTCGTTTTGCGATGATTAACAGGAACAACCGTGGATTTTAATGTTTCCCATTTGATTTCGTAATAATCTATCCGGAATTGTAAATGAAGAACCCCTCAAGTTTTATTACTGTCAACGCTACCGCTTCTTTAAAACGAAACTTCCATTCTTTGGAGGGTTCTCTCGCGTTCATTCGGTATCGATTTCAATAGGGATACGATACACGTTATTAATAAATAAGGAGAATATTAATAATAATACTGGGAATAAGTACAATATGCATATATTACTGTCGTTTGGACGGGAAGTCTTATTTCCGGTTCGTTTAAGCGCTTAATCTCATACGTTCACATAATACATGTACCGCATATGTATTATAATCTCTCTCACTCTCCGTTTAGTTATTATATTGTTGTTGGCTATTAAATTTAATTTAGTGCATTATTAGTTCCATGTAATAAATAAATATGAATACGAAACGGTGGTGTTGCCGTTTTTGTGTAACTGTTACATGCCTTTTATTTGTTTTAAATGGAAAAAACACCGAAGCGGTAAATTTAAAACGCACAATTTGTTTTAGATATTTTTGCAATATGGAAGGAGTTTTTATTAAACATTTTTAGGGGGGGGGGGGGGGGTTTATCAGTTTATAAGACCTTTTCTTATCAAGTTTTGCAATAGCAATCAGAATTACAGAAAATCCTATAGGCTAATTTGTTGACTTAGAGCTTTCAAAAATCGAATTGGCAAGTCTTCATAAAGTGTTAGATTTGTAACGTACCAAGGTGCATCAGTAATTAGACGCAGAATTTTTCGATTTACTAGCACAACCGCATATTTCAATTCCATGGGTCCAGATTGGGTTTAATATTTATATATTAATAATAGTATTAGAATTTTTTCAAGTGATAAATGAGATTTTTTCCCCAATAACGAATAAAGTTCATTTTCTTTTAGATCTATTTCCTTTCTCATTTTGATTACTTGCTCTTTCCATGTTAGCCTGGAATCTAATTTCTAAAATATCTTTGTTGCTGAGACGTATTGCTGGACATTGCTGATTTCTCAGTGTAAAATCAATTGGTTTGCTTTTGTTTAGATTTATTTTTCTCTTCCACCGTTTTAACCAAATGTGCAACTCCTGTAGATGGGTCTGGAAAAAATTCGAGACTCTTATTGGATCCTTCGCTTTTACAAGTTCGAACCGGAAGTGAACCGAAAATCGTAAACCGAAATAAATACTTTTTCCGGAACAACAACCGGAAACATAAAAAATACGATTCTAAGCCGTGGTTTTAAGTCCTATTACCAACAAAATTCGTACAAGTATGGTTGCGAGAAATAAGGCAAAGGAGGCATCAACAATTCCCAGTTTGTTAGCTCAAGCGTTCTGTCCAACTAATTACTTATGAATAACTAAAATGTTTAATGGAAGGATAGTTAAATGTATCGAACAGGACTTTTTCAATTTCATGTTGGTACGTAATTAAATATTCCTGTTAATTAATAGGAGACGCGCTTAATGTTAATGGACCGGCTTCTAAATAGTGCGCGATCAATTTCAATTTGTATTCAATAAAATCATCGAGTGTATCACGAAAGCGTTTAAACGAGTTGCTTTTATTGCTGAAATGTCCTTTTTCGCCTCGTATAGCAAACGTTTTATCGATTAACATACGCAAAGCCCGTTAGAAGAAAATAATAATGAACGCTTGAATTGCATCGCGCGATCAGTGTATTTCAATTTGCACTTGTCTAATGACAGCAACAGCAGCTGATGATAAGATGTTTGATAATAATTTGCTAGATAACATCCAATTACTTCGGGCGCATACACGAATTGCGTTTCCATGTTTCGTTGGAAGTTAGTTAAGAAAAATTATCCATACGGTAAACTACTTGAATGCAAAATAAAGATGACACTTCCTGTTTTCTGCCTGTACTACCTTTTAACATTCTTTCTACTGTTATCTTTATAAGAGCGGTAGTTGTTGGCAATCTTTTGTCTGATAATAATCATCATCATCATAACGTTCTCCATTTCGATTGTCCGTTTTCCAGCTTTTTGGAGCCGGATCCCATAAATTTTATCCTTCGCGAACCCGTTTCCACCCAATTTAGTTTCGTAATTTTGTAATTTACAGCAACAATTTGCAACAAAAAGGGTACGAGACGACGCGGGCTATTGTTTAATGATTCGATAGGATTGTCGTTTCAGCAAAGCAAAATCAAACTTTAAACATCGCCAATTTCTTTCTATCCGTGCATTTTAATCGATTGCAGCAATTTTCTTTTGCAAAAAAATTATTGCGTGATTATAATTTACTTACGAGTAATATTTCCAGTTTTTGTATTATGCGAATGCATCAAACGTTTCGTTAAACGATCGAATTATGCTTATTAGACCCAGTTTAATTAATTAAGTTAATTAGCATACTTAAAAAGAAAACGATGGCCAATGATAACGTTTATTGCGCATTTTTTGCACGCAAACGAACGATGAAAATGCAACTTAGAATCTTGAAAAGCGAAATAAACAGTTTCATATGCAAAACCGACGTTGGCTGATCATCGATCGCCTTCGTCCCGTTTCAATAATTAATATGTAACCGACGAACGGGCTAGGGGTTGCAAATTGGCCATGTTTGAATTTATGAAACAGAAAACAACCGAACAATAAGCAAAATTTTTGGATAGGTTATCCTTTTGCCAAACGAGTATTAAATTTATTTATTTCGATAGAATAAAATCAATTAGACGTTAATTCCTTTTCAATTAAGCAATGATTTTCGTATTTAAATGTTCTTCCAACAACCTCATCAATTACATTTGGTTACTCACCATCGCTACTGTTTGTCGAATCGTCACACGTACCTGTAACAATACAAGAAGACAGGATTAGTTTGGAAAATAAGTATTATTCTTGTTCTTTTTCGTTATTATTGTGCTTCCCTTTGTTTCCCTTTCCATTATTATCATCCTATTCCACGAGAATACAAATGTTAGTGTTCGTTAGGTTTTTCCTTTTATTTTTCTCTCCACCGGAGCTACGTGCAAGCATGTGACTGGAAAATAATCTAAACTCTACGCGAGACATTATTAGGGGGGACGATGGAAAATCGTGTGTTAGCCCATTGTACGGAAGCGAGAAAACAGGCTAATCCTAATACTAAAAGCCATCGCCCCTTTTTGTGCAGCCTAATAAATGGGTAAAACCCGGGGGCAAAGCAGAAAGAAAAGCCGCGACTTTACTCCATATCTCGTTATTTTCGAAAACGGAAAACGTGTGGGTGTCCCGCAAAAGACGAAGTGTAAAATTATCCACATATGTACAAACAAAAAATATTATAATACGCTTTGGGGGAAAGGAATACGTTGTATTACGAGTAACGAAGAAGTGCATGTTCACATATCGTACGTGCGAGGCATTTCTCTCCACGTGATATTTTTAGATACACGACTAGACACTAGACTTAATGAATATCCGCATGCGAAAATAACATAAACTACATGAAAAGGCAGTCGGAGGAAAAGACGAAAAGCAAAATTAAAATGAACGCTAAAAGAACGCACGGCGGAAAACGAACAAGAAGAATTTTCATATATACACGTCACAGACGCATAAATTACGATTGCGTTCGAATTACACGCTTATAAGTGAGAAAGCACGAGTGGAGGACAAATGGGAACGATTTTCAGAAGGCGAAATAAGAAATCGGCGAAGAAAATAATGGAGAAGAAATCGATTAATTAACGTCCGTTGAAAAGAAGAACGTTCGCTCCATCGATTGAAAGATTATTGTCTGCCGGAGCGCGACAGCAGGATTTAATAAAAGAATCGAAAGAGAAATGGAATTTAAATGAAGAAGCGCCCTTTACTAGAAGAGAAGAGGGAAAAAACGTTGGAAAATGTAAGCGAATTATACTTGTGCGTCGCTACTCCAACCCATTGTTTTATACGCTAAATGGCTTCAAATCGAAAGAAAAAACTTTTTAATGAAATTAATTAGGAGTTTCGTGGAAGCAACAAAAAGAAAGGAGAAAAAAATAACGAAGTTCGAACAATTCGCAAACGTATTTAATTAATTCAAACGGCGTTCGAATAAAATGCATAAATAACGGACAGAGGCAAAAGGATAAAACGTGTCAGAATGATGGGCAGTTTGCAAAACGTTAACGTTATTCCGATGGGTCCGTCAAATAACAACCCGAATTACTTTTGCAATTGAATACATCTCCACGTTTAAGATGCTGTTTGCCTTTCTGGTAACACATACTGACGCCCTCCAGGGATATAATATTTTCTTAAACTAAAATGAGAGACTACCAACATTATGTGTACGATAACGTACGAGGCATATTTCAAAAGTTAAGATTGGTCGCTTGTAAAAAGCAATTGCCAACACTGTTACAACCGAATTTGTTCACAAATTCTAGGTTATCACTTAAGAAATCCTGGAATTTGTGACTAAATTAAGTAATATCGTGTCCAATAGACTTTTGATTCAAGAATATACGAGGCATTTTGCAAAAGTTAAGATTGGTCACTTGTAAAAAGCAATTGACAACACTGATACAACGGAAGTTGTCCACAAATTCTAGGCTATCACTTAAGAACTCCTCGATTTAGTGACTAACTTAAGGAATATTGTGTCCAATAGACTTTTGATTCAAGAATATACGAGGTATTTTGCAAAATTTAAGATTGCTCACTTGTAAAAAGCAATTGACAACACTGATACAACGGAAGTTGTCCACAAATTCTAGGCTATCACTTAAGAAATCCTTGATTTAGTGACTAACTTAAGTAACTTTGTGTCCCATGGACTTTTGATTCATTCAAGTAAGTGATTAAACTCGCCTTCGCAGACTGAGTGCCATTGACAAGAAACTTTAACTTTCAAAATCACCCCGTACATATTGCATAAGAAGGATTCTCATTATCATGGACACAAAACACACATGAATATGTTGGAAAGTAACTTTGAAGCGACACCAATTGCCTAGCCACCATCATCGTCATCTCGTTCGACAAACAAAACGTTCCATTATAGTTCGTTTAAAACTGATTATCTCGAAAGGACGACTTTTCCGTCTTATGAAGCAAGGAAAATGCAAAAGAAAAGAAAGCTTCCGATGTTTGTAGACAGTTTGATACGAATTCCAACGCAACGAAAGAAGAATGAAAAAGACTTTTCATAAATTTATAAATATCTAATGCAAGTCATTGGACTGTAAAGAACATTGACAAAGAAAAGAAAAAAACGTTGTGAGGAAGGGACCCATAAACAGTTTTCATCGTCCTCCACATCGACGTCTTTCAGCAAATTATTCCCCGAATGAAATATGCATTATGCATTTAACTACAAAGTCAAAGAAATTTTTCTACGAGAAGTCTTCACAAACGTTTAAAAAAAGAGACAATTTAAACAAAAAATTAGAGTTCTTTAATAGAAAAGTGATTATGTTTGAATGGCAAAATCAATCTCTCACTCTCGTCCAAACCATGCACATTTTACTTTTCGCAATTAATCTTATCAAAGCGAGATCTGCATTCTTTTTCCTGGCGTACGACTACACGTCTAAATGCCGATGATTAATTATCACGCTATTACACACAACTCAAACATTTCGCGATAAGCATGTCGAAATCAAACATAAACTAAATCTGTTTGCTATAAACGACACACGAATTCTCCAATCGAGGAACGAATTCAAGAATGTCTATAATTCCCTTTAAAAAAATAATCAAACACAAAGCGTCGTTGTACAGCAATTAAAACGATCAATGATCATCCAAAAGTCCCATTGTTGGAATTAAATAAAACACATTCGAAGCCGCATAATTATTAATAGAGTCTATTTTAAATTTATTCGCCGACGAACGTCGCCGATATCGTTGAAGACTTTAACAATAGACGTCTCGGCGTTTTAACAATTAAACAGCAACGACGATCACACTGAAGGATGGTTCGCATTCAATTGACAACGTGAATACAATGGGCGTTAATAAGAACTAATGTTAGAAAACAAATGGGCTGCCTTTTCGACACTTTAACCGCATCGCGAACGATTCTATTATCAAAAATAGAAACGACTCAGAATCAAGATGAAGCGTAAGCGAAGATACAAAATGAAGGAACTTGAAACGCACCATCGTCATCAACTTGATCATCCTGCCGATCGTTCTCGTCGTATTCATCGCTGTAATCGCTCTCGTCGTCGCTCTCCGAATCCTTATGGATCTCTTGCATTTCATCTTCGATTTTAATCGTTTCGATAACGGTCAGATTTTCTTTGGAAGAGAAACGCAAACTTCTGGCACTTCGCCATCTCTTCAACATAATTCCCTCTTTCGTTCTTTCCGTTGCAGATTATTAACACTTTGCAAGGTGTAAATTGTAACTCAACACGTACGACTTTTACGCGATAAACTAATTAAGGAATCGCATCGCATTACTGTAAACGAGCAATCTTATCTTATCTAACTGATTAGACTTAAGGATATCGTCTTAATCTATTTTGTTTGTTTATTATTGCCACATGAAATATCGTCTCTGTTCTATTGTGTAGCATGATCTATCTTTTGTTTCGTTCGATTTCGGTTGTAAACGAATGCTGAACAAATAATCCTGAAGTATGCTAAAATCCTTTATTAATAAGCTATCAGTGGTTTCACGCAGCGAGAAAAGAGTGTCTGCAAAAGATTCCTCCTGCTCTTTTCACATTTAATTTCCACACATTCTCTGTTCTATCAGTCTTAATTACTTGATATAAATCGTATTGGAATTTGGCCAAAAAGGGAAAAAAGAAGAATCGTTGAAAGGAACGAGTCAATAATCTTTTTTCTTTCTCTCTGCGGTTAGTAATTTAATTTAATTCGTTTCTTTACTGTCCCTCTTTTTCGTTCGCTCGTGCCATTATTCGGTTTATTTCTCTATCCCTTTTGTTAAACACGTTACAAGAAAATTCCCAGCTCGTTCTATTAGAAAGCCCCAAAAGTAGTCGCACCACACGTATACTGTACAGTTGTTGTTGTGCTTCAGATGTTGTCTTCTTCTCATTTCGTACGATGGAAATGGTTTGAAAAAAGTGCAGACAACGTCGGTCGTTCCAGATGTGGGATTTCCACGATTAAAAAAAGGACGACACAAGATGAAGAAACAGGCAAAGAAAAACGTCAGCGTGAAGAGAGACGGCGCTGAAGAAGAGAAAATAGTCGCCGGAAATTGTCCGAAAATTTTCATATCGCCTACTTTTGCGTTATTTCTTTCTCTCGTTCTTTCTTTCCTTTACGGCAATTTACCCACTTCTCCCGCTATATTTATACAAATAAATGGATTCTCCACATTTTGCAAATATTTGTTTGCTGTTCACTCCTTTTTTATGATTCCTCTTGTTTTTGCCTTTTTATTGCTACAGATGTCCCAATATAGTACATACAGGGTATTTGTCTCGATTGCAAACAAAGAGATTCACCGAAAGCAATTGAAATATCTCAATAACTAATTTCTCAGCTAAAACTAACTTTTTCGCGAAAATTTCAGAATACATATGCGAATTAAAAATCTTTTATTTTTCTTGTAAATATACTTAACAGCAATAACCTCATATACTCGCCACTTTTCTCATTTGATCAACATCCTGTGCATATGAACGTTTTACTCTACTAACCACATTTAATACTAGACCATCGACTTGCATATATGTTTGTAAACATTTAAATGCAATAATATGCAACGTATTTTAAATTAAAATGTTTAGATATGTAATTTTATACGCTCGTAATCCGTAAGAGGTTATAAACTGCTGTAACCTTCTCTCTGCGTCTCTTTCATTCACTCTTGCAAATAACGTTAATTAATTATTGATTTTGTTCTACTCTCTTCATAACTGTAAAAAAAATGCATATAAATATGTAATTTACTTTCTGCACTATCGAAAGAAGAGAAGCGCATAAAAAAGAGACTCAACGGAACTCGACGATTGTTTCTCGCATAATTTATATTCGCGCATCGAAGAGCGTGATCGAATCCGCAATTATAACGTGGAATTAACTTGAATTCTTTTTTAAAGAGCGGATTTTCCAATCGATTGCTGTTGCGAAGAGGTGACGAGGCGACCAATGATTAAGTGACAGAGTCAATATTTACATAGTAAATTATATCTGTCACCCGCCTTGCAAAATTAATTTTCCTTTCGTATTTTTATGGACCCAAAGGATGCTTTTGTAGCGTGGAAAAGAAAGAAAATTTCTGTTGCGTGAATTAATGAAAAGTTTGTTGGCGGATGAACGATTCTAATATCTGCACACACATTCTTGGAATGTTTTCTTCAACGCCGTTACTGGTACCATTAAAATCATATTACGAGCGTTAAATATGTAATTGCGACTTTCTCCTCGTTACGATTAACATAGGTAATCAATTAAATAGAACGAAATGGAAAAAATGTTACGTCTAATTGTAAATTTCTTTTTAAACGATTTTTGCCCATTATAATTGCACTTTTTTAAATAATCACTCGTTAATCAGACAAATATGCTTTCACAACGTGGAATTTGCATTTGTACGCTAGAGATCCTCGCAATGAAAGTGATTAATCGCATTGAATATGTTATCAGACATGATAGAGAATGCACTTTTAGCATAAATAATAGATGATGAATGCGAAACGGTCCTACATTCATAGAAGAGTCCATTGAAACCGAGATTCCGGCGAACGTTCAAAACGAGGGAAAACGTCTCAAACGCAATCTTACAAAGTATTTTACTTTATCTTTCTAAAGTTGGATAATTGATTGCATCGATCGAACGTAAGATCCGCAAAACGCGCTTAATTTCTCGTCATTACACATTATAATGTTGGCTGACATGTACGTCGAAGTTTTTCATAAAACTATAATTAATTGCGAAACAATTTATAAACATAAACATGAATTTACTTAACCAAAATAAGAAGAAAGACAGGCAATTGGAAATTTAGGAAATATCGTGCAATTCGTAACTATTACAAAGCAAAAGTCAAATGCAAGTCGCAATGTCGGTTATTTGCGGATGTCAGAGAGCTCTGGGTAAACCTTCAAGCCAACAAAACGGCGGAACCGTGTGAATAAAGCGAGTTTACAGCGACGCCAATCCGCCAGATTTAGGCCGATGAAAAGATATATGTTGGTGTACAAGATGGAGAAATAAATAAACGTTTACTATAAAACTTGTGCAAAACAATCTGCATTGAAACTAACCTACGGTGGATTACCTAACGAAGCTTTTGAGTTTTGAAAATGTACGATTCATTTAAAAAAGTTATAGCTGTTTTTACAATTTTTGAGGTCTAATTTTTACTGCTCGCCCTGTACGTTTCCATTATGAACTATTTGATTTGTTACGTAAATAAGCGGGTTGTGCAAATAATTAATTATAATTACGAAATAATTGTTAAAAATGCTATAAAGTAGCTCGCTTTTAATAACGTAAGTGTACGGTGAAGTATGTTTGAATTGAAAATTTGTTCATAAATAATAAAAATTACTACAATTACAAACGGCATTAAATGATTAATTCGGATGGATTTGAGTGGAAAGGGCAAAATTACGATTCGTTCCATAACGCTAAAGTCATGCCAAAACAATCGAAACGCAAGCACGATTCCATCAACGTTCGCATCGTACGTAAAACAGAGACTCCCCCAGAATCGAACAAGATTAAGCGACGAGGACAAAATCGCGATCGTGACGAATCAATAATCGTCATTATTTAAACAAATAAACGAACAGTATGCGTGCGTGTGTTGCGTATGCAAAAATTGGCATTGCAAAGTAACGGAAAAAAGGAACCCTCTCACCTTGGCTATAAATAGGAAACTCGCCATCGCTGTGACTATGGGTGAGCATCAGATGACGGTTAATAACTGCTCCTATTTGGATCGACTGGATTGTCTTCGTTCAAGTCTCGATTCGATGAATGCAACCAAACCGATCACTCATATAGATTAACGTCG
Source organism: Hololepta plana (assembly GCA_963695495.1). Taxonomy (NCBI): domain Eukaryota; kingdom Metazoa; phylum Arthropoda; class Insecta; order Coleoptera; family Histeridae; genus Hololepta; species Hololepta plana. The sequence goes on along the minus strand of OY968832.1, from coordinate 12,879,747 downwards.
TCGTTCGATGAATCGGGACGAAGAATGGAGAAAACTAACATCAAGCGACAACAATGAAAGACAACGTGATAACGAACGGTGATCGATATTATTATTATCGTGACGCATCCGAGACATGAAGCGAATAATGCAAAAACGATCGAGTGACGATGAAGTGATAACAAAGAAAAATTGAAAATTAGCAGGAAGAACGAAGAATTCGCGATATATATGTAATATATATATGAATAAAGAACCGAGAGCGTGGAACGGAATGATAAATTATATATAGGCGTTGCTGCGACGATAGGAATCGCACTGGTTTTTAAAAGGCCGTACACACAGTCCGGACCATTGTGTTGTTGTATATGTGCGGCGTCGTTTCGGATGCTGCGCAATCCTCCCCAAAAATCATCCCTTTCGCCGTCGACGACGATAACAAAACGTTTTCCAGCGAAATAGTAATAACGATAATGATGATGATATTTCTCATTCTGCGTTTTATCTTTCCAGCAAAAATTTACATATTCCAAAGGTAGCAGGCACCAGCAGGAGTGACATTATTCTTCTATAAATAGGTAAATGTTTCCCCAGTAAGGGTGGCTCCACTACCATCGGCGTTGCCTTCGTGGAGCGATATTCGAATGGCAAATGGACGGATCGTTAAAATGTTCGCATAAATTGCCGTGGCAAATTAAAATTTTATTACGATAATTGCGAGGATGGGAGAACAACGATTCGCCTCGTCAAAATGATGCGCGAAAAATCGCAAGATATTACTTACACGTGTATAAGATATTGATGTGAACGAGGGGAAAGACGAAATGGCAACATTAACTTCATTTATCCCGATCCTATCGTTCGCCAAATGGAGGAAAGAATGTCAAACTAATCGCCTATGACGCCTGTAACGCTGCATTGATAAATCGCATTGCGAGGTATTAAGTTACCGAAAAGAATTCTTATTGCCGTTAGAAATCGAAAAGTATGGGGATAATAATTGGCCAGGGGAGGAAAACTGCAAGCTTTCGCTTATAAAACAGGCTTTTTTTAAACGGGCGTATTAAAAAAAAATTAATAAAAAGAATCGATAAAAACAAGAACCCATCATTTTCCGGTTCTTCTTTTGCGCTCGCCATTCTGTTCCCATCATTCTTCGTAGCATATACATGTTCGTTAAATTAAATTTATGAAAGCGGAAATACTTTTTCTGGCTCTACGTAGATGTTTGCAAAAGAAAAATATGTACAAGGGAAAAAGAATATTCATAAGCTCAGTCTTTTCCCCCGCAATAATCTCGCAGCAACAAGAATGAACAGTTTGGCAGGGCTGACAGTCCATCACTTTATAAATTCAAAAACGAATTCTTCCACTTCGCACATCTAATTATTTCTATATATTGTAGATTTACATTAATTTGAATGAATTTCACGTAAAAGTTTAAAAAATCAAACGAGACCCAATAATTTATGTTAATCAAAAGAAGCAACCTAAATTAGTGAAATACTCAAGCTCAAATTGTATTTCAACTTTCGTTAGTATTTTCTTGACGAATTAAACAACGAGCTTCATGCAATGTCACATAAATAGATTTTGAAAAGTACGAAAGTTTAGTAAATCTCCCATTTTTTTCCGCGAAAGTTTCGTTCCTTAAAAGAAGCTTTATTGCTGATAAAAACTCTAATCGAACATTTTCAACGGGCGACGAAATGATAAAAAAAGCTAAAATCCCCTTCGACCTCAATTTCTTTTCGCTTCCTTCGGAATTAGTTTGGACTAAGCAACGAACGAATTCAATTCGCCATTCTTTTACGATCAGATCCTCTGTTAATTATATTCGTGTTTATACGTTAGTATTTCAAAGCAGGAATTTAATTTAAAGAGTTCACAACAAATCCCCAACGACTGATGATGATGAGCGCAGCGAAGAATGAGGAAAGCAACGAACGAAATCAGAGAGAATTTCATATAAAACAAGATTTATGATTGAAAATTACCCGAGATTAATCGATTACGAGGTTAATTGCATTTTCCATCGTCTTACACGTTACTCGAGTTACGCACCGTCGAGGACCTTATTATTATCGTCGTTCTATAGAGGAATTCACCTGAAGGGCTATCGAAACTAACGTATGGTAGACATAATATATACATAGCGGATGCCATCAAATCATTTCATGGACACGCCTACCATCAGCTACTGACGAAGAAGCTTTCCCAACACCGTCCTCAACATCATTACAATCCGTTCCGTTCCGAAATAGTAAGTGGCGAATCGAGTCCGGGTAAACAGATCAATAACACCGGATCGCCGCTATGAGCGTCATCTGTGAACGCTTTCCCAAAGCACGAGCTTTTCGCAATGTTGTTCAGTTTATTCAGCGTTAAGATTTTTTGCAACCTGCTATTTTTCCCGCAGCATAATTGAATATCGTTGGTCGATAGTAAATTATTTTCTATTGATGTAAGTTTCCAATTTGTTAACGGGAAATCGTGTTTGGCGAATCGCCGTAAAAAGTGCGATTGGATTTTACTGCAAAAAATCTAATCTCTCTTTGGTATCGCATGCAAATTAATCATTATAAATAATTGTTATTGTTACTCGACCTTAAACAATAAGAAAACAAGTTTGTGTTATTACGGTTCTTGTTTACTTTGCGTAAAATAATATTAATAATTAGTTGCATTCAACCTTGAAATAATGCTTGTTGGCGAAAAGGAAAACGGCAATATTTACGTTTGCGAAAAAAAAAAATTGCACGTGCATTAAATGTGTTAATAAACCGCGATTACTTATTACTGACTAACTGCGGTCGATTCGTTTCATATTTGGATTTAAATGATGAATAAGGAGGAAGAAGACTTACCGCCGTTGCAATTCGCTGGATCCGGTATTCGTCCTGTTGCATTACCTAAATTGGTATTCTCTACTAAATTACACGTATCCGAAACTAAGGTTTCTGAAATAGAAAAACATTATGATAGAGATCGTGCCAAACGACGAGACATTCAATAGAATTCAAGCAGAAGTATTTTACATTTCGGCAGAGCATCGTTAAAAACATTTTTTAAAGTATAATCAAAAAGTGTTCTTTTTATTGTTAATCGATAGAGATTCGCAAACAATTTTCGCATTACAAAATAATTTCGAGCGTAAAATATACAGTTCATCAGTCATTCGAAATGTCCTCTCTTCTCTTATTGCTCTCGGCCACGGTCCTCTTCAACTTGGTCAATTTCTTGTTGGCCTTCTTCCATCTCCTATAGGCCCTCGACGTGCTGCTGATCCCGATTTTACAACCGACATCGATCAATCGTTTCCATACCTTCCACTCCTCGCTAACGTCTTTAAATAACCGACAGACCTGTTGGAAACGGCCCAACGTCGTCAACGTGTCGAGCTTCAACGCGATCTGCATCAGAACGTCTTCGGGCAACGTTTGAATGTGCGGCACGCGAAGATTATTCTCGGTGAGCACGGCGATCTTCGTCGGATAACCGATCGCCGTCTTGAAGCGATTCGTTAAACTTCTCACATTTTGAAATCGTACGCGTCGCAAATTAACCGACGAGGTGACCACGTAGAGAGACGGATCGATCAGCATGCAATTGGTGCAATTCTCGATATTGACGACGTTCGAATTGACGAGCAAATCGTCCGCCATTCGGACCACGTACAAATTGCACGGGTACAACGGGAACGGTAACAACGTGAACGCGAACTCGTAACGTTGATCGCTCGGTTTCCAATCGTGTGGAAATTGTCGCGTCAACGCGAGCAATCGCTTGTAATTGAAATCGCAAGCGTTGGCGTCGGTCTCGTCGCAACACCGTTCGAGACCTCTCGTCACGAAACCCATTTCCAGCATCGAGATGTAAAGCAACAATACAATTATATCGTTCCGATCGAGATAAACGTTTCTCGAATCCATTACGGCCCTTAAATTTTCGTACGACTTCGGTATACATTCGTCGTCGATATCCTCCACTAATACGGGCCCAAATACTGAAACGAAATTTCTAACTATAGTAGAAGTGCATGTGGTAACATCGAGGTAGTTGTTCGAACAACGAAAAAATAAACAACAACAACAAAGAACAACAATAACAGGACAAAAAAAAAACGCACACATGAAGGCAATTTGGTCGCTGTGGCTTGGTAAGAGTGATCGTTTCGTCGTTTTAAATTTAAACGACCATTGTCTTTGTGACGCACAATTGCAATCTCCTTAATCCATTATCATCTTATCAATGCCACTGCAATTACATTAAATTAAATTTCATATTCTCACATGTGAAATTTATTTTACGAATAAACGTCATGCATTTAAAACCACAACATCACTTTCCCGCTCCGTATTTAAAAGGTGCATCGTGAACACATTAACGAAATAAATAAAACATAAATAACAGCCTGTTGAATGTATTGTTGTAATGACCAAAATAAACGATGATCGTTTCGCCGCTATAAACACATTCGCAATTTTTCATTTTGTAAATATCATTTCAAAAGGTCAAACGACCATTTTTTATTACAATATGTGATTCGAAAATCACTAATTATAAGGAAAAGATCGGGTTTTTTACTGTAATAAATGAATATTAAATTACGAAATGAGTCACATGAGTCATCCGTATATTCTAACCTACATATTACCAAAATAAATATCATTACAACTGATGAAAAGCAATAAATTAATAATTAAAACATTCTCTTTTCTCTTCAATAAGCTTTCGTGCTAATTGAAACAAGCATAATAACGAATGCAAATTGATAGAATGATATACATAATTCGTTTAAAGTGCATGAGTATAATGCTAACATAAACATCTGTTAATTAATCATTTCTTGTATGAAATAATTACAAGTTGAATGGTATAGTTGAACATTTCAAACGTACCTTCTTCAGTCTTATTTCCTTCATTTAATTCAGTTTGCACCACGGTCACATTCTGTTTTTGTATATTTAAATTATCTGACACTAAGCTGTCACTATTATCCGCCATCTTAAACTTAACATTTAAAATTATTATGTGGTGTGTTGTTGTTTGGCTTTTTGAATTTCGTTCGAGTTGCTCTTGATCTAATAGAGAGCACCACTTCCTTAATAATATCAACATTTTCTATTCAACATTTTAGATGTAATTGTATCGACATTCAATTAATGACTAACGAATACTGTGAATTTTCTTACATGTTTTTGTATTTATGATGATAGGAATCGATGTCAAATTATAATGCCAATTATTTTGACTTATCAAGATATAATAGTCTAGGCAACCAGTTATAATTCTTTTTAAATTTGTACAAACATCCTAGATTAGATTTTCATTCCAACAATCCAAGTAATTAAATAAGGAAGAATCAGGTATTTTGATGTAGAATACATATTTTATCTTATTAATAAAAAAAGATTTATTTAATCATAAATTTTACATTTTATTTTTCATGAATAAATAAACCTAGAAGTTCCTGAAACAAAACAAATCAATTAGACTAGTTTTCAGAACCATTCCAAAACATATTTCAAATTAAAATGTACAACATGTCTCAAAACAAAATTAACCACACTTGTTTTTCCTCATTGCATATATTAAAATTAACTTACTTAGCTAAGATTTCATCCTTAATTGCCAACCTTACAATGCAATCATCAGATTCACCCATTCTGCGAATGGCACCACATAATGCATAATTTCTAATTGTATCTGTCATTCTTCCAGTTGTAGGATCGACTTCGGCCAACGATAACTGTATCGAAGCATGGTCTTTAGCATGAATAATTCTGTTGCTCGACGAGCTAAAAAATATATAAAATACGTTAACCTCAATCAAATGTCCACGTGTTTATAACAATCACGCACCATTTCCTGGGGCAGTACAAATCGACTCTTTCGCCTTGATCGTTTTCCATTTTTATTTATTTCACTGAAAGTAAAATAATAACATTTAATTCATGATTTAATTCCTATAAAAGATTACTTACATTAAATACACGAGGTATTTACCAAAATGGCTGAAATTAGAAAGAACAAATTAGTTTTCAGGCCGCAAGCTGTCAGTACTAATCAATTTTTATCCGCCATCTGATTTATAATAGCTAAACGAAAGTCAATATTTAAAAAGGTATAAAATATTTCTGAAGAAGAAGTATGATTTATTTTGATCAGGATATTTGTCTCAATCAAATTGAATTCCATTTGAAATAAACCGCTCCGAATAAATTACAGTGTCTCTGTGCTTGCTATGGTTGCTTCTCTTTCTTAAACGCAATCGCAATCTTTTAGTCTTAGAAATTAATCATTATTCTTATGTGATACGGTTGTGCACTGAATAAGATTGTAAGAAGCATGCATTGAAATAAATCTTCACACAAACTGTGTTAACTACCAAAAGCAAATGTTTTCATTTAAAATTGGTGCTCGCTCATAGTCAACTAACATCGTTTATGAACACCGTTGGATGAGATTAGATATTAGAATTTCTATTTAATTATCTCACAATTGGGCGTCGTTTATTGATCAAATGTATGCCGAAGGACGACTTTATTTCAGCTATAATCAGGTATTAGACTTAAGGCAAGTTGACAAGTTGGTTGCATAAGGAATTAATTCAGCGAGTGCCTCAATTGATTGAAGCAATTTGAAATATTATTTAAAAACTACAAGGAGACCAAATTTCGTAATAAGTTCACCAGTTTTCTAATAAATGAATAATTAAATTAACATGTAAATCTGTTCCTCAAGCATTTTTAATTTGTTTAATAATTACAGCCAAAAGTAAGTTGGTGCGCAAAATTTGAAATAGCTAATAAAATTTCTGTTTTTTAACGATCGGTTTTATTTAAACGTAAATAGATTTCCTGTTATGCACTGCTCCCACTCTGTTAATCATTAACTACTTAAAACAGATTACAAAGGTAAATAGAACATTGATAACAAAAAAATATATGTACAGTGTAATAATGTCGCCGGTTAAGGATAGGCTGAAGGATTTAGAAAAGGTAAGAAATGTATGCAACAGGTAAATTGAATTAATCATTTATATGTCATACAATTTGCAGCAAATTGACTTGAAACAAGAAAACGTAAAACTAATCCACGCATTGCAAAAGGAGAACAAGAAACTGAGACAAATATTCGATAACGTAGAAGAATTACGGGAACAGATTGATGGACTGAGAGGCAATACCGAACGCATAAAAAATGTATTGGATAAGTTTTATATGACCGCAAGGAAAGGTAAAATAACAAAGTTTTGATCCACTTTCGAAAAGGACGTTTAATTTTACATCATCATGTAGAGTTGCACGCCGAAATTCAATCACTTTTCGATGCATTCACGAAAAAATCGAAAAAGATCACGGATATCCTGAAAGAATTCGAAATTGGACTCGAGAAGCAAAAAGACAAAGGCTCAACCGAAGCACGAATCAAACTGTTACAATGCAACTCGCTGAAGAAGGAGTTTCAGGCCATCATTGGGGAAAATCACGAAATTCTACTGAAATACAACAATTATATGCGCGATATGTATAAGAAGAGCGTAAAAATAAGTAATTTATCATCGTATTATTAAAGTAACCGCTGGAGGCATTAAAAATTGGTAATTAGATAAATATTCGTCATTTTATTTTATTAAAAATAAAGATGCGGGGTGGAATATAGAGTTTTCTGATTGCAGTTGGAATTTACAAAAACAATATTTAATGACTGAGCCGTTACTCGAAATACATCTACATTGTATGTAATGCTATTTGTATTAATACAGAATTCTTGTAGCATATACGGACATTACCGATGACGAATTGGATAAGATGCTGAACGAAAAAGATATGCTTCAAATATTCATAGATAACGTAATTTAAATGCATGAAATGATGTGCAGTTTACAGATTTGAAATTCTTTCCAGCACTTGGTAGAAACTGAAACAGCTATAAAGCAATTAGATGAATTAAAAGCCCGGCACGCCGAATTGCTGTCGTTAGAAGAGCAAGTTCGCGACATTCATTCCTTGTTCTTGCAAATGGCCATTTTAGTAGAACAACAGGTATTTTTTTGCAATTTCCGCGACGCACGTTAACAATTCTTTTGTTTGAAGCAAGAATCGTTAGACAGGGTGGAGTATCATGCATTAAATGCGAGAGAATACGTGGAACAAGGGGCCGTAGATCTAACTAAATCGCATAGCTCTCAGAGACGAAGGAGAAAGGTAAATCAGCATAAACCGTATTTACAAATCTTAATTATGTAAATAAATTTATTTCCAGATGAAAATCTTTATTATATCATTCATAATACTATTTGTAATCATATTATTGATAATTTTGTTAAAATGAAAATAATTAAAGTATCCTAGTCTTCAGTTAAGCAAATAGTTAAGTTTCTTTTCATTAATCATTGCCTGCAGAATAAGCAGCAAGTTGTTGGCTGAGGGCCTTTGCTCTATTAATTCAGACGTACAACAACAAAATATTTCAAGAATATAGTTATACTCTGATCCTAAATCCTCATCAGGAATATCTGGTCTAGATTTTGTTCTAACATTGAAATCTATCTCACCCTCTTCATTCAGATTGTCACTCCACAAAGGTGGTTGTAATGCAATCATTTCCCAAAAGACCAAACCTAAAGAGAACATGTCTGCTTTATTTGTAATCTTTTGTGGTCTTCCTAGAACTTCTGGTGCAGACCAGCAAACTGTCCCTATATAAACTGCTTGTTCTTCCTTTGCCGATCCATCAGAATTTAAAGGAATGCAAGTGCCAAAATCACACAACTTACAAATAACAAAATCATCCTTAATCAAAATATTGTATGACTTGATATCCCCATGGAGTAACAGCATTTGTGTGTGCAGATAATCTAGTGCTTTTGCAATGTCATAAGCTACCTTAAATATGTTCTTTGGTTCATATGCCTTTAAACCATTTTCATATCTGCTCTCTATCAAATCTCCTAATGAGCTTGTACATTGTTCCATAGCTAAACATTTTTTCCCATTAACATCCTTAAATAATCCCCTATATCCAACTATGTTTGGATGTGACAATTTCCTGAGTATTGAGGCTTCATTATTTAGCCTTTTGCCATATACTTGACTTAATTTGTTAGATAATAATTTCTTTACTGCCCAAGGTGATGCTGTTATATTTTTCATTGAGTTTCTTTCCAATTTATAGACACCAATTCCTGTATGAAAACAAACCTAGTATTATCTCGTCAAGAACAAAAGGAATGATACTTACCAGTTCCATATCCTAGTTTTTCCAAGAATGGTGATGAAGGAATTGTCAGTTCAGATTTCTTTCCTTTACCAATTGGAGTACGTGGTTCATTGAGTGCCATGATTAACAATGATGATCTCGTTTTCTTATTAATTAATGTATGTGTAAAAACTATAACATTAAAAGCCGCAATGTCACGTACTTTCTAACGACCTTTTCTATTTGAAAATTCAAATTTCATGTCAAGAAGATGACAACATTTGGGAACATCATATGATATTGTTAGCCTGTCATCAATTGACAATAACAAGATTTTCATTTAACAAAACTTCACCTGTGACCAAGTCTTGGTTATAACATTTTAATTGCCGCTTTTGAAAGACTCGTGTAATTAGAATATTTTTATTTTATTTTTGAAAATCTACTGTACATCAAACATAACTTATTGGTGAATTTGAAAATTAAATGTTTGCAACACTGTTATTTTCTTTATTTTTTATTTTATAACTTTGTTTTTTGAGGTTACATTTCTTTGTAAATCATCAGGATTAGTTATCTTTGGTTAAATCAGCTGTGTTTTTTTAATGTATTAAATTTTTGAATAATAATTATGGATTCGGATCAGTTTGCGGTAGTAGAAGGATATAATTCGTCTGGTTGTCCAGTATTAACTATAACTTGTTTTAGGCCCGTTTCAACGAAGCTCTTAATAGGCCTATCCAAACCAGATGTGCAGAATTAACGGTTTTATTTGATCGCGCTAATATCAAAGACTTGCAATATTATTATCCTATATTAATTGATCACATATTTGGTCCTCAAACTGGGATTAGTTGGGAATTAAGAAGCACCACAGTAAATTCGAATTGTCAAGATTTTCATGCATTACAACATTTCTTATCACCAACAGGGCCAATTTTTAAGTTAATCACAACTTTGTTAAGGGATCCATTCATTAAATATGAATATAGTTTAATTTTTGTACCAGTAAGTATATGTTTTATTATTAGCTGAGTCATGTTGATTGATTGTAATTTTCAGTTAAAGATTAGACAATTATTGGACATTCAATGTGCGCATCCTTTTTATACAGAATTAGCATATGTTAACAACCAGACTAAGCAGATAAATTCTTTACTTTTAAGTAAGTGACCCTTACTAATGGAATTAGTTATTAGTTAAATATTTTATTTTAGATCCATTTGATTACTACATGTTCCATTTTGCATACCATCTAATTAATCCATGGCATCAGAAGAATACAAATATGACTGTATGGAATACAGTTTATTATATGTTGTGCTGTGATTATGTGTTACACTTTTTACCAACTAATCCCAGTTATTTGGTGTTACCAAATGTAAATTTCTATACAGGAAAGACTCCATCACATATATTCCAAAGCGTGACTAAGTATTTTACAGTTATAAATCATAAGAAACTTTCACCCTTAGTATTATCAATTTCAGGCCAACAAGAAGTCCTAAGTTATTAAGAAGCACAATATTTCAAGAACAGTTAAATGAATTTAGTACATCAATTCACCAACCACTAGAAAGGCATCCCAGAAATGAGACATGGAGAAGTGAAACTGTGCTTACAGTTTTTATTGATATGTGGCTTGGAAATGATCAGTTAAACAATAAAATTGAAGAATTTAATGTTACTACACAAAGGGTATGTTGAAAATGTGTATTTTATACCAAACTCTTGGTAATTTTGTTTCAGAATTTGCATTTTAATGAGCTTCCAACAGGAGAATACATAAGAATAATTAGAGTGTTAGTTAAACGAATTCATGCTTTTTCATCTAGCGTGAAGATAGATGATACTTATATGGCAGAGTTGAAAAGAATTGCATTGCCCATGTTACAAGGCAAAATTTACGTTTTTCTACGTAATTTAGTACACAGATGGCCTTTGGATGGATCATTTAGATTGGTGTTAGAATTATGGCTCAGTTTTATTCAGCCATGGAGATACTCTGGCAATCAACTAGTAAAGGACAAGTAATTATTAAAATTTACATTGGATAATACTAAAATAAACCATTTTGTTACTTGCAGCAATTTACAAACTAATAGTGAAGGAGACGAAATTAATTCTGCACTTCAAACCGTCATAGACAGGGAATATTTACCATTTATTGCCGAGAATTTTTTAGCTTACATTATCATATTCCAACAATTGTTGCCTAGATTTTCAAGAGTAGATTTGGCAAGTCCTAAGAATTCCTTAATGCTCTATCGATTAACGAAAGTATTCAATCAACCGAATTTAGTGCCCTTATTGCGCGAGATTGAACATACGATCGAAAATAAGAATCCATCGCCGATTCATTCGTTTAACACTAGCTGGCCATCGAACATGCCACCGTTGTCGCCAACAACTAGTTGGTCTTCTAACACATATTATAACATGCCATCGTCCCAGAACGGGTTAAATAATTCATTTCTCACGAATAACAGCTATAGATTATCCGGAAAGTATACGGCAATAGTTCGGCAAAAGATGCAAGAATTGGAAGGCTTGAATTTTTACTATAAACCCTTATTTACAGCTGGGGTTGCTCCAGAGGTAACGATAAATTAATCACACGTTAATTAAGATGTAGCAATGTTTATTTATTTATAAGGTGTATGAGTTGATTAGGCATATTAAAAGAGCGGAAGTTTTAAGCCAAGAAATAATTCATACGAGGGTGGCCGAAATTGAGAGAGCCTCGAGCGGAATCAGTGGCTTCTTCAAGTCGCTATTTGGTTTACTTGAAAATTCCAACGATGAATTTACTCTGGAGGAACGCAATAAAGTGCCGGGGTACTTAAATTTATCCTTGCAACATATTTACAATATATTTAATATATCAGAGGTAAGTTTCTACTCGACATGTTCGAGTGTTTGTGAATTCAATTAATTAACATAAAATTTGGCATAAGAAACGAGGCAACAATTTGCACATTTATTATCATTGGTATTAACAATCTATAGGCATTTCATGATAGATTCGAAGAAGTTTCCGAAATCGACGTTTGTCATTCCACTTACATTCATTAGATTGGTAAAAACGTCCTTATACTTTTCGATTTGTATACACGTAATAATGAACTTGTCCAACGTTATCCTTTTGCCGGCTTCGTCGCATTTCGCAAGTAAATATTTAATGAAATCGTTCGAGAAAGTGATACCCATATGTTTGAGAGCGCGATCCAATTCTTTCTCGTCCAAGTATCCACGTCGATGTACGTCGAAACTATTGAAAGCATCCAACCACATGCGAATGTTCTTGTACAACTGCTCGAATTCGTCGACGTCCAAACCGCCCCTCTTGTCCAAATCGAATAGTCTCACGATGAACTTACACGACGCATCTGAGAAATGTTTGCCAACACTGTCGAACGTTGCCTGCAAATCTTTCGGCGTCATCACGCCGGGATATCTTAATTTAAATTTTGCATATTCGATATTCGGTGCTTTCGAGTCGGGATTCTCGTTTTGCTGAACAGTACCACTGTTATTATGCATAATTGAATTTTGAATTTCTGTTCGAAATTCGCGAAGACTTTAAACTAAGAATTTTGATTGACACGACCGACGAAACTGTAAATTTATTTCTACGTTCCTATGGTTTCCTGTTTTCTTCTTCTTAACTAATGTATTTTCTTTGTTGCTTTGTAGCACGATGTCGAGGAGCATTCATACGATCCGCAAATAGCATCTCAATCGCAAGCAGCCGACAGCATACAAACATTATTGACGCCCACGAAGGTCAGGGAACGCATTAAGAGTATTCGCTACGATGGCGATCCGGATTTGCATCCGATAAGATCCAACGAGAATAAATTTCTAGTACGAACGTTGTATCAATTGAGTTGTAGAATTAACGAACAGGTACGCGTTCATTAACTATAAATCGCATTTTTCAATTGCCATTTCTTTTGCAGTATGGTGCAACGTTTTGTCGATTGTATAGTAACAATAACATCGTTGGTAGAATAGCGAAACAGATTTTAAGTCCACCGACGGTCGTTTACAAATTCGAGAAAACCAATATGGGAAGATCGCCGAAAGTGCCTGTACATTTACCCCCGCGAATTAGTTTGCGTTACTTTGCCGGCTATAAATTCTTGTCGCTGGCGACGATATGTTTCGCGATTTGCAAACTGTCCGGCTATCACGCTATAATATTCGTATTTTTGGCAATACTTTTCTATTTTGCCTATCTGTTCATAAACGTATTATTGAAATCGCCGAATGACGCTAACGATATATACAATCTCAGTTTGAACGAATCGTTCTGATTATTTTAACTAATTAATCGAATAAGAATTAATTGTGACCATTATGGCTATTTATGGTGTTTATTTAATAAATTAATTTTCAGTTTAATATTGACTTTCCTCTTTTATGTTGCCCAAGTGCGTTTTAGCTAACTTTTGTGACCTTTCGTCCACGTCACCCTAGAAGCAAACAATGAAGTCGTACAAATTAATAAACTAATTGCTGATTTTCGATAGTTTTCCACTTACAACTCGCGGTAAACTGTCGTGATCGTCGAAATCCGGACTGTCGTCATCGTCTTCCGAATTGGCGACACGTTGCAAGAGCAATTTCACTTTACGTCTTCCCTTCAACGAAGAGAGACTGGACGTTCTTGCCGGTTTATTGACGAACGCCGTGAAGATATCTTCGGGAACCGGCGGTAAATTGCTGACACTATCTAAATCCATGAGGGAATCCCTCGACCAATAGTCCGGATACTTCTCGTCCACGTCCGATTTCATACTTTTAACGCTACTGCTGCGCCGTAAATACGTGATGTCCGCCAGTTTCTGCTTTGTCTCCAAATACTTGATGCGCTCGTTGATATTGCACACGGTGCTGGCAAACTGCATGTTATCCAAATCGTCGATATCCGTCAATTCTCTCTCGAGAATCGACAATAATCTGTCGAACTCGCTCTTCAGATGATTGCAAGACCCATCGACGTTCTCGATGTTGGATATCGTCGATACAATTAGTTTATGTGCCAACGCTAGGAACGATGTTGAGATCGTGTGCAAAGTATTCATGCTTTTGCCAGCTTTTATTGTCAAACTACGCAAATAGGCGACGTACTTCTCGGCGGCCACGCAACGCTCCTTAATGTCCATACCTATTTCGATCATTTGTATCGCGTTTTGTAGAACGGTCTCGGCTGGAGCTTTCTGCGTTAACGAGTCCTTCGCCTCATTGTCATCGTTCGTGGCACGAGAATTTTCTCTATTTATATCCATCTTATTTGTTAAAAGTGGCTCGATTGAATTAATCGCAAATTTGACAATTCTGTTCTTTTTTATTTTGTCGTCCTTAGCAACCTGTCATTTTGTTCGGTTTCCGCTTTTGTTTTCAGAAGTTTGGTTTAGAAATTAGTTTGTAAATTTTTAGCGTTACATATTTGGTTTGGCAATCGTACCGAGAGGTATTTTGTATATTAAAACAAATTATCATTGTTTTGCGCATTTTCCATTTTAATTTAAATAAAAGCAATTAACACTGATCGTCGTAATCATTTTCCTTTAAACACCTGGAACACTACAAAACTTCTTTAAGAAATATGATTTTTCGTTGGAAACATTGGAATTTTACAAGTAATAATTTTGTAAATGATGTTTACGAAGTCGTGAATCAATTAAGTACTGAACAATGAATTCTTTTAAAGCTGTACCAGCTGTATCCAAAAGAATCATAATCGAAGCAACTTTTCTCTCGATTTAATTAAAAATATATTTTGTCATCAATTTTATTGTTTACAGCAAGTTAATGCTTAAGATTGCTCATACACATGTATAGTAAGCAATTGTAATCGTTTTGTTCGCCGGTAATGATTCCTAAACGTTAAGTAGAAGTATTATTACGGCGCGTTATCCATTATATGTAATTTGCCGAGGAATTGAACGATATTATCGGTCGTTTCCTGTTCGTTTCGTATTATTTAATTAAAGCCAAATTATTTTTATTACAATAAAACGTATTTTTGTTGGTGTTGCAATTATTAATTGCTTGTAGAGTCAGGCGCGACAATAAACTTTTATCAAGAAGGGAAAAAGTATTCCTTGACCACGTAATATCTGTTTGATGATGATGTTTCATACCTACGTAAAAAAAATAACAAGCGTCATTATTACGATGACGACAATTTAATAATGATGGAAGATGTTAAGCTTAATGATAAAAATTAATTAATTCCGTAATGCGATATGTAGTACACTTTATTTTTCAGTAAAAAGAAAGAGAACGAGATCCGTAGATAACGGGACGTGTACACGTATACGTGATATCTAGTTGTAAAATTCGCACCTAATTAGCATTTGCGAAAAAAATAAAAAAACTAAAATTATATTGCAAAGGATAATATCGGATTATTAATATGTAATGCCGAAAGCAAAACAATTTTTTTTGCATAGCGCGAGCTTGAAACTTGCGCAAACTCTCGTTGTTGTTGTTTCATATCATTTGAAAAGCGTTTCGTTGCGAAGCTTTGCCCAAAAGTTAGTCGTCGACGTTCGCGTACGATTCATCATCATCAACGTTTTCCAGCAGATTAATAAACAATCAATTGATGAACGGACGGCGATTTTTAAATTAAATTCGCATTGCGAATGAAAATGACGCGGTGTCATCGTACGCTTAATCGAACGAAACGTTTATGACATTTTAATTAAAGTGTTTATCAGTTCATTTCGATAAGATTGAGTTACCAGTATCGCAAAGAAAAGTGGTGTCGCCGCGTGTTCGACGTCGATTTTGTATTGCAAATTATGATGATACTAATTAAGTTTGCGTTTAAACGATGAATCTACAGGTAAGCGCAATTATGACTATCGATTCCTTTACTTTTAGTTATGTAAATTGTTGGAAATAATTGAATTATTATATTTAAAGAACCTGTTTCACGTTTTTATTTCGGGCGACCAATTTTCTAACGTTTCGAAGACGAGTCCGTGCGAAGGAAGGAACGTGTTAGATATATTGCCACCTATTAAAAGATAAAGGAGAAAACGTGTTATTTTTCTAATTTAAATAACCTTGTTAAATTCGTTATATTCTCTTTGAAAAAAATAATATAATGTTTCTTTTTTTTTTCTAAATTTAATACAAGACATTTTTATTAGGCTTCGACAGGAGCTATCCGACTTTTATGGCCCTCCGGCTCATATATAACACGTTATTATTCACGCACATTCAATACCTTGATGTTTATTTATACTTATTAGTTATAACTTATTTCACGAAAACCACTAAATAAATCAACTAATAAGTAGTAGTAGGATTCCCCATACAAAAAAAACAATCTTTAGTAGCTACTATTTATAGTGACTCGCAAAATATATTCTCGCAGAAGGATGCACACAAATTTACATAATTAATTTTTAAAAGAACCTACCGAACGATAGCGTGATATTTAGCACTCGCAATTACTTCGATTAATTTCTCGGAAACAATTCCTAACCGCGCGATAGGTAATTGAAAGTGTGAACAAAGGAAAACGACGAAAGAGGAGTGAGAGCAATTCGATTATTATATTTCGCGAAGGTTTCTTATATTGACAATAAAGTTTTACGAACTCTCAGCCGGAGAGACAAATTAAATTGCGGCATCGATGGCGAAAGGTGCTCTTCTCGTTGGGAAGGTCACAATAACTTTATACGATTCCTTCGAGGTGGAGGATGTGCGAGTGTGTAAAAAAGTAAAAGAGATGGAACGGTTGATTGCCGGCACTTGTTCATTCACTCGCCACAAATATCGATTTTCAGGAGAGACTAATGAAAGCTATTACAAAAATAAACGAATTGTACCACTTTCAGTTTAACCGTAACTTACACGAAACGACATTACTTAAAATTATTACGTAATTAATGGCAATTTTAATTAAATTCCCATAACGATTACACGCGCGCGTGTGTACCGAGTGAGAGGAAATGAAATTCGTTTAGTCACGTGTTATGGCAATATTTTCCAAATCGAAAAGTCCAAGCTTCAATTCGATGGTTTATTTGACACTCGGTATATTCTAATTAAAAGAAACCGAAATTGCGATACTAAAAATAAACAACGAACCGTTTTAATAGGATGTACAAAATGCCCAGGAGGAAGAGTTTCGATAGAGAACAAGCAAATAAATAATAGAATAATAATACATGTCGGCCTCCCACGGTTTTCCTTCTACCTGCTTTTTATTAAGAGCAAATTGCCAGGGCAAAGGCATTAACATTTTCGTCTGCAGCCGAAAGAAAACACTATATTATACGAAGATTTATATGTAACTCCTTGGAGAGCGTGAGCCGCAGCCCATCAACGGTTTCCAAATTTCCGAAATACAACAAGTTATGGGCAAATAAAATTTGCTGGTTCTTAATACCCATCGAGATTTGTTTTCTACGGGAGTCGGTTTATTAGAGTCTTATCTATATGTACCTGGGAGCATCACATTCGCAAAAAAATCAATTGCATCAATTGTGACCTTGTACGTTAATTAAGCGAAATAATTAAGAAAAACTTGAACCTTTTAAATTTCATTCTCACGTTGCTATTAGAGGGAACAATGTTGCAAAAAAGGTCAAACACGTTATGGTAATAAGTTGGCGGTCAATAATATCCAAAGTGTGATAATAATTAAAATTAATTAATTATTTATTTATTAAATAAAAACTTTGAGGATCGGAAGAAAAACCCTGAAACGCTGCGTTTTATTACATTTGTTCAAACAACGTATTGAACAGATTGCGAATCCTAAAAGAAAACAAATAAACAATAAACTTTTTAGCCAAAGTTTTCATAAACATTTTGCCGATTATAAAACCGTCGAACGACTCATAAAAAACATTTTAACCGCAATATCTCAAACAGTCAACATTTCCCGTGATAAAACAAAAATAGATTTTCCTCCCGTATGTAACGCACGTAAGATGTAATAGATTAAGTGATTAGTGTTATTATTAATTAACAAACGAACTTTTAATCACAACTTTGCCTTCCGCAGTTACTTTATTATCATTAAATGTGATTGTCTCGTGGCGGCGTGAGATGAATCGACTCGAAATGACTAATAATAAAATCGATTAACGACGTAACATGAAATTCGATAGGAGCCACCCGTAAGCTTAACAAGCAAAGGTATCGGTTAACTTATTTCTTGTTGCTTCGTTTTTTTTGCGACTCTCGCATCTAACCTTCTTTCTTTATTAGATATCTCTATCCTTCTTCCTCATCGACAGTTTATAAGCTAAACGTGCATTTTAGCTAAATTACTTCACGTAAGTGTGAAATTAGATTTTTCCTTTGCTAAAATCTTTATGGATCATAAGAATTATTGAAGTTGAAAGCAAAAATAATTCGCTATAAATCATGCCCTCAGGTTTTAATAAATTTATTTTTCTAATTTCTATTTCTATTATCAAAGTACAGCTACAAAATTGTTACTCAAATACTATTGTATTATACGAGGTTGGTTTCATGAATAACTTGTTTTGATATATCTTAAATCTAATTTTTCAATTTGGTGCTTTCGAAGTCCGAAGCTTGTCCCAGCGTTCCTCAAGCTTTCTGACTCCTTTGCAAAAGTGGATTTCTTCAAGAACTTTATAACACTCAACTATGTTCTCTATCACGTATTTGAGCAAATCTCTTTCGGCCAGTAATGTTTGGAGTTTCTTGAGGAGATTCTTACTGCGATGGAGCTAATTCAGTGGCTTAAGCTTCCGTTGGATCAGTTTTTGCTGCGTGTTCTCGTTTTTGTATTTTATTTTGGAATAAAGCGACCCATCTTTCGAAACCCTTTTTCGCGTGCAATTAATTATGCAAAATAAAATAAACACGTTTCGCCCAATACCTATCGTTTATTAGTCAAGACCGTTCAATTGACTTTATTGTCGATTTCAATCGTGATTGCTGCTTTTGAACCTCTAGGACATTGATGCATTTCAAATGTTTCTTGGGCCGGTTTAAAACTCGTTCACCTACAAATAAACGGTTTCATAAGAAGAACACGAGTCACTCAATGTAGACAGAATTCGTTTATGGGTTTCCTTCGCTATTTCTCCATCCAAAAACGCAGAATTGAATCACTTTTCTAATTGCAATTTTACCCATTCGAAACACTTAAATCGAAATGAACTTTTATGCAACTTATTATTGCCAAAATTACTTGCAAATATACATTTGTAATTTAAAATTTTTTTCTTATCCTCTCCTATAACTGTACGAAACAATTTATACATCAATCGGCCCTCGTAAATAATAAAACGAAAAAGTTTCCCATTTCTTTTCGTTTCCTTTGCCGGTTTAATTTTATTTATCGTTTCGTCTCACGCCGTCCATATAAATCGAGGGATTGCCAAATAGGAAATTAATTATTGGCAATAATTTCAAATTGCACATCACCTGCTTGCTCGCTATGTTAATGTCCAACGCGAATCGCACTTTAATACGTGTGCTATGGTCGTTATTGCCACTATTATGTGTTATATTGATCATGTGCTAGTACTATGATTAATTAAAATATACATAAATAATTATGATTTGTTGAAATAATAAACTTTCGTACCGTAATGCCACAGGTAACACTTAAGTTGCCCGCAAAGGCACGAATCCAAGAACTTCAAGTTGATACGATTAATTGATTCGCTTGAATTGCATGTTATATGATGATGATTATTATTAATAGAAATTAAACTTCGTTGTGTTCGCTCCATGATAAGAGAGAGCTGTAAAAATATAAATCGTTCGCGAACGAACCCAATTATCTTCAATAAATTGCCTATTCGAGAACGCAAAGCACACCAACAACTTCGGTCGTGTATAATATGGTTCAAGTGTAATTTATAAGCGCTCACGCTTCACTTTGGTTTCCAATTAATCATTAATTTCATACGTTTGTTTCTCTTCTTCGCGTCTCCCGCCGTTATATTGTCATCGTAAGTGCTTATGCAATTTATTCCGTTAATAATTGCTAACAACGTACGCGAATTAATTTACTTACTAATACATTATTATTGCTATAATTCATTATAGTGAACGATAATATTGTCGTCCATTTGGTTAATTTTGTTATTATTGCGATCGTCGTTTCCTTCCTTTTAACCGTTCGCAAATTAATCGCTTTATATTTAGTACATTAACGATCAGAAGTTAGTGCTTAACATACTGCCGAATGGAATTAAATTTCGCATTTAATGACGAATAAATCAAATGAACATGCATATACCTTTTGGGTATTGTTGCGCACGTTCGTTTCGTTCGTCCATTCATTCCTTCGAGCATTAAAGTTGGATATTTTAATTGCTCGACTAGGCGATGTGAGTCACTTGCCAGTTTGTTTTGACTAAACGCGAGACGAAGGAACGGTATTTAAACAAGCGCTTCATTAATTACACTTATGTCAATTAGCTCAGGAGGTCGCCATTTAATTTATTTCGAATGTTATTCGAACTATTCGAATCGTCAATCGCAGAAAATGTCCATCGAAAACCCTGAATTATTCAATGTTAATGTGTTAATGGTGGACCGATTAAAGAAGATTGACTTTGTGCTAAAAATAGCCTCAAATTATCTTAACACTTAAGGGATTAACCAGTTAATTTGTCATTAGAGAAAGTTTTATTTGAATTGCTCAATTATTATTAAGAATTAAATCAAATAACTTTGTATGGTTAGTTGTTTTATTGCAGAAGATTCTGAAAGATTGCGTATTTATTTGTTGTAGTGCGAGCATTTTATGGGGTTTTTAATTCTTAACACTGTTAAATTCAATTTATACGAGAAGGTTAAAATATAATTTATTTAGGAAATTTCACTTGAATCGTCAATTTAACATCTTTTAGCTGGGAAACTCCAATTACTTTCTACGCTTCGTAATAAATGACTAACTAACGAATTATTATGAGTTGATTAGATTTTTAAAGATCCTATTTAGCATTATTAGGTTTACGAAGCATTCACATTTTCAAAATGAAAATAAAATCGTTGCTTAAAAACCAAATCACATTCGAAATCCATACCACATCATGCAAATTGTCTTTAAACAAATCAAACTGTTTACTTTTCTTGTTCTTATATCATCAAGTACAATCTAATGAGTTGATTTTATCCATAAAAGCTATTTAAAAACTAATTCAACTTTTCTTAGAATAAGCTTTAAAAAATATTCAAATCGACTCCTTCATCGCGTTTCCTTTTAGCAACTTCTTCACTAATTTAAACACCGTTATTATAATGTCTCATTTAATGAGATACGTCATTGGATTTGTAAAACACACGTAACAATCCGTTTCGCGAATCTGTTAGACTATTTGCTTTAGCAGTAATATCAATTATATCCAAATGGTTAGATGCAGTCTTGAGTCTTGTTACTCATAAGAAACCATCTACTTCCACTACATAACTTTCTAATCAGAGTGTTTCACTTGCCCTTGTTTATTAATCCCTTCAACAGCAGCCAAAAGACATTATTCTTCGCGTACGTATGAAATTACATCCACGTACCAGGCGATAACGATGGCTTGTTTTTAAATAAACTTTTGAAAGGCATTTAATTAGCCTAAAATCAACTAAATTGTAAACAAACGTATTAAATTTATAAACAAATTCGCTTTGTAAATAAATTGTTTCGTGTGAGTGAGTGGAGTAATTATAATGTAAAGGAGTTTCGTTTCCATTTGACTTAATTCGCCTTGAATTTATAATGCAAAAATAAATAGAATTGCAATGAGCTTGCGAATGAGTGCAATATCGATGATTTTACAGAAATTGTCTTTACTAATAGCACACGAGAGATCTCGAATGAGATGTATCGATGCAATTTTAATTGGTAAAACAAATTGAAACAATTGCAATAGCCGTTCGAAGTCGTTGTCAACAATAACAACGACTTTGTATTGTTGAATGGATTTTGCAAGAGGTAAATAACGTCTTAATTTTTTCCGCGCAGTTTCAACGAGAATTTTATTCATTAAGAATTAATTTTTAAATGACAGAAAAGGAAAAACGAATTAGAGAGAGATTAACAATTTGATAACAAGCCGATTGTTATTATTCTCGTAATCGTATTAAATTTTCTACTTCTAATTACTAACAACAAACTGTCATGCAAACGGTTTGCGGATTTGTGTTACCTTGAAAAATGTTCGAATAATGAAATATTAGTTTTGATGTCCCTACACAAACAGAAGAATTCAAAGCTTTTCCCGCAGATTTCCGTGTCACGCATTTCAGAATAATAGACAATTGGGAAAACAAGAATGGCAAAAACACATTTGCACAATTGAATTTCGTGAAATGGTTTGGACATTTAAAAATTATAAACTAAAAGAATAAAGAATGGTAATGGGAGCGAGGAAAGTCTCTACTCGTGCCTGCGTGAAATTAAGTAATAACATGTAAAAGCTTTTTAAAATTATAGTGCAGAAAAGTTTGTTTGGGAATTTTCGTGAAATTATCAAGATAATTTATCAAAAGTTCGCTCCGAAGTAACTATTTTAGGAACGACCTTAAAACGTTTTACGCACTCTTAATATTTCTTACGCACATTTCGAAAATTAACAACAATATTAATGAACATTTGCGACTAATTAACATTACTTTTGATCGTTAATTCGTAAATCTAGTTTTTTTTTTCAAAAAGTTTTACGTTGATGCATAATTTCGTGCTGTTCTTTTAGTTGAAAAAATGCGTTAAAGAAATAAACTAATTTTGCAATTTCTTGTATGCTATTCGATAGACGATTTCTCGCTCTAGAAAACTGTGCTCCTGTTTTTTGTATAATTTAATTTTCCGTTGATTTGTAAATCATCAAAGTGGAACGTCAACTGGACAAAAATGCACATCTGCTTCCTGCACCTGCTTCTATGATGATAAGATTTTCCATGTCGTTCGAAAGCTTTGCGCGACATTTCATTCGATAATGATGTGGATTTGCGCGCTTGATTGGAGGAATTTCTTGTCGCTGAGGCATCGAGAAAGTTATCGAACTTTGGGAGGAAGTTGTTAACAACGATGGAGAATATATATCATTCATGAATTCTTTTCATTTTTTGTTTAAGATTAAAACCAAATTAATCTAAAAAAACCGCACGCAATTATGCACCAACCCAATAATATCTGACTAATCGTTTTAAATTAAACAAACTAGTTGATATGCCAAATATTCGCATTTTTTGATGAATCTTTGTTTTGTGTTCAAAGTCATTTTACAATTATACGCATTTTTTTGGCGGAATCTTGGGAAATAATGCAATTAGAAAACGGGGCATAATTAAATGCACCAACCTTCACTAAAAGTTATTCATTTGTTTAAGATATTGCTCAGTAATTGATAAATTCTGGATGCAAACATTTAAACATCGACTCCTGTGTTTAAATGTGAGTTTTACATTGAGATTCATTAATTTTTTGAGAATTTGTTTTTCTTCATATTTTGCAGTTTTCCTTGTTTGCATTTTGTACACTAATTGCTAGAAACTCATTTTGGAACTCTTAAAGTGATTAATTATGGAAATGTCGTGTATCAAGTACGACGCGCCAAGTGTGTTTTATTAATATTAATTAATAATAATAGTTTGTGAAAAAACCTATTTGCGATCGACGAAATGGTCCCAATTCCTTTTTCAAATCTTCCACAAACGAATTGCAGCCACTCATTTGAAAATCGAAGTAATTTCGAATAGAATAAATCTTGCTCTTTTATTAACATTCAATATTTAAATTGAATAGAGCAAGTACTTATCATCCAAGCACAAGAAGATTTTTTTCTTTAAATGCAAATTTTCTTGAAATGCTTCCAACATAAAGCGAAAATTAATTATTGTTCCACTTCCTGTTTGCAAAAATAAACTTAAATATGTAGATTTTGTTTTCGCTGCAACATCTGTTTGCGTTTAGTAATTGCGAAAATAGACCGTTTGCTGGTGTAGATTTTCAGTGCCCTTTAATAAACATCATACATCCAGTTTTCTTTTTCAAGATATACAGAGCGATCCACAATGATTGAGGACAGTTTTTTTGTCAGTTCAGCAACAAATATACTTAAAAAATCAAACACATTGTAGATATGGTTTATTTGCCGTCGCTTTAACATCGAATCGTTTACAATAGATGAGTTTTTCTCTTTGGTCGTATATAGAGAATTCTAGAGCGATTATTCAACTAAATCCATCCAAAATGACACTCTCATTTTCTCCCCTTTTTTATATATCCGTTTGATTGCAAATGGTCGTGAAAGTGTTTTCACACGAGGGCCTTTAATTGCATTTTTCAATACGCAAAAAATTATTTTTACGTTAACTTCTCTATGACAATATCGAATACTATATTTGAAAATTTAATTACCTACCATTAATACCTTTTTTACATTAATTAAAGTCAGTTCGCGTCCATGGATCTAAATGAAAACGTATAATTTTCATTTAGATGCTATTCATTAATAACATCGAGCGATTTTTATTTTCGTGTGCACTCATGTTGATTATAAGAAGATATGTGGACATTGGCATTAAACGTAATTAAAATCGTATTTAATCAAATTTGAATTGACGATATTCGATATGCAATCAAATCATTTTTGTTGTCATTGATTCTATGCCTTTTTTACAGTATAATCCCGCATTAATTGAATTTTATTTTGGGGGAAGCTTTTTCGAAAAGACAAAGAGGATACTATCGCATATCTTGAATACCACGCGAAAGCATAAAGCTTATTTTCATTCCGATCGCATTCATGGCACGAATAAAACTTGATCGAAGGCCGAAATAAATAGGATCAGCAAGGAACGAGTGCGGACGACCAAAGCGGAAGAGAATGAACGAAATGGATCTTTTTGTATATTTTCACAACCATAATTCATTCCCCACGCATCATCCACTTTATCTCTTTGTTAAGTTCATCGTAAACCTTGAACGTAACGAAAACAGATTGCCAATCAATCGTAAACTTGAAAGAGAAGTAGATGTAATCACGTCCAAATTATGTTACTATTCAATTTGTAGCAGAAGCCCATTCAATAATTGAGAATCGGCCATTAAACGAGTTTTATTTCGAGTTGTAAAACGGGTGTTTGTACTGAAACGAAAGAATTGAAATGAAACCGAATAGAAACCTCGCAAAATGTCTTGTTATCGTAAATTTCATCATAACCGAATCCCTCGTTTCTTTCGTTTAATATTAATTTTATTCAAATTCGAATCGACGACGATCCCTCGGGCAAGGATAAACGCAAGACAAAACCGTCGTCCTTCCATCGACGAAAAGCACGGATTTAACGAGTTTAATTATAATTAGTAAGATTAGCGCAAGTTCTATGCAAAACCACTATTTCTTATACGAAATCGATACTGTAATTACACATACACATCGAAGCAAAGGAAAAATGTATACGAAAAGTGAGATGGGAAAACTAATCGAATGGTTAAATGTAATTAAACGAAGACATTATTATAATCAAATTAGATTATGATCACGCCGCGAAAAGAGAAAAACTCATTAAGGTGCCATTCGTGTTTGAATAAAATGAAAAATACGCCCGTTTATTTGTTCGTTTAATA
Source organism: Hololepta plana (assembly GCA_963695495.1). Classification (NCBI taxonomy): domain Eukaryota; kingdom Metazoa; phylum Arthropoda; class Insecta; order Coleoptera; family Histeridae; genus Hololepta; species Hololepta plana. Next base: position 12,853,967 of record OY968832.1, on the reverse strand, counting down.
ATAATTAACCGAAAGTTCAACGGACAAGGAGCGAATCGATTCGCAAAGTGACACGAAGAAATTCGTCGAATATCAATGGGAAGCTTTAGAAATCAATTTTCCCGAATTGAATCTTTTTTTTCTGCATAAAGGTATAAGAATCCTTCAACTAATTGAATTCCATACAAACGATTGTCCTTCATACGTTATTAACGAAATGAAAGAAGTTCGATAAAAAATTGCTGGAGTAAATTTTATAATGAAAATTGCCGCTTGAAAGAAACCAAATTGGCCTTTGCGGTAATAACGCAAACTTTCTAAGCTACTTATCAACTTTTTAAATAGCCGCAAGTCCGGCTTACAATTTCTAATACACTCGAGAGTAATCTCATTAAATTAAAAAAAATCGCGAAGAATTCATCTTAGCTTCAATTTCAGGAACAGTAGAAACGAACAACAACAACAACATTAGGTCATTTCTCTTCGTGGCGTAATAGATGAAATAATAGCAAATTGAATTAATAAAGTATTCCTTATTCCATCTAGCCATTCATTTATTTATTGTCCCTATGACGAATCTAATCGTGCGTACGTTTATGATTACTTTGACCTACATCGAAGTGAATTGTGATCTTTGCAAATGTAAATGTTTGCCACTCGGCCTATTCGCCACAACGACCGTAATCCTGCCCTCCACTTCGTCGCCATTGTTTACACGAGCTTGCGGAAATTAATTTCTAATTGAATTAGCGAAACAAAGAAGCGAATCTCCTTGTGCATGATTTCAATGTAAAATTCGCGCGTGCTGTCTTCGTCGATGCAATTTCCATTTTCTTTAAGTGCAAAAGTAGAAAATGCGATAAAACGAGAAAAGAAAAAAGGAAAACTTTTTATTAAGTTCTTTTCTCGCATTCATTACGCCTTTATTATCGCCTGTTATTGTTGTTAATTGTTTCAGGAATTCAACACAATGGAAGCTGAATTAGAGGCGATGTTTAAAACGACCGAGCTCGGATAAGTAAGTCACCGTCGGGCGAGTGAAGCGTGAGCTGGAAAATTGCGAACGAATTAAATTTCCATTTGCAATTTTATTACAACGCGACTCTTAGCAATCGTCTCGGACGTTGCGATAGTAGCGATAATAATTCGTAAAAGGCACGCTGAACTCGGCAATTGTTTCTTTCTTTCAAGGACAAAACGAAAGCGAACAATCCAACGGACGCTGCGTCCGAACTAAGATGAATCAGACTGATGTTATAATCGAAGATGACGATAGAAATCCGCATTGGTTATACGTGTTCTTCGAGATATTGGTCGCGATCGTAGCCGTCATTGGCAATGCCATGGTCATTATCGTTTTCCAAAAGGAGCGACGATTAAGGCGCCGCACCAATTATTACATCGTCTCGCTGGCGATTGCCGATTTCCTGGTGGGAATGTTAGGGATACCGTTCGCCATCATGGCATCTTACGGCTTACCGCCGAATCTGTACGCTTGCCTGTTCACCGTCTCGCTGCTGGTCGTCCTCTGCACGGTCTCGATATTCTGTTTGGTCGCCGTATCGGTGGATAGATATTGGGCCATATTACATCCCATGGGTTACTCGAGGAACGTACGGACGAAGACCGCTTTAGGTAAGGTTACAAATTGATCGAATCCTCTATATACGAGGGCGGTTTGATGGAGAACTTGTTTCGTATACTTATAGCGGAAGACGAGAAAAGATTTTAATGTCGTCAACAAAATTTCATTCCTTTAACAAACTTTGCAACTAATTATAGCAATGATAAGTTGCTTTAAAGTTCATTTCAATTTAAGTGCTTCAAGTGATGAAGAAAGTGGATAAAATTGCAATTCGAAAAGTGATTCAATTTTGCGTTTTTGAATGGGGGAAACAGCGAAGGAAACCCATAAACAAATTCTGTCCTCATGTTCTTCTTATGAAACCGTTTGTCTTTCGGTGAACGAAGTTTAAACGGATACTAGAAGCATTTGAAATGCGTCAATGTCCTAGAAGTTCAAAAGCAGCAATCACGATAGAAATCAACAATAAAGTCAATTAAATGGTCTTCACTAATAAACGATAGATATTGAGCGTGATGGTGGAAACCATGAACATCTGAAATGAACGGTTTATTTAATTTTGCACAATGAATTGCACAGGAAAAAGCCTTGATGGGTTTCTCATTATTCCAATGCAACTATGCAATTATTCCAAGACAACGCATGGATTTCAGCAGTAACCCACAGCAGGATGCTCTAGCAGAGGCTTAAGCCACTGAATTAGCTCCATCACAGAATCTGGAGTTTCGTGAACTCCAGACATTGCTGGCCGAAAGCGATTTGTCCAAAGTAATAGGGAATAGAGAACGTATAATTAAGGGTTATGAAGTTTTTCACTTCTGGAAAGGAATCGGAAAGCTTGAGGAATGCTTTGGACTTCGAAGAGACCAGGTTGAAAAATTAGATAGTTCGAAATTGTTGTCTGCCCTTTAATATGTATGTCAAAACAAGTTACTTATCAAACCACCCTCGTAAAATTGGTTTGTGACCTGGATTTAAATAGCTAAGCCAACATTTTTTTTAAAATCATGTTAATTTAACTTCTGATGTTGAAAGAGTTTGTTGCCAAAGAAATTTTTCCAAGCAATTTCATTAGCGGAAAATTAAAGTACAAAAAAGGACTCTGCAACGATGGATTGACGCGTTTAATTTAATTTTGTATTCGCTTAAGCCACTAATCCTTTGCAGAGCGAACGCAACGTTTTCCCTCCCAAACAGCGTTTCGATTTAATTGCACGCGCATTAAGTATTGCGAAAAACGATTATTAACTAACGAGCGAAATGATGGTGCCCCATTAAATTCCAATTAAAAATATTCTAAAATAAATTAAATCAATTATTGCGTACACCATGACGTTGAAATCTAAAGTATTTACAAGAAGCTCAACCTGTTACAATTAAAGGATTTATTATTCAGAAAGGAAATTAACGGCAACTAGTGTCCATTTCACAAAAGTGTGTTAAATCCTCAATGAAATGGATGAAGAACATCTGCTGCTCTAATCGGGTCAGTTACACGATCGAAATAATAATATTAGAACGTGTATGGAATCCTAATTGGCGCCGTATCTTTTACCCGTCGAAGAAATCGAACTGTTCCATCAACATCATCTGAAATGAAAAGAAACTTGCTGAGAAAATGCAAATTTTATTATCTGCACGTACTCGTATTGGAGTGTTGTGGTCTCGAATGAAAATTGAAGGTGCTGAAACCATCATCAGACTTCCACCATACATATGTTGCGTACCTTTTTAATACTCTTTTTTATGACGGGTTTTCCTACGTAAAAACCACATTTACTTTTTATCTTCGTTATTATTATTTTCCTTTAGTGGGTTAGAGCTTTAAGGCGAATGAAGAACGGAACTAAAATGGAAATGAAGAGAGTCCTCTTTTAAAATGCACTTGCTGACACGTGGGCAATCTATTAGTGGTTGAATATGTTACTTTACAAATGGTTTTAAACAATTGTAAAATATAACAGCAATTTATTCTGTTTCAATTCCGTGCAAGTTGCGAAATATTTCAAATTAAATCGATAATGAGCTGGCCGGTATGTCGCGAAAATTTGTTTCTAATGCGATAAGACGAATTTTTGTTCGGTTGCTTTTCACTTTTGTTGGAGTTTCGTGTGATTTTTTTTAAGGTGAAATTATGTAGCGTCGATTTTGGTTTCATTTTTATTTCTTTGGCAATCTTCTTTTTTAGCTTCGATTCATAATTTTTTACACAAGATAAAAATTTTATATACGAAATAGGGAAAAGAATAATGTAGAAAAGAAGGGAGACGCACAAAGGGAAAAGATATCTTTGAGACAATATTTTCAGCCGTACATGATTAGATTATACAGTTTCTTCTTCAGTTCGCTATATGATTTTCTTTCTTATATTTATTTTTTCGTTGGCGTGACCTCTATTTCTTCATGTAAAACTAAGATTTTCATTGAATACAATTCGATGTAAAGATATGTAAAAGAAAGGGTTATGCGATGAAAATTTGCAAGTTACGTAATCAAAAATTGAATTAAATCGTTTTTCCAACCTGGTTTTTATGGTCTTGTTTACGATGAAGAATAGGTTTGTGGAATAATCCAATTCTAAAGGAATTTCTAAACTTATTCTGCATCATTTGCATTTTTTTATTGCAGCAAAGGAATAATAGGTATTCAAAATAGAGTCATAAAATCCTGAATACATTATCAAATGTTATTGCCTCATATTACTTGTAAAAAACTACGGGAAAAACGTTTTCAAATTCGCACTTGCAACATGATGCTGAACAATGCTCAAAGTTAATCCATTAAATCAAAAAGCTTTAATAATAAAATGTTATTAAAAAGGATCAAATGTTTCATCATCCCATTTGTTATAATAAACTTTAAGAGACTGATTTGAGAATTATGCACGAGTCTACTAATAATTTGAATATTTCTCTCCTCCATTCTCATTCTTCGTGACAACGAATACAGTAATTACGTTTGAAAAATGAGCAAAAAGAGAGGAAAAGAGAAAAGAAAATGTTAAAATTGAAAGAACTAGAAATATAACGAGGAAAAATGCGAAAAATAAACCGAGCAGGGAAACGTTAATACTTATCGCTGTTACATGGATATTCATTTATGAATATTCATCAAGAAAAAAAAATCTCTCTTCAACAATTACACATGGAAAAATGGTTTAAATTAATTTCGTCGTATTCTGTTCCTTAAATCTTCTAACTAATGTGAAGTAATTAATATTTGGAAAGAACTTTAACTAAATATTACGATATTATATCATAGAATTCTGTTCTATAAATAGTTATGGATTGATCCAGTCAATTTGTTTGTAGTCCATCTATTTTTTGTCATGTAATGGAAATAATATGAGTTTCCATTATTGTGAGCGTAAGCTTAACGATGGGAGAGATATCGATGATTGAAATTACGTTTTATAAAATTGAGCTTTTATTTGTTTTTCCTCTTCCTGTCGATTGGAATGATAATTTTTTAATTACGAAGGAACTCTCATTAACACGTCATACAGGGGATGGGTCTGCATCGAAAAGAAATCGTTAAAATTTGCATTGCCAATCAAATTATGCCCTTCCATCATATAAGGAATAATACGAAATTTAAAAAAAAATTGTACGTTTAATTATGTCCGCGAAACATCTTGTAACGTGCGATTGAATTTAATTGCGAACAAATTGTCTTTCGTAATTTCCCAAAAGGCTTTCGTTAATTTCGTCCTCGAAAGCGGTTTAGACGTTTGTCAAATGTAAATATTTTGCAAGGAAAAAAAATGAAACGGATTTCCATAAATGCTTAACGTTTTCGGATATGATATTAAACTTGCCAACCTCTTGGAAAATGTTTTTTTTTGCAAACACAAAACGATGCTAATCTTTTGTTTTTTTATGAATTATGTCTTATTTTCAAATTGTAATCCTAAACTATTGTTTTATTTTTCTCAATATGTGACATTGAGCGTACGATAAAAGGGCAAATGTAATCTCTTTCATATTAGAATACAACAAAGGTCACGTATACCGGGGGTACACTTAACATTTATACAAATTCTTCGTGGTTGTTGTAGGTAACAACAGCAATATTTGTGATATAGGTCTAATAAAACTATTATATGTGCAATAGATGATAAAAAAAAAAGAAAAATCCTTCTGTTACCACTGAATTTGAAAAGTAAACCTAATATATGTGAGCATTTTACGTTGATGTATTGCTTTACATTATTTATTGCCGTTTTTTTAGTCTTATCAACTCCCTTCAATGTTAAATTCTTTCACTACTTTCCGCGTCAATGCAAACTATTTCAACTGTTCTAATAAATTAAAATATACACTGATTGTATGGCAATAGAAAAATCAATAAATTAAAACAAAAACTGAACTTCTTCGCGTTATGCTATATTAATATTAGAGATTATAATAAAATTTATCACTGGCCCTTACATAATTTTAAGAAAATTACGCCGTAACAGCAGCAATAATGCGCAAAGAATGTAATTTAAAATAATTTACCGCGACGCCAGCGAAGGAGAAAGAAGAAGCGCAACAACAACAACAACGAAAAACGAACGAAAAGGCAACATTTAATTAAGATGATTCCACTTCAAAATTAAATTATCGTAGAAGATATTATTATTATACTCGTGGGCATTTCTTTTATAGATAAAGTACCTAAATGAAAATTAGCTTATTTGCAAAAAAGGCAAAAACCAAACGCTTTCGCGATACTTATCAACGTTACTTATTATCATTAGGCAAACTAATTTAATGGACGTCGCTATTTCGTGTGGTTTAATTAAAAAGAAACTAACAATGATACACACACACAAAAGAATCGTATATGGAAAAAGTTTGCAATCGGGAAGGAAACATTCTGTATGGGGACAGTGAAAAGTAATTCCACCGAACGTGTATGGAATGAATGTAACTTTTAATTGAACCGCTGATACCGAATGTACACGAAAAGAAAGTTTTCTGCTGCGAGAAAGGAGCAAACTAAATTTCCGGCCATTAAAGATATAATAACAATTTCCCAACGTCCGCTCTCGTATGAAACAATTTGCAGATCTTCGCGTAGATTAAGAGGATTCTTTTGCAATTTGAAACTGTGCGTAGTGCAAATTGTTGGGAATTAACCAAAATTTTACAGAAACCGTCGAGCCACATTCTTTGCAATTATTTTAATCCACGTAATTGATGCAAAGTAGGCGGCTTATTATCAAATTTGATTCTTTTAACAGCAACTTCTGTTTTACGTTCGCTTTTTCCCTTACAACTAAAAATTCAAAGGTTTAAGATCCTTTTAGAATGGAATCAACGAAAGAGTTTTAATGGTAAAAATCATAGATAATTCCGGTAACCCGGAAACTATACTTTTTGACAAATCGTCAAATGATCAATTAGTTTGGAAGCAATCAAACGTTTATCTTTCTTTTTCGAAATTCTTGGCAAAAAATTTTAGTACCTAGCGAAAATGCGCGAAATCGTGCACATACAATTAGGCCAAGCCGGCAACAGTATCGGGAACAAAGTGAGCGAATCATATTTAATTGCCAAACTCTATCATCACAAATGCGAATCGATCAGTTTTGGGAGGTGATTTGCGACGAGCACGGCATCAATACGCAAGGACAATACTACGGCAACAGCGATTTGCAATTGGAGCGGATAAACGTCTACTTCAACGAGGCGCGCGGCGGCCGATTCGTGCCGCGCGCGGTCCTCGTCGACCTGGAACCGGGCACGATGAATTTCGTGCGGTCGTCGCCGTTCGGCAAAATATTCGATCCGGACAGTTTCCTGGCCGGCCAGGCCGGCGCCGGCAACAATTGGGCGAAGGGACATTACACGGAAGGAGCCGAACTGTGCGACGTCGTCCTCGATCTCGTGCGTCGCGAGGCCGAAGGCTGCGACTGTCTGCAAGGCTTCCAGCTCGTTCATTCGTTAGGCGGCGGCACGGGTTCGGGCATGGGATCGTTGCTGTTGGGCAAAATTCGCGAAGAGTACCCGGACCGTATAATTAGCACGTTTTCGATCCTTCCGAGCCCGAAAGTCTCCGACACCGTCGTCGAGCCGTACAACGCGACGATGTCCGTCCATCACTTGGTCGAGAACACCGACGAGACGTATTTGATCGACAACGAGGCTCTGTACGACATCTGTTATCGCACGTTGAAAATCACCGGGCCGTCGTACAACGATTTGAACCATCTGGTTTCGGCCGCGATGTCCGGCATCACGACGTGCATCCGGTTCCCCGGCCAATTGAACGCCGACCTACGCAAGATATCCGTCAACATGGTGCCGTTTCCCCGAATGCACTTCTTCATGCCCGGCTTCGTGCCGTTGACGTCGCGCGAGGCGACGCGTTACCGCGCGTTGAACGTGCCGGAATTGGTGTCGCAACTGTTCAACGCGAAGAACATGATGTGCGCTTGCGATCCGCGCCGCGGCAAGTACCTGACGGTCGCGTCGATATTCCGCGGGAGAATGTCCACAAAAGAGGTGGACGAGCAAATGATGAACATCCAAAACAAGAACAGCACGTACTTTGTCGAATGGATACCGAACAACATTAAGACGGCGATCTGCGACATACCGCCGCGGGGTTTGAAGATGTGCGCCACGTTCATTGGCAACACGACGGCCATACAGGAACTGTTCAAGAGGATCGGCGAACAGTTCTCGGCAATGTTCAAACGTAAGGCCTACCTGCACTGGTACACCGGCGAGGGAATGGACGAGAGAGAGTTCGTCGAGGCCGAATCGAACATGTACGATTTGATATCGGAGTACCAGCAGTATCAGGAGTCGCGTACCATCGACGAAGACGACGAAGATTACGCCGGCGACAATGACTATGAGAATAACGAGGAGGTCCATTGATTGCCCGCTCACGGAATTTCGTTAAACCGTCTTAAACATGGTCGACGTTTTCTTTTCCAGTGATCATCAGCGTTTGTTGGATGGCCGGCTCGATTATCGGGTTTCTGCCGTTGTTGGGCTGGAACAAGGGATCGATCGACGACCGCTGCTACTTCCTCGACGTGATGGACAATTACTACTTGGTCTTCTTGTATTTCGGCACGATCATCACTCCGGCGTTGATACTGATGGCCTTCTACGCTCACATTTATCGCGTCATTTTGAAACAGGTAACTTCGACAATTGCTAGAGATTTGCAAATTATTAGGTCGGTGCATAATTATCCGCCGTTTTTTCAAAGTTAACATTAACTTTTTAATAAAGGTTCAAATTATCATCCATTTCAATTGCAGCCTCCCCCTCCTTTCCACGTGTTGAAAAGAGCGAAAATTTTGCAACTTTGCATGCCCTCACGTGGGTTACCAAGTAAATAAAACTTTCGTACACTTTACCAGTTTTTCAGCGAATGATTTATATGTAGTCCACTCAGATTAGACAAAAATTAAGCCGAACTTCGGAAAAATTAAGGGAAAGCTGAATTTTTGCATGGACCTTCATAATGATGTCCTTGACAAAATGCCAAAAGTCCCCATCGATCCGAGTTGAGCTAAAGATTTTATATGGTGTCAAAGATGGCTAAAAGTGTATTTTCGTGAATAACTCGTTAACGGTCACTTTTACAGAAAAAAACACACCTTATCAAACTTTGATAGATTACAAATTGTCTTCGCAGAAAATATGAAAAAAAAAACTGTAGAAATCTTGTGATTTGTAGACCCCCAAAGATCTTGTTTCTTCGGATTTAGAAGCTATGCACAAAGTCGCCTTGAAACGTACGTTGAGCTATGAGTGTATTATGTGTAGGCAAAAACTCATTTCAAATCAAAATTAATTTTATTTCTGTGGATAGATAATAACGTATCAATATCTCGCTTGGAGACGCTGTTAATTCGTTCATTTCGAATTATTTTCAAAGCGGTTGCTCCTACGTATAAAAGTGACAATGACTTTTCTGTGGGGAATTTCGTAATCTACAACTTTGACAACGTGTGTCTTTCCTGTAAAAGTAACCGTTAACGAGTTATTCACGAAAACCCACTCTTGGCCATCTTTGACACTATATAAAATTTTTAGCTCAACTTGGATCGATGGGGACTTTTGACATTTTGTCAAGGACATCATTATGAAGATTGATGCAAAAATTCAGCTTTCCCTTAATTTTTTCCGAAGTAAAAACCTAATTTTACTGGACTAATTGTGATCTGTCTGAATGCTTTCTTTAGTTAGTGAGCGATGTAAGGGGTTGCAAAGTGTTAGCTCTTTTCTACACGTGAAATTGGCCATCTATCAAGTAAATAGTAGGCTGCAATTGAAATGGATGATAATTTGGACTTTTACTAATAAGTTAATGGTGTTTACGAGAAATTTTTGTGTTGGGAACTGCCTAAAAAATAGCTTTCAAAAAACGGCGGATAATTATGCACCGACCTAATAATTTCGTCTCTTGCCAACAGTTTCGTGCGTCCCGTCTGTATTTGAATTTTACTTTTCCAGTTGAGGAACATCGTGACAATGCACCCGGAAAACGGTACGACAACGTTCGGCAGGAACAGCGGCGGCACGATGTTACGCGTGCTCGGTGCTCAACAGAAGCGCGAGGTGAAGGCGACGCAGAACTTATCGATAATCGTCTTGTTCTTCATGATCTGCTGGATACCGTTGTACACGATCAATTGTATCATCGCGTTCTGTTCGAATTGCAAAATCTCGAACGTCTACATGTACCCGTTCATTATACTGTCGCACGTTAACTCCGCGTTCAATCCGCTCCTGTACGCGTACCACTTGAAGGATTTCCGCGCGGCCCTCAAGCAACTGATCTACACCATGTTTCGCTTAGAGCAATCGGTCCCGTTCTCGCATAACGGTCGGCCGTCGATCGCGTCCACGAACGCGTTCAGTAACAGCACGTACGGTCGCTACCTGAAAGAGAATCGGTTCGGTTCGTCGATGCGAAAGGACGGTTCGTTTTGTGCGCGTAACAATAGTCGATTCAAAGAGGCGAAATTCAACGTGCACACCACGTCGAACATCTCGTCGATCGTGCCGAAATCGTTTACGGTCGCCGCTGCGACGGTTGCGGCGACCGAGAACAATCGCGAGATTTGGCGCATATCGGAATTGTCGTCGAACGGTCGCGATGCGGACGATGATAAAAAGGAGGGTTCGAATAAGGAGAGCTACGGCAGCGATCAGAGTTTGAACGTGAACTCGATGTTCTTTAACGGTTCGAATTTCGACGTTGTCAGTGACGACGTTTTCTTGGACGACATGTGTCCGATAACGAGTAAACGTAATGACTTGAATGCAATTAGTGATAATAAGATTAGTGAAACTGCTGTGATACCGCCAACGCTACCGCCGCCATCATCGATTGCGACGACGACGACGACGAATAAGAAGAACAATTTAAGCGATTGCTTGTCGTCGTCGTCGCCGCAATTGTCGAAGAATTTATTCCTCGTCGAGACTGATCTGATACCAAAAAATAGGAAGCGAAAGTTCGTGAGAAGTTTCAGCGAAGTGCTGAAAGAGACGAGGGCCAGTAAGAGAGGCTTGAAGTTCTCGCTGTCCGGCGATTTCATTCAGAGCCCGAGCAAGGGCAACAAATCGAGTCCGTACAAAGCTGCCGACGCTTATCTGTTGAACAAACATTCGGAGGCGTCGTCCAGTGACGGCGGGTCCTCTTGCAAAGGCTCGAATGACATCTCGGAGAAAAGCATGTACAATTTCGATAATCAGTCCTTCGATAGTTAAGACTCTTTTTCCTTCTTCCCAATTTATTAAGTAATAATATTTATTATTAGCTCAAATTTAATTTTAATTACGATATCGATTGGAAATGCAATCGGTTTTCCGTTATCGCAAAAACCTTTGTACAGATGGAGTTAATGAAAAATGGTAAAAGATTTGATGTAAATTATCTGTCGACAAAAAGCTATCAATGCAATGGATTTGATATAATTATTCTCATTTTCTATCACCAAATTTTAATTAAATATTGAAAATTTGCTTAGCTGCTAGCATCTACATTTCTGCACGAAATTGATGTTTGAATTCGCATATCCGAGAATGATAACGGAAATAAATTTAAGCAAACAAACCAAAGATGACACAGGATTCGTTGCAGTATGACAAATTGGAGTCCTAATTTGATTATTTGTTTTGCGAATTTTTTAAAAATCTCTTCGCAATGGAGCAAAGAAATCCGACCGAAAGATTTGATGCATAAAATGTTGATCTAACAGTAATATTCCATAGAGAAGTTATTTAATTCATTCAGTAAATTACCGCGGAATTTTATTTTAAAAATGTCCCAACAAGATCTTCGTTTGCGTTTTGAAAGTAACTGGGCTCCGTGTGGTTATCGAAAATCATGCCTATTAAATTATTTGTTACAAGCATTTTCTTTTTGTAAAACGACACTTGGAAGTACTTCAAATTATTCCAAAATTTGTAAAGTTCGCCTTCTTCCACCGGAATCATCAAATGTGATTTTATTATATCTAATTGTTTGTTGTATCATATATGTGTATGTACGTATACATTTAAATGAACGCAGAAACTAATTTATTTCGAAAAAGTGTATATAATGAAAACGGTAGCTTTCAGATGAACGAATTCCAAATGTATTCTATGTGCAAATTTTATTCGTTTGCAACTTACGGTTATTATTGCACACGTTTCTCAAATAGTTTTTATTTCAATACCAACGTATAATGCAAATAAAAATCCTGTATTAGCACAGCGGAACTCTAGTTGGAATTGTTTATTAAATAACTGTAATATTTTATATTTGAAGAAAAAAGAGAGGAATCAATAAGATAAAAATTGTTTTTTCGTGATTTGAAAATCAAATGTTTAATATAGAATACTATTTTTGTGACGATGGAATAAGATGTTTAAATGCAGAAAATAAAGAAAAAGTTTTAAAAAATCCATCCCGTATTTTTATTTAAACTCACAGTGTGAATGAAAAAAAAAAGGAAAGAAGATGCTCCAAAAGACATAAATGGGAAATTCTACATAATAAAAATTAACAATTTTTAACAATAAAATCAATCACCTATCGATACTTATAATTCAAAAACAAATTGATCGTCAATTCTTAATTGACAACGAAATAAAAATGTATTAGTTAAATCAACCTTTAACCAATCCTCTAATATATGAATAATAAAAAATCCGCATTCCTTTGCAAGTAAACTTAGTGCTCATTTGGATATTTCACATTTTCTTATTGCCATAATCCATGCTGAATGCATTATTACATGAACGGCAATAAAATTATGATTGAGTAATGCAAATGATCAACACAACCATACATAAAAGAAAATGCTCTTTCTCAGCAAACACTTTAAGTACAAGTAATACTAAATTATAAAATCACAAGAGAAGCAATTTGTACTGCAATTAATTACCTTCAGCTATGATATAATCTTAATAATATATTAGAACACACATTATTTCAACCCTGCTTTACTTTTGTTTGAATAAAAATCTGTATAATATTCAAAGCAAAACTCCAATAAATGTTTAGACCATGAAAAGTGATTTTTATAGAATTGATTCCATAATTACAATTTTAAATGAAATGAATGCAAGGTAATTTGTTCGTCACTCTGTTGAAGTACTATTTTGAAACATAATCATAATTTACATAAACAAAATAGAAGTGGTATGAATGCACCTATTGCTATAAACACTGGTAACATAGCAGATGATTCATCCATCAGATATGGGTCTGGTTGTTTAGGGCCACTTGGTCTTCGATTTTTTGGCACAAATTCTGGTTCCTCTTTGATCTCTTCAATTGGATCTGGTTCAACTGGTATCGGTGCTAACTTTGGCACTTCATCCAATCTTCCTTTCATCACATACATGGCATTAATCTTTGGATTATCCTTATAGCCCTTTATAAACTCCACCTTGATTTTGCCTCCTCTTATGTCAGATTCTTCATGATTAACTGATAACTTGCCTAAAAGAGGTAACAATAAATATAAATAAAGAACTCATTAACTGCATAACCATTACCTTGAGATATTTTAAATGGTATGTACTCATCATGTGCAACACCCTTACCCACTTTATCAAATATATCTAATTCTGTTACAATTGTATGATCACCATTTAATACAACATCAAATACTTTCTGATTAGGCGCATTAAAATATACCTCTGAAAACTTTAACACTAATACGTATTCACCATCAGATGTAATTGGTATATCATAACCAAATGTGTTTGTGTGATATCTTTCAGTTTGATACAATATATTGTCTTCAGGATGTACCCTTCCAATTATCAATCGTTTACCATAATCCGATGCTATACCAGTTTGCCCGTGCAACGGGTCTCTATCGTAACGTATACCAGATACGTCTGTATGGGCATCTCCACCGCAATTAACAGCATATATTATTGGACCTACACTATGTACAGTCAAGAGTAATTCTCCTAAAATTATCGTTATTATTAAATAAATGTCTCTGAACAGTCCTCGGCACTGTTTGCAATTAAACATTGTTCAAAATAAATTTAATTCTGAATTATTTAAATGAATTTCGATCAATGTTACCGGTACATGTCATCGTCAAGTAAATAAGTTTGACGTGTGGCATAATAAGTCAAATGACGACAACGATTGGAAGTCAGTGAAATTAGGTGCGATTGTTGTCGTGTTAAAGAACAGATGTCACCGTCCGAGTGTTTATAATATTTGTTTACTTTCAACATATGATTCTGACATCAAAACGTATTCTTCCAAGTTCCACCAAGTGCCAAAAAATTTAAATGTTAGTACGGGACATTAATTAATCAATTAGCAAATTTATGAATTAACATGAGCTACATTTTCATTAGAATAGACTTGTGTAAATCATGAAGTTGGTGCCTTTCAAACGTAAGCGTTTTTCATTAGCGATCTCGTTTTAATTGTATTAATCAATGTGCAAAAGCTAATTAATTGTAAGAATTCAATTTAGATTAATTACTAGTTTTCGAATTCACGTGGACTAATTCGCACGCTTGCGCCATTATCATTATTATCATTATCACCCTCGTTTCTTTTCTGGCGTTTTTGGAGGGTGCGCGAAATTTTGTATTTTCAATAGTTAGATTTCACTCATCCGCATAACGCGAAACATATCTATTATTATTCCCAATATCAGTATCAAATGAATACAAACCATTTTTTTAATTAAGATTCCAATCAAATTACGTTAAATAATCTTTTCTTGCAGGTACAATGCGATCATTACCTTTAATTGCATTTTGTTTCCTGGTTGCAAACGCTTTAGGTAAGTTTTAATTAATAATTTAACTTTTAAACTGTTTATTCGTTTCTTTGTTCGTTCTGTATCGTAAACCATGTATGTAGATATAAGAATAGAATAGATTGCGAACGAGAAGTAATCGCGAAATAAATTGCCGAGACGCTTACGAGATCAGGGGAAATCGGCAACGTTTGTTGTTGCTGTTTCGCATCAAAAATGGAACGATACTAAACACGAAAGGAAAGCTATCGTGGAAAATTGCTTATTGACGTACATTGACAAGGAAATAGCCGCACATGTTCGATTCATCAATGACGGCGATATGATGTCTCTCAGATTGGAAGCGAGGAAGGAAAAGGGAAGATAAAAGAATCGAACGGATAAAGCTCAAGAAAAATAACGATATATCGGACTCCAACTGATGCTAGTTTCCCGCAAAATCTGAAGGAAACACACGGACGCGTTGAAATCGTTGGCATTGCGCGAAATTAATTTTTTCAATTTAGATTTCCTTCAATCATGAAATTGCACTTAATTACTTTACGGTTCTGTCCGCTTGAATTGTTTCTGCTTTCTTCTGCGGTTTTCTTTTCTATTCAGCAATTGCATCTTGTCGTTCACTAATTAATGGAAAATAAACATTAAAACGCTCAATCCCACTTTATATTGCCGTTATTCTTATTGCAAATTATAAAAGCGCTCGCATCGAGTTTTCTTTTTCGCCGTTTTGTTTACTCTAAACGTCGAAAGGTTTTAATGATAGACAAATAACATCCCGATTAAATAATAATTACTCGGCGATGGAAACAATGTATTCTTTTCGTAATTTCCGCCTTCCTCTTCTCTTGCCAGCGTTTAGATTCGAGTCTTAGATCCATCGCTCTTTGTCCCTTGATTTTAATTTAAATAGCTAATTAATTAATTTTAATTACAACGTGTCTCTTCCTTTCTCGTGTGTGTATAACTGTTTAAAATCATAAATTTGGCTCGGTAGCACGAGATAAAGGCCACAATATAACTTCGGAACGTGCGGTTAATAAATATGTAAAACAGAGTTTAATTACAGTTCTGTTTGTGTAACTAACTCTGTTGTAAACTAATTCCGTTATTCTAAAATTCCTATAGTGCACGCGGGGAAAGAAAATGTAACACATACACACGGAGAGCGAGAGCGTTATAATAACGTCTGATATGATGTAACATATCCGCCTTTTCCATTTCCATCATTCCACGTTCGCATTTCCATACGGCGTACGAAAATTTACCATAATTCCCATTTGCCAAAGGGATTAATCAACGAATTGATAAAGCAATTAAGAGTTTGCATGGGCAATTAATATCGGATTGGTTCGACGAAAAATTTTAAACTGTTCGCTCACTTTTTCTTTACTTTTCTTTCTAAGTACGTCTCCGTCATTTGCATCGGACGAATTGCTCTTTGATACGCGCGGGACTAATTCTGCACAAATCCGAACTGAAATTGTTCAATCCCTTAATAAATAATTCGGGCGATAATAAAAATTTTTGGAGTTATTTTATATGGAATCTAAAGTTTGGAAATGTGAACACAAAACGCACAGACAAAGGTGGCGAGAGGAAGAGAGAGAGAGAGAGAGAGAGAAAAGTAGATTTTCCTATCCAATCATTTCATGCAAAACAGACGTCGTCCGAATCTCGGGACAATATGAATATATGATGATAGAATTATATCGTTTCCCCCAATGTTTTTTCCTCTATGACTATTCTTCTTCCAAATGCAAACAAAATTTTTTTCGCATAAAAAAAAAGGATTTCGTTTCACTCGTCCTTATTTAAAAATGATTTCCGATACGAGGGTTATTCGATAAGGCAAGTCAGATTGTTTCAGAAGTAAACTTGAAATTAGTTTCAAATTATTATTGTTCGACGGCTGATTTGTAGTTGAGATAACATAAAAAAATATTGACCAAACATTATGCGTACAAAGCAAACGTAAATTGGATGAAATACATTAGCAAAAACTAAGAGAGAACTGAAAATCTTTTTTGCATTATGTTTTACGTTAGCAATCAGAATTAAAGAAAATCCATTAGGCTAATTTGTTGACTTATATTGGCATGACGAGATTCCATCCAATGATTGAATCTCTTTAACTCTCTTTGACTGGCCAGAATCTCTTCAGTCTTCTATTTGATTGATCTACTAACGGCTGCAACACTAGAGTTTATAACATCTTTCACAAATGGAATTTCCAAGTCTTCATCAACTGTTAGATTTATAACGTACCAGAGTGCATCAGTAATTAGACGTATGATTTTCGATTGGCATCTTTGAATTGCAGATACACTCGATTTACTAGCATTTCACTTCCATGGGTCCAGATTGGTTTTAAAATAGTTTGATAAATCAGAATTTGGCTTCCAAGTGATAACTTTGATTTTTCCCCAATGAAACTCTCTTACGACCAAGCAATTTGTTTCCTTTCTTTGCCATAATTATTAAACAACCCTCGTATATGTACCTATAACATATTTGAACGTCTCGTATGCACACGTTTTCGCTATTCGATTATTATACGCTCCCATTTTGTCATTACTATTATTACATATTATAATGGGAAGTGCACTTTACAAGTGTTTCGAATTGTAGATATTAGAAATTGAATTTGTGCCAGCGACTACGGCGAAGAGAAAGCCTTTGTTACAATATGAATTTTTTCTCGTACCTACCCCGAGTAAGTGTGAGGGGTCTCACGTGTCTGAAAAGTCTATTATGAAGCGAAGAATAAGGGCAGAGGCGTTTGTAAAGCTAAACGGAATAAAATACTTGTGATAGATTCGCAAAGAGAAATATGATCGCGCTTTTTCTTTTCTCCGCGAAAACTACAATTATAACATCGTTTAAAAGAAACGTGGCTTTTCGTTAAGTTGTTGAGTATATTTCGGCCATTTGCGAGCTTTTATTTGAAAGTTACACTTACCACTGCTAACTGGCAGAATCTGAAAAGCTAAAATATTAAATAAACCGCTGAATGTTTTATGGGCACTTTCAAAAAGCCGTTCGGTGTATGTTTGTAAACGCATTAGAAACTGTAGGGAAGTAGCTACGATTTTGATGGAATCGTGTGTTAATATAAACTTTGTCGTACATTTCGACAATTCAATTTTCGGTCTTTGATAAATAGAAAAACACATTCTCCTGATCGTTATTTGCAAATACTATTTTCGTCATCATTTTCTTTCATTATTATTTTTAATCGATAATAAAAAACGTTAACAAAAAATCAATGGGTTAATTCTCTACGCGATATTTTTAGATTACGTTTGCCATCACATTAGTTTTTCGCTAGTTTATAATCTAAACTGGAAAATTCTGAAATGGAAAATTATCATATTGTCAATGTTAATGAAGTTTAAGAAGAAAATGTTTGCGGGAAAGACAGAACTTAATAATTTAATTTACCGAAGCTTTAATAATTTCATGGAACTTCAATGGACGTGAATTTTTCTTTACGAATTAAAATGGGAAAACTATAGTAAAAAGCGGTAATGAAAAGCAATGATGGAATCACTCGAAGGAATTATTTTACATTCGAAATCAATAATAAATTGATTGAATGCAATTGATTGCTTAAGAACAGGGAAATATTTTCCTTCAGAAGCTCAGACTTTTCAAACACTCGAATTCATCAAACGTTTCATTATGCTAGAAGGATTTAGATGTATGTTTGCGAAAAATAAAATATTTAAAAAAGGCAAGTACCGCTAAGTAAATGGCAGCTATAAGAAATCTGCTCATAGAACGTTCGAAAACAATTTTGTAAGTTTGTTTTAGTCTCAGCTTGTTTATTATACATCTAAGAAAAATCGTTCATTCTAGTGAAAATGTGTCAAATGTCTGCAATTTAAAATGATAATTTCGCAAACGGCGTGAACACTAAAATCATTTATGCCATTCTCGATATAAGATTTAAACTTCTCCGCCGATTCGTTAGTGTCCTTCTTCGCGAATCGTATAGGAACGCATCATAACTTATTCAAAGACAAAGATGTAAATGTCAATTACCGTTAAGTGCAAAAATAAATTCTTTAACCGCTCGGCATTTTATTATGACGACAAACGCATTAATATTTATGAACGGAGAATCTTTCACTTGTTTGAGGACGACGAAAGAGAAATCCACGTTGCTCGTTATGTAACCGCAAAATTTCTTTCGCGAATTTTCCTGTGGGGTTCTTTCTCTTCCTTTTTAAGTTCGTTAACGTTTCGAATCAAAGCAAGTGAAGAAAATTTGTACAAGAAGCGCACCAACAACGAAGAAGAATTCGAATTTATGCGGTAAAAGCTGCTAGAAATCTTTTTCTGCGTCATCTATCCATTCATACAGAGAAAATCCGTTCCTGATAATAAAACATTTTTCCGCTTTCATCATGATGATGGTAATAATGCACTACCAAAGGCTTTACGATGATAACGACGATATCACGATGATGTTGGTGTTTTCTGTATTTTCTCCATTAAAGTGCTGTGTACTGTAATTTATCATAGTTTAATGTAAAGACTCTTACTTTGAAACTCGTACTAAGAATGTTTACGAAATTGATCTACTACCACTATTTATCATTCGCGTTGTTTACTTGCAAAATTTGTACTTTATTCGCCATTCCACCATTCAATTCAAACCCGCTGCGTATAGCACGTAGTGTGGACTAATTCCTCTTTTTCTTCCATTTCGATGCAATTAGTTTGGACGTTATTCTAAATAAATCATTACCCCTGTTGAAAAGCTTGCCGGGGCGAAGGCGAACGAGGGTGGAAGTCATTATAAATAAATAGACTGTTTTAAGAAAGGTAAAAAAATAAATAAAACACACGAGAACGAAGCGGAAATCCTCAGTTCAGAACAATGGATGTGTGTGTGTGTGTGTGTGTGTGTGTGTAGAATGTTTTATGAATCGGTAGATTTAAAGTTAAAGAAGTAACAGCTAACTACTCTACCGAAAAGTAAAAGAAAGGGACATCAAATATTGTAAATCTGAAAAGTTTCTCCCGCTTTCTGGTCGCCTCTTTTCTACCTCCTTCTTCATCGCTTGTTCCCTCGTATTCTCCCTTTCATTCGCATCTCTACAAGCATTTTTCATATTCTATCTGCTACGTGAGAATAAATTTTCATACATCAAAAGTTTTCAGAAAGTCTTTAATTATCTACATACGCTATGAGGAAAATTATTAACGCAAAGACACTGAATAACAGAATTTCTTAATTCGACACTGAAATCAACAGCGTTCGAATGTTATTCCTCGCGGTCGTTACTTTTGAAATGCACCACGTATAAATCACATGTGACTTGATTAGAAAAGTAACCCCAATAAAGTTTTACCATTATTAGTCATTTTAATGCTCTTATTATCGATCGTTATATTGAACGTATCGGACGTTCGCAATGCAGCAAATTACTCCTCCATGACCGTTGCAGATTTCTTCTTTCACATAATTTCGCAAACTTGCACTTTTCTCAGCAGTTAGACCATGCCACTAGTTACCGAGTTAATTTCGCCAATTAAGGATTGTACACGTGAAATAATCGAACGTTTATTTCTTTTTACCCTTTTCAAACTCCTTTAACATTTTTACAGTCTGAAATTAACTCACTTGCGATAATAAACTTAAAAACTACAAAAAGTTTATCATTTCGACTACAATAATGTTTGACAGTCTTAAACAATTAAACTTTATAAGCGTTGCAAACTTGACATGTAAAAGTTTGTTGTATCACATCCGAGGCCTAAAGACATGTCTTGTTAGTTGAAATGGAGATCGTTCGATGATGAAACAATTGTATAATTCGAACGTCAGTGATTCGATTGCAATTTTGCAATTTCCAAATATAAAATAAATTAACCAAATAATCGCAACTTTTAAACTATATTTAACGCGTTTAGCAACAAATATTTCGTTTGGAAACAGATAAAGCTGCCAATAATCCGGGAGAGTCGTATGTATCGATTGCATTAATAATTTAATTGCACCGTCATTATCACTGGCATCGAATAATTTTCATTGCGAAATAAAGCTAGCGAAAACCATCTGTCGCAAAAGTGCACGAACTTGAATCAAACAAAGTTTTGTTTTTGTGTCCAAACATTTATATTTTTTTCTCAAAATAATATACTACGATTGTAATGCTTCTTTGATTTGCCCTTTTATCATCGAAACACTTTCCTTTCATTGCTAAATGAAGATGTTACTTTTTGACAATAATCAAATCGCAACAACGAATACGATTTTTATTAATACAGGGCATTAATAGCCGGGGAAGTTATTAAGAATGTTTGCGAACTTTTTGGACAGCGAGTGTAAATCGATTTATATGTTTCTTTTGCTTTTGTTGCTGTTGAATCGCGCTTTATTTATGGCGTTAGAGGAAATATCAGTGAGTAAATTGGATTCGATGTTTTTAAAGCTGTTACTTAAATTGAATTGTTATCAATTCGATAATGCCAGCAACTCCTTCGTTCCCCCATTCTCGCCTTCGTAATCGTTCGACTTGGAGTTACACACTATATTATTATCTTCATCATTATTGTTTCGCAATCTCTCTCTCTCTCTCTCTCCCTTTCTTTTTCATCGTTTTCGGTTCTTGTATTTCGTAACAAATAAATTGTGTAATTAAATAAGTTCGCACCAGAAAACTGAAAACAATGTCGCCGCGTTCTCTCGTTACGGCCGAAGCTGAAAGCAATGAAAGAGACTCGGGAACACGAGATAAATCACACCGCAAACAAAACTTGTTCTTTTTGGCAACTTTGTGTAAGTAAGTAAGTAAGTGCGATCCAATTCGCGTTCGTACCGACTCCTCTCTCTTTCTCGCTATAATCTCGTGCTCGGTCTTCGTCTTCCTCTCGCTCGCACTATATTATAGTGAATAGTCGTCGTCGTCGTCGGTTCCGTGCAGCCTCCGGGCCACTTTCTGATCAAAATCGTGTCCAGGGGCGGATTATAAACTACGTGACAAGTTTTATTAAATTTCATTTTATTGAATTTGTCAGTTGCGGCTGCATCGGCGGTAGTTTGTTGTATCCGGGACTTATCGTCGTAATATTATCATCGCCCATTCACTTCCGATCCATTGTGCGAGCTGGAAAACCTTTCGTTGCTTTCTCTTTTTTCCGTCATCGTCATTTTCACTCTAATCTACATAATTCCAGTTGGAAAAATAATTGTTATCGTGCCAATCGTTGTGCGTGCTATTTCGTTCTGGACGATGGCGATTTCCCATGTGTAAATTCGTTGTCGTTTAAATTCCAAACTCCATCAACTGCGTTTCGTTTTGTTTGACCGAGAACTCGAGAGGGCTTCGTTCTGCAGATCGTTACTTTTAAAGTTTTTAAAACTAGCAACTTGTTTTTGCTTTGCGAACTTTTTCCGTTCTCTCTTTACATTTCCTTTCGTTCGCTTTTGTTTCTTTCGTACTTTTAACCTTTTATCTAAACTATGTAGTTACGGAAAGATACGTATTAAGGCGTTCTTGTTGCTGAAAGTTATGGCAATACGTTTTACGTTGCCTGGAATAATTTAACTTTACGGTCGAATTGAGCGTCTCTCGCGTTTTGCAGATATAAAAGATGTCGTTTTCGTCATATTAAGTCAATCGAACAAGTACCACGCACGATTAGCTGATGGCCTAAGAGAAGATTTATACGAACAGTGTAGAGCTTCGAAATGGAAGGTAAACAATGAACGTGCTGAACGTTTGCGATTTTGCTAAAGAGAAGTTTTGCTTATAGGAGAGTCCGATAGTTCACATGTTACACGCGGATTTTCCACACGTGGGCGGTTGGACGATCGTACCTTTAATTGGCCGATTGACTTCGATGCATGAACGCAACAGCAGCTGGATATTCTTCTTGCAGGACAACACGCATGTTAATGCGAACGAACTGCTGAACACGCTCGATAAATATAACGAAAACGATGTGCGTCAAGGAAAAATTCGAATTTTCATTAAAATAGTAAGAAGAAACTGATTCGATCTCAATCTATTCGCCGCAGGAACTTTGGTTAGGCCACGCTCTGCACGATAGAGAAGCGACCATAATTCACCACTTTGCCTTCTACGAGAATCCTACGCATTTTAAGTATCCGAACGTTGCGTCCGGTTTCGCCATTACCACCAAATTGTTACAAAGGTACTTTCGAACGGTTTGTTGATTATAATACAGTCATTATTATTGAATTAGCTTCTTTGTCGACAAACGAACATTGCAAATCCGTGCAAATTAATGTGTTCCGTCGAAATGTGTAGGGATCAAAAGGGAACGAAAATACAATCTGTCCCATTAGTATAGGTTCTAAGACTCTATTTTCCAGATCAAACAATGCAACAACTTGAAACTTTAAGGAACAATTGTGTTAATAGTCTAGTCAAGATTTTCTACTTACGAATTTTAATTATAAATTTTATTTGAATTCGCTGTTCCAAAAGCTCGAAAAATAATTACAAACTAACAAATTTGTCGTTCATCTCGCAAGTTCAATGAAAATTATGACAGCAAACCGCTTTATGTGAAGAAAATCGTTCATTTTTTTACAGATGAAACCTTTTATAACTCATTAAATTTATAATTGGATGTTCTGTGACTCGATTTTTCATAATTTTTTTTTTAATTGCAATATTCCAATATGAAAGTCGATGTGTTCAAAGTCAAATTTTATTAATTCTTTGGATAGTGGAGTTGTAGAGGTGGAAAGGTATTAGTAAACGTTTGAGGACATTTCAAGTTCGCAATGTGAAATAAGATAATTTTAAGACATTTTTTAAGTTAATTTTGAATAGATGCCATATTGTTTCCAATCCATAGTTTTTCGGCATATTTATTTTTGAAGCAAAAACTGTTTTATCCACTCTTTAAACAAGAATAACAGTTTATAACTCGATGAAGTTATCCTTTTGGGACAGACTGTAATGCTGTTGCAGAAGTGATTAAATTATGCCCTCGTCCATTGTTTGATCTTTTTTTATGCGTATCCAATTTTTTTTTTTTAATGTAAACCGCATTTCTATTAATGGCGTGCGAAAATAACATGGAATTCGTTCAAATTCACATCGACTTATTATTTAAGCCTGCGTCGCACGTTTGCGTTCGCGGAATAGCGGAATAATAACGACAAACATTAAAATTCGTTTCGTAGATTGTCGACGTTCTTAAATCGAGATCGAACGTCGAGCGCGGATTTCAGCATCGATAATGCCCACGAACTGGCATTATTTATATGGAATAACGGCAGAGGAGCGCCGCTGAAACACGAACCTACATTATGCATCTCGCCCGACGAGGAACCACCGCATTGTGCCACGTATCCGCGGCCGTTTCGTGTTTGCGTAAGTGCCGAACGAGGCAGAGAAAAACAAACGAAAAATCCCTTCTCGCGATACAATTCAATTCGCATTTGAAAGCAAACGGAAACGAGACCGTTTACAGTGAAATCTCGTTATGACGCTCCCGCATATTGCACGCTTTTAACGCTCATAAATCCCGCTTATAACAACGTGCGCATGTTTGTTTATACGGTTATGTTGACAAAATGGGCCTTTTTTGTCACGAATTTTCAAAGCAACTTTGCAAAAGTTACTATGCAAGTGCTGACTATTGCAAATTCTCTTATCTGTTATGATTTGGCTTTTTATATTAGTAAGAGACGTTGATGAATTTCATTTTTTCATCTACGGTGCTACGATGGAAACTATTTAAACATTTGAACACTACGCAAAGTGCAATTTTAACTTCACAATCTCGCCAAACCTAGATTAAACATTTTTAAGGTAAAAATAACATAATGCAAGTTTATAATTGTGTAGAACTTCCTAATTATGTATGTAGTTATGATTCTACAGCGAAACAAACACATTTTTTAGAAGAAAAATAATTACTAATTTAATTCTCGATTATTGCACTATCCCATTTATAACGCGCTTTCGGTGCGGTCCCCTTAAGAGCGTTACAACGAGATTTACTGTACATTGTTCGCCACCCCCTTTTTCCATCGGCTTCATTAATTAACGCGCAAATTAATTACGAATTAACCATCCGGTCGCTCGCGAGACTAAGTAGATTAAATGGCCGATGGGAAACGAAAGAGAAGAAGCACGCCATAAGAAAAAACGCAATTTCTTTAAAAGCGAAAATCCATTTGCAGGGCGATCCGATAGCGAAAGGGTCGATTTACTTCGGCGTCAAGACCTGCTCCAAGTTTCACAACGATCGCGTACCTGTTGTTAAGAACACATGGGGTCCAAACGCGCATATAATTAGATTTTTCAGCGACGTACAAGGTACCGTTAAATTAATTAAAAGGTTGCGTAGGACGCATAAAGTTTTTCCTTTCGGGTTTAACGTCTTAACGTAATTCTTTTTTCTTTCTCGTGGTTTATTTTTGTTCCCTCGATCGTGCGCTCGTTCATTCGTTCGCAATATAAGCCTTTTATTTTATAAAACAGATGATGCCGTTCCGACAATTAATTTAGGAATACCGAACACTGAACAGGGACACTGCAGCAAAACGATGGCCATAATTAAATATGTCGCCGATGAAATTAATAACGATAGGAAGAAGGAGCGAGGGAAGAAGAACGCGGCGAACGTTAAATGGATCGTCTTAGCCGACGACGACACTATATTAAGGTAAGAGCGGCATCGTACTATAATTTCACCCGTTGCAAATTAATTTCGCAATAATAATAATAATCCGCTTTTTCCTCTCTCGCATCTGTTTATTTCGGCGCCGCTTTATTATAAATTTCCTCGCGCCCGACGTCAAACAGCGTGCACCGTCTGCGTGAATTATTATCCTGTTACGATGACGAAGATCGTATCGCATTAGGCGAGAGATACGGCTACAACGTGCACGGCTCGCAAGGATACAATTATATCACCGGCGGCGGCGGCATCGTGCTCAGCCGACCCCTACTCGAGCAATTAAGTTTGCCCGGCGTCTGCGAGTGTCCGTCCGTCTCCAGCCCGGACGACATGTACTTGGGCATTTGTATGGCGCAACTTGGCGTAAACATTACCCATTCGCCGCTGTTCCATCAGGTCAGAAGAAAGAGAAAAAGGGCGCTATCTTAATTACCGCTATTAGTGGACTCTATACGAGGGGCTGTTCAAATTGCGCGCGACAGCAAGTTTACGTCGCTTTTTCTCTCGGTCAATATTTTACTTGCTGCCAATCTTTGCTGAAAGCAAAAAGTAATTGAGGGTGGCCCAATAGCGCGGGCTCGGAGGATTACTTACAAACGGAAAATTGTTTCAACTTTTTAAAGTTGTCTCTCGCGAAGGACTACAACGTAAAAACACTTTCCAAGACGGTGCACTTCCGGGGATATCCCGGCAACTGATACTCGATCCGTTATTTTAAACGGAATGGCATCTTTTTTATTGCATTTTTGGGAATTCTTATCGGATTTTAAGGGGGGTTTATTAAAACAACCATAGGCCAACCATTAAATTGTACCTATCCAAAGTTATTTAACTGTTTTTCAAAAAAATTTCATTTGGAAAGTCGTGGAAAATCGCATATATGTCTGGAACTGTTTTAGTTAGAGAATTGAACTTCTTTTAGTTCTTCTAAGCAACAAATGGCGAGGTTTCCACTGCTTAAAGTTAATTAAAAGTGGAACTGGCTTTGATTTATGGCCTGCTAAACTTTGATCTTTCCAAATGTGCATAACTTTTTTTTTATCGAACCCTATATTTTTTATTTTCGAATTAGATGCAGAAATGTATTCCCTTTCGATCTTTTTAAGGTAACATGGGGTCAATTTTCGATAGTTTTCGAGTTATATGCAATTCTTTACATCTATATGTCATTTTTCCATGTTTTCGAATATATCCGGAAATGCGCCATCTTGGAAAATATTTTTACGCTGTAGTGAAAACTTTTTATCTAAAACATTTTTTTTGTAAATTGAACCATTCGGACGTAATCCTCCGAGTCCGCATTATTGGGACACCCTATATATTCGTTAAGGAAATTTATTGTTTTTTGCAATTTGAATAACCCCCGTATTGTTACAACGCTCGTATCCGCAATTTCCAGATTTAAATTAAATTCGCGACAGATTTTGGCTATTCACTTCTTTTTGCTTTAATGAACGATGCTCGCGTTATAATTTGTCTATGAAACGTATTTTGTCTAAACGTGAAATACAGCGGAGTCGAAGCGCGCGAAGAACAAGCGCCACGAAACTTAGCTCTAGCCGAAGGAACGGCCACAAATTCTTAACGTAATTCCGTAGATTAGTTCCTAATCGATTGATGCAAAGTAAATAATTGACAGACAACAAATCTTTGCAACAAACTGCTGATAGTCCTTTTCTCAATTATCGTTTAAATGCACTTTTAATTCGCGCATTTGTTTTTGTTTAATCTCTCATTCAATTGACTGTGCGTTAAATGTACATTAAAGTTTTGGAATTTTTTTAAGTAATTTTCTTTGTGTTTCCCAATTGAATGGTAATTATACATAGCTTAGAAGTTTGATAGGAAACCAAGAACCCATTATGTCATCAAACACAAAAGACTTGAAGGAGAAAATTAGATCCTTCTTTACTTACGTACCTCTTAGTTTGAAAATAGCCATTTTATTGGGCGCTTTGTGAATGTTTAAAATGCGAGTGAGCGATAAAGTTTCTATGGATTTGTGCAATGCGTGAATCGATTCGGCTGTAACTTTACGATGAAATTGCGGATAAAACGGTTTGTGTACGAGGGTCGTAAACGTAATGAATTTCTTGTAGGCGCGACCCATGGATTACGCTAGCGAATATTTGGCAAGTCAATATCCCGTATCGTTCCACAAACATTGGATGTTAGACCCAATTGATGTGTACAAGGAATGGTTCGCGAATGACATTATCAACGAATCCGATCGTTTCAAGCACAACGAATTATAAATTAAGTTCATTACGTTAGTTTTGGTGAATAATAAGCAAATTGTTCTTTTGCATTTTGTTACGCGAATAAAAATAATTTATTATTTTCTCCATCATTTTCTTTCTTCTTTTTTAGCGATTTAGCCTATCCCATTTAGGGTATAACATGTGATTAATTACGAAATCTTCTTTCACGTCCGACTGACTGAAAATAAATTGGCTCTTTAATATTAAATACGCAATCTACATATAAAATGTGTATTTCTTACGAATTTAAATTGTACTTTACGTTTTATAGTTCAGTTCGGTCTGCGGGACAATGATGGAACGTTTAATCCTACTTGTAATTGTTTTATGTTGTGAAAAATCCATGCAGATAGGGTATGTAAAGAATTTTATTACGACATTGCTTTTATACGAGTCACAGTCATAAAATATTTGCATTACTCGATGGTAACGATTTCGTTGTGTAAAGCAAAACGCTTAAGGATATGTACAATGTGATCAAATTATTCTCTTCGAAAAAGTCAATAAGAATTACATTTCAACATTTTCTAGGATCGACGACATAATGGATCGTTTACGTGGCGAAACTGTGGACTTGGAGGAATTATTAATTGCGATAGCGCATAATACGTTGCGTCCGTATAAATGCGTGGCGGTAATATGCGACGCAATCTATTGCGATTACTTTCAAGCGCCGTTCTTTAGCTCCATGAAGACGCTAGTAACATTTTTTACGGTATAAATAAACGCGAATCGTCGACGTGTCGCTCGCATTTTACTCCGATTGTTTTTAATTTGTAGATATTCGTCGAAGACTCGGAGGATTTATTGTCGCCGTACAATCGCACACAGAACGCATTATTATTAGCTAAAACCGACGACTGCCAAATGTACATCGTGTTAATATCGAACGGCGTACAAGTTTCCCGTTTATTACGTTTCGGCGATAGGTAATTTATCATCTTTGCCATTCGACACGACTGACAATAACCTTTTTGCTTTCCATAAACGAACAGAAACTGCCATCGTTCTTTCAGATATCGTTATTTGGACACGAGATCGAACTTCATATTTTTATACGATCATCGCTTGTACGAGTCGAATTTACTTTATTTGTGGAAACGGATCGTGAATGTGATTTTCATACGCGAATATATCGGCCTGAAGAATAGGGGCGGTCGTAAAGTTTCGATGCCATGGCTCGAAATCTCCACCGTTCCATTTCCATTGCCGCTAGCCGAGGTTTACGTACCGAGACGTTTGGATATTTGGACGCAATCGAAGTTTCGCAACGGTAAACGGATTATGATAAATATAAGTTAATTTAGCCGCAATAATTCTGACCAATTTGGTCACCGCAATATTTGCAATATTTTCGCACGTCTGATTTGCTTTATGAAATATTTTAGGCGCCGATCTGTTTCGCGATAAGACCTCCGATCTGAAGAACCAGTTACTAAACGTTATCGTAATCGAACATATTCCCGCGACCCAAAGAATTGCGATACCCGAATTTAAAACGTCTCGCAGCATTTACGGCGACGGGCCCATGGGTTTCACCGGCTTGGAAATCGAGGTACAGTTAATTCCTTTTTAATTTCTCGTCGTACCTTTAACTTTACCTTTATTAGAATGTAATTAATTTATGCAGATATTAGACACGATTTCGAAAGAGATGAACTTCCAATTGAACGTTTACGAGCCGGTGGACGGCGACGGGGAATTATGGGGCCGCAGACTGATCGGCGGACAATATTCCGGCTTGTTTGGCGAAATGATAAGCACGAACGCCGACGTAGCGCTGGGCGATTTGTACTATACCTCGGCGATTTTGGAATTAATGGATTTAAGCACGCCGTATTACACCGAATGCTTAACGTTTCTCACGCCGGAATCGTTAACGGACAATTCGTGGAAGACGCTGATTCTACCGTTCACGTAATGGCACCATTCGCGCAACACAAAACGAATGTTAAAGCATTTCTTTTGTAGACCAGCAATGTGGGGAGCCGTGATGATTTGCCTTTTGCTAATCGGCTTGATCTTTTATTCGTTGGCAAAGTTTCATCGTCATATAAGCGCCGCGAAACGTAAACAGGAATTAAGACGGATCGATCGGTTTAAAAAGAAGCGAATCGTCGCGTTACCGTTACGACCGTACGTGGAAAAGTGGGACGTTAATTTGAAATATGCGCTGATGCGGTCCCAATTCGAGAGCGCGAAACCCGAAGGACAACCGGAAGGATTGTATCTGTTCGCCGATATGTTTAACAGCGTCTTGTACACTTTCAGCGTTCTTTTGATGGTCTCTTTGCCCAAACTACCTACCGGATGGTCGTTGAGAATGTTGACCGGATGTTATTGGATGTATTGCTTATTGGTTGTTGTTGCGTACAGGGCAAGTTTAACCGCGATTTTAGCGAATCCAGCACCCAGGCAAGTCGAGCATTTGATAAATGCTTTAGAAATGAATGGCAAAAAAAAACACATTGAAGAACAACTATAAGATCCATATTCGGGAGCTTTTTTCTATTAATAAACAGCTCGAAATTGCTAATGTAAATAGAAGTAACAATAGGAAAGAAAACGAGAAAGTATTCGCGGTTACCATTGCATGCAGAAATTGTTGCGTGATCGCGTTAAACGGATTCTTTTAGTGGCACGATTTAATGCGAAAACAATACCATTGTTTTCGCAGCATAACGAAACGGAAAATGCTTACACGAAGTTTCTTGCAAATATCTAGATATTGGCGTAAATTAATTCATTGTATTATTCTCATTTGTAGGATTACAATTGATACTTTACAAGAATTGGTCGATGCGAAACTGTCGTACGGCGGATGGGGCGAAATAAATCGCGACTTTTTTCAGATGTCGCACGATACCGCAAGTAAAGCGCTCGGTTCGAATTTCGAGATGATAAACGATTCCGATTTGGCAGTAGATAGGATCGCTAATGGCGAGTTTGCATTCTACGAAAATAGTTATTACCTAAAGTACGTAACGGTGAAGAGGCAATTGAAATTGCAAACGATGCAAGACCAAGCGATTTACGATAACGCTACGATGGAGAGTATGGGAACTAGAAATTTGCATATAATGAGCGATTGTGTGATCAATATGCCGATATCAATTGGATTGCAGAAAAATTCGCCAATTTTACGCAGATTTAACAAATACGTAAGGCGAATAATTGAGGCCGGTCTGGTGAGGAAATGGTTGGACGACGTTATGCAAGCAACGTTGCAGAGCGATTCGAGCGAGACAACGGAACGAACGAAAGCTCTGATGAATTTTTCGAAAATGATTGGTGCCTTTGTTGCATTATTCATCGGATATTTCTGCAGCTGCATCGTATTGTTATGCGAAATCATTCATTTCGAGCATTTCGTTAAGAAGCATCCGAAATTCGATAAATATTCAAAAACGATTCGTACGTAAACCGCACGAGAATATAGGAAAATATTTAATGCATTTAGATTGAGCAACTGCACAGTGGTTGGAATTCCATAGATCGTTTAGGAATTAGACACTGCCTAATCTATATTCACCTAATCGAATAATTTGAATTCTACCATATAGTAATGCGTAGCAACTTTCATGTTATTAAATTTTGAGAATTCTTTTGGCGGGCTTTAAGGTTACATTAAAGTTGCAAATGAATCCAAGTGAAATTGAGTTTTTAGGTGAAAAACAATTAGTTAGCATCATACCATTATTTAATAACGATGTAATTCATTTAATATCTGGCGATATTGGACCATTTAGAGCCGGTCTACCAATTAGAATACCATTATGGATCGCCATTGAATTTAAACAACAAAAAAGATGCAAAATACAACCACCTGACTGGATGGCTGTAGACTTTTTGGAGAATTTAAGAGAAGACGAGAAACAATCAACGTATTTATACGATTCATTTTCAATTTTAAATCATGCAATACTTTCTGTTTTTTAAGGACCTTTGTTAAGATGCCCAGTGAGCATTATATGGCCGAAGCTAAATTGTTATTGGGTTGTGCCTTTGATGACATCCCCAGGGCAGATGAAATTAGAACCATTATAAAGGACATTTGGGACATTAGAATGTCAAAGTTAAGATCTTCAGTCGATGTGTTGATTAAAAGTGATGATACTTTTGCAGCACTTGATCATCTTACAGTTATGGAAATTAATACTGTAAGGCCACTTTTACCTGATGCACTAGACATACTGCAAAAATTACAATCAGTAATTATAATGTGAATATGTTGTCTAGTGTTTATAATTAATTGAATTTATTTGTAGGATGATAACAAGGCCAGACTATTTAGTGATAACAGTACACTTCCAACAGACACAAATTCCTTATTGAGCTAAATATAACATCTTGAATAACTAATCATAATTTAGGTAAATAATAATAATAAGCTAAGAAATTAAATGAACAGGTGTTTATGAACATTACTATTGGTTATATAATATTACTTTTTTGCCAGAGCACTACGCTCTTGCACAATAATAAACAATTTAAACAGTAAAAAATACTAATAAACATTTCAAATAAGGCCTGATTTTTATTTTTTTTTTGGTAATTACACACAGAATTGCAAAATATTGACTAAATATCAAAAAAGTTCAAGATTCCAAGTACACTTTACTAATCTTAAGGTCAGGCATTTAATGATAAAATAATTGTGTGCTTATGGCCAACAGTCTTATTTTATTCTATACCAAAATTAGCTTTTCAAAGTTCAGTTGTTGAGAAACTCTCAACATATTCAGAACAATTTGATTTCTTCTTTCAAAAGATGTTCCTCTATTACTTGCAAATATGCGCTGCGTTAATTATTTTATTTTACGTTATCTATTTTGTGCACTTCTTCTGGATTATAAACAGAATGGAGCAAAAAATTCAAAGTATACCATGTCCGAAGGGATATCCCATTATAAGGAATCTCCTTCTTTTCCGTAACGTTGGAGGTTTGATTATTTTCTCTTATTAATAATTCACAAATTTTAACATTAGAATATTTGTATAATAAATTTCTCGACGTTGGAATTAAGATTAAATCTAAAAAAAGGACAATTTGTTAGTTTGCAATTGGAGATACGTAACTCTTAATTAAATCCTAGAACTTCTCTACATAATCATGGACTTGGCAAAGCAGTACGACGGTTTGTTCAGGATCACCGCAGGACCAGGTTTGCTCTCGGTAGTCGTAAGCGATCCCGACACCCTGCAGTACATCCTCAGCTCCAATAAACTAATCGAGAAAGCGTACGTTTATCAGTTTATGTACAGATGGCTGAACAACGGTTTATTAACCAGTTCAGGTGAGAAAAAGAAACGGCTTTTGCTTCGCCATTATCCAAATCACTCGTATTTGTTCACGCGTAGGCGAAAAGTGGCATAAGAAACGCAGATTATTGACGCCCGCCTTTCATTTCACCATCCTCGAACGAGCCGTCGTCATTTTTAACAAGAAAGGTCGTGTGTTTATCGATCGCTTGCAAACACAGTCCGCTATCGGCGAAGCGTTCGACGTTTTTCCGCACGTCGCACTGTTAACATTGGACGTCATCTGCGGTAAGAATAGTACCAAATTTGGTTTTAGAATAATAAAATAAAATTTAAGTTTGCTCACAAGAGTTCTGTAATCATGGTTTTTAGAATCTGCGATGGGAATCAATATCGATGCTCAAAAGAACAGCGAAAGCAAATATGTGAAGAGTATCAAGGGTATTAGCACGATAATAGTGAAGAGAGCTCTGTCGCCTTTCATGCTGCACGAGGTTTTGTATCGCTTTAGTATTACCTATTTAAAGGAAATTCTGCTGTTACGTAGGTTACATGGAACGACCGAAAGCGTGATCAAGAGCAGACGCGAAACGCTGTCGAAAGAAAACGCGAAAAACGAAAGCGTCGACGAAGAGAAAGAAAATGATGCTGCGGAAAACGAATTCAGCACGAAGAAACGTTCGCAATTCCTGGACATTTTGCTTGAGAGCAAGATCGATGGTGTACCGCTGAAGGACGAGGAAATAAGAGAAGAAGTGGATACGTTCATGTTCGAGGTACCTGCGACTCTTCAGATACAAATTCTAAATTGAGAACAATAATTAGTTCCTCATCATTCGGTTATCTTTTAGGGCCACGATACGACATCGTCAGCTATCAGTTTCACACTCTACTGCTTGTCGAAACACGAAGAGATCCAAAGGAAGGTGATGGAAGAACTCGACGGAATTTTCCACGGTGATCGTAAACGTGACATAACGTACAATGATCTACAAGAGATGAAGTACCTCGAGATGGTTATAAAAGAATCTATAAGGTTGTTTCCGCCCGTACCGATTATCGGCCGAATAGCGACGGAAGACTTTGTTGTCAGTAAGCAAATTTGAATTTCCTTTGTGACCTTTACACCTGTTTTATACAGTTCGTCAAGACCGCCAATTACTGTGTCTTATTTCTTTCGTTATCAGAGGGTAAATTCTTTCCTGCCGCGTTGGACATACAGATGATAATAATTGCGTTACACCGCGATCCGAAGATTTATCCTGATCCGTTGCGTTTTGATCCGGAACGATTTACAATGGAAAATCAAAGGCGCAGAAATCCTTATGCCTATATACCTTTCAGTGCCGGGCCGAGGAATTGCATTGGTGAGCATCGACTATAAGTGAAATTTAATTACGATTAATTGCTTTTATATTATTTTGTATTTCGTCGCTTCAAAATGCAAGCAAATGTTCGCAGACTGATTCTGTAAATTGTTTCTAAATTTGATTGTTCTCGTCAACAGGTCAACGATTCGCCATGCTCGAGGTCAAGTCGATGGTAGCGAATGTTTTGCGAAACTTTGTGTTGGAACCGTGCGAAAATTTCGAACCACATTTAGTGGTCGAATTGGTCCTGAAATCTAGCAACGGCGTTCGTCTGAAGTTGAAGAAAAGGGAATAATGGATACCGAGTAAAGAGAGAGAGAAAAAGTAGTTTTTACGTATTTCAAATGTGATATTTGCAATTTCTTAGTTGTTTATAATACAGTTGGTTGGTGAACATTTTTTTAAACTATAGCATATTAAATTAATTCCTAAATAGAAATTCAAATGCAATATGTGATTTGAAAATGGTTTGAACTCACCATACAAAAACTGTCATGGAAATAATTTAGACAGATTCGCGAACTCGTTCATTTTTAAATCTAAGAAAAGTTAGACCTTTGCTTGCGAAATTAATGGTGAACAAATTCAAAATCTTATATAAATATAAAGTAAATGGTTGTGCAAAACTCCAATGTAGTTTACAATTGTTTAATGTCTGATATTTTTGCATACCACACATTTCCAGTTAATTGCCATATCGTATAGAAAGATTTGAATCGTTTGCGATGGATCAGTTGGAATTTCAAGAAAACCGCGGAGAAATGGAAGGTGAAGAAGAAGAAATTGCAGAGGAGGAGGAAGCAAAATCCGATGATGTCTCCCGAGTGTTGTACGAGGACTATTACGAGAAGAACACGGCTTCGTTTCGATGCCTGAAAGAGATACTTTTATCTAACAGCAGTTTGCTGCGGAACGCTCTATTCCATTTCCCGAAATTAAGCGATCCCGGCTTGGACGACGCCTTCAATTACGTTGGTAGAATTGTGATTTCATTAAATTAATCGGGTTAATTTTTAAAAATCGCAGAGAATTACGTTCAAGTTTAATCGCAACAAAATCATTATTTCAACAGAAATATACTTCTTCCAGCTCCGGAGTTTGCGTTTGACGACATAGGCGTCGAACTCTACAAGTTGCGTTGCAAAGAGTACGGCATTGTACCATTCAATGAAATTATTCGCGGTTTACCTACCGATCGTCTGGACCTTAAGGTAATCTTTGAGCGTCCGAAGCTTTATATTTCAGTTTTATTCCTCTCCCATTGCCTTCTTCCAGTATTACGGCATCGGCCTAAAACAATTACGCGCACTCGCCGAAGCTCTGAAACGCAACCGTCACGTATTGACGCTGATCCTCGAGGAGAATCAATTATCGTCGGAACAATGCGAATACCTAAACAATGGGTTAATGTTCAACACCGTGCTCAGAGACTTGAATTTGCGCTCGTGCGCCATCGACTCGACGAAATGTTGGCAACTGATCGATCTCGTCGAATCGACGACGGCCGTCAACATGGACCTGAGTAACAACGGGATCGGGAACGCGGGCTTCCTCGGGGGTTTCGGCGACGCGTTCTGCATCAACATGTCCATCGTCGATTTGAATCTGAGCGGGAACGCGTTGGGCGAACCGAGCTGCGAGAAATTGGCGTACATTTTCGAGATGAACGAAACGATCGCCACGCTGGACATCAGTCGAAACGAGATTTATACGCCAACTGGTGGGCAAAACTATTATCCTTTCTGCGGTGGAATTAGAGCTTATTTTTTTCTACAGCAATGAAGAAATTCTTCGCGACTCTCGCCGACAGCCGCTATTTAAAGTGCTTAAATATCGCATGGAATGGGTTTGGTCTTTTGAAAGAGTCGGCAATGCCGCTTGGAAAGTACTTGCGCGAAACGGAAACTCTCGAGGAGCTGGATATCTCAAATAACAGGTGAAAGTCTTCAACTCCCTCAACACAATCAATGATCGCCTGTACAATCAATTCTCAGGTTGTCGGGGGAATCGTTGAACATCGTTACCCGAGCACTCGATCGCGTCAAATCGCTGAAACGAGTCCGATTGTGCGGCAACACGATCACGCCCGACGAAGCGCTCGCTTTCGCGCGTCTCCTACTGCGTTCGAAATCTTTGGAGTGCATAGAGCTCGGATGTTTAGTCACCAAGGAGTTCCTGCCGGTAAGATGTAGTTGATTAATTTCAATGGCGGCGTAGTAATTAATTCTCTATGCTTCCATTGCAGTTGATGGCACGATTAGGTCGCCGCTCCAAGACGATCACGATAGAGGGCGTGCTAGGCGATTACGTGATTCGCGAACCGAACGTGAAGCTATTACTATTCGAGCGTATACGTTACCTGACCGAAGTGCGACCGAAGCGGAAGAAACAGAAGCGGGATTTCGGTCAATTCCAATTCACGTTACGGGACGCGTCAATATCGAAAGACGATTTCGTCGTCGCCCTCAAGAAAGGCAAAATGAAAATGCTCGTTAAAGACCACGATCTCGTCGATCATATCGGTAACACTTTCGCGGATTCGCGTGCGAAGACGCTCGTCGATTGCTCCGAAATCAAGCGGAAGTGGATGGAGTGCTATCCGCAGACCGAACAACTTCCGACGAAGAAGAAGAAGGGCAAGGGCAAGAAGAAACAGGCAGCCCAAGAAGATGAGGAGAAGAAGAAGGAAGAGGAAAGTGTGCCTTTGGTCACTACGTCAAAGGAAATGATTGATAAAGCGCAGGAGAGTGAAGTAGCGAAGGAAGAAGGCGCAGATGGAGAAGAACAAAGAGAACAGAAGGATGAGCATGTAAGCCAAGAGGCAGAGGATGGCGGTGTCGAGAAAGAGGGCGACGTGGAGCCACAGGACGATGAGCAACCAGCGGACGACAGTGGCGAAGGAGTCGCAGCGAAACCGACGTCCCACGAAGAAATCAGTTCTTCGCAGGAAATCGATATAAAAGAGGAAGACGTGATTATGGTGGAAGATAAAGAGACGCAATCGAAAGAGGATATCGCGGAACATCAACAATCTGATGCGCATCGCGAATCATCTGTGATTTCGTTCGACAAGCCGATGGCAATATCGTCGCGTGAAGAAACACCGATAGTTGAGAATGTTGAGGAAGAAGCAGACATGGGTAACATCGTTGAATGAAAGGATTTGATTAAAAGCCAGAGAAAGTCAATTCTCTTGCGAAAATCCAAACTATTTGCAACAAATTATTTTAAAATGTTAAATTATTAAATCCCAGATAAATAAAATTCATCATAATAGCGACACAATAAGTTAATTAAAATCGCAATTCAATAAAAGGTAAATAAATACGTATACATTGTGATGTCGCAACTCCATAACCAAAAAACTTTATGAACATGCGACAAAATTGATTTCTTTTTCAATTAGGGACAGACTGTGATTGGTGGAAGTACAGAAAAGGGCCAATTTAAGAGCCACAACGCTTTTTTTTTATTGTACCTTTCGTGTTTTCCACGATAAGTATGTATTCCAAAATAATGCAATTGTTTGTACAAACAACACTTGAAACCTTAATGGAACCAATGAGAAATTAATTGCCTGTGCAAATGGCCAAATTGTATAATTAACAGTTAATATATCCACATAATTAGATTCAATATCTTTCTTAATCACATTCAAATCGTGCCTCTGAACGACGCCAAATGCCGATAAAAAGACGACAATGAAACAAGGTGCAAAACAGCCCTGATCCAGTAACACTTTCTTTATGTGTTTGTACTTTGTTGGAGAGAGCCTTTTATCCAGAAACATGTACCATTTGTGTAAGCAGGGAGCCTGAGATGTTTTTAAATGCATTAAATTGGATAGAATACCTTGTAATTATGTGATACTTACAACAATGAAACCTCCCATAAATGCAAAACGTAACGTTCTACGAAAATTATAATTGCTTATTGGAGTTTTCTCTATGCAAATTTGCGAAATAGAATCACCAATGCCCATTAATACGCCACTTTGTATAGAATTTACGAGCAACGGATACGTTCTCGAAATTAACGCGTATTTATTCATGTTTAGTAATAGATTAAAAAGATTCCAGTTGTATTAATAGTGCATTTGTATATAGTTTTATCAATAAATAATCATTAAAAAGTGCTATTATCGATTTATTTAAAATTATAAACTTTTTATGAATATTTAGGAAGACAACCAACAAAACAAAGTCAATTAGCAAACTCTCTCGGCAAGTGAAACCTTATTGTAGAACCCGAGTTCATGGTTCATCGTAGATACATTTCATCATCGACAATATCCTTGTTTAAAATTTTTAAATATTCATAAAACAAAATTAGCATTTGAATATAGGTAAATTAAATTTAATTTGCTTTCTAATATTTTATATTGTAGACATATAATTTGACAATTTTGTACAAAAGCATAAGCACTTATGGCCTCATTTTCAATTTCAAAAATAATTCTAGCTTTCTCTATGACGATAAAGTTGAATTTCTTTATGGACCAAATATTGTTTACCGTGAGAAATTTGCAAAGTTCGATTACTTCTTTCAAAAAATTCACAATTTGTTTGCAAAAATGATTTTTAACATTCAGGTTGTAGGCTGTGGGTTAAAATGGACGATGAAGCATTCAATATCACGGAAATTACATACATGGACTTGGAAAATATTTGTAGGATATGTATGTCAAAAGACAAGATAAAGTTATTGAATACATTGCATTATGATAGCATATTATTAAGTGATATGTACAGGAACTATACAAATTTAGAAGTGAGTACATATTTCATTATGATAACAGTTATTTTATCATTATTGTACATTTCAGTTAGATGAAACAGATAATTTACCACAAAATATTTGTGTAACTTGTATAACAATGCTGATAAAAGTACATACTTTCATAAAGAAATGTAAAGAGACAAGTGATATATTAAAAGAACTCATACAGAATCGTGAAGTGGAAATTAACAAGATTAAGGATGAAATTGTTGATGATAACAATGAAGAAGTAGAAGAATATGTTTATGTGCATATTGATGACGAACATAATTATGATGTGAGGAGTGGTGATGAAGAGCTGTTACAGACCTTTGATAATGGTTTAACACACAGCAAAGAATATGAGGAAGAGCAATATATTAGAGATAATGCAAAACCAATAGATAGAAAACAAGACAAATCAAAAAATGATTCAAGTGAAGTATTTGTTTGTAATGTATGTGGCAAAGGTAAAGGTATTATAAAATGTCCTATGATCAAATACATAATTCATATAAATTTTAGCATTGGGTGACAGAAACCTGTATGAAGAACATTTAGAGACGCACTCTACTGAATTACCATTCAAATGCAGCCATTGTGATAAAAGATGTGAAACCTCAACTGAGTATGAACAACATTTACTTGAACACAATTTGGAAAGTGAAGATGAGCTAGAGTTTCCCATCAAACTGGTTTGTGAGGTTTGCAATATAGAATTTGCCAATGAGATCGAACTGATACAACATGAACATGTGCATGGAAAAAAATATTATAAGTGTGAGACCTGTGACAAAAAGTATTTTACAAGTCTGGCATTTGAATCACACAAGAAAATCCATGATGGTTGCAAACCGTTCACTTGTACTCGCTGTGATAAATCGTTTACTCAATTTGCTCTGCTCAAAAGGCATTTCTTTGTGCATACTGGACATAAACCGTTTAGTTGTGATGTTTGCTTTAGAACATTTTCACAAAATGCACACTTAAAAACACATTTCAAGACTCACACAGGTGAGAGGCCTTATTCGTGTCCATATTGCAATAAAGCATTTGCATTAAATGGTAATCTGAAAGTACATGTTAGGACACATACAGGTGAGAAACCATTCTTATGTGATGTATGTGGCAAAGGGTTTTATCATTCTAGTACAATGAAGAAACATCGAGTAACGCATGTAAAACGGGATGTAAACGCAACTTAATAATAGCTCATTTTGTTCATATGTGAATTCATTACTAAATAAAAAGTTGATTAATCTGTGATAAACAAAAATTGATTCTAACCTTTTTAATGTGTATTCCATAATTGTTTATAAACTTGATTCCATAAGCAGCATAAATTCGAATTTCACTTCACAAATGCTAAGCGTTTTCAATCTCACTATATTTGTATTTTGAAAAGGTGATCGTGTTGAAATTAGCAATATTGCAAAAATTCCAGGTTTACAGTACAACCATAACTCTAATAAGAAAATACCCTTCAAATGTCAGTTATCTTTGAAAGTGGTTTTTGATGATAATTTTATCATGTCTTTAGAAATTAACATGTCAAGATTATTAGCATTAGCACAAAGGTTTAATTGTTTCTATTTATCAGGTAATTGCTGTTTCTATTCAATAATCGATTTATTTCATCTGGAACAATACAAACTTGTATTAGATTTTCATATAATTTCAAAACTTACCTATTTAATTTATAATAACAATATTGATTTAATTTTTTGCCTCTAGCATATACACCCAAAGTGTAAATTCCACTATTATTATTAATGTTTTAGGTTTAAAGTCAGGTGAATGTAAACCATTTATTGTAGAAGGATTTCAAGTAGGATTAATTAGGCCAGATGTAATGAAGCAATTATTAAGATTTCCAGAGGTGATACAATGTATCTCATTTAAATAATTGTAATATAAGGATTATATTCAGGTGTTTAGGGTAACAACTGGCTTTGTTGAATTAAATCCAGCATTTAGGGACTATGAAAGTAGGACTAGTAATATAGGTGAAGTGTTGAAGAAACTGAGACATGAAAATATTTTTATTGCATTAAAGGGATGGAGAGATGAAGTAAGTTCAGAAGTGATTTATCATGCATTATGTAATCACTTTTATTTTTAGTGCTATGAAGTGAAAACGGAATTTTCCAAGCCAAGTTTAATGAAAATGGATAGATCTGCAACTTGTCTATTTGGTATCAGAAATTATGGTGTTGATATTAATGGCTATGTAAAACATCCATCTTTAGGTCTTTGCATCTGGCTACAAGTTAGATCACCAACAAAACCTACATGGCCAGGTTCATATTATCACTAGTTTTGCTTTTGACAAGCTTTAATACTTAAATTTAAGCTTTCACTTTAATCTTATTACTCTTAAGTGATTGTCTTCTTTGTTTCACTTTGTACAGGCAAATGGGATATTATGGTAGGTGGAGGTTTATCAGTGGGGCATGGAATATTAGAAACGGCACATAAAGAGGCAATGGAAGAGGCGTCGATACCGACGGATCTATTAAAAAATTTAGTTAGCAGTGGCTGTGTATCGTATGCTGTGAATTCCATTTCATACAAACGCTTATATTAAATGCGATATTACTGTTCTAGATTTTATTTTGAATCGGAACGCGGCTTATTTCCAAACACCGAATTCGTTTACGACTTAGAGTTACCTCTAGATTTTATACCGCAAAACGCCGACGGCGAGGTCGAACGCTTCGAATTGCTTCCAGCAAAGGCTTGCATTGAAAAGATGTTATCGGCCGATTTTAAGACGACAAGTGCGCCGGTTATTTTAGATTTTCTTATTAGGCACGGATTAGTATCACACGAAAATGGTAACGTATGCATAGAGTATCATAATATATATTTCTAGTGTTCAGAGATGATAGATGGAAACCGATTTAAACTTTTTCTGTAAATAATTTCGCGAAGTTATTTGCCGTCAAATGCAATGTCTTTGACTCAATTTGTCTTCCAGACCGATGATTTACAGGGGGGAGAAACGAACAATAGACGTTAATTGTATCATCTTTGAAAGCTAGTAATTTAAAATACGCATAAATATGGAGAATAAATGTTAACTTCCACTGTTTAGAGCCGCAATTTACCAAGATAATGGAATTGCTACATGTTCCATTGCAAAGTATATACGGCAACAATGATGATGAGTTTAAGCAGAATGGCCAATCCAAAGTTTTATAAACGAGAACGTAGCATCAATCGATCTTCTTTTTAGCCAATTTCCATGTTATTTTAGCCTAAAATCGCCTTAACGAAGAAAAGTACTTTTTATTTAATAATTCAGAGTTTGTATATTTTTAGTACATATTTATATGAGATTTTTGTACAACTTAATACAGTTCAATTGTAATAACGTCTTAGTATTTGATACCGAAATATATTGGTAGATGTTTAAACGTATACATACGGAACTATGAGTTTCCTCTCCGCATTTGGATATGTACATAATATCAACAATTAATTTATTCACTTATATTAAATCTTATATTAATTTGTTGTATTTTGAATGTTAACTTGTGATATGAGACAAGAATAGTATTTCTTTGTTTTCGTTTTACGATATTTATGTAGACGAAGAAAAAGAACACATATACAATGAAAAATTTAAACGAAATAATAAAGTATTACCCTGAACAGTAAACGTTATTTGCATTATTTCTTTTGGAATCCCTATTTCTATCCATATTTACACTTTTTTATGGCGTCAAGAATATGATAACGTGTTTCTGTCATTAATTTCTTGCTTCTGTCGTTTGTAACTACGTCTAAAATTAAAATATTTAATTAATTAATGTTTTAATTAACTTTTTATACTTGCCCCTTGCTAATTTTTTGCCAAATATATAACAGTAGTAACGGTATTGGCGTCATTGTAGCAACTGCCACAGGCACAACTATTCAACATATTCAATTAATAAAACGTTAAATTACATAATAACTATTACCTGTCGTTAAATCGCCGTTCGGTTGCGGCAAGGCGACGCGCAATAAAAATATTGCGATTCCCGTATTCTGTATACCGGTTTCGATAGCAATTGCAAGAGAATCTTCTGGGGGCTGCTTGAGTAATTTTGCCATCGACCACGCTCCAACGTAACCCAATAACGGTAACAATAACCCAGCGACAGCAATCTTCAACATAATTCAATCACTGAACGCTGCAATTTTCATTGACTTCAACGATCGCATTTACCTGATACGAGAATAAACTAAAGAGGTACAAATTGGTCGCGACTGCGAAGATTATGATGAAAAGCAATAAGATGGCAGAGAAGCATTTCAACATTCGCGCGAATGCCTGCGCGACTTTCGTCAAGTATCTTTGTATGAGGTAACCGATGAACAGCGGGACGACTAGGCCGACGATGAACGTCGTTAATTTCCTGTAAGGTATCGGCAAATCGTTCGCGTCGAATATCGTTTTGCCCAACGTGAACAACCACAAAGGCATCGTGCCCAACGCGGCTATCGTGCTCAACGTCGTCATCGTTATCGACAAATTGATGTTTCCGCCCAATATGACCGTCCACATGTTCGAAGCGCCGCCGCCCGGCGACACGCCGGTGAAGAACATCCCCAACTGCATCGGCACGTTGTTCGGGAACAATGCCTTGCCAATTAGGTAACTTAACTGGAAATTGATTTGATGTGATGTGCACGACAAGAACGAAAAATCTTCTTACGATCGGCATGAAAATGAATTGACCGATGCATCCTATGACGGGCCCGATCGGCCTCTTGAGCTGAACTTTCAATTCGGACCAATTCAATGCACAGCCGAAATTGATGTAGATCAGACTGACCAAGAGTATTATCGACCCGGTGAAGACGTGATCGATGACACGCTCTTTACGCACGACCGTTACCGGTATCAATTGCTGCTCCTTGTCGGTGTATTTGACCTTCACCAACGTCTTACCTGCGATACAATTTGATAATTAGGCGTTTTGCAATTTGCATTTGACTATAAAATTCGAAACGAAACAAAAATCTGCTTTTGTGAGTCAATGAAGATAATTGAAATTGTTGGACGAGCTCCAAAATATGAATCTAATGCTGCCCACAAGGATTTCTAACGAGATCTTGACCCCATAATTGTAAAAACTGTTTTCAAATAGGTCGATGTAGAAAAACCATTTTGAATTACTACTTACCTAAAAATGAACCGGTAATATTGAAGCT
This sequence comes from Hololepta plana, assembly GCA_963695495.1. Classification (NCBI taxonomy): domain Eukaryota; kingdom Metazoa; phylum Arthropoda; class Insecta; order Coleoptera; family Histeridae; genus Hololepta; species Hololepta plana. The sequence continues at coordinate 12,809,621 of OY968832.1, read as the reverse complement.
TCCTCTTAAGAAATTCCCATCGTCGATGTAATCCAAAGACACGTTCTTATTGGATACGCTCGCCACGTAATTGTCTTGTATTTCGATCCACAAATCGTCATATTTTGTAGTTGTAACTTTGTAAAACAAATCTCCCTTACATTCAATATCAATTTATTTCATTTTGAATAATTTACCTTTCGTTACGTTGCAATTAACTTCTGCCATATCGTACATTTTAATCAATAACTCCTTCGGTTCGCATGTTATCATTTGCCCAATTACGCCGTGGATAAGTAACAATGCGAAGACTAAAAGTACGTAAAATTGTGCCATCGCCGGTATTGGACACATCTTTAAAAAGATATTCAAAAAATTGTAATTGGTCGAGAATTGCATATAATTATAATTTAATATATTTCAATTTGCAATTGAAAGTTTACCATAATTTAATTTATAAACAAGAATTTTATATGTTGGCGGAAAAACCCAAACCCGATAACTCCGTTTGATTAACTAATGGTTACTATTTAAAATATTTTATCATATCTTCCTTTACTTACGCGAAATTCCTATCTGCAGTTCATAAATTTAATATTTGCAATTATTATATATACATGTGCATCTGTTTTTTGCTACTATTATATTTCGATTCTTACATTTGTCATGCTTCTTATTTGAAATGGATAGTAACTGGTTAAAAGGTATCGATTGGAGTACTTCTTCTTGGAGACACCGAGTTGGAAGCCAAATTATAGCGAGCCAATAAGAAATTAATTTACTTTATTGCATTGAATATTTATTCATAATTACTTAGCACGCGATTCTACTATTGAGTCATTTAGGATATGACAATATTGATGGTAATTTTTATTTTCCTTTCCAATGAGATTAAATTCGTTATATAAATGCATTTGGCCAACGATATTTAATGTTTAAAAAAGAAAAACTTTAAAACAGGAAAAATTGTATTTTGTTTGCAGATTGTAACTTCTTTCTCTTGCTAAACTTTCACTTATAGACATTTTTTTAAGATTGTATCCTGCTGTTTCAAGCTTAGAATTGCTGGTCCCCAAATGGTTCACGTTTAAATCTTCACGTACTCCTTAATGCAATATTATAGCAATATAACAGCGCGCTTCTAAGGTTCTTATTGTTGTTGTAAATGACACAAATATAATTTTTTATGGAATCGAAATTGAATCGATTCCTACGAAAGGAAACCGTTCACATTATTACAAGAAATGCGCTAGTAGTAGTGCTAGTCGCACTTATAACAAATAGAATTCGAAAACACACATTAAACCGCAAATAATATTTATTTATGCATTTCAATGACACACGATTCTTTCTCCGTTTAAAAACATGTTTTTTTATATAGCGGATACATTTGCGGTCCATTCGGGTCATTTAATAAGGATTATAAAGTAAATTTGATCACAAACCAGTTGCGAATCCAATAAGAAAATGCGTACGCTAAAATTAATTAAATATTTTTAAAAACTAACAATTTTGCAAGATTTCGTCAGACGCTTTGATAATTTGCAAACGTTCACCTTCAATTAATCAAATTAAAACCTTACCTTGAAATTGTTTTCATCGGTGGCAGCTCCAACACTAAATGGCACTTGAATGAATCGCTTTCAATAAAACGCCAGTTAATAGCGATTTATAATTGCAATTGCAAAATGTTAATAAATCGTTAGTTCGCTTCGCGGTCGGTTCTTTTCTGTTACCCGCAGAAAATATAGTTCGATGCCAGTCTCGTGGTAACTTGTAACTAGCTGCATAATTTGCGAGTGAAAGTTGTGTTATTCTCAATTGAGATTGCCAAAATACGCAACATGTGACTACGATATAAACACAAGAATAAATTTAATTGAATGATAAAACCAATTAAATGAAATGTATGACATCTTCATTGGAGAGGATTATTTATTGAGTTATTTTTGTAATTAATTCGAAAAATATGATTTCGAACGCACTTTCGTATGTTGTGTTGCTCGCTGGTCGCACAACTTTTAATCAAAGATTTAAACGGTAAAAAAAATAAACGTATCTCAATGTAAATATAAAATGTATTTAAAAAAATAATACTTAACGCTAATTATCACAGATTATCGATTAATTCCTATATACAAAAGAGAAATTTGATTGAATCACCAAGGTCTCCAAACGTCCTTATCGCTATTCCTCACCGAACTATCGTCGTCTTCGGCGCCGTCAATTGGATTCGATGAAGTCGCGGTCTGCGGCAAAATGTACGTCGCCAAACTGACATTCGCCAAATTGCCGTCCGCCAATTTTGCGGGTATCACCGTGACGTACTTGATTTGACGATCGCACGTACTGTCCGCTGCGGATTTTATCAATCGACAATCGTCGTCGTTTCTCTGTTGCTGATTCGACACGTTCATCAATCGTTTCCGTAACGTTTGCAAATAGGCGACGGTCATCTCCAAAATATCGGCCTTTTCCAATTTCGCCGCTCGGTTACCGGTCCCGGTCGATTTCTTCAGGCTCGCCTTCGACTCCAGCAGGATCTGTTTGAGCGTTTCCAAACTGTCGTTTATCCGTGCCCTACGTTTCTTCTCGATCAGAGGCTTGCGTATCTGCAAATGGTTTTCGTAAAAGAAACAATCGAAATGCGGAAAAATAGATGCCAAGTACCTTTCGACTTTCGGACACCACGTAACTTCTTTTCGTTTCGTTCTTCATCTTAGTTTGTCTTCGCGTGAGGCACTTTAAATTTTCCAAATGGATAATATCCCGTCGATGGCAATTGAGAGTCTGAAGTGATCTCGTGATTCTCGACTTATCTTATACCCTTGATGAGAAACCAGAAAAAAAAACAACCCCCTCCAGGAGCATAACTTCTGTTGAAGAGGGTACATTCTGTCGCACCTACCTGTTGCTTTATTATTACCGAATAATAATACTTTTTGCCCTTTATGTTGTTATTGTTGTTGAAACGTGAAAAGATCCTCCGTTTCATTTAATTTCTCTCCTTTTTTCTTCTTCAACAGTGACGTATGTGCGTTGGAGATGCGTGCAAAGCGAAAATGAGGGCACCCTTATAGTATCGAATTACGAACTCGAATCACAATTCGTTAGACGGATTTTAATTGAAATACAATGATAGCGAATTGATTAATTTACTGCGAATTAGTGAGGATATGTTTGGGGGAAAGGAAAAGAAACGTACGGCACTGAAGAATGGATGAATTGTTTACGGTTACATGAGCAATTCGAATGCCGAAAAGCGTTCGCCGGTTCGGTCAGTGTTAAGGAAGAGAAAAAGGAACCGATTTAAGGTGTATAGACAACAATTAGGAAAAGATTTTTCGTCGTTCCTTTTTAACTAGAGGATGATATATTACGGAATCGCAGATGTTCCGTTGTGTGAGAGGAGAGAAAAAAAAAGGCAATCAATTCTATTTTAATATGGTCAAATTGCTTTAAAATATGGTAACTAATAGATATTTATGAAGTTATTTGGTCAAAATGGGAAACTCGTAAACGACTCGAACACTTGTGCGTCCGTTATACCTACAGATTCGGAAAAGGAAAATAATAAAAGTAGAACGTTAACGTACGTTGGATTTCAACCGTTTTAACGCTTTTCTTTTTTACACCAAAAAAAAAAACTGCATGAATTGAATCGCTTTTTATTTTCGCTTCGAATCTACTTAAACTTTTTTTTGTCTGATCCTAAATGGGATTCTTCTGATGATCAAAGGAACAACGTTCACTTGTCATAATCTCATCTTACGCCCGGTACCACCTTCTTCCTGTTCTTTCTCTGTACCATCAAAATACGTTACGTGAATCTCATCGTTTGGTCTTTTTAACATCTTCTCCCGTTCTTTTAACATCTTCTCTCCGTTTATTTGATATCTTCTCTTCGGTGTATATGTGAAAAAGAAAAAGTGCGACACTGACAGGATCTTATCTCTAACGATTCCTCTTCAGTATTTGCATCACAAGGAATGCAACGAAAGTACGTTAATAATTGGAATACGAGAATCGAGCGGCAAAAGGAAAACGAAAAACGTAGTTATAGTTGAATAGCGAATAAGAAAGAGTTTTTGGCCACTTTTTCGTTAAATGCGCCATCGTCGTTGTCGTTGTTGCTGTTATTGTCCGTTGAGGATATTAAACGTTCTTAAAACCTCCTATTTTATGAAGAATTTTGCCGTTTCAATTGGTACGGATTATTGCGGGGCTTTAAATGCGCACCTACACCCTTTCACAAAAGGGCCCAGATTAATTCGACCGTTTTAAGATTTCTATTGCATTTCTCGGACCGACGCTTTTGCCTTGTTGCACCGGATTCTTTTACACCTGACGATCGCTTATTTCTTTTCCTTTGTACTTCACGTATTCATTACAACTAATTCTTGAAGGATTGTCGCTGCTTGACAAATTTCTTGTTCTAAGCTTCTTAACGGACCGGACCTATCACCTGCTCACCGCCTTTTTGCCATGTAAATTTGATTTTTAGATCAATCTGAAAAAAGTGATTTTTATTTCAAAGCGGGAAATTCTATTTATTTTGTTTTTGAAGAATTCGAAAAACTTGAAGGACCTTAACTTGAATTGTACAAAATACGAATAATGGAATCGAGTATCTTGAAGCACTATTAAACAGTCAATAATAAGCCACTTCCTGCTTCAAACAAACGTTTTCGATTCTACCGAAAGTTTTATTCTTGTATTTCTCCCTTTCTTTCCTTCTATTTTTTGCCATTTTTTTCGAGAAATTCCTTTTCTTTCCTTCTATTTCTACGTTCATTGTAGAAAGGTCCATTTACCCAAAGTTTGTATGCAAAGAGACCGAGTGAATAGAGCTACTTATGAATGAAGTGAGTGTACTCAGCAGCCGGCCCACCCCCAGAAACTTCAATGCCATCGGAATTATTTTCTCTTTCAATGGATATAAATGCAATGTGAAGATATCGTTAAATGAACTAACGATTTACTACGCATTTATTTACTACTACGCTTGCCTATTCACGGCGATAGAGACGAAGAATGAATGGAGGTCCTGACATACAAAAGTCATTCGCTGTTTTCTTTTCATGTCTTTTCTTAAGTAGGAAATTTCAATTTCAGGTAAAAGTGCAATCGTACTTCAACATTTTTGCTATTCATAAATGTGCTAAATGTATTCTGCGCTTCTTTTGTCGCACGTGATCCCCATATACGCTTGGCATTAGGTGAATGAAGCTTTGGTGATTGAAAACTAATAGATTAACAATTACTTTTTTGTTTCTTTATAAAGTTATATTACTCTAACGCTAAAGAGTAAAGTTTCTTCTCGATTCACTGCAGCTTATTGTTACTTTCTATCTCTAAAAGCATCCTGTTTTTACTTTCTATTCGATTACAAGTGCCCTCGCCCAAAATTAATAGCAATTTTGGTGAAAGTAGAACGGCAAGTTCGATATCCTCCCTCTTTTCAAGCCGGGCTATCGAATTACTATATCGATGGAATTGATTAAAGGGTATCTATTATTTACGTAAAGGAAAAATTTGGGACACAGTGAGAAATTAGGTCAAGGTTTTAGATCGTTCTCTCTGAAATTCGGAGTGTTTTTCCTCTTCAAATAACGAGCGATTCCAAATATAAAAAGACTTTCAAATTGCATGTTTCCAAAGTATAGAATCAAGTTTAAAACTCGAAGAAAGTGCCATAGCCAACAAATGGAGAACGCAAGTAAGGCAAATTAAAATTTATCAAAATTGGATGACATTACAAATCGCTATCTAAAATCTTCATCAGGAACTTTTGAAATTCCGGCGAATTACTGACCATCCCCTTCCTCAGTTCCCATTGTCTCATGCTCTCGTCGAAGTTCTCCTCCTTATTCGGCTGGTCGATGCCGTTCTCTTGGCCGTTGCCATCGTCGCCGTACTCTTTGCGAATGTTCAATAAATTTTGATTCAACTCTTTCTCGATTTCGAAAATACTCTCGACGCACTCCTTTACCTGAAACACTTCGTTTAATCAAATTTACGAAACGAATTTGTAGAATGTAAAACCAACTTCGACGTTCGTTTGGCTTAAGAACTGTTCCCCTAATCCTTCGATGTCGACGTTTTTCATCTCCTTCTGGAACTCGTCCAGCAAATCGGGAGTCTTCAATTCGCTCAAATCGATCGTCGAGGTTCGTTGCTTCTCCAAACAATCGCCGTCCAAACAGTCTCTGTGTTCCAAAGGGCAATCTTTATCTAAACATATGCTACCGTTCGATGGGGAAGTTAGTAATTTAAAAGAAGTTGCGTCTTCATTCGATTTCTGGAAAAAAAAGAGACAATTTGCTTTTAGAATAACAATAGACGTAAGAAAATAAGGGGAAATCTCACCTCATCCCAGAGGTTAGCAATCGAATAGCTCGCCTCCAGATTTGCGTCTCTGAGAGTTAATTTCTCTATGCTCTTCTCCAAATTGATCAGTTTCATTTGGACCTTCTGGATATCGATTTCCGATTGCGACAATTCAATTTCGTTCGCTTCGAAATTCTGCAAGGACGTGAAGCGAATTGGCGATGCGAGTTGTTGCGTGATTAATTTTAAATTGTACCTGAAAGTATTCGAACGTGTTCGGTGCGTTATCAATGATGACCGCCAAGTCTTTTTCCGGTTTCTCGTCGAGATAATCCAAATTGCTGTCATTGCGCGACGGTTCCTCGTCCGCATTTGCAGCAACGACATTATGGTCCCTATTATTAAGACTGTTTTCGAATTTCTCTTGCAACTGCTTGTACTCCACTTCCAAAAGGCAAAACTTGTTGGCAAGAACCTCTTTGTCGCGCGCCATTTGTTCCATTTTCTTGTTCATTCGGTCAATCGTGACCAGGGATTCCTCCAATTTATCCAACGTGGCTTTCTTCGTCTTAATATTACTTTTGATCTCTTTGTTGGCGTTTTCTAAACGCTTGTTCAACGAATCATTCTCATTTCGGAGTTCCTCAATTTGTTGCTTCGTCGCCTTGTTCTCTTTGTTGTGGATTGCGATTTTGTTCGACAGTTCGCGTTTATCTTTGCACAACGATTCGATGCGTTTTTGCATTTGTTCCTGGTCTCTTTTCAGATTCGCCTCTTGCGCCATTAGATCCTCCCGCAATTTCGCGTAATGCTTCTCCATTTGGCTGGCCGTCTTGAATATCTTGTCCCTCTAACATACAAATGAATTTCGTAAAGTGAACGAAGACAAAAAAAAGAAGCAAACCAAAGAGAAATCACCTCCAAACAATTATTCGTTCGTAATAAATCCGTCGTATTCGTCGAGCGACTTTCCATGCTAACAACGTTAGTGCTTGTCGACGATTCCTTCTGCATAACGCAACTCCAATTGGATAAAGATTCCGTTTCGACTCCTGCATCGATTAGAATTTTGCTATTGATTGCTATCGGTATGCGGCTTTTGGATCTTCGCGCTGCTTCACGAGAGAACGCCGTACTTCTGTAAATCGACGAGCGATTAATATTGCGGAGGAATTAATCGGTCGAATGGATTACTAACATAACTTTGCTCAAGATCTTGGTGTTTAAGTGCTTGAGCAAGAAACAGGCGCCTATCGTTATCAGGAATGCAGCGAGACTCCACAATGCGATGAACATGGTCGAATCTTCGGTTTCGAGCGGTTCCTCCGGCGGTTCGATTGCGGGATCGCCGATGTAAAAGATTATTCTGTCCTCTACGAAAAAAATCAATTGGCACGCTTAAATTTGTGATGATTCATTATTAAATGGAATCATTTACCTTCGGTGACTATCTTCGAATACGGACTCAAGAAATACATGTCGGACAAGTAAAGCGCTAACCAAAATATGAAACCGAACGAAATTAAAACTTTCCAATTGCAATACATTCCCGGAACATTTGTCTGATAGATTTACCTAATTGCAATTGGCATTAATCGGAACCCCTCGATTTTTATATGATTTCATCAACAAAAAAACTAATCGAAAACCTATAATCACATTTAATGCGAGACTTTCTATTACACGAAAATGAAATAATTCTGATTGAAACTTGTTTTTTCTGTTCTTCAAATTTTATTTATTAAATTGCCATGATTATATGATGCTAATAGTCATTCAATTCAATCGAGTCAAATGGCAATTTATCTGTCAATAACGGGTGAACCGATGCGAAAATAATGTTCATAATGGACACGACTTACAAGAATTTTATTGTCAAAACACGTGAAGATTTTTTTTGCCACAATAATAATATCCCAATAATAGCGGCATTTAAGAGCAAAAGTGTCTTTATATCATCCATAAGAATAACTTTAGCTACGTACTGCCAATTCATTTTTCATATTTGGGCATCTCTTTCAATTATTATACATACTTTCAGTTATTGTTAATATTGACTGTCGTGAATTGGGTCTTCAGTTAATAATAATCTATAGAAAAGAAAAACGTATGCATGTGACAGCTGAATATGTGAAATAGCGTGAAATATTGTTGCTTTTCTCATCCATTGAGGACGTCTTTCGTATTTGTAAAGCATTTAAACGAATTTATTGGCCTATTAGATGGACTATTTTGCTTTTATGTTTTGTAAAATATTTTATACCTTGACATTTTTCTTCGGTAACCGGTTTGAAGATTAAATAAATAAAATTCGCAGTTAGGATTACACCACAATTAATATTTCGCATACAAGAATTTTTCCGGTGTCACTAATTGTTTTTTTTTTAATATTTCTCCTCGAGTCTTGCGTTCACGAAGAAGGTAGAATCGTCACACAAAAGGGAATCGAAAAAGATCCAGCACAAGAACGAATGAGTTTGTGGCAATTAGTGTAAAAATGCAAAAGTAGAGAAGGATCTACAGGAATGCAAAATTTGAGGGAAACTCATATTTGAACTATAATTAATTGATCATTAGAGTTTACATCCATAATTAATTAATTATGAAGCAATAGCTTGAAGAAGTTAATATCTTTTAGTGAGGATTGGTGCAAATAATTACGCCCCACTTCCGAATCGCACTATTTCTCAAAAGTCAACAAAAAATGCAGATAATTGTAATATGAAATTGAACACAAAACAGACTCACAAAAAATTACGAATTTTTGGCACACGCAATAAATATAGTGTTGACTGAAGCTTGCAAATGCTCTGGAAATTATATTGTTTTGGAATTGACCGCATCGAGACTTGCTGAACATGTGAGTTCATTAAAATCGTTTAAAGAGTCATAATCGAAATATTTTCCCCCAAGTTAATTAACTTGATTGTAACGAATTGAAACGACTCGATGTTAAAATTCATTTATTTGAACGAGAAACTCTTTTATTGTCTCTCTCGCACGCACACGAATTTCCAATCAATTATACAATAACATTATCGTATCTTAAAATTACGTTTTGTACAATGAATCACGACAGATTGCTAATATGGTACATTTGAAATATGAACAATATAAAATTTGCATACAAAACTAATAATAAATACATGTACGTTTTATAATAGCTTCTTTTTTCTCAACTACATATACGTAGCAAACATATTGCAAATTTAATCTAACGCGGAAATGTTCTCTTATATGTATCATATCCAAGGAATAAAAAAGGAATAATAATAGTGATAAATTTGCATACACAACTGCATCTGCACAAATTGCAGGCATTAGAAGAAGGAAGAAGAACGGTTTATGGATGCACGTTTACGACTTATATAGGTATGGGAAATGAATTCTGGTTCTTGTATTAATAATAGTAATAATCGTTATTGCAATGGACATCGAGTTTTATCGAATTATGGTACATTATAAAATAAATCCCTATAAGAGCGTAATAATACTAATAACACAACGTCAACGGCGACGTTTAGATCAAACGTTAATATTAATTTACCGTCCTATTCGTAATTAACATCGACATTTCCAAAACGAGAAATGCGAATCGCAAACGCGAATTTGAACGCCATTCAGCACCAGTTGCCATTCTCCTGTATAATGTTCTCGCGCTGCTTCAACTGGCCGAAATTGGTCCACTTCATCTTCTCGTGATGGTGACTGAAATGTCCGTTCTGCTGATGATGATTGCCCGACATCGAGTGCTCGTTTTTCTCGTGCAACGCCGCCATCCCGTTGTCGATTTTATAATTGCGTTTGACCAATTTCCGCGACTCGTTGCGATTTGGCGAGCCGCCCGGCGTCACCGGCGGCGTCTCGACCGATTGCAAACTTTGCGCGCGTTGCAACGACAGCCGGACGGGTTTCTTCGGCGGCGTCGGTCGCGGTTTGGCTTCGTACAAATGATGGTAATGGTTCCTTCTGTTATTGCCGCCGATGCAGTTACCGTTGGAGTGAGCGTTGTTGTCGATCGGCTCGGAGGTGTAATCGATCGTTTTCGGTTGACAAACGCTCTTCACGCTGGCGCTGTTGTTGCAATCGCTGTCGAAGTCTAGCGATTTCACGCTTCGCGAATCGTGCAACTTCTTATACAATCGCCTGTTGTTGTTGTTGTTGTTGTTGTGATTCGTTTCGTGAAAATCCGGCGCGTCCAAGCGTTCGACGCTTTTCGACTCGCTGTTATATTTCGCGTCCGCTTGCGACCTGAAGTCCAAGACGGAACTGGATTTGCGCGCGTTATAATGTTTCAACAGCTCGCCGTTGTATTTCTCCGAGGCGGTGATGCACTTTTGCTTGTGCTTCTCGTACAAGTTGCTCTCCTTGCTCTTCGTCAGCTCTTGCACGATCTTCGTCGCTTTCTTGTAGCTTTGATCCATCAGATTCGACTCGACGTCCTTGCCGTTGCCGTAGTACTCGTGCAATTTGTATTGCCTGATCGGTTGCTCGACGGCCGAATTCGTCTCCGAATTGTAATCTTTCTCGCGCGCCAAATGGTGTTTCTTCACGTATCGAACATCGTTCTGATCCAAATATTGCGTGCTCGACGATAAATGATGGCCGTTACTGGTTTGGTGCGTACCATTGCCGCTCTTCGACGATCGATGCCGGTGCCGATGGCTCTTGTGGCACGAATGTTCCATTTGCAAACTGGGCGCCGGTATGTGGGTGTTCGACACGTTCGACATACTGCTTCGCGAGCGAATCGGCAGGTTGGTGTGCGTCTCCTTGGACACTTCGAGACCGGGCAAATTGGCGACGAGCGCGGTGACTTGCGGCCCTTTCTGAAACACTTGCAGGTCGTTGGTGTTGTTCGTGTTGGCGACGTTGTTCGCATTGGCGATCGGCTGCGAGCTGATGTTGATGTTGGTCACATTTTGGCTCGTCTTCACCGTCGACGTGATCACCGGACTTTGAGTCACGATGCGGACATCGTCGTTCCTTCGGCTCAATAATTCCGACACCTAAAAAGCGTTTTGCGTCAATTCAATTCAAGCTCTAAGACGTAAGGTATGTATTAGTGACCTGTTCTTCCAAGTATGAGATTCGATGCGTTAACCGGATGTTGTCCGATCTCAGTCCGTCTTTGGCACGTTGCGCTTCTTCGGCCCGTTCGCGAACGACCTCCAGTTCGCCTCGTAGTGCCACCATTTCCCTCGAGGCGCCGTTGCAATTGTTGCCGTTCTGTGTCGCGTTCGCGTCTTTCGGCGTTTGTTGGACGTTCTTTCGCAACAGAACGATTTGCGCCGGATCCGGTGCCGCTGCCAGTAATCTCGTTAGGTCTTCCGTCGTTTTATTCAAAACGATCTTTCCATTGACTTCTATTATTCTGGAAGAGGGAAAATGATTTGGTGATTAAACGAGATTAATGCGATTCGTATCGAGACGAATGCTTTTTTTTCGTGAATGAATAATGTACCGGATATACGGATGGTAAATCGTTTTGGTTCGGTTGGCACCGAATACAACTGGCGCGTAGTTTCCGTTGATTATCTTTTTTGTTTAAGTTCTCGGTTCTTTGTACAAAAAATAATAATAAATGCGTATGTCCTTTGCACAAAAATAATGCGCATAAATATAGATTGTAATTTGCAGTAAATAATTGTAGAGCTATAAATTAGAATAAAGGAACAACATGAAGACGCATCAATAATAAAAACGCTTCCATTAGATAACGTTTATGTTGTCGTATAATTTGTAATTACCGTCGAAAAGAAGTAATAAAAACGATTTCAAGAAATCCACGTTATGGTTACAATTAAATGTAATTAGGATGGGAAAGCATTAAAACCACATAAAATCTCAAAAATTGCAGGAATGATTATTGTGAAATCAATTTCTTTCGTGGCATTAGAAAAAAATATTATTACGAATACAGATTGCAGGTAAAATTACAGGATGTGCAAAAAGAGGCAAACATTTAATGTTAGTGTTGCTACTGGCAAAAAATTTTCACTTATCAGCGGTAAATTAAGCACACTGCTAAAAATCACACTTGATCTACCATAAGTATAAAAAACAGAAAAAGATGTTCCTATGATTTCACTCATTTTAAATCAATTAACATCACGAGATTTCTTGCTATTTTTTTTTTAATTTCATCCACTTGTTGACAGAAAGTATTCCTTACTAAATATAATCAATAGAGTTTATTGCACTTCTTCGAACTAAAATCAAGTGAAATAAGATTTTAATTGATATAGTTAATGCGTGTGATAAAAGTGGCACGAATTTTTTTTTATATCGTCGAGAAGAAAAGTAAGAGAAAAGAGATCCCAAGAATATAAATCGCAATGAAGTCGTTTCCGTTTTATATTAGTAATTGTAGTAATCTTACAAGAAACATACAATTTCTTTATCTAGTTGTGGGTATAATTATTCCAACAAAAAGAAAAACACAACGAAAGAGAATTTTATATAATTTCCGGCATCAATTTACTTCTGGTTCTCGATTCGCAAAGAGATTTTATGCGGCAACGAAAATTTCGCGTCCCAATTTAAGAATCTTCGACGATGATGGCGTGCGCAATATTCGCATATTCATGTACTCTTATAAATGCTAAATGAATCTATTGTGTAAGGAACTAAAAATGAGAAAAGAAACGGCAAAGAATCAACACCTTGTAATTTAATATTATTGCGTACTCACTCACCAACACCGTCGACGAGGAAAATAAGAAGATTAAAGGTAACATTCACGTGCATTCATAAAATACACCCACTAATTAATCCATTGTATTTGGTTTCGTTTGATTAAAAGGCAAAAAAAGGAAATGGAAAAGGAATTGGAGAGAGAAATTTTCCATAATAATACTGACTCGTTGAACAATGTTGAATAGAAGTAAGGCAACGGTACAAGAACGATTTGTACCTTTAATTTCAATTTAATTCTCGCTGAGATGTTACATCGAAAACAACGAGTTTTTGTCTTCTTCATTTTTACATTTTTTTTCTTGTGTGAGAGAGAGAGAAACGTATGAACTATAATAAACCGTTCATTTTTTAAAATTAAATAATAACTAACATTCTTATACGAATTATTACATAAATGAGCTTGTTGTTAATCTATTGCTATTATTAACGAACGAATGCAACGGATTGCACAAGCGATTTAAATATCTAATGCATATTTATTGGGGATTAAGCTTAGAAATTAATGGCATTTATGAATAAAGCCTTTTGATAATAAAGCTTTAATCATTTACTCGTTTTTAGTTTTGTTTTTTTTTTTTTAATTTTTCCTGTTTTAAAGATTACACGTATGGAATTTAATATGGCAATCTTTAATAGAATGGGAAACCTTAAACGTTTTATCACTGGCATTTCAAAATATTTTGGATTACTTCTAATGGCGTTTCCGTGAAATAAATTCATCGATTATTTTTAACAAACAACAACCGGATAATCGTAATTTGATTCAATGCTCCGGCGAAGAATTAATCTCGAATTTTTCTCATTTTCCTCGTCGTTCGCTCTTTTACCGACCTCGTATTCACTTCTAAACCGAAATTGTTCGAGTGTATTTCTTTGCATGCCCGAGAATGATATTAATGTCTTTCATTTATCAAACTAAACATGCACGTACAATTTCTTTCTTTCTTTCTGACGGATATCATTCCCAACGATTGCTCTTGAGCAATCTCTACCAGTTTCGTAATCTTCTCGTTTGTCGCTAACGTCAATCAATTATAAAACGAGGCTGAAGGTTTTCGATCAATCCTTCGTTTTGCTTTGGAAATTGATCGTTTATTAAAATATGCTTGCGTACTGATTGCAAGTTGACACGTTTGTGAAGAAGATATGCATCGAAACGATTTCAATAAATTTTAATCTTCAAAAGTTAAATTTTATAGAGGAAGATAATAAATTCGAATTCGTCTTTTAAGGAAAGTGTTTACAACTAAACTGATTACAAATTTGTTTATACTCTGAAACACTGATTGAAAATAATTTAAGTTTTAATTTACTAAAGCTCTAATCCGATAAATTTAGAATTGCAAAATCTGCCATATGATTCAAATCTCTGTTACTCAATTAACAGTTCTTTCGTGTTCTCTTTCTCATTTTGTGCATATATTGTTCTATTCGCCCATGTAAGACAGTACGAAGAAACGAAAAGACGATCCCACGCTTAATTATAACAATTAACCAACGATGTTTTCATTTGAATAACGTTCAGTTGTAATAAAATATAATTTGAACCTCGGCATACATTATGCATACGCACATGTATTTACTAGAATTGAGATTAAATGGATTTTTGTTATGTTCACACAATAAATTTCCGTACGAACATCCCGGAAAGAGTGAAGAGTACGAAGGCCGATAATCTAATTAAAACTGCAAATTAATTAATACGAAATTAATTAATTTAATGGTAACGCATAATAATTCTGTTAATTAGATCGAAAGATTCTATATGAATTAATATTCACCTGTCGCCTTTATGGATGCCCGTTTCCTCTAAAGCCCAATCGACCCACAATCCGGGCATCGAGTCCTTTTCGCCCGCACCGAAACGCGGACTTTTCGGATCGTACAATACTTCGATCGCATGTAAACTCACGTGGTCGTTGTCGTTGATACAACTGCAAAAAAACGGTTAAAAATGAAGTTGATTATATTGAAATATAGTTTCCAATCACTAAACTATTTCTATAAAGATTGTGCGTAATTTGGCTTGGCTAAAAAATCAGTTGCGAAATTATGATTAGTTATTAATAATTGAGCAGTTTTAGCGGTCATTTCAAGCGACTCATAATATTTTATTTTGGGAACAAATACATTTTACGGTTGGTCAAATTGCACAACATAAAACGTAGGAATGAAAATGTTTATCTATTGTTTCCTGGTTTATTCCAGCGGGATAATAAATTATTATTCTCTTTGAAATTCCGAACACCACCAACAACGGCGTCCAATTTCAATTTATTATCGCTAAAACGCGAACCCATGATGAATAATCAATTGTAAACGACGGCAAAAGAAATAGGCGCGTTCCTTTAATTAAAATCTACACGATATGGGTGTAAAATACCTTTACGTCGATAATTGATTGTGTGAATGCACCTAATTTATGATGAATGAATGCTATAAAGTGAAGTAACGGAGCGAGCAATAAAGATTTCGAGTGAATGCGAAGAATCGCCAATGTAGCGCGTCATCTCGTAACAACAGGTTGAGTAAAATAAATTTGCGCGCAAAGAAATTAATAATTGCATTTGCCAAATTAATTGTTACACATAATAAAACTGGTGCGTGTGTTCGTCCATTAAATGAAATTAGTAAACCGTTAGTAGGTGTGATGTTGACAAACATAATATTAAATTATAATTCCTGGTGGTAATTTACGACTGCGGCGCCATTAAATCCTTCATAAGGCACAAATTACGAAACAAGATCTGTGCATTCCATTAGCCGATTGAATAAATGTGAACTAATGGAATTAAGAGTTTAATCTGAAAAAGCGAAATCGATTACGAGCCGAACAAACATTGATTTTAATTAAATTAAATGTAATTTCACGTGGTCATTAGATACGATTCCGTCACTCCATTAAAATTATAATCAAGCTAATTATTATTTATTAAACCGATAAAATGAAGCAACCGCAACTAATTGAAATAAAATAATTGGCATTAAGCGTGTTACCTGTAGAGAGTATGCGAATCGCAGTTAGTTTTGTTGGCCTCTTCCAAGCACAATTGCAAGGCACGCGTCTCTTCCAACAGCGTCAATAAATTCAATTCTTCTCTACCTAATTGATACTCCAACTCGGCCTGCTGTATCCTCACGTCGATGTTGCTGGAAGCAAAACGATGAAGGTCTCAGAAAGTGAGCGCAGTCACCAAAACAAAAACACTCACTCTGTGATGTCCAAACGTTCGAGGGCCATCTTCAAATTCTTAATGGTCAACCGCTTATTATCGGTGTCGGTTTTTAATCTAATCAGTCTTTCTTCCGCCTGCTTCTTCTCCACTTCCGACAGTTCGCGGCCGTTCGTATTGTTATTGTTGTTATTGCTGTTATTGTTGTTGTTGGTGCCGTTGTTGCAAATCGAACCGTTACGGATATGCGACAGTCTCAATCCGGGTATGGTCAATTGGCCCTTCAAACTTTTGATTATGTTCTCCTTGTCCCTGAGCGCGTTCCTCAATTGCTCCAACTCCTTAATCGCCAACTCCTTCGGGATCGAACGGATCGACGAACTCAAACTGCCCATCGTCGATTTCTTACGCCGCGGCGTACTCGAGAGCGACACTTCGATACTGGCCATCTGGAAATTGCGAAACGATTGATTTATTAAGCTAAAATAATCCCAAAGTTCAATTTTACAATGAAATCAATCATTTGTGTTTGCTGCTCGCAAGGAACAATAAGTAAAGCGAAAACGATATTAACTAAAGAATGTGACCAGTTGAAGGGAATGAAGCAGCGTATTGTTGCAAAGAAAGATAACAATGTTGCAATGCACAAAAATATTTTGGCACCATGAACATGTCATTGTTTGCACAATCAATTACAGGGGCTTACGTTTTTAACGACGGAAATTGTTTTTTTTTTAATATTGCTCTCAGAATTTGCCTTTTCTTTTGAGGGATTTCTTTAAATCAACTCAATTTAATCAACAAATCCAGGCCTTTGCAATTGAATTTGCATAAAGTTTTAACTAAAACAAATGTTCTCGTTTCCTACTTTCTTCGTGTTCTCGTGCATTCAGATAACATTAATAATATCGAATCAATGATATGGTAACGTTTTAATAATCTCAATGTTGCTCGAGAAAATGAAATAATATTCGTACATTATTGGTGCCTAACAGACCTCATTCCTGCACACATCGTTTAAATTGCCTCGGATAGGACAAGGAAATTAACGAGATAGGGATTAAATTGACAAGTTCATTTTCGTTTTGTTTCGATCGATTAATATTCAATTACGCGTAGGTATAATAAAATATAATATTAGCCGGGGATTATGTTATTATTACCGGGCCTCAGTGTGTGTTTGTATTTCTTTGATACGCTTACAATTTCTTATTATTGCCACGCATATGCATAAAACACAAGGTGTGGAGGAGGATATGGGCTACGCGGAGAAAGAGATTGACCCAAGGCGTCTCTCAGGTCATTTATTTTCCATCTACATGGCATTATACTAAGTCAAGAGATAACTTTTGTTTACTCTTTTTCCCCATATTCTCGCGCTTTTTCCTTTTCCTCTCCCACGTCATGTCGCTCTTTTTTCCTTTTTGTTACTCTTGCTATATTATTATTATTATTGGTTTAACTTGCATACAGCACAAGTATCCTTTTACACTTATACGCAAACACACTCATGCTAAGGTATTGTGTGATGGTGGACAAGATGATGTCTTTTCTTCGTTTTTTTCTTCTGCCGTACATAAACATCGACGAGGAAAATGTTTATGTTCTGAATGTACGAGGCGATCACAAAATTGAATGGATTCAACAACAATTTTCTTATAAGTTTAACAGAAACGAAACTGTTTGACTGACCGTTTGTACAAAATATTTTGCAGAAAAACGCATTCAATTTGGATTTGCATGTCTTTGTTTCTGCGCAATAATTCAAATCACACAGTGTTGGAACACTTTGTATAATATACGAGTGTGCAGAATGCGTTTGACCAATGCGAATATGGCTTAAGGATATTGGTGCATAATACAATAAATTATGATACACTTCGTTAGAAACCTCAACCAGCGATAAATATGAACGTATGCAGAGAGTTTTTTATCCCGAAAGTAATGTAAAGTGTCGTTGAAGTAATATCGCGGAAAATGATAGATTATAGACAATGGCTTCGGTAATAAATAATATCATTTTGTAATCGGGCGAAACTCTCATAGAGATTGTAGAAGAATAAGGAAAAGACGGCGAAAGCTCTTTTCATTTAATGCGTACGTGTCTCTATGGCGCTTAGTCACTCCCCGCACGTAATTAATCTTACTACGATTTCAACGGTTTTGAAGATTAGAAAAGAACAGTTTCGTGAATTGATTATTACAAATTATACGGCAAATTTTCATTACGATCAACGATCAATCTTTAAAATTGGACGCCATCCATCCGTTTCTTAGAAACTTTCAGCTGTACTGCTTGATAACATCAGCATTTAGACATTGGGCAATTTATATTCGAAAGCGGTCTCTCGATGTGACATTGCTAACACCTACGTGACCACATTATAAGTACAAATCGTCAGTTTCCCTTCTTAGGAAGGAACGACCAGGAGGGAGTTTTTATCTCGACTTGTCCGCAATCAAATTCCGTTTGGTTGTTCGTTTCCCACAACCTTTTGATAAACCGTTCAAAAAGCCATTAAAATATTAGAGGAAACATAATATTTATTTAAGTCCTTAATCTTAAAACAACGCCAGCAGCATCGACATCAGCGATGACAAAGAACGTCTGAAGGTTCGTAAATTAAAACCGAAACGAGAAACGGAGAGTCGAGATTATTTCTGATTGAAAACGACGATAAGATTTGATTACATCTGTCTGGCCGATGATGTCGATTTAATTCTATTATATTTTCTTTTCCTTTAGTTCATCTTTAATGAAAAGTAATCGTATTCCAATACGTTCATTACAAACTATTTATACGTCCATCTCGGTTGCTCGCAATCCTTCGCCCTATTATTCAGAAAATATTTTTTTCGCCATAAACGATGGATAAGCCGGTTTGTTACTCATTAATTGAAATTAACGTAATTAAATCGAAGTAAATCACTATATAACGAAAAAGTAAATGAACACGATTCAATCTGGAGCAATTAACGAAGTTGATGATGGTGGTATTATTAGCGTTCCAAAAGTAAAATGGAATGTGATTTTTAATCGTATCTAATCGATCGTTAATTATGCAATTATAATTAACCTTGTCTTTTCATTAAACGAAAGAAAGCTAAGTTTTCTATTTTAGACATCACTTTAAAGTCAATGTTCTTGCTTGCGTTATTTCTTTGATTTGAAGTAGTGCACAAACACGATGCTGGGTTAATCATACTATTTTTGTAAATTGATGTGAATTTAATCATGAATTTAAGGTCCGTCAATTATTGATAAATGAAGGTATAAAGTAAATTAAAAAGAAAAGCTCGAAATGTTGTTACTTCTATAAAATCTACTAATGTAATGAATTTCTAATTCTTAAGAATTTTTTATTTAACGGGGTGGTTGGTGGTTATTTTAAAATTACTTTTGTTGCGGGATGCTGGCATTCCCAACTTTCCCTTTTTCCTAGGATTCGTCCCGTCTACCTACGTTTTACAATTTTTTTTTTGTATGTTATTTTACGACACAATTTAGTTTCTTCGGGTTTTCCTAAAATTGGAAAGTTTTATTTTAGTGCCACTTTTTTGGGTTTCTTTTCAATGTTAATTACATCTTCTATGATCTTCTGATAAATAGAAGACAATCAATTTTTGCTGGCTTGCCACCATAATCGCCAAAGAGGCGACTGAGGCTGATTAAGTATTAATTTGTTTTTGCAATAATTATCGTTCAAATGATTACGCTCCCCATAGGGTATAGACCACCTTGAGGGAACGCGAGTGAAATTATTAATAATTACAAAGTAGGAGAAATAAAAGAGTTTTTGCACGAACGTTAAAATGATTGTTATTATGTTAGCAAAAAAGAAACACACACACAGTAGAATAACATTATATAATATGCATAATGCAAGTAAATTATACAATTAATTATAATTGAGGCAAAATATTCAAAGCTACCATCAATAATATGTAATTAAATCGTTTTTAGGTAATTTAATTAATTAATATTAATTTATCATTTTATTAGAAGCTATAATTTGTTGAGCTAAAGAAACGTTTGACATTATATTAACGCTAAAGGGGAAAAAATCATTAGAAATGTACGCGATATCGAAGAATCTAAATTGCAAACTTGAAAAAAAGTTGCTAAAAATAACTATTGACACTATTCGTGATTGATAAACACGCCATTCCATGATTTCGCACATTGACCCCCATCGGTCATCGATCATCACCCTATATATTGGACCACTCCTATCTTTAGCAAATTTCCTTCATTCAACGAATCCCAATTTCATAAACATCTGCCACTAAAAGTTTTAATAACAATGATCCAGTCCAGTACTTGTATAATGAAGGGCTATTTCGATACGGCCCTTTTATCATTGTTTAATATTGGATTAGGGTGACTTTTACCACCCCAAAAATAAACTTCGAAAGTAGTACGCTTTCTGTAAGATTGTTTTGAATAGCGGGCCCGATGAAGGTGCGAAAATGGGCTCGAATGTTTTATGTTTTATTAAGCGTAATAGGGAACCAGTTATTCTATTCTCTCGCTCTTTAAAGATAGCAATCGAAAGAATAATAATATGAGAAGTATCACAGGACGAAGGGTGAACGCACGGTTATTTATTGTTTATTTATGTGTGGCTGAAAATGAAATGAGTTTAAATTTAACTTGTGCCCATTAACGGGGAGAGAAATAAGTGGCTCTTAAATAAACATTTATAATTGAATTAAATTAAAAGAGGTAACTTCATAAAATTAACTCGATAAATAATTAGGAGCTTCATTACTCGTCATTATCACGATACCGGTTCTGTTATTTAAATGTGTATTTATTATTTGAATCTAGCAAATTTTTATTATCGACTTACGAAGTTGGTAACGAATTTATGAATCGTTTATTTTATTTTAAAATTAACAAACTTATTCACAGAGCGAAAAGAAATGTATGCGTCTACAAGAAACGTTCTCTATAGTACAGAGTACGTGAACATCCTGTATATGAGCAATAAAAAATCATTCATTAATCTGCAAAAGATTAAAGTGAGATAAAAAATCATTTCATTTATTCGCGATTTGTTTATGATTCCTTTAAGTGGCGAATATTTGATGCGATGATAATAATCAAGTTTTAACGAATCCTAACCGTTTGCAAGAAAGTCTTTATCAATTAAATTGTAGAAAATTTATTTAAACGGAAGTTTTTCGAATAATCATAATAATAACTAAACTTGTACCACGCTCAATTATAAAAAGTAGTAAAATTCCAAACCGGCATTAGAAGTAACGAACGATAATAACTTGATAAATGCAAAGAAAGGCTCCCACTTGAATTACATCATTCGGCCGGTTCGAAATTTCCATTTTATTGCAAATAATTTCGCGTACAAGTTCATATAAAAGCTCATTCAAAAGGTTAAAATAAAAGAATTTTAACGGCCAATAATTGCGTAGAAGACTTACTTCAAATTTATACCGGATGTTGATGATTACATTTTTTTTTCAAATACAACGACTTACCTTAGCTTCCAACGTTTCCAATTGGGCCATTCTCGGTTGTTGCAACGTTGTCTGAAAAAAGGAAATCAAACAAATAAATTACATAATTCCACTGAAGACCGTGCGTCTAAATCACAATTTTCACTTCCATAACGCAACTTCAGATATTACGAAGAATTAGATCAAGGACAACGGGTTTAGGTATCTCGGATAATTGCTGAAGAAAAAGAATTAAGAACGGTCGTTCGTACAGTGACGGGTAAATCGTCTTGCCAAGATAAAGAAGAGCATTAAATTCGTTCCCTCTTGATGATGCGGACGAAGAAGAACGAATCTCTCAAGTGGTAAAGTTTCTTTTCGAGAGCAAGTTACACAATGATTAATGAAATTTTTAATTATACACCTTTCCTATACACACATGCATACGTGCGTTTCATAACCGGGTTCCACTTCATTTCGCTCTTCTTTCATTTACCCATTCTTTCTCATCGTTCGTCCATCTATAATTAAGAAGTTGCCAATTTTTTATATAGATGTTTAGTAACTATTTCTTCTCCCCAATTTGCAAACTTTTACGATTGCAAATTATTTACGTAATACAGGGTCGATGATTAAGTAATTGCAATTGGATTTACGAAACTAATAACAAAATATTAGTAAATAAGATTACGATATTGGAAGCAAGTAACGAAAATAAAATTTTCTACAGAAAACAATGCATATACTTATCGTCCACCCTGTATGATTTAAATTAGCAATGATCATATTTTGCTTCACTGAAACGTCGAAACGTTTATCTTTAGGAGTTGGATTACTGTTATTGTTTGCCATGTGAAATTAATAATTAAACGGACGTTTTTGCTCTGCCAATTATTAAGCGAAAGTATATAACATCTACTCTAGTTACTCTTTTATTACTATTATCAACTTGACGTGAATAATATTTCGAGCTTGCATAGTAGGTAATTTCAATGGTTAATAATAAAATTGATTAGTTTAGATTTAATAATAATTTACGATCGACTAATTTCAAGCGAATTAAATTGATGCTCGTTTATTCCCAATTAAGCGATAATAAAACAAAATGTAAACGAGATGGATTTTATACAATTTATTCTTAATTGTCGATTTCCTTCGTGCACTTTTCTATTTTGTGTCAATAAAAAAGGAGACTTTTGTGTTCATAGACATTCCAACGGTTCGACGGTTTGAGATTTATTTTAAGACATTCGTATAATTTACATTAGGATTTATTTATAATCGACGAGAAAAAAAGGAAATAAAGTTTCTGATATTATCTCATTGAAATGATGATTTAGAAAAAGAAAAAGGAAAGAGCGGATCGCGTGACTATTATAAATATTGTTAATAAGACACGGCGGGGGACAACAACAATTAACAAAAAAGTCCCACACTTTTTTTTTCATGATAACTTCTTTTGTATTGCAAAACGTTTTTATTTTGTCGCCACATGTATTATATATGCAAGCATAAATTTTCCTTTATTAACAATTTCGATGCCCGTAGAATACTGGAAAGATACAGGAAATGATTTTATCCAAGTTGTATTCTAGCATCGTGACCAGTAATTTTTCTTTCTTATTGCCATTTATTTCGGTATTATGCGAAAAAGTTTTGCTTGATAGGTCAAACGATTTCCCATGAAAATTGTACGTGCAACGGAATCATATCTAACGGAAAACGTTGCTTATAAGTGCCTATAACGTCGAATACCGTACTTATTATTAATTGAAGTTTGCATCCAATTTTCATTGTACATACTTGGCACACAATTTCAAATCGAAACGAAAGATAATACGGCATTTTAATTAAAACTAAATTTCCCTACATTATTTTCGATTTAATTAAGCGTTTCTCTTTGCTCTTCTATTATTAAGAACAGCATATCCCCCCATATAAGTGAAGTGCAGTAGCATAAGATCGTTACCAAAGAACAAGATAAACGCGACTCGTTACATTTTATTCCATTTGGATATATGTGTGGTATTTCTCGATAGAAAGGAAAAAAAGCACTAAACTAAACGACACATACACGCATTTTACAGAAACAACCATTAACAAAGTGATCGTAAATAGGAGAAAACCTAATGGATCAAGAACGATATTTTTCTCACTTTACCAAAGCCAAACGACGATTGAAGAAGAAGCAGCAGCAGTTGTTAAACGGTTAAGAAACCAGCCACTAAATAAACATTGATGGAGAAGAAGAAGAACCAGAAGCGATCAACATTCACGTTGATACCGATGATGTGCGAGAAGATAAGAGGGTCTCGGAGTTACGTTTGCAAATATGAACACACGCAGAATGAAAGAATAAGTTCTGTATAAGTGGATTTGAATGCTGAATAAAACTTAGGAAACACGGAGGTACTCAGTACTAAAATAAAAATAAAGGCAGGTTTTTAAAAATTATTAATAGGTATTAGGATACACGAACTTCCTTCTCTCATTTCCCTGCCATAATGACAAAATTCAGCACGATTCCATTCAATTTATAATTATCGGCGACGTACAATCCTTCAATCAATTCCATGGCACAAATGGCAAATAATGAGATCAAAGGAGAGCGCGCCAGCCTCTAATTAACCGCACGTCGTTCCTTTTAAATGCCCTTTTCTTCACCATTCTACCATTTGACTTGAAAATAATTGTGCCTATACATGTACACGTGATAAATTAATCGTCGCAGGTATCTTACAGACATGTACAAATTGAAAAATAAAACTACTAAATACTTATCGAACCTTCTTAATATTAATTAAGAAAATTTATTTAATCATATCCAGAAATATTAAATTTTCCACTGCGTCCATTTTCAACGTCCTTCAGTCTCCAGTCTATAAAAAGAAAATCACTAGAAACTTATCACTCAGGAGAAGTCCCCATATGGCAGCGGATGAATAAAAACCTTTAGCTTGCTCTCTAAAATCAGATTAGAATTACTTATGGTAATAGCATTTAGATGACGATACCTAAAAACGGATTTAAACAGTTCGTCTTATCGAACATGTCGCTGCTACTTAGCAGTTATTCTCACGTTTTATATAATCTCGTTTAGATTAATCTTCGACGGACATATTTTCTACACTTTGCACTTTAAATAGGGAATTGCGTTTTTATTATTATTACACCTCAGCTAATTTAAAGTTATGGGCAACTGCAATTGTCGAATCAAAGGATTATCCCTACGATACGATAAGCAAAACGTGTTGTTCTTTAAACAAAATATTATTCGAACGATACGAATCAGGATGCGTGGTAACGTTTCATAAAAAATGGCCAAGCTTAGAATAATGACGACGAAAAAGAAGTAGGTACCGTTACTAATCTAAATAATTTTTTCTTCCTCTCGAAAAGATTAATTAACGTTGTGTTAACGTTTAGACAAGATGAGATGAGTTATTATTGCACAACGAAAAACGAAACTGTGACAGTCATGCATGAATCTATCTCGAACGTTCCATCAAAGTTAATTTGTTGGGATCGAGGCCGAAGAAGAATTTGATCGAATTTAAATTAAGGCACAGGTGTGTCGCCCGTTTGGAGAATCGATAAAGAAACATTCATATTTTCATTGTCACCCGAATCGTGTTTGCAATGCCATTATTTTTAATAACTAATTAGAATCTGTTTGCGTTATTGAGACAAATATTGGCACTAACGCAAATTAGGTTTCAATATTTATGAAGAAGAAAATCGTTTGTTTAAGTTCGACGTGTAAATAACCTTAGTTTTTATTATTCAAATAACAACAATAATAATTCTTGTTCCTGTTTGAAGTACGTAACGTAAGCAAAGAGTTACCTTTTGCTGGCGCAAATATAATAATGTCCTTGTAATTTACAATAAACCGTCCTACACGGCCAAACGGACAAAACCACTCCTTTGCAAATATTGCTATTATCATTTATTACCGCCGTTTCGTATATTTCAATCAAGTCTTTTTATTTCGAAGCAGAAGACGATCCCCAATGGTGGCCATAAAATGGTTTTAATAGATTCAAATAAACGGTCAAGGTTCATTTGACAAATGGGCATAACAATGTTGATTTATTGCTCGTTTCAAGTGGGTTTTATGATACAGCCTATTAAATGAAGAAGAAGAAAATCTACCCAGAAGATAGTTAACAAGCTTTCCTCGCTGTGGTCACGGAGCACGGAAGATTTTAAAAATTGATATTCGGTCATTTCTTTTTCAAAATGTTTGTTTCTCTTTAGTTGCATCGAAATTAGAGATCAAAATAAGCTTTTGGAGCCAGATCACTTTTGTGGAAATTGTTTGCACACAGCTTCGACTATATTCGCATTAAATTAATAATTTTAATTAGCGTACTGATTTTGCAAACAAACAAACCAGCATGCGTTGCCAGTTTTTGCATAAAATAAATTTAAATAAAATTAGCCGTCACCTACGTTTTTTTCCTAATTTCAATTAATGAGAAGAAAATTATCTTTCCATCTCTGCTTTTAATCATGCAAATTAATAAACAGACCTGCGGTCACTATTTTAACTATTCCTGACTTATCTATCATCTATAAAGTAATTAATTATTCTTTTTTTCGTCGTATTCAGGACGTTATTAACGTGGAATTTCGTTTGCTAATGACCCTAGTAGATTAAAATCGACTTTAAATCGTTACGATTATTAATTGCTTAATGACCTACAAAATAATCGATAAAGCCTCTCCCACAACGAATTGACAATAAGTGCATTAAACGAAGTCGACATAATAAAATCCAAAACCCCGTTTACATAACTAATATCGTAAAATAATAATGAAGGAGAGATAATTTGAAGTTAATAATAATGTTATTACTACGAGTAAACAATTATTCTTATTATTCGAACGTTTCTTATTTCACTTTTGCGTTCGGTCGTAAAATGGAAAAACTGGTAATAGCGGTAGCGGCGAAAAGAAATAATATTTCACGGCAATAAAATTTCATCTAAAACGATTCTAATTACACGCACAACCACTTGCTCGCTCAACAATTGTAAAGTCACTTTACCGACCGTAAACTAAAGAGAACAAATTGGAAATTAATTTGATTTACGACATCAACGAAATGACCTTTACATAATTGATTTACGAGGTTTAATATGAGGATAACGTAATAATCATAATAATAACGTATGTACATGCAATTTTATTAATTTGATTTCTTTTTTCTCTTACAAAACGTCTCAATTATCATCGAATAATCTTTTTTTTTTAGCTGCTAATTAAATTCTATTCGATTGCAAAATAGCGGAAGCATTAATGAAAATGAATCCTCGCATTTTTCCATTATTTTTTTGGGGTCAATCTATCCTTGCCTCCAACACGAAACCCACTATTATTTTCCCTATACATCTTGTTCGTGGTGAATTTTTTGTTCCTTCTCTCGCTCACAATGCGAATTTCCTTGTAATTGCACAAATAAATAAGATCCGCACTTTTTGCGTGCGACATTCCTGCATAAATTTCATTTTTAACAATAAAATCACCAGTCACTTTTTATTATTATTATTGTGGAATGGGATAGACTGATAGAGTAACGAAAATGGACGTGCTAATTTGAAAATACAGCCGAAAGAAAAACAACGCGAAAAAACTTGGAAAAGTATTTGCATATTAGGTCAACGCTTATAATAAACTCTAAACTGGCGCCTAAGTACGTTGGTATTAATGATTTCTTTTTATTACTGCGCGAAACTATTTATTACAAGACAATTAGCAACAATAGTGCATTGTCTTATATTCATATTTACCTTTTGTTGCTTTCGTTCGCTTCACCATTCAAATTTTGAAAACAATCAAAAACGAGTCAAAAATGGTCTCGACAGATTTTCCGTTTGCACAATTAGAACACACGTTTACAGACAAGTCCAAAAATTTTCTTTTATTTCACGGATTGGTGCAAAAACTTTTCATACACTTTAGAATTAAATTTTTGCAATAATTTCGAAGCAACAATAAATCCTGATTTATTGGTAAATTGCAATTTCTATGCTTGTTGTGTTATTCAGCTTTTTTGCCAATCGCCCGTCCAACACCTTTCGTTTTCATGCCAAATCTCACCTTTGGTTTCTTACTACCTGAACTTTTCCTTAACGAAACGAATAATAACGAATCGCCAATGGCAAAATTAAATTGTAAATAAGCGAAACGAAAACAAGAACAACAACAAAAAAACGCCCTTTGCAATAATAAATCGACGAAATAAAATGCGAACGTTTTGATTTACATTTAAATCTCGTCGGAGCATTCTTTTGTGCACGCATTCCCGATCGATCGGTGTTGTTATTACATTCTTCGATAAACCTTTGGAAATGAAAAGAAAACGAAAAATAAATTGTACTTAGCCCATTATGCTGTATGCTTATTACTCAATAAAAACCTGTTAAACTAGTATTAGCGTACGGGTTACAGTTTTTATTGGCGCTGTTGATGATAAAAAGAATGAAAATAAAGCAAGAAAAACAATAAAAATTAGTACCGAATCTGCAAAACCGTAACACGGGCAAGTTCAACCAACTTTGTATGTTATTATTATTAGAGCTATTCAAATCGCTCGCTCTCATCCTTATTACACCGAATGCCTACGTTGTGTGCGCAAATAAGGTGGATTAATAATGATAACGTGTAAGTGCACACCAATTGCAAATTGCGATCGTGATATCGACGGAGTTGAGAGTTTAATCGTGGGGGCACGTCAATTAGAATCTAAACGCACATCGAAGGGAACGACTTCACTACGTTCCCGAATCGGAACAACTACGAAGCAACAACATTGTAATAAAACGGTTTCGAAACATAATAAATAATCCACGGGGAATCGCTTCGCGCGAACAGAAACAAATAACAAAACGTTATTGTTGCTTCGAGTCAAAGTAATTGTTTACCGAACGATTTTTACGATTGTTATTGCTGTCATTATTATTATACAGAGCGAACTTATTGCACAAACCTCAATTCTTCGTAATATGTTTGCCAAATCACTATCACTCGGTATATTTGCTACATTGTTTCGCATAATTGCCTATTTCACATGCAAATGAAATAATTCTAAACAACGCGAAATTTTGCATTATCACGCAAAAACACGGTCGAAAGGCGGACAACTTGCACGCAACTTATCATTCGACCGCTTATCCTGGATTTCCCTTATAAGTTTATAGTATAGAATCGAGCAGTTAAGTTAAAATCACTGGGCGTAACAAGCGATTGGTTTAATTGATGCCCAAAAACGAAGATGAGCGAAGAAGGATTTCTAATGTTCTTATAAATAATAACGCGAATGAGAGAGGATTTATTTTCGTGCGGAGCGTGTCTCTGCGATTAATTAGCATAATCATTCGCTAATTGAAAAACGGTCCAAACAACTTTTTCTTTCCGCCTTAATGAGACGCGTTAGAATAAGCTAATTAATGGAACAAAACGATGCTAATGTGAATAATAATAGACGGATTAAACTGAATCGGCTCGAAACGTTTATCCGCGTGGCAAACAAAGATGTAACCGGTCGTTGTTATTATTATTTTTATTATGATTAGCGGAATCTTACAGTTACTTAATCCACTTTTTCTATTTTTACTCCTCTTCCTCGTTTCTTTTCAACATATTTCACTGATGTTACTTTTTCGAAAATTTTTCCCGTTTTCATTTAAAACGTCTATTATGTATACACACGGAAAACGAATGTCTGGCCTATTCTCTGTCAACACGTATGTGTCTAACATGTCCATATATCCATATACAGGTAAGTAAGAGCGCACGTTGAAATACTTTACCGGTATTCTTTGTTTTATATTGAAATAGAAAAAAAAATGAAAAGCCATATTAGTATGTTGAATACTGTACAAAGTAAATTTATTACTTATTCGTTACGAAAAGAAAAATGAACATTGTACGTTTCATGTCTTTCAGCGTAATTAAGCCTATTATAAAACGTGTCGTTTTTGGTAGTTTGCCCACCTCTAACAGTTAGATACCAACCATGATTGCGCAACAGAAGATTAAGAGGATTTACCAAAGGAGAATCAGAAACAATTCCAATTTTGTTGATTGTACGATCATTTTCATGTATTAGAATGGTAATTACTCTTTTGCTCGTCCTGTACGTTGCTAATACTAAAAATTACTTTGTCATCGAACAAATTCGTATTATGCCGAACCAATTATGAACGAAAAAAAAAAATAAAAATGAGAGGATGTGAGAAAACGAAGACGTTGAAGAATTTCTCGTTTCCTCTAAATTCGTAACGAATACTTCGAATGCAATTAGCTGCAAGTGCTTATTCACGAAGTTATGTTTGCGCTTCGGGCTAAAGTGCTGTATACAATTCTTTTCCTTTTCTCTCTCGCTCCCTTTGTTCTTTACCATTATTATTTTATTTTCCCAGTTTGTTTACGTCCAATTTTTTTTTCAAGTTAGAATATGGCTATAAATAAAAAACAATAAAAAATCAACGGATTTAAAGAAAGAAAAACAAGTTGTATACGTATGTAATAATGATGATAATGCAAAAGCATAAAATCTGTAATTATTCACGTCGTGCCTTAAAGCCATCCCTTTTTTTTTGTAACGAAAAGGAATGATGATGATCGTTTTGTTTTAGGCCTCACCAAAAACCTGCATTGTCTGCAGACGCTCACACACACCCAATGAAACACACGCATTGCGTACGTTTGCATGCAAGTTAAAGAAATCTTCTTCTTCGTTTCTGTTTTCCTTTCAAAGCGATTGTCTTTGTAACTTATCCAATGAAAATGAAATTTTTTTGCACGTCAAACAAATACAAATGCGCGCAAAAACAAACGACATACATCATCTGCATTACTTTTCAATTAGAAATAACGTCGGAGCGAGCGAGATTTACTCTCTTCGCAATTCGTTATGGCGCAATTAACTTTTACCAAACACAATAAACGAATCGTTCTTTAAAGAATTTCAATCGTGCTCGAAGCTTCGGCTCGAGAAAGAACGAGAAAAATAAAAATTTGCCAACGAACGTCTTCTTCTTCTTCCTCTTGTGTTTCAAATCATGATTTATTGGTCTCCGTGGAAGCGACCGTGCAAAAGACAATGGCATTGGTTGCCATGTAGAGGCATAGGTGCACTCTCTCCTCGGTGGTAACGATTAGTTTCTTTATGCATATGCACGATGGAATCACGAAATCGTGACGTAGAGAGAGAGAAAAAAAACGAGATTTAACAGAAAAAAACAGCACAGAAAGGTAAAAGAAATCCAAGAAGAGCACGTTGTCGTATGAACTCGGGTCGCTTGACTTACCAAAGAAATGGATCGTTGTCCCAGACTGGGCGAGTCGTTTGGGTCTTCCGCTTCGGTGGGGCAGTCGGAGTGCAGATGTGCGGTGGAAGAGGGGGGCCTGGAAGGGCGCCGACCCCCGGCCTGACTTCTCGAACGAGGGCTACGAGGAGTCGGCGAGTTCATTTCACTCACTCCCTCATCATCGTCGTCGTCATCATCATTATCATCCTCGTGTCGATTCCCTCCCCGCCGTTCTTTTGTTTCCTCCCTGTTCTATGATTCTCGCTTCTTTTCTGTGTAACGCTGATCCTTTGAATCCGTCGTTCGCGAGATGTTGGATTGGATCTGGAACTGATAGAAGAGATACCCGTGATAATGGCAAGTTTCCAATTAATAGCAATTAAAATCGAGTTGAAAACTGCGAGCAGCAAAAACAAATTTTACTCTTACACGTTGCCGTATGAATTATATATACGCTATAAGGGTATCTTTCAAACGTGTTATTATTAGTCGACGAAAATGGTGGTTGCAAAGCAAACAAGAGGATTAATGCAGCAAACAACAGCATGTTCAACATTGCAATCAAAGTGGCATTGTTGTTGGAGTTTCGTTAAATTTATGACCGTAATTAAAAGGACAGGTAAATAAATATAAATGCGCTCGCGTCCACCCTTGCCTTGTGCAGCTCTTCATATGTACAGTTGTGGAAAATTGCGCGGGTCCAGATCCATGCAAGTTATAAGACGGTTTGTCTCCACTTTCGTGGCAATTTGTAATCAAACTGGAAAACGTAAGTTTAGGAGAAAAATATCTTGCTTAGTCAAAACAGGAAATGTGAAAAAGTTGCAATTTTCAACTGCGCTACGTGGCGAAGGAAGCTGTGTTAACTGTCTATTATTTTTTACATTGCAAGTAATTGTGATAGAGGAGGGCAATTAGCTAAAGTGCTTGCAATTTTCCGTCACCGTACATGATGGCAAATGTGTACGTACGATCGTAAATGTTCGATGCGGAACAAGAGTTAGCATTTGCAATTTGAAATTTGTTATTTTCATCGCTTTTGTTAGCATTATCATACGTGCATTTATGTTGTTGAATCCTCGTACGTTTATGACATCGATGAGGAGGATGATGATGGAGAATCGATATTCCCAACATGATTTAATGCTTAAATTCTTGATAAGCAGCTCTTTCGATTATCGTCCACGTAACACTTTGATAGACAAATTTATTTCAGTTGCAAATTGATCCTTCCTTCGAGAAAAACTGAATTCCACTGGGACGAACTTTCGGTTGCATTCAAAATCAATAAATTGCAAACTGAATGATATGCTTCATTAATTTTCAATAATACGCACAATTAAAAGAAGCAACAGAATTAGTAAGAAAAAAATGGGGACAAATTATAAATCGACTGAACCAAATAAAAAGGCACCCTCTCAAATACAAATACTATGCGATATGTATAAAAATAATGAATAACGGTCGTTCCAACTGATCCATGACCGTCATCGGGGACAATACAACAAGAATATAGACAGATGTTATTGTTGTTATTACTATTATTGCAGAAGAGAGCGCGCATCGTGCGACCTTTTCGTTCTTAGGAGTCAAAGTCATGCCGATCTAGATGGGATCCTAACCAGAGGAGCACATTTATCGATATCACCATTAACAATAGATGATTTACTTCCATTGTTCATCTGCTGTATCAAATCCAATAAAAAGTTATGTAACGGCAATTAGATATTGTACATTTTTGGGAAAGTTAATTGCAAGTATAAAAAAATTGGTACAATTTCAAGAATGTTACCATAAAATGCAAAAGTGCAAGGCATTTGTATTTTCTAAAGCATCAACTAATTTACGATTCACTAAATTTATAATTAAGTATTTTGAAGAATCTTCTATATCATTTTTTTTAGTGTGACTGTTATATGAAATTGCTTGTAATGTTAGAGTGAGAGATTTTTTTAAATGCACTGAAATTTCTTGAAAGAAAAGAAGAAATGTTGTAACACGAGCCGGATTATGCGGTACCTTCTACTATGAAACACTATACTGCAGGTAATAATAGTAATATACGGTACCTTATTAAAAAAAATACTAGTTTTTATTACAATCGATCAAATTACAACTATTTATTCATAATTATATTTTTTGTTCACAATTTTAAACCCTTGCAAATCCTTGTAATCCACTCTATTCCACATGCCTTTCACCTCCCGCAATTTTTCCGCAATTTTCCATAAATTTACAATTTAGAAGCCTTTTTAACATTTTATTTTTCGTTGTCACAATGGTTAACATTTATTATTCCGACAAAATAATAGCATAAATAACAATAAATAACGAAAAATATATATCTGTTCAGTTTCATCTAAGATCTAATGATTGTGAAATGGAAATTCGAAAAAGAGAATATGATCGTAATTAGAGACATGTCGTTAGTTAGTTAACCGAGATGAAGAATTGATAAAGTGCTTAAAAGAATCGTTAAAGAAGTAAATAAAAGCTATAAATTTCTTTATGAGCGTAATGTTATAAAAGATGCGTGAGTTTACGAAAAATAAAAATTATTACGTTTCCACATTATAAACAAATATGAATCCTCGATGTTATCTTTGGCAAATATATGAATACCGTGTGGATGTAAAAACAAAAAAATAGTAATATGGGACTGGTTTATTATCGATCCATTGATATCTTTTAACAAATATAATAATATCTTTCAATTTATTCCGATTACTTATTCCTCTAAATAACACGTGTATAATAATTCTGCCATTAAAAAGTTTATAATCAAATCGTTTCGATCAAGTCTGGAGTTTTGCAGCTTTTTTCTTTTCGATTGCGCTCAATCGTAACTAATTAGCTGGCAGTGATTCCAATCGAACCGAAATCTTAATAAATCTATCGATTTATTCGCAGCTCTAAAATCAATCAGATCGACATCGACACGCACGTATATATAATTCTTTTTTTGTCATTTCGAATAACGTGACTGGAAAGATTAAAATAATGGCTAATTAAATATATTAACGATATTAAACTGAAAAGAAATTGGAATGTGATCGGTATTTTTCGCATTAAATGCGCGAATATAAGTAAGTGGGACAAATCAATTAACATCTGCTTGTGGTCTACCATTGTGATTAAAGAATTAAGATGGACAATTAGCACGTATACCTTTCCGTTGCCATTGACCAGTTTTGTAAGAGGAAGTCATTTCGTGTATAAATCACTAGAAATTTTCGTGTCACAACAACGTATTTAATAAACGCTCATTTCCATAATATTTATGATGCACACGGCTTTGTTAAAAAAAAATTAAATAAAATTTATGAATCCCAAAGACCAGAATGAAATATTCCTCTCATTATTATTTAATTTATGTTTAAGGAGACAATTTTTATTAAAAAAAAGACTAATCATTTCCTCATAATTTTTTTGTGTGTATCCCTGAAATAATTAAATTAAGATAACGTATAATGTTGATGGCATAATGATCATTAACAAAACAAAAAAGGTTAAATAATTAGGCGCATGATTTATTAAAACTCTCTCATTTCTTCATCCTTTTTTTGGAGACAATGCAACAAAAATCGTTCTCATCATCAACATCATCATCATCATCATTGGCAACATTTATTTAATCACATTTATGAACGTGGATAAATACACGATCCGTCTTTTTCCCCTGTTGATTATTATTTTAAAATCAAAAGCGGGTTTCGAAATGATTTAAAACGAGTAAAACAAGATTCTCGGTCTTTCTTCCTTCGCTGCGACCCGATCGCGCGATCTCGCTCATTCACGTACTTATCGCACATGAATATATTAAATAAATCTTTTCCAGGCAACAAAAAGAAAACACTCGCATTTAATAAATTATTATTAGATATAAAAACGTACGTAGACAATTAAACGATTTAATTAAAATTCATTTCATAAATTTTAATTATCAACTTTTACCTTTATAGTATCGACAACAATCGTTACTTTTTAATAAGGAATACAGTAATTAGGGTTATTAATTTTTTTTCCTATTTTTTGTCTAATAAATTAATTGTTGCATACGACTAATTTGCCCTTTTTTACGTTATTATAGTTAACTAAACAATTGTGTAAATTACCTCGACTGGAAGCAACGATTTGCATTAGGAACTTGAGAGCTGAATAAAGATATGGACAAATTCCTGATCTAACATTAAAAATAAAACTTATTTATAAACTTGACCGAGCCATTATCATCGGCCATTATTTCTCTTTTTGCTCGACTTAATTTTATTGAATAAGTCCAAGAGTTATTACTAACCTCAACGTTTTATGCGCTAAATTATTTTTTCTTTTCTGCAAGTTTTATTGTACCATCAATCACGGCGTAAGTAAGTAAGTGAGCAGCATGATTATTAACTTGTTGCAATTTATTATAAACAAACAAAGAAAAAGCAAACGAACGAATTGCATAATAATAAAATGTGGACGGAGACAAGGCAAATAAAATAATACGAGCTCATGAAATATACAGGGTGTTCAAAAAGAGAGTCGCAAACTTTAAGCGGTGATAATATGACCTAAGATAAGCAGAAGTCTTAATGAACATGGACGGTTTCGGAGATACGAAACATTTTGCAACTTTTATATTTTTCACAATTATGTACAAACAATGCAAACTACGAAGAAATAACAAAGGAACGATAAGTCAAATAAGATCCCTCCTTCCATATTTGCCGCGAGGATCTTTCAACGCTTTCGAAAATCATTGGCAATCAAGCGTTGGCTTGACTTCCGGATCCATGTTCATCCGGACTTTTCTGCTTATCTTGGA
This sequence comes from Hololepta plana, assembly GCA_963695495.1. Lineage (NCBI taxonomy): Eukaryota > Metazoa > Arthropoda > Insecta > Coleoptera > Histeridae > Hololepta > Hololepta plana. Next base: position 12,773,850 of record OY968832.1, on the reverse strand, counting down.
TCATATTATTACCCCTTAAAGTGCACACTCTTTTTTTAACACCCTGTGTATATGTTATCCAAGCCGTAGCACCGAGAGAGGAAATTGAATGTATTTGATCGTAAACTTAAACGCGTAAATCGATGAGAGTGCAAAAAATACCGGACGAGCAAAGAGAATAGAATTTAAATTCCGTTGGCAATTCGTTAACTTCAAAACGTCGTTTAATACAATTTAAACCAAAAAATTCGACCTCTTTTATTTGCTAAACGTTGAAAGGTTCGTCTTTGCGTAGTTTCGAAAAGCATTAATAAATTATAGCTCAATATCGAATGGTATCTAAATTAAGAGGAAAATGAGTTGTTTTAATGGCTCAATTAACGAATGTTCTTCTACCTAATTATTTTCTTGTCGTCGTCTTATTCTTCCTCCCATTTTAATGTTTGTTAATCATTTTCTATTGCTCAAAATGAACACGATAGATAATCATGTCGAGTGGCGTAAAGCGATATCCGTGTGTATTTTATGTGTTTCTATTAGAAAATCTAATAATGAATGTGAAATAAATCTTATATAGGATCTATTCAATGGGAAACGTTGTATTAATAAATTTATTTCGCCAAACCAATCTCTCGAATAGAATTTATATTAAACAAAGTCAATTACAATACTGTTCGCTGATAATAATAATAATAAAGCGATTATTAAATCTGGTCGAGTGAGATTTTACAATTTCTTTATTATGTGATTGATTATTGATATATTGTTTCTGGCAATAACAATGGCTCTAATATAGTAAATGGTAATAATATTATGCTGGAATTTAAACGACTCGTATACGAATATGTAATAGGTGAGAAATTATTATTATTATCCCAATCCTTTACCATTATTTAATGTTATGTCAATTAATTTAAGAAAACTATTATAGTTATTAACGCGTTATTGGAAGACGCAAACAAATAATAATAAAACGCAACTCGTTCCGCCTATATGCTAATTTTTATTAATTATTACTAGTGCAGTTGATGGCAGAAGATTTATACGATTGCATAATGATGTTAAAACTGGAACTTTTCGTTTAGTTTCCTTAAATTAATTCCCCATCGAATTAATCCTCTCACGGAATATTAATTTTAATTATCTTGTCCGGACCGCATCTTATCACATTAAGATTCTTAAGCTACGCATTGTATTGAATTAAGTGAAAGTTTAATAACATTCCAAATTCGATTTACTTATTGTTAAATAATCAATTCCATTATGGATTAAATGAACGCACGTAATTACAGAATTTTTTATTAGAAAATGAGGAAATTCTTTTAAACGAAATTGAAATGAAGCATTCCTTATTTTATAAATATGTATTTTATATAAACGTATTTAATGAACGTAATTATTGTTGAATATTTAGGATTGAATTACTTCGTTTTGTACAAAAATAAATCGAAAGAAGTCCTCGTTAGAAATCTGTAATTATAGGAATAAATTAAATTTTTCTGCGAACAAAAACGGAAATAAGACGAATCGAGTTTCTACGCGCTTTCTGGCGTCGTTTCCACGTTCAATTACCAATGGACTAATTAACAATATACAGAAATTTGTAAGATTGGAACAAATGCGAAAAGGATATCGATATGATTTGCAACGACGCTAAGAAACGTCATTTTTGCTAGAAGCTGAAGCTGGAAATGAATCAATTCTATTAAGCTTCAATTGATTCTGGTACGATTTTAAGGACTCATTAAAACTTATTGTGAGGCTGTCCGAAAGGGCAATAATTAAAATAATGATGGTACAATCTCGAGGCGTTATTTTGGAACCTTTTCCACATCATCATCACCTTCTTTTTGTTCTAACCATAACATTATGCACGAGCACAATAAATGCTTGAACTCTGAACTTGCGGTTCACACGAATGAATAATAATGATGATGGTAGTTAGAATAAAAGTTTAAAGACCGCTTCAAGGTTTTCCTTTTTCACAAACGTCTTCATCCTTCCTTCTTATTTACTTTTCAGTTTTAATTCCCTTATACACCTGAAAAAGTTGAACAATTGTAGCGAATTAATTAGTGACTCCAGTTGCAAGTCGATTCTTCCGTCGTTCCAAATTCTCATTAAGAAGATTAATCTACATGAATCCATTGTTTAAGATGCGTACGCTTTATTTTCATTTCTTTTTGCATGAAAGTTAAACTGATGCCAATTCCGTACCGACGCATCTCCTCTTACAGTTACTAATAGGTGAAAGTCCTTTTATTTGTATTTCGTTTTGTGTAATTTCCTTACATAATCTGATATTTTAAGTGAGGAAGAACCACGAGCGCACAATTATGTTCTTCAACTCTTGAAACCGTAAATCAACGTGATAAAGGTGGGCATTTCTATGCAAATCTCTCTTTTCCATTTTCAATGGAACGAGATGTATTGTATGTTTTTAACAAATGGTATTAGTTGTAATAAAATAAAATTTACCCACAATTTGCTAACACACAATGTTATCCTGGCATTTTTAAACGTAATAAATTCGATAGCAAATATAGGCTAATAAATTCGTTTTTACTACACGTGTTCGACACAATAGAATGGAAATGAAAAGAGAAGGAAAAGGCGTAAAACTCGTGTAAATAAACTAATAAAATAAATGAGATAGATTCGTAAAAAAAGTTATATTATTCAAATTACAACGTCACCATTAAATATTGTTGCTTCATTCCTTGTTAAGTCCAAGACACTTTAATCGTCAATTTTTATCGAGCAACAATTTGTAAAGATTTCAAAAAAGCAATTTGAATTTCTCTCATTCAAATTACCCCCTTCGATAAAGAGAAAACGATTATCCAACAGAAAACTTGTTAATAACAAAATAGAATGAAATAGTTCGCAAAACGAAAAAAATCGCTCCTCTATTACACACAAACTTTATTAAACATCCCATTCGATTTGTCTTGTAATAATAATGATATTATTTACGGTATATTTTACATAACCGGAAACTTGTTGTCGCACGTCGCATTTTCTTAAAATTATTACCATCTTAATGGTAGTAGTTGCAGTTAGTACAAGGTGTTGGGGTAAGAGATGTGCCGAAGAATAACGTTATTTTATGGATTAACGTGTTTGTATGAGTCTCATGTTCAACTTGAAGAGGCATTAATTCACTCGAGATACAAGGCCAGTCAAAAAATTAGATACAGAGTGAATTTTATTGGGTACTTTTTCGAAATTATTACCAACTGCTAGGGATTAATTGACATAGTTTCGTAAATTTCAAATAAAAATGTTATTGTCCATTAAATGAAGTTTATATCGAACAGTTATTGAGCTATTTGCAAAATGAGAATGATATTGCAACAGTCAACATTTCCACACTGATTTCAAATTCGGCTTTTGTTCACTTATTTCCTATTTCACGATTGCCTCGTAGACGATCATTCAATTAATTAAAAATCGATTTAATGTTTTCCCATCCTTCCTTTACTTTTGTTATTACGTTTTTTCCTGTACAATTTTTCTCTAATCTAATTTATTTCTAACAGCTGCTTCATTAGTCGATGTGTGTGTGATGTTTACTCGGGTGGAAATAAGAGAAAATATTATTATTATTATTTGAAAAGGCGCTATTATTCCCGTGCACCTGATGACGATATAATATCTTTATCAAACGGAAAGGGTACATCCACTTCCGTTGAATGCATTACATAATTTCCTACGCTATCCTCCTTCAGAAATTTATTAATTTTCAGCGTTATTAATTATTATTAGTGAAGAGAAATGATGGGAGATGTAATAAAACCAGAGAAATGTTAAAGGAAACGTTAAGAGATTTTGTTGTAACGGTTTTTGTTTTCAATCTCACATTACATGAGAGAATGTGCATATGCAAAACTAATTTTTCCATATTATTAAAATTTTCCCAAGTATACGTATCTTTTTTTATGTATGTTTATACATTATCACAGATGGTTCACTGATATTTTTATGAGCAACGAGTTTATGTAGCTGCTTCACGTGGTTACAGGTCAATATTTATTACCATCAGAAATTGATCCAATTCCTCAAATGATCTTCTCTCGCATATCGATCAAAACTAAATTCAGAAGACACCAGCAGGATTGATTTGATTTATTTCTTTGCATTTGATAAATATAGAACTAATTAACATAAATTACACGCGAGCAAAAGCAGATTTATTGTAACACGAGTTTTAAGCGAACGTAATAAACTCAAATATCGTTACTAAATCTCCGTGTAAATCATTAATAAATTCTATCCGTAATAAATTATAACATTTTTTCAATTTTCGAGCCGGTCGAGTCGATTTAAATATAATATTATTGATTACCGCCAATGAGTATTGAGAATTGTTAAACATTTCGCATGCACATGATCCAAATTGCCATAAATTTTGCAACAAAATTTTGCAAAGCTGACAATTGTTTAAAAGCCCAGGATTTATATGTCATTGCAAATGCTGAATTATCGTCATTCGATTTAAATAAATTGCAAATATTTCACATCGCCTGGTACCTAAGCCTAAGAAATAATTGGAACAATTGCAGTCAACACACCTACAGAACACACGTTGTTATTATTGTTATTGCAAAATGCGTGATATACATTTAGAGATAATGACGGAGATACTGGAAATACATTTCGAATTAGATTTTCAATTTCAATCGATTCATTATTCGCTTTTTAATGAAGTCCCTTTAATAACAGCGTTACATAAGACTTTTCCAATTAAAATAGCTTCCTCGGTGCTTTGTATTAATTGATTTTAATTGTACGTGTCCGCTGCGAGAAATTTAATAAAATATTCGCATAATATATATTAATGGCACTTGCAAATTAGCCAATTAATAAACGACAATACGCAAATGCACGCAGCGCAATATTCAACAACAAAAATTATTAGCAACTCTCTAACACATTATAATTCACCTCTGGATTGATTTAGTGCAAATTTCGCGTGCAATTAAATCTTATTTATGAACGTCTCTTGACCGACGATATTTAACTTGTGGTCATTTAATTGATTAACACAACTTACTTACTTTTCAATTAAATCTCATTTGGATGGATACGAAATTATATCACTTTTCACTCATTTTAATGTTCTAGTACGCACAAACTAGTTACGAATTGAAACAACTGCGAAAAGCGTCAAATAAATTACGATCCCAATAATGAAAAAGTGTTTTTCCGCAAAAGTATTACGAACAATTTGAGTGCGCGTTACTACCGCATCTTCCATCAGCAAGCAAACAGTTCGTTCTGCAACGTTACCAGTATAATACTACAAAACCGACCAGCAACTATATACGTATAAAAATAAGTAAGGGGGCAACTTCCTCTACCTTATTGAAACACTCACGAAAAGAAAGAAAAACGAAAAATAAAAGTGGTGCCACGGCTGTTTTCATAAAATATTTATTACAGAAAAGAAAAGGATAAAAAGGGGGAAGCAAGAATGAAATATAGGTATTAAACGTGCGTCCCTAGAGGAGATCCCATCCACCCATTTTATAATAGAGACTCTCGTGGTACTCGAAGCGTTTATAATTATCGAAAAGGAGAGACCCTCCCTGTTAAATGTATTAATTATAACAATTTTATTGCCTCTGCATAATTTGAATGTTTATAAACGTTTCCTCTCGTAATTTCCAATTAATTTCAACAATTCAATTAATTGCTAATGATGACAATTCTCATAATTAAATGTTTATAATAAATTACATGGTGAAGCTACCATAAATAATGATAATCTATTTCTTTAATAATAATTCTTAGAATTTCAACAGTTTGCACATCACAACAGGAGTTTCAATAAATAACTTAATTTTATTAAATGCAATTACAGAAATTCGCAAATAAACGAATTGCATAATACAGAAAAGCATTGTTGAAATTGCTCAATTACGATATTTTTTTAATTAATCGTAATTACTGAAATCAATTAATATAAATATTTCAAACAAGAATCTGAACGTTTTTTATTACGTGAATCCATAATTGTCTTTTAAAAAACTAAAAATTAGTTTTTATAATTTATGATTACCATGCGCTGATTTATAGACTTAAACGCATATGAATCATTATTTGCAATTTAAATGATTTTAATAAACGAAAAAAAATTTTACGTTGCTTACAACTGCATCCGCTCCTTGCATCTCTTCTGCCCTTATTTTAAAATTCGCTTAATTTTCGTATTATGCTGCCTCTGAAACCAAAGCGTTAAGTGTGTTGCAATAGCTATTGATTTAGCTCGTCAATATTGTATTTTCATTTTCATGAAATAGCTGTGTGCCTACCAGTTGGATAGAGACCGAAAGAAATGGTTAAAATCAGTTTGCAAATTAAAGCCGATTTAGAACACGTCGAAGAGTTAGTTACTAACCACCCCAATTACAATTTCCTTTTGAAGCTAAAGTGCTCGAATTGTGGCGAAGTCTCGGAGAAATGGCACGACATCATGGAATCGCTCACGTTTCCAACCAAGACTGGTAAATCGGAAACGAATTATATAGGAAAATGTAAATTGTGCGGCAGGGAAAACAATTTGGATATTATCCCCGGATCTAACGGTTTGTGCACCAATTTGTATGCAAATTTTTATGGCTAATTGGTGTATTTGTTTTAGGTAAATATACTAACGAGGATCAAGGGAAATTCAAAAGCATCGTCACATTCGACTGTCGCGGCATCGAACCTATAGAATTTTCACCAACCGATGGTTGGATGGCTAAGATTGAGGAGAGTGGCCGGAAGTTTGACGTGGATTTGTCACAAAAAGAATGGGTAGATTATGATGATAAGATTAAAGAATCTGTTGGCATCTATGAGTTTCAGTCACAATTCATTAAAGTTAAATAAAAATGAATGATAATTTTTATAAATTGATGTTAGAATGCACTTTGAGTACTTATTTCTAAAACAATTAAACCCTAAACTGAACATCCTTCTTTGCTATTCAAATTTTGATTACAATTGAATGCTTGAACCAAATCGGAACTTTATTTCTTGAATTTCAGACTGAAAAAAGATACTAATTTCATTTATTCTGTATGTGCTCGATAAAATAAAATGTGAAACTCATTTTTCTGCAAAGTTTTGCCTAAGACGAAGGAAATTTTCAAACATAAAATGGTATTTTAATTATTATAATAATTAATTAAATAAATGTTTAATTAATGACTCTTCACAATTTAAAATGACGTACAGATATAAAGAAATCAAGAAGTGTAAAAGAATAATGCTAGCATTTTAATTGCAATTACATATCATTCTTTAATCCGCGTATTTATTCCGACGACGCAAATATGCAATTCGTCTTGTCGCTCATTAAATTGCTTCTCTAAAACGTTATCGATCGTCCGTTTGCATCGATCGAATTGCAATCTATACTCGTCGATGTAAACGTGATGACCTTTTACGGGCAACTCGGTGGAATTGATGGACGACTGCGTTAACAATGGTACCGCACGACTGTTGCTAGTTCCCAAACAACGATCGTTTTCGCATTCCATCAGTGCGCATAGATTCTCTTGCACTTTCAACTCTTGGCTCTTGATCTCGTTCAACAGTCGTCGCTTCTTTTCCTTCAAACGCGATTCGTTCTTCGCCATGCAATCGTTGAATGTTTGCGTACTGTTACGCACCGCGTCCGTGAGATCCCTTTTGGCTTCGTTGATGCAAACCACGCGATTCGTCGTAGGTGAATCTTCGTGGTCGTCGTCGAAGGAATCGAATTTCGTGTCGATACGTTCGTGGAAAACTTTGATTTTTCCATCCAGGGATTTCCTATAAGAGATTCTCGTGCATCGCTTGAAGAACGTTTCCAGCTTATCGAGTCGTTGCTCCATAATCTTGTAAGTCTTCTCCAAGAAGTCCAACGTTTTAAACGAATTATCTATTAACACGTTCGCGATGTTCTTGCTTAATTTCACCTCGCCACCAAACGTCTGTTAATCAAGAACAATGATAACAAGTATTTCGTTCTTACTAATAAATTAATTGAAACTTACTTGATAGACAGCCAGCAGGACGAAGCAAGAAACGAGATTCATTGTTAGTGTTTGTATGTCGAAGCTTATGGTTTCCCCATTTATTTTATAGCTGTTATAACAGATTTATTATCATTAAATAACCTGCTATTCTGGATTAGATTAAAACGAAGAACCTGGTTGATTATTTCTCATGCGTTTGCCTTGAAAGCGTTCATTCATGCTAATCACTCTAATTATTTGGGATACTTTTATTTGAAGACACTTTGTTCTTCATTTAAATGCGCAGGAGATGGAAAATAAATATAACTAAAGTTGTTCTTAGTTGATCTGAAATGATCGACTTCAGAAAAGTTGTTTGGAGCCAATTGAAAGTGATTTAGCGATACGGATCATTTTAAGCGTGTCCAAAATAATGAGATTGCAGTTTCTACCTGTACATTAATATTATATTTGAAATTAAACGAATGCGTTTGAATTTTATATTAAATAAGTACATTAATATTATACAAAAAGAAAATGTAGCAGTGCGAATTTGTTTTCATCGTTATAAGATTTGGTAACCATTTGTTAAGCAATAATAATTACATACATAGTAAGTACTTAAAATTACAATTCTATCAACTTGAAACTAATTAATGACTAGAACACAAAAGAAATAAATTAAGGCCAATTAGTTGTCGATAACACAAAGACGCGGGACAATAATAATTATCGAACAAAATCCAAAATCGATCGATAGTAGCAACAGCAACGTAAATAAGTTTCGTTCCGTTTTTGTTCCAATAATAAGAATAACTAATACTTCAATAATCCATTTTGTTGGTCTTTCAGTACCATAACGTCCACGTAACGGCCAAGGTCCGGGCTTCATTACCATTAAACGAACGCGGATTTTCTCGATCCTCGACCATCGAACAGTAAAACAAACATCCACCAACAAACTCGCATTCAATTCGTACGAATAGGCCAATTCAAGAAAAGGAAAACCGACAGCGAATAACTTTCGGTTGCGCGGTAGCCTAAGCATCTGTAGATAGAAGCGGATTCTCCTCACGAATTAACCGATATCGTGACCGGTTTCGTCAACGTCAACGGTTCCTTAGGATTCGTCGGTACGTCTATGCCCTCGATAATCTGCAAACAATACGAATAATAAATTAATAAAAAACGTTCGCAATAAATGGGTTTTCCTCTTCAACTTACGCTTATGAGCTGATCGAAGCCGAACAAAAGTCCCTCCTCGTGATTGCCCTGCGTCCACGGATCCCGGTGATTGACGGTGACGCCGTCCGGCAATTTGGTCGTCTTCGCGAAGTCGATGAGCCACACGCCGACCTTCGTGTCGTCGTAGATCATGAACACGCTGCTGCCGATCACCTCGTGCGTGCGAAAGTACTCCGACTGCTCGATCGTTTGCCGGATCTCGGCCAGTCGCTTGACCAGACGTCGCTTGACGGCGCCGCGGCCCCCGATGAACGTGTCCAACGTTTGCAGCACTTTGTCGCGCGACTTCACCTTCTTCAGATCGGTGACCGGCGGCAGGCCGCGGCACTTCATCGCCTCGATGCGGAAACCGTGACTGCTCGACGACGATTGCAGCTCGCGGAATTGCATGTAACGCAACTTCGTGACCGCTTTCAGTTCGTGCTCGTCGCTCGTCGGCGCGCTCGGATCGATCGCTATCATCTTCTGGTAGAGATCCTCGCGCGCGTTCGTCTTCTTCACCTCCGACTCCAGAAACGTTCTCGTGCCCATTTTGATGTCGATAACGTACGGATCCTTTAAAGTTAAGGTAAGAAGCAGTTAAAAAAACAAAAAATCGTAACGTAAAGCAAAAATCAACGTACATTGAATTCGTGCAGTAAATCTTGTAACTCGATGAACTTCTCGCCCTGGTACTCGACCTCTCTGTAATACTTTGGTATAATGTCTTTTATCGCCGGATCCTGCGACAGTTCCTCGTAGACGACGCGTTCCGTGTCGTCCGGGCCGCCGGAGCGTTTCTTCCAGACGGTTCCGGGACCGGCGGGCGCCAAACTGTCCGGATGGCCGCTTAACTGAAACCAGTTGGTGCTGCGACTTTTCAACAGGACGTCGCTGGCCGGTGCACTTAAATCTAATGCATTCTGGAATAAGAATTGATTAATTATAATTTTTTGTAAAACAAACAAATTATTAAAAAAATTTGCAATTCGTCGAATCGTCGCCGCAAACGAATTATCAATTTCCGCAAGATGTCCATCTCAGAAACGCGTTGTAATCAGAAGAAAGTGACGTAAATGGAAACCGAAAGGCGAAAAAAAATTCTTTTATCAATTTCCTTCGATCTAATTCCGCATTGGAGTTAAGCTCGTATTTATTTTACAGTTTATTGCTAATTGCTCAATTATTATTGTTATTATTATTATTAAAGGCAATTCAACGATCATCTCTTTACAATTTGTTCCTATTTACGAAAAAGAAAATGGACATCAATTGATCGCATTTTGCACGTTGCGAAAACGTGCACATTCATTTAAGAGGATCGTTTATGTACGTTCATTAAAGAAATGTATACACACAATTTAAGAGTTAGTGACTCGTCTTCTTCTTGTTATTATCTTTTTAATTCTTCGACTCAATAAATGGGAACAGCCTTGATTTATTAGCGTCGAAGACAAAATAAACGAGACGAAAATTGCGATACACTTTCGCAATAATAATAATATCAATTCAAATACATTTCAAGCAATAACATTGCTCGATGCTACTGGACGAGCGCAAATGTCGATGAAATAACGGAGCGGTTGGTCGCACTGGACGCATTGACATTAATTTATAGTTTAATAACAACAATCGATTGTCGATATTCGTCATGCTCATATTTTTATTTTGCATTTATTGCCGATTACTATAAATACATTGAATGGCAAATCAAAGCGACGGTCGCATGTCGCTTGGCCCGTATCGCTTTAATAATAATAGGTCGCTAATTTAAAAATAGATATTATAACAATTAAAGCTCGTTAAAGAGGATTATTTATTAGTTCTTGATGACCGAGCCATTCGAACGAGTTGAATGAAATGGCATGGAATTGTGCAGAAAAAAAACGGAAAGAAGAACGTAATTTCCTGTTTATGCGATAACGACTTGAATAGTTATTGCAGATATAGACGGTGGAATGTCCTTTCTGATTTATATCGCAGAATAAATCTTTAGTAATGAATGGAAAACGAATCAATGAGTTTAAAATACACTTAGAATCCGATTTAGGGATGTATTTTTTTATTAGAAGCGAGAATTTGCAATTTTCTGCATGACCCTGCGTGCATTTACGCACAATTTTCAATTCGAAAGCGCATTTAATTCAAAAAATAATTGTTCCCATTAAATTTTGCAACGTAAGCAATTTATGGTTTTTCGCTTTATATTTTTTTGTCAATTGACCGATGGAAATTCTACGCAAATTACGAGAAAAAAAAAAATGGCAACATCATAAAAACACCGTTTCGTGGCCATTAATCGATTACGGCTTTAATTCGTTCGACTGGCTACTTAAAATTATGATTACAAAATCGATTAAAAGTTATAACATTATTGATTGTGAGCTAAAAGCTAATTGTTTTAATGTTAATATTGTACTATACGCTCGTTTCTTTTACGAGTTTCGAAAGCATAACTTTCGAAAGGAAAGGCATTAAACGAAAACGATAGGAATAGGACGTATTGTTTTCAAATGCCAAATAAAGAATAATAATTACATTAACACACGCAATGACATCAATTATTCTGACGTTATGATTTTTGTTGTTGTTGCTGATTTCATTGTCGGTCTTGCTTTCCTATCGTTCACGAATGTTTGCGAAACTCTTTTGCAATGAATTACCCGTTTGCAAAAAGTGAACAGTGATCGTAAACGTCAATTGTAACAACGTTCCCGCGTCAATATGACCAATTAATATGGTGTAAAGTCGACCACGATATTAAACGTTTTTTCCCTCCGTACATTTCAATAAAAATAAAACCAAACTTACTTTTGCAAAATTATAATAATAATAAAAATAATCGCCACGAGTAGCAGCAGCAACAACAACAACAGCAGCAATAATAAAGTAATATTTGCAAATGTAATGGGTTTAATTTTTTTAGTTCATTCTCGCGTCTCTTATTTGCAAATGTGTGTGTGTGCATACAGTTATGAAAGTAAACAAAATCGGTTGCTGTTATGTAAATAGCAGCAAAAGGTAAACCGCTTAATGAGAGAAAAAGGAAAAAGAAACGACCGCTGGCAGGTGTAAATTGAAGGAACGGAAATCGAATCCTCTTCACCGCGCACTCGTACATATAAAACGTGTTGTATTAAAGCGACGAACCTTGAATTAGCTCGAATGAAATTGTTTGAAAAATTTAAATTTAAACGACACCCGCAAAAAAAAGAGCACAAATATAACGTTTATTGGCGCCGCCTGATGCGAAACCTGCTCGAAAATATAGTACGAGCATAAACGACCGGTTTCCATTTATTACGTGTATAAGCATTTGTTAAAGGCACTTTGTCGTGGAACGATGTCGAATTTTGCACTTTACTACAATTGCTTTACTTGATCAATTAATACGCCTTCGATAGAGCGTCAAATACCAACATTGCAAACTTTCTAATTCGGTTGCTCGCCCTGTATTGGTCCGCATTTTTGTTCAAATATTTTAGCAAATCAAAACGTCACTTTCCCTAATCGTTCCTCCATCTGATTATCACCAGATTAATAACTCGTAGACTACGTAATTATTGATCACAAATAATGGAAATTTACTCACGATCGCTAAGGCTTCTGTCGTGATCTTGTTGGCGTTCAAATTGCTCTCCGATTTCTGCGCGGAGGAACTCTTTCGCCACTTATTAAATGTGCGCCTCGTCGTCTCCGCCGTTCTATTATTCGTTTTCCCATGGCGAGACTTCCAAAAGTCCACCACTTCAAAGTCTTTTTCGCTCGACTGAAACAGAAACTACAATTTAATTATTCAATCGAATCTAACATGACGATTACAAAGAGGACAAACAATGGGAGGTGCTCGGCAACAGAAGCAGTTCCGTCATAGAAATCGTTTGTTAGGACTTTAGACGTGTTTTTCACAATACGTTATTTTACTTTTTCGCAATGGTAATTGCTTACGTAAAAGCAAATTTGCATTGTTAAAAGTCTTTCCAGACGTTTGACTTGCGAGAAACGTTCGAAAGAGGCAAGAAGGAATTTTTATCGGGTGCGTGAGAATGGGGATCAACGTACCGATAGCGTCCTACATTTGAGACAGATCAATTCGGATATGATGCCAGTGTAAGCGTCTTTCCCTTTATTGGCAACCACGTTAACTACTGTAGGTACCATTGTTAAATGATTAACGCACATATTATTATAATTTCCCCTTTATACGTTGGCAATGTTCGAAATTTAAATTGTACACCACAGAAACAACTTTCCTCGTTTTCCCCAGAAAAGAAAATCGTAAACGTCGACGTCCTTCTTATTTGATGAAACTCACTTGAAGAAACGTAAGGCGTCACTGAACTTTTAATACGATTCTCGTTTTCGTATTGCAGAATAAAAACAAAGTCGATTGCATGAAATAATTAGGCTTTCATGTTACCGAAGCTAATGTACGACTAATTTCTGCATGCGACCGACTTGGGTATAGATATTCCAAGTCTCGTTTGCGTCATCAATGTAATACCACTACTTCTTCTACTACTGCTACTACTACGAATACGGGACCGAATTTCCGTCCTACTCTATTCCATTCCGTTCAATTCACAATTTATCGTGCCGTTGTGATGGAAGAAATTCGGAAGAATGAGAGAGAAACAGATTCTTTTTCTTTTTTGGCTCACACGCTGCTCGTGTTTATTCACTGCGGCACATTGTATTTTTAAATTGATTAACAAAAGATACTTTTCAATTTGCCGTAAATCAATTACAAAAATCGATTATGCTCGATCGAAAAAAATCGTTATTGATTGATTAATGGTGCTTAATTAATGAAGTAGTTATATCTGTCAAGCATTGTGCACGCATTGTCGGTGCTGGATTGGAAAAAAGGAGAACGCGCGCCAATAACAGTTACATTTCCGCTTATTATTAATAGAGATTTACGCATTTTATTTATTTCCTTGCTTAGAGTAAATTGCGTAGAATAACTTACATACGTCGTTTTCTTGCGTTTTTAATTATACTCTTTCTTCTTGTCGCACTTTGCTTTATCGACGGTAAACAGTAGCAGAAAATTAATGACGTACAGTCGTCATCAGCGTCTTTGGAAAAATGAAAACACTTTCTTAACATTAAAATGACAAATTCACCGTCATTAATCACTTTTACAACGAACGAACTGTTTTTTTTTGTTTGCAACTATAACATCATCGTCATCTTAATGATGCCCGCTACTACTATTATTCTTATAATTACTATTATTTCCAAATGAGAATGACTGGATCGGCTGTTACGTAATGCAGAAATACGCGGAAACTGTTCATTCATAATCTAAAAATCATTTATCAATGATATTATTATTCTTACTATCATCATCGTCGTCGTCGTTGTATCATTACTATTTATCCATCGTGTAATAATCGGTTCGCGATCGGTAAACGTCAACGAGTGGAAATATTAATTGATCGATTGAATCATATAAACTGCCAACCATAATAATATTGTAACTGTGAGAATTATACATAATTGAATATTGATTATCGTGGTCGTCGAACAGCGAAACAGATTGAGACAAATTTCCCAACTTTCGATAAAACTTTTCATTTCGTTTCGATAAATTCCGTTAATTAATTAATTAGCTAATTGGCGGTATTTCATTAACAATTATCTTTAATTTATGGGGAAGGCATCGAGCTGAATCATTAATTGTAAATTTTATCACTGATTCGTTTAATCGGTTCCACATCGAGTGTGATGATGATGGTTTCAATTTAAGACGATTTCTGAACCACGAAATTCTCGACTCAACAATTATTTTTTGGTTATTCTTGGGATTCTCAACTATTTTTGGGTAAAGCATCGGGCTGAATCATCAATTGAGAACTGAATCATTTAATCGATTCCACATCAAATGTGATGATGATAGCTTCAATTTAAGACGATTTCTGAACCACGAAATTCTCGACTTAACAATAAATTTTTGGTTGTTCTTGGGATTCTCAACTATTTTTGGGTAAAGCATAATTGTGAATTGATACGTTTAATCGATTCCACGTCATATTCAATTTAAGGCGATTTGTGAACCAAGTAATTCTCGACACAATTATTTTCTGGTTCTTGTGATTCTCAATTATTTTTTAGGAAAGACCGAATCATTAATTGAGAACTAAATCATTTAATCGATTCCACATCGAAAGTGATGATGATGCCTTCAATATAAGGCGATTTGTGAACCAAGCAATTATTGACTCAACATATTGAAGGAAATGTGAAAATCTTTATTGCATCAAGATAAATTTGATGAAAGTTTCTCAAAGTGTATCCGTTGCGTTTACGTCGTATCTTTTACAGAGTCTATTGTCCTCTGTGATGTGCAACTTTTCCATTTCAATTTGTTTATAATAAGAGGTGCCATCAGCAAATAAAACCAAAATAATGAGGGTACCATCGATTGGCATGAATTTACAAACAGACAATTTATGAAAGTCGACTGTAATTTTCCAATTAAAACTCTGACTTTTGAACGCTAAAATTGTCTTTATGTGATGGCACAAAAAATAATTAAACCGTCTCATTTTGAAAAATATATTCAATTTGAAGAAAAAAAACTTTGTATTAATTAACCCGTTCAATTTATCAGTTCAAGGATGCAACCAAACGTTTCGATTGCACATTTAAGAAAAAAAGAGTTATAAACAATATAAGCTACAAAAAAAAAATAATAATTTATTTACTCCAACCTGTTCCTATTTAACTTTTTAATTAGTATTTTCGGTAAAATAAATCATCGTTTTTTATTTGCTCAATTACGAGCGGCACAATTGCTGTTTTAATTGTTATGAATTTATGACGAACAAATGGACGTTTCCGACATAATTAGATATATTTTTCTATAATTAAAAATCATTATCATCATTGAATAATTTGTGTCAAGGGAAACTTTAGGATGTGATTAAATTAAAAATACCGAAAAGGAGGGACAAACTGGGTGACATATAAACGTAATTTGTGCGGGATAAATTGTATTTTCCAAGACGATTACATTTCCCATCGACAACCAATGAACACAATTATGAAAAACCGCAAAGGAAATAATAAGCGATATTCGCAATTATTGGCTGTAATTATTGCAACATTTCTTTGAGTGTTTTTCTACTTTTAAGGAAAAATAACTCAATTTTTTTTTACACGTGCTGTTGTTACGAATTTGTTAACATTAATAACCGCAATTCCAGAATATAATCAGCAACGACACTATGGAAAAACAAAATCAATATCTGAAATTATCGACACGTAATTGAAATTGCCCCATTATTTTGATTTTTTTTTTGAACAAATAACCGTCGCAGTTTCAAACTGCGATATCGTATTACGTGTAATTAAATTGGATCGGAAAACAAATTTCCCAAATTCTTAAATCCGGCATCTTTTTACCTTTTCCACGTATGCTCGAATGACGTTCATGGGATTCAAATTAATATACTCTGGACGGTTAAGAAGTCACGGTTCCGAAAAAACTGCAGTTGTTTGTTAATGAATGTGCTTAATTTCGTAGTCTTAAGTGAAATTGCGTATGAAGAAAGTGGTGACATACGTAAGCAAATTTGGAAGAAATTCATTTGTAATCATCACGTAATTTTCTGTATCATGCTCTAACGTAAGCTGCATTAATTACACATGCAGCATATTGTCATTATCGATACGGTTCGTTATTAACATTTGAACAAAAAAAACAGCTACGAATAACAACAATTGGCAAATGATACATTAATTATTATTCAAATTAGGGCAAATAATTCTTACGCAACAAACGTGCACAAAAACAAATTGATTTCAATTAAGAAATTAGCACAAAAGTCTATGGATATAGGTGGAGACTCTTTTAAAATTAGCATTAATTTGGTAAACTTTTTTGCGCTACGTACGGTGTCCTTTGAAAAAGAATCATCACCAATTATTACAAAAAAATAAGATTTTTTAGTTAATTAATTAAATAATGCAAAGGACGGTCGATTTTTGAATTTGCAAGAGATCCCCTTCAAATTACGTGTAGCACATAATTAAACTATTGACGTTAATTGCAAACAAACAAAAGTTTGTTTTTTTTTATCATTCACATTTGCATATAATAAAGGTCCTTTCATTTGATTTTACCATTCGAACATCAACAAAGCAAACGAAACGATTCCCGCATGTTAAAGGACCCTTTTGCATTGAATTAATTTTTCGTCGCCAATATTTTATTCACATCCCATTTGACGTACATATGAAGAGAATCTAACGGAATTTAAATGAAACTAGGCCTCGGATAATGGCGATAATGAAAGAACGCAGTAAAATTATATAGTGTGAAAAGATGTTCCGTATCCGGTCCACATTTAAGCAAAAAATAATAATTTTCGAGGTCAAGTTTAGAGTTTTAAAACCGGCCTTTGGGCTTCTCTTTGTCCCTCTCTCTTCGCTCACATCAATTCTCCGCATTCCGTTTCCTTTATACTTTAAATGCGGGACAACGGTAAAAATTGTTTTTCCAATTTCTTCGCATATTGCGTGCAAATGTTGAGTTAAGGCGAAGGAAAAATTAATAACAATATCGCGTATGTTAATTTATAATTAAGTAAACATAAAGCGTCCAGAGTGATTCATCGACGCTGCCTTCTTTCTTTCACCGATTTTCATTATCATTTTGAAATACGACGTGAAAACCTTTTCTCTCGTCTCCCGGTTTCCTCTTCCTCGCACCATACGAAGCATAAATTTATCAAATCGTTGCGAAATCACAATGAAATATCTACGATATTCGAATAAATAAAAGTACGTTATAGTCTCTCTATTAAACAGTTCTTTCTTATCCGCTACGTAACAAGCGTTCACCTCCAAAGAGTGATGGGAACGCAAAACCATTTACGTCACATCTTACACATTTGAAGAGAGAGAGAGAGAAAAAAAGAACTTCATCATTAATTAATACATATTTTATTATTAATGGGCAACCGTTAATGACATTATAACGTTAATCATATTGAACGAGCAATTATTATTATTTGCTAGCTCTCCTCACGTTGGCAATGAACGCTTATAGCAGAAATTAACTCATAACACGCAACCAACTTAATAAAACGAAACGCAAATCGAGTTGACAAATGACAGACTTCAAATCGCACAACACTGACATTTAAACATAATCAATCGCATTTGTTTCGAGTTGCTAGAATGTCATTATTTCCAGTTACTCACTTATGATTAAATAAATCACTAGTCGTTCAATCTGAGGATTCTTAAAGAAAAAAATTAATTAAATGTTGAAATACACGCCACAAAATTCTTTGGAACATCATAATCACTCGTTTAATAGCTTTCTTGTGGATTAGTTTGCGTCAACGGTATTCAAAGAAAGTAATTTACGGTAAGATGTTTTTTTAGCGAGAAAAAGAAACGTCGAAAGTTGCGGGAGACAACTGAAATCATGCGGTCTACCTCACGAAACTAACTAATCGATTTCTGTTAATTTTAATTTGCGACAAGGGGCAAAATTAAATTCAATAATAGTATATTCAGTCAATAAAAACGAAGGTTGCGCCTCTAAACCACAAATTATGATTTGTATTTAAACTAATAATTTCTATCAAATACCAGACGATTAACACAGTAAACTGAAAGCTGAGAAACAAAGAATTGAAGAAAATTTAATTACGTACACAAATACGACGAAAAAAGGTTTTAAATTGCAAAACTTACTTTTATCGTGAAATTAGAGTGAAATACACAAGGTAAAATAATAATCAAGCGAAACAAAATAACAACAAAAAGAATTAATTTGCGAAAATTATAAGCAGAGAAATTTACTTACGCACCATCGTATGTAAATGTACGTGTTTCGCCAAAACTCACACTATTATCTTGGAACATTTTCCAATGTTTACTGATAAAATAATGGTGCGAATTTAAAAATTATCAATAGAATTTTCTCCACAAACATCTACGGCCCGTTTCGCATGCGAAGAATATCAAAATTCGTCATGGGCCGTGATGTAATAATTTGCATTAGATTAAACTTCTTCCTATTAATAATTACTCCGTGATTATCAGTTTCATTAATTTTTTTAAGCGACATTTTCTATTAATAACCCGAAAGTTATTACAACGCTATAAATTAAAAATAATCATATTCAAAGAGAGCAATTGAAATTATTTTCGCGCTAAATGAACCACAAAAACAAATAAACAAACAAATGACCCTTATTATTAGAGAACTGTGTCATGCTTTCAAATGATGATACTGACGAACACACAACGTCGATGATTGTCGCTTTATAGTTTAATAAGCCGTAATTATCGAGATGATACCGTGCGATCAAATACGAACGAATGGAATTTGAGTGTAAGTTGGATTTATTGTTAATTGCGCAAAATAATAGCCGAAATTCCATTCTAATGCGGCGGCATTAAAATCCTTCTTTTCCGAGTGCCATTTATCCTCTGGAAATCGAATCAAAGTCTATTTATTGTCGCGGTAATTGCTCGAACAACACAATTTGTTTCATGCAGTTGTAAATTGGTTGTTTATTTTCATTGTCTGATCCATCCTTAATGCAATAAAATTGTAATTGGTAACGTTTTAACACGAGAAATATTCGAATAACACGTGTATTTTACATGCGTGTGTATAATAGTTTAGTAAATGGAATGTAAATTGTTATTATTAGCGCAATAATAGATGATAAGCAATAGGAAACCTAGCATTAATTAAATTAATTATACGAAGAATACGCATTGCAAGTGAGGGAACAATTCGAACGTGCATAATAAACCTCTATCGCATTATAATCATTGCATAATTGCTCGCATTAAAAGTCTTCGTTAATGGTTGGCATAAGTGAAATGCAAATCGTCGCAATCGTCGATTTACGTTATCGATTACAATACAATGGCAGATGAATAAATGTTTCGTTCGCGTTCGGTTAATTCTTAGAATGGGGCCTTCGCTGACTATAATTTAAGTTCTCAATTTGGAAATTGTTCACTTTCCTAAATTACGAAACACGACGATAATCGTTTCTTTCCATCAATTTTATGATAATTTACAATTAAACATCTGCATCTGTTCCAAAGTCGTAGCACGCAATTTGAAAATGTTTCAAAGACATTAAGATGGTTTGAAAATGAACGTAGGCTCGATCCTTACGTCAACACATTCCAATTAAAACTAATTTGTTGCACTAATTTAACATTAGAGAGGCTTCCTGAGATTACACAAGTTTATTGCAAAAGTGTATTTGAAAAAATTAAAATTTTCCACCAACGAAAAGAAAAACAATTTACGCATTATCCGCATTTAATTTGACGAATCTACAAATATTTTGCTCATATATGTTCATACTAATAAATTATTATTAGAGATGGATCATCGGTTCAAAATAATCACAAATTTTGTATATGTAAAATGGAAAATTATATAAACAGAAGAAAAGAAAAAGGCAGCACGTTCTAAAACTAACTGAAAATGAAAGTAGTGCTGAATGATGTTAAACAAATTGAAATTTTATAAACAATAATAATTAGTTTAGTATTAATAATTAAACCGATTATAAAAACAGTTTCATTATTGGGTCGATTTTATAACTTTTTTAAATTAAAAATTCGCTTAACATTATTTACAATAGAAGCAAATCGCAGAAGCAATCAATATGAAAGAAGGTCTTTAATAAAATATATAAAATTCCACCTCTGGATAATATTTCTGCTATTTTTAGTTTGCAAGCTTTCTGAAAACTGAAACGTTTACTGAAAACTTTTATTTTCAATTAAATAATGGCAAAAGATGGTTTAGTAAAAGGAATAATCCAATTTTAATCGATAATTTCAAACATTTATTCCTTTTGTTTCGTGCTAATCAAACTAAGATTTGAATAAATCGTTTCCAGTGAGTGGCATTCACGATCAGAAAGAACAACAGAACTGATTTTCTATTAACATTTTCAAAATTTATTCTATTTATTCTAACGAATATAAATTTATTCCTGTAACATAAATTGCAAACGCTGTTGTATAATCGATTCAATTCGATTATGCATATTAAATTGCAATTTTATTATTATTATAAAAATCTTTCGATGCCTACGTTTTATGCAAATATATCCCATTAATTATTCTTATTCAACTTGAATAAGCATTTCAAATCTTTCTGCACATTTTAATAGAACAAGCTAATTACATTAGTTGAAAACATGAAAATATTTACATGAAAACGTTGCAAACTCGTGTTCGCACCGATTTTCGCGGAAAATATGCTGATGATTCATAAGAAATGGCGAAAAGCATGAATGTACTTTTCTGTTGCCATTTCTTGCATCTGTTGCAATGTGAAAGTTATTTCTAAAGCGAAAGCATTTCATGTTTATCTTCGTTGAATCGACTTCAAAGTGAAATGTAGAAAGATTTCAATTTACGATATGGTAATTATTTCGAACGGAATAATTGCTATGCTTTAAGTAATTTGCAGATGACAGAAAGTTTTATAAAATCTGTTAATTTGCCATCCCATTTGCTAATGCAACACTTTCATATGAAATTTTATTTTCTATCCTCATAAACATATGACTTAAAATGTCATTTATTTATCGTCTAATTTGGGCAAACAATTCTATTTTGGGTACGATTTAAATTTATAGAAACCACGTGCAACTTAATGAAAATCCGCACGATATATTTTCATATTTAATTCCATATGATTATGAATAAATTTTAATGAATGCAATAATTTATGTAAATCACTATTCAAACGTATCAATTTTTCGATATTAGGAAGCCAAAATAATAATGCATAACTGAAAATAAATCGAATGGAGAAAAATAAGCAAAAAAATCTACCTTTTTACGTTCTCTTGACGTCAAGAAACAATGTTACTTCATTAAAAAATCGATCGATGAGAAACGGCCCTCACCTTGAATAATTAATTAACCTTAACGATAAATTAAATATTGGCAACCAATGTAGTTTGTCAATCTTCCTACTTCTTTTGATGCTAATTCGTCGACAGTTTCTTAAATTTGATTGAAGAAAATTAGCACTAGAGAAGTAAATGCGAAGAACTTTCGATTGATTTGGAATCAGATTAATTCCAAATGGAGAATAACAAAATTTTATTGGTCTCTTAATTTGATATTCATAATTATTTTAGTTAAATTTTTTGCAAAAAGAATTAATTGACATTCCTGATTGACTTTATTAATACTATTGGCAAAGATTTTATTTTACTGGCTCTTATGTAACGAAAACAAACGTAGACCTTTCGTTTTCATTCCCAATCGACGCTAGACTTGTAAATTTAATCGTTCCCATGATTGTTTACTATCGCAAATAAATGTAAATGGCGCAGCACGAATTAAAGGTAAATTATCATTGATGAGATGAACTTTAATGTGTTCGCAATTGTCCATAGAAAAATCATTGTTTGCTTATAAAAACTGTTGACAATTTCGTCGACTTTATTGCAAATTTCAAAATTTTATAATCAAAGATATATAATTTAAAAAATTACACCCAGATCTTGGACTGAAGACTGAAATTTTTCTTGTATCGACTTTTAAATAGCCCATAAAATGGAATTTTTTATACTTGATCCTTGATAGTGAAACTTTTGCTTCCTCATTAATTTTGTGTTTATCCTTAAACTAAAAATAACATGTTTCATTGTTATGAAACGAAAATATTAAAGATTGTTAAGGATTGAGGCAATATATTTATTGTATTTATGGGAGCGAAGAAAGAAAATATAAATAAATAATCATCAATTTGCGTCTGCACGAATCGTTAACCTTATTATAATTATTGCAGAAAATAATAACAATAATAACATCGTTTGTTCGAATGTTGCAAGATTTACGAGTTATTAATGCTACATTATTATTATTGAACTATAAATAACGTTGAAATTTCATAATTTTATAATGACGCAAATCGTACCCTCCTTATCAAATGTCCATTATTTGCTTCTTTTTGTTTGCAGAAATGGGGAGCCATCTAGCAACTGACAAGAGGTTTCCTCTATCTAATTTTTATTACCCTTTTTTCTTCTTGTCAACTTTATCAAACTAATTAACTTATTATTGTGATGTGACATAATAATAATGGATTATTTAATCGTATCGTGGAAACAAATAACATCATAAACATTCATATCGCTTACGTTAGAGAAGCATCAAGATCAACGATAATATCTGCAACGATTCGTGTTA
This sequence comes from Hololepta plana, assembly GCA_963695495.1. Taxonomy (NCBI): domain Eukaryota; kingdom Metazoa; phylum Arthropoda; class Insecta; order Coleoptera; family Histeridae; genus Hololepta; species Hololepta plana. The sequence goes on along the minus strand of OY968832.1, from coordinate 12,750,439 downwards.
CTAGGTTGGCAACAGTTGCTTTCTTATCGTACAAACTGACGTTTAAAACAGGAAATTTAGCAATCCGAGGAAATTGCGATTAACTTGGTTCATCATGTTGATAACCGTTGCAAATTACGCACGTAAGTGGAGATTAAACTGTCAATTATCACTTGTACCAACTTTCGAAAACGCACTACGTTTAGAAGAATCACAATTGCAGTTTTCCATGAGTTAGAAACAGTTTTAAATTCTAATTCGCAGCATGGTGTTACCAAGTGAACGTTTCTTTTGATAAGAATCAACTTGTAAAAAAATCGTCACTAATTTGATATAATTTGCATGACGTCTTAAGATATTGCCATTATAAAGTAATTAACACCTTAAATGAATTATGGGTACGACGATATAACGGCAATAAAACACAAAAGAATCCATTGCGACCTGCGAACGTTTTAAATTGCCTGAAAGGAAAAAGCAAGAATCATTCCCTGTCATTTCGTTCGCCAGACACGAAGACTTCTTTAAATGGTAACTCGAGAAGACAACACGCAAGATTTATTAAATGCTCATTATTTAAACTGCATATGGTCAAAGATTGCAATAATAAAGAGACCGCAAAGTATGACGGAGACCACCCACGAAGACGTAAAAACTAAATTTGGCTTTTGAAAGTTTTTTGAAATCTATGCAATTTTTTTAATAGATTCTTTCTGGTAACAAACAATTGATGAAATAAAATAAATGTTCGACTCGTTGACGAATGAAAAATCAAAAGCTGAAATATTGGCTAATTTATTGCAAAGTTTGCAAGTGCAAATATTTTCACATCGAAACTGGTTTGCCATCAAAAATTCGTTGAATAACGTCAAAAAAAATTGTTCAAATGTACTCCTATGAATTCTCCATGTTCATGCAAATCAGCTACGAATTCTGAATTGTAAATTGTGCCAGGAGGCAATGCGAAGATTTAATTGTTGACTTAATTAACGGATTACTGAAAATTATGCTGGATCTAGACAAACAAAATGTAAATTGGTGAAAAAAATCGCGAAAACTGTTGACAAACAACAAAAAATTCTTGCTTTTTTCTGGTAAGACGCTTAATTAAGAGGCCCTCACAACAAAAAAATTACAACAACCGAACCTAATTTCAACGAATCCTCGCTCTTCTAATTAAATATTTACTAACATTGTTTACGAGTAAAAAAAAGTTAATTACAACGTTTGCAACCTCAAGTGAATCTGGTTGTACATCTTTTTTTATTTCGGTGGGACAAAACTATTTAGGAAAAGGTTCTTGACCGCATTTTCAAAGTAAAACATTTAGACGATGCATGTGTCGTGTAATGTCTCTAAAAAAAATAAACAAATTGCAAAAAATACTATTATTTATGCAACAACAAATTATATTTAGAGAGACAGAAAGGATGAAGGAGAAAAGTAGAGCCGAAATAATAAATTAGTTAGTCTCTTTTCCTCGCTCCGTCATTGCATGTTTGTGTGCAAAACAAAATTGATAGCTCGTTTAAAAGTAATTTAATTAGCGAATAAATATCGCTCTTTAAAGTGGTCTCCTATCATTTCAATCGTTTTTTTTCCTTCTCGCAAAATTGAAGTTATTTATTTACTTTTAATATGATAGACAAGTTTTTTTTCCGGTTCTCGCTCCATCTTTTCGAGTTTAGACGATAAACTTTTAGTTTTCTCGCAAATTAATGTGTTTATAAATTTATTAGTAGCAAAAAAAAATCGATCGACGATTTATAATAATGTCAATATTTGACGACTTTGTTGTTTCAACTCAATAGCATCATTGGTCCACCAATATTGATTAGTGGCTATGTTCTTTGTACAAACACAAAGATTTTCGCGGTCCCTTTAACACTCGACTTGCCATTGCGTTCATGAATATTCTTGGATTGTTGACTAACCTTCAGATTATCGTGAAGTTTAAAGAATAATAACAATATACATTACACGTGCGTGCGCTTAAGTACAGAGCGATCAGAAAATAATCCGTTTGGAGTGTGGGTTTGCGTCCTTAAGACGTTGACAAATGTCATTGTCGTTTAACGAATTTTTAATCATTTATTTGACAGCCCATCGAACGGCTCTCTTTTCGATCGCGCTGTATCAAGTGTATGTTATTAAACGAAGGACGGCCATCAATGTAAATTGTTGTAGATGATGAATTCATAAAGTAAAAAAGAATAAAGAAACGAAAGATTTGTAAAAATCAATCAAATGGCAGCACAATTATCTAATATACCTACACGATTAATGTCCTTTCACTAATGTAATAGTAACATTAATGCCAACGAAAGAGGTTATACATTATTGACGTCATAAACTTCTCCTTTTTTTTCTTTATTCCGAATTCTTTGTTACCGTTCGCGTGCACGTAACAATTATGACAAATAGGATTCCGTTTCATTAGGAATTAATGAAGGCATTTAATTAATAGAGAAAAATAAAACAAAGAATCATCATTCACACATCCTTATTCGTAAAGAAATAGTTAATTATCGAAATGAAAAATTGTATTCAAATTAATTATTTAGAAATCTATGCAAATTAAGTAAACGTTTGGTTAATTAAAATTAATTTTATTTAATTAAAAATTCTAGAATGGAAACGAAAATAGCGCAGCAGGTTGAACAAAACGGCAAACAAAAGGCCAAAAAGCAAATCGAACCGGTCTCGTGTTGGTGCAGAAAGTAAGTCGAAGATGTTTAAAGGAAACGACGGAAACCTTTTGCGATAAAGCTCACAATTAAATCGGAACAAAAATCGACAAAGTTGCCAAACTTGTATAACACCTTGTTGAACGAAAGTCGTTCCGCTTTGATTTTAGTGAATTGTTATTGCATTAATATAATTAACTTGCAATAAAATATCCTCTCGTGAGATGTCCGTAGCGTAAAAAAATGCATAAAAAAGTATTTAACAACGTGTGTTTGTTTATTGCAAATAAAACCATGAATGTAAACAAATTGTTTGTTTATTGTATACAAACAATATCCAAGAAGTAATAATCGTTTGTCGTTTCTTGATTACATTTCGCCCACAATTAAAATGGGTTTTTTCGTCGTTAACGTAACAAGAAACAGGAATCCGAAAACGAATTCGCGAAACGAGGATAACAGGATGCGAAATCGAGCGCAGATCGCGGAAACTGAATGCGAATCCTGCAATATGTCACGTAACACTAAACAACGAAATTAGTAGCAACTCGTTTATTTAAAGATCCGTCAACAACGGTACTTTGAACTCTTTTTTTGCCTTAATCACACTCAACTACATTCGAAATGTACGCGGCGAAGTTGGAAAAATTGCTCGCAATCAATCTCTATATTGGACTGCAATGAGCTTACGGCATTTTGCAGTTGGAAATTACGCTCTCATTAAATCGCAATTAGCTAATTAATTCAAAATATTATTAATTTTTATCTGCGCTGAAAAACAAGTGTAACACACACAATTGTTTGCCATTATTAACTCTGCATGCATTAAGTATAGAAAGGAAACATTATTGTTATTATTTAAACAATAACAAATTAATTCTTATTTATTTGTTTATTAAAACTATTGCTTATCTAATTAAGATTGTATTATTTATTAAAATAATTGTGCTGTTTACTACCCGAATCATTGTGCAAATAAATATATTGTAACATGTTAGAGTAATAGGTGGCAATTTTTATTAGGCGAAATTCCCCAAATTGGTTTGTGAAAATTGCAAAAAAATTCGCGATAATGTTTCGTTTAATTTGAAATAAATTTTCGTCCAATATGATTAACTAATTTTGGAGTTTATTCGACTTTTTTGGACGATTGTTGAGGACAATATACAAGTTAATTAAACAACCTTTCGGCGTTTATCTTCACTTTAATATCACTTGTTATACTTCAAAAACTCTCACTTATGTTCCATCGCCCATCAGAACAGAACAAATATTACTTTGTATAGATGTTGTTGTTGGAAAAAATTATCGAAAATATAAATGATCGTTCTAAAAATCAAGTAATCAATATTAAAAAATTAAAATAAATAATGTTGCAAAAATTACGGAAAAACTACATGTATATAACAAAATAAAGTTTGTTTAATCGTTTGACTAATAGATGTTTTAAAAAAAGATTCTTAACCAACGCATATTGTTTTTATATAAAATAATTTAAAATGTTATCGTTGTACAATGTACCAATCAATATAATTCTTTAATATTTCAATCGTCCAACAACAATGTACTCAAAAATTGTTAATTTTTTGTAATTATTTTTTTTTTAGCCTGCAGAGGTCCCAAAAATAAAGGCCGAAACGTCGTTAATTAATTTGTATGTTGTCCTCAACAATTGTCCAAAAAAGTCGAATAAACTCCAAAATTTGTTTCGTTTAACATTATAACCATTTTTAACAATGATGACTGTTCTTTGTCTTTATTAAAGGATTTCACCTCTATAATAAAATAATCAAATGATATTTCCTATAGGACGTCACAATTCGCTTTTCCTTCTTGTAACATTTCTAAATTCAATTCGCATTGAAAAAAAGAAACTGATGTAAAAACATTGCAGACTGTGTGACGTTCACGAACGAAGGTGTTTTAATAAAATCAGTAATAATGATAATAATAATAACAGCATAAACAATGTATTTATAGCTATTTTATACACAGGTACGTATTTAAAAGTGCCTTCGGTTTTCGCACCATCAAGGTTTATTTATGCCATTTAATTATTAAAAATAATAATAATAATAGACGAAACAGAAAGCGCAGAGGGAGATTTACATTGTTATTAGAATCTATCAACAGCATCATCACCAACATCGTAAACATTAACGTACTGTAATTATTTTCTAATAACTGAAGAGTAATTCAATCTTTTTATTTACGATCATCGTTATTATTACGAAGGCTCTTCAATTATTTTCACTCGTAAATATTTATAATAAACTATTACAACAAGAAGTTATTGCAAAAGCATTCATATGCAAAGAACAAAACGAAGCAGAAAATTGTTAAGCAATCAACGTGGGAGTATATATTTATATAATTTGTAGAAGGAAATTAATTTTTTTATTACGTCGATAAAATACTCGTTTCAAGCTTAAACAATTCTATCGATAATTCATTAGAAATACCGATCGCTAAAAAAACAGCAAAAATTGAATGACTACTAAACGCTGGCTCGAGGGAAAGATCAAAGGATCTTATAATTTATAACTGATTTTGCAAGGTCAGAAAATTTAATATCGATTAAATTGTAATTTCATTTTGATTACTATAATAGCAGATTCGCTTGACTGAAAACTATATTTGTTTTTTCTTTGTCGACAAAATAATAGCAACAAATAAAGAGAATAAAGATTATCCAAGGGCGAGAAAGGTTTGGTGAAAATTTGTAATGAACAAACGTGGCAAATTGAATATTAAAAAGGCCCCGGTGAATTGATGTAAATAAACTTATTTATTACCACTTATGAAAATGAATCAATGAACATTTTTGTGAAGGCGTTCAAACAGAACAAGAATTTTTTTCGCGTCTTTGCTAACAATTTTTCCGCTTAATGTGAATCAGAATTTAAAAAAAAGCTCCAAAAAGTAAGGAAAGCTTTTCCCTTCCAGTTATAAAACCATTTTTGTTTCTACTACACGAAAAATAAATACCAACAATGTCTATTTTAGCAAATTAATGAAAGAAAAGGAAATTAATGAAGACTTGCTTTTGTAATTATTACAGAAAATGCAGTAGAGGCAACTTTCTACTCATAAAATTTGTTGGCAAGAAACTCTGGTAACAACACAGTGTTTTTAATATAATTAATCAATTAATTCAATTTGTTTAATTTATAACAATTTCGCGTCTATTATTTCGTTTTCAATTTTCACTCATTACTTTATCGAGCACTCCTCCATAAGAATCTGTTGGAATGTTAATTAATTGCCGTAATCAACATAACACACGTTTGGTAGAAGGTAAACACAAATGATTGATTGCTTATTTAATAGATAAAATACAGGGTGGTTGTCGAATCAAATCGCATTACGTCTCGTTTGACAATTCTTTTGTGCCATTTTTGTTTTGTTCGCTTGTTTTGCACGCTCGACTCCTACATCTGATTGGCGAATTGTTCGCCAATTGTATTTGTCTGCGTGACAGACTGCTTATTTAAACACAAACAATCGCGGTCCGTATGAAGAGTTGTTGGATTTAATTAATTGTTCTTTTCGTAACAATGTTGCCGTCGTATTCGTGGTCTCTGGTAGATCAGCAACTCACATTACAATAACAAGTCTTTTGCCACTCCGATTCATTTTGTCCAATAGCAAAAACTGAACAACATTTTGAACGGATCCTGTACAATTGCCGTGTAATTATTACAGGTGAGGGAAATAATTGCATTCTCGACATGTGCTTAATGTTGTTATCTTTTGATTGTAAATTGATCCTTCGGAATTATACTCGATTCGCATTTCAAGTAATGGGTCTCCGTCCAAGAACGTTCAAGTATTTAGCAAAATGGAAACGAACAATGCCAATAAACACCGATTTAATTACAATAACGAAAATTCATATTTGGATGTTTTTATCGAACGTATTGAGGTTAATTTGAACGGCGATATGTAAGTGATGTTGTTAACATTACAAAATAATGCGCGAAATTTATACGAATCGAAGAATAAATGAATACGTGTACGCGAGATTGTGCAATTTTCCTCGTTAAATAATTAGCCGAAATTGCAAAACTATTTAATTCGCATGGCACACATACAATTAAATTAAAAGGAAAAGGTAATCGATTATGTAATTTATAAGTTGCAAAAAAAAGTGATCCAGAAACGACATTTAGTTCATTTTGTGCCTTGATTTATTCGATTTTTTCAATGCTCATTAAACCTTTAATTATTGATATAATCGAAAGTTAAACGGTGCTATTTCTTACAAGTTTTTTTTTTGCTTTGCTACTTTTACTTGCATATGCATAATAGTATAAAGCAATAAAAATTATTGTAAATTAAGACATCAACTGCTTGAGATGAATTGTATTTAATAGCTCGTGAAGACTTCAAGAACGACTTCCTGTTATAATGATTTGTTTATATTATAAAGACGACAAACTTTTTCATTTCGGGATAATATCGTAATGAAGCCAATTAAATATGAAATATTAATAATATAATATATTGAATTATGTAAATAAAAAACAATATAATAATTTATGGGGAAAAGTTGAAAGAGAAGAGGACGGAGCGAGAGAGTAATTAAATAATCAAGAACACATTATGTTGCATTCAATTAGTTGACAATAATAATTAAAATCAATAAAATTAGAATGTAATGAGAAGAACCAGATTGACAAATTGAACGTTTATTATTGCCATTCTATTATTGATCGTTTACGGCATTCATTTCCATTCCGGTACTTTCTGTTCAAACGGACCTGAACGGAAATTTTCCTAAAACTTCAGACTTACGATAATAGCTGTCTAGCCGTCGCGTGTCAAAAGTTTAGCTATCGAAGTGCATTGAATTATAGATTTTGTTTTAAAATAGAAATCTAGCAAAATTAGTTTCTCGTTAAATCAATGAATAAGAGTGGGCAACAGTTATTAACCTCTTTCAAACAATTAAGATTGAATTATAAAAATAAAATTCATTTAATCAATTAACATAACATTTTTAAATTTCGCGCGAATTGTGTAACATAATGTTTCCGCCAATTAATAGTCAACTTTCAACAAGTGGAGAACTTTAATAAAAAATTAGCTGTAGATTTATATTAAGCAATTAAAATGAAATAAATTATGTTTCTGTGGAGTTGATGCAACTTAAGCAAAATTTCTCAAAATCATTCTGTTTGGGCACAATTTCCTATTTTTAATGCGTTTATTGATAAACAATTATACGTCAAAACGATTGATAATTATAAATATCGTATTGTATTATTTAAATTAATCGAAGAAGTTGCACAATGGGCCATTAAAAGATTTGTTATTATTATTATTGCGTATGGCTCAACGCTCTTGTAAACTACGATTTTTTTTTAATTTAATTTAATTTTTGACGTCAATTAAAACCGTTTGTTCTATTTATAGAACTAATTGTACACCAATTATCGGAAATATCGAGTAATTATCGTAAAAAAATGTTTACGATAAATATAGGTTGTCCCATAAAGCAAATGTTCCTATTTATTGGCACACAAATTGGGCCAATCTTTCTTTGCAGCGAATGAATCTCGTAAACGTTACCTTAAAGACATCCAAAAGAGATAAAAAGCAGTCTTCCATTGTTCGTTAAGGCATTGTCGGTCATTCCAACGTAGAACAAATTGGCAAACTAACACATCAAATCACAGTTTTAATGCACGTCCATAAAGTCGCGCAATTAATAAAAAACTTTCCGAAAATTGCGAGGTAACAATCGATTCCGTTTAGAAAATATTCGCACATTTGAGAACGATATCTAACGATCGTAATTAAGAATTGGTTATGATGTTGTTTATTGCGGCAAAAAATATCGTTTTTTTTTAATATGCACTAATTATTAGCATTATAAATTATTATTATTTATGATTGTTTATTGAGATAACTCATTTATTAATTACTATTTATATGAGTTGATAGATGAATAAAGAAGACAGACCCATAACATAATATAAACATATAAACATTTATTATGAAGACAACCGATTAGGAGAGAACGACATTAAAAATGTGTGTGTATGTGGTGTAAAAGAGCCACTGGTTTGTTGTATTGACGTCAATGCAGGAGCTTTCTCTGACGCAGAGGCGGCTCGTCTTATTATTTATACGCTGTTACAATATACAAACGGTTTTTGAAAATTATAAATGCTAACATTTTCACATCCAAAAACTCCATTAATAACAACTAAATCGTGTATTTTATAGGCAGAAATTAATTTTTGGAGATTGTAAAAGTCGTTTAAGTTTTCCTACTCCTCCTCCATCCCACCTCCTCCATTCATTTTTTGCAATATGCTAATTTCAGCAATAATAACAATAACAACAAGACTATTGCGATCTCGGAAACTTGATGATCCTGTTCTTCATTTTGTTTTCGCTTCACTCTTGTTAAACAGATAAACATTAAATCGTATGCTAATTATCATCAACATCATGATCATCATTATCGAGGATACAATAAATTCGTCCTTTTGACGGCTTTTCATTCACCATTTTAATCATTTCTTTATAAACAACAAAAAGAGTTCGAGTGATAAAAATAACCGAATGAAATAAGTGAATTGCGTTTTCTGATCGATGAATATCAAAGATATTCCGGTTGCTCGCTGCAAACTTTTCTTGCGGCCGTCCCTGGATTTTACACTACTAGTAAAAATATTCTAAACATTCATAAAACGTTCATTTGTAAGTGTATTGTTTTGTTATGTGGTATGAGGATAATATTAACTAAACACATTTATTATGATCATTTTGTTTTCGTTTTATTTAATTTTTTGCAAATTTCAACGCGCTCGCAAATAGCACAAATCCAAAAATGGATATTCCTGTGTAATTTGTATATTCAAAAAGGAAATAGCGAAACTTATATTTCCCAGATTTATGAATAAGCCACGATGACGGAACAAAAGCATCCGCAAATGATGAACTGATTATAAAGAATGATATTTGTTAAGAAGAATACATCGAACGAAGACTATATGGCGAAATTACGAACAAAAAAAAAAGACAATAAATGTTGACGCAAATAAATACTAACAATAGTACTACTATTGTTTATTTAGCGATGATTCATTTCGTGTACAAAAAAAATTTAATTGATATAATTTTGCGTGCACATTGACATATAATATTGCGATTGAATCATGCGATTAGCATTTCTCGTTGAATTTTGTTTGCTACGACATTAAAAACCAACTCAGTTTCGAGATCATTTATCCCCCGTACTTATAACAACTTTTAAATATTCGTTCAGTTAATTGGCAAATATATTTAATTGCAAACGTTACATTAACGAAAGAAAAAAAATTGATTCGAATTGAATTACTTGAAGCAAACTAATTATTTCCCCGCCTTATCAACTGACACCAAGATCAACGTTAATTCGTTAATTAATTAATAATTGGATATTATTATTTGTTATCATCATGTGAAATAAGTGTGCTCGCCGATTGAATCTTTATGAAATTTATTTACGTTTTCATCAGACGCCAAGCAAAAATAATAATAAGCAACGAAACAAAATTGCAATTTTCAAAGTTTCCTCGCTGATAATTAATTGACGAGCGATCTATCAACAGTTGAAGACGAAAATTCATCATCGATCACATATGTGACGAAGGACAGGCAAATTGCATTGACGATTGAAATTAATAAATTGCAAAAGCATCGTTGGTGATGCAAATTAATGAAACGTTTGCATAATGCGAAAATAAAAGAGAATAACGATTAGGATCGGTTACAAAATAATCACTACGAAGTGTTTCCTCGGATTGCAAATAATGCGGCAGTCGATTCGCAAGAGATGATGAAAGAAATGAAACGTTTAAATAATATTTATCCAACGAGCATTAAAGTTTCTGGCGGATTTGCGGTTTCGACTGGGATGTGCCAACGAACGGCAACGGCAGTAAATTCATTCTTTCACTTTCACGAGCGACAAAATAGAGAGAGAAATTACTTTTCAAACGTGTCACGTGATCGGCGAATTGACGTCAATGATGACCTCCGTGAAGTCTGTTTAAAGACCGTGCGGCAAATCGCGTTCTTGTTGTTTTGCTCCAAATCCACACAAAAAAATATCCTTCAGGTTTAATATCGTTTTTCTTCTTTTTTGTGGGGGCAAAGAAATAAAGAAAACCGCACGAGCAGATTGGCTAAAACGAGAAAATATTTGCCATACAATTTTGCAAGTAATCGATACATTGTTCCTTTCAATTAAATTAAATCCACGCGCACTTTATGCAAACGCACGAAGAATTCCTACTTTCTGGAACTTTGAATGCGGGACGTTGTTTAAATGTTCGCAATAGATAAATGTATCGCCCTCTACAACTATCTAGTCGAATTGTTGCAAAACGTAAATTGCAATCATAGTAATGATAATAAAGATAATTGTTTATGAAAAATACCTTCTTTCTATGATTCGTTGCCTTGCTACTACCGGACCTTTTATCGCCGAAAAGAAACTGAAACAGCCCAACATTAACATACATCAAATAATAAAATAAAAAAATTACGAGTGTGCAAAAAATGTACAGATGATCAGTTAGTTTAATGTCCAAAAATTAAATTAGCAACTATATTATCAATTCGCTGCAACTACCAATCTCTAATGTGCAATAACAATCCGATATGCAACCATATTTACAGAAAAATCTCTTGATAACAGCATAATTCAGTCGATGAATTCCTGCGATTCAAACTACAGTCAATGGAACCGGTTGCTATGAATTGTTAGAACGAAGAAAATACTTTGCCAAAAACCTCAAAGCACACGTAAAAACTTAAGAGTTACAAACTTGAACTTCATTAACTAAGCAGCAAAAAACTGCTGTCCCTTAAGAAAAGTTAAGACTATATCTTAATTTTTTCTATCCGTGGATTACGATCCGCCGGCAAAAAAGAATGCGATCGAATGGAACACTTTCGTTAAAAAGCATATACACAACAATTAAAATGAATATTTTCAATCGCGGCTAGCGATTGCAAATTTCGCAGGAACCGAAGAAGAATTTTCTTCACGACAAAGTTATAAAGAAACGAAATCGCAAACAAAAAGCAAACTTTTATTTTAATACAAAAAATAATCACTATCATCAGAGCCGCACGCGCGTGAAAAAAATAAACAGAGTAATAAAATAAATCGATTTGGTTTTCCATCAGTCTCACATCCTCGATCGATGCAATCATCAATTCCGCGTCAATTGTATGTGCTCCGAATACGAATCGTCAATGTAATACGGATACTGTCGATTGCCATTGTTGCCGCATAACCCTTGCAGCCGTTGCGAGCCCCGCATCCGCATCACCGCCTCGAAGACGACGAAACTGACGAGCAAAACGCTCAGGCACGTGACGGCGAACTTGAGCGAGTTGACCGTCTTGTTCAACTGCTGATTCTCGACGACGGCCGGATGCACGGTCGTCGGCGGTTCGTACTTCTTGCCCGGCGGCAACGAGACGAAGTGCAACGGCGCGATCGTCGTGTCCGGCACGACGACGCTCTTGCAAGCGATGCCGTGGCGATGCTCGCGATTGTAACTGTTGCCCATGTAATCGATGTGCGAGTCGTTCAATGCGACGACGAACGTGCTTATGTCCATGCAGTCCCAATTGTTGTTGTCGATTTTGAACGTGGTCAAGTTCGGAAAGGCCGTGCGCAGCGCGTAGACGGCCAAGTGCGTCAATCGGTTGTTGTCCAATATCAAGCTCCGCAGATTGCGGAACGTGTAGTTCTGGTTCAATTCGAACGCTTTCAGCTCGTTATCCGCCAGATTCAGTATGTCCAAATTGGGCAAGTTCCGCCAGTTCTCCGCCTCGACGCGTTCCAATTTGTTGAACGACAATATCAGTTTGCGCAAGTTGACCAGATTCGAGAACGTCTCCGAGTAGATCGTGTGCACGTAGTTGTGACTCAGGTCCAATATTTCCAAGTTGCTCAGCTCCCAGAAGCTTTTCGAGCTCAGATAATTGATGCGGTTCTCCGACAGATCGAGATGCTTGAGCGCTCGCAAATTGACGAACGGACTGCCGTGGATCTCCTCCAGTTTGTTGTTGTTCAAGATCAGCTCCTTGACGAGTCGCAAGCCGTAGAACGTCTTCTCGCTCACGTTGGTGATCTTGTTCTCGTGCAAGTCCAGCACGTGTACACAGGCCAAACTGGCGAACGCGTTCTCCTCGATGTGGGCGATATTCTTCGCGGACAGGTCCAATTCGACGATGTGATCGGAATCGTTGATGACGAATATGTCGGCGTACAGGTCGCCGATGTCGTTCGTCTCGAAGCGCACGACGTTGCCCATCCGCGGAGCGAATCCGGTCGACGTGCGATGGAAGTCGCTCATGTTCCTGAACGTGCGTATCTTGTGCTCGTTGTCGATGATGCATTCGATGCACGTCCCTAATTGCACGTATAATAATATCGAGATTATCGTTAAGCCACAACGGGGCATCGTCATTAACATCTGCAAAAGAAAAGCAATCGATGAATGAAGATGGTCGGATAACGAGCGAAGGCGAAAGAAGAATAACGGGATTTTGGAGTTTATTGAAGAGAAACTGTTAAAGGTTTGTGTTTTAGAAGGCATCTTGTATTTCGCCACTTCTTCGGCAAAACCAAACGGTTTATAATATTCTTGAAAAATGCATGCAGGAATGTATCCACTATTTATCTTTTATGGCTTTTGATCCAGAGTCAATCAAAACTATTTTACTCATAAAAATATATATAATTTGACAAGCTTGGATTGTATTAAAGATTGCATGACGATTGATGGAAAATTGTTTAAAAACTTCCCTTAAAATTCGAAGAAAGATATTCAAAACTGCAATCAAATATATTTAAGCAAAATCAATCGAACTCTGTAATGAAATCTAATCGAAATAAAAATAAAAACTGTATTACGAGGAGAAGATTTAATTTTCAAAAATTGAGATGACGATGACGAAATTTAATTGAAAAATAATTTTTGTATTTATTTTTATTTTTTTCATTCGGACAGTGTCTCTTCAATAAATTATTATTTTCCATTCGATTTAATAAATAAAAAACTGGAAAAACTCAATTCCCTGCAATAATTAGTTTCTTATAGAATCAATTTAAATTCAATTAGTTTCATTATTGTTTATTATGAATTAACATAAATAAATTATTGTTTATTATTATTATAAATAAACTTTTAGCAAAGACAAGTCTAAAGTGACAATTTATTGTTGGATTCTTTCATGGCTGCGATGTCCGAGTGGTTAAGGAGTTTGACTCGAAATCAAATGGGCTTTGCCCGCACAGGTTCGAATCCTGTTCGCAGCGGAGAACTTTTTCCAGTTTTTTTTTGCCTTAATTTACGCGTAAAGAAAATCGTACAGTAATTTAAACTCGAGGGATTTTATTGCGAATTGATGTTAATTATTTAATGTTTATACTATTGGTAATCAACATCTGGTCAATTGCATGCATTGTACTCCTTTTTTATTAGTATTATAAAGAAATAAAAAAGTAAGTGCATGCAAAAGACATCGTTTAGTGCAAAAAATTTCTTCGGAATTGATTGCGAATCGATCTTAAAACTAGAAAAACCTTATAGTATACTAAGTAAATAAAGCTGTATACATACCTTAAGTTTTTATGAAGACAGCACAAATATTGAAGTTAACAAAAAGAACTTGTGTGTTAATTAAACTGGCATAAACTTTTCTATTATAATTAAACGTGAAATTAATGTTCAATTCCACGATGAACTTGACTGTGTTCTTGACAGTCTACCAGATGGAATGGATAGAATTGATAGAACAATATGCACATCTTGTGTAAGATGATCGAATCGTAACTACAAACATTGTATAAATGGGAATTTTCAATAATTTTACATTCCACATTATCGCATTCGTGAATGTGTTTATTTATTACTGATAAATAAATAAAGTAAAATAATTTTTAATTTTAATAATGTAATCAAATTTCAATGAATCTCTTTTCATATTTCTGTCGCATGCTCTAAACACGATTAACAAATAACAATGTCCTACATTTGATTTAATAGTCAGTAATAATTAGAGGCGATCAACAGAAACTAAAATGAGTATATTTATCTGTTAATTTAAAAAAAGAAACAACTAATACAGGATAAATAATTATTACAATGTCCCCACAACAAATTTGCATGTGATTATCAATGTAGCAGTAATAATAATGTGATGATAATGAGTCATGAGTAACTTATCTAAGTTTAATAATAATAACAATCACGACAATGAACGCTATTCAATAATAAACGTCTTTCGTGTTATTATCAAATTTTAAAGTCCAAATGATCCAGACTGAAAGCTACTTTCTATTATGGAAAGAATTAAACAGATGACGAACCATTTTATAACAGAAACCCGAAATTTGTTCAAGTTTTTTTAAACTTACTTACTTACTACAGGAGATTAAAAATAATTAATAAAAAAAATGCATAGAAGTTAGTGGCACAATTTCCGATATGTTTTGATTACAATTGTTGTTGTTATTTGGTAGGATTATTCGTTTGAAAAGGACTCAAAATTTGTTCTAGTATTAGCGTAAATATAATAATAAAATAAATAATAAAATTTAAACTTGGCAGTAATTAAATGGCGTTATAAACTGAAACAGTCCGCAATCGTTTCGAATCTCCCCGTATATACGCACTATGTGTAAAGGAACGAAGGACGAATTCCAATAGTAAATTTAGCGCTCTCAAGAAATGCTAACGAACTAGAATGAAACAATTGCTATTTCAAGCGTCCTTTTTGTCCATTATAAATAGATCCCCGAAGTACTTAATATTCGATTAAACCGTTCTCTTCATTTGAAACGAGAAGAAAATCGTAAATTGCTTCGTTGCCATTAAGCATTGGACCGCGAACAACGAAAAGAAAAACCGGACAATTACTTTTCGTTCGATAAACAATCGCTCCTTTTGCATTATTATTATTATAATAATATAGCAATAAATAATACTCCTTTATAAATACAAATATGTGTGTATGAAAAAGGTCAAAAGAATGTTCTGACGCAAATCAATATTATATATACATGTAGATGTGTATATAATATAATATATACGTATCAATAAAATATTCCGAATGATTAATAACGACAATGTCAGACGGACAATTGGTAGGCAGTAGCTGACTGTCGTTTGCTGCGTGCCCCGTTTTAATTTATTTAAATTGTTTAATTGCTATAGTATGAACTACGACTAAAACTAACTACAACTGTATTCGATCTTATCAATCTTAGCAATTGTATAGCAAATATAGAAGCAATCCTCCCTCTGTACGTAACAATGTGTAAGAGACGTGTTAAATTATTAGTAATCATCGTTAAGAATTGTTAAATTAATGTACCGTGCATTCAATGAAATCTAAAGTAAACTGCAATTCTAACATTTTGGCAACACTGGAATAATGTCAGAATTATACCTGCATCGTTTCAGTCTCGCCAGTTTGATTTCAGAGTTGCAGCCTACTTCTCTCAATGCGGAATTTAATCGCGGGCACGCTGGAAAAGTTGCGAATCGCTAATCAATCATGCTATTCGCAAATGTTAAATATAATTAATAACGTTTTAAAGCAACCTGATTTCTTCTCCAAGTACGCCACTTCCTTTCAGCAAAGATAATTAAACGCAGGTGTGCCAATATAATACGCGTGAGGCATACAAACTACTTTTTGTTGTTACTAATCCGCTTTGTATTTTACATTATTCAACAGGCAACTTGCGTAGAAATTAAGTTGCCTTTTCTCGATTATTACGCTTGCAAAGTGAATTTCATCAATTTCCTCAAAGTTCTCAAAACGATTTTGGCAAATTTGTCACTTACAGTCTTAATGAAACAATCTAATATCGTCGACGATTCCTTCGGTTTCTCATCGTTTTGACTCTTCGTCTTCTTCTCGTCCTGCAAGAAAAAAATCATCAGAAGAATGTGCGAAAAAACTTTTGAAGGTGTTACGTAAACTTAAAAAAAACTGAAAATGATTAGGATAAGGATAGAAAATTTGTCAGGGCCGACAACGTAATAAAAGTAAGTTCTTGTTGCTTTTCATTATTATTCGTCTTCAATCTCAATGAGTATCTTATTAACAAGGTTAATGATTCGAATCTCTTTAAAATACAGATGTTAATACACTATTGTGTTACAATAAAAGGTATAATTACGTTGTCTGCAGAGAACAGCAAAAAATATCATTGATTTTGCGACTTTTTCTTATAATTTTTGTATGTAAAATACTAATTAAATATAAATAAAATACGGGAAAGTACGCCAGGAACTTTGACGGATTTAAAATCCAACGATTGTCGCCAGATTTTTACTAAACTTTAAATAACTTCTCCGTACATTGTTGCAAAAAATTGGGAACTTCAACGTAATAGGGAAAATTGTTTTTATTTGAATAATACTTATTTGATACTAATTCTGAATCATCGGTATTCAGATTTAAAAACTTCTTCTGAAAGTTGCTGAAACTTTAATAGATTATTTTAGCTTTATAAACAGCATGAAATCGAAAATATTTCATTATCATTTCAAAGTGAATCTAGGAGAAGATTTTCGGAGCTATAACCACGTTTGTCAAAGATAATTTCGAATATCTCGGTATTTTGTCTTCCCAAGGAAACATTCACTGGCATTATTATTTTGATGAAAATTGTAATTTATACATTGGATACGTAGCAGCTTTTCCCGCCTGTAAAATTAAATTTTCCGAGTGCAATGTGTTTCCTGCTGTTTTCTCTTTTCTTTTTAGTCAAAACAATAATTTTTAATGTTTTGGTTAAAGATAACATTATCAAAACTGTATTAGATCATTGTTTATCTAAAAGGAAAATTTAAAAAAAATACATTGCAGAGAGACTAATTTAACATGTGTGTTTATGTTAAAAAGAAAATGATTTTTAAGAGAAAACGATTTACGGTTTTATTCGGAATTTATTCAAAGGCATAAACATAAACAGTCGATAATGAAAAGTTGTAGTTTTTTTATAATCGTAACTAATAAACTATTTCTGTAAAATGCAGCTGTTTTTGGCAATTCGTGTAAAATTGCGTCTCTGAAATTTGCAATCGGAATTTTGTTATTGTTGTCCTCGATAAGAAAATCAAATACATTTACTTTTTTAATGGTTATAGTAGGTGTGCGCACAATTGAATATAAATTAAATAAATATGAAAACAAATAAATAATTTTGTGCATGCTAAACCAATAATGAAATTGCAAACGACAAATACGATCGTGTAATGAAATTTATGTGAGAATTAAAATGAACAAAAAGTCGTTAATTAAAATCAAACAACCCGTAAAATTAATAATTGTTATTTTCAAAAAAAAAATCATTAATATTATTGCAAAATAAAACCTTTATCGCAAATGTATTAGCTTTTTTCTTAATCTTCCCACCTAGTAGTAGTAGAGGCATATGTAGTGGGTTGTTTTTAAATCAATTGCGTAAATCGATTAATTTCAACTATTACAAAATGATAAAAGCTAATAAAGCATAGATTATCCTTTTAACACGGCCAAATCCAATTGGAAAACATAACCTATGCAGAAAGTCGGATTTAAACTCACTTCGTTGATGGAATTCAAGAAGAACGACGAGGAGTACGTTTGCGGTGGAAAATGTGTCACGATGTCCGCCATAACGTTTAGCACATAATTTACACGCAAGTTCATTCAAAAAATTGCAATTATCACTGATATTGAAAAAGGAAATGCAAACGGTTATCACTTATATTTGAAACCAGATTAAAACAAGCTCGCGATTTTGCTATTTGCCGATTCTCTCGCTTATACAAAAGTACGCGTGAGAAACAATGTGCGCGCGTCAACACTATCCACTGTAAAATTCCTGCCCTATTCGCACTTGCAGGAACTTTTATAACGTTCACGAAAGCTTGAAAATTAATTTCAATTCTAATTTAATTTTTATTTCAAGGCGACTGCGCGCATCAGTCTAACTTATTCCTACTTTGAAAAATTGGCAGGCAATAAGAGACCAAACTTAGAAGTACAAATAGTTTATTTGTTGGATTTGTTTTGATACAAATAAGTCAAGTCTCAAAAGATTGTCGGAAAACAAAAAGCAATGAATTAATTGTCAATCATGGAAGTAAAATTAGAACCTTATAATGGTCATCATTTTGAATAACGTCCACGACCGCGTGCTCAATTTGATTAGAGAAATCCGGTTGTTCGATATAAAGGAACCGAAAGATTTATACAATTTACTTATTATGTGCCATATATACAGTTGGTCAGTTCTGTCGTGGAAAATTCACAGTTAATCAGCAAATACATAATGTACATAATGTGGGAAACGACGAAGGAAACGTTAATGAACGCAAGGGCCTACATGCAAAATGTCGAATATTTCGACATACAGACTGTGGACGATTTATACAAATTATTCTTCATTTGTCACGCTTTCTCGTGGCTAGTTCTCTTATGGAAGCTCAAATGAATTATTTCGATATTTAATACAAATTAAATATTTAATACAAATTAAAATAAACAAATTAAAATCAAATGTCTACTTTCAAATTGTTGCGCCATTTATTGCGGTACAATTCCTATTGGCGAACGACCATTTGTTTTCAGAGGTTCTTTGCCATGCGTCATATTTTTTTTATTTCTAACGTTTAAAAAATATTACACTGAAAAATAGAGAACGTATTTCCATAAAACTTTATTCTGTGATTCTACTTGGAAGAATGTGCGAGAAATACATATCGTCGATACATATCCAGAAATTAGGTCTGTATTCTAACAACCTTCTTCTTTTAGTCCTGTTTAACCTCAAACAACAATTGCGAATTTAAAATCCAATTATTTCAGGACATAAGATTCAAGAAATAAGAGAACGAGCCTTACATAATATAATATCGAAACTAGATCATGGATTTGTCTACGATAATGATCTAGCTAGAAGTAAAGAGATTTTATCCAAGTTATTCGATTGGTTCACTTTTCAACCATGTACTAAAGAAGATGTAGTTTTAAATCTCATTAAACGCATTTTAATGGTACTAGTAGTATTTTGAAGTAAGTTTACGTTCCAAGTTTATTAATTTTCAGACAGAATGTGGCCTTACATTAATGAAACATTATGGCACAAATGCAATGAGGAACAAGTTAAAAGAAATACAAGCAAATATTGATGTGATGTACATGCCAATGATAAAGGATATAATAGACTACATGGATATGAATGTATCAAATGAAGTTCCTCCACTTGTTTCTGAAATACCACTGAGCCATCGATCAGATACAATAACAACATCATCTGCAAACGTTGGAACAACAGCCACATCAATTAGAGGACAGATCCATGAAAGTGAATCTGTGGAACAAGATGCTGGGTAAGTTTATTTAGCTGAATTGATAATGATAATATTAATAGTGTGTGGAATTAATGATAATCCAGCTTAACACCACACATGAAAAGTGCAGGCAATTTGGTGGACTTTCATAAATGCATCCCCAATTATTTAATGCCTTGGTTGCCTCTAATATCATCTGACAGACACATATTGAATTCCATCGAGGATTCTTTGCGGAATCCGCCGCAGCCGGCCGCTTTACTGCACTCTTGTGAATTTTTCATCGAAGTAATGCTTCACGATTTCCCGGCGGAGATTTTCCTTCAAAGGCCTGAAATAGTTTTGGTTTGTAGATTACTAGAATATGTACATATATACATTCTAATAATACTTTTCAAATACTAATTAGATGTTTCAAAAGTTAACAACGACCCATGACTCCATGAGAATAAAGACTGCAGCACTGAATTGCTTATTAAATTTAACGAATGCTTTACAAACGAGGCTCAATTTTCACACGGATCCGTTAACTTATAACTTGAAGGAACAAGAATACGCGCAAATCAACGTCGATTATTGCTCAAAAGTCGATAAAGTCCAACAGACCACTTATATGGACACTTACAGATCGAAAGTTTCGAATTTTACCACGCAAATTGAAGCTTTTGAAGATGCTTCGATATTACAAACGAATCAACTCTCGCTACCTCAATATTGCACCAACATGTTCAATTGCGTTGTTAATTATCTTAGTATCAGATATGAGAATTTAAATGAATTGAAACAAAAAAAATCACAGGTAAAACTACGAAACGGCATAGTAATTTAATGATTAACATTTTTCTTTTAGGTTGCCTTAAATTCATGTCTGTCGTTGTTAGATGCGAATATATCATTGTTAAGTTTGTGTATTACCAAAGAGACATGGAACCATAAAGACGACCGTGTGATATCGGATTTTATTCGCAAGTTTACAACCATTTTGAGTAAATACGGTGACATTCTGGAATTTTACAGGTACATTCAACGGCTTGTGTTCATTATAAAGTTTTATTTTCTAGCGTAATTTCCAATTATTTTCTAGATTAGAAGTTACAAGTAATGATAGCGATAGATCTCTTAGATGTACACATTTGCACTTAATATATAGCTGTGTTAGTTTGTTAACAAATTTTGTTCCGTTGAGTAAAGCCGATCTCGTACTACCTCGTAATTTCAAGAGTGCATTAGCTAATATCGTCTTGGATTGTAGTTTTGCTAAATTATATACGAATGCGCACGGAATTTTAGTCAATTACATCCAGGTATTTGTGCATCTGTTCAAATCAATCGTTCTTTACCAATTGATAAAATTACAGAATTTCACTGGAACGTATCAAAACGATTCGATTAAGAAATATAGCGACATTAAAAATGTGTGCACTAGCATGACGGCTGCCATACAATTTATTAAAGATGGAAAGGGAATGCACATTACCGAAAGCATTCCCTTGGCAAAAACAGGATTACTAAGCTTAGAGTTTCATCAACATCAATCGTTTATCAGAGTTTTCATAGAGATCTGTACGAACATACTGCCGCTGAGCACAATTCCGGATGACATTCAAGCGTCTATTGATTGTAAGCGATTGATGATTGAAAAGTGATCGAATAGAAAGCAATTTCTGTTTTCAGATATCATTCTATCTCTACTGTCTTACGGCAACGAAAATATCAAAGAGGAAGTTTACAGCTTATGCCATAAACGAGTAATAGCTGCTGTGGGACCGAAGTTAAACACTTCGAGAACTAGCGTTCCAGGTTCGCAAATATTGTTCATACTGCGATCGGAGATTATAACTGAAATAGCAACGTTCGGCTTAACGTCAGAAAATAAAAAGGTATTATTTACTTGATTTTTAACGAAAGAACTAACTTAATTATACTTTAACATTCTTACAACATATTAAACTTTTTTTTTAATAAAACGCTTGTTGTAGCTTTAAATGTGTACAAATCTTGGTAGCTTCTATTTTTCCAGTTGTTCCAAATGCTAATAAAAATCTAATTGTTGTAGATTGCGACGTTTTCGCACGATATTCTAATTCACATTCTCAAATGTAAGATATTGGTGAACGAAGCGATTTGGAATAAAGTGATCGAGGCAATTATTCCTAGCACACCGATTTTGTTGTGCCATGCTGGGAAAAACGATTCCTTGGGCAGAATTGTGTTAAACATCTTCGATCCGGATAAAGCCAGTGATCTTTATATTGCATCTTCTGAGGTAAGCTTCGACAATGCCGCAGGATTTAAGTCAGAATTCAACGTCAACAAAATACCTTTGTTAGGTACTTAAAGGTAATGCCTGTTTGCTGTTTACTGATGATAATTTAGCACGAATTGAAGCTGCGTCACGCTTGTGCTGGCTCTTAGCCTCGCAGTATGATGCTAAAGCGTTATTGCCAAAGATAAGTAATTTAGAGGACAAAACATTAGCTAACGTATGCATACTCAAACGGACGTCGGATTTAAATAAAACAAGAGGACAGCAGAATTTTTATTCGGTAAATTTCACGTGCAACGCGTCTACCATTTCGAGAAGTCATAATTTCTTTTTTTTTTGCAGCCCAGTGCGTTACTGCAAGTTTTAGAATTGTTGAATTCCAACGATGTCGAGCCCGTTATACGAAGATCCGCAATAACACAGATTAGTGTGATGATGGAAGATCCCATGTTACACTTAACATTCATTGAAAAGGGCGGCATTAAAACCGTACTAAATGTAATAAATTCAGCTTTAACCGAGAACAGTTACAAAGATTATCCGGATTCAGTGATACCGGCTATATGTGTACTGAAGAATCTCTGTTTGAATAATCCATCGCTGAGACAGGAATTAGCCAACAACATAGAAGTTTTATATTCCGTTTTAAGAGGCCTGTTCATGTATTGCACCGAAGGTCGTATGAAGCAAGACGGAAGTACGCTGCTATTTTTGCTACTATATACAAACTTTATTCACGGAACACCGTCACAAAGTGATATGTCATTACCTCATATCGTTTTCGATGAATTGTACGTGCCTTTTACTTGCAAAGTACATTGGAAACATAGTAAATATTACATACCCAGTTTGGCTCCGGTCATTTTGCCCGACAAATGGTGCTTAACATCGATGCAAATACATTGGAACGCGGATTGGTACGGCAGTTTTCAGCATTTGTTAAACTGGAGCGAAGCCAATTACGAAGATGATAACGTCGAATTCAACTCTATGCTAAAAATAAACGCGAATGCTCTACAAGCACTTAAGAATTCATGTATCGAGTTTAATATCAAGTCTACAATATTGGATATTCAAAATGGTACAAATCACATTACCATCCAAAACGGCATCAATAAGCTCATTATGTATTATTACAATTGTTTGTTGTTATAAGCTTAACGTTCTTATTATGATTGTAGGTTCCTCAATTTGTACGAGAAGATGAATAATACCGAATCGTTCGAATCTGATGTTTTGTCGTACGATTGGGAAGCGACTTTTATACGCTTCTTGGTCACACCTTGCGCGAGTGAAGAAGATACTTTACTTTTAATCAGTGTGTTCAAATGTTTGTCAATATTGGCCAAATTTCATAAGTACACAGGTAACAAATCGTTCGTATTTGCGTTTACATTAAATTGTGGTTGTTTTATTTTTCAGAAAATAATTGTTGGATCACTTCCTTCTTAATAATACCATCATATTGTTTATCGGATTTATTGCACATTGATCACACAAAAGAAGAAAACAAACTGTTGCACCAAGAATTACTATCCTTAATTAATGTTTGTGTTTTGAAAGAGCAGGATTACAAAACATTTTCTGCATCCAACAATAATAATCAGAAAAACGCAGCGGTTTTGTGGACTCACATCATAACGGGTTTAATCGAATGTTTGCAACTGAACGACACACAACACTTTTATAACATAGGTATTTCAATACGTTACCCGTTTAACTAAACAGAAACGTATTATTCATTTTTAGCTTATCTTGACTGTTCATTGAGATGTTTAGTTCAGTTAACATCTGCAATGGGCTGGAGCCATTGTAAAGAAGACGCGCCACTTAAACCTTTCATGAATAAGCTTATTACAGAATTATGTCAATTATTGGAAGCTTTTCATTGTGGAAAAGGACATACAGCCACCTCATCATATATGGGCTTAAGCATCACAAGAAATGCAATGCTGATTCTAAATCATGCACTAACGGAAATGCAGTGTTCAAATATTAAGGTAACGTTTCTGTTAGAATTTTAATGCTTTCATTAGTAACATCTCTTGTATATTTTCAACAGATGCATGTTTGGGAAGAATGCTTTTTAGCGAGTAATATTGGAGATAAAAAACTAATGAGCTTATGGAGTTTACGCAAGAGTCGCGATGTAATTTTAAGGGCGTCCGTCATACAGTTATTTTCTGGTTTAGCATTAGGAAACAATTTCACTTGTGAACTGTTAAGAGGTAATTGACGAATCATTAAGTTTCTTTGTTTATCTCTGTATCGCTATTTTAGAATTTGAAGACGACGACAAAGGAATATGGGATTATTGTTTAGATATAATGTTAGATCACAGAGAGGCTAATATAGTTAGAGAAAAGGCAACGAATCTTTTAACAAACATTTTAAGCATTTTGGGTGTGGAATCTGCAAAGTCTGGCTCACAATTGTTAGGAAATTATGGCGTTTGTAACTTAAATTTTAGATGCGTGCTATTTAATTATTTGAAACATTTTAGGATAGAGGCTTTTCCGATGACATTATCAAAATATTTGAAAACCACGAGTTTTTTAGGGAAATTGAATCGATACTGTTGAATTTATATACAAAAAGCAAGTTTTTTGCCGAAAGTGCTTCAGACAAGAACATAGATTCCAATATTCCAACAGGTAACATATATCTTGTGGATTATCATTAATTTATGAAATTTCATTTTAGATGATAGCATACTCCTCAATTTTGTGAACATCGATATTAACTATAATAATGCTCATTCGGCTCAGAGGACAACAGTGCCACAACAATTATTAACACCTAATCAAGCCAGTGGCTGTAAAATTGTGACTACTCCAGCTTTTGTGAAAGCAATATGTAATGTTGTGTATAATATTTTGCTGCTCTCCCCAGAAATAATGACGGCGAATTTAAACGAAAACGGTTTAGTTAAATTATTTTTCAGGTAATATCTCACGCTACCTACCGTTTATTATATAATTATTTCTGTTTAACATTTCAGATGCATTTGTGAGGTTTATGTAGAAATAAGAAGTACAAAGGATCTAATGCTCTACAGTGATTTATTAGAAATGAACGCGGCCGTATGTTTTTTCTTAAGTAAAGTGGTTACGGAGAATTCGAATTGTCTCATTTCCATTTTACACACAAAAGATTATTTACATAACATGATATCGCTCTTAAATTCATCTTTATACTGTATACCGAATCACACGGATATTGTGATCATTATAATTATGACTGTTCATTTACAGACACAATGTTACCTCAGTTGATATATCTCCGTAATAGGCTGTGGTCTGAAATATTTACTTTGATGGCAGGATTGCTGGAAGCCAATTCGATGAGTTCAGCTCAATTGGAAGCAATTTCCGTGATAAGCGCAACAATTAAAGATTGCGGATATGAGCCGTTCCTACAAACTTTATGTGAATCAATTGAAAATACCAACAGTCATGGTTCGTATCCATTTAATCTGGGCTCAAGCAATGGTGAATCCAGAACATGTGTTTTCAGATTTACAGGTTTCGGCGCTAAACCTACTAATATCGCTCTTGAGATGGGAAACTACGAATAATGTGGATACACAGACAACAATCAAAAACGGAAATTACATGAGAACATTATTGGATACGGTACAAACTCCACCACTAACTGAAAGAAAAGAGATTCAAATGATTGATTTAAAGCCTAGCCAGCAAATTTCCAAATTCAGCGTGCTAGAGGAAATTTATTTTGCGTCGGAAATTAAAGAACAAGACGAAGTAAAAGCATTACCAACAAATTTGGAATATAAATGCGTTATGATCGGTGCAGATATATGTAAAAGATTATTAGAACTCTATGACTTGTTATATTTAAGTTCCGAAAGAACGAATACGAAAAGAAAATATTTAATTATAAACACTCTTACAAGTATATTGTGCATTTCGCAAGAAGCGAAACAATACGCACTGAACAACGGTTTGTTAAATACCATCGTGAAGCAACTGAAAGAAATACATATTAAATTAAGTTTGGAAACGCCAGATTGTATGAGAAAAGTGTCAGGAAAGAAGAAATTGTCTCCAATTTTAAGAGATCTCGGTAGTTTAATAGGTTTAATATCGAATTTTGTTATTGGAGACGTTAAAGTTAAGAATGCTATTGCTGCATCCGGAATATCAGACGTCGTTCACAAATTATGGATATGGTTCTTAAATCAGAGACATGTCTTGATAAACGTATTAAAATTTCTTTGCAATTTTACAACAAATTGTCCAGCAGGTAATTTTGAATTGTATCGCATAAGAAATAGCAACAAATACATTATTTTAAATTTATAGCTAGCCAGTCATTGACATTAACAAGTTCCATAGCAGGTTCGGGTCCGCGTAAACTACCAAGTAACGTCTCGTTGCTGCACGCTGTATTTATGCTGACTGCCAAAGAAATGGACCAAGTTTCCCGGACCCACGATCTCACAGTATTAGAATTGATTTTCCATTTATTGCAAAATATTTGCGACGTGCTTGAGTGCCGCGTCATTATTTGCAAGTGTAACATATTACAGCATCTATCTCGTTTACACCCAGCCGTTACTAAACGACAGAAACCATGGGAATGCATAGAGCTTTTGTGGTTGAACTTTTTGGAAAAGTTTACAACCTATCCTGAAGGACAAGGATTGGTTGCAAAATTTGCGGACGCTTTGGAGCTAATTATTGCTTTTGCCAACGGTCCAAAAAGTTTGAACAGATTAAATGCAATGTATGTCTTACGAAATCTAGCGTTTTATCCATCCAACAGATCTAGACTGCTCAATTCAGGTAATTTCTTTCATAGTGTTCGATTGAAGAAACGTAATCGTTGGTAATTGTAGACGAATTCCTCAATATACTACAATTGAAAATGAAGAACGGTACTTATGAAGAAATCAATTTGGTCGTTTTAATTATATGGTCATTAATAGCCAATAATCAAAAGTCTAAGCTGATAATAAAATCGACCGGCCTAGATATTAAACTGCAAGATACGTTGAAGCTGTTAAGTTTATCGAAAAGTGACGATGTAAATAGCGTGGATTTGGAAAGAATGCGCTACGTGTTTACTTTATTAAGAGAAGGCGACAAAAACTGATTTTCCACATTGTTATTTTCTAGATTAATTTATTATACTATTTTTTATAAGTGAATTTCATACGATAATAAAGCTTAATGCAAATAAATTGAATGTTTATCATTTATTGCTAATCAGAGAGTCCTGAAAGTAGGGTGTAACAGGAAAAAAATAAAATAAAACCGTTTCATTATAAATTTATATACTTTATTTAACAAATTATATAATGTAAATTTATACAATCATTCGTTCATTATTAAAAATGACCAACAAGGGGAATTTCAAAAATATCATTTAGAAAAATTCGAAGAATATATAAGGCACACAATATCATGAAACTGCCTGCATATAACGTACGTATATAGTATTGATGATGATAAGCTGGCAATTGAATATTTTTATACAAAATATGTATATTTGGTCAATAATTATAGTTATGTAGAATGAGAGACATTTATATAAAATAACTTATGCTAAATATATAAACCTTTATAAAAATATGGGTAAAAATACGTCCATAAAGATTTTGATACATCTATACACATATGTACAAATAATATTTTTTATGTATATATATACAAATCGCTAATAATAAAGTTGCAAATTATATTACTTCCTTGTTTGACCAAGAGAAAAAAGAAACGGAAAAGAACTATATGAAACATGCATCTTAAATGTGGTCAGCCTCTCGCAAAATAATAATATATTAATTTGAATTTCTCCTAATTAAACTAATAATAAATGACAAAGTTACAATAAATTAGACTAAATTGTAAATTGTCGCAAATCACATAATTACACATAAAATTAAAATTTGATGCCTCGCCGATATCATATACTAATATCAATGATAAGAAATATTACTTGAACTATTTAATGACTAACGAAAACATATTTGCTTTGTACACAGAAAAAAAACCGACAAAATTATTACATCATGTAAATTCAAAAATCAACTGAATTGATACGGTTTAGCACAATGTTATGTTACGTGATAATCGTACTCATTTGGCAGTTTATAACTGTTTCTCCCATCATATATACCCTAAGAATCTTGTCTTTGGCATCCATTATGAATAATTAACGCTTCTTAATATACAATAATAACAAATTGCTGCTTTGTTACCTTACTCTTAAAGAGTAATTTATTTACTCTTTAAAAAAATAATATTAAAAAAATCCAGACTAATCATTACTTAGTCAGTCTTAAACAAAATGAAATTAAATATACACAAAATTTTCCTCTTTAACAGAAATTGTGTTGAACACAGCCTAAGCAAATAATCGATTGAAACCAAATGTAGTGTACGAACAAACAAAAATAAGAAAAAGGTAAATTATTCGTGCAAGAATAATTGTCATCCTCTTTCCTTTTTTTAAATTCCTTCATTGTAACATCAGTATTTCTAAATTTCGATTTAAAATGGTATCCCTAACCGAATTAAAAACGACTTTAATATTCTCAGTATCAACGGCGGTCGTAAAATGATGGTACAACGCTTTCCGCGATTCCCTTTTCACGCCGGTAAACATTGCCAAGATGAACGTTTGAACGTCGTGAATCGAATGCGAATTGCCAGCGAATTGCGGAAAATACCAGCGTATGTCCGTTTCTGGATTAGCGACTTTCTTCACCAGCAAATCATACTTGTTCAAGAACAATATTATGGAGACGTTGATGAATATACGATTGTTGATTATCGTATCGAAAATGTCGCGTGATTCCTCTAATCTATTGGTTTTACGATCTTCCAATAGCACTTGGTCGAATTCGGAAGACGATACCAAGAACAATATCGACGTAACCGAATCGAAACATTGAAACCATTTTTGCCGTTGTGATCTTTGTCCGCCAACATCGACAAATAGGAATGGTACGTTGTTTATGGGAATGACGAACTCCGTGATACCTTTTGTCGCCTTCCGACAATGTAGGATATCTCTGTGCGTCGGTGTATATTCGGCTCTAGCTATCCTTTCCAAATTGTTTAGGAAATACTCCACAGAATCACTCTGAAAGAAAATATAGTGCTGTGTTAATTTAAAGATTTCAGATATTACATAAAAAAGTTGCAATTTTAACTACCAGAATCAATGAAACATTGTACAAGTAATCTCTTTGCTACATAATTTGCATAACATTATTACTTTTTGGCTACTATCTAATACACCAGTTATGCCTTATTTGATTAGTTCGTTGAGGGAAAGCTCTTTTCATGCTAAGGAAATGTATAAACATTAGGAACGTCCCACATCAATC
This sequence comes from Hololepta plana, assembly GCA_963695495.1. NCBI lineage: Eukaryota > Metazoa > Arthropoda > Insecta > Coleoptera > Histeridae > Hololepta > Hololepta plana. The sequence goes on along the minus strand of OY968832.1, from coordinate 12,720,775 downwards.
TTGCGTTATGTTGTGTAAATTACGTATTTGAATTGCTAGAAATATATTGGATGTATACTCATTAACGAATCTCGGAAGTGGGTAAACCCAAATTAACGATGATGAGTTAAATTAGGTTATGTACGAATAATTGTGTTAAACAAAAAAGTGAATGTTTATGATATGACTCATTCTTAAGTGTAAAAAATTGTTGATAATTATTACTAATACATGCAGATTAACAAAACGGCTGTTGTTGTTAAAATAATACACCTACCAATTGAAATTCTCTTCGTCTCTCGAATGCTCTTCTTATGCCAGCATCATTCCACAATTGGGCAAGCAACGGTGCATAATGAATAAATAGTTTCATGTCGATATTTAACGTGTCGAATTCGAACAATTCCCTGCCGATGTCGATATTATTGTTATCGCCCCACGGTATACCGAGCTTGTCACGGGCGTCCATCAGCACCTTCATACCTTTGATCACATTGTGATAGATAACTTGCTGATATTCCTTCACTAGATCATGTTCAAATTTAATGCCGTGTATGATTCTCATCTGTTTCAGAAATGTCGATTTACCACTCTCACCAGCACCGAGTAACAATACTTTGACTTGTCTCTTCAATAATTGCTTATCTTTCTCTATCATTTTATCAATTTCATGGCTTTTATAACGTTGCTCCAATTCTTCCGGACTAAATTTAAAACGTACACAACACGGCGAAAACCACATCACATTTGACATTTTCCTTTTCTCCTTTACTTTTTTTTTAATTTTCCTTCTTAATTGAAACTAATCACTTCTTTATAACACACATTCAATTATTATTATCACTATTCCTCTTGAACGTACGACAAATAATAATAATGATGATGATGAAAATTACAATGTTTTGATGCTTGCAGTTAATGGTATTTACATATTTTTCCTGCTGTTGCTGCTGCTCTCTTCTTAATCTCTAATAAAATACGATGTGTTATGTACACATTCCTTCCTTTTTTCTTCATTACAGGAATTACAACTTCTCCACAATATTATAAAATAGGCATGCGCTCTCGTTATAGTTAATGTCGTGTCGCTCCGTGAATGAGAAATGACGCGCTCTTTGCAATTAATTTAAAACCAACAGAAATGTGTCGATGTGACAATATTGATGTATATACACACAATCTTTCTGCACGTTTATTTGTTTAGTACATTTTTTTGCGAAATAATCTACCACACCCTTTTCTACTTCACCATGGAATTTTTCACTTTTCGCATCCCATTAATTTTCGTCTAATCTATCCGTAATCGACATACAACGACCAATAATCTTAGTTTATTTGTTTAATTAACTAAATTCAAATTCCATACGGAGGATTGCATTAAATCATTGCTTTTTTGTGTACAATATGCTTACATGCAATTCCCTGTTGCATTTGCCACTTATTATTATGTTCGAAATCACGTTCAGACAAGCAAATTACGGAACCGTTCTGAAATAATTAAATCATACGTACAATAATCAATTAGCTTTTGCGTGTGTGGAATGTATGCGCAAAAAAAATTATAATAGCGCCGAGTAATTAATCTATCGCACACGAAGTTGTTAGTTTTTGCAGAACATATCTGTTCAAACAGATATAAAGTAGTGGAAACTAACAATTAATTATAAACGGAGTTTGGAACAATCTCGGAATTAGTGGAAAATTATTGTTTGTTTATATATTTATAGATAATATATAATTAATTGCTTCTTATAAACTAATAACTAATTATTCGAAACCATATTGTTACTTCGCAACTTTATTCTAAAAGACCGTCGTTTCCTTTTTCAATCACTTGTCGGCTTCTTCATAATTAATAACACACTCAAGATAATAGTATTAACTTTTTTTGCGGATGTTCATCAGAAATTACAAGAATTAATAGTGTTTACAATATTTCTTTCAAAATTCTTTATTCTTAATACAAAATTAAATGGTAAATCCGTGTAATATTTATACTAAATGTACAGTACTAACATCTTGAGAAATAGAAAAGGTTTTAAAAAAATAGGATGAATTATACTTTATTTCGCATTTTATAACTCATATTTACAAGTTATGAATAGAAACGAGTGTAATAAATTCATTCTAAACGGCCTTTCTGGAAATTAACAAATTTTATTGCCATTATTTATTTTTACCTGTGCCTATTTAAAAACTACGTCCATAATTTTATGACTTTCATTACCAATATACCAATGTGCACTTAAAAATATTTTTCAATAGATATTCGTGAACGCTAAATGCACTAAAGATTTTTAATCAGTATTTCTTACTGTGATTTAATTTGCAAAACAGTTGCACTGTGCCCTCATAACTTATTTTTAATAATATTATTGCAACATTTCGTCTGAAGTATTAAAACATGTGCATTTTTCATTAATTTACTAATGTATTATCCGTTGACGTTGTTGAGAAAGGCGAAGAATGAATACGAACCTTTGATAATCTAAAAGAAATGAATCAACTATTAAAAGTAATAAACAATTAATCGATAACATTTTACGTACAGCTACAAATGTTGCTAAAGTCAGAGGTGCAAAATTGCCAGCAGTTAAATATATTGGTTTTTGCATTCGTATCATTGTAAAGAGCATATTCTTGCGGAAACTATAAGATGACCCTAACCAGTCACTCTCCCAAAGGGCATACGGTATTTCTAATCCTTGTAGCGTCACTTCGTTGCCGAAGAAACAATATAATATTAACTGCAAACTCAAGGCTACGATATAAAAGCACTCCGAGAGAAATTTCGAGCTTTGTAGTGGAGTCTAAAAATAATAATGATTTTTTATAAGCACATTGCAAGTCGTTAGAATTACCGTAGAAATCAAAAATAAACTGGTACAAAACATGAATAAGGTGGCGAGTAGTTGCAATAATGTTAAATACTTATTCAACTCTTCCAATTTTTCGGCAACGCTACAATTACAATTAAGAAAATTAACACAATATACCAAAATATTTATGCAGATGCGCAACTTAATAATCGCCTGCAGGTGGTTGACAAGTTTCTTCATTTCTTGCATCATTTCATTGTCCAATGCTTCGGAATTGTATATATCATATTCATGCTTTAAACCACGATCCATTCTTTTAATGCATCTCTTGCGAATAGTCCTGAATGCGCCTTGTATAATGATGAAATGTGCGGCAATGAAATTCATAATATTCATAAATAATGTGTCCATGCCTACAACGCCGAAAGCGTAAAATGCAACAGGTATAAATTGCAATGAAAGGGCCCAAATATATCTCGTAGGCGTATTATAATCGAAGGGAAACCAGCTGAAATACGGCAACGATTGCGAAAACGTCTCATTACCATTTTCTTCGATAACGTAAGTGGGATCGACGATAGTTTTCACGTAAAGCGGAACGTACGATGAAATCACAGTGAGATATCCAGATATCAGAAATGATAGAGCGTATTTTATACCAGTTTTCTTATATTCGCGTGTGATTGAGCCCGGCTTAAAGTCGTCGTCGTTTTCGTAACGAAACTCGACAGTTTCTATTACGGCGATTAGCTTTTTGTATTCGTGCCCTTTGAAATACCACAAGAGGCATTTCAACAGTCCCAGCAAATGCATCAATCCAAAATTGATGTTTTTGATGAAAAATTCCAAATTTGTATATGTATCTTTCAAACTTATAAATTCTGAAACCGTATACCAAATGTATGCGAAGAGCAACGCAATTATTGCGAATAGTTTGAATAGAAACAGCGAGATTTTGCTCTGGAAATCAGGTATCCACAATCCAGCCAAGATCAAAATTCTTCTGTTACAAACAAAGTAATCACTGGCATATTCTTGATGTTCAATCATGTTTCTTTTGCTCTACAATCTTATAATGAAAGATTTGCACGTATCTCTACTTTGCGGGCATTTATACGTGTATTTATAAGCAGGTGGATTGTTAAAAATTCAGCAATTTCAAAATCAGTATGGCGTCTTTTGCGAAAATTGGTCTCATTAATGATACATTAAAAGTGAGCAAATTCAAGCAGTATCTGAGACATATCATTATGCTTTTAAAATTTTTATTGATAAAATTATAAAGGAAAATCTATCAAATAATATACAATCTTAATCTTAATCAATAATTAATATAAATACAAAATATCGAATATTTTCAATTGCTTTTCAAGCTGCATAAAGTGATTAATTAAAACTGAGGCTTTTCAAAGGCAAATGCTGCACATTATTTATTATAGTTAGTGTAGAATCTAATAGCTTTTTGTGGATATCTTCTATTTTACCATCTGCATTGATAATATTCCAATTATCATCAGCTAATTTCATAAAATTATCTGCTACTTTCTCCTGCATTTCTTTGTTCTCATATCTTTCCTCACCAAATCTAGGACGATTACCTAGTCCCTCATTACTGAGAGTTAAGAGAAATACCACATCTGGTTTGGGTAGTCCATTTTCTGGAGCAGAACACCAACTAATACTCATATCTAAAAGAAGGAAAGAACAATAAATAGTTGTAATTAAAATATAATCGTTATCACACTTTTTGCCATCGAATACACCATCCCAGAATAAGAGTATCTATCAACAACAATTGTGAAACCATCATACAACAACTTTTTCATTTTATCAACATTTTCCCATCTATTTGCAGCAAATAATAAATGTATAGTCTCATCGTTTAGTTTGCAATCCTTATCACTCAAGTATTCATTAATTAATTGCCCAGTATTTGTTGTTCTATCAGGAAATACCATCAATTCACACTTATATCCATTATATCTTAATGCCTCAACCAGTTTTTTCGCTTGTGTCGATTTTCCAGATCTATCTACACCTTCAAACACAATTAAGGCACCACGGTTGAATTTGTTCATATTTCCAAATCAAAAATTTTACTTTCCAAACTATGTTGTTGCTGTTAATAATCTTCTTTTAGGCGGGAATGCTTGTTATTATAGGTATAATTACCAACACTGAATTAAAAAAAAAACGCAAACGGATATTTTTTTTTAATGTTAAAAAGCAGCTTAGTAATTCTCGAAATTGATTCAAGTTAAAAGTTAATAAAAAATACTTTTTGTACAACCAAAAAGTTAACATTTTTCAAAAATTCATCGAGTTTAAATATTGTAAGATTAAAAATTATAATTTGAAGCAAAAAGGCAAATTAATTACAAAATTTATCGTGAAATCTTATTTCCTTGTTTTCTTAAGAAACTGATATCTCTGAAAAATTTTCAAAATTAAGTAGAAATGTGCCCAAATAGGGGGCAACGTCACAGCTAAGTTAAACACCACTTCCGACAAATAAGTAGGTTTCTGCTTAAATATATGTGCCTTGTCTTTATGGTTTATATATTATCTTTGTCTTTGACTGCTTTTAGGTTAACTATACTTTTTTTGGAGGTTATAGTTCATGTATACAATTATTTCAACAAATTATTATCTGAAAAATACTAAATAAAATTTAATTGTAAACTAAATAATGCTCCAAATTTTGACAAAAACGTTTGGAGTAATTAAGTACAACGAGGAATTATGTAGTATTAGAAAATTCAGCAATTGTATCAATAGAACAAATAGTTTATTGCAAGGAAGACTTTTTTCAACAACTTCAGAAAATGGTATTACAATATATGCTATAGTCTAAACTATATCTAAATGAATAGTATCTAAGTAAATTTTACAGTTGTAGATAAGCCTGTTGGGGGAAACTCTACACAAAATATAGATGTAAAAGCTTTGACCAATGGTGATGAGAAACTGGAGCACAAAATGCAAGTAATAATGTTAGAAGCGGAGGTGTTAAGGCAAGAAGGAAGGAAAGTCCCATCCAATGATTTTTTAAAGCAGCACCATTGGCAAGAGTTATTAAATTCATCTTCTAGTAGCTTTAGACGAAAATACTTTGAATATCTTTTTAAAATAGAAAAAACTAAAGAAAATGAAGCAGTAAATATCAGGAATATACTTACTTAATAATAATATATAAGATATGTTTTAGCTAAAAAAGGCAGAAAAGAAAAGGCTGTATGAACAAAGATTGGCTGAGAAACCAGCAGATAATGATGGTGATAAGGATTTGAAATATGAATTAGGGAAAAATTCTATATTCCTCAGGGTCCGAGATACTACAATGAATCAATTGTATAATAATTATTTAGTACAAGCTATGCAATTCGGGCAAAAATTAATTGTTGACTGTGGTTATTTCAATGATATGACTTCCAGAGAAAACATTAATTGTGCCAAACAATTAACTTTACTCTTTGCAGAAAACAGAGAACATAAAGGTTTGGATTTATTTATTAATTACAATGTAATAAATTTTAATCATAGAATTTTGTAGATCCGTTTGATCTTCACTTTTGTAATGTAAATTATGAGCATGTATTAATGAAGGCATTACACAAAAATATACCAATAATGTATGAAGACTGGTTCCCTCTTAATTTACATCAGGGAAGTTACTTGGATAATTTTGATAGAGAACAATTGGTTTACTTAACGCCCCATTGCCAAAAGGAACTGGACACTTATGACCATGATGCAATATACATTATAGGAGCTATAGTTGACAAAGTATGACAAAATAAATTAATTTGTGATATTTTTTCACTTACATATTATATTTGCAGATCAATCAGGCACCTTTATCACTAGCAAAAGCAAAGAAAGAAAATTTAAAAATGGCTAAACTACCATTAGACAGATATTTACAATGGGGTTCTGGTTCAGGGAAAAGCCTTACATTGAATCAGGTTGCATCAATACTATTAGATGTAAAATACACAGGTGATTGGACATATGCTCTGAGACATGTACCAAAAAGGAAAATTGTTTCACCAAATCTAGGCAATAATATAGAAAGTTATTCATCTCTACCATATGATAAAAATACAGTGAAACATGGAAAATTATGGAGACCAAGATCATCACAAAGTAGAGACAAACCCAAGAGTTATAGGAATATCAATGAAACGTTATTGAATATGAAAGAAATTATGAAAGAATAAAGAAACATATTCAGATATTTATGATAAATTATAGTCTTTATTTAATTTCTTCTCCTTCTGACACGTGAAATTCTCCAAGCATTTGGTTCTTCATATTTATTATAAAGAGGTTCTAATCTTTGATTCTTCTTGAATTTGCTAAGTTTTGTTGGATCAGAAAACTTGAAGAAAGCAGGTGCAAATTCAACAAGCCATTTGGGATCAATTGTAGTAACTTCTCTCATGTACTCCTTTGTGGTTTGTACTAATTCATGATAAATAACCCTGAAAGATTAAAATTGATATAGGTAATTTCATATTAAACAATAATTATGAAAGCATACCATTCAGGTTGTCGATTAAATAATGCACTTGAAGGATGTATGTAAACCACTTGACTATCCACTAAAGTCCGGTAACCTTCTTGTGGATCTTTCTTTGCGGCATTCCTAAAGAAACCGGAGCAAACTGCTTTTTGTACTCTTACTGTATTTTTTTCGGCGGAGACTATATCCAATTTATGCCTTAAAATAATTTCATTATAATGGTTTTGCATATTACATTGATTAAATATGTACCTATCCATTATGCCTAACAATTGCTTTCGGACGTCTTGTGCGCGTTTCAATGTTCTTATTTGCACAAAATTTTCATAACACCACGCATTGGAAAACTTATTATTTTTCCAGCTATTATACACTGCAAGTAAAGTCAAGTGATCGCCTTCGGGTTGATTAAATTTTGCCTTTTTCTGATCCGCTAGAGCTTGCTTATCCTTTGGCCTATAAAATACGTTTTGTACGGACAACATACTAACTATTGTCAGAATCTCATCAGAACATTGTAATGCTACCGACATTATTAACATTTTCGATAGATTAGGTTCCAAAGGAAATTCAGCCATCTATAAAGAAAATATATAAATCAGTCATTCATTTATGCGGCACATAAAATTCTTACTCTTCTGCCAAGTCTTGTTAATAAACCTTCATCATCCAATGCTGATAGGGAATGTAATTGTTCTAGTGCCATGATTAGTGATTCCACTGGAGGAGCATCCATGAAATCAAAATGCAGCAAATCATTAATACCCATGGTTTTCAATTGAAGTACGGTTGTGGCCAAATTTGTACGTTGAATTTCTGGCACGGGAGTCGGTAACATTTCATCTCTGTATGCTCGTTCAGTGTATAATCGGTAACATTTACCAGGACCCGTTCTGCCGGCACGGCCGGCTCTTTGTTTTGCTTGAGCCTAAAATCGAGAAAGTCAAGAATAAGCCAAAGGAATATTCAAAACACGTATTGAAAACGTACTTGTGAAATGGGTGTAACCACGAGAGAATCCATGCCAGTTTTGGAGTTGTATACTTTTTGTTTAACAAATCCGGGATCAACGACATAAAAAATACCATCAATGGTTAATGATGTTTCTGCAATATTGGTCGCAATAACGACTTTTCGACTGCCAGGAGGAGCTGGCTCGAATATACGTGTTTGCATTTCCGAAGGCAGTGCAGAATAGACCGGCAATATTATTAACTCTGGAACGTCGGGTCCTAAAGACTTCATTCTTTCGTATAGTATTTCACATGCAGTGTCAATTTCTTCTTGGCCAGTAAGAAATAGAAGAATGTCGCCAGGTGGTTCGCGTAAGTGTATCTGCATTACAGTTATTAAGCTAGCGTCCAAATAATCTGTTTCTGATTCCTTGGTGTACAAAACTTCCACCGGAAATGTTCTACCTGGTATTGTAAATATAGGTGCTTCAAAGAAGTATTGCGAGAACTTGACGGCATCCAATGTAGCAGAAGTGACGATAAGTTTTAATTCGGGTCGTTTCGTTACAGCTTGCTTTAATAAACCGAATAATACGTCTGTGTGTATCGTACGTTCGTGAGCTTCGTCAAGCATAATAACTGAGTAACCTTTTAAATCTAAATCCATTAGACATTCCCGCAATAACATACCATCCGTCATGTATCTGCAAAAGCGATTAAATAAAATTTGGAAATTCAAATTCATTATTTTTACTTACTTTATAATTGTCTCCGGACTCGTGCAATCTTCAAAACGAATCGTGTATCCTACTTCTTGTCCTAAACGACAACCGAATTCTTCCGCTACTCTTTTAGCTACAGACATAGCAGCAACACGACGAGGTTGAGTACAACCAATTTTTCCTCTAGATGTTAAGCCAGCTTCTGCCAAATATTGAGTAATTTGTGTGGTTTTCCCAGAACCAGTTTCACCAATTACAATCAGAATTTGATTGTCAGTAACAGCCTAAGAAATTGAGAACAAAAATTAATACACTACTCCAATTTGAAAAGTCTTCTATAATACCTTTCGCAATTCTTCCTTTAATTTGTAGATCGGCAAGGACTGTCTTTGTTCGATAATCGTCAGATTCGTCTTCTTGCCAAATGACGACTTCTTACCTCCTATTACATGCTTCTTCCATTCTGGTAAATCTTGAGATTGTAAACCAATCCCACGCATATTTGCGGCAGAGAATTTGTTGTCATCTAAAAAGGAAATATATTTTTATACAGGCTTTTTGGTTGATACTCAACATACCATCTGGTAATGGATCAATCCAATTCTTATTCTTTCCCGAAGGTTGCGAATCGATTTCTTGTTCACGTTGCAACATTTTCTGTTCTCTTCTTTCTTTAGCTAAGGCCGATTGCATCATAGCTGCTTGAGCTAAAGAACCATCAGGATTTTTTACAATTCTGTAACGTTATAAATCAGATATGTATAGATATGAATTTGATTGACTTATAAATGTACCTAACAGGACTCAAGTCATGTAATGCTCTTCCATGACCTTGCAAGAATGGTGGCTCATCCTCCACCAATTCAATTTCAATATCCGCCTCACCGCCATCGTCATCTTTTGGTAATAAACCGGTTTCATCGTCAAAGTCAGGGAGTTCACTTTTATCTATACAACCCGAAGAAATCATCTGAACAGAAAATATGTTTAAATTTCAATAGAAAATGCCCCTCTTGTTAATTTCCCATACTTGTTTTATCTCCCATCGTTCGGGACTGGAAATACGAGTCACGCGTTTTCTAGAATCTTCTTCACCTTCATCTGTTCCTATTGGCAATTTAAATAGTGAATTACTGTTAGTCGGTCTATCTGGATTACGATCCTTGTCCTCTCTTTCTTGTGGCGCATGTGATAATGGATTAAGATCCTTTCCTGTAGTTTGGCATACATCTTTCATACTTAATGAGACTTTCTGGCCTGTCACTGACAAAACTTTCACCTAAAATTTTTTAAATGAACAAACCAGGTTTACATTTGGATATATCACCTACTTTTACTCTAGTAGCTCTTGACACTACTTCTGAAACATTTGTAACTCTACCTTCAGCTCTTAATTGTGAAATGTGTACTAAACCTTCCCACCTTCTTCTTAAACCTTCTATTTGCACAAAGCAGCCAAATGGAACTATATTGGCAACTTTACCATTGTAAATCTGAAATCAAAGTGTTTTATGTTTGAAAAAATAAAAATGTTTAAGCTTACTTTTCCTGGTACAGGATCATCATCTAATTCTGGACTTTCTCTTTTTGCTTTCTTCATTTTATATTTATCTCTCTCTGATGAATAACTTCTTTGCTGAGATCTTTCATGGTTTTCACTTGATCTATTCCTATGCCTGTACCTTTCCCTGGATCGTCTGTGACGATCAAAAGATTTTTCTCTGGGTTTCCTGTTACGTGACCTTGATCTTCTATGTCGGTTTCTTGATCTATTTCTGCTTGTAGATCTTTTTCTACTTCTAGATCTGTTTCTGCTTTTAGATCTATTTCTGCTTTTAGACCTATTTCTGCTTTTAGACCTATTTCTACTTCTTGACCTGTGTTTCCTTTTTATTGATTGATGGGAGGTATTTTTACTATTCTCTAAATTGGATGGTGCATCAGCTTCCAATTCTGCCATTAGATCTGTCACAACATCTGAATCTTGTTTATTCTGTTTATTTTCACCATCTGATTCACAATCACTTAATTGCTTTGGGGCTTTATTTGGTATAGCTAATCCTGGAAATTTCATGGATAAATTATCTGATTGTGCATTTTCCATTGTAGCTGATGTATTCATTGATGATCGTTTTGGTTTCATATGTTGTATTATTCGTAAAAGATTCGATACAAATGAATCTGAAAATTCTGCTCCATTCTCAGCAAGAATTTTCTTGAATGATTCAAATGTATTGTGTTTATCCGATAAATGTATTATAAATTCGGCTAAAAAATAATTCAAGAATTACAAACTACCATTAGTTAAAGTAGTTCATTGCTTACCTAAATCCTTATCGTTCATGCCCAAATGATTTTCTAATTCCGTACATACTTTGGACACTAAGGATAAATGCTCCAACTTCTCTACTTCATTCATTTTAATAATAAATAAAACCAAACATATATTTATTTCAACAATACTTTCAGTTATAACACAAAGTTACAACATGCTAGGTTATGCGTTTTGACAAAGATTTGAATGAAATTAGCAGCATTTGTTTTGGCTTTCTGTAGAAGCTATTGGCTAGTGGTTCATAATTATTGCAACCCTATATATATTATCTTTGATTTCAGCTTTGTTTATTATTTTTGTCATTAAGCATCCTTGAAAAGTGAATTTTATTTATGAATTAACTGATTGGGATTAAAAGTGCTTTAAATACAACATACCATCCAAGTAGATTATCTTTGAAAATATATGTACTACTTTTTGTCTCTTACATTATTATTTTAGATTGCAATATGTCTGTGAGAACAGATGACCACAGAAGAAAATGGGACAGGGAAGAATATGAGAAAATTGCAGAGGACAGGAAAAGGGAGGAAAGAGAAAAGGAAGAAGAAGATGAGAAAAAGAAGAAAGGGCTCCCTGTTAAACGGGAACTATTGAAACAAAGGGATTACAAAATAGATTTGGACTCTAAATTAGGCAAAAGTATTGTTATTAATAAGAATACACCAACATCACAATCAGGAGGCTATTATTGTAATGTTTGTGATTGTGTAGTAAAAGATTCCATTAATTTTCTTGATCACATCAATGGCAAGAAGCATCAAAGAAATTTGGGAATGTCAATGAGAATAGAACGCAGTAGTTTAGATGCTGTTAAACAAAGGTTTGACTTGAACAAGAAAAAGATGGAAGAGAAAAAGAAGGAATATGATATGCAAGCTAGATTACAAGAATTGGCTGAAGAAGAGGAGAAATTAAAGGAATATAGAAGAGAGAAAAAGAAAGAAAAAAGGAAAGCTGATGAGATGTTAGATGATGGTGAAATGAATGATGAAATGGCAAATATAATGGGTTTTTCAGGATTTGGGACATCAAAAAAGAAATAATAGTAATACATAATTAGTATATAAAAAGCTATATTTATAAATTAATTATAAAAATTACAATATGAGTAAATGACATTGTGAATAAGAAAGATGGTACCTAAGAAAATAAAACTGTAATTAATAAGTTAGATATATTCAATTTTATATTATACATACACATGATATTCCGGAGCAAACATATTCTTCTGGCATAGGCTTTTTCACAATGGGATCTTTCAATATAATTTTGCATGATCGGTCGATAATCTTGTCTATCACATCCATGCCTAACTCCTTAAATAAATGCGCTGCTTTTAACCCACATAACATTGCGGTTTTTATATAGTAACAATCTATTATTTTCTTATATGCTCTAGAATTAGGAATAAGTACAATGAAGAATTAGAACTTTAATTTAACAATACTTGCACACTTCTTTTGTGGTACAATATTCAGTCCAGTCTGGGGGACCTGTACATTGTTTAAAATCTTCATGTAGATCCTGTATGCATTCAAAATATTTTTCAAATTCTGTAAAATATTAATAATTGATTAATTTTGATATTTGAATACCGAAATACATACCACATTTAAATGGACAGGGTGCACATAGTTTTTCATGCAAAACATTTACTCCTCTTATTAATTGTACATATAAATCTTTTTGTTCCGGCGGTTCGCAATGTTTTAAGTAACAGTTCATTCTTTCTAAATTCGTAGTTACTTTCCTAAATTTTCGTAAGTTTTAGTTTGTAATTAAATGAAATTATGAATGTATTAATTACAGGCACATAGATTCCATATCCTCTACTGTAACTAAATTGATTATACTTTCTGGATTTATTGCATCAATTTCAGCCAAATATATCATTAATTGATCCTCATCACATAACTGCGTATTTTTATTATCATTTCTTGATTTTCGTATCGATTCCGCATAAACATTTTGCCTATATGACTTTATCTCAGTAGTTGAAGTTCCAAAATTCTTCTCTTTAATGCTAAATATTACTTTACGGGATATAAAACATCTGCTGAATTTTATATAAATAAGCTAGGGATTTACCTTGATTATTTATTAAGAAAATTAAAAAGAAAAGTCTGTAATATATTTGCATTTACAAAAACTGGTATAATTAAATGACATTGATACATATATGATAATTCAAATGTAAAATAAACAATTTCAGAAAGTTTGTTTCCATGAAAGAACAAAGTGATATCCAAATTGATTATGATTTGAATTTTTGGCAAAGTTCAATCTGTCTTCAGTCATTTCGAAACATTTTGTATTTCTATTGTCATACCTTAGGCAACCAACTGATCACATTTGTCATAATCAAAATATTCAAATTGTAATATAAATATAATATAGAATACTCGAAATTGATACATTCGATCGATACCTTTCCAAAAATATTAAAGATGTTATTGTTGCTAATAATTAATGCTGACTCCGTAGAATAATGATCTATGCTTGTTTACAAATTTTGGTTGTGCAAAGCAAAAGTCTGTCATTGTAAATTTAGTATTTTTCTTACGATCAATTTTAAATAAATTTCATTAATCTAAGTTGAAAAATGTACAATTTTTCGTGGTTCTTCTTACTATTTGTTCAATTATCATGGGCCGATATAATATTCAGCGATTTTACAATAGAAAAGGATCAGTGTAAAGAAATTTGTGCGGATAGTTTTTTTCTATTACCAAAGGTATTAGTTATATGATTTTTATTGTTTCAATTTCATAATTTCTCTTATTGCAAAGCTAAAGGATTCGACAACAACTTGCCAGAGAGGATGTCGATTTTTTAATATAATATATTTAAAGGATGATCATGATGTTAATATAACCAAAGATGAATGCTTCAAGTGTAAGTATATTTTGAATGATTACAAGGGTTTCTTTTCAGTCAATGTGTAATATTTCAGCTTGCAAAGAGGCATACATCTCCAAAGATATGAAGGAATCTTGCAATATTGGCTGCAATACCATGTCCAAAAAGAAACAGGTAATTCATATTTTTGAAATGCACCTAAATGCACTCTCTAATTATTATTTTTAGAATGAGCTAGCTAATGTTCTGGTATTCATAGAACAAGATAGCCCCAAGAATTTCATAATAGCTGAACCAGAATTAGAAGTTTTAGAGTTTGAACTTTTGTCAGATCCAAATGTACAAAGTCAATTAGATTCTGGTTATAATGTGGAATATAAAATACCAGAGACAAGAATTCGAACTATGCCTATTGAGGAGATGATAGATTATAATCAGAAACAGAATGCTGGAGATTGGTTAGATTGTGCTTCAAGAAATTCTGGAATCCCAAGATTAATTTTATTAGTAGCAATTACTGCAGCTGTACTGATAGCATTGTGGTTGAGTTTCTCCACTGATAAGAAGTCAGACACAGAGGATGATGATGACGAAAATTTAATTAAGGATGATGTTATGAATGAAGAGAAATCAAATATTGATTATGAAGAGAAAATTCCTTTAGATGATGATGATGTTGAATTTTCAGAACCATCCAAATATATGCAAGAAGATCAAAATGTATAATTTTTATATGATACAAATATTGTTATGAGTCGGATTTAATTTTGAATGTTTACGATCTCTTTTCTTTTCTTGTTTTACTCAATCAATAAGACTTAGTAATAATATGTATTACATAGCTAATTTATTTTTAACAATTTCTAGTCAAACCGTACATTTTTTTATGTACAAATTAGACTTGTATAAAAGAAATCGTAGCTTTTATAATATTTTTTTTTGTTAAATTATAGGATGCATTTAATTTGCTGTGCACACTACATTTTTTGTTATATAAAAATATGTACGAATATATCGAAAATTCTTTTACAATTTTAACCGTTTAAAATATAAAAAATAATACAATTTCATTCGGTTTTGTTCGAATTCCTAATTTAAGCCCACGAACAAACTGGATTGCCGATTCTTCCTGGGAATACTCTCACAACTCCGGCGTGTCCACGGCAAATAGTATTGTATCGATTGGAACCGCCATCACCATTAAATGAATTTCGGTGTCCGTAACTTCGACCTCTTCCTCTATTCGAATAACCGAGCAACAAGTCGAATATGGGTGATGAATGAGCCATTATGGTACATGATAACATTAGCACTACACAAAGATATAATTTCATCGACATCTTTTCTATCGATTTGCTCTTCAAACAAATGATACGATGATGGAATTACTTTGGTCTTTATATTTGAATCAATTTTAATGTATTCATTGAAAAATTGTGCGCAAATTTGTATCCTTGTAAAAAGGATACGTTGAGTAGAATTTTTTATTAACTATGCGGTTAAAAGAAAGAATGAACTGTGTGTGTGCATCATCAAATTTTATTTCATGTTCTTTAAATTGTCCCATTACTTCGAAGTATAATTTTTGCAGCTCCTTGTTTTAACAAAGTACGTGAATATTTAAAAAAATGGAAAAAACTAGTTTTCATGCGGAAATGTAACATAATTATATTGTTAACGCGCTGAAATAACATGTAAAATTGCTTTAATAAACCGTTCTATTACAAAACTGGTTGTAATGGCATTTAGGTACTCTTTCTTTTTGCGGACATTAATTTTAAAATGCACGTTACGTTATCTTATTTTATGGCATCAAGAATTTCTTTGTTCTTTGTACAGAATCATTTAAATAAAATGAAATCAAATTTAATCTCAAGGTGAAACCCGCGGGAAATCACTTATAAAATTGAAATTTTGCATTTCGTAGACGCTGCGACATGAAGATATTTTCATTAGAGTGCATTCCACTTCTATTAATAAATTCGTTCTAATTGCCATGCATTTTCTTAATTAGTAAAAAAGAACGCGCGGTTGAATTTTCTGAAAATAATTCTTAGCATTCATATAATACAGTTTGGAAATAACATACTTTTATCAAAAAAATTGGAAAAATTACGGTTTTACTTTATGGCCAATAATTCCTAAATCTTTCTCGTCGTGGATTGAAAGATTTCTGAATTTCCGTCCATCTAGGAGCAACTCTCGCGTCCAATTACCCCAAACAAAAATAAAAGAGAACTTTATTCCATATTTACACATTTCTTTATATCTGCGATACATTTAAATTAAAGGAGACATATTTTTGAAAGGACTAACATTTATTCATCTTACGAATACATGTTTTCAGTAATAGACGACCATTTCAGCCATTATGCTACATGAGTCACATTAGTTATTGGCAAAACAGTCCTCACATATTGCCCCTTGTATTTTCAGTACTGTTTCGATTTCTTCGGAGCTAAAATTTTCGTTCGAATTGTGCCGTATATCATGAAAATGTCGAAGATCAATTGTGCCCGATTTGGTAAAATTGGTTAGCGCCATTAGATAGACGATTACAACCAACAATTTAAAATTTACCATTATCTTTCTTATTTGGTTTTGTTCAACGTAATCTCTAAAGATTTTAGAAATGAAATGAATTATATGATTATCAGTGTTAGCAATTAAATAACCACCACAACATAGTAATTAAATATTTTATTTAAGTCGCTTAAGTATTAATAAATTACCATAACAAAATACAGGGCGATTCGGTTTGATTGCAATTGTTCCGAATGTTGCTTTTATAAAATATATCATCAAATAAACGACTTATCAAACGCACTGTATTTCATACAGATCGCAAATAATAAAATATTTATTTTTCATTTAGCTTACCCCGCAATAATAAATTATTATCGATTTCATTTTATGTGAATAACTTTCATTACTCTTTTAATAAATTGTTTCATTTAGAAAAAGCATAAGAATAGGTCCAAATATTGTTTCGATAATAACAAATTTGTGTTTTATTTAATTAATATCATCTATAAGGCAATAACTGAAAGGGAACGCTTTAATTCTTTTACAGCTTTACGTTACAGTTTAAGTTTGAGTTAAATATATTATCGTTTCTTTACTCCTTTAGAATGCATCTTAACAATATTAAACTTCTGAAAAACAATTTGTAACGTGAAAAAATCTAATTTATTTCTAACATTCAAATTGTGGCGCCCGATTCTGTTTACTTTACGTAAATGAGCAGAACTACTTTGAACGTCATTTTCAATTCAGATATATTCGAAATGTTTACTAACGATACTTATGCAAAAACTTATCAGAATTTGTTACTTTCTGAAAGTTTAACAAATATTCCTGAAAGCGCTCAGAGAAAATGTTTGACACTAACTTTTTTAGCAGCTACAAAAGAGTAAGTTTATTTAATAAAGAATAATTAACCAATTTTAAAATTATTCACAAATGTTCCAATAACTATCTATTTGATTGTAATTGAATCTTTCAGTTTGGATAATGACACGACAAATAGAATATTAGAATATGATCTTAATAAATATCTGCTAAATGATAGCAAAATGAAAGTCCTTGAGGAGAAAATGAGAGCAAAATTAAATGAATCAGCTGAGCCTCTTAAATCACCATCAGTGTTCAAGAGAATAGATTTAAAAGATGATTGCTATAAAGATGGTTCCTGTGAAATCAGTGAAGTAATTGATAAGAATGATTTTCAAAACTTTATGGATTCAACATTCAGCAGAAATGAGGAGGAAACAATACAAGATAAGCAAGATGTTGGTGAAGAAACAGAAAATTGTAGGCCAAAAACTAGTTTCAAAACAGCATCAGAACTTTTAGGCAATACAAAGAAAGTATCAACTGGAAGTACTAATAACTCCAATTGCCAAAAAACATTGGGTGTTAAAAGGTCAATTAGTAATAAATTTATTTCACCAGTTATTGGTAGAAATAACAGGTATATGAGCTTTGAACAAAAGAATCTTATAATAAGTATGTCTGTTTTTAGTAATGAACAATTAAAGGACTCTGAAAGTGATATTAAAGTTGATGAGCGCTTGAAAAATATTGAACCGAAGATGGTAGATTTAATTCTTTCTGAGATAATGGATACAAATCCATCACTGACTTGGGATGATATTGCTGGTTTGGAATTTGCGAAAAATGCTATACAAGAGGCCGTCGTTTGGCCATTATTGCGACCAGATTTGTTTACTGGTTTAAGGCAACCACCCAAAGGGATTCTATTGTTTGGACCACCAGGGACAGGAAAGACATTAATTGGTATATAAAATAGAATAATATAGACAAGATAATGTATTATTGTGTTCTATTAGGCAGATGTGTTGCTGCTCAAAGTAGATCAACGTTTTTCTCTATAAGCGCATCATCTTTAACGTCCAAATGGATTGGTGATGGCGAAAAAATGGTTCGAGCCTTATTCAGTGTTGCAAGATGCCATCAGCCAGCTGTAAGAAATTATTTGTAAACTGGCTTAACAAAAAACTAATTTACTCTTCCTTTAAGGTGATTTTCATCGACGAAATTGATTCCTTATTATCACAAAGAAGTGAGTCCGAACACGAATGTAGTCGTCGTATGAAAACGGAGTTCTTGGTGCAATTGGATGGTGCGAATACGGACAGCGAAGAGAGACTGCTAATAATTGGCGCTACAAACAGACCGCAAGAGCTGGACGAAGCGGCAAGAAGACGTTTTGTGAAGCGTTTATATATACCGCTTCCGGAAAAGAACGTAAGTTTAAAAGAATAACCCATACATATAACTCTATAAGATCTATATTTTAGGCGCGCTTTCAACTGGTTCAGCGGTTAATGTTAAAAGAGAAACATTCGTTAACTGAGAAAGATATACAAGAAATAGCGGACCTTACCGATGGTTATTCAGGAGCCGATATGAAGACATTATGTGCGGAAGCTTCGATGGGCCCGATACGTTCATTAGACATGAGATCCATTGAAAATATTCAAGCTGCCGAAGTCAGAGCGATATCGCAGAATGACTTCACAAATGCTTTGAACCGCGTGAAAGCCAGTGTTTCTTACAAAGACTTGGATGATTATGTTAAATGGAATAATACATTTGGTTCTGGAGCAGGAGGTCAATAATGAAAAACATATTTGTTACTGATTTTATTAAGTTGAATTCACAAATTTGATTTGTTTAGTTTTGCAGCCAACTTATTCAAATATACAAAAGCCTCATCAAAATGTGGATTAGTATCTTTTCTAATGCGATCCAGCCAAGCTTTCAAAATTGGTCTTCCTTCAGTTGGATTGTACCCCACAATTCCTTCAAAAAAATATCACAAAGGGTGGCGTTTTATATTATTTTTCTAAGTTATGAAGAAAACAAGACAAATCACGACTTTTTCAACAGGGAGAGCACTTTTTGAAATTTTAATGTACATTATTTGTGGCCCTTAGTCAAATATGATTTCATAAGTCCCTTTCTTCCCTACCAGATAAATTACATCCTCTTACAAATACTTACTTGTTTGTTCAATTTCATTGACTGCCCACAAATCAGCAGCAGATAATTTATTATTGGCTAAATAATTACAATTACCCAACCATTCTTTTTCAATGAGATTCAAACAAGTTTCCATTTCTTTCTTTTGTGCAGCAACTCTTGCTTCTGATGGTGGTTTACCAGTTATGGCTGGTTCTAAAAACTTTAATTCAAATAGGTATTTATTGATAAACAATGTCTTATAATTTACTTTTATACTAAAGTACATTCCACAAGCAATTCGAGTATTATTATGTTGCCATTCCAAATATTCATCAACTCTGGTTTGTTCCTTTCCGTCTTTTGGATACCAAAAATCGGGCAATTGTTTTTCTCTCGCTAAATATCTCAATATAGCCACACTAACAACATATTGATTAATTTGCACGTTATCTATTAAATTATAAATTTAAGAATTACCTTTCAATCACCTTAAAACCATTATCATCAAGTGCTGGTACTTTTTGGAATCTGTGAATTTCTTTAAAACTTGCAGATTTTTGTTCGCCTTTTCTTAGAGCCACTGGACAATACTCAAATTGTACATTCGATGCTTTTAATAAAATGTAAAGGGCCCGTGATGGTTGCGATAACAAATCACAATACAATTTTAGCGTCATGATTAGTCTTCACTTCTACTATATTATCGTTTATTTATGCCAAAGATTGGTGTTTATGTTCGAAAACTACCTGTTACAAAGTTCAAACTTACGTAAGTTTAAATTCAGATAATCTGCAATAATAATGTGAAAGTTGTGTAGCATATATACAGATTATAACATCACACAATATTGTCAGCGCACTAGCGAGCGCAACATTACTTAAGTACATGTTGAATATTTGCACAAATGTGATTAATTCACCAACAAATCTGCTTATCAGATATAAGCATCTTCAATGTATTATATGTTAAAAAACGCATAGTATGTGTAGGCACTGATGATTTGTATAAAACACAAAGTACGTTATCATTTTCCTTTGCTGCATGGCATTTATGATACTCCGAACACCAATAAGCTTCCTTCCCCAGAATGTCTCTGCTAATTTTATCTTTGTCTTGACTTTCCTCAGTGGTATTCTGTTCCGTATCCTGAATTATGAAATTTGCTATTGCCTGATAATAGAACGTTTTTAATATATCTAGTCTGTGAGCATTATTAGATCGTTTAGTAGATCCAAGTTGAGGATTATGTGAAATCATATATTTCCCAATCTGCTGCTTGATTAAAAGCAACCTAAAATGATACATTAAATATGAACACTAAAGTAATAGTAATAAGAAATAAAAACATGAAATTTTACCCCAAAATTCCTGGATCAATTTGCATTGATGCAGGAAAATTTCTGCCATTGCACTGATTTGCAGTAGTAAGAAAATCTGTAGAGTTTTTAAAACACTGAACAGCAGAATGTTGGATATCTGGTAAAAGTGGCATAGGTCCACACAAGCAACAAACATGAATGTCTTGCATTAAAGATAATGCCACAAATCTAAAGGCAACCTATGCAAACAAAATGAGTAAATAGAATATTTTGCATAACTATATAACTTACATTTGGACTTCTGTATGGCAAAAATATGGGCAAATCTACAGGTGTTGTTGTGGTTTCTGTTGCTGCCAATAATGATAACAATTTCATTTCATCTGGATGCAAATTCCACCATTGTTCAGTGGCAGCAGCAATTTTGCCATGTATAAGAACACAACTGAACATTGAATCAACACACTCACTAAAGGAGTCTAATACAACCTATATAAATCATACATTAATAAGCCATAGAAAATATATCAGTATTTTCAACATACTTCAATTAAGTGATTTTCTTGGCATAAAATTACTTCCGCTAATTTGATTAACTCTGTAGAAAACTTACTGCTTGTATCCCCTATATCTAAACTGTATAACAATCTATCAACTACTGGATAAATCACCTACAAAATAATATAATTAAATCTTATACTTTTATATAACTTATTTTACCCTTAATTCTCTCTTTAATCTTTCCACATTTTTCTGTGATTTAACTTCATCCAAACCAACTACAAGGACCACTGCATTGAATACAGAATTTAATAATTCATACAGAGTAACTGTTGAACAACTACTTGATACTCCAATTATTGTAATACTAAAATGTTAAGTTATATGTAAGAAATGCATTACATAGACAATATGAGTTAAACCTTTCATGAAACTCTTTCCACATTACTTTATAATCTTCACTTTCTGTTGAAAGTAATTCTAAACTATGTGATTTTGAAAACATGTGAGTCCCATTTAATGATCCAATAATAGAGAATGGTAGCTAAAACATAAAGAGAACACATATAAAGAAATGTTAATATGAAGATATGAATGTACATTATCGGTCTTTCCTCTGCTTCTTGTGAATAATGGGACACCACCAGTTGTAAGACAAGTTATCTGAGCAGACATGGCCCAAAATATCAATTTTAATTTGTAGACAAACCACTTGCGAAGCAGCTTAGCTCTTCCAAATATTTGAAATAATTCGGTGACCAACCTTAATTCGAATTAGTTATTTACATATCTTTGTTTGCATATAAAATGCTGTTGGCTAAGCTGCAGTTTTTCCACTATGACCAATAAAAAAATACCTAGATAATTCAATTTGTTTAATTGATTATAATTGCTAATTGTTGAAAGTAAACAATTAACTGAACATTTGTTACAGTAATGTTTGACTAAATTAGAATTTATTTCGTGTAATGTAACGTTTAAGTGAATAATTGCAAAATCACTGAAAATGAGGTTATGCGTATTGTCAATATGAAAAGATTAGCAAATGTTTATTCTTGGTTCTTTATCAAATGATAAAAGGAAATATCAACCCATGGAGTATGTTTGATGTTTAGTTCGTAATTTGCGCCATGAAACAAATCTATTTTTTATACGTACATGTAATAATTTTTTGCAATTTTTATATACCCACAAGTAAGAATACATGAAACTGCTAGCAATGTAAAATTAAAAATCCAGTAGAAAAAGGAATGCACAATAGCTTAAACATTATTACAAATGAGGACAAAAAGTTTCGTGATATTTCTATTTAGCATGATCATAACGAGTATATTATTAGTAATATTTGGGCAGCAAAAACCATCCACTATACAGAATATTGTCTCAACTACACATCAACATTTAAGAAATTTTCATGTAAATATTACCCAATTAATGTGTTTTAATTTTCATTCTTATTGTGTGATAACATTTTTAGGATACCTTAAGAGATGCTGAGAGTAAAACATTTACTGCTGATGAAAAGTATATAACACGTTTAGGTTTAAATGATGGCTCAAGATATTTTCCAAAAGATGTTTGGCATAACACTTCATTACCAGTTTTAGTAACTTATGCATTACAAGGCCAAGAAAGTCATGCTATTGGTCTTATGAATAATGTTGCAAAAGTATTGCCAAATAATACAATATTAATATATGATTTAGGTTTAAGATCACATGAACTCAAACAAGTAAGCACCATATAAACATTTTGTTTTAACAATTTTATCTTATTGCTTTCGATTTTTTACAGCTACTGAGTTATTGCAATAATTCTCATTGTCAGGTAGTAACATTTGATTTAAATGAATATCCATCACACGTAAATGATCAGATACTGCATGCTTTTAGACCAATAATTATACAGGTACACATTTCTAATGGTTTCTTTATTTATATCTGAAATGTATTAATTTTTCTTATTTTAAAGGATGCCTTATATAAAACAGGTTGCATATTTTACATTGAAAATAATAAGAGATTTCACAAGGATATCAAAGGTACCACAATAACTCAATTATACAATGATGTAGCTAAAGATACTGGAATATTAGCTTGGCCGATGGCATCGAAGAATGCGGTATCAACTTTAACCCACATGAAAATGTTCGATTACTTCCATACAACGCCAGATAATTTCATATTTCTACCGATGGTCACAGCAGATTCGATGATAGTCTTAAATACGGAATCGGTGCGTAAGGAAATCCTATTGCCATGGGTACAGTGCACATTAACGCAGGACTGCATAGTACCGATCGGTGCACAATCTGGGGGTTGTCGTTTCGATAAGAAACCGCAATATCGATATTCAGGTTGTCACAATTACGATACTTCCGCATTAAATATCGTTCTAGGTTTAAAATTCAAATTCGATAGCAGCCGATACACTTACAATAATTCCATTTATATATTTAAAACCGTTTCATTAGAGACTGCGATAATTACTTTACATAGTTTCGAACAAAATAGTACAACAGAAGGTCGTACACAATTCGAATTGTCTACAATGTAGGAATAATATCATTAGCGCTGCATGAACATTTATGCGAAACCCCCATGCCGTTTTACAATTTATATTTGAATTTTGTTTATATTTCAGAGTATCTGTTATTGTGCCACCGCATTAGTTTCTTGCGATTATTTGTCCTCTTTATTTGTTTTTGTTATCTTATGAACAATTCATTCATATGATGGTAAAATAATGTGAAAAGCCATGGGTCAATCTTGCTCTAAGTATGTTAATAATATAATAAATAAGCTCATTATTTCAAATTTGACCAAATATTTTGTGATATTTTAGTTTGATATTGAAGTGTAATCGTGAATATAGTAGTTGCCGTGGTATATGTAATTGAAGAGCACAACATGCATTATGTATTTAGTATAAGTTTAAGAGTTCAATCTATATAATTCATTTTATTGTATTTGTACATATATTATGTGTATATATTTCTTTTCTCTATTTATTACTAATTTTCGTGTAAAAACTAATGCTGGCTAATTATTTGTAAGTCAATAAAATTACTTAAATTATCTTTATTTGATCCTAATTACACAAGTTTCATATGTATTAAAAAAGTATAAAGTATTAAATTTACATAAAATATATTGCTGACAATTCTAAGTATTAATTATCCCAGTAATTATAATTTATCGTTAAAGATGTTTACAGGCAATTTGCCTGTAACAAAATAATTTCTTATTGATTGGAATAATGTTTAACTTCACCATTTTCATAATAAATTCCTGGATGTATGTAACAATTTTGGAAACCTTGGTTTGTGTATGTTGAAGTTTGCATAGTTTGTCTTTCTGATCTTAAATTCTTCAACTTATTATCAACCAATTTTAGCATTTCCTCAATGTGCATTCTGTAGGCTTCTTTCATAAACACCTCGCAAATCAATTGAATGTACCACGATCCTAAGTAAATATCCCGGTGAGATTCATTACCTGAAAGAAATAATTGTATTCTGAAAATTATCTACTTATTTAAAATACTTGGTAATGTTGAGTGTGCAATTAGCATGTCATCCTTAGTACGCATTGTTATATTTTGTACTGCAGAATCCATCTGACAACGGGGTACCAGGTCTGACTGCACTCCAAAATCCTTCGTTTTTCCTCTGAAAAAAAAAACTCAAATAAATTACCTTTCTGCTCAAACATATTTTTTGTTGATCTCTTACCTACAAACTTGATATACAAATATTTTCGGTTTCTTTTGCATATATAAACATTTCTTGTTATCAAATTCATTTTCAATTGTACATGTATCTATTTTAAGTCCATCTGAGCATACTATGTCAGTGTCACATGATCCTTGATCCCCATGGCTCATCATAAATAAGAACATCATATCTACTGCTTTTAATTTTGGATTTCTAGAGAATTTTTTAATAATGTCCAAAGTCTCCTCTTTGCTTTTGTTTTCATGTGTCTCAATAAACATGTGCATTTGTTTAAATAATTCTTCTAGATTCATTACATCCACTTCAGAACCTTTCCTAATTGGTTCAATATTATTGACAAACTCCTTATAATTCAGTATTAACACAGCACCACGATTTTTAGATCTTGTCCAGTAAGTTGGGAGCTTATCACTTTTATCCAAAAATGTTTCTGAAGCTATTACCTTCACTTTTAAAGGTTCTGTTTGCAAATTTACATTACCAAATATGGAGAGTTGTTTAATTTTTACAATCGCATCATCATCTACAGGCAACTGGAATGGATATGCATGTGATCTATTCTCAATAAAATCTGTAATTAAAATATATTGTAGTTTCATAGAAAACATCATTTGAATGCTCCTACTTTCTTCAGAATTATTATTCAAAATTAGTTTCTTTTTTAACATATTCACTAACTCCATTTGATCAGTTTCTCTTAGTGCATCCACCAAGTTTTCAAAAGCTTTTGGTCCCCTTTTAAGTATACCTTTAAACAATTTATCTTTCTTTTCTCTATCATTTCCAATCTAAAATGAAGCAATAATAAGAAAAAATAACTGTCATTCTTGCAATTTGTTTACCTGATACTTTTTCGCCATTTCTTGTGAAAATACACGCTTTTCCAATAACTTGGGCAATAGCAGGTTTATATCACATTTATCGACAAGAGTTTGATGATTATTTTGTATGATGGATCTATGCACATCTTGCATTCCTATGTTGTTATTAATGCTGTCTGCCATCTTCACTTGTTATTTATTTAGTTATTATTTAGTACAATAAACAATGGCAAGATTTCACGATGCTATACCCTCAATAAAATAGCAATCACTAAATATATTTTCGTCTCCTTTTTGAAATATTCGATCTTAGATTAAATGAAAGCGAAATGTAATCATCTGTTGTATACCTTTATTATTTTCTTTCTGTCAAAATTCTTCAATTTTCATAATTCCTTTTATTTCACTATTGGATTTGTGGGTAACTGGCACCCGCCAAATTAAAAATGACGCACTGACTTTTTATCCGCATTAATTACAGAAAAATAGGATTTTATTCTAAAGAATAACACAAATACGAAAAGTATCACCCAATAAACTTTTGTTGGCTGATATTAATATTAATGCCATAATAAAAAGCAACTAATCAAAGCAAATAATGATTGCGGATGTAATTCAAAAGTAGGTAATAATGTTCGGTCGTCTTTTTAAGTAAATAAACTTTATTTTTATGTAGCTTTAAGAAAATAGCTTATTTCGGCGTTACCTCAACACCGTTTAAAAGGGATTAATCAATATCTTAATTTCGTAACAAACAACGCCTAATACAAACGATTCACAAAGAACAAGTAACCACGTAATCTTGAGAAGAAACAAAAAAACCTAAATTCTCATCTCGTCTTTTTCCAAATGCACGACATCTGCTGATATTTCCCACAATTTCTTCGCTTTCTCGTCGTCCAAAGCGGCCGCATTCAATTCTTTCTCTTTACAATCCATGAAATACTTTCCATTGACGTCCTCCACTTCGTCCGAAACGGCTAAATACACGGTGGTCTGACAACCTTGCTCTGGCGTCTTGAAGAAACCCTTAACGATCAACCAGAGAAACCAGCTTAACGGCCTCGGCACGTTCCTCCATATGCCGGAATCGATCATACCCGGATGCAGACAATTAGCCGTTACACCGGTACCCTCGAGCCGTTTTGCCAGTTCCCTGGTAAAGTAGATGTTTGCGAATTTCGACACGTAGTAGAGATAAACGGGGAAGCGCGTCTCGACCGGATTCAAATTATCCAAATTCACCGAGGCCAATCGATACAATTCCGAGGCCACCACCACGATACGACTCGGCGCTGATTTTTTTAATAAATCTTGAATAAAAAAAAATTGATAATGCCAAATGAACGAAATGAATCCATGCATTTTACCTATTAAGAGATGCGTCAAGAGGAACGGCCCGAAATGATTCGTGGCCATCGTCATCTCGACACCGTCGCCGGTAATTCTCTTCGACGTTTCGGCTGTACCCGCATTGTGTATTAGCACGTGCAATTTTGTCTCGGTTTGATTGATGTCGGCAGCGAATTTGCGAATCGATTGCTGCGACGAAAGATCCAATTCTTTGACTATGATATTTTGATTTCCGGTACAATCGGCGATGTCATCTGAAAGAAAATGAGTGGAAGAAATCAATAATTAGGAATGCGAGGAAAAGCGAAAGTTTAAAATTGTGCCGAATTACAGTTAATCCTTTTCGTCCCGATCACTTTCCAATTGGAAATCGCAGTTTGTTCTTTGTATGCAAAAGTTTATTGTTGTATTTGTCCACTTTCTTCGTTAACATTAACGTCGAATAGTTTTAATAAAATATTTACTTTCGTAATTAGTTCTGTTTGAATTTTTTCTCTTGCGTCTGGGAATTTTTCATGTACTTACGCAAGAACATGAATAAGTGATGAATTATGAGAGGAAGGTCGCCATCAATGTTCGTTAAAGTCTCTTGTTTTTACGTAATATTTTCTTGGATAAAATTAAAAAGAAAATCGCGTAATTTGCAGGCATGTATGTCGCACGATAAATTAATTTATGTCCACCATCTGTCTGTTCTTGTAAAGAAATTTTTTCAAAGAAATAATTAACAGTATCGTATTTTAATACTTCTTTTAAATCGCCTAAAAGAAGTTATAAAATATGTGGGTCGCGACAGTCGATATGCAAGAACGAATTCAAGTTCATTGAAACTTCCATAATTGTGAAACAATTTCTCAATTCGTGCATTTTTACCTCTCACAGTTTTGGCCGTGTTCAAATTGCGACAGGCCATGATCACTTTGGCACCGCGTCTCGCCAATTCCCGTGTCGTTTCCTTGCCGATGCCGCTGTTCGCTCCAGTCACGATTACCGTTTTCCCGTCCATCCTAATGCTCCTCTTGCAGAAGCCACAGGTGACCAATAAATACGATCTGATGGATAACAAAATCACAGTTACGGTAATTATCGCAATTTTCAAATTTACATCGGTTAATGGACAATGAACGTCTATTCCGTGTATTATCATTTTATTTATTAATTTCGTGCGATTGCTATTAATATTTCCACCGCGAAGATCCACCATAAACCGAGGTAAGAATACAACTGATGGCTTCTAACGAGGCTTTTTTGCAAAGTGCACGATAGAAAATGCAACGTATTATAATTTTATATGTGCATAGCATGTTATTATAATTGAAACGGGAGAGAAGTTCGGTAAAGGTGAAAAAGAAATAGCATAAAAAACGAAAGAGAAACCACGGTCGGATGCATAAAGGTGCAATCGTTGATTGAAAGAAATGAGGAAAATGGAACGTTCATTATTATTACTATCGTCAAGTACGCTATCGAGTGAAATACTATGTTGTACTTGATTGAAAATTTTGCAAAAAATAGGAAACTTTCCGCAACAAGAAAATAACGCTTCTTACACTCTCTCTTACAAACTTCATGCGTATTCTCACGTGTTTGGTATTCGAAAAAGTTATAAATAATTTTATTCCATGCACGTAGCTTCGATATATATCTCCTAATTACTCACCTTTTCTTCAATAAATTATAATCATAAAATATTAATTTAGAACACTTCTTTTCAGCGTTTGTAATTGCTTTAATTAGTTTTAAGTTTGTAATTATCTTTTTACACCATGTAACTGCAGATCAATTTGCGAACTACAAACCTTTATGCGACGATGGTCTTCACAAATTGATTGAAGTAACTTGTTTTTAACTATAGACGATCGAAAAAGAAAAAAAACTGAAGAAATGCGGGTATGGTAACAATAATATATGGACATGAATACAATAAAGAAGAGGTGGCTCTTAACAAAAGATGGAAAAAATTTCGCAACATTTATTCCTTTATCTAAAATGTTTCGATTTGTACGAGACTGTACCAAAGTTTTGAGTGTGAAAATTCGCATTGAATGTAAAAATCGAGTGGAAAATATACGACACGCCAAAATCGAGGGTAATTATGATTATGAAATATCTGATATTAGAAACCCTCGCTAGGAATCGTTATGTTTTGAAACTTATTAAAAACTTTTGATGTTGAAGTTGTCTACACATGAATTCAAAGAGTTGTTTTTTTCTAATCATACAAATTACTCTCATGTAACTTATAAGAAGAAATAATTACAATATGGTTTATAAAGAAGGCAAAATCGAGTTTGCTAATAGAGATGCTTGTACGTTAATTCGGTTGCTTATCCTCGGAAAGCCAAAGGATCTCTTTTTACGAGCGCTAGGTCTAAAATCGTAAGAAAACCTAATTTTAGTTTTTGGGATTGGCGATTTTTTAATTATCACAAATCAATTCTCGTCCAGCTCCGAGAAATCGTCAGACAGTGATAGAGGATGAATGAAATTTAAATGTGATGTACTTAGAATTACGTATTTTGTAATAAACGTATTTTGAGATTTCCTTATTTATTTCATTCAAGGGTCCTTACCCATTTTTTTTTCAGTTTCTTCTTTTTCGATGGCCTGTTGTTAACAACAATTTATGTCAATCAATTTCCGAAGACCAGCGTCGCATAAAGGTTTGTAGTTTTCAAATTGATCTGCAGTTACATCGTGTAAAGAGATAATTGCAAACTAAAAATTGATTACAGCAATTACAAACGCACGAATGAAGTGTAGAAAATTAATATTTTATTTTATAAAGTGTATCTTTTTTTTTATTAAAAGACTGAAGAACAAATGAGTAATTGTACACCTACATATATCAAAACGCACGCATTAAATGATAAAATGACGAATAATTTTTTCCAATACAAAGCACGTGAGAATACGAACAAAGTTTGTAAGAGAGAGTGTAAGAAGCGTTATTTCCTTGTTGCGGAAAGTTTCTTATTTTCTTGCAAATTCTCAACCACATACTATTTTACTCGATAGCGTACTTAACGATAGTAATAATAATTAATGTTCCATTTTCCTCATTTCTTTCAATCAACGATTGCACCTTTATGCATTCGATTGTGGTTTCTCTTTAATTTTTTAGTTTATTTTTCATCTTTGCCGAAAATTCTCTCCCATTTAAACTATAATAATAAAATTATAATACGTTGCATTTTCTGTCGTACACTTTGCAAAAACTCGTTAGAAGCCAAAAGTTGCCTTCTTAGCTTAGTTTATGGTGGATTTTTGCAGTAGAAGTAATAATAGTACGGAACCATAACGGCGATAGAACACGCCGGCCTCTTAACGTAGACCAATATTATAATAACAAGCAAAAGTAATTTACTTATTCGCCTGTAATTATAATGCTTTTCCTTTAATAAAATTAATCCAATTACCGATTCTGTAAAATACAATCTAATAGTGTGGAATTGAAGCTTGATTTTTTATTGCTACATAATGTTTATTATTGAATAGACATTTTATTTGTGTCATTTAATAATAAATAAATTATCGATTTTGTAATTAGCGTTTTGTTTGAAATTATTCATAAATTTTTGAAATTGTAACTTGTATTACATGATCAACGCAACTGTAAGCAATAGTCGTGTGCGTTAAATTACAATCATAAGCAATTAAAGCATTTCATTCATTGGCACATTTTATTTGTGGGATTTAATTAGATAAATAATTAAGCTTGTTTCTCTATAATAGATCGCAAACTTTATGAAGAAGTTGGCTGTTTGAAGATATAAATGGTCGCAATTTTGTTATGCTTCTCCTCATTAATGTCTTGTTCAATAACAACGGGTTTTCAGGTAGCAAAATAAAAAAAAACCCATTGCAGATATAATAAGACGATTAGTATTTACAATGAACTCTTATTCAAAGTTAAAAAGTTAATTAATGCAAATTGTAAACGTAAACACATTTTCCATGTAAAACATGTGAGCAATTTAGAATAAAATTGAATGCCAATATCAATGTTTTCTCTTAATCCAATTAACGGTCATGAAGCAAATTTAACATGTATTTATTTCCGTGGAAAGTAATGCGAACATTTTATTATTTTTAAAGGATAATTGTCTGCGCTCTCACAAGAAAGCGGCAATTTAGAAAATGGATCGGAATTAAAACGGCGACACAATTTGATCTACATATTAAATATTTATTAAAATAGAAACCGTTACATCTTATCGAATGAATCGTAAAAATACATTTAAAAATTTATTATGGAAATATAGAAACAGTACAAAGATTTGTATAACACTTATCTTAAAGTAACGGTCATTTTACTTAGGCGATTGTTCGATCTTTCTTTTGGAGAGTTAAGTTTTGTACTTTAAAATCAGTTTTCGTAGATTAGAATATTAGGTTAATTTGACAATTAATTAATCTACGATTAATTAAATATTATTTGTTTCAATGATCATCCATTACTATTGTTTCAAATGTATGCGCCTCATTAGACCATTATTTTAACTTGTATAACATTTAACAATAATTGGTTTCATCAAAGGACTAATTATGCATAATACGTATAGGATAAAATATTCTTTCAATTTGTAATGTCACAGTATAATTATAAGGCTCTTTTGATTATAATGCGATGTAACATTAATGTGTAAGCATGTAATGAAAATATTCGAAGCCGAGAATTTAAGGGCATGACTCAATAAATTCCTTTTGATAACATTTCTCACTTAAAGTCTTGCTTGATCCATACTAAATCTGAGGAATTTATGAAATACACGTTACTAATCGCTGCCCTTCGCTACTGCCATTATTATTGTCATGTTGCGTGTTAACAGTTCCTTTTTTTGAATTTGAAAGAAATTCATATCGTTGGCACCCAAAAATTCCCGGAAATTTCAATAACGTGACAACGTTAATATTCACCGATCAAAGCCAATAAGCATTTCTTGTAATCGCCAGACGTATCACCCTGCAACAAAGTTAACAATTCAATATTCCTTCGCGAAAGTTCGCAATTAGTAAAAATCCATTCGACTTACCTTAATGTCTTCCGCGAGACTTCTACCATATTTTGCCTGATACTCGCGCTTGATTTCGCCCATGTCGACTTCGCAACGTGTCGCAACGAGACGGATCAATTGCCGATCGTTCGTGCCCATACCTTTCATGCTCTCGTGCAATTTCTTCGCGAAGAAACCGGGTTTGTTACGAACCGCCCGTATTATAGCCAATAAGCAGTCTTCGGCGTCGCCGGAGAACTCGCTTTTGACCGCTTTCTCGATATCGTGACCCGTCACGCGTTGGTACTCGTCGAAAATGGCACGCAATTGTGCGTAATTCCGTTGGCAAAGTATCATGTTGAACGTCGACTCGTCGGTGCCGAGTCTCAATTCGCCGGCTCTTAGCAATGCCTGCGCGTCGGCTTTTGCCGCCTCGTGGTTCACCGCCATACTCTCGTCACGATTTGCATTGCACAACGAGACCATCAAACGTTTGAACGTGCCGCCAGTGTCGCCGCGTAAATCCTCTTCCAGCGGTCGCCTATACACTAAAAAAATAAAATTACAAACACACAATTACCGAGCCGTTTGTTACGATCATTTATGCATTCGATCTGAAAACTCACTTTGGAAGTAAACTTCGCGTATCGTTCTGATCTCGCTGTTGGCCATCGTGCACAAGACCTCGATCAAAACGGTCTCGTCCGTGCCGATGCCGCTGATTGCGTCGTGCAACTCTTTGGCGTAGAATTGCGGTAACGGCGTCATCAGTGCGAGGACGAGGTTCTCAAAATTACCGGTCAACTCGCTCTTCAAGTCTTTGATTAAGTCCTACAAAAAAAAGGAAATAATTTGAGTATGAGCGAACGCAATCGCTAAGACAATTACCTTTCCGTAGAGCGTTTTAAACTCGGTCTCGATTTGTAGCCGTTGCAAGTTCGTCCTTCGCGCCAGCACTTGAATGATCGCCTTCTCGTCCGTACCGAATCCTTTCATCGCCTTCCTCAACACTTGGGCATCCTCGCGTGGATCGAACGGATGCGCCGGTGTCACCGTTGGCGAAGTCTGAAACGAGATCGATTGCACCGTGAATGATATTTGCCGATAATTATCAACTTAAGGATTAATATTTAGCAAAAACTGTTTCGTCCAAATGGATTTTTCCGTCTGTGTCCGCGTGGCAAACTCACCTTGGCATTAGGGGGTGCGCTTACGTGTGCATGAGACGTGTGACAAGAATAGTTAGTGGGACTTTTAGAAGCGTGACACGACGAAGGATAAGCAGATCCGGACGAATGATGTTGATTCGATCCGGCGATAGGACTCGATGCATTTGCATACATCGATCCGCCACCGGATGGAGGATACGTTTGTCCTCCTGCGGGCGGATAACCGGACCCCGTGGATGGATAACCACCGCTAGAAGGCGGATAACCACCACTAGAAGGCGGATAGCCAGCACTAGGTGGATAACCGGCACTAGAAGGCGGGTGACCACCACTAGAAGGTGGATAACCGCCACTCGAAGGTGGATAACCGCCACTCGAAGGTGGATAACCGCCACTCGAAGGTGGATAGCCGGCACTGGAAGGTGGATAGCCCGAGGAGGAGTTGTTCGGATAATTGCCAGATGCTGGTGGATATGGTTGCGCTGGCGGATAGCCGGGCATCGCAATCGGACCGTTTATATTGAAACCGACGTTCGGTGCATAAACGCCGGACGGATAGGGTGTCGCGTTGGAAGGATATGGCGCACCCCCAGTTGGATACGGAGCGGCCCCAGAAGGTGGATATGGAGCGCCCGTTCCACCGGCGGGATACGAACCATATTGTTGCGGGTACGCGCCGGACATCGAATTTTGATCCTAAATCAACAGATCGCAAATGTTACATAACCAACGATAACAGACAGTTTATGTTTGGATTCACGTCGCTTTATTTTTAGTGAGCGGTTTATTTTCACACAAATGTTTTTAATCGATTTAACGTTTAAAGTTTGATGTGGTCAATCTTCAGCAAATTTCGGTGTCACAATATCGAAAGTTTTATCAAATTAAAAGGATAATAATCAAACATGTGGTCGTATCGGATAGATAGACGATATCAATTCATATTATAATCTGTATTATACTTATAAATTAGGTCAATATTAGCAGTTATTAAAATACTTTAAGATACCGCGATGTAGGTTGCGTTTGGGATACTAATTAATGCTTTTACGCATTCATATGACTCAATTACATGATACATATTGTTCATTGAAGTAATGCCTTCTACGTTCCAATGTAATTTTTCACTTTCGCAATAATTTTTCAGCACATTTTCAACGAACTTTCTGAGCGTATTTTTTTGGTAGAACCGTGTTTAATCCGTGCGTGTCCATAATTCAAACACATGATCGAGTTAATTAGGTTTCAAGAAACAAGGACACCTGATGATCATAGGTAAATTACCGTGACGGTTTTAATGTTCGTTTATGGTAATTAACCTTGCTTATCGCTTTCTCTCGGGGAACAATATGGGCCGAATAATATTATTACGTGCGTTATTGATAATATTTATTATTAACACTAACACAAATTCCGGCGATATACACGAGTTTAAGGTGGGAATTTCCGTTATTTAATGTAATTATTGTGACGTGAACGATTTCTTTAAACGATAAACTCAGTTCGTTTCACCGTCTATTTTGCTTTTCTATTCTATTCCTATTTTTATCATTCACGTACCATTAAATTTAAAAATAACAATTGAAAATGGTAAATTGTTATAACACACACTTATTATGAAATATAAGCATAAAACAATAAAGCGTTTATAAACGAAATTCGATACGAACCTGATAAGAATGTCCACCAGGATAACTCATTGTTATATTGCGATAAATTGGCACTAGTGCTGATTATCGAAGATTTATTTATAATACAATACTGATATTTGTTTATTAAACAACGAGGTTTAATGATTTAATGAAAGTAACCGAAACCAATCGTTCTAAATTATACAAATACACACACGTATATATTTATGGTTTCTTTTTAACTTGCGTTCAGGATTCTCCTTCTCCCCAGATTGATTCCGTTAAATGTATACGTCAATGTTTAGCCTACGCAAGCGCATTTTATGAATCATCTCTGTTTTGACTCATTTCTTTGAATTTATCTATTGTGAAATTTTATTAAATTGATTGGAAACCAACAATAATCTGAAAAAGAATATAGAAAGAAAACAAGTGTATAATATCGTTCGATAAGGACAAAGAGGTTTGTGAATGATACACGTAAATATTATTTGAAATAACTTGAAGAGCTACAGGTGGAAATTTCGTTGCTGCTATTTTATGGATTTTAAATTTTCAAAATGAAATTTGCCGAAATCCATCAAATTTTTGATTTCAGATGCTTCCTTCCATAAATCAGAATCTAATGTAAATCTTCAATCAAAAGAAATTCTGTGGAAAACTAGATTAAGCCATACATTTGAAGTTTAACATTTTAAGTTAATTGTTAAGAAAACCAGAAAATGATTATTAATTTTCGAGAATATTTTGACAATTTTGCATCTGAATTGCGCTTTCATTTTCTGTAGTTTATCATAATTTTTGCTAGCAATTGCGGCCTTTTCTCTCTGTATTTTTAGTCTGTTCTCTGTTCGTTTTACTATGAACTATTCTTTCTAGATTCTTGAATTGATGGATTTTCAATTTTGTAGGTTCTCGATTCTCGGATGATCGTTAAAGAAAACAAAATTTCTCAATTTAATGATGAGAATTTACAGTTTGGCGTCAGCGTTGACACATCATCGACGCATTTGACGAGTTTGCTTAGATACAAACCAGAAAAAAGAAAATTACGAGTAAACATTTCCCTTGGACTTTTAACATTCGCATACAATTCGAATCGTCGAAGATAGAAAGATGTGCGAAATAATGCGAGGCTTAAAATTGTCGAATAACATTATTGTCGCTAACGGCAATAATAACACTAGTACTGCTAGAAAGCTCGTCATCAAGAATATGTGCAGTAAATTCGAAGGGTGTATCATGACGGACGATCTAATGATATTAGAAGATGCTGTCAATACGATCCATCAAGGATCGTCCAGTTTAAACGTGACGTACGAGGATTTATACAGGATCGTCGAGAATCTGTGCACGCACGATATGAAACAGGATTTGTATTATAATCTGCGCGACACCGTCGAGAAATATCTCAAGCGTCAGATGGAGACGTTGTTCATTTGCGACGATAGCACGCGATTCTTGTGCACGTTGAACAGACTGTGGACGGATTTCTGCGAATGCACCAAACTGATCAACAACATCTATATGTATTTGGATAGGATCATTATTAATGATAAAACGTTCAAGAATTCCATTTGGAACATGCATCTTTTGCTATTCAAAAATAACATCATCGTGGATAACGTCAAAGACAGACTGATCGCCGAACTGTTGCGTGTCATCGATGTCGAACGGCTTCGTGCCACGATCGATTCTAGTGTCTTGAAGTCGCTGATCAAGATGATGATCGATCTGCAAATCTACGAGGATTGTTTCGAACCGGAATTCCTACGTAACACGGACGAA
The DNA here is from genome assembly GCA_963695495.1 of Hololepta plana. Lineage (NCBI taxonomy): Eukaryota > Metazoa > Arthropoda > Insecta > Coleoptera > Histeridae > Hololepta > Hololepta plana. The sequence continues at coordinate 12,683,774 of OY968832.1, read as the reverse complement.
TTGTACCAAAACGAAAGCGTGTGCCACTTGAAGAGTATCGATATAATCGATTATTTACATTACGCCAACGATAGGATTAAGGAAGAAGAACGTCGACTGATCATTTATCTGTCGGCTCACACCGAAACGCCTCTCATGAATATAATGAACAACCGTTTGATTATCGATCACTTGGATAAGATTCTTTACGATTCGATCAATCGGTTAATCGACGATAATCGTTTAGACGTTTTAGAATTACTGTACAATCTCTTGCAGAGAATACCAAAGAGCCACGTTCAATTGGAGAAACACTTGAGCCAATTCATAATAAAACGTGGATTGGCCGTTGTCGAGGACGTCGAAAAGGACAAAATAATGATACAGTTCCTGTTAGAGTTTAAGGATCAAATCGACAGGGTGATATCGAAATGTTTTTACAAGAACAACAAACTTTTCGATGCGGTCAAGGACGCTTTCAAGTATTTCATCAATCAGCGTCACAATAAACCGGCCGAATTGCTCGCGAAATTCGTCGATAGCATATTGAAGAGCAAGAATCTGGAGGAAGAAACCGAAGAGATACTGGACAAGATTATGGTGATATTTCGTTTCATTCAAGGCAAAGACATATTCGAGGCGTTTTATAAGAAGGATCTCTGCAAACGATTGCTCGTGGGCAGGTCATCGAGTCAGGACGCCGAATACAGTATGATAAACAAACTGAAACTGGAGTGCGGTTCTTGTTTCACGGCCAAACTGGAGGGAATGTTCAAAGACGTACGATTGAGCTACGACATCAACAGTTCGTTCAAACAATATTTGATCAACAACAAGTGTAACTTTAATTTCGACATGAACATCAACGTGCTGACCAACAGCTATTGGCCGAACTTCAGTAACGATACGATCAATTTGCCGGAAGATATGATTCAATATGAAATTGTCTTTCAAAAGTTCTACTTGAACACATACAACGGTCGCAAGCTTCAGTGGCAACCGAGTTTGGGCTCTTGCATACTGAAAGCGAGATTCAATGGCGGACCGAAGGAATTACAAGTGTCCGTGTTTCAAACGATCGTTTTATTGTTATTCAACGCCGTCGATCAGATCTCTTACAAAGAGATCGAAGATAGTACCAATCTAAAATCGATCGAATTGAAGCGTACGCTGCAGTCGTTGGCGTGCGGTAAAGTAAGAGTTTTGTGTAAAGTGCCCAAAGGCAAAGATGTGATCGAGACCGATACGTTTCACATAAAGAAAGACTTCACCGACAAACTGTTCCGCGTCAAGATCAATCAGATACAAATGCGGGAAACGGTCGAAGAACAAAAGGCGACGGAGGAGAGCGTCTTTCAGGATAGACAGTTTCAAATCGATGCCGCCATCGTGAGGATAATGAAGCAGAAGAAGATACTCGTACATAACGAACTCATTAGCGAATTGTACAAAACGTTCGATTTACCGATAAAAGCGATCGATTTCAAGAAACGCATCGAACAATTAATCGAACGCGAATACATCGAGAGGGACAAGGAGAACACCAACATTTATAAATATGTGGCTTAGAGAGGTGAAAACATTAAACGATACACGTTCGTCGATCATATTCTTTTAGTTAGTTTATTCAAACTATTATTGTACCTTGTTTTCGCACAATATTAACAAATTTATTTAATTATCACTGTTTGTTTTTTTAGTTTTAGCACGCAAAAAAGTAACGCTTAGAGTAACACACAGATGCGTAAAGTGCTGATGACGTCCTGTAAAAGTTGAGACGTATCAGTATGAAACCATCAAGAATGTAATCTTAATTAAAAACGTCATAAGAATAATGGAAAAGAGCGAAACTTGTAGAGCTATTAACCGCTATTATTAACTGTTATCAAAAAGAGAACAACGATATACAATTGATTAAGCCAAAGAATGAAAGTAGTTTCGCAAAAATTACTTTCTTATTTGAATCAATTATGAGAATCGCAAAGAGCGAAAATACGAGCGTTTGTTATGCTAAAAAGGTTTAATTTGTTTTTCTATAATTGGCCTTCAGACTTATCAGCGTGTTTAGAAGATGATAAGGATTACATAAAAAAGATCTCAGTTATTTGTGTTACTGGAGCAAATTTTTATAATGCACATTTAGACATTTTTGATTGAATAAATGTATATCAAAACATGTTTTAGTTATGCACGAATATTTCAAATTATACAATTCCTATTTGCGTTAATTTGATTAATTAATAATCATAAAATTGCCGTTTGAACTTTTAGTAAAAGTTTTATAGAAAATGCAAAATCAAAATCGAATTAAATGGCAAGAAATTGATAATGAAATAACTGCGCTTGAGCATGGTACAGCAGCCAGTAGTAGTAGTACTTGTAGAACTGTAAAGAAGGAAATTGGTCGATATCAGGCACATATATTTCATGTTAAAATGCTCGCGGTTGCTGTTACATTCATTTAATCGTAAAGACCAAAGAAGCAAATTCACTGATCAACAATCGACGCTCATCGCGTAGAAATTAAATAATATTGCATTGCCTAAATCAAAGTTTAATTTTTAAACAATGTGGTCGAAAATTACAAAAGATTCTCTAAAACGTTCCTATTGCTATAAAAATTTTATACAAACAGGTAAGAATGTTTTAAATTTCCCTACTATAATCGCTATCGTAGTTTATTACTGCTAAATGATATAGTATACTCATACTGAAATTAATAATAATGTATGGACCGTTTTCATCTTTTCATCCAGATCCAGAAAAGAAATAATGCATGCTCATTTATATAAAAAAATATTAGTACGTAATTTCGTGTAATGCCAATCAAGGTTACCTTCATTAGCACTAATTCTAATAAATTATTCAAAAATATATACGCATACTTTGTATTTCATTAATTGCTGTCCATATGTAAAAATTTGGCGAATAAATGTTCATTTATATGTTACTGGCAACAGCTTTTACTTTCATGCTAATAACTTCAATAACGCATATTGCAAGTGCGATAAGCCAACATCCGAAGCAGGTTCTTGCATTTAAAACGTTTCTCCAGCGCGGGGCCGCATTTATCTAATAATAGATACTTGTAACGCATGAGAATTCTATATTTAAGGTCAAACGTTTTGCTTTCATTATCGTTTTAAAAACTTTATCTCAATTGCCGTAATATTGTGCGTAACCATTATTGATTATTAATACAAATTTTTATGCGTCATTAATTTACAGGCCAGAGATCCGCCTCCTCGGTGGTACCTGAAGAACCTTCTGGTCCCATCGTGAAAACAAACATCCCCGGACCCAAGTCCAAGCAGCTACTTGCAGAATTAGGTTCCTTGCAAGTATGTCCCTTAATTGTTTTCGTTTGCTGCATACATTACTACGTGGTCTCTTCTCCTCGTTCAAACTAATTGAAACTTATTGAATTCAATTTAGTTCAATTGAAGAAATTGCTCCCTATTTTGTTTGGATAATAAATTACACTAATATCGTATTGATTGCAGTTAAAATCTGCCTAACGTTTCATCAACTGTACAAATCATTATGTAATTTTGCAATTGAGCTTTTATTGTTTTTTATTTCAGCAAGTCGGTTCCGTACAATTGTTTGCAGATTACGACCGATCAATCGGTAACTATTTGGCGGACGTCGATGGCAACGTTTTGTTGGACTGTTATACGCAAATCTCGTCGCTGCCGCTCGGCTATAACAACCCCGAATTGCTTAGGGTGTTCGAGAATCCCCATAACTTGGTACGAAGAATCAAAACATTTACCATCTCCGGATTAAAACGATTAGTTTTCAGAAATCGTTAATAAACCGCCCGGCTCTGGGCGTGTTCCCGGGCGAAGACTGGCCTAAAAAATTAAGGGATGTCCTTCTGAAAGTACGTACCTCCAATATTTCGGCACTAAACGTTTCTCATATCGTAAATTATTGCGATCGATTCAGGTGTCGCCCGGTTTGCCGAACATCACGACGATGATGTGCGGTTCGTGTTCGAACGAGAACGCGTTCAAGAACATGTTCATAGCGTACAGACGAAAGCAGCGCGGCGAAAATGTGCCGTTCACGGAGGAGGAGAACGCGTCGTGCATGATAAATCAGCCGCCGGGCGCACCGAACCTATCGATTTTATCGTTTCACGGTGGTTTTCACGGCCGCACCCTGGGCTGCCTGGCGACGACTCATTCAAAGGCCATACACAAACTGGACGTGCCGTCGTTCGACTGGCCGATTGCTCCGTTCCCCAATTACAAGTATCCGCTGGAGGAGAACCGGAGGGAAAACGAGGCGGAGGACAAACGATGTCTTGCGGCCGTCGAGGATTTAATCGAAACGTACAACAAGAAGAAGAACATACCGGTGGCCGGAATCATTGTCGAACCGATACAATCGGAGGGCGGCGATAACGAGGCGTCGCCCGAATTCTTCCGGCAATTGCAGCGGATCGCCAAGAAGCACGGTGCCGCGTTTCTGATCGACGAAGTTCAAACCGGCTGCGGACCGAGTGGGAAAATGTGGTGCCACGAGCATTTCGATTTACCGACGCCGCCGGACATCGTTACGTTCAGCAAGAAAATGCAATTGGGCGGCTACTTTCACACCACCGACATGCAGTAAGACGCGTTAGAAAATTGAGGGAATCTCGGTAGGGAAACGATTTTGTTTCTTTTTTGCAGACCACATCTTGCCTACCGCGTTTTCAACACGTGGATGGGCGATCCAGGCAAATTGTTGCAATTAGAAACGATTTTGCATGTAATGGAACGAGAAAATCTACTAGAGGTTGTGAATAAAAGTGGGGCCGTTTTGAAGAAAGGTCTGATGGAGTTCGAAAGGGAGTTTCCGGAATTATTGCATTCGGCCAGAGGTCGCGGCACATTCTTGGCTATTAGTGCTGCGAACACCAAACTAAGGGATAACATATTGATGAAATTAAAACAGAAGGGTAAAATAATGCCATTTGAAAAATCGTTCGCCTTGAAGGATATCGTTTATTTGATTTTCAGGCATTCAAAGTGGCGGTTGCGGCGATTTTAGTATACGTTTGCGGCCCGCTTTGATATTCCAAGAAAAACACGCCAACATATTTTTGGATAAGTTCAGGGAGGTACTCAAAGAGATCAAATAAATGTTTATATTGCCAAGTTATACTAATGTGAATGTTTATTGATGGTAAATAAGTCTTCCACACGGTACAGTCTTCCAAGAGATTATATATAATAAATGCTCTAATTGTTTTTTATGTATGTTATATTTTGTATGGAAGTGTTAAAAGTTAATCGAATTCTAATCAAATTTCAGCATTAATAAAACGAACTAAAATAATTTTCATAATTTTATTAAATGAAACAATATATATATATAGATAAAATTATTATGTAAGAGGTAAGATGTGTGCAAAATGAAAAAAGTATGTTGTATTACCTTCTTTAATTTAAATGATTTATCTACAAAGATGGCACTACCTAAAATTGTTTACTAGTTTGAACTTCCTTTGTATCAAATCTTAAGGACTATGATTTAACGAGCAATAAAGAAAATTACAATAGATTCTGTTCTAAATTATCCATTCATTAATAAGCAAATCGATCAAAATAAATTGTTAAAATTATTATATGTTTTCAAACACGACTGATTATTGGTAGTAATAATTGTAATAAATAAAGGAATAATCTCTTCTTTTCTTTACGTAACTAATGCCAAAAATTGTTATTTTTCCGTTTATATTTTATATATCATATAAAAATTATTATATTTAAATTTAATAATTAATCAAAAATGCACAAATCAATGATAATTACTTTTTTCTTTACTATAAATATATTTTATTTTGCAATAATATATGCAAATTGAAACGTATATTTGATTTTCAACAAGATACTTATTTAATGTGTAAAAAACCGTCATGTAAATGTTTAAACAAATACATACTAACAAATTCATAATTTCTAATCTTTTTTATACAAATCTTGTATGCGAAAGGAAAATGAGATCTTTTACCTTGCTGAAAACCTAATTATATACATTTAAAGTTGTCTACATTTACATCATGATAATTTATCAATTAATTAATATATAAACATTTGAAAAAAAAATTAAATGTAACGTAAAAAATATTCATCTCTTTTTACACCATCTTTCAATAAAAGTTCATTACTTGTTATTCTCGAATAATTTCTCTCTTAAATTCTTTATCTTATTAACAAAATATGCTTCCAATGATTCTGCACATTTATAAAACTGCGATTCTTTAGGATTATAATATCTACAATTATCAAATATCTTTGTCATGTCCCCAATAAATTCGCTTAATTTCGTGTACGTTTGTTGTACGATTTTCAGTTCTATTCTTTGTAAATCTGCAATATAACTCGGTTCAATAAAAGAAAAAAGATATCGCAAACAAATCTTACCCATTGGTTCTTTTATCACTTTGTAATAGTCAGGTGCTTCTGCTGGATCTACCGGTTCCATAAATGGCCAGGCGCTTTTGTGACTCTAAAAAAGGCACTTCCGTTAAAAAAGAACTATATCACGAAAATCTATTCAACTCACTTGTATTTGTTTGATTAACTTTTTTAAACCGTCGAAGTCCTTTTGCGCCAGGTCTTTCATATTCGCGTAATTTACTGAGGAATTCTGTTGGCAATTTGGACATACATATTCATCGATGAAATCGGCTTCAGATTGTAAAATACCAACACATCTACCGTGGAACCAATCTTGGCATCTGTCGCAGCAAATGTAAAATCTGAAAGATGAACAATGTATAAGTTTGCCTCGTTCAATAGGAGAACGCGCGAAGTATGTTTACGTACTGCGATGCATCGTAGGGCTGTTTACATAAACAGAACAATTCTTGAGTGTCTCGTGCATGTTTACATTCCGTACATACAAATTCGGACATTGTTTTGCTGCTTTCCTCCGTGATACCCACGCAATCGCCGTGGAACCAGTTATTGCACAGGTCGCAGCCGACGTAGAACTTTGTCTCGTCGTAGGGCGTGCGACAGATGCAATACAATTTCTCCTTCTTCGAGTTACCACGATTCGGACCGGGCGGCGACGATTGATTCTTTTGGCCTCTCTTGGTTTTCGGCGTCGTAGTGGCTTTACTCGTGTGCGCATGTATGGGAGTAGTTGCCTGTTGGGCAGGCTGTTTCCTCTTACTGCTGCCTATTCTGACCTCGTCCTGCTTGGTTCTTTCGAGTTTTGTTCTTGCAGCTAACTCTTCAGTAACTTCCTTCTACAAAGGAATAAAAGGATTTTTTTTACACAAATGGATTCCTTTCGTAAATTTAGATATTACTTGTATCTCCGACTGCAGTTCCCTTTCGAGCAGAGCGCGTTTCTTCAGTATGTCCTTCTTGAGCATTTCCTTGTGCCGGAATAGGCTGACTAAAATTCTCGTTTTCATTGGGATTTTATCTTGTTCCACGACTTCGCGCAATTTCACGCGAGCTCGCGGCGAAACGGATTTCTCATTCAACACTTCGTTTCTGAAAATATAAATGGTTTAATGCAATAGACTAATTGCCCAAATTTCAATCGGCGTGCGTGGATTTGAAACTTACACAGATTCGCCCTTTTTCAATTCGACAACACCCCGAACGGGTCGTTGTCTTTTCGGCGTGGCGTCCATGACCCAGTCGATGTCGTCGTCTTTCGAACCGCTCACGGGCCTCTTTCTCGGGACTTTATTATTTGTCGACACGTTATACGGTGTGTTATTATTATTAACATTGTTTGTAATTCTAGAAATATTAACCGGTACATTCGTTTCCTGTTTGATTTGCTTTTCCTGGTACCTTTGTAACTCTAACAATTTTTCTTCGATTTCCGGATTTAGGTTTTCTTGTTTCAGCGCCGTCTTTATACCTACAATACCAATCGATTTCAAAGATTTCGTGTTCAACAGTTGAGGTGACATTATTTTTCGCAAGTTTCAGAACGTAACAAGTTGGAAGTGTACAAAAATTAAAATGGGAAACACTCAAAGCAAAACGACTTGAAGCGATAAACGAATAAAAATGAGAGTAATTGTTTGGAGGGCTCTTAAAAATACAAATTATTTCAATTTATTTGAATAAATATTTATTTAATTTTAATTTTGAATACATTTAAATACAGTCTCATTATTAATTACTATAAAAAAGTAAATGAATACTGCTTAATTGTTCTAGATTTGAAAACAAATTTGTAAGAAAATTGGAAAAGTTACAATAAAAATTAAGAAACAGAACGAAGTGGTATAATGAAAAAAAGAATATAATATCACAGTAGCTAATACCAATGCCTTTAAAATTTAATTGATTTTGGTTTCAAATTTAAAAGTGCCCTCCGTAAATGTTGCGTAGAATGATTTGGTGAAGCCAAATTGTTTAATTAATTCTTTGTTATAAATTAGCAGATTAGTTAAAAAAAATTTAAGCACACGTTAGAGAGCTAATCGGAAAAAACGAAAACTTTAATGATAATTAGTCGTTTTGCAATGGGTGGGTAGTACAATTTGGATTGTAAACAATAACAGATGGTTGGTAAATAAACATACGTTGTTGAATGTAATCGGGTGTAACAACAAATTGTTCTTGTTCGGTGCCAGATGTGGATTGAGGAATTTGTTGTTGGTCCTGTTGAATTATTTGATTATCGGTGACATTGCCGCTCTTTATTACTTGCAGCAAAGTTGACGATTGCTGACCATTAGCTAATACTTGCCGGGAAATGGTGTCGTTATTATCGGCACCCACGACCTAAAATCAAAATACATAAACATTTACTTTCATGATCATGTCACGGGCAAGTCAGTAACTCAAAAGACATTCTTACCTTTGCTTAAATTAACAATTTAAGTCTTTCATTTAACCAAAATAGTTTGTTTCAGAGAATTTGTAAAATAGTCTAAATTGATACTACCATAAACTGCATATTGTGTTCTGAGTAATACATTTAAATAAGAAAATATATCTACAAAATATATAATTTTTACAACAAGTGTTACCTGTATTATTGTGAGGAAATAGTAAAGTGGAAAATTAAATTAACTCAATTTCAATACAAATGATGAATTACTCAAAGAACCAATATTACAATGAATCTATTTCACATTTTAAATTCCGAAACAAACATGAAGAGTTAAAACTAATTCCTGTTATCACTCAAAAAAAAAGCAAAACCAAACCACACAGACACGAAATCTTAATATATTTATTCGTTTTTGTAAGATACAAAAGCAAAGAACAACATTTACTGAATAAAAAGCAATTAAAATCCTATACATGAACTAAATGTGATTAGATTTGGTTTGCTTAATTTTAATATATTCAAATAATTATAACATATCCTTACATTGTTCATGTATAGGATATTAAATAATTTACAGTAAGCAATTAGTGGATTCAATGGCCAAGTACTTCACACAACTATTTAGAAATAAGAGATTGAGAAACGTATTATTATTACTTTTAATTAAATTTAAAGCTCAGTTAAACTTAACCATCCTTTTTTGTAAAAAATAGGTTCGTTGCCGAACGAGAACATGCCTCTTACCAATGAATACGTGATAGGTGAAAAATTGAAAAGTATTACATCTTAAGAAAACATGTCCCCAATTCAAAATTGAAAAGAAATAGTTCGAAATAACAAATCATGTCTTTAACGACACTGATTCATGCTTAAATCACTGTTCAATTCCAATCATGTGTAAAGTACCTGATTTACAGGTTGCACAATCACCTTGGGCTTGGATTGCATTGGGATCATGTTGCATACCTGTTGCGTTGTTGATGTGCCTGATATTATTGTAGGGTTTGTTTGTGTTGTACTACTCGTTTGGGCTATTGGATTCGGTTGCGATTGAGTACTCTGAATAGTTTGCTGCTGAACTGGAGCCAGGGGCGGCGGTTGCGAATTGTCCGTTCCAATTCCAGTATCAGAACTACTCGGCTGCACAGCAAGATATATTTTTGTAGGACCTAATACACCCTGTTTTCCAGTTGATGCTTGAGCTGAAAACGATTATTCATTGAACCAATCAAAGAAAATTCATTACAGTATAAATTATAATTTGTGATTGGTTTCTGAAGCATAAGAATTTACAAACCTTTTAACAGTTGTTGTTTCACTTGCTGTTGCACGGCGGCTAGCTGCTGTGGTGTAAAATCAGCTCCTTGTAGCCCCTGCAAAACAATCCTGGGTCCTTGCTGGGTTTGTATTACTTGGGCAGTAACACATTTAATGACTGTACCGGGCGGTTGTCCGGCAAGTAATTGATCAACTGTACTTTGATCTATTTGTGTATTCAAATTTTCTGGTATCTGTTTTTGGACGATCGGTGTTGTTGTCGTACTTGCAATTTCTGCAGGTTGCTGTTGTAAAACAGCTTTGATCGGTGATTGTTGCACATTTTGTTGTGGAGCAACTTGTTGCATTGGTTGCGCTGGAGTTAACTGTGCAACGATTTGCGCTTGATTGTTACCAGTTGGTTTTATTAATACCTGTTGCCCATTTATTGTGGCAACCTGAACTTTGCCTGAAGCTATTTGTTGAGCTAAGTTTTGATTATTTACAAGAATTTGATTGGAGACAATCTAAAATAGAATAATTTGAATGTTTTCATAATTTTCAAAATTAAAGGCTTACTTGTTGTGGTGCCGGGGATCCAATAACTTGATTGCTAGTAACAATTAACTGTGGTTGAGTGATTATCTGATTTCCACTAACGACTACTGTATTAGGTGCAGCAGCAATTTTCTGTACGGCAGGACTTTGTTTTACTAGTACTTGTTGTGCCTTTAATGGACTTTGACCAGTCGCAGTAGATTGCACAATTGTTTTGGCTTGATTTCCTTGTACTAATAGTTTGCCTGTTGGTGTACTATTTCCAGGCTTGACTGCGGTCTTATTTGGAGTCGCTGTCGTTTTAGAACTTGACGCAGCCACAGCCGGTTGTTGTATTTGAGTTGTCGTCAATACTTGTAATTTCCCATCGGGCATCTGTATTAATTGCTGGCCTGGCAATAAGCCTTTCACGGTTAAGCGACCATCCGCACCACGGACGATTTGAACACGTTGCGGTGCATCAGCTTTTGCAGCAGACGTAGCTGAAAGTAAAATACGATTCAAAAATAATTAAAAAAAGTATGGTAATTTAATTTACCTGGTTGCATTTGATTACCAGCTGTTTGAACTTTAATAAGGGATTGCTGTGATGTTTGGACAGTTGTTTTTGGTAAAATATTTGCTGTACCTGTAATGACACGCGTTGTGCCGTCCGCAGCTTTTGTCATAAATATACGACGACCAGCAAATTTATTTCCAGTTGTACTATTTGCGGTTAAAAGTGAAGTTAATGTCGTTTTCCCACCGGTATTTGGCACAACATTTTTAATTATCTTCATTTGACCATCTGCTGTCGTCACTAAAGAAAAGTGAATACATTATTATCAAAAGTACATTATGTAAAGTAATAAACATTTATTTAACCCGAACATACCTTTAGGTTGAATAGGAGTGTTAGTAGTACTTGATTTAGTTGTTGATGTTGCAGCTTTTAATAAGAAAAATATAAATTGAAAGTGAAATGAATGAGAAATGCACGCGAAACGCGGTAGAGAAAAGGCAACAGTATGTTTTATCACGGTTTTAACATCATATTTAAGATAAAAAAATTCACGACGAAGAAATTTTGTTCAGAGTTTCAAAATTACACGTAAATAATAAAAAAATAAAAGATATACCTTGAGCACTGTTTCCAATCATTTTAATAACTTGTCCCTGGGAATTCTTTAGTTCTGAGGCTCTCTTCTGCTGATGGGCAACACGTTGCAGTCGTAGTTGCTGTTCCATTTTCTCTCTAATTTCTTCAGCTGATGCTTTACCAGTAACGACAACTTTTGTGGTATCGCCGTCAACAATTACTCGTGCCGGAGGCAGATTACCAGTGCGACTCCTAGTTATAACTTGTGCATTAGCCTTCTCAATCCTGTATAAAGAAAACGCACGCAAAAAGCAAGCTGTTAGTTGTACATTAAAACATGCTTCATGCATTTTTTTAATTGATCATTTAATATTTATATATTTTTTTATTAAAAGTATTTTATTAATCTCATAAGACTTACTTCTCGCCATATTGCTTAATTTCCCACAGTTCTAATTTGTCCTCATCGACCCATTCTTCAGTTACCTGTGGATCAGTACTTTGCGGCGATTCTGGCCGTTTCCTTTTACGTAAACCACTTCTTATTGACGTGACTTCTGCAATACATGTTAACACATATTATTATAGATACAGAAACTTAAGCAAATAGTATTACCTCTGACGGTTTTTGGTAATTCTAACGGTATGATTACTTTTCTTCTTAAATACTGCGTCTTCTCGAAAAACGGTCCTGTGTGCCGATGCTTCAACAATTCCAACGATAATATTTCAGTTTCAGTTGTAATTTGATGTTTGCCATCGCTGTTTGGCGGCTTAACTTGCATGTCGTCCCATCGCAAGCAAGCCCATAAAATTCTCAACTGCAGAGAAACTGCCGCTAGTGATTTTAAATTTACGGTTCTATAAATCCAGCAAGTTTTAAACAATGGTCTTGAGCAAGGATACGGCCATACAGAATTATTGGGTTTGGCCATTTGATGAAAACCTTGGATTTGTATCCTGCCAGCATTTCGAGCCAACTTTCTAACATCGTGTTTTGGTAGAACTAATATGGATTTCACATTTTTGCGCGTTTGGAATGATGAAGAAATCGGATACTTTACGATATTCCTTTTCTTTCGCTTATCGTTCGTCGTCGTGGCAACTTTCTTTAAGTAAAGCTTCCCCTCTGTATTTGTCGCAGAGTATATTCTCTCTGTGCCGTCTTCTGCCGTTTCCGCCTTAATTGTTTTTTCCTCCTTTTTAACGGGAACTCGATAACCGCAGAAGCGCCTATTTTGCTGTGCAATGTAAGTCGTTGTTTTTGCATTAAGAGTCTGCATTGTTTTTCCAGTTCCATTTGAGACGTTTGTGACAGCATCGGTAACAGGTTTAGATTGAGAAGTAACTCCACCGTCAGCCACCGCTGCCCGTGTCCTTGCTCCATGCGTCGGTGTCTTATTCGCAGTCAGGGACCTGACGCTTCGCTTTTTATGTGAACTACCCAGAATCATTTCATTAATATCATCTGGCGTCATGACATCCGTATCCACATCAACTTCAGTCTCAGTTTCGTTTTTTAATTTCCTATCAGTATTTTCGTCAACCTCCATTTTGATATCATTAGTTAATAAATCAGTTGTTTGTGAGAAGTCGTCGTCCTTTTCCAATTTGTCTTCTTTTACTTCCCTTTTTGGTATATAAATTGTATCATCATCTTCGTTAGATTTTGGTGCCGTTAAAACGGCAGTAGCAAAATCTTTAAACAAGCTAAGTTCATTAAATATATTTTTTGCGTTGCTGGTAGTGGATTTCTGTGGTTCAGTTAATTTTTGTTCTAAAATCGACTGTGGTTTTCTTTGTTGAATACCTAATAAATTAGGAATTTTCGTTAATCCTGACACATTTGCTTGCATATTAACGCGTTTTAACAATGCTAAAAGATCGCGTCGTACTTTACTCTTTTGAAGACAAATCGGAGAATAGCAGTTTGTCAACAATGTCGTCGAGTTTGTGTTGCAACCTTTTGAATAACACTGTAAATTGGCACCAAGTTTTGATATAGTGCTATAATGCAATTTTAAACTGTCAATCTTTTTCGCTAGTGAATTCAAAACTTCTCTGTTTACTTCGGGCTGCGATGAAGTTACTTTTCCGGACATCATATTGTCTAACTGTTTCTCTAAACCTCCATCACCTTTAACATCGACGTCTTCGCTTTCATCAGCTGCTTCATCTTCAACATTGATTTCGTCAGTTTTTATTTGCTGTGAAATTTTGCGTTCCTCAAACGTTTTCAACTGTATGCGTCTACTTAAAAGATCGTCCAAAGACGACCTTTTTGCAATTTTAGGATACAGCAATCGCCCTGACGCTGTAAGTGCTCTACTTATATCTACTTCTTCAAACTCCTTTACTGGTGGCTGAATTTGTAAGTTTTTAAGAGAATCTGGAACTAAATAAAATAATTGAAGGGTAAAGTAAACAAATAATTTGAATGTTGTCTTACTGTATTCCTGTGGATGCAGATAGTCACCTCCGCCATCTTCCTTCTTCTCCTTAATTTCCAAATTACCCTTTTCATCGAGATTTCTGATGAGAAACGCGTGCATTTTTTGATCTATTCCAACACTTTTCAAATGTGCATTGTCTTTCACTTGCAGCATTATTTTTTGTGGTCCTGCTGATAAACCTAGTTTTTTAGAATCGCTTATCCTATGTAATCTAGTTGAAGACAACCAGAGCCAGCCCCATCTGCCATGTATACGATATTCTTCGCCTTTTTGTTTCCATAGTTGATGCTTAAAAATCATTGTATATTTCACATATCCAGTAATAATCATACGATTTCTTTCTTCCTCTTCTTCTCGTTCCTTCTTTTCACGTTTCTCCAATTTTTTCCTTTCTTCTCGTTCATTTGCAGTAATCCTCGACAATTTTATGTGACCCAATTGATCATGCCAAACACTTGCAAATACTACTGGTTTAATACATGCCTGTAATACTATAAGAGTTTTTGCGAAATCTTTGGGCAATTGGCATGCACCGATTGCATTCAACCAAGATTTTCTGATCAAATGCCAGTTCAGATGCATAAATGGTGATTGAATTGATTGTTCAAATTGCAATATTGTCTGTCTTATTGTATTTAACATGACTGCTTTGTTGCCACCAATACCGCCAACCCATTTAAACTCCGATGCGGTAGTTAGAGAGAATTTATGGGACAAGTGTCTCTTTTTATCGCGTTCTTCGTTTCTTTGCGGTTTATTAAGGGCAATAACATTTGTCGCATATTGATTTACGTAGCACTTAAAGCGATTTTCCATACCCAATTTAAATAAGTATGTTCCATTGGCGATTTGCGTCGATTTCAACCTTGTCATTCTTTCTTCCACCAATGCTTTATCAGGATCATCGCGGTTTAATACGGTTGTGGTTCTTTTTCGTAAATCGTCTATATTAAAAGTTCGTTGGGGCGTGTCGGTTGATGATTTTGGCTTTACTGCATTATCTTTTTCTGCAGATTCAACATCCTCAGTTTTATTATCCGAAGATGTTTTCGCGGCGGTATCGTCGACCTCCATCTCATTGGTTTCAATATTAGTTTTTTGTTTAGAATCTCCATCTTCAGTTGATGTTTTAGGCTTTGATCCAGATTCTTCTGTTCGTTCTTCCATCTCTTTTAATATTTTTATTATTTGTGCTGCAAAATTATTATTTCATTAATTATAGTATGACATGTGATTACACAAAATGTTACCATTTTCCGTTTCAAGATATGACTTTTTAATTCCTTTAAATTCATTAGTTAACTGGTCAGTTATCTCCATTTGTCGCACAATTTCTTCTTTATATTCTTTGAGTTCCCTAGTAAGGGATGCTTCCATTTCATCAGCATCAAGTGATTTTAATAGAAGTTCAAATTGATTTGGTGTTGAATAATACCATACATTACCAGACTCATCTTCACTGTAAAAAGAAAACAATATTTATTGACTGCAGAAAATTCATTAATCCTGTATTGTTCTTCTTTCATTCTAAATGTGTTGCACTTACACAAATATTCTCCGACAGAGAAAATAGTATTTCCTGCCATGTCTATCAAAACCCAAATGTTCTTGTCTACATAATTGCCCTTGCTTTTCAGTCTCCAATATGCAGTCATCTACTCCACTTGTTTTGTGGGACGTGCAAATATTACATTGCCAATCTTCTTCGGGCACATCCACCAGAGGAGGTTCGACGCATTCCAAATGGTATACAGCTGGACATGTTTCGCAACATAACAAATCCCCCAGCTTGTGGCAAACCCGGCAATGGTCGTCATAATGCATGGGTACTGAAATGAAAAAGTTGCATGTAAAGTTGTTTTAAATAGAAACTAATGATAAGAAGTTAGTTTTAAAATGGAATTATTTATACCTTCACTCAATATATCCTCACGAACAGGATTTGTAATTAAAAATTGATCAGTCAAGAACTGTAAAACTTTGATCCTATCTTCTAAATTAGAAAATGGATAATCTGTTGAACTTAATATATGCAAAACGGTAGAATCAAAAGTTTTATCACTTTCTACATATGCTCTTAAAACTTCGGGCCAAGTCATATAATCTAACAAGTACAATGATATATTTACACTATCCTTTTGATCCAGAGGACCAAAATGTGTCTGTTGGGAATCTTCTTCCCGTAATAAAGCTTTTATCAGCATAATGTGTATTTCAGCAAATAAACTGCTCTGTTCTTCACACATTAAAGCTGCACAAAAATCCTCCAATCTAAATGGTGATAATCTCACTAAATTACGGAAATGTCTTAATACTTCATATATACCAACAATGGGCATAACATGTTCACATGGAATTAGCAAATCATCTGATGTCTTTGGTAAATTCAATGGTGGCAAATCTCTGTTTTGCAACCACAATGGTTCAGGACTGGGGGGTCTTAATATACTAGCACCAGCACGTTTTGGTGTGCCACTTATGGAACTATAGCCACTTAGGGAAAAATCACTGTCACTGGATGGATCACCAGCCACAGATTCAGGTGTATCACTTTCGGTCAAGCCAATTTCATCTTCCACCTCACTCTTATTATCACTGGAGTCATCTCCAAAATCTGACCCATAATGATATTCAGATTCATGACATTCTGCAGCACTAGGGTTATAACCTCGTTTTTGATAAGCTGAACCAACATAACCACCTCTTCTTCCGGTTCTGTAACCATCTTTTCCTCTAATACGATTGCTACTTCTCCTGCCTGCATCACTACCATGGGGTGAAGAAGCTCTTGATGCTGTCGGTGTGCTGGACTGCGAATCTGTACCTTTATTTAAACCAAGTAAATATTTGGGTTTCTTGAGCAAATGATATTGAAACTTTTTGGCTCTCTCAGCCACTTGTACTTTTGGAGGTCTTCCTCTCTTCTTCGCCCCTCTTGTGGACATATTGTTATCTAACTGTCAATCATAAGGTATATAATGCACGTGGTATTAAAATGAAAACAAACTTTTGTGTACAAATACGAATGTCAAAACTTTCAACTTAAAAATACGATTTTCAATGTCGTTGTCCGTTCATTTTCGCCATTCTATTAGCTTCTGAGTCACGTGACGAATAACGTTAAACACATTTTTGCGCGCCTTGTTTATATATAAATTTTCATTAAAATTCACGTCTCTTTTGTTATTCCAAAACAAACTACACACTGGATTATTTCCCGATGGTCAAACATTCATATTACGCCATGAAGACGCATTAAATTATTAACCAAATGACGCGAATAGGGTAAGCGAAAAAGAACACCTAACAACCGAAGCTGAAAGCTCTCCCATTGGCTATTCAATTCACCGCCATGACAACTTGCATTTATAAAATATTACTTTTTACTAAATCCCATCAATTTCACGTACGAATTGATTGCAATTTCGTATAATTGCAATTAAATATTAACTTCGAACGATATTAGTTTTTTTTTTGCACGATTTCCTATATATTATTAATATAAGTACTATATGGAAGTAATAATTCTATATTCCAACGCTTAATTATTTATGAGACGCACTTATTGGCCACAAGATGTCTATAGGATCGCAGCAACGTCTAATGTCTTCATAGAGTATTGTCTAACTGTAACACTATTTACTTATTATCCGTATTTTCAATGAGAAAATGTCAAACTATTTATCCTCACGTGTATTTTACATGCATTTGAAACCGAATGAAATTAATTAATTTTCGAAAACTTCTCACAAAGCGTTAAGCATCTTTTACGAGGTTGCTCTATGAATCACGATGGTTTACTGATCCACGTTAAATGCATATAATGTTTTCTGTAACATTTCACATGTATTTTATAATGCGTTTAATTAAAAATCTCAACACTGTTATATTTTTCAACTAAAATATCTTTAACATGTGTGCCACTGACCAAGTTTTATATGTACACATATACTTCAATTGCTGACAAGTTTGATTGACTATTAGCAATTCATATTGTTTCTAACCGAACATTTTCATGCTTAAACAAAAAGTTTAAAACACTTTTTGTAAAGAATTTCATATTCAGCGTACAAATTTAGCAACAATTAAATTATTTGAATATCAGGTTGATTACAATTCTTCCGGTTTTACTACTTAATGGCGCTAAATTTGAATATACGCGGTCATCAGTGATGGCTAGGTTTTTTTTAAGGAAGCCGTATCATCAAATGATATAATGGCTTCAATATTTGCTTACAATGGAGTGTAAATTTCTTCGAATAATCGATTAACATACAACTCCATAGGATTGCAAATTTCCTTCCACGTTATTATGCAACTTGACGGTACATAATTTGACAGTTGATTATCAATTCCTGTAAGGAATACAGCGACAGGTACTTTTTTTACTACATATATGTATATGATAAATTGTAATTAAAATTGTGAATAATTAATGATGGACAAGGGCCCTTTGAAAATGTATTATACGAAACAAATTGTGGAACACGATTTTACCGTGCAATTGCCATCGTGCATGTATAAGATGAATAACATCCATGATGATACAACAAGAACGAAAAAAGTCGGTAATAATGTGATTAAAACTACTAATCACGTATCCAACGAGGCACGGATTTTGGACATTTCCGAGCAGGTTAAACTGTTTTTAAAGGTTTTCCTAATTTTCATTTTTATCAAATTCAATAGTTCATGCAGATAGGTAACTTAGGGATTCAAAGGAGTTTATTAATATATTGTGTACTTACCATTGTGAGATGAAAACGAAATTTCTTTGACACAGCCATGTGAGAACTGAAAATTTTTGTTCAACAACTGTCAAATTACAATAATGATTGTTGGAAATGTCTGTAATAAATACCATCTAACGCCATTTTTGCATATTTTTTAGTTCATTTCAATTAGGATGTTTTATTGGCACATGTGTAACTTGATGAAACCTTTTTTTGTTTTAGGAGCATCAACATACACCAGGAATGACTGAATTAATACAGAGACAGGTGAAAATATTGGAACAACTGGAAGTTTTAAAGAAGCAAATGCTAAACATTAGGAAAGAACTAAATGTGTCAAATGTACAGCAAAATGTTTCATCACTTCAAAATAAGAAGGTATTTTCATATGTTAGGTTTGGAGGCATTCGTGTAACTGAATCAATTTTTTAGGTTGATTTTACTGAAATGGACCTTATAATTAACGCTAGCCCAAGTCATCCACCATATTCACTAAATTTGTTGTCAAAACTGTTGAAAGATAAAGTCATCATTAACATAATGGTTCACACACATTCTACTATTAAAGATACACAGAAGATACTCTTTGAAATACCAACTTTTGCTGCAAGTAAAGTTGACAAGCCCATAATCAACATTAAACTCATTTGGAAAGATAGTAAGTCCATACATTTGATAAAAACATATTTAATTAAAATATGCAATTCTTGCAGTTGGAGTTCATATGGAAATGATAACATCAGAGGGTAGTCATATATTTGGAGAAGTAAATATGTTAAGATATGTAGCAAGAAAATTACCATATTTAAATTACGACCGACCGAATGTTTATGAAATTGATTCAGTATTAGATACATGTCATTGCATCTTATCTGCATGCATGAAAACTGAAAGAGCTGCTTTATTGAAACTAATAAATCATAAATTTGATGAGAAAAGGCAATGCTCATTATCCGATATAGCTTTGTATACAGTTATGAAACAAATAGCAAAGAATGAGTTATCTGCCAATTTCGTCAAGTTGCTAAATCATCTTGAAAATTTGCAATAAATTTTTTGAAGATTGATGCTCTTGTTTTAATGATCAACGAAATATTTTTCAACTGTGTTCCTAATTATAGCCATTCCATGATGTAATGTAAACGCTTTAATAATAAACCATTTGTTGATATAATAAAAAAATGAAACAAGTCGTGTTATTAAAGTAGAATCACAGATTTTATTTTACAATTAATCTAATAGTTATAATAAATTACAATTGAACTTAGGCAGTGAAAGTTTTCATATATTAAAATCGTTTTAACGAAGGGAAGAAAGTCTTATAAATTATTCATTGGCAAACATTTGCTTAAACGTTCGTTATCATGAAATAATAAAAAGAATCACATAATTAATAAGAAACCTAGTAAAGTACTTGCTTTTTTATATTTTAAGAATTTGTATTAATCTAAAAATGTTAGTAATTTTATTTTAGATGTTTTGAGCAGATTCGAAAAGTTATCAAATCGACAATAGCGTAGAAAGAGCCTTTATTCGAAAGTGAATGATATGATTACTAAACGAAAATGTAGTATGATTATGCTATATTACTAACATTTTTCCTTAAGGTATTAGAATTTTTCTTTATTTACAATAACAATATGACTAATGCAAGATATTTAAATTAAAAAATTGTCTTAACTAATTTAAGGGTCATAATGCAGTCGAATACCTTTATAATATTTACAATTTATTTGCGCATGATGTTCCGATCAAATGGCAATGTTTGTTTGACTGGAAATTTGTGCTATACACAAGAATGTATATAAAAAAAGAGACCTTGTTATTTATCCAATGACCACGGATACATCTTGAGCAACTACATACATATTTATTAAATTTTGTACAATCAAAATTAAATGTTTTATAATGTAGATTAAACAAGACCGAGGGTTTTCACGTGGCATAGTTCATTTAAATTTCGCTTACGAAAGCCATCAGTCTCATTAAATTAATATACACAGTGCTTCAAATAAAACCAAGTGGAAAATAACATTTGTATCCCAATATAATATTAAAAATGTGCTTACGAAACTAATCATTATTTATAAAATAATAAGTCGAATTTGTATTATACAAATGAAGAGAAACCAGGTAGAGGCGCTCTAGACCGGGCTAAATTGTTCATTATAATTTGACCACCGTTCAAACTAACCACGGCACTACCTTCCGGTTCCGAGTCCGTGTAACTCGAATAATTCCGTACCGGTTTCTGTTTCTTCCACGATTGCCGCAACGAATCGTTCACATTCGCATAATGATTGACGAACGAGTGCGGATCCGAGCGGACGCTTTCGTTCTCGCTTTCGGACGCCTGAAAATGACGGCGTTCGTATGAACCCAGAACATTTACGATTTAGATTATAAAGCGACATACTTGCGAATCAGAAGAACTTATTTCGGACGGTTTCTCCGTGACGCTACTATCGTCCGGATTCTCGTCGTATCCTTTCAAACTTTCCTCGTCCGAATGATAAGCAACAGATGCCGGCGACGGTCTCGGCGGCGATTTACCTAACATAGGAGGAGGCGGTTGAACGGGTTTCCTAGCTAAAGTACTACGTTTACTCATAGTACCTAAAGAGCTTATGTTACCGCCACCGTGTCGCGATCTATACAGTTCCATTGCTAGTTCTTGTCGATCGTCCATCGACATTGCCATCGATTCTTCTAATGTCTTCTGTGCTTCCTCTATATAAAAAAAAAACAATACAATCAGCGTCAGAGAACAAAGAGCTACTTAAAGCAGAATAACAATATTTGCTTAATTGTTTCCATATATTGCAAACTTACGTTTGTACTTGTAACTTTTACTTTTCACGCACAATATCGCGATCACCGTGATGATGATGATTATGGAGATGGCAGCGAGCGCGACCATGAACCACGTTTGCCTGTAGAACGGTTTGTGTTGCAAGTAGCCGTATTCCAAGTACAATTTCGATGGAGTCAGGATCGCTTCGTCCGCATAAGCTGGATAACTGATACCGTACTTGTTGTACGGTATCAAACGGAAATTGTACGACGTCGACGGCAACAGGCTCTGATAGGAGACGGTATAATCTTGTAGCGGGCCGTTATTCGTCTTCGCCACGATCTGCCATCGAATGTCGTCTTTGCGACGCGACTCGATATAATAACCGAGTATCGGGCCGCGACCGGTCGGTCCGTTCAGCCAGTGCAATTCGACGCTGGACAACGTCTTCACGAGCGTCAATTCCTTCGGCGTGCCGGGCGATCCTTCCTGCGGACCCGTCGTCACGTTGCTCGACACGACCGGGCCGTAGTCCAGCGTTTGCGCTTTCACGGTGAAGGTATAAGTTACTTCCTCCTCGAGGGATTGCACACAGAGGCTCGTGGTGGTCACCTTTTGTTTAACTTGTTTACTGAATTCTGCAACGAAAGGGAAAAAAATTAGTATTTGCGCGAGCTTCATTAGAATCACTTCGGTCTGAAAACGAAACTATTTGAACCTTGCGACGATTACATACGTTTATCTATCGTACATAACGAACATCAAGTAATTAACTCACTTTCATTTTGTTCCGTGGTTTCGTAAGCGACAACGTAACCGAGTATGTCGCCGTTACGTTGCTTCGGTTGGTTCCAGGACACGATCAAACTGTTCATCGTGATGTCGGAGAACCGAAGATTGACGGGGGCACTTGGCAAGCCTTGTAACGTCTTCACTTTGATCGGTTTCGATCTGGGACCGTCGCCGGCAGGATTGAACGCTAGTATCTGTATTTGGTACTCGGTGTATTTGTCCAAGAACACTAAACTGTGCGACGTTTGTGCTGCCGGTATCACCTCGATTTCCTCCTCGATTTTCCGCTCTGGATCTAAGTCTTGAGGCGTTTCTAACATCAAATAGAATATCTGCAAGCACAATTCAATTAAAAGCTTTAAAAAGTGTCGATTGTGCGATAATAGCAAGAATAATATTCAACGATTGACTTTTTGATTAAATTTCTAGCAGAAAAGGCGCAATATTATAATTTTAATAGTTTGGACAGTCGATTTCTCGAATTTAGGGTTGATTATATGAAAGAGAAAGCAGAATGAAGCTTTCAAGTGAATAATGACGTTTTGCAGGAGGACACTAAAAGCTTAAAATACAATGAAGCAAAGTTCGAATTGTCCTTAATCATATTTCAATCACACAGTACATGAAATACATTTGAAAATACCGATTTTATATTAAGATTTATTAGATAAAAGTTGCAAATGAAAAACTTTACTTATTTCATTAACATAAAATTCTATACTTTTGGATCGAACAAACTTTCTTCAACTTTCAACAACAAAATTTTCATTCGTTTCTGGTAGTAAACATCTATAAATTTTCGTTTCCAAATTTGATTTAAATAAAAAGTAACAATTTTATTAAGTGATATTCAGTTCTCTTGCAATTCGAGTATGTTCATTATTCAAATTTTATAGTCTGCGACGAATTTTCCACAATCTCACAGCGTTAAGAAAAAACATTGCAACGTATTATAAACAGTTGATTCGGCGGCAATCAGCTCATTACTTAATTTAGAAAACAAATAATTACTTAAACTCAAGCAAATAAATCACGTCGAATAACACGTAGAGAGTGTAAACTACTTGCCTTGTAACCGAGCAGTTCGCCGTTTTGCATTTGCAGTTGCGGCGGCTTCCAACGAAGACGTACCTCCGTCGACGACACCGCTTCGCCTTCCAAGTTTCTCGGCTCGCCGGTCGGCACCGCTTCGCCGACGTAAACGGTTGCCGGCGGACTGGCCGGTCCTTCGCCTTGCGAATTGAACGGCACCAAGACGATCTCGTAGTTTCTGTCTTGTAACAAATCGACGAGAACCAGTTTTCTTGCCTGCAAGAGAAAACGGCATCGATACGTTTAATCGCATTATAACTTTTCGTCTTTCGACGCGTACGTTAATGCCCATGATCTCCTCCTTGGGCGTTGCCTGTAAAGCGGTCGGGAAATCGGAGACCGGCTGATAGATGATCCTGTAACCGCCCGTGTTCACGTCGCCGCTCCAGTATTGCTCCTCGATCGGATCCCACGTCACCTCGACGCTGGTCGTCGTGATCGGCACCACTTTCAATCCGGTCACTTCCTTACTGGGCGCCGCCGGATTCGTTCGCACCTCGATCGACTCCGGACTGAACGTGCTCGGGCCGATGTCGTTCGTCGCCTGTATGCGAAACTTGTACAACGCGAACGGTTTCAAGCCGGACACCGTGTACGACGTCGATTGCGGATCGACGCGTTCCGGTATCGATTGCCACGGCCCGCGATTCTCCATCTTTTGCACCGTGTAGAAGCGCAACGGCGCGAAACCGTCGCGGCCGGGCGTCCAATTGAACGTGATCTGCTTGCTTTGGATTTGGCTGCGACTGATCTGCGGCACGGACGGCGGTTGCGGTATGTCGCGATTGTTGGTCGTGAAGACGAGGACGTGAGCGGTCTTGCCCCAGCCCAATCGCGTTTGCGCGGTCACGGAGAAGATGTAGTACTTTTCCGCTTCTAAATTCGTCGACCTATTCGAAACGGGTTGAATATTAGTTAATTATCACGTTTGAATGGTCGATGGATGCAGTTTTTTACCTGAACGTACGATCGGATGGTGGAAACTCTTTGGAATAGCGCTTCACGTTCGAACTCGAGTCGTTTATGTGGTAGGTCACTCGATAGGCTAAGATCTCGCCGTTCGGTTCTTCGGGCACGTCCCATATGATTCGCGCCGAACTTAACGATACGTCCGGGAACGACACGTTTGACGGGGCGCCGGGAACTAATCGAAAGAAACGGTTTTAATTTCGATTACGGTTGTCGAGTGCAAATTAATCGCTCACCGTCCTCGAAGGTTTGAACGCGAACTGGCGGCGTGCTCGGGACGCCGTCGCCTAATCTCGTGTAAGCCAGCACTTGGATGTGGTACAAAACAAACTTTCGTAGTTCCGTGAGCGTCGTGGTGAATGTGGAATTGCTCGGGATCAGTTTGAATTCTTTCAGTACTCTCGGATCGGCGCCGTAGCATACTTTGAACCCGTCAATTTGACCGTTTTGATGCTCTTTAGGGACGTCGCCCCATCTGATCACGATCGTCGTCGACGAAGTGGCATTCGCTTCGACATTCATTGGACCAAATGACGGCACTAAAAGCGACAATTTTATAGTAAGTTCCGCTAAAAGAAATTGTTTTAAAGTAATGTATTATTACCTGATTCTCTAGTCCTTTCCAATGCTTTCGGACTTCGCACAGAGCTTCCGACGTCGTTGTACGCTTGCATCGTGACTTCGTAAAGGGCGTACTCCTCGAGGCCGGAAATTACGTAGGAATTAGCGTTTGGATCTTCGATCGTTTCGCTCAGACTCCGTCCGTTGCCCATTTCTAAGAAGGTGATATTATAACCTCTCGGGTTGCCGTACCATTCGATTTGTAGCAGAGGCTGTAAAATTAATCAAACGCAAATTGTTAGAAACGCGAATCGATTCTGGCGTTTGAGTTTTCCAGAATCGCGAAGAGAAACAGATTCCGTCCGAGTTACTTACGATCCAACGGACGCGCAGTTCGGTGGCGCTCATCGCTCTCACGGTCACGTTCCGCGGCGGATGACTCGGCGGCGCTTGTATGGTCTGAAACTCTTTGCTCGGTTCGGACGGTTGCGACATGCCGACCACGTTGTTCGCTATCAATCGGAGCCGGTACAACGTGAACGGCACCAGGCCGGTGACGGTGATCGTCGTCGCGTCCGGATCCGATATCTCGAAGACGGTGAACCACGTGGAATTGCGCGCGGTCTGCGCCTCGATCGTCCACTTCGTGATCGACGAATTGCCGTCGAAGCCGGGCGTGAATTGGAGAACGACGGAGAACGCCTCGATGTTCGACAGGGCCAATTTGGTCGGCGGTTGCGGCAGCACCGGCTCGACGCCCGATTGAATGATCGCCACTTTCGGCTGACCGGGACCCTTCGCCGTATACGCCGTCAGCTCGAATTTGTAATGGGTGGTCGCTTGCAATTGCGTCACTTTCAAATTGGTCGCGTTCGCGGTCAAATTTTGCACTCGCACCGTCGACGGTTTGTCTTTGATTTGATATTTCACGCTGTATCCGATCAAAATGCCGTTGACGTGTTTCGGCGGCGACCACGACACTTTGACGGCGCGATCGCTGACTTCGTCGAACTGCAAATTGGATACTTCTTCGGGGACTGTAAACCAGGGAACAAATTAATCGTGCGTTTCTTTGCGGCTTCTCTCGCAACTCAAAACTTACCGTCCTCGCTGGTTTTCACGTAAACGAAATCGCTGATCTCGCCGTCGCCGGGATCGGTGAAACACAGCACGGTGACGTTGTACTCGGTGAACTTCTCCAGGCCGTTCATGAGCGCCGTCTGTTGGGCCATCGGATTCAACAGATCCGGGTGCACGGTCATCATCTTCGCCTCGACGTTGCCGCGCTCCTTGTGATACTTCCACGCCTGTATCTTGTAGCCCTGATTGATGCCGTTGATTTTCTGCGGATTCGGCGGCGTCCACGTGACCTGGACGGCGGTCGAATTCGTCGCTTCCACGCTCTCGATGATCGGCGGCGCTTCCGGCACCCCCTCCTTCGTCTTGATCTTTGCACCCTCCGTGAACTTACCGACACCTTTATTGTTGTACGCCGCTATTTGTATGACGTAGTCCTTCCACGTGATCAAGTCGGTTATTAGATAATTCCGTTGCGCCTGGAACATTAACGTACGTTGTTCGTGAAGGATTCGCGGTGATTTCGTTTCGGTCGCAGAAATACCTCGTTGGTTATGTTGCGCGTCGTCCACGGGCTGTGATTGTAACCGTATAATTTGTAACGTATTATGTAACCTAATATCTGTCCGTTACGGTGTTCCTCGAGCGGCGGCTGCCACTGCGTTATAATCTCCGACGAGCTCCTCGCCGAGCCGACGAAACCAACAGGTGGACCGGACGGAGCTAGAATTACGAGGCACGGAATTCACTTGCTCGTCCATTTAGTTTTACGTTCGATTAAAGCACCGGAGAAATCGTTTAGAGCAACTGGGAAAATGTTCGATCGATGAGCACATTTTGATTTTCCTCGCGCGGAAGTTACGCAAATACGCGATGATTCGAATGTGATTTCTTAACATTTTTCCGGCCCCTCCAACGCACATAGATGTTACGAACGTGGACATAAAGTAATAACTTGTGTGGTTCACGTCTAAATCATTAACAGTAACATTCACGGTTTGCGAATTAATTTGCGTGTTCAACCGTTACTAAAAATAATGCGGGTCGATGAATGCCCAAAAAAAATTGACTCTGTGCGTTTCTTTTCGTTATACAAGTAACTGTCCCCATTATGTTCGGGTATACGTATTACGTATAATAAAACCGTTTGTAACCATTCATCCAATTCCCCTTACTTTCGTTGTTGCAACTTTTGAAATACCCCGTACAACCTATTATTGCACAAAATAGTTTTATGACAACGATTAATAATATATCGTCTGTGAAAAGAGGCATAAATAAAATGAGACGTACGCATTTTAATGTCTGAATAAGAATGGGAAACGCTTTTACGGGCATATAAATCTCGTCGAGTGCATGCAGGAGAAAAATGGGGGGAAATTTTAAGGCCAATTTGCGAATGGACGTCCTCTCTCTTTCGCCCGTCGATCGTAAATCCGTCAAAATAACGTGCAATAATAACGGACGCGCTTTAATAACGTGATAACGCCGATGCTGGATACGAACGTTTCCTTCGCAAATTAATTCGCATGAAATCATATGGAAAACAAATTATAACGTGACATAACGAAACACGATTAGATTCGAAAATGAGAAATTATACAAGATGATGATATCAAAATGAATGCCCACCTTCGAGAAAAAAATCTTGTGAGTGTCCTGCATAAGATGGAAAGAAAACAAGAACGTAATCAAAATGAATTCGTATTGAATGTTACCATTTTCCTCTCAATCACTATCATACAATTTCATCGACTGATGCTGATTGTGTCCCGTGCAAAAAGTACGTGCGAATAACGAACGAAAAGAAAAATCATAATCCAAAAGAAGATGACCGAAATGATCAAACTAATGACGAAATTAGAGTTAAACCAAAAGTTTCCAATTGAATCGACAATTTCATTAAAAAAAAAGCAAATACGAACCTTCTTGCGGCAGCATAACTTTGTTACTCGGCTCCGATGGGCTGCCTTCGCCGACGCTATTCACCGCGCTCACCCGGAACTGGTACACGGCGGCCGCTTTTAAATTCGTCAACAGCACCCAACGCTGCTCGGCGGAGACGTTGCTCAACTCGGTGATCCAATTGAATAGCGGGTCCGGTATCGGACCTGGAATCGGAGGCACTGGTTTTGAAGCTCGATAAAACGACCGTCTTATTGCCGAGATCGATTTGAATCGCATAGGAATAGTCCCTTGTCGTTAAAATTGAGCATGCATATGTTATATGTACGTTTTATTATTTGCTTAATGGCACTGCCCCGTTCGCAATTGTAAATAACCATCCCGAACAAAATCCATTTCGTACTTTTATTTTACGTAATCCTGGGCGTTCAATAAATAGTGCGTTTAATTGTTTTCGGTTTTAAATTTGCATTTTGCACTTTAAACAACTTTTGCTCGCACATTTTGCGCTTCTAGGCAATAAACGCGAATCGCAATGTACCACGAGATCAAAGCAATTTATTGCTACACGCTATTTTTTACGATAGATTGTCAAATTAAAAGCTTGTCGATCCATCAAAAAAGACAAGCCGCAAATTGTGGCTAAACTCGTTTATATCGACGTAGCGTCCGAATTGATCGCGCGGTGGTTAAAATAATTGACGCGTTCGCAAATTTAATACGTAGGTTTGTATAGGTGGCAAATTAACTGCAGATATGAAACATTCAAATTGTTATGAATAGTTATGGCGAATCTCGCGCGCGCAAAAAACAAACGTAATCATAACCAGCAGCAGGAGCTGACAATAAAAAAAGAGCTCGTTGAAAATTTCAGGTCGTTATTTACGATTGCGATTCAACAAACAAAAGTTAAATAAGAAAAGTAGTAGTAATAATGGTACTAACCCAAAAATAACGATTTAATTTCGCGTCAATATTTACAAAGAGAATTTTACCATTGTTGCCAACAACATAGAATAACATGCCCATGCATTTAAATGACATCGCTTTTTACGTGAATCACGCGCAATCTGCGTTTGGACGAAGTTTCGTCCAGATTTTGGGCGAAGTCGCAACTGCGAAGATGGTCGTTAAACCATCGTCGCATCGTATTAAGTCGTTACGAAGAAGCAAGTTAATGACGGAGGGAACGGCCACATAAGAAGCGACGTCATCTCGCTTTTTGGCAATGTTGCTAACGTACCGAACTCCGGTATCTCCCGCTTCTGCACGATGAACTTCTTGATTGGACTATTACCATCGAAACCGGGCGTCCAACTAACGTTGACGGCACGTTGCGAATCCGTCGCTAATTTTACGGCTTTGACATTAATCGGGGCGTAAGGCAGCTCGATGACGCTCAATTTGGCCACGCGGGTCTCGTTACCGCCGGGCGACACGATCACGCAAGAATATTGACCGACGTCCGACGCTCTCACCGCTTGAATCTCCAACGTGCCATCTTCTAATATATTAATCCGTTGACTCGTCGTCGGATTAATTAACCTACATAGGACCGGGGCAACAACGTGTGAATATAGATTGAATTAAGTAAAATGTCGATGCGCGTTCAAGTTTGTCGCCGGCGATTATTTCTTTTGCGCGATCGCGCAAAATTCAATCGGAAACTTACTGCTTGTTGTGGTACCAATCTCTTATGAACGGCACGGTCGGATCGGACGATACCTTACATTGTAGCGTGGCCGTGTGGCCGAGGAGCACGTTGGTGTCCACCGGCGGTTGTACGATTTGCGTGCGAACTGCGAAGTTGATGAAGGTTGTGATTAAATGCAGGCGAAGGCGAAGCGAAAAATGATATCTTCATTTTAGACGAAATGATACGAACCAAAAGTGTGCCAACAACAAAGCAAACGAATTTTGTCGATGTTTACATTCTGTTTTGACAAGCTTGTGCTTTTCCAAACACGTAAATTGACGCTAACACTTTTGCTGACAACTTTTTGCCAATTCAAAATACAAGAAGTAATGAAATTACAAAAAAATATGGTTGGTTGAATTTGTATTTAATAATACGCGGATTTGTTGTAATTTTTGTTTAATAAAATTGATTGGTGTAAAAAGTTTGTTCTAAATGAATCAATCCTCCTTAATTTATGTGGCGTGACATAAATATAAGGCCATCAAGTTTTTCCGCATAACTTTTTTTTCGTGGCTCAATCAGAATTTTTGGATTCAGAATAACAAAATGCATCGAATTCAAGCGATTTTCAATCATATTTATATAATTATTTCAAAAAACCGCAAATAACTGAAATTTCGCTGTCACGGAAGTATAAGATCACTTGAGAAAAAAGTTTTAATAATTCGTAGGGGCTTCATTACTTTGAATTAACTTAAAAATGCGATTCTGCGTAGATTCGCAAAGCGAAATTAATATGTTTTGGTGAATTTTAGTCCATAACATAACGTCCAAGACGTTTGATTGTTCCATACTTATCAGGCAGTTTTGAAAGGGTTTATAACGTATCGTTAACTAAGTCTGTACTGTGGTAGACAATAATTCGGCCTCTTTCGATGTTAGATAAAGAACTGGAAGGCGACATTGTTATCAAAGTCCTGATTAATGACCTTATATATTACAAAAAGTTCATTCTCAAAGATTTTCAGATGTTTTCAAATGGCTAAAGTTGAGTCTCCCAAGTGATGTTATATTTCTGTGTCAGTGAAATTCCAATTATTTGTAATGATTTTTGAGATTTTTATAGTTTTTTTTTTTGAAAATCGCATTAATTCGATGCATTTTGTCATGCTGAATTCAAAAATATTGGTTCGGTCCAGATTAAACCACAAAAAAAAACATACACCACACGTAGTGGTCTTACATTTATGTTGCTGTAATCAGTTCGCTAATGATTCATTTTATGTTGCAAAAATCGTACAATAAGCTTACAAATTTTAATGATTAGTGGTTGAATAAAGGAAAAGAACAGCAACTGAAAATATCATTCGGGAAAAAAATACGCACCGAGCACACTTAAATAGGCGGACCCTTTGACGTGTCCCGCTTCGTTTGCCCTAACGCAACTGTATAAACCGGCGTCCGTCTCACGCACCGCCGATATTAATAAATCGCCGTTCTCCAATATTTGGATCCTCGTCGAGACTTCGATATCGTTTTGTTCTGCAAAAATTGTAAATAGCAAACGCACGCACACGCAAAACACACGATTGCAATTACTTTACATGCACTTTCTCGTTAACGTAAAACGTACAAAGAAACGAAAAAAAGAGCAACGGAATTGATAAGTGGCGCAAAAAATACGTAGCAGATTTTTTTAGTTATTAATAATTAATACTTTTTATTGCCAAATTCACGTGTTGATGATGATGAATGGATGGAATATTTACCATTGTATATCCATGTGATGTTCGGTATCGGCGCTCCGACAGCTTGGCAATTAATCGTCGCATCTTTGCCGTCTAACACGGTAACGTTGCGCGGTTCGTTTTCCATAACAGGCACAGACGCTAGGAGAAAAGAGAAATAAAGCTCACGTAGAATTTAGAATGGGAATAAAGTGACTCCTAACGATAGAAAACATGCAACACGAATTATTTATAGGTCACACAAGATAAAACGACGGGGGCACGATGCTCTCTTAGAGTATTATAAATGCGGCCGTTTGAAGAGAGAGAAATGGATAATTGTTAATTAATTATTAAATTAACGGTTGTAACGTATTGTTCTAGTCATTCTTTCCTTCAAATTGAATAAGTTAATTACGGCGGTGCCGTGTGGGATTTGCGTTTACTGACTCATTTGCCTTATACTTTGACACGATGCTGTTAAATAAATATAAAATTTACGCGAAATATTAAAACGAAAAAAATGAAATACTGGGTGCGAATATTGAGAGGATTTTTGCTGAGTTGCTAAAACTGAATGAAATTATTTTGGCGTTGCCATTAAACAAAATATCTGAATATTGAATTTTGTACCAAAAGTACTAACCAAGAAATAATCGTAAAATTTCTGGATCGCCCGGTAACTATTTGGGTGTCGTATTCGCATGATTAAATGTTGATAATTAGCACGATATGCAAAAACGAGGATAAATGGATTTTTCTATCGCGTTAATTAGTAGATTAATTTTCTATCGATTTTATTGTTTGTTCAGGCAAATTTCCAGACAAACATTCTTTTTATACGACGTAAAAAGGCCCTTTTCTTTTATTAAAAAAATTAAAAGAATAAAACCAAACTAACTTTTAATTCGTGCTTATCATTACCATATCACTAGACAAACGTACGCGTACATTTATCTACATTATGCAAATTAGTTAATCAGGAAAAAATTTTAATTACACAATGTACACGTTGTGATTATCATCATTCCTCTAATAAAATTATGTATTAGACACACCAAAACAAGAAGAAAAAATTAATAAAGACAAGATCTAAATTAAACAATTACAAACGAAACATTAACTAACATGCAAATGTGCATACTCGGGTGCTGATTAACAAAAGAAAAACGCTCTAACGCAAAATAGTAATTTTTTGTGGCTCCGCTTATTTTATTATAACTTTTCTGTGGGAGTTGAAAACAAGATAAAAATTACAATTACTGTAATATCTACAGCTGTATTGTGCGGTACTAGTGTTGCATATTAAAAAAAAACAAAATAAAAAAAATAGAGAAAACGAAATCAATTAACTCATTTTGGTTTCTTACGGGCATAAACAAATTGAAAACTCTTTTTATTTCGCCGATCGTTCACGTTTCTCAGTCGCAGTATATTTTGGTTATAACTTCGAACGAAACGTCTCGCTCCGTCTATTGCAATACCATTTGAAAAAAATCGATTAATAAACAGTTTGACGAACGACGGTCATCAGAAATCGGGGGCGATACGCAACGCGAAACTTACTTTTAACTTTTAGCCACGTCGACATCGAGCTTTCGCCGGCCTCGTTCCGCGCGAAACACTGATACATTCCCATATCGCCGATCGTCAATCGTTTAATCACCATGGAATCGTCTTCTTCCATTAGGTACCTATCGGATCGATAACGCGATTAGCGTCGAGTGAAGTTTTCTTCGCACGAAACGCTTTAATTACCTCTTATCGCGATCGAAATCGATCATTTCGCCATCCTTGTACCACGAAACGTTCGCCCTCGGTATCGCGTCGACGTCGCACGGGAACTTGACCGACGTGCCGTAATCGCCGAGCGTTTCCGTTTTAAAGTTGCGCAAAAACTTCGGTTTCATGTTGACCGACACCTGAGCGGTGGCCGTAACTTTCGGGAACTCGCCGCTCCGCAAACTCACGTCGCACTCGTAGCGGCCGGCGTGCGTCAGATTCGCCGAGATCAGCGTCAAGCTCCGGTTCCAGACGTCGTTGAACGTGTACAGGACGCCGCTGTTCTCGATCGCGATGCCGTCCTTGTACCAGAGCGTCTCCAACAGGTGCAGCGGTCTCGCGTTCGCGATACAATCCAACGTCGTTTGATCGGTGCCCTTGACCACTTCGACGTCTTGCGGCTTGATTATGATCTCCGGCGCGATGTCGGACGTCGTGTCCGTCGTATCGTCGACGATTAACCGTATGAACGGACTGTTTTCTTCTTTGCCCTCTTGCGTGTTGATTGCCCTCGCTCTGTTACGTGTAAAAGAGTGGAAATAAACTTTAGGCGGATACTTTATGCGAATTAGTTGCGAGGAAGTAATAGCATCGAAAAAAAAAAAGGGCCGGAGAGGAACTGGATCGTTTTTTGTTACGCACCTATAAGCTTTCTCGTCGCTTTTATCCGTGGCCAATATGACCAGTTCGTTGATTTTTGTTTTGGTATACTTTTGCGAGTAAGTCATCGGTCCCTCGTCTTGGGTTTGCCACGTTACGTCTGGCGGTGGCGATGATTTAATGGCAGGAAATGGTAATATTGCCGCTTGACCTGCTCTTACGGTCATTACTTCTTCGGCGGTTTTCTCGAATATGCCCATATCTGCGCGTATAGTGTTACAACAACGTATTAATTTAAGTGGGGAAAATGTATTTTTTTGCGAAACGATCGTTTGTATGTATAAATGTGAACGAGCGCGAAAATAAATTACGGTTAGGCAATAAATGGGATAAATTGTAACGTTTTAATTTAATTAACGATTCAGTTATGTTACGTTTAAAACGCGTACACGGGTTTCAAATGAAATGCATTACAAACGAGAAACGTCTGTGTAGAATTTAGTAATTAGTTTCAAGTAATTTGTAATAATTTCGCATGATTAATTGAAAATTTTATTACCTTAAAATAGAAAAAAAAACAACTATGTGAAAACGAAACAACGTCCTGAAATTCAAAGCTTTCAGTACTAATAAACCATGCAATAACAGAAATTTCTGTGATTGCCAACTGAATCTAATTTTATTTTTATTTTTTAATCTGTCTTATTGCCCGATATGTTGACAATTTGATTTTTAAGAAAATGTGCCAAACTACCACAAAAATTTCGAAGAACAGTTGAACGAAATCATTGTTTATAATTGCAAATTGTTTAATGTATTGCAAACGATTGTTGTGAATCGCTAATTTTCTGATTGTGTGAAAAAGATCCTAAACATAAGTTTGAAAAGTATACGATCTGCCAACTGAACAATAATTTAATCTGAAAGTAAATACAAACTGTCCTCGATCATAGTGGATTACGCTGTATGCAATTTGTTGCAAATATGTTGTCCATCAAAGTAAAGATGAAATTGATCGTGTCTAAGCGAAAAGTGTGAAATTTGATCGTCGTCAGCCGGGCAGCGAATGCAAATTTCAACTTATAATAATGACAACAGCAGTATAATAATACGAAGATAAACGCAACTAGGCGTTGCAGAAATTTTTGCGGTTGAGTAAACTTTCGTCGAGAAAAATAGCGAGAAGAAGTAGGAAATTGACGTTATTTTTACTTACATGCTACGGTGACTTTAATTTCTTCGCTGATAATCGAACCCACTTTGTTCGACGCGATGCATCTGTAAGTGCCCTCGTCCTCTAATTTGGCCGACAAGATTTTGTAAAAGGATTCCGTCGAGAAATCCGTTATCGGTTCGCCGTTCCTCAACCATTTGTACTGCGGTTGCGGATAACCTGGAAGTGAAAATGTACGTGAAATTATACCCAAAGAAGAAAAATTGGCGAACGAAGTGGAAGATCTAATTACAAGTAACCAACAAAAAAGAGAGAGAGAGAGAGAGAGACGGAGAAATTGATTAAAAATTGATAGAAAATAATAATTAGAGGAAGTCGATTGCACGTATTCTCATTGCGGTAATAATAGTAATGGATTTTAGCGTTAGCTAGTTAATGGAAATTCGTATAGCGCACACAAGTTTTTATTAATCTAAATATTATTTATATTAAATATCCCAACAATGTACATATAATATGTGTGTGTCTGTAAAACGGAAACATAATTCCCGAAGGATTGTCGTAAATTTTCCATTTAACGTTATTAAGTTTACTTCGATCATAGAGCCTCTATACACATATGTGTTATTATGGCGACACAATGAGAGAAAGAGAGAGACCTCTCTCTCTCTCTCTTTATTAAATAAATAATGTTAGAATTCAGCCTGTAAAATCGCCCATCATTTTCCACCATCATATCGCGATTTTAACGGATATAAT
Source organism: Hololepta plana (assembly GCA_963695495.1). Lineage (NCBI taxonomy): Eukaryota > Metazoa > Arthropoda > Insecta > Coleoptera > Histeridae > Hololepta > Hololepta plana. The sequence continues at coordinate 12,648,034 of OY968832.1, read as the reverse complement.
GCACCCGTTGTTTCAATATTCGCGAATATATAGGGTTTTATGTCAATAAGCTAAAATTGTAGTGTCGTTAGCAAACCATTATAAATATATTTAAATGAATGAAGCCAAATAAAAACCGGTTTCACGTTTAGCTCTATTCTAGATTTCTATCTATCGTAGTGATCGTCAAAAATAGATAGAAGCTAATAGCAATTACTAATTAATGCATTAAAGTCCAGCATGCAAAGCTTTAGGCGACTACGAAATTTGTACAAACAACGATTTTCACAAAATAAATGTTTGAAAACCAACTTTGTTCCACAAAGGTTTTAGATCAAAAACAAAAATGTTTCGATGATTGCTGCCCTTTTAGAACATACAAATCGCAGTATTGCAGTCTAACGAAATCGTTTAATTCAAAATAATATAACAAACGTATGCTATTGAGTTAAAACAAATTGTTAAACGTTTGTGACAGAGGATATAAATTCACCTGGCAAATTGTTAACGATCATTAGATATGAAGAGGGAACAATCTGAACCACGTTTCAGTTGGTCGTGGTTATAGTAAAGTAATCCTTCATTTAATTATTTAGGAAAAGAAAAGGAAAGAAATTGGAAGAAAGAAGACGGAAATAAGCTTTTGTTATTTTAGAAATGTAAAAGGAAACGGATATCGTCAACGTTATTTCCATAATATAAATTCACCGAGAGAAAAATATCTCTTCCTTTCGCTCTTCCTCTCTAAATCTTTTATTTTTTCATTTCACTATTTTATTTCTTAATTCATTCGTCCCTCTGCAATTTATTCACGTAAGAATGAATTTTTTTAAATGTCATCTAAATTCGTCTCTTTCATTGTTATCATCATCTGAATGACTTCAACATTAATTTTTCGAAGTTTACGACTGATAAAATAAGCATTATAAATAAGGTTACTTCTTATTTGCAGTGTGTGTCGTATCTTGCTGATCTTTTATAATACTCATTTTTGCAATCGTACATTTCATTTTTGTCCTTTGCTCTCAACATCAAAGCATTATGTACCCACATCTCTAAATGAGCAACGTCTCATTTCTTTTACATTTGCGTCTTTTGGTTCGACGTTGAAGAATTTTTTAAAAACTACGCTTCTATAAAAAAAAAAAGATACACCTCAATTAGATGAACTGCAATTTAGGTTAATTAGATTTAATTCGCTGATAACTTATATGCATATCGTACTTATTTGTTAGCAGGTATTATCAATAACGATTACAAGATTATAATAAACCTCCTGAGATACAATTAATATGCATAATGGTCGGTAATACATGCACATATATAATATACAAACATAAAGGTACCAACAATAATGACTTATTATTACTTAGACTTTAATTCGCATAAATATGAATAATATTCGCAGTGTAAGTGATGATGATGACCGAACGAGAAAATTAACAAACTAGAGCAGCAATCTGTATTTATGATCGTTACGATTTAATATTAACGTCATTTCCCTGCCATTGATCTTAATCATAATCAGAAATTCATCTTCAATTTTCTTGCCAACAACTCCCTTGATTAACGGTTTACTTATTCAATGATCTTCATCGTTCGCAATTAATTTAGTAATTATCAACTAGTCAATCAAACGTATATGTGTACAGGGTGTTAAAAAACTTAATAAACATTAATTAATTATCATTAATATTAATTATTTCATGTTGTGGAATATCATCGTTTATTTCCCTTTTTCATTCGCAAAACTTGCATTTTCGTGTCGTAGTTAACAGAAGTTTTGTCATACAAAGAGTTGGTAGTTGATGTCAAGACATCAATGACAGTCTCTTTGCTTTAATTTTGAATTAGCCGACATGCAGTTCTTTTATGGTCGTGCAAAAGGGAAATGCCAGAGAAACTCTATGTCTTTATGTTGAAACAATCGCGAGATTCCTTGAGTTCGTCCTTTTAGAGAACATTTACACAGATTTTTTAAAGGAAGTGGATCTGCATCCTGATTTACAAAATCGCCCGATTTAAACCCTCTAGCTTTCTTTCTTGGGGGTATTTGAAAAGTTTAGTTTATGCTACCTTCATAAATGATCTCCAAGAACTGAAACAACGAATAGATCAAGATGCTGCCGAATTTAAGCCAACGCTTGATTGCCAATGATTTTCTAAAGTTTTTCGAAGGTCCTTGCGGCAAAGATGCCGTGACATGGAAGGAAGGTCTTTTGAACATCTTATCTGAGTTATTTTTCCCTTGCCCTTTGTTAATTTTTTGCATTGTTTGTACATAATTGTGAATAATATAAAACTTGCAAAATGTCCACTTCCAGACTCATGTTCATTAAGACGTTTCTGTTAACCTTCAGCCATAACCGCTTAAAGTTGGTGACACTTATTTCTAAACATTCTGTATATAAGAATGCAGAAAGCAATTTCTTATTAACGATTCGATTGAACTAAGAAAGAGGAGATTGAAATTAATTGATTCTTTTTTTTGGCGTTACATAAATAATTCAATGCCTTAAATATCGGTTCATCAGTTTGATAATTTCCTCGTTTTCAAAAGAATGTCTTTCTATAGAGGCGAAGTTACGATAGAAGTAAAGAAAAGGATAATTGAAATCCAATCTGTTCCTTGCCCTGATATTTATACGGGATAATATGAGAGCAGCATTATTTCATATTATCAATTACGTTCGAAATCAAATAGAAAAAAAAGGGAAATGTTAATAAAAGAGAGGGAATTCTTTAAGCTACTTACAAGACATTGAAAGGCTTGCACGATGGCGTAATAGCAATCGGCTGCGGATGTAATCCCGCTGCGTGGATTCAACGGTTAGTATTATGAAGAAGAAGAAGATGAAAATTGATAGATACGTACGTATTACACTTGTACGTGTAACCTACACTACTACACTTTTGATTAATGACAAACCGTGCAAAGTTCAAATCGAATTTTATGCGCCCCAAAACCGTACTGCCGTTTTCGAACTTGATTTTTGCACAATCGTCAAATTATTTATTGTACCTTAAAAATCGATTAAATTTCGTGGTTCCTAGTGTGATCGAATTGAAATTAATGGGCCAATAGTAATTCATGAAAAGCGAGAGCGAGAGAGATATAATTGATGAGCATTTAAAATCGCTAAATCAATTCAAAGCGAACAAGTAAATAGTAAATGAAATCCAATTGACCATCATTATCGTTGTCGTTTCGCACATTTTATTTGCAAAAAAAGAAATGGAAAACGGTTTAAATCGATTTAAAGCGCTATTTATAAGTATGCGCACGTATTAAAACAATTTCTTTTCGTTTCGTTTTGCAGCAAATGAAATGGATGAGCGCGAAATGTGACGGTATCATGCTAACAATTTTTTCCTCGACTTCTTTTCGGATAAAATGCGAATTTAAATAATAGATGACTTCTAGTCGTATGCATGTAGTTCGGTGTAACGTATAGGGAGAGTAATAGGCGAAAAAAGAAACGTAGTTGAAGCAAATCCCTTCCTTTTCATCCGCGCCATTCAAAACTAAAAAGGGTAATATAGCAAAACAAACAAGCTTTTCATTTGTGAACATCCATTCATTTCGCCGGTGGAAGCTTTCTCAGTCTCTCAGTTTTATTTTTAGTCGCCAGCATTTAAAATATAACTTTAAAGAAACGCGTCTTGAATGGTTGTTGCGGCAAGATAATTCAAAAAAGCGTTAGAAAGGTCGAAATTCTGCTACATTCACGATTAAAAAGTAAAATCATTTGAGCAAATATCCGAAATTGGTAACCACTTATCCTTTCCATTCAATTTGAATCGATGAGTTTTCGAAGCGAAACACTTTCCTAAAGTTTTGCAATTTTATATAGTTTAAAAGGAACATTGTTCGATAATTAATTTAAGCAAACAAGATAGAATTTTAAGTGGATGAGCAAACGACGGACCTTCGCATTCAGTGTTGCATTCAAAGCAACGAAAAAAACTACTATTACTGCGCTAATAACTTTTGAAGCATTTCTCTTCCTTCCTGCTGGATTAAACTTAATTTCCACGTATATGCACACACCTTCTTTATCTTGCCCTCCGTGCGTTTTTCTTCTTTACATTCTTTCGTACATTTGAACAGTTAATTTCGTTAAAAGCTAGCGAAATACTATTCGCCCTATAGTATGCACTACTTCTAAATGAAATGATTATGTAAGTGATGCTATTTAAAAGAGATTTATGCGGAATACTTTCTAGAGCAGATTTTAGTCGCAATTACACAATTACGTATGCCTAGAAATTAAATCTAGTAAATCGAAATTAATCAGGGCTTTTGTTCGTTAAAATGGCGAATTAGTGCTATGCATGTCATTCAGGATTTGAATTTAGATTGATCAAATATGATATTAGTGATAATTGTACAGGTAAGATCTCGTTAATTCGGTTAATAGGTATGCAGCACGTCGGGATTTGTCGTTTTCTAATCTATCTCAAGATGAAATGACGAATATGAACTTAATTGCGAAATCTAATCAATATTTAACTTAAAGGAATAAACAAATTTTGGTGCGTATTTAAGAAATTATTTTAAAATATCTTGTGAACGATGCGAGTTTGATAGTAACAACAAACAATCTCGTTATAATGAATTGAATGCGGGCGGTTTTTGTTTAGTTATTGAGTAAAATTGCGTTTTCAAATTGTCGATAGTAAGTTTTAAATTGCAGTCAACCGATCACCATTCAAAAGATTTTTACCATTAATTTTTAATACGTCGTCAAATTGGTTTAAATAAATGGGCGAACATTAAATGAATAATAAGAGTTCTATTATTGCTGCATATAATATTAATGTGCAATGAAATTTAAGTTGATGTTAAACCGTTTCGAATAATTTACGGCTGAATATTGAATTCATATTTCCCCCGTTTGTCAATTTTAAAATACGTTTATTACTCGTGTAGAATTTCACAAAGCTTCATTTCCAAAAATGTTAGATTATGGAATTTGGAAGCACCGATAAAAGAAACGACATTAAAAATAGAGAAAAGTGAAAGAGAGTGCAACATTGTTCGATTGAAATTCGTGAAACTAGATTTTCTCTCTAGTGCATTGATTGAATGAGCGAGACGATTGAAAAGATAATTTTTAAATAACATGTAAACCTCCATTGCTGCTACCGTTTATTCTTGTGTGGTTTATTATGTAGTTTGTGCATGGATGCACTAAAATGTGTATATATTGCAACGTACCTTCGTTCTGCAGATAGAATAGGGAACCAATTTACAATTTCAAAAAAAAATGGAAAGAGTAACAATGAGAAATGTGGAAAAAAGATGATGGAAACAGATAGAGCTAGTAAATGGTTGGAATTTAATTTTAAAAAATCTTCGCAAAGGTCTCTCTCTCTCTCTCTCTTTTATATATTTCGTTCTCTAGTCGAGCAACAATAACAAAGAACTAAATAAAATAGTTCTTTAATTTATCTGAACCATTTCGTTTCGTTCTTATTAAGAAGTAGAAGTCCGACAACAAGTTATACGTAATAACAAACAACAACAGCAACAAATAAGGAATGAATAAATTAGAATGGAAATAGGGGATGAATTTTAATAATATAAACATAGAAATTGTTCATTTCTATTTTTTTGTTGCTGATCCTGCATAATTCTTATTCTTTCTTTCCTAATAATACGAAGAAACTCTTTAACTATGTAAATACTATTTATTTTTCTTTTACTTACCGAACGCTTGGCATTGTATAATTTTTGTCGTTCCTAACCTAACTATACCGCTAGTCGATGACGATGTCGTGAATCGTGGAGGCTGAAGATTTTCTGAAAAATTAAACAATAATTAACAAAAATAATTAAAAGACAGCTTCGTTCATTTCATTATCTCTTTAAATTAATAAACAATGATTCCCACAAATTTTTGCTGAACTTGTGCAATTATTTTACGTTGATTAACTTTATTATTTTACTTTTTGAAATGAGATTGAATAATATTGAATTAATTGCAATCCAGATTTTAATCATCGTCACACAGATGAATTTATAATAATTTCGCACTAAACAATTCGCGCGATTAAATGCTTTTAGCGCTCAAAACTTTCTTTAAATTGGTTTAGGCCTATAATAACTTAGTAAAAAATGAATGAGAGTGAGAGGGCACCATCGAATTTGCGATTTAAAAGCTAACATGATAATAAGTCCTGTTTGGAGATAAAACTCCTTCAGGAGCTTCCTGCAAAACGTTGTCGACGAGGGAAAGTGCTAGGCTGGTTCAGCTGGGGGAAGCTCCGAATGCTCCAGCTGAAGCTACGGAAGGAACGTCGACGAGGGGTGGCGATAACCCTCGCGGCAGAAGCGTGTGTTCCTGTAGGATCATTTGAGGATCCTGCAGGAGCGTTTCTTATGCGCCCTAATTTACGAAATATGCGTACTAACAAAGAACCTACTCAGTCGGGAAGTTCGACTAATTCCTACTCTCTTATTGTTTTCAGGTGTAAATCATGGGCAAGAGAAACCGGGACGTCAATATAAAGAAATAAGGGCTGAATGGTTCGAAGGAAAAAATGCATGCCCCGTATTTCAATAAATAACGTAATTTTTTTTATTGAATTAAAACTTTATATCTGCTGCCAAATGTGCATATTTAATAATAAAAAGGTATTTTATTGACAACGAAATCCATCGATAATGTTATTTTAGGAACAAGATGAGACATCGAGTACAGAGCGATACAAAATGTTATGAATATGGGTTAGTGCATAATTTCCAGTCGTTTTTTTTAATTCAAAAAATGTAAGTAATGCATCAAACAAAAGCTTACTATTCGTTAATAGAGCATTCGTCTGCATTATTTTGGTTGTTGTCGTTATGATTCTGTTCCTTTTTGATTGCTCCTTTGAGGAAATTTACTAGTTTGAAGTCAACATGTCATTGAAGTAAATTAAAGTTCCATCGTCGCCATCGGTATAAAATCGTCTTCATTGGATGAGAATCTTGTTTGACCTTATGCGGACCCAGTCTGCAACTGTTGAATTGCTTAATAGTAGAACGATAGCGAATGAATAAGAAAAGCTTTGAATTTGAATAAGCAAGTAAACGCTTGCAGCAAACTTCCGGGACTTAAATTTAAGAGGATCAAGAGATTGGTTGGGAGGTCCTTCCACTTGCAGCGGGCTTTTCGGATCTTGCTCTATTCGAATATGATCTACACCGATCATTTTCTCAAACCATCTGCGCGGAATATTCTTCAACAACGAGCCGGAACCTTTTAATTTTCTTCAGTAACATGTTGACTTCAAACTAAAAAAAATCCCCAAATAAGCAATCAAAAATCGACAGGAACACAGAATAAATATCCGAAATATTGTAGAGGAATGTACTGCTGAAAATTATGCACGAACCTAATAGTTTTCGACAGAGGTAAGAGACCCGGTAAGTTGTGTAAAATAATATTCGAGTTTAAATGAAATCGAAATGCTTTTCGAATGCACGGTGATATGTTTCTCGAAGATTAATGGACTTAGGAAGATGGGTAGGTTTAGTAGTAGTAGATAGTTTCGAATAGCGAAAAATCGATATGTCATTTTCCGCTTTAATCAAAATTTATTGGCGTAATCGTTTAAATTTTTCATATGCCGTCCTACATTTCTGCTTAATTACCTTTCCAACACTACCTGTGCACGGTATATGTTTATGTATGCATGTATAAAGGGGATGGATACGTGTTCATTTTTGTAGGTGTTTGCGTTTATACGTGCCACAACAATATAATATTATAATATCTATATAGGAACGGTGTTGGTGGTTGCTCCAGGTATAATATACGATGAGGATCGTATGTGTGTATGTTCACCATACAGGTAAGAGTATATAGTATTATAATACTTAATTACGTTAATGTTAATTTACATTTACAAAAGCACACAGTATATTGTGTAATTTTGATTTAACATGCAATTATTTATCAATTTTCAATTATTTTCGTTTATCCATTTGTCCCCCCGTAATCCCACCATTGATTAACTAATAAACAATTATTATTTTTTTATCAATAAATTTTTGATTAATAATTATTTTGCGTTTTATTATTTTTTTTTTATATTACTTATAATTTATTTTTTAGCTAGTTTCTTGCTTATTGTCAAAATGGCTTAAGTGTCCGGCACTAAGGGACTTCCCCCTAATTGAGTAATATTAAATGTAATCCAAACATTAATAATCGCCAGCCCAGAGAACGGATAACAATTTCGCACTGAATTCCTAGGATTAAACACTTTCAGTGCAGCAAACTTCTTTGAATAACATTCTCTCATTTATTAAATTAATCATTTTCAATAGAATTTTCTAATGAAATCCGTAAAAGATCCTCTCTAATTAAAAGAGCGTCAGTTTAAATTGCAATAAGTCTTAATTCAAAATTAATAATTAGCGTCTTCGTTGTTGTTGTTGCCGTTCCAAGTTTTCAAAGTTGCATCGCATCTCCGGCCAAACTCGTTGCGAATGCCATGCAAAGTAATAACAACGATGGAAGTGTTATTATTATACGAGTGGTAGAAAAGTAAATTAAGTTGCAACTATTATGTCTATTTACAATGGGATTAAAGGGGGAGGACACTGAATCAACTTATTATTATTTCATATTCTGATGCGTAACGTTGAAATTAAATTAATATGTCTGTTCGCGTTTACAAACACGTTATTAGCGTCAAGTAAGTTTAAAGTGGAATTAGTTTGCATTTTTTTTGAATTTTTGTCACACTCCACTTTTTGATTATTTGAAAAATGACACTAATTAATATGAATTTAGTTGATAGCAATTTGGTTTTGATCAATTCTGTTACAACAATATTGATTAATGGCAATTGCTCGAAAACGATTAAACATTATTTAATTATTAAAACTGAATCATTTGGTCGGAATGAATATAGCGAATTTGATTACATGCAAAGTGCGATATTTTTAATCAAAATGAAAACTATATTTTCCTTGATGGGTCTTTATTAATTTCTGTTTCTTTAGAACCGAAATTTGGCGCTTGTCGATGTAATTTTTACGTTTGAATTTGTCTTCTTTATAGAAATTTTCTTTTAATTAATATCGTTATTATTGCACTTCGATTTAATTGTTCAAGGCAAGAACTGCAGCACATGAAAACGGATTATGCATGAAGGATTATGATTATATATCATTTCCTATTACATTACATGCTGTACACATTATTGCCTTCACTCTATTATTTTTTTGCAATAACGTGTACTTTTAATAAAATGCAACTCGCAAGCATAAGTGCAATTTTAAAATCCTTAAAATAATATTTAATGCGTTATTTCTCTTTGTTGTTGTACGTCGTTTCTTTGATACTAATGAAAGACAAAGTTATAAAAAAAATTCTAATAGTTTCACAACTGCAATGCGGTTATTTATTTATTATTGCCTTACATGAAGAAGAGGAGAAAAGTTTAATTTTCGAATAAAAAGTATATATAATAATTTTCCATGATAATTGTGTCGATTGTTTATTCCGATAACAGAAATTAATTATAATTTAAATAGAACGAAAAATCGTAATAATAATAGCAACAATAAAACTATAAGGATGAAGAATTAAATTAAGTAAAATGGTAAATGCTTTCTTATTAATATTGTTGTTGGCATTTAAGGAAACGAACAAATATTATCTAATATACAGTGTGACGAACCATTGATTGCGTTTTAAATAGAAACACGCGCTTTTAGTGCTTTTCTACCAGCTTTTAACATCTTTAAGCTTTAATTTGTTCCGGGTTTCCTTTTGATTATGGGCTTAATTTATAAAATAATTCACTTCGCAAAATACTATCAATTGATAGATAATAAATTTTTATACAATTTTGTAATATACGTCATTTTGATACGCCGCCGTAAAATTTATGATGGATAAAAATGCCTGGAAATTATGCGTGCTACCAACCATAATAATAATTTAACGCGGTTGTAAATTCAAACTGTATTCAATCATTGTGGATCACTGGGTACATTTATTGATATCGGTGTCGGAAAATATTACAATAACAAGAGCAAACAAAGCCGAAGCGTTTCATTTTAAATTAATTGCAAATGTGTACCTATCAATGGAAAAACTCTTGGAGATGGAAAACAATTAAAACCCCATCTAGAAAGAAATAATGCTAAATAAACTCCATAGCGATTTCGTTAAAATAAACAATGAGAAACAACCAAAATATGAGAGCGAAGCGAAAATCAAACTTTGTACGCTCTCAAACTTAAATGAAAAATTAGGCGTCATTCATATTTTCATTTATAACGTTACAGTGCAAAATGAATTTCCTCTCAATTTATACGCTGCGAACAAAGTAAACAGATTTTTTTTAATGTTACTAAAGCCAAAAATTACGTAGTGCAAAGTTACAAAGATTTAATATTTGCGAGGAATTCAGTGTCGCTTAACAAATCGTCCAAATATTTCTCCATTACAAACTGCATTCTTTTAAATTAATTGTTAAATTGATGGCTGTTTATAACGATTTACAATGTCGGTAGGTTACGAAATAAGAATGGCGAAAAGAATTCGCAAATTCTTATACTAGCAGGTTTATCAATGTCAAAACATTTTAGTTTCGCGTGCTTTTGTTTTGCAACTAGCATAGTTGGAGGTCAAATCGAAACCCATTCGTCATATTTAATGATAATTAAAATGGAAAATACGAATACTTCTTTTCTGGAATTGTTGCTTTCTTCAAATCCAACAATAACGAATTCTGGTTACTTATTATTTGGATTCGAAACCAATTAAATCTTCGTTGCATTTGTGTGCATAAAATGAAATGCAAGGAAATTGATTTATGTCCCATTTTGATTTCCTGCTGTTGCTGCTGCTCTATGCAGAGTAATACCGAGAACATATTGCCAACTATGAACAAATACAACCAAAAAACAGGAATTCGAACAAATCTTCGGTAAATCTATATGAGCATGCAGATGGAAGTACGATATTTTAAAATGTAGTCTCGAGAAGAACGTATATAATTTAGAAAGAGACGGAGGAATATGTTATTTGTATAAATTTCACTTTCTTCTCTATCACTTTTCTCATCAACTTTACTATTATTTAGGTAGATTCAAATAGCTTTTGTTTGAAGAGAATAAGAAAAGGGAGGCAGACGAAGAACCTTAATGGTCGATTCGCTTATCTAAACTAACGTTTTAATATTTGTCAAAAGTAAACGCTAGTTTGGTTGTTAAGTGGGAGATGAGCGAGGGCGAAACGATGATGCGACGACGATGTTCAGGGATCTTTTAAAATACAAACAAATCTCTTGACGGGAAGAGAAAGAAACAGAAAATTCTACTCGAACAAATAAACCTTGAGAATGTCGTAGGGAAGGACTCGAGACATCAGAAATACTATCCAAATTCTTTGTTCTCCTGAAACTGCGTCTCAAAGTTTCATGTTCGATTTTCGAACATCACATAAAAGCCTAGTCTAATTAATAAGCATAAATTTATACTAATGTTCAAGAGGAATTGTGAAAAATGGTAACTTTGTGTCGCTTGCCCTCGGATTCGTTTCGTTGCTGCACTGGTTTATTTCAATTTCTCTCCTCATTAATGTGGATTATAAAATTAACTAAAAATGAAAGTTTTTGCGAATTAAGTTCAATTTTCTTTTACTTGTGATGCCAGTACACTCAATTTGCAATTGTTGCATATTAAATCCTTAAATTGATGTTCCTTTTTTTTGATGTTTTATTCGTACAGGAAATTCAATGCCATTTAAATGAAGTGTTAATGGACTCGTGCAGGTACTGGATTATTTAAAATAACGTTTTTTTTTTTGGCCGGATTTAGTTTTACAATTCGGCAATAGCAGTTGGTACGAATAAAAAAGGTTTATTTATTTTTTAAATTTTATTTCGTTTATTGTTGTTTAGGACGTTAATACGTGAATAAATATCGCATTTAAAACGTACGTTATGCAATCAGCAAACCGTAATTTAACGCAACGACATATCGAATATATATTTCTCTTTGTTTTATCTAAATTTATAATGTAGTAGTGGCAATAGGTTGATTTAACAGGATATGTACACAGCAACATATATAACGCAATATTCATTTCACTAGCTATCTCTCTTTTTGTCTCGTACATCTCTGAACAATGCAATATTTCAGGAAAATAAAATAGCGAATACAATTTTAGCAGATTGTTTAATTACTTTCTAAAATAAATTGCCTTTATGTTATAACGGTAGGAGTATTTTGCAATTCGGGGAATTAAACCGATTGTAACTTCTTTCTATCATACGCAAATTTAGATCTTCATTAACCAAGTACTAAAGCAATCTATAGGTGCACAAATTATTGACTTAATGCTAAGAAAACAGAAATAAATACAAAAAATGTTGCCTCCAGTAAAAAATTCCAAAGTGTCTACATAAACATCTTTAAAAGACTCCTTATGGAATATTTCTCTATGAATAAGAGCATGAAAACTATTTAGTATTCACGTTCGGTAATATGGCATGTTTGTATTTCTTCTATAAATTTAAACGGCGAGTAAAACGGCGAAACAAAACGTACAATTTTCGTGCAATTCGTGGTACACGAGTTTTTCCAGCAATTTTGAATTTTATTTAAAAGAATAACGGTTGCAATGATAAATAATTCATCACTAATATATTGCCAGGGCAGAAAAAAAAACCTTTAATAAAAGTAACGACACAATTGCTTTTTTCCCCTTTGATGTGACCAAACTAATCACGTATGCAATTTACGTACTGTGGTACAACTGACAATTTACAATTATCATAAATAATTTTAAAATTACTAAAAACGGGCTTCAATCTGTATTTCGTTAATTGCTGTTTTGGCCCTTTCAAATGCAGCAATATTTTTCTGTTTACTACAGTTGACAAGGTAGGTTTTGATCATTTTTAAAAATTTAAATTTGTGTTAATTGTCGATTAAGTTGATAAGCAACGCCTTAAAACACCAATTTCTCTGAAAACTCCGGAAAACATTGATTCTTCGGTCCATGATGTGATTTTAGAAAAGATGCTGATTAAAAATATGACAGAATGATTTGCACATTTCCTATGAATGCGGAAACTTGCCAGAGGTTTCCTCTTTTTGCAAGACAACGCTTCTGATCACAAGTCGTTGATTACACTGGCAAAAAAATTATGAAATTGGTTGATCTTCCGCCCTATTCTTCGGATTTTGCACCAGCAGACTATTACTTGTTGCCAAAACTCAAAAAAGCATTTGAAGGGTAAAAAATTTTTGACAAATGAGGAAGCAATATCTGCCATTAAGCAGTGGCTTGCAGACCAAGAGGATTTTTTAATGGCTTAAAATTATTCCATTCTGCTAAATGCAGCCATTAAAGGAGATAATTTTGAGTAACTAAAATTTTGTCGTTTTATATATTATATACTTATCAATACCCCCTTCTAGCTTTAATTTTCGATCGAATTAAGTTTATGGTGTACATTAAAATTTTGGAAACCATGTCGATAAAAAATGTGAATAATTGATAATTTTATTAAAAATGTTCGTTTATGTTTTTGATTAAAGTTCCCTTATCACTAACAATAAAGTGACCCAACATTCAAAAAAAACTCATCAATCTTCTTCTTCTCGTTTCTTCACAAAACTCCTGCCAACAATCTGAAGATAACCGATATGAATCTGTTTTCGACTACCTACATAACATGATAATAAAATAAGTATTAGAAACCGTTATCAAAATCGAACTAAACAATGTTCGGGAGTGTTTTTGACGTAATTATACCGTGGTACGACGTGAAATAATAATAAACTAGATTCGCCTATATTTGCAAATTTATAGTATTTGTGTAGGTGTGTGTGTGGAGAATGGAGATAGATTAATCCTTTCATCCATTCATTATGAATCTTGTGTCAATTTAATTTAACGGCGGTGTACCATTTTAATAATTAACGAAAAAGCAGTTGGGCAATTTTCATCTTCACTATTTTTGCATTTGGTGTTAATATCACGATTAATTTATATCGAATGATGCCCGAACCCACGCTCACAAAGAAAAATCCTACACCCCAATTTTATGTCGTTAAATAGGAAAATAGTTTTGTAATAAATAATTTGCAATAGGGACGGAGAGAATTAAAATTAAACACACAAATTGATAATTAAATATAAATAATAATTTGGAAATAAAACGTTTCTGGAATTGTAATGTGATTTGGCAAAAAAAAAATCGTTGTTTCGGAAAATAAACGGTTTACAATTAAAATTTGCTCATGTTTTCATTTATTTTTTTATGACGTTTAATTAAAAATAACAATTATATTGTTTATAATTTGCTAATAATTAAATCACTAAAAATTACAAAAAAATATTTTTATACTTAGTTAATATAGCTTTAAAATGATCCCATGGCAAAAGAATCGATGTTTCGTGAAACATTTACGATTTCCTTAAACCAGATTTACTTCCAAAAAAATTTTGCAATTTGTCTAGTCTTTATTTTTTAACATGGGATGAATTTCAATTATAATTCGCCACCTGTGTACATGGCTGAAATGCACAAACACTCTACGATGCTGTTACATAACAGTCAATATTTTGCGCTGAAAAAGAATTAAAATAAAAAGCAACAAGTTTGGCAAAGAAAGGTACAGACAGATATTAGTGCAAATCCGATTCGTTCGCAAAAATGAAAAGGAGAAGCCGGCAGAGATGAAGGAGGAAAGATGCACAAGTGCATTTGAAAGTTTGCATATTTCATAAACCTTACCGTGTAGATGTGTACATATTGCAATAATAAGTTCGCACGTTATTTTAAAATTACAGTCTACCAGGTGAGTATAAATGATTAAAATCCTCGTATCAAACTGGAATTTGCCCATCTGTATTTTTTTAGTTCTACTTTCGGTACAGGTATAATAATAAAATAATATCATATAATGTTAAAATATCAAGGAAGTGAATGGATTAAATGGATGTGGAAGCGAACCTGCAATAAATTTTCTTAAATTTAAAATAACACCTTGAGCACCATTCGAATTTATTCAAATTTACTTTTATCAAAATAAATGTATTTGTCAAATGATTTAAAAAGTTTTGCTAAATTGAGGCAATAGAATTTGAGTCATTATGTGAAATAAAATGGGAAATGTTTTATTATGATCAATTTGTTATCTACTTCTGTTATCAAAGCAATTTTATCTATAGCATTAAATGAAAATTGATTTTTAATATCCACAAGTTGCCTTTTCACTAAGCCAAACAATTTCCTCTTTGAAACATGAAATAATATATTTTTCACAATGAAACGAATCTATACTTTTAAATGAATAACTTCGAAATTAATTGAAAAAAAAATACAATGCAATGCTACTTCAGGTGTATCTAGCGAACATTAAAAGTTTTCCTTCATTTTCCCTTTATGGCAATTTTATACGAAATAGGCAATCCATTTTCATATTATGTATATCGGGAATGAATAGGAAATATGTCGAGGCGAAAAATGTACATAAAAGCGTAGAGAAAAGGTTCGAATCAATTAAATTCCTTCGATTATCTATTTTTATGTTTACTCTTTTTACTGCCAAAGTTTCAAAGACGTGAACTGAAGAAGGTTGATAAGCACAAAAAAAAGATAGAACGTAATAAAACAGAACTTATTGTTATTATATTTCTCATTCGGTACAACTATTATACTTTGGTTCTTCACGTTTTCCCGAACAAACGAAATTACTCTCTATTTTGATCAACTTTATGAGCGTGAAAATGAGAACTGGATGGATGTCATATGATATAAAGTTGTAAGAAGGCACGGTTAGATTATCTCCACTTTTCGTTTTCTGTTCATTAAAGTTCCTCGATTTCTTTTGCTTCTGCCTTCATATAAAAACGAATGACGTCAAATTGCACAATAACTTTCTTTATTATCTTTCTAATTGCAACTACTAAGGAGAAAATGGATGCAAAAACTTCCTTTTAATTAATTACAATAGACTAATAAAATTAAATCCTGCTCATTTTTTGTTGACATATTTCACGTAAACACCATCTTTCTGTTAGGTAATCCATTTCTCTTTGCAATCCTTTCCCCTGTTTATATATATAAAAGTGCGGGTACGAAGCCTTTAGGGATTTTTTATATCCTTGTCGGAAAAAAAACCGAAATAAATGTACGTAATGGATAATGTTTGAAATGACCGTAAATATCAATAACACATTATAAAACCGATATTGATAACATGCTTCGTACTGTTACAAAATAAATGTGCTTTTATATTATTTTCGGTTCTTTTTATTAAGTTTTATATTCTTGGAAACAGGCAACAATCCTTCCAAGTTAATTATGGACTCACGATATAATCCAAATATTGTATTTTGTTTATAAAAAGAAAGTATTTAATTTCTACTTACTTTTTTCCCTTCTTGTTCTTTGTTACTGTTACGGCCAAACAACTTTAACATGAAGTGAGTTGGTTAATGATGAAAAGTGAATGTTAAAAGCTTTCGTACTCTCTGTTTCCTTCTCTCATCATTATTAATATATGTATACTTCAGTAGGTATTGTTGAAGTAAAATGTTTTATGAAACCGAACAGAAATAAATACGAAAATATGTAAAAATGAAGCGGTAAAAAAGGAATGACACACATTTTGAAATATTTATCATCTCTTTGGACATTCTGACATATCATTATTATTTGAAAAAAAAAAATGAAACGAAAGGAAATACAATAAACTTTTTTCTTTTCTTTTACAAGTTTCATTCGTTCGTTCCTTCTTTCCATTTTTATTTTATATGTTTTAACATACTAATAAAAATGTCAAAAGTTCAAATGTATTTTTAAAGACATCAGCTGGATGATCTACATACAAGAGTGGGCCGGAGCCTTCTGCCCTTTTGGAATGTTAAAAATTATTATTTTTTCAAAACGTACAACTAATTAGATTTCATCCCTTGGACTCATAATTAGTAGTGTCCATCATGCAAAATTAAAAAAAAATCTAATTGCATTAAATTGTTATTTATGAATTGTCTAAAAATTAACCCAAAAATCTATATCAAATTAAATAATTAGTTTTAAAATAATTTATGGAATAATATGCATGACTGGAAAACAGTTGCTTCTTCTTCATCTGAATTGCATTAAATATCTCTTCCATTATTTTCTGTGCAAGCCTTTGATTATTTATAATCGTAATTCCACTTATTCTAAAAGGCTATTATAATGTTGCGAAACATTTATTACCATCGAGAAGCGAATATGAAGCAAACAACGTAGGGATCAGAAAACTTTAATGCACTTGCATTCTTCGAAGTTAATAGTTCATGCAAAAAGGAACTCTTTTCTCTGCTCTCTCCATAATAATGTTACTTAACTGCTTTTTAATTTCTTTTAGCTGCCTCGCGTAAGAAACCATATCCTGCATGCATTTATAAAAAAATACAAAGGGCAATAATTATCAATGAAGGGCAGTGATAATCGTATCATCGAAAAGGAATTTTTCTCCTCGTCTTGCAATTCGTTTTACATAGTGATTAAAATGATCTACGAAATAGTTTGAGGATGCGTGCTGCACGTAAACCTCCGACGACCTCCTCATTCAATTCAATCCATCCATCCATCCATCCTCCATAAACATCTTCATGAAGAAGGTATGATGTATTATTGTTAATTCACAAGTACTTATTTTCTAACGATAGTATTCAGAAAAACGTGGGAAGGAAATTGTTTCGAAGAAACACAATGTTGTTGGTACATCCGTTCGTCGTTAATGAGTATTACATTTTTTTCCTTTCGCATGCATTTCAAAGAGTAAAAAGTTTTTTTCTTATTCAACAAAAGGTGGGCGGTTAAAAGATAAAAGAAAAGTTTATACATTCTATTCAACAATTATCATTATCTTTCAAGTTGAAAAAAATCAAATGTTTTTGTACGAATTACGGCAATCTATTAATCCCCAATTTTAATTAATTATAAATGTCACGTTGAATACCCGGAAAATGCGAAAGACGCTATTTAATTGTTCAACTGTGAAAAAAAAAACGAAAGCTTGTTAAAAGGTAAACGAAAAATCAATTTAATTGATATTAAATGAATTACTAATGAATATCATTAAGAACAAATGAAGGAGGGAAATTCGATTGCGTGCCTTCGGAAACATTAGTTTCTTCAACTTTTACAAAACTCCGACGTTCATAATTTGTAGGTCCAATCCAAGTAATTTATTATCCAGCAAATAATAAATATTCGTTCGTCTCTTCATTTTTTTTTTTCATTGTCTGCTAATACGTTGACATTTCCGAAGTAAATGATCTTTTTCATTGGCAAAAAGGAAGAAAAACTTTCTAATGTAAAATTGATAAAAATTTACAATGAGTAAAAATAAAATGATTGAATGAAATTAAGGAACGTCTTCCTTTATACGCCGTTATTTTTAGGTACCTGTTTTGGATGGTCTTTTAAAAGTTGAATGCAAGAGAGAATGAGAGAAATTTCGGCAGGAAGATATACGATTTATTTAGCCTTGAAGTTAATACAAAAAGAAATTATAAACTTTTGAATTTTAAATGAAGGTTTAGCAGAAAAAAATGGAAGCGATAGAAAAAAAAAAAGGAAGGATAAATGAAATCGCATGAATATATAATTTTGACAGCATGCTCTTTAAATGAATATTACTACATTGTCCAAAACTCTTGGAATTATGTTATAGCACATTTCTAACATTGCAATCGATTCAATTCGATTTAATTTCGGCATTGACGAACACAAATGAAATATTAAATGCACAAATTGAATTTGAGGTTTTACAGCAAGCTAAAAGCGGTTGACGGTTCTTTCCCGCTAATTGCCGAATTTTATTGGGGATACTGTTTAATCAATGTTATGCGAAATTTGAAATCCGCATAATCTCCACGTCAAATATTATAATGACGTGTGAGAATAAAGTATTCGTTCGCCTTGATATATTGAAATATAACATTGACATAATTTGACACTTACATTCGATGCGAACAAATATTTGCAACTTTTTAAATGTAAGACTCACTTTATTATCCACTAGTGCCCACTCGAAAATTGTTTGCCACATGAATATTAAGAAAGGAAGAAGTTTCAATTGTAATGCAAATTTTTAAATTAATATATTTCATCGGACGAAAAACTTTTTAAAATATGTCGAAACTAAATATTGGTTACAATGCTACTAGTGCATTCGATTTTAATCGCATCTCGCTTAAAACGATGTTAAATATTAATCGCATTTCGGAAATTTTAAACAGAACTTGTGGGTTTTAGCGGTTATTTTGACGCCTCATTATCAACAATTTAATGCATAAGATGTCCCCTAATAAAAAGTTGTTAGTTTGGAATTGATACTAACTATATCGTAACTGTATGTTATATGTATGAATATAGTTAAGTTTGAAACTACTGCGTTAGTTAAAAAGTTTTGAGAGGATATGTTCAAATATTTGTTTTAATTACTTTAATTATATTTCATGCTGTACGGGAAGTGGTACAACTTATAAATATTGCGTAAGGAAAAATCGATATGATTTTTCTATTAGTCACGCACATACCAAAATCACCAGCTATTATTATTATTACCTTTATTGTTAATAATAAAATATTTATTATGAATTACAATTACTGGAAAGGTGCATATTAAAAATAATAATTCTATGGAGAAATTAAAAATTAATGTTCGCAAGTTGAATATGCAATACACTATTGCCAGATAGATCTATTTTATTCAAATGAAATCTAACTTTGATTACTTAATCAGAAGAACTTCTTTTGTGAAACCGAAACAAGCCATTAATTATTGATAATGATTTAAAATAAGAAATATTCAAAGACGTTATTTTTTGCAAAAAGTTATATTTTCATTTCTACATGTTTATTTCTTCTTATGCCTCTCTTAATATTGCATTTAGTATTTTAAACTTTTACCTTCAAAGCCTGAAGAGCTCTTGACGGTTTTTCGCAAATAAAGCAGACTCGAAGAAGAAAGAATTGGATTGAAATACCTGCAGGATAAAATTTCCTTTTCCTTTTTCTTGTTCTACGTTTTAAACTTTTCATACTTATCGGTAAATATCAAAGAATCGTCATTATTTGCGGATAAGATTTCATTCCACAGTCTCCGTTTTTTTCTTTTTATTTCTTCTTTATTCGATATACAATTTTCTTTTTGCTAATTCTTTTCTCTCCATTATTCTTACCTTAATTAAACTTTATTAATCTGACCTACTTTTGAGTTAACAACAACAAACGGCATTGAATGAAGGTATTCCCACATACAACAAGAGCACAAAAATGGGAGGAATAACAACAATCATCATTTTGAAACAAGCATATAAGTAGTTTTCCATGTCGTTGTCGTTTGTTGTAACGTTAAAATTCAAAAATTTATCAACGCTAATGATTTCCTATTTGAACATTGCTACACTTATAAGTAAAGTGTTTGTTTATTTTCGAAAAATAAAAAAGAACTCAATGTAACAATACATATTGTAATGGTACATTATTTATCCATAAAAAAATGTATAAAAGGGAGGAAAAAACACAGAGAAAAAGACAACACTCTATATTTCATTTCTAAATGGCGCACAGATACTATACGTATATTGTCACATCGATTTGTATAACATGTAACGTTCGATAGAAAAGAAAAGCACGAAACGACTACAATACAAACTTATTATTTATTTAACATTTAGCGAACAAAAATGCTATTTTAAAAAACCGCCAACCAAACAAAAACAAACCAAACAACTACCTCAATTTAATGGACTTCAAACTACAAGGAAACTGGCAAAGCGATTTACCTGGCGCATCCACCAGAAAACGACTCGCTCAATTTCGATTCAAAATCAAATTATGTTTTTATCCGTTAATATCGCCGTCGATTGCCTTCTCAATTTCGGAGATAATTTAGCATAAATTCAGTTTTGATGCGTAAACCGCAGAATTCCATCGCCTATCAATTTCGCAACCATTTTTCCTACGTTATTGTTAAACGTCCTAAGAGAATCGTTCTCAAAAAAACCAACAACTAAATGGTACATTTATGAATAATTCAACGTTTTTACGAGCTGGTGAATTACAAGCCGAAAAAAAAAATGATGGATTATAATGCGTCTGGTACCCTTTTTTTTTTCTCTCTCTCTCTCTCGCTTCGCGAACGTAAACTGTTTTAAATTCGGTTGAGGTTTACTTTCCTCGCACAATAATCGACGAATATTGGTGTGATTTGAACACGAATTTCATTTTTCTTTTTAGTTCTAATCGTCTGATCCAAACTAATATGAATTACTTAAGCAGTAGCATTAAGTGAATGGGTAGCATTAAGTAGCCACTACATTCTTGCATCGGATTTGCATTTTTAATTAAGTGAAGCAAGCCACAAGAAAAGGACTGTTGGAATGAATTACAGAGAATTAAAAAAATGGGAGTAAAAGAATGAGACGGCGAAATGGAATACGGCAACATTGGAAATTATTATATACGTTGTAATAGTCGATTATTTTTGTAGCCGTATTTAAAAGGTTAGGTTTAGTTGGAAAGTTAAGTCGTAATAAATAAAATCGCAGGCGAACCGATAGCATCGGCTTTTATAGATTTGCGTGACCGTTTCTGTTGACCAGTTTAGGTCGATGCCGTTCGTTCTCTTTTCATACACACATATTGTTCTTACTTCTCAAATATTCCATAACACAATTTCGTAACCCATCGATATTACTTTGTAATGCATTCCAAGAAATCGGCAGAAATTGAAAAGATAAATAAAGGTAATTAATTATAGTTTTTCTTAACCGACGTTTTATAGTTTGAATTAGTGTTAATGATATTCTTTCAAAGCTACGATAATAAATTGTATTTTTTTTTTTCATTAAACAGTTGTTAGTACCATATACGTACTAAATTTATTTGCTTTTCTAACGTTTTCAATTCGATATGATGTAGCAGTCAGGGTATGAAAGAGGCAGGAATAAATTCTAATGCGAAATAACCGTCAAAGTCAAAGAAAAGTTTATATTTAATTCATCTGGATTTCGATACAGTTCCAGTGCTGTTCTTGTTATTTTTGTTTAATTTTTCCTCTTTCTTCCACGCAAGAGAAAAGCTCTTATAATCATAACCATTCATCTGTTCGTACCATGAAGGTCCTATATTATTTATGGTTTAACCGTTCGACGAATTCAGGCCAAAATAATCTACCTCTGACTGTTATATTATTCCTTCCATAAGGCTCAATTCTAGTTATTCAATTTATATGACACTTTTAGTATATTTCCAAATAGGCGTGCCACAATAATACTTAAAAGAAAAAAAAAGAGTGCTTTCCAAAATCAAATAGGGTTATTGACAATGCGAAAAAAGCAAAATAGTGTAAAGTGAGCGTTATTAAATTTGATGTAAGTTAATTTGCAATGTAACACGAAAAATACGATGATATTTCGCGTGACAGAAATTGTTATGAATGTAAACCAAATTAAAGTTCACGTGGTGAGAAATTCTCGGAGCAAAAAGAATTAAAAATATAGAAAGACGAAGTGACGTAGTAAAAGAACGGTTGGATGTGTCATAAGTTGTGAAATTTCTCGAAGGAGACGGAATGAGCTCACTTTATTTAATTTTAACATTCTCTAAAATGTTAACGTTTTATATTACAATGTAAACTTGGTAGCCAGTTGAAAGTACGGCACATCAGCGCAATTTACTTTTATCTCCATAAGTTAACGTGATGCTCACATCATGGCACATACAGCATAATTTTTACCTTCGTTCAGAGTTCCCTTGTGAAGTATTCCATTCATTTTTTATCATCGTCGATTACATACTTCATTCCACGAATAGAACAGAAACAAGATGTACAAGTAACATTTGATAACTGTATTTATGCGAATTTGCGTGCTATAAGTATTACAGAATAATAATAAAGTTAGATTGCGAAATTATAAACTAGGTAAAGAAGAACGCGAATGTTACCGTAACCAACAATTGATGCTCGATACAATGACATACTATGCAAAGAAGACATGAAAATTGCATTAAACTAACTTTGAAATGAAACTTCGTTCGTACACATTTTTGGTGGACGATCGTGACATAAGTACACGCTCAAATACAACGGGAGGAGTTGATAAATTCAATTCAACAATCAACTCCGACAAACCACGTTGTCTTACTGATTTGCTCTCGAAATTTAATGAGACATTCGAGAAATCATCTCGCGTAAATTTTGCAATACAGATACACACTATCATCAGCATCGTCATTATTAACATAAAATCTAATTGAATATTCAACTAAACTTGTCATCTGTATTACAATGAACCGATACGGTTACCCCAAAATTCGGTTCCCATCGAAATACTTACTTGTATATTATTCATTAAAATTGTCTAACATTTAATGGATTAAAACAACACACAGTCGCAACAACAACAACAACAACAATAATAACGATATTAAATGTATAACGTTTATGTATAATTTAAGATTAATTATCTACGGATTAATTACTATAAAACAATGTTATTTCGTATGCATTGTCTAATTTTACAGGTAAAATGGCTAACTAACTAACTGCTGCTGTAAACTTGCGAATTTAAATTTGAATTAGTAAATAATATGTCCTCGTGGTGTAATAACATTTATAAATTGATGAAAAGTAATAATGGTAAAATAGGAGCACGCGACGAAGCCTCTCCTGTTGTTGTTAACGTTAACACAAGAATACTTTTAAATTACAAATAATTAAAAAAAAAGAGGAAATTTCGGTACGAGAACAATAAGGAAACGAGCACTTGAGACGAACTCACTTACAGGAAGACCAAATCAGATTTAACTGGATGGGTAAAATGCTTGTGCATCGCTTTCAATACACATGCAAGATTGCATTCTTAAAGAATGTTCCTTTATATTATCTCGGCGATGGACCTTCAAAGAAAAACCTGCTTTTTCATGGTCTAACTTACAGCTATTTCAGTTAATTAAAGGTCGACCAATAACGAATTTACTTTTGAGTTAATTTTCCTTATGAATTATTCATGCTTGTAAACTATTGCAAATCATTAAAGTGTATTTTTGCGTTACGTACAACGATATCACTCGCCTTTCTGCATGCATTATTAAAACTTTACATTTTCTGCTTTAAAAACTACCCTTTAAATATTATAAAAAGGATTAAGGCAACAAACAGAAAATTACACGTACAGTATGTGGAGCTTCAGGCAGACAAATGGCTCCATCAAGTAAATTTTTGATGGCAACCGACGTATATTTGGATTTTGAAAGGCGTGTTGAATAAGGAAGAGATATAAACAAACGATGAATCTATTTTGAACGCAAAAAATCATGATTTTTTATGCTTCGACTCTAATTGTTTAAAATACAAGCTCCATTCACTATTTATGTACTATCGTTGGCAATTTATTTCCTACATTTATGGTCATTTAATTATGCTGCCCATACTTTTTTTCGCCTTTTATAAACACAAATATTTACATTTCAATTAAATAATTTTCCTTCTCCTTCTGCTTATTAGTAATACTAATTATCCTTATTATGAGCAGTCAAAAAAAGTTAATCTTTATAAAGCAACGAAATAAGTAAACGAATTATTTTTAAGAGCAATAAACTTAAACGAGCTTTCTTTTTGTTGATGAAAAGATAAAACAAATAAAGAAACCAGAAATGTTATTATAATAATATATTTTCTCTTTACAGATTGGATATAAAGCGAGTAATTAATTTTCCCCAACTCATTGTTGTAGAAATGAACCATTTATCAAAAAAGAAACTTTTTCGAATGACTGACGTATCTTCTTATTAATTATCACTTGCTGTAATTCAGTGTCAGCAATAGATTTCGTATTTGTTACAAAAAGTTTGCCAAACCAGCAAAGAAATGGCAATCACAGTAAATTTTATTGATTCTCGATGGGAAGATGCGCTTGATAAAATCGTAAATAATTCCTATTTAATTGAGAACAATAGCAGTAGCAGCAGTAGTCGTCAATGATTATGATTTTTATAGCCACGTTTAGTGTTACTTTAAATTAAATTCTGCACATGTACGTGTTCTGTCCCGTTTCTTTTTTCTCTTTTAGTTAAAAATTTATATGAAATTAAACCGGACAATAAAAGCGAATATAGGTCATGTCATGTCATAAAGCGGGCCAATTTTACTTTTTATTGATGCACAACAAATCTTTCGCTTCCAGGTATAACTCTATTCATTGTAACTACAATACATATTTTACCTATGGAGCAAAAAGAATGAAAGAGAGTAGATAAAATTGCAATCGTTTCGAAACATTTTTAATCTCCTTTCAAATTCACCGTTCCACAATTAGAATGGAATTAACTATCCAAAAGGTGATAAAGTATCAATTACCGTTACCGAAGGTGATGGAAAATGACTAATCTCAGAAGAACAAAGGGATTTGTAAATGAGTGCGAAAGATTAAAAGTGGGAACGTCTTTGAAGAAAGAAGTAAGAAAAAATGTTGCGTTTAATGTGAGACAGATTTAGCCAAGAAGCGTTTACATAAACAAAGGATTACGCGAAAAAATGGTACGAACTTAATTCCTGAAACTGGGAACATAATCTCCTTTATTCCTAACACCAATTCCCCATCAAGAAAGTAATATAGTAATAATGCAAAAGGACAAATGTTTCTATTGTAAAGGTAATGTGATTAAAGCCAATACATCCCTGGCTATTGTATTATTTATTTATAAATGCCATTACAACATAAATATTAACCTACATATATGGAATTGTTTAATTCAAATGATATCTATATCGCATAATCTTTATTATTATAATGGGCAAGGAACTAATCAAACCCCATGAGACGAGCTAAATTTAAGAGCGTTTAATAGATAAGAAGGAAGCCATAAACAGGTTACTGAAAAGATAAATTGCTTAAATTTCATTGTTAAATAGAATAAGCAATTTTCTTCAGCTTTCAGTTTGGTTGCCTGAAGCAGGATCCTAAAACACTTTTGCTATAGATCGTAAAAGGAGTGGAAATAAAAAAGTCTTGTCTTAAAACGTTTTATTTGCCCTAACCAAAAGGAATTTCCCAGGTGCCAAAGTAAAGGTTGACTTTTCTTAAGAAATGAATAATTGGTTTTAAGTGGAGCTTTAATACAATTTCCTTCATTTTTTTACATAAAATTCATAAACTTAAGTAGTAATAAACGTAAATAAAATTAACATATTCAAATTAGTTTAAGCGGCGCCCTTATTAAATGTAACTAAGAAATATTAAATGCATAACAGCAAAAATAAAAAAGTTACTGAAATGGGTCTGGCACGATTGTTGAATAATGTTAAAATGTTGTTTACTGTTATATAAACGTTTGCATAGAATGTATTTGAATATGTAGCACCAGCATTTCTCTTTTTGGATGGAAACGAAAAAAACGAAGAACATCAAACACGTAGCAATTATGTGAAAATGGAAGAAATAGAAATGAGGGAAATGGAAAGCAAAGAATAGATTTCAAACAATTGTTACTCTAAAACGTTTCGCATTTCTTACCGGTCGAAGGGAAAAAATCTCTTTTTATTTTTCATTAAACCTGTAATTAAACTTTTCTGACGAAACGGAAAATACGGCAAACCCTGAATAAAGAAAAAAGACGCCGAATCAAGGTCCCACTAATACACCCGTCGGTTTAATAAAAAAGTAGGTTGAGGGTTGGGGAAAAAAATAAAGGACCGTTGTTGCGAGCGGGAAAAGGTTTTTTGGAGTGCGGGCATAGTTTCGACCCTAAAGGTTTTAATAAATTAGCAAATAAAAAGATTTCTATAAAGTTTTTTTTCGTGCGTGTGTATAGGTGGCGAGGAAGAGGAAAATTGTTTTCGGGGCCGGGAAATATAAACAATTCATTCTCTCGCGTTGTTGTTAACTAACGCATGCAACTTTAACGACTTTTCGCATAATAGTTGGGTAGTCTCAATTCATTTCTTTTTATCGCAAGACCCGTGTAAAATTGGCTTAAATTAATTTCTTTTTTTTTAACGACACATTTCTCAACAATTTACTCGGCCAGTCAACCGGTCGTGAAATTCTTACGAAAATGTCTTCTTTACACTTGTCGGTTGAGTGGTTATAAACAGTTCTTTGCGGATAAAAAGCAAAAGAGGATCAAGAATAAGCGATTGTCATCTTCAAATAAATTAAACAACCAGCAAACAGTAAGAAAGAAATTAAAAGATTTTTAATTTGTTTGGCTAAATGCATTTTTATGGCACATTTTCTTGCGAAAATGAACAGACTTTTCGCAAATAACAACAAATTTGGCACACTTGGAGTGGCGACCGCCACATTTGCTTGACTTTCTTTTTCATTTGTTTTTCCGGACAACTTTATGGCCGAAATGTGTGCACAATAAAAATGCGGTTTTTTAAATACAGTTTTGCATTGAATTCTTGGCAACGTAACCGAAACACTATTTTCTTATTATTACACTCGCCCCCGGACAAATGCATGGAAATTATTTTCTATAAACTTCTCTTTATGTCTATGGCATTTTTAAATTAAATTTTACTCGTAAATTAGTTTTAATAAAATACAAGCAAAATAAACTGAAAATTACGAACCTAATACTGACTATAATTAGTTTAGTTTGGCATTAAGGAGATGTGTTTTGCGATAACAAATAGATTATAATTTTCCGCAGTGGACTTTACGAATTAAAAGTGTCAGTAAAATGTTTATTGTTATAATTTGTATCACAAGATTAAGGTTCTATTCCTGTTTGAAATTATTTTCTCTTAAATTCTTTATTAATTTCATATGCAACTTGGAAATTAATAGAAGATGCAAAACTGATCAAATAGAAAATAATAGTTGCAACCATAATTTCGAAACTTTACCACAACTTAAAATCTTTATTACTAAAACAAAACAAAAACTTACGCTACACCATATCTAATTGCTTGTGGTATTTAATTAAACTGCGTTCCTGGACTCACCTGTAACAGAAAAAGGAGATAGGGTTAAAATTATTGTTTTTGCTTTCTAAATTTAGCAAAGAAAATAGTAGCAACCACCGGGCACCGTTGGTCATAATGTATGTAGCATATACACACATACACGTACGACAAATATTGATAAAATGATTAATAAAAATGAAAAAATCCTTGATTGTTACACAAATATTTATACAGTACATCATCTATTTGAACTGCTAACAAGAACAGGTGATTAATCTACAGCGCGCCTCTTTGGCCATCGACATTTTTTTCATTTTTAATTTGTCGCCATCCTGTACTTTATTTACTTTATTCAACTGCATTTGAAACTAAAATTTCAGCTCGATTAAATTGGAGAAAGTTTTAATTCCACTCCGTGTTCTATTATTTAATTTTCTTTTTAAAAAGCCATCATGTGATCATATATGATTGCAACACTTTTTCTAAAGTTGTTAGCCAACAAAATGACAAAATAAGATGCTCGCTAATTAACTTAATCAAATACACTGTAATTAGGACTGTTTCTAATAATAAAATCAACAAAGTAAAAACCTTATCAAATTGTAAATTGTTTTAACGAGACCAACTTCATGTACAGGGAATCAAAA
Source organism: Hololepta plana (assembly GCA_963695495.1). Lineage (NCBI taxonomy): Eukaryota > Metazoa > Arthropoda > Insecta > Coleoptera > Histeridae > Hololepta > Hololepta plana. The sequence continues at coordinate 12,619,456 of OY968832.1, read as the reverse complement.
TGTACAGGGGACTTTAGTTGTTTCGATTTGTCACTTATTTCGAGGTTACTTTGCAAAGTTAAACGAAATATAATTCAAAGGCCGTTTGTAAAATAAATTTTTATCAGGTTTTGAGAGATATGAAATTAATCTAATCTAATAAGTAAATCATTTAATCCCATAAGAAAGGATTCGCAACTGCGTTCATAATACTTTTTATTGTTGTTAAATTGAAAACTCGTCCTATTTTGTCCAAAATACAATTAATTACGAATTATTTTAATAAGCATTTAATTTTAATTGCTAATTACAAATTATGAATGAACAAATGTTAGAATATCAAATATCGATGGTTTGTTCATTTTAAAAATGTATGAATGAACCCATTCTGTTTTGTTTTGATTTTCTTTTCATTTGTTTTAATTACCACCGACATGCAGGCAATTAATTGCAATCATGAATATTTCAGATACTGGGCGAGCAAAAGTAGTCGCTGCGTTTTTGTAGCGAACTTGGTGGCGCAAAGTTAACACTGCCAACTGAAGCAAATCGATTCGATGGTAACGTGTTTCGTATTTAATTCATTTCGTCGCTACTATTGATATGATGTTTTCAATCAGTTTGATTAAAATGATTTTTTTACTTCCGTTCTCTGCTGTTTTATTTCGTAATGCAATTCAGTTAACTTGTAAAATATCAATAGCGGCCATTCATTTATTTCATAGGTATGCGAATACCTGGACATTAAAGCCCAGATACAGCATTTATTTGAATAAGTGATGTTGTTCGCCGATTGTTGAAAGTTTTCCTTTTTTAATTTTTTTGCAAACATACATATTTCGTATAGTGAATATTACATCAACACAGTTGCAGGTATTATTATAATACTCTACTAATAACAACACGTTTTTTAATTGATTGCAATTATTCATTCTTTTTTCTGTTATTATTTGCAACATAGCAGTACATTTTTCGGTGTACGCATTAATACAAAAATATTTGTTCTTTTATTACAAGCGACCAGCGGCGAATTTTACTGGATCATTTTATTTTTCTATCCCTATCATCCCAATTATTTTCATCGCCGTGACGAGGGCTATTTCCGAAATAATTAAGCGGTTCATTTAATTATCACATTTACTAAAGGACGAAGATAAAATGAAGCAGCGAAAATAAATGTGGGGCAACTTTATCGCAGCACCCGAAACGATTGCGCAAGTAATTTTTTTAAATAATTAAATTTCGTCTAAATTCCCTCGACGATCACGAAACGTTTACCGATTGGACATCAATCCAATCCGGTAATTATTAAATTGCTTTCGACTCAAATATCTTTGGATTCCTTCGATTATTCGTCTTTAGTCTGCGACCTTTTAAAACAGGTCCGACATCCACTTCTTCTTCTCGTAATAATAATCCACTTCCTGTGAGGTCGATTTTCGTATAGAAATCATTTCATCATCGTCGCTCGTTTAATCGTCTTCTACGGGCTTCACCTTTTATAATTCACCATCGAATGTGGTCGTCTCAAATTTAAGTCCATCGTACAAAATTTAACATTCCTCCATGCACTTGGTCGTCGTCTTATCCGCTCTTAATTATTTACGCGGCATGAATGTGGAGCACAACTCTAGAGATCTGCATCCAAGAATATATTGTTTACTACTTACTCGATGTCATGTTCACGCAGTTGTTTCTTTGTTCCGCGGTTAATCTCTGGCGTATACGTTTTCGAAACAATTTTTAGTCGACTAAATGAGGAGAATTTCGTTATTTACTTAAATCCAATATCCCTAAACTTGAAAGTCTTCCCTTTCATCGACTATAAAATCAATAACATACAAGTATATAACAACAATACCATTTCTGTGTTGATTTGAATATTTATTAGGCAGATCTATATTTCGTTCGTAACGCAAAACGAAACGTTTGTAATCCGTTAATATCACCTACATACACGAAAGGACCCACTTTTTTCTGTGTGTATTTTTTTTTTTCTCTTTATATACGTATTGCGTCCGAGGTTTAGACTAACATATGTGTACATTTTGCTAAAGTGAAAAAAAAAACGTCGAAAGTAAAAGAAAACAAGCGGTATATAAATTAGCTGGGGTAAATCCACATGAATAATTTCACCCTGATTATGTGTACGAAATTCTAGTGCCACTATCGTAATAGCAACAATAAAGTACATTATGGCCAGGTTGTGATATCTATATTTAAAAAAAGCAACCCTCAAACGTATTTTGCGGGGCTTAGATTCTTTTTCCGTTTCTATTCCTATTCATTATTTCTGCTCCGCATTCGCTTTAAACTGTAGATAGACGCATTATGGGGTTTAGATGGTTGTAAATAATAACAAGACACCCAATTAAGTGAACGGAGCTGGGGTTAAATAAATGATACTCTAACGAACCGGATTGCGTTATTCTGCAAACGAAATAACACCCTTTAAACGCCTCTATATGTGTGCGTGTAAAACCACTTGGGCGTAACCGCAACAATGCCAAATACACGTGCACATGTCGGGTTTGTTTGTATTGACTAGTACCGGACGAGCAAATAAAAAATAGAGGCAGCTAAATAGGCTAGATTCCTGCGAAGTTGCAGTGCATGCAGAAAATTTACAATTTCGGTTTTGTTTTCTTAATAATCGAACAACGACGTAAACGTGCATCTCTGTTTGCGTCAAGTAAATAATTTGAATGCACTCGAATCCACTTAGTTGATAACACAAAATGCAATGGATGAAAAATTGTTATTAATGAGTTGCTTGTTCGTTTCTTTCTCTAGCGATTTGCACGATTGTTTATTTAGATAATGCATTTACATTAATCAAGTATCGTTCACGAAGTTCAATTTGTTTTGTATATCAAATTTTATTCCCTCCGGTGTCAATCGCGTTCCCCCTCTACACGATTCGCCGTTTCGCTATTAGTCAATTTGCATTAGGGATGAAAGTATTAATAGCGCGATTGCAGAGTATTTAAATCGTTTCCAATTGACCCATTAATTTGTGCTCACGCGGTACATTAAAGCGCATTAACTCGGGTGGAGGCACCCCATATAATATAAAAATATATTCATAATGGTGGCAAGAGGGATTTGTTTTCAATTCCCCCAACGAACATGCTTCTTGTATTCTTTTATCGTTCTTTTGTGCGTCCTCCACTCTTCAGCCAGTAACATTTCTCGCGGTTTCCTATACTTTTTTCTCTCCAACATTTGCGCATTTAAAATAAAGGAAACAGCAAACTTTTATCTACCACTTATTACCAACTTTTTTCCATGCCACCTACAAACAACTTCTTTTTATCTAATACTCTTCCACCTGGTTTCCTAACATGCATATATACGCAATTTCATACATAATTTAAATGTTTTTCCTTCATTTTTTTCCATCATTTTTGAAAGGCCGTTTGAAAAACTTTTTCGCCGGTTTGTTTGTTATTCACTATACCAAGCCCTTCGCCCATTTGTAATATACGTGCATACGTTAAAAAAGTAGATTTATCTGTCTTTTGTTTAAGCATGATTGTAGAAGCGTAACAGTGGGCCAATTAGTGGACAATTAATTGGCAACCGCTAAGAAATAACAAAACTGCTTTTCTATTTATTTTATGGCAAAAGATGTATTCCTGCTGGCAGAAATAAGGATTTCCTTGTAATTTTCTTTTGTTGGGAAAACAGAATAACAGGAGAATTGCTTTGATCTTAAGACAAATTACATGTTAATTTCAACGGTTCAAATGATGAATTGTCTTAGGACGGCTGTTGTACTCGCTAATAATAATAATTCATTTTGCAAGTACGTTTAATAATTGCATTATTAATTGCACATAACGTTACGAGTGTCTAATAAACGTAAATCAATTCAGTTTTGATGGCATAATAATTCGATTCCGTGTTAACTCCAGTGGCGCTATTATTATGTCTTTTGATTGATAATTCCTATTGAATGGCAATTTAGTGTTAATAGTAGAGACGTACTTGTTCAAAATTAATTTAAATTTTTTCTTTCCATTTTATAATTCAAATTTTAATATAAAGTAAATTTTCACGTCTTTGGCTGCAAGTAACATCCTAAAATAGCCTGATACTGTCTATGGTGTACCATTTCAAATATATTCCAGGTATGTAATATTGTGATGATAAAGGAGCCGTACTTTATTATTATTTAATGTAACTTTTCAGACAAGAATAATGCATTACGTTTTATGTTCGTATAATTATTAAATGAATGGGTACGAAATGCTTCATATTCTGCATTTAAATGACAATAAAACTATAGAAAACGAATGGAGTGAAATTAAATCTAAGATGCCACTAAAAGTAAACGCAAAGGCGAGGAAATTGCATAAAGAAGTTTCTTTCATTTCAGCGCCACTTCCACGTAATCATTCGCGTTATACTAATCGACATCTAATTTTTTGCTTGTCTCTGCGTTTGGAAAAGTGCGCGGGGAAAATTGTATAACGTAATTGAATATAAATATTTAATGAACGCCAATTTGAAATTTGTCTTGGAGACAGAAAAAGAATAAAGAAACGGAAAAGAAACAAACGCGAGAAGAGAAAGAAAAAGGAGGCAGCGCGTGGATAAAAGGAAAAGCCTCCTCCGCAAATTTTCCGCTTTAATTTGTAGACACTTTTACTTCATCGTGAGTAGTGAAGTGATAATTGAATAATTATTTCGTTTCACCTTTTCTTTGTGTACGTTTTAAACAATTTTTCTTTCATTTTCACTTCGTTTTCGTTTTCCCTGTCCTTCGTCATTATTATTAATAATTTTCTGCGTCAACATTTGCAAATAAAGGAAAAAGTTTAATGGAAATAAATACACTATTATTATCATTATTATTTTGTATCTTTTGAGGTATAAAACTATAAATAACCCTTTGTGCTTTTTAGAAAGTTAACTGGTGTGCGAAAAGCCCCACTCGCCTTTTACTCCAGTTATTTGTATAGCTTTTAAATCAAAGACCGTATACTATTATATTGAAGTAACGTTGGATATATTATTGGCTAATAAAGAAAAGGTTTCGTTATGAATTATTTAAAACGGATGTTCAAAGTTGAAAATGTTAAATGTATATACTTAGACGTTGAATATTCTATCCCTTATACACGACGGTAGGAGACACTTTACTATAAAAACACGAAAGTTTAATATGAATCAAAATCGTGTCACTTGAATTTCTAGATAAAAACCTTGAAAAAAATTATATTTGTATTTATTATCTGTTCAAATCAAAAATTATAACAGAGTATTGCAAAAATTAAGGAAAAAAATCTCAAAAAATGAATGAATCTCAAATATAAAACTCCCAATTAAACATTTAATAATTTTTTGCACAAATTGCAATAAACTCATTTTGAAACTCTTAAAATGACAATCTATGGAAATAAACATTAAAGATCGATTAATAAGAGTTTAATTGTGAATTTTAAGTTGACATTCATTAATTTTTTTAGGTTTTTTTCTCAATCTTTACCTTTCTATAGAGGGGGGCATTTGTACACAAATTGCAATAGACCTAATTTCGAGCTTTTAAAGTGATTAATTGTGGAAATAAACATCAGAGATCGAGCTAAAATGTTATTTAAAGATTAATATTTCGAACGACGTTCAAGGAAAGAAGAATTTCTTCCCAAAAACTAATTGACATTGGAAAGAATTTCTTCTTAGTAATCAGTTGACATTGGAAAGAATTTTTTCGTAGAACTTGATGGCGCTCCCTCATTGAATGCAAATATAATTGCTTATCTATAAACGATAGTTAAAATCGAATAGGAATGAATTTATTCCAAAAAGCAGATAATATTTTTCCCTTCAATATATACAAACCATTATTCTTTGAAAGCGATAAAGTTTTAGCATTGACATTGGAAAGAATTTCTTCGCAGAAACCGATTGACTTTAAAAAGAATTTCTTAAATGTGAGTTTTACATTGAGATTCATTCATTGGCCCTTCTCTGCTTTTGCATTTTTGCACTAATTTCAATAAACTCATTTTGGAACTCAAATCGAACTCGCGTTCTGGTTCGAGGAGACCAAAAATAATTTTAGAAAATAGAAAGAGACACCGGAAAATTTCTCGTGCATTAGACACGACGCGCCAAGTATGTTTGATTAGTATTATAATTATAGACAATTGGTAAAAATTTTGGTCAAAACACTGTACAAAAATTAATCGGTTATTAAACCCCGTATATTCTGTTTATTAAATTCGTTTTAACAGATACCGTTGTTGGCATAAGAAATGGATGGAGGAAGAAGAGAGAGAGAGAAAGAAGAAAAAGCCCGAAACTTATACCAGATGTGCGCTTTTTCTTTACGTCTTTTTACCATCGCCTATTACATGTTGGTGCTTTAAATTTTTCCTGTTGGAAAAAAAGGAAAGTGTATATAGAGAACATACATATACCATATTAGCGGTATATGTATGAGGAAGTTATAAAAAGAAACCGAGCAGAAGAAGCGTGTTTCTGCGTGGCGTGTGTTAACGTTAATGTTTTTCTTTGCTTGTTTCTGATTTTTTCTTCTATGCAGAAGAGCACTGAAGAGATCTTAATGACGTATCTATCACTTAAGCTTCAAGTGGATGTACGTACAAAAAAAAATAGACTGGGATCATAATGATGTTGATAGTGATAATAAAGTCAGACCGGGGAATAACTTTCTAATCGATTAGAGGAAACTAGAGACTTGATGGGCACATTGATTGAATGGATTTTATGCTTGATTAATTAATGTCTTCAAAAACATTTGTAAGTTTTATATTCGCGTCATTTAATTCACTGATAAAATAACAATAAAATAATTGACACACAAACCGAAGTTTATTAAACATGATTGATTGTCTATTGCAAAAATGCTATTTTGTAAATTATGAACCGTAGAGAATATTCAATATACCGAAATATTGAACATGCAAGTTAATCTTGAATAAACTTTAAGGACAGAAACGGAATCTCAATTATCAATTAATGGCGCCGTAATTGTTTTTCCTATTTCAATAATTGCAGTTTAACGCCATTTAAGTTGCTCAAAACGTACATTCTGCATTTCGTTAACCTTTGACCTTTAATTAATATAATTCGTAATCACATTATAAATGTGGTTATGGCTTCAATATAATTACCTATTGTTCAAAAAGAGTTGGTTATTGCGTTTTCCTTTACGATTTCTACGCATTTAAATAATTTGCTACGGCGATTACGATGCAATAATAAGGATTGATTGAAGAATTTTAATTAAAGAAAATCGATATGTCGTATTTAATAATAGACTGTTATTACTGGGCATTAATTAATATTCCAAATGGGGCGTTACTATACAAAAAGATGTGGATGTTGATAAGAATCATTCGAAGTAATCCCAATGTGGAAACTGCTTTGTAAAAGTAAATTTAAGCAGAAAAAACGCTTAAATTCTAAAAGCACCATTCGACGAAGATGAAATTGCAATTTGCTAATTAGCAAATTAAAATCTATTTAACTGGTTAGATTGAGCGCAGCGGAGAAAAATTTAATTTGCAAATTGATAGAAATTCATCCATTAGCATTTTCATATAAAAATACAAATCTGTTGCACAAAAGGAAACAATAGCAACAACAAAAACTTTTCGTCGAATTTCTCTCTTATTTTTGTTAAATCAGAGTACATCAATCATGTTGCTACATAGGTACATATTTTTGTTGTATTTCAATATTACTCTTTCTCCCTCATTCTTCCTGCCGAAAGATCCATTTAGATAGAATACTAAAATTGGTTGCTCATATTTTTTTGCTGCCTGTGTATATATGACCGACGCAAAATAAACTTGCTCTACAATGGAAAATCGTGTGGAGCATTACAAAATTACGAAAGAAAATGTTCAGAAAATGTTCAAGCAATTCACGAAAATAACGATCCGCGTAATAAATTGATGACATGACGAATCGATTCGATATCATTTTAATTAACTTCATCTAAATCATATCAATCATCGCTATCCTTTGTTAAAATACGACAAGCAGTCGGTCGTTTTAGATATTCGCATCACGACAAAGATTATATTATATATAAAAAAAATAAGTCATAAATAACGGATTTCTCGATCAGATTTATTCATAAATATCCAGATTTTTGAGCATCTTAAGTGATCAAAATTTATTCCATGGCCACGGAATCGTAATACTTTTCGCCTAGATTTAGACGAGCTTTAATCCACAGTAGGTTTGTACATGGCACGAAAGCAATATCTAATCGAACGTTCTTCATGCCAAAGTAACCGCAATCCTTTCTTTAGCAGGATCTAAACGGAAATGGCAATTTAAGAGCGAGCCACATAAGCGCAAATCTCGCTACGAACGACAGGCCACGAAGAACGTACAAGCAAATACGATAGGGAAGTAAATAAAAAGATGATTGATTAAAAAATAGGGGTGAAAAGTTAGTTTAAATTCATTTAAAAACATTTAAGTGCTGCCTATGCTTATTAGGATTTTTTTCGGATGAACCTTAAGGTTAAGGTCAACCGATTACTTGTGTTTAGGTAGAATGGATTGTAAATTAAAAAACTGCAGGGCGTAGAAACTTGTTGCTGCCCGGAATGGAATATAACCGTAATTGGTTGTGCGGAGGAAGTGGTTTCCTTCAAAAATTTTCCACGGAATATTGTAATCCCTTTTAGGAAGTAAATAAATAAGTGAACAACCATTTAATGTCTTTCATAAACTCCGTCGCTTCGTTTAAATTGTCATCAAGCACCACCAATTATTTTACACAATTGTGGGAGAAGGCGAAGGAGGAAAAAAAGGTACATTCGTAACCCATTTTCGTAATTGCCATCATCAATTAATCAACGTACTAACGATTATTCGTTAAACTGTTTCCTACCGGTGAAACATTAAACGGCATTTAAAAAGAAAGTGATAATTTCTTTCTTCCAATTTCAAAATGTAATAGGTATTACTCCTCGTGTTACGGCAGCTGTTGCTGTTACACACGCACTCGCCGCCACCAAATATTTAATTTAATGTTAAATTTGTATCGATTAATTAATTAGTTCAACGTCGATGGAGCATTTTTTGTGTGTTACGTTCCATTAAAAATTAACCGTGCAAGAAAAAAATGTAATTCGTGTAATGAGGACACATTTCGATCGGACGTCAATACAAAACGCGACCTGGCGAAGGACGGAAAAGTGCCTCGTTATTGCCGTCGCGGGTGGACGTTTTATTATTTAAATTATTCGAGTCAATATGATGGACAAGTCTTTTATTACCACTCCATTATAGGCATCATCATTAATACAGGCGTAACGGCAAAAGCAGGTAACCGTAATAATAATAATAACGCTCGTGTGGCACATTAACTGGGAACGTAACAACGTGAAACTAAGAATAGTTTAGCAAATAAATTTTTAATTCTTTCATCTCGACGTCGAAATTCATTAACGGCGTCTATTTAACGAATTTTACCTTGTAACGGGCTCCACTACCTAATTACGATCGTTAATTTTCATTTAATGCCTAATTAAGAGTGGGTTTAAATAATGTATATACGTGTCAAAGTTGTCGGAGCCGAATTCTTCAATTCGCCCCACGCGAATGGCCTGTTTCGTAAAAGTTTATCGATATTGAATTTAAACGGAAATCAATTTCTTTCGCTCTCTATTATTTTATGGCCACGTAATTGCGTTGTAAAAAAGTCACATGAATAATATTTGATGGTAAAACATTATTTGAACATGTATATTAGGTGGATGAAGGTAATAATGACGAGGGGCTTCGTCTTTTGATTTATTATCACCACCACGAGCAGATTCAACGACTTATTTATTTATGTCGTTCCTTATAAATCTGTTTTTTATTTACGAAGGATTGTTTAGTGCGTATCGAATCTGTCAGTAGGGTAAGTATGTTGTTTTTATTTCCGTGCAACCCTTTGATTAAATAAAGAAAGAAGAGGAACATATGTAGATATCTTAGCTATAAGGCAAAAGTAAATTTGGTCTTGTCGTATTAAAGCTCTAACTAAAAGATTTGGTTTGTAAACCGAGGGAAAAAAGCTTTGGAGCAAAATTTATGATACCAAAGGCACGCGTAATACGAGGGTCGTACGGAAATTAAATATTTCCCAAAATAATGCTTGCGTTTTTTCCCTAACCTTCAATACTTATATTCTACTACCCAAATTAACTTTAAGACGTAGTTAATTTCTTTGTTTAAATCTATGATACAGCAATGTATAAAACGGAATTGCGGTTAAATTATCTTTAACGCGATTCTTGGTGGATAGAAAAAAGCATAAAAGTCAGGGGCCGGATTTAAGTAATAAATCCCATTTAATGACATTATAAATTTTAAATGGTAAAGCCACTGGAGAGAAGATAAAGAAACAGCGAGACAGAGACTAATTTTATTAGAACAATTATTATTTTTGGAAAAAAACTTTGCAAAAAAAGGAAGTGTCGTTCTAATTGTTTTAAAATCAAATTAGTATTCACATTGCAACAAACGTAATTTACTCTATTATTATTATTTCTATTGCCTTGCAGAATTTGTAACAAAGATGTACATATGATAAAAGGAGACAATGCAACAAATGGTCGGACAACAAAAAGCAGCAACTTGCAAAAAGAAATAGCATGTGCAATTTGCTCATGTCTGCTTTGTTTTAAATTAAAAGAGAAACGTTTCGCCATCTCTTTTACAAGTCCACTGATTCTTTTTGTACAGTTTAATTCCTTCTCTTGTACGGAAGAAAACTATTTTTTTTGCACAATAATGAAAAACGTTATAATTAAAAGAAAAATTAATTGGTTTAATAAAATGGCTCACACTTTTTCCCTCACGCTACGCCATTCTTTTTTCATTTATTTGAAATTCAGTCACTGTTCCCATTTCGTATTTTAGCATTTAATTTTCAATTTGTATGCACAATAACAATTTTATTGATAATTGCATATATGCAAAATAGGTGAGAAATTAAAAGTGCAAAATTCTCTTTCAGAAAAAGAAATTTGCTGCGCTGCATCCACGGCAAGTGCAGTTAAATTTTCTCTGCTTAATTTATTGACCAATAAAATTTAGCGAGTAACAAGAAATTCGTTACGTTAAATTAAACGGAAACAATTTTTTTCTTACTCCGTTTCGTTTAGTTATCGAAATGAATTGTTAATTGCTTTTAATGGCAGACGTTTCATATTTTCGCTCCTTTAGTTTGCGTTAATGTAATCATAATTAATAAGGTCTCCGGCGTTAAAAAAGCGAACGAAAAAAAAAATGCTACGATCATTTTTTACATGTCAAGATTCTAGTTACTCGTAAAACCCTAAGCAATCTATCATCTTTACAAATTGCCATTGTGGCCGTTGTACATTCTCGTTTTAATTGCGACAATTCTTGAAGTTCACTCGGACAGAACGGTTGAATGAAGGTTGCTTTGTGTTGCGAAATGTTATTACGAATGTGTACGATGTTCATGCAAAAATTATGGGAACACGCATCATTAATTGCAATTTAAATGGTTCTAATCTCACAAACTAACAATTACTGTGATCGTTCAGTTTGATAAAATAGACAATGTGGCAAAATCTGATTGTTCCACAATCCTCGACGATTTCCAACAAAAAGAAATATTTTTTTATTAACAATTGCGCTAAAAATGATCGATTAGAGGTTATTATTCCACCGAAATGAAAGAAATAATAATTTCGTAACGATTGTTACTAGAAAAATGGCCTTCGTGTATTCTTTTCTTTTTGAAAACCCCCAAAGTTTCTTTCATTAGGCAGATTTTTATTCGCGATAAATTAGCACGTACCAATAGAATGAAACAACAATGGATTTATGGAGGGAAAACGAAGGAAAACTTGTGTTTCTCAACTTATAAATCTCCGCGCACAATGAAGAAGAAAGGAAACCTTTAACAATAAAATAATAATCTATACGGGTTTGCGAAGAAGCGTACAGAGCGGATTAATTCGCCTTTGCAACTCTTTCACCTTCACATATTTAATTAATTGCATTCTGTTATTGCATAATTTTACCATTTATTTATTATCCAATAATTAGTCCGCTTCAATTTTTCGATGAACTAATTATCATACGAATCGTAAGTTGATCGCAAGAAAAAAAATTATTGTCCTTATATCGATAGCGTAATTTAATGCATCGTATTTATAATTGAAATACCAACGTAGAAAGTTGAGTCGTTGTTTTCTTTTATGTTATTTCATTCCGCAAATCATTTGCCAATTGCTTCTTGGTCGGACTCGAAACGAGTTTTCCTACCCATAACCATTTAACAATATTACCAAAGTATTATTATCGGCAATAATTTTAAACCAGGTGTTTGTTTTCGTTCCGTTTCTCCTTTTTGCATTTTATAAATATATTTATAAAATGTAATAAGTTTGCCGGAACAACAACTACTACACGCTTACAAATTCCTCCGGAGCGTTTGCTTGTGTATATTAAAAAAAGGAGTAAAAGACGGTGATTGCATGAAAAAGTACGTACGTATCGTATGGTTAGTGACCTTACAAGGTTACTGACTTGAACTTTTTCATACCTCTTTCTTCTCTTTAACATTTCTCTTCTATATATGCACTTACTTGTAGAACGCAAGATTATTAAATGCATGAACCGATATAACGTTATAGAAAGACAGAGTAGTGTAAAGAGAAAAACCCTTTTTTCTCTTAATAATAACAACACTTAATTCTTAAGCATGCAATGTATTTAGGTTGCAACGTGGGCATTTTTAATTAAGGAAATTTATACATCGAATAACAACGTCACTGTAGCAGACGGAATGTATTAGTTAGAGTGAAAAATTCTAAAAAATATATAAATTAGACTCCAGCAGAGGAAAAATGCAAATTATCGAGAGACGTGTATCGGACAGCAGGAAATTTCCTTATTAATTAATTGAAACCATTTCTTTTTCTGAAGTTTCCGTAATTAATTTTCATTTTGCGCACACACGCACGCACAGTAGTTTTACTAAAGTGTAAAGGAAAATAGGGAAAATATGTCACAGAAACAGTTGTAAAATACAATGATGTTCAGAACTCTTTCTGAAGCCCATAAGTAAAACTCGAAAATTCTTCTCAAACTAATCAGCTGCTCTTGCTAATATTAAAGGTGCTTTAAAGCATCGTCACTAGTGATTTCTTTCCTTGAAAGAATTTAACTGGAAATAGTCTCGTAAACAGAAATAACGTTTGGCTTAATTCAAAGAAACAGAACTACGATGGTGGTTTGATATATAACTGGTTTCAATATAGTTATAGTAGGGGATAAGAAAAGATTTAGGCATAATCACAAAATTTCATCTTTTGAAATGACAAATTTAATTTTGCAAGTAATTCATTCAATAGTAAGTTGCTTGAAAGTTCCTTTCAATTTAAGTGTCTCAAGTGAGAAACAAAGTGCATAAAATTGCAATTCGAAATGTTTTTAAATTCTGCGGTTTTGGATGGGCAAACAGCGAATGAAATCCATGAACGAATTCTGTCCACATTGGGCGACTTATGTTCTTCTTACGAAACCGTTTATCTTTGGGCGAACGAGCAAGTTATTTATTAAACCACCCTCGTATGTGCTCGCGAATCTTTCACGAATCCGCTTCTTTAAATCGCATTCATATCGTGCCACTATTCATTTATAAATACAAAAGCGTATGTATTAAACAAGTGTAAAAGCATACGACACATTTTCCAACGCTGATTTCCTTCATCATCCATCATCACTTGAGCTGATACATTTTCGAAACAGAAAAGAAACACAGAATCGCTCTCTTCTCTCATTCAATATAAGTTTTACATTTTCCACACATCACTAAAAACACGTTCGTCGTATTTCGCAAATATTGAACTTGCCTTTCGTGTATAATAATAAACACGGTTCTTTTTCGTCGCTTTCAAATAACGTTTGCGATTATTTATTATTGTATTAAAATAATATTTAGCGCATAAATCATAATTGCGGAACTTACGATTATTTATTATCATGAATTATTGCTTTCTCATTCAAATGATATATTTTGAAACACATTGATAGAATAAGTATCGTATGTATATACTATTATAGCGTATAAAAAAGTTTACTTCGTATTCGCGAGCGGTTGTTTATACTATTGCCGTTGAAATAAACACCTATATGATTAATATTGTTAGCTTGATAATTTTAGAAGATATTACTTACAGCTACGTATGTGTAGAAACATTACCATTTGCAAAATCTCACTGCTACCATTTTCATTGAATACCAAATAACGTAGTTTACTTTGATGCTTACCTGAAACCACAATTAAATTATTATTAATTAAAATATGTAATCAAAATTGTTGAGAAGTAAAAGTAAATAATTTCGAAACAACCGACGAAAAGCTACAATTTTATGTATGGAAGCAAGTTAGTTGCATAGTTGCTGGGGCCCTTCTAATATTAACATGTACGTAGCAGCGCCAGCAACAAGTTGAAAACATTTCCCGTTACGCCAATTTGCAATTGAATTGAAAATTTTCTTTCGGCAATCATACATTTCGTAAATTTCGCGATAACGATCTTTTTATGTAAACCGTTTCATATTTTTACTTACTGCCTAAATTTAAAGAGATTCTCGCCTATTCCATTAGATTCGTACGCATGAAAACAACTTTTTGCCATAATAATTGCGCTCATAATTGTTATTTCTCGATGCAAATAATAGCGAAATTATATGGTTATCTCTATACGTAGATGATTGCATAAACAAATTGAACAATAAAATAAATTAACTTCGAATATTAATTATTTCAATGCACGGTCAATGGTATCGGTATTAATTTACCTATATTGTTACGCCAATGCAATTAAATGCGCCAATATTCGTTATTTGCAAAAATAATATTACATATCACTAACCTTCGATTATTTTTTCCCCGACTTGTCAGAAATAGGAATAAATCGAAATACTTGCATTTATACCAGTTATTTGCAATTCCATTAGGTATGCCTTATTACAGAGTCTAATTAATGCAAACTAACATGTCTTATTATAATATTTTACGTATATAATCACGTGTGAAATGGCAACCTTCAAAAGCGTGTGGCAGAAATAAACTTTTCTAGATTATCTTTTACTTTTTATTTAGTTATGATTCATTAAAGAACTAGCCACGAACTGGATAACAGTAGTTGAGTAATAACAACGGTAACTTTCTATTAAGTCTTTAGAGAATGGGAAACGATTAAATTATTCATCATGAAAATGAGTGGCAGCAGCGAAACGTAACAATTCAAATAAGGCGTATGCAAGATAAATTTTTAATTAGCGATTCTTCTCGTAAATCTATCTTTTTTAAAGGCATTCGAATTTTCCTGCCAACAAAGTGAACAACTAATAGAACAGAAACGAGCAAAAAAAATGGTGAGGTAGTTGCGAGAAATTACGTATTAAAAAAAAACTATGAGGGTAATTAATGTAATGAATTTAAAAAAAATATGACTCATCTTATAAAACACATATGCGACTTATTATATGGGCAAAAATTTCACTGTAAGCAAACATTTGCATTTCGTAATAAACTTTTCGCTGGAAAAATTTAAGCAAATATTACCATCGTTTAGAGAGATTTAGAGGATATACATTACATGATGGAGAAAAAGAACACGTAAGATACGATTTGTTGATTTTTGACATTTATTGCTATTATTAAACTAACAACAATTGCAAAGTTCGTCGAATGGAAAATAAAGCAAAATGAAAGTAAAAATGAAAGAATTATTTTTTGAAACTGAAAATAGAACCAACATTCTCTTTCTTTATTATTACATATAGTTACATTCCTTTTTATTAAAATATGTATTTATAAACCAGATTGTGAGTACTAGAGTATGGTAACTAATAACATACAAAAGAAATTTAATTCTATGCGGATAAAGTGTCCGTTTTTACTATTATTATTGTATTATGCTTACTGGGTGAAACGAGGCGTAAAATTATGTTTTTCTCTTACTTTTCTCGTATTCTTCACATTGCATGCACACACCACCACATATTTATCTGCTGATTTTTAAATCGAAACAGCGAATTATCCTTTTAATTCCTCATGAGTGAAATTACAAATTAATTCTTCTCAAAATGCACGAAATCCAAAAAGGAAAAGTACAAAATTTGAATTGAAGAGTACAGAATAAAAAGAAAAGCGCAAAACATTAAAGAAACGTAAAGAGACCGGTACAATGAGGATGTTAAGTATCTCATTATGCAACAATAAGCAATTTGAATCTCCATGAAAAAATAAAGGACGTCAAATTTCGGAACAATTTCCAACATTAATATATTGCCAGTGAAGGTTCGAAATGCGTCGTCGTTCGCTTTAAAAACGTGAAAAGGTGAAATAATTGGATTATGCTGACGTTGCATTATACGAACATAGCGAACGTTAAAAAAAGGCGTTGCTTGGTCGGTTTGTTGCTCTTATAACCACGAAGAAGTACTCGGCTCACTCAATAATTCTTCAACTTCATTTTTCTTTCCCCCCATTTTCGAGTGGCCACTTCATTTTCTTTTCTCTCTTAATACCTTTTCGTATCGTATATAACAAACAAAACAAATGCAAGAAAATGCTAATTCAAGCAATTTTCTCTTTCGCTAATTAAATGTTCATCGACGTAGTTTTACCGTCTGCTTGTTAATCTTGACTGGCGAAACTAATTAGTGTCGAAGAAAGAAGCATAACAGATTAGTTTGTCAACTTGCTTTTAGTTATTCGATTCGCATTCAACGCATTCCTTCTTTTGGTTGTCTTATTGATGCAATAACAAAGTGCAGAATGAGAAATGAAACGTTCTCATAGCTTTCACCACATTTACTTCTGTTTATTAAATTTCATTTATAATACTTTTGCTTATAGTATTATATCTTTTCTCTGAACCAAGTGCAAATTTTCAAATATACATGCAACAAGGCCAATAGCTGCAGAACAATCGTACTTTTTAGAGAGTTGTTCATGCTTTCGCCGTTTAATTTATTTTAGCTTATTTGAAGATCAACGAAAATTCGATTGAATCGGTTTGGAAATTTTCTGATGTTAATCGTTAGTTATTGCTAAATATTAAGCAAAATCTTTGATAATCTGTGTTAATACACTTGTAATTTTGTGCTTACGATTTTTTGGGTCACTTTATTTCCTGTGATATGATATCCTAAATATAGAAAAAAAAAAAGAATTTATTATAATATCTGTTTACTCTAGGCAAACACCTCTCACAGTGTCATTAATGTTCAGACTAAAAACTTTGGGTTGACCCAAATTTCTTAATTATAACGATATAAATTCCTCTATGCACTGAAATGAAAGTTCTTCGGCCGGCGATTAAATTTTTTTATATTGAAGTTAATGCGACTCGAAAGAAATCAATAAATATAAACCTTACCTTATTATTGCACGTAACAAAACCAATAAGGTCAAAGTGTTAGTCTCCGTCTCTTTTTCCCTTTATTTCTATTATTTTTTCCTTCATTTAAAGCTTAAAATGTTCACAAACGCAGTGTCTATATATGAATGCTTATTTCGTTCCCTTTTTCGAAAATAATAAAATTTAATTCTAAATTTGTAGGTACATTCATCAAACAGAAGAATAAGGACCTAATTTCAATTGGAAATTTGGGGTTTTTTTTGAATAAACGAAACGCATTATGATATCCTAAATTATAAATAAGGTACCTCACAAACAAAAACAACATAAAAGCACGCGAAAACTGAACGTGATGTGCCATGAGTTATTATTATTACCGCGCTCGCTGTATGGGCACGCAAAAATATTTGCGCCCCTTTGCATATTAATAAATTACTTTATCAATTACTGCTACACGATATTCGGTTCCATTTTCTCTTTCGGTTATTGTATCGAACACAAAAAGGTTGAACTACCTTGCCTCAAAGAATCCGACATTTCTTAAAACGCGTGATAAATATCGTTATGGAATAAGAGAAAATAAATGGTATCATAAAAGAATACCGAACCATTATTACGATTAGCTAAGTGAATAAAGTACCGCCGATTATTGTTATAATCCATTTTAGAGTTGGTTTCATTAGAATTAATTTAAGGCCATCATTGCTGTCCAATACACAGCCATAAGTTGTCAGTTAGGTAAACTAACGGCCGATCAAGAAAACCTAAAGCTAATGCAATAACCTAAAACTATCCAACACGTAATTAACAAAAAGCTAAATTTTCTTGTATTAATACGCAAAAGAATTCATCATGCGCTGGTGTAATTGCAGTTTTCTCTTAGCCCAACTTCAATTTTACAGACGCATACAACAAAATGACAATTGAAAGGTAATTTAAAAACACCAGTGTTACCAATCGTTTATCGACTAGTTGCATTATTTTAGTTGAGCAAGACTGATCTTCCGTTAAGTATCGACAGGAATATAATAGTTGCTGCCCTTAAAAGTAATTTAATTAAATTAAACGAAGGGCCGGTTTAATGTAGAAGGTACAGGAGTTAATTGTTTTTGGTAATACGATTATATTGTTGATAATATTTATTTTACGACGTTTAATGGATCTAACGATCGCCTCTTCCTTACCGGTATTATGACCGCTATTTCAATAAATGGACTATCATAAAAGCTTTTAATAAGAGAGAGAAAGAGAGTGAGTAAATTTAACGTAATAAATGAGAAATTGAGGAAAAGTTTAATAAAAAGTGAACAGTTAGCAGCGCATGCAAGATGGAAGAGAAAAAGTGCCCGCACATTAAAACCAGAATTTTATTATTATCATTATTCTTGTCGTTAGTTCGCCAACTATTTGCACATACCTTCGTTTACGTTTGTTTTTAACTATTGCGTTAATGAGCCTGCTTAAATCATTTTCATATTTAATTGATCGCCTAAGTAGAATATTTAGCGAAGCAATAAACAGCTGTGACTATTGAGTTTCCCCTTTAAGTTTACGTAAACGCGATTCTGCCAATAAAATTATTCGCCAACATCCTGTAATGCCATTATTATTAACTTGATGATTATTATTAGTCGTACAGTTTTGCATTTACGATTGAGAAAAGAATTGCACGCATCGTAGCGAACTTACGATTAAATAATTATTGACTCTGAAGAAAATTCAATTAAGCGAAACATTTTTTCGGTTGCGAAATAATCCAGCAAAATTTCTATTTTACTTTTCCTTAACAATCATCATCGTCTTAGTTCTCTCATTGTTGCTATTTATGAAACTTCTTCACGATATTTAATGATGGGAAGCAATTTAGAAAATTATATACTAAATGTTATTCGTCACGAACCGTTTTATACAGATAGATGGATATTAATCGTGGCTGGTTGTTTTACAGTTGGTAGTTGTGGGGCTCGCAATATTGTCCCTTTGATGGAAAAGTACGTATACAATAAGTAGTGGCAATAACGGCCATACAGATAGTCGTAATTTCCCTTTTATTATTATTACTGTTTCATTAATATAATAGAATTAGGAAATGGGGTAGTTTTCTTTTCTTTTCAATGTCTGCATATCGATTTGTTGCTTTCTTTGCATTTTTCCCTTAATTCGAAATGTAACAAGAAACTTGTTTGTTTGTTCAAAATTATACGACAACACGAAGTGTATATATATATGTATTTAACCGTAATTGATATCGACTTTCCAGTTAAATGCAGTTTCAATTATAAAAGGCATCTAATTATCCAGTACGAGCTCGAGTATAATGGAACATGAATAACATGCCAATACGAGGGCGGTTTCATGTTAAATTATATAGTTTAAATTGCTTAAAACACTTTATTATTGAAAGTAGTCGACCTGAAGAAACATTTCTGTAGGATCCTAATTCCTTCGATGAAGCTCCTGTTATACTTCGTGGCGATCAGATTTGCTTCTTTTTAGACATGCAAAATTAAAAAGGCATTCGTTCATTCAATTTTATGTATTTGCACGAAAAATCGAACGGTTTCTGCATGAATGTGGGGAATCCCTAATACCGATAAACCAATCGAGCCGAAGTCGTAAAAGTTTATACGTTTTATGCATTCAGTAATTCGATAGGCGAAAAAAGTGTTGCTCTACGAAGAAGAAAACGGTTTGGAATTAGTTTTCACTTGAAGCGTCATCAGCGCCCAACAATACTATATCGTCATGAAACATTATTATTACTACGATGGGTGAAACAAGAACGATGCAGGTAATTATGAACTACGATATTTTGTATGGGAATTGCGGTTAACTCTATGTAATAAATGTTAACGTATTTCTTGTATTAAACACACAGGATGTTGTTCTACACGCACACACACATACAAACTACACGTGAGCCAACCATTTTCCCCATCCACTATTCCATTGTTTTAACGCATTCGAATCATTGTCGATTCAAGAATCATACGTCCGCTTCACTAATTTATTTTTGTGTCTTACGTATACGATTCCATGAATCTCATTACTAATGTTAAATTAGTTTCTTTTCCATAACGTTTTTCACCGGCATTCGGCAGCAACGGTGGCATTAAAATGCGCGCATAGTTCTATTGAATCGGTTAATATTATTACAGTAGAATCTCGTTAAAACGCTGTTGAGGGAATGAGGAAATTCTATCAAATTATAAAGTTGCAATTTTCCCCTTTAAAAATGTTTAATCTAGATTTGGCGAGATTGTGAAGTTAACATTACACTTTCCATCGTCTTTAAATGTCTCAATGTTTTCCATCGTAGCACCGCAGATGAAGAAGGACGTCTTTTACTTGTATGGAAAGCTGAACCATAACTGATAAGTGAATTTGGAATGGTTAGCACTTGCACAATCAATTTTGCAAAGTTGCTTGGAAGATTCCTGAAAAAAATGCCCATTCTGCCAACATAACCGTATAAACAAGCTTGCACGCGTTGAAATTGAGATTTCACTGTATTAACGCAAACTGATTATAATATGATAATAATGTTGATGATTAGAATGTTATATTTGCTCAGACGTTTGCCTCTTGCGATTTGCTAATTCACTTGCCAAAAATGGCGTGCCGTTTACGTCGGCAGCAACAAATGGTGGTGTAGGTGTGATAGCGGTTGCCCTTTCAGCCCTATTCCATCCCCCATTATCATCATCGTCCTGAGCATTGGGTTTTGTTTCATTATTCGGATTTACTCGGATAGAGTGCTATTATTATTATACACCGTATGTGCGAGATATAATATCTGCCTTGTTATTATAGCATTAATATACAAAATTTACATAAACATTCCCCACCGATGCTCACAGCAACTGGAAGTAATATTCTAATGCAATAGGCACATACGCAAAAGAATGCGCATTTACGCGTGCCTCATTCCGTACACGTGTTTATTTTTGTGCCGATAAGACCGTAGGAAAAATGGCATTAACTGGGGATACATTATAATCGATTTTATTTTACAATGCTCGCTTAATGTGGAATCGATTAGGATTTCCCTTATTAATCCGCGATTAATTAAAAGTTTTAATGCTAAGAGTCCACAGGGAACTTGCTGTAACGCAAAAGATACCTTTGCCAAACAAGCTTTCAAAAATGTTATTAGAGAAACTTGCACTAGCACTTTTGTATGATGTCATCGATCAAATTAGATGCTATTATGCATGTTTTATAGTTTGCGGAATGTTGATTGTTTTTTTCGAATATAATGTTAGCATAAATTGTCATTGAAAAAATTTGCAATTAATTACAGAACCGTAAAAATTAAATAATTCCACTTAAAACTGGATTTTTTTAGTAAAAACTTTGAATAATCAAAATGATGCAACGGCGATAAATCTCATAACGAATTTATAAATAAGTTTGCAAAAATAAATTTGATTAAATTATTATTATTCAAACTCGCGAAGGTTGTTCGCTCGTCCATTGAATATTTTTCTTTCCAGAGAATCATTGACTTCATTTTTATGCGGATTAGCAGATATTGAATGGAAAGATTCTCTTTTCACTACGGATTTGATTATTATATTCGAGTAATAAGTTTAGGTAAAGCGCAAATAATGAAAGCTGTGTATTCGTTCTAATTCATTTTCATAATTAACTTGATACCAAAGTACGCATATAATACTTGTTTAAATTTAATTATAAAAAGCTGTAAAAATATTGTATAAAATAATAAAAGATAAAAGAAAACTTTATTATCTTCTTGTTCGCGTTTTGCATTTTTTCATTAAATATTACAACAATACACCTGATTTTCACAAGTAAATGCAAAATATATTAATATTTATTTATTAATATAACGTTAATAGCATGCACTTTTACCTGTTTGAATTTCACGGAGATCGTACGCTTCTTAATTAAATGCAATAATTTAGTAGAGACAGTGATCGATTCCATAATTCATGCTGATCAATTTCTAATTGTATATTAAGTGCATGTCTTCACGAATGAAATTTATTGAACATGCTCCATTAATAAAAATAATTTTCACTTGTTCTGTCTGTACGTTTGTTTTAATTAAAAATACGTCGTAAGAGTATTAATTTGTCGATTGCGAATGGCGTGACTGAAATTTTTCCCTCGATCACATTTATTCGCACACAAAAAGTTATGAAAATGTCGTTTGTTAAATCGATCATGACGATAGTTGATTTCACTTTTTCTCTCTTTTATTCAATTTTTTTTTCGCAATGAGACATGCGAAAAAAATTCACTCGCGTGAATGGAAGAAAGGTGAAAATAATGATGGGTGCATGATATTCGAAGTAGAAATGCTATTGACGTCTATTGTTGAGTAAAAGAGACTTATTCCTTTTTAGATTTTACTTTTTCTCTTCGATTCGCATCTATTTCGCTGGATGTATAATGCGAAAAACGTATTCTAACGCTACGCACTTGAACGTATCGATCATTTAATTTTATTCCATTAGAGGGTGACGTATTTTTCGCTTTGGGTTTAAATAATAACGCAGCGATAGTCTTGAAAATGTTCGCAAAATGTGAATGAATGGCAAACAACGACGACGACAGAAAGAAAAGCAGTGGAAAATTAGTATTTTAGGCGTTTTATAAACTTGCAAAAGACCCTTAAAAAATTTAATTTATTAATGAAAGTTGACGTTTAATTGTACGAATACGTTCGAAATTTAATCGCCAATAAAACTGATTTATTATTAATAATTATTTAGTGTAGCAAGGCAACATGTTGTTCCTCGAAATTTCGCTCTTTCCCACTCGCCAACTTTCTTTTTCTCGCTTCATCATCGACCCCAATCTATTCGTTATTAAATAACAATAATGCAAGCGTAAGCGAGTGTGCATTATACATACAATAGGCACAAATCCAAATAACGTAAATTGCATGTTACCATTCGTATGCACGTAGGCAAGTATCGCATACGAGAAGACTTCATATTCAATCCGAACCCATACAAATGTACACGTACTAATAATAAAAATCGTTATAAATTTTGTTCGCGCAAATTTATATACTCTGCGAATATTCCAACGCGAAACTATGCGACGCATTTAAGCAAGAAATCAAACGAATCGCCAGTAAAATTTGAATTTATAATAGCATCGTATACAAGTTTAAAGTCGTTAACTTTTCAAAATACAATCACCGGATTAACAACAATTTCAAAACAAGAATGTTGCATTACAGTTAACAGCTTTCGATGATTACAACTTGGAATCGATAGAGAACCCTTTGGCATAAACAAACGATAGTTCCAGCAGCAAGAATATCGCTATAAATTTCGAAAATTATTTTCCTTTCCGCTCCTTTAAATCCATCTTTAACGACAATTTAATTCGTATTTTGCTGTTTTCATTTCGCTTATTCTCGACAAAATTCTTTCAGTACTTAATTTAGTGTTTTTTTTTTAATAGACAACTACGAAAGAAGAACCTATTTTAAAAGTAGAATTAAATGTTTGCCGCGAATGCTAATGATGAAAAGAGACGAAAAGGAGTCATCGTAACAATAACAGAAAACATACGTTTACGATTTTCAACTAGAATTAATAGTGTTTATTTCTAAATATGAATTAATTAGTTAATTAACATCACGTTTAACGTTAACTGAATTATTGCAAAACGCGTTCCCTACATAACAAATAATATAGTTTCCGAACTAAACATTTGTTTTATTATAGCCATCTGTTATATTATTGTTTTAACATCAGCAATAATTGACATTTTCATTTTATAATACTCACATTTATACGTATCAATTTGATACGTTTGGCTTTGAATTACATTTCTGGTCATTTTGTTGCGATAATTAATATAAAAAAATAAGTAACGTAAGGTTTGTATGATCCGAATCAGTCGATCATCAACGAATTATTATTATTTTATTATATTATTTATTCATCGCGAATTATGAACGAACACCTTTATGAAAAGGAATTAAACACCCTTGTGGACGTCCTCGTTTATGTAGCATTGCTTTAATAACCAACTATTCACTGCATATTCCATACCAAACAAAGTGTTTAGCTTAATAGACAAATATTGTCATTTGACAAAGTTGTTTTATGCAGACGAAAAAAAGTTGTTCAAACGTTTGCCCAACGAAAACTCAACTCAACACCTGGCGATGATTTTACCCCATCGGTTCAGTTATCCAACGCTTTGTTCGACGAAAGAAAAAAAAATAGAACACATCATCAATACCATTAACCGAGACTACTTTTTCAGCACCAACTCAACGAGGCAAGCGAACGAATTACTGCCTTTTTTGTTCCGATCAATTGAAGTTGATACGAAGCGTGAAAATTAAATAAAAGTCTGTCTAATTCGTATTGCGGAAAAATTTACGTTTTGTTTCGCGAAAATAATTTATTTCGCCTTTCGGGGTGGGCGAGGACTTGCTTTGATTAGAAATAAATATAAAAAATTGAATAAATATAAAAAAACGATGTTTTATAATTAACGACGAAGAATGAGTTCATGCGAGTGACATTCTTCGAAGCTATTAACTTAAAGCTTATGGGTGGTAACAATTTTGTCATTGATTACTGTCCATGGGCAGTCAATCAATATAATTATAGGTTAAAGTACGAATAAATCGATTTTTTATGCTCTCTGTATATATGCAGATCTATACGTTTCATATACAAGGCATACGAAATGCACAATCTTTAACGTTTGCATTATTATGCAAGTGAAATATGATTATCTTAACTGCTTCTTATAATTAAGCCATTCTCTTTGATAGGAATGTAATTAACGTAAAATGAGCCAACAATAGTTGCATCCTGTGCAAAATAAAGAGTATAAACAATAAACTGTTTAATTATGGAACATAAAAAATTTAACGTTGCATTTTTTAGTTAGTGGGAATAAAACAATTTACTGCTTGTGGTAGTCGTTATAAATATTATATGTACCGTAGTTTCGCTGTTATTATTATTTGATAATTATCTTCGCAAAAGAACGATAATAATAAACGGCAATAGTAGAAAATTATTATTCGTCATTGTCGTATCATCTTCAGCCTTTATGAATTGTAAATAACGCTCTCCAATAAATAATATTAACGCAGCAAAATAATAATTTTCCATTTTCTCTTCGTAAAACATGTTTATGAATAAAACAATATTCGTCTGTACCTGTGCTTTTGCAGAATTTTTCTTCTCCGTTTGTTTAACACGTTGCCTAAAGCCAGCCAGTTTATGATAAAGTAGCGTTTCCAGCTTTTATTTTTCATTTTCGGTTACGTATTTCGCAAGTAGAAGTTGCGCTCTTTTTCGTTCGCGCGGATTAATATTTTAACGGGGTACGTGTTTGCAAAAAAAACTATTTGCATGGAGTCCATTAATCCGAACAAAATGAGAGAAAAGAGAGGTGAGAAATATAGAAAGAAGCTTATTTGCTATTAATAAATAACATAACGTTCGACGGGTCGTTTTTGTGATTTTTTGATTTGTACAATACGAGCCAGCAAGTTGAATAACCTCGCGCGCAAAAATATAGCTTTTATTACTATTAATAAGTCAACGAATGAATTGATGCATTACCAATAACAGCGGTTGGATCATTTAAAATGCACGATTTTAACATTAAAAAAAAAGACAAAATCGAACCGTGATCTCGTCATTTAAAACGACCACTCTCAAACTTAAGATAAGGCGAACGCATCAATTACAATCACCATCTGAAGGAGCATTGTGAATGATCGTGGTGAATGAGGTTTATAAAAATTCGGATGAATTGTCGGATTTTTTTAATAAATCGTCTAAAATTCCTCACGAGTTCATTTGCTATGACCCCGTTCTTCCATTAATTAGGTTCAATTTCTTTTTACGTTCGTCGCAACTGGAAATTAAAGAATGTTAATAGGCTTTGATTTATAAATTATGACTGTTAAAAGAAGACGATTTATTTCACTTCTTTCGTTTCGTTTCAGGTCCAAATCGTAAGTAAATCTCGGGCGTAGACATTTAAAATTGAACTCATTATCGCACTTCGTCATCGCTAATGTTTCCTCCCGTTTCTTTTTTATTCTTAATGAAGAATAATGGAGATGATGACTGTATATTAATTAATAAATGTTTCCCTACTTAATTATTGTAACCGTTAATAGTTGTTTTCTTTATAATTTCGCTCTTAATGCGATTATCGTTTAGTTCATTTCTTGGCCCATTTAATAATATGAAATAGAATGTTTATCGATGCCATTTATAATGTCAAATGTTCTTCGTTAAAGATTCGCGACAATTCAAACAAAATATATTCTGCGACTTCATTGAAAGTTATCTTAAATTCGATTGGCATTTTAAGTGGCGTAAACTATCATAAAAATTATCATCTTTAAACGAACAATTTTCTCCATCTCTAAATGTCTATTATCAACATTTCTTAGACGTCGCCATATCTAAACAGGAAGAATTTTTTGTTCCTTGTATTATTTTGATATCGTTAAAAAAAATTAATGTGCTTTGTTAATAATGTAATCTAATTAAGATGGCATCGTGACATCCAGACAATTTATAACAACGAATCAAAATTTTCATTATTACTAATCTTATATATTTCGTTTTATGTATTAACGAGAAATGAAAGATAACGTTGTCTTCGTGTATAACGATGAGGTTGGGATTAAAAAGAATTGGCGCCACTACATGTCATTTATGCTAATGCATCACAGCACTCATACGAAAACATTTTCGAGTAAGTATAATTAAAAACCTAAATGGACATGATTAAAACGAACTCGTACTGTATAAGATTTCGAAATTATTTATGATTATAGGTTGGTCCCTCTGTATAATACGGATATAATAGCTGGCGAAAAGCGTTAAAAATTCCGCGATATAGTTTCGTTCTTAAATTCTGCAATAGTCA
Source organism: Hololepta plana (assembly GCA_963695495.1). NCBI lineage: Eukaryota > Metazoa > Arthropoda > Insecta > Coleoptera > Histeridae > Hololepta > Hololepta plana. The sequence goes on along the minus strand of OY968832.1, from coordinate 12,592,169 downwards.
ATGAGATTGTGGTGCAACAAACCGCAACGGCAATCAAGATTCTAAAATAAAACCCATCGCAAGACCGCATTCAAGTGGTCCTATCTCGCTTCATCTAATTTTTACCTTTGGGGAATCGACGAAGACCTGTGCAAAAAGCTTCATCCGTTGCCAATATTCAAAGAGGTTCTTTAAGGGAATATTTGTCAATGCCCCTACGTAAATTTTGAATTGGCAACATTTATCTAATTACCAATTCTTAACGTCTGCTTAATTTTCAGCTACCTGTATATTAATTTTAAAACTACTTGTGTTCATCGCCCGACTCTCGCATTTATGAGAGAAAGTTAAATTTTTATTGCTTGCCACGAAGACGACTAAAAATCTCCACGTCCTGCCATCACCTTTTCGTAAATTACATAATTTGAAGCCTAATAACACTGATAACCAATTTACGGCGACGATCGCCGGTGGAAGAATGTTGACAATTTTCGTCTTCTTCCCTTTATTATTTGCTACGCATTATAAAATTAAAAGAAAAAGCAGAGAGCAAACACACAAAAAAGAGTGAGACGATCATTCACAAAGGAAATACCTGTACCGTGTGGAATGTGGCCAGAACAGTCATCGAGAATGAGCCACCACTGGAGGAGCAACGAAGAATACGATGGATAGAAAGCGAGATGGCCACACACTGAATGTCGACGAGTGCTTTCATTTGATCCTCGTCTTGTTCTCTTTTTTTTTTTCCAACCTCTCTTCATCTTCATTCTTTTTGCTGGCTTGTGTTTTTTTCATTCTTATTCTTTTAACCATTCAATTGAATCTTCGTTTCCTTTGGGAAACTTGCGTTCTTCTCTTCTAAAACAATTTGTTTGGTTCGAAAATCGGAAATACTATATATAAAATGAAAGCAAAAATATTGTAATCCCATGGAGAATGGTAGTTTCATATTTTTTATTAACATCACCGATGTACCATCTCTTTTAAATTCGTTATCATTTTTTGTTTTTATTTTGTTATGAAATTTGATTAATTTCATAAAATTCTCGCGCGCGCAAGAAAAAATATACTCGCTTTTTGTTGCGATAGTAAAGCTAATTAAAACTGACAACATAAAACGCGAGATAATTGAACAGATAGAAACGTAACGTTTTTTTGCAGACATTGAAACGTTTCGTTTTACTTCTCTTAAAGGAAATGTACAGAGCACACGAGAAATTGGATGACGAAACGAGAAAAGAGGAATTCTTTCCACTGCTATTGACATTTTTACCTATAAGAAATGAACAAGAAAGAAATCAATTTCGATTGAAAAATTAACGGGTAAATTATAACCATCATAGAGAAAGAAATATAAATTGCTCATTCAGTAAAGAATCCAGTGTGAGAATATGGAAACTGCAAAAACTAAAAACAAAACAAAAACAAATAAATCAATTTGGTAATGGTAGAAGCAATGGTAAGCAAACCTTGTATCCATCAAACATGATTGGAGCATTTTCATGCAAATAGAAAAAGAACCGCGCAACAAGTAACTTGGCAAAAAAATGCACGTTCTTCAAATAACAGAAAAATTGATTCGTGAGTTACCGAACGCAAATTAGGTGGAAAAATCGCTCGCTTTATTGGAATACCTACGAAAACCTGGTCGAAATTTTATTTTGTTGCTGCTGATGATCAACCTGGAAAATTCGCTACCTTTGTTTGGCCAAAATTTGAGTTTCTTATCTGTTATCTAATCAGTTTACAGTATTTTTGCAATCACGATTACGTCGATAACCTACTGAAACAAAGTACCTCTACTTCTTTGTTAAGAGAAAACCGTTTTCAAGAATCGTTTCCATTCAACTTGCAACTGGCCGTATCCATCATAATCTTTCTCACCTCTAACACATATAGATAGATCATTCATTTTCATGCCAAGAGCATATAATTAATGTATATGGCGAGAGAGCGATAGAGAGAGAGAGAGAGAAAGTTAATTTGAAGAGTTCATTTACCGCAAGTCATTTATATGAATGCATTTTACGCACATACATTGTTAATATACTAAATGGGGTTAATACATAACCGATTGTACAATATTACCATGAGGAAGATAAGAAAATGTGAAGAGGAATGTAAGAATTTGTAATTTAAAAACATATTTTTTCCTTGAATGCATTAATTTGTTATTGTATTATGTTATGTTAATAATAAAATCATTTTATTTAATATTATTGTTATTAAAACGATAATCTTACGACACAATTTGCCGCACATCAAAGTAAAATTTACCGATCACTGATTTACAACATGTAACGAGTAAATAGTGAGTAACCAAATTTTGGTATTTGAATTTTTTTCATGTACATTTTTTAATACAGCTGAAGAAATTAGTGTTAAATTAGCTTCAAGGTTCGAATGCAAAAGTTTTAAAAAAGTTCACCCCGTACATTAATAACAATAGCAAGTTATTAATTTATTGTCGAGCACGCGATTATGCCATATGCATAAATTATTTCGTACAAAGTATTCATTATCTACTTGCTATGACGATTGAGCGAGAAGCAAAATCTAGCAACGATACTTGCTTTTAATCGCAATTTGGCAAACTTACATTCGCAAGAAATCCTTCTGTAGCCTCGAATGCGAGAAAAAATGTACAAAATCATTACGATTTATTGAACGAGAGAAAGAATATTTAATTAATTTCAACTCTCGATTATTGAACTGGGGAAATTTCGAAACTCCTTAAAGAAGCAATTTTTCTCTTTTTGTCGAGCAAACCCAATTTCCTTCCCTCCTTCATTTGCTTTCAATGTATTGCACAAGACGCCCTTTTAAATCAACTTTTCGCAATAACAGAAAGCACAAAAGTAATAATAATAATCATTCTTATTGTAAAATTATAATTTCATTTTCGACATCATCATCATTCAACATTGGTAGGAAGAAAAACGAGAACCGAGTCCCGTTGATTAAGGGGGCGAATTATCGAAAGGTTGGTATTTAATTATTCTGGCAATTATGCGAGGTCGATACATTACAATGGAGGAGATGCGGTCTATGCGCCGTTAATAAAACCTCATACTCAAGTTAACGTATTCGTTTGCTGCGTTTGTTATCACTGATAAATCAAATGAATCGCCATAAATCGTCGTTAATTAATCAATACCAATACAAACCATTCGACAACAATAACACTACATAGACCTGACGATGATGACTGGCGTTTAATGTTAGTTCACTTGACCATTGATGCCTCCCGATAAACGGATATATGAATTGAAAATTAAACATAAGAGACGATGATAATGATGATGGAAAGTTAATTGAATTAAAAAAAGGAAATGAAGAATGTGCGTGTAATTTGTTGAAATGGTAGAAAATTGATGTCAATTTCGATCACAATCCAGAACTATCCCACTCATTTAGATTGATCAGATAACGAAATCCCTAGAAAGTTAGTATTAAATACGAATAAAATATTAATTACACGGGCATATTTAATAAATAACGCTTCACTTTGCTTAATCTAATTTTAAAGATTAATAAACGCATTAGGGCCATTAAAATTCTAAAAAGAACGGGAATAAAAGGAAAGTACATAAAGTGAAATCGCACGGTGTTAACATTAGAGGAAGAAGAAGACGTTCGAAAGTCCGCTGAAACATTAATTGGAATCCTTAAAAGTTAGTTACAACATCCTTGACGTCCTTCTATCCTGTTGTTCTTTATTTTAATTCACACTTGTTTTTCTTTTCCTTTTGCAGTTCCCAGCCATTCTTTTCGCGAACCCATTAATTGCTCTCAGAACGAGGATCCCACACTCACGAACTTACTTCTTACCCTTACTTAGGGTGCATATTAGATGTGTTATTTTAAAAATAAATACTAACGCGATTTGAATAAGTAATATCCGAATAAAGGGCAATCAAAAAAAGTTTCTCAATTGAAAAGCTTAAGAAAGCTCGACGACATTATTATACAATGGTGTGCCTTCGTTCACGCAAGGTGGCAATGTAAAATAAAATTGTAATTTCGTGTCTTTTTTCTTGTAAAGTATAATTCGATCTCTAAATTTTATCCACTCTATATATAATTGGAGGATATTCTTTTAAGAGTGCCATTAAAGTCGTTAGAGTCTCTTGTGTATATAACGTTAATATGGGAAACAAAAATAATTCCGCTTAATTCGGTTACGACGATCAGACAATTTAGATCCATTAGCGTTCGCCTTATTTCTACAGTTTTTATTTCGATATTATATTATAAAAATTCATAAAATCCTCCTCTTCGTAATCAGGTTTCCCAGATAGACTTTGAAAATTATAAGGGATTACCGTTAATTCACTTTAAAAAAAAATTGGAACTTTTCTTACCGGAATAACGAATTTTAAATTTAAATTAATGAAATCCATAAAGCCATATAGGAGATAATAATCGCAAACATAAAATTTTATGGGATTTCACATAAATTCATTTTTAATTAAATCAATATTTCTTTTAAATCTATTTCGGTCTCATATATTTTACACAAACATTAAAACCACTTACAGAACCACGCTCGTGGATTAATGAAAAAAATTCAGTTGTTAGCAATAAAATTTAACATCAAAGACAATAATAACATAAGTGACGCTTTGTATTTGCTAACGCTTGAATTCGGCCATGTGCACACACGTTTACCTTGTAGTATCAATCAAATTAAACTTGTTTCAATGGGTACAGCTTTTCGAGGAGATAAAGTTCAATTTCGCAAAAATTTAATACCATTTTTGCCAGATTCTTTTACGCCATGCGTTATATGAAATTTCTCTGGGGGCCCGCAATAAAATTTTAATGTTAATAACCCATTAATCGATTTCGATTTTGTTTCCTTTATAGTAGCATAATTTTCGAAAACCGTTCAATCATAAAACTTTATGCTCATTTGACGGCAGATACGGGTCACACAGCATTGGTTGTGCTGTTGTAACTGCAAATGGTGTTCTCGTTGTTGTTGTTGTTGAGCATAATTCTTGGCAAGAATCCAATCATGTGTATGATTGTGGATAAATAAATTGAAAGAAAGCAAAAGAATACCTATTTATAGCCTTTAACTAGTTAAAATAGAAAGTCTAGATAAAGATAGATGTGCGCTTTTGGTGGCGTTCGTAAAATATACTTTTTTAAACAATATTCGTCATCAGCTTATAAATATAGCGAAAAACTAACGAAAATGTTTGCGGCGAGTCCATTGAACCGATTATTTATCAAATTGTCTCCAGAATTCCATCCAGAAACACTTAATTATCGCAGGAATGTAAATGCTTCGGCCTTATAAGGTAAAGTTTAATAAGTAATTTATTTAATCAAATATGAATTAGTACAGCAAACGATTTAAAGGTACATGCGTAACGAATATTAATAAATTAACTTCATTTTCACGCAAGAACACATTGATTTTCAGTGAAATTGACAGGCAATTTTCAAACAAAATAACATTGCCTTAAGAAAGCATTTTCCTCAAAGTTCTTATATAGATTATTTAATTGCAAAGTGCATCTAGTTATTTTGCACAATTAGATTTATCCAATTAAACTTTTAATAACTTAATCTCCAATTCAATTACTTGTTAGATTGCACAACAATTCAGGCAAACGAAGCAACTAAGAACACGATTTTTGTAGGCAGTGAAAGCAGGCAGTAATCGAGTTAAATCTTGAAACCGTTATTACATAATTAGTTTGTGTTTTCCATTCACAAATTGAAAATGATCGTTTCCAATTGAATTCGAGGAAATTAAAAGAAAAGACCATTGAACCGGATATAATGATCAAATCGTCATCTTCGAATGATGCTGGCTAATGACGATGATAACGCATCTTACGTTATGTATGTGCGTATGCTGTGACGAATGCAACAGACTTCATTTTTTATTTTGGTTAACGCTTGTACATTAAAAGTTATGGCTTAATTTAATTCAGCATGCAGACGCATCCGTTAAGAATCGGCAACTGATACTCTTGCGAAAGTTTTGTTAACGCAATTTCAAAATGCTCGTTCTTAATTTCAATAAAATCGATTAAATGATTGCGTTCGATTAACTTTTCTTATTAAAGTTTTTTATGATGTCGACATAGATGAACCAGTTTTTTTGTATAATAAAAATACAATTTCATGCATCATTAAATGAAGTAACTCAAACTGCATTAAATTTCCATACGCAATTAGCTCATAATAACAATAATATTGTTTCATCATGGTCTTATTTTATAGAAATTACAATTGACTTCCTAATCATTCGTCTAAATTACAGCAACCATTATGAAAACAAAATCTATTATTCTCGTAACTTGTTTCACTTCTTCTACATAAAATAATGCAAAATGCATTCTTTCGTTCGACGTGCGTTTAAAATAATTTTTACCTCATCGGCCGATCGAATATTCCGCAAATAAAAAGACGAAACAGGTTGGTTCGCTAATGCTTAATAATAGAAGAAAACTTTTTCGATCAAATGAAACAGGTTACAAAAGCAAGGAAAAATTGCGTCAATTCCATATTCACTCAAAAAAGTGTCAATATTCTTTGTGGATCCATTATATTAACGTTGAGGAATAACTTTTTAAGCCCATTAAGCAGTGGCACATGTTCGAAATCAGTTTAATAAATACAACAGGAAGCATTCAATGGTCACTCAATCGTGGCCTCGTAAACGTACACTTTACACTAAATTGATTTAACCAAATTAAAGTTTTCAACGACAGCCGAAAACAGCGAGGGACATGTACCTCTAATTTTAGTATTTTCTTTTTGTTGTAGATGAAAAGAATCCGGTTTGACCGATTTATTATCAAGAAACGAAAATGAGACCAGCAGCCTTGAACTTAAATTCGTGCGGAGTCCAATTGCCTAATTTTATTGGCAAAATTTAATGGCGTACGAAATAGGGTAACAAATATTTGCAAATAATTAATTCTTACTCACCGAGACTAAATGCAGGTGGTTGCGTTTGAAAAAGATGATCACCAGATGCAAGTTTTAATCGTTATTTAATTAGATAAATAGATAAAATTGCAATTATTATGAATTGGGCTGGAAATTGTTAAACGTAAATGGATTCATCTTTGGGCAAGGTTTTAAATCTTTGATGGCATTTGATGACATGTTAATCAAAACGCAGCTCTTTCAAAATGCGATTAATTGCCTCGTTCTTTTCCAACTTGAATTTAGGCTTGTTGGATTAAACGACGAACGCACTGTATCTATTCGATTGTAAATTGTGTTGAATTCTGTTGAGCCCGACCATTTAATTATTCCCTGTATTATCGTATTGTATTGAATGTGACGATGGTGATGATAATCTTTTATTTTTGGTTCCTTGCCACGGCACTTAATTAACCGTTACGTTAATGGACGGTGAAATAATGGACAATAAGGCTTAAAAAGGAGTATAATTTAAATGTGTCGAAATAACAAGAAATATAATTTTCCTTCATCATAAGTCTGCTGCCCATGTAGATGAAGTGGGTCTTCCCTCTTGCTCTTGATCTAGTGCACATATGTGGAAGGTACGACATAATTATAATGAGGGTGCCGATTTCCGTTACTTTAAACGTCCGCGACAGACAGACGTTCGCATTTTTTCCCCTGTTTCAATTTTTTTGTCTTGTTATTCCTACCCCCTTGTCCACATAATTCCGCAATAAATTGTTCTTTTTCAACCGGTGCTAATATTGTTTTCGCAATATCGTACTTTTCCGTTTGTAATCGAGAAATATATATATAATAACTAGGGCAAAGCGATATATTAATATTTTTTCTCCTTCGTTTAATGCACTTTATAACAACAATGGAAGTACGTTGGTGTCGTTTAAATGAAGAAATAAAATGACGTTAGGAAACTTACCTTGTAAACTGGATGTGATCTGTATCAAGATGATGAAGACCAAATGGAACGAAAGAAAACCATGGAGTTTCTTCACTTTTTTATCGTCAAATAATGACAAACACCAACTACTACTACAACTGCTGGACCAACACATTTTTTTTATTATTTGTATTTTTTTTTGTATACGTGTTTTTCTTTTATGTAGTGGCACTAAATTCGATCAACATTTTCACTAGTTTCGTTTAATTCTAATAATTAATTCGCACTGGAACGAATGCAATCGAACATTTCACATAATTCTCTTTCTTAAACGAAATTTATCGTCCGGATTGCTAATTCTTAACATTTACATCGTCAATTCGACGATTTACCAGTATAATATTAAACAACCTTCTCATAATTACATTGGCTCACACAAATTGCAAGTTGTGTGTGTATTTATATTTGCACGTTGCACATTTATCGCAATATTAGGAACACCTGTAGATAGGATAGAGAAGAGGGGTATTTATTATGGTGAGTTTGAGAGAGAAACGCACCGTTATTATTTAACTTGGAAACATTTTCCTAACAAAACTATCGGTCCAAATCGATTGATTGAATAAATGTTATCGTGCACGACCGATAAGATATTAAATTTTCGCTAATTTGCCATCGATAAACGTTGAAATGTAACACAATTTTACGCACTTCTCACTTTTGTTTGTAACGTTTACAATATTCGCATTGATACAAACGAAAACGCGGCGTTCGCGCAAGAAAACGTCACGTATATAAACTCGCTCTTCGTACACGCTACAAACTTTACCGGACGCAGGCGTACGAGCAAAAGAGTGGCAATGCAATTATACAGCGTGTCTCAATAGTGCGAAGACGAAAACGGGAAAGAAACGGATTCCCTTGGATTTCTGAATGCCTTCTAGATATACCGCAACTGATCCATTACTCCGTCATTTCAATTTTGGATTCCCTATCCAATTTTAAACGGAGTTTATTAAAAGTACCATTAATCTAAAATGTATTCCTTGAACGTTATTAAAAGTTTTCTCTGAAAAAATCGTTTCAAGAGGCGCAGAAAATTGGGTGGTTGGAATATATCTCTGCTCCTTTGTAGCCGAATCGTTGATACACACTGTATATCTCAGGTAAATAACATCCTGTTCGTTGTATCTTTCCTCCCCACTTTTACCATTTTTTTTTCAACAACTATTCTTATGGAATTTTATATCTACCTGAAGAGTAACTCACGCTACCTGTCGGACAGGTAAACCATCTGTTCTCATTTCAACTCTCGTTCTAGTCTTAATACCTTAGATTCGAAGAATTGTACTTATACAAAAAGAAGTAGAGAGAATAGAGAGGATGTATACTTCAATGGAAAATAAAATGCAAGAAGCGAAAGGAACATTCTGAAGAGAATCTTGCTTAAGCAGCACTTTCGGAAGCCCTAAATTGTATATGTTTTCAAAATTAGAGCAAAGTAGCCAAATCAAAGTAAAGAGAGAAAAATTCAAAACAGCAGCCAATAGACAAATAAAATATTCGAAGATTTTGCGTAGTTTACCAAACTTTTGATCAAAGGCCACAATGTCTTTTGTCATTACACATTATTCTCGGGAATCAATCAACGAAGAGTGAATTAATGTGAGTTTGCAATTTGTGTAATAAGCCAATTGTTGGTTTATTAGGTATTTCCATATTTGGCTACTTTCTGCTGCTGTTTACAGAGGAACAACTGAACGAATTTGAACGCACTTTACCAATTAGAAGAGTAAATTACATCTTTGTGAAACTAGTTTTTAAAAATAAAAGCTTTCATGTGGTTGTGTTCGCAATATAGTTTTCTTCGTAATGCAATGGATACGTTAACCGGTTCTCATAGTTATTTCCACTAAGGAAAATGCTCAGGAATTCGAATAAAAATCAAAAAGAAATATTTTTAGGCAAGATTCTTAATTTATTTCATACCGCAAAATTTAGTATTATTCGTTCTCGATTAGTTTTTCTTAAACTAACATTTGCGCAGTAAAAATACGTTTAGGCTTTCGTGAAATTAAAATTCCTTGCAATAATTATGATGTCTTGCATTTAATGGTAGGTTTTAATAAAATTAAGAAAATTATATATGGAACATTTTATACTTTAATATACGTAGCGGCATCTATCAAAACCTTTTATAACAAATATTTAATGCTTTCATTGAGTTAATTCCCCTCATTTTTGGGCGGTAATTCACACCTTTTGACGCAATCACCCTCAGGAGTTGCAATGTATCCGTCTTTGCAAAAACAACCTGGATTACAACAGGGTCGACATTTTGCTAATGCCAACGAGCCGTTGATGCATAACGAGGTACAAGGCGGTCCGCAGGCCACGTATTCCTTGTTGCGTGGACATTTTGGTACGCCTTAACAATGAAGCAAAAACTATTAAAATTCATTTGACATAATTATGCGAATCACCCGTATACCTTTGCATTTTTCAATTGGTATGCAATTGCCGTTCTTCTCGTCCAAGATGAATCCTTTTGGACAAACGCATCCCTCTGTACATGTCTTATAGTAGTTTTGTACGAATTCTCCATCTAAGCATCTCGGTGCACACACTCCACACGGATCGACATATTGATCGTCGCCTTTACATTCTTCTGCATGTTAAAAAGAAATGAAAGATTTGATCAATTTCGAATTATCTATGAAATTACGCACGTAAAGTGTCTTGCGTTTGGCAAGAGCTTAGCACGATGGCAGCGACAACAAAGCATCCCAAAAACTTCATGCTGAACATTCTACACAATGGTATCTATCCATGAGCATCCAATATTTATATGGATATAAATACGTGCATAAAGAGAGAGAGGGAGAGAGCGATTTGCGTTTATGTATCTGCAAATATTTTTGAAACACTTATAAATTATTTATTAGCATTTCGCAACAATCGCAGCATAACGACAATAAAAGTGATAAAGCATTATCGAACCTGCCGCATACTAACATTTATAACATAACTTTTTATTGGCTCCAATTTGCTGCCACTTTACATTGTTATCATATTTCTTTATTATTTTGCTTATTATCTTAAAAATACAAATATATAATTGCATACATAAAACATTGTTTAACTTTTCTTGTGGCTTAGTCCTAAGTTTAACAAACTCCGTCATCCAATTCTACAGCACCTACAATGCATGCCCTAACGCATGTACCGTTGTTAGTCATGATGTATCCTTCCTTACAAAAGCATCCAGGTCTACAGCACGGCCGACATATAGGCAATGCCAAATTACCGTCGATGCATATGGGACCGCAAGCAGGCCCGCAAGGCAAATATTCCTTCTTGCAAGGACACTCAGGTACACCTACGAATAATTATAACAAGAAGCGTGTTAATCCGATGACTACAATTTGATTTCTCCGCAAATAATTACCTCTGCATCTTTCGATCGGTATACATCTCTGGTTCTCGTCCATGATGTATCCTCTGGGACAAACACAAGCCGAAGTACAATCAGTCGTAGATGATTCCGTGAATATACCGTTGATACATTTCGGAGCGCAGGAACCGCATGGATTCAACTGTTGAGTGAGACTTCTACAAATAGGCAAAATAGGCAAATCTGCGGAAAGTCACCAAGATTTGAAATAAGGGAGAAGGACATGAACAAATTGATTAAAGATTAATTCATTATTAGCGCAACTTTACCGATATCGATCTGAGATAGGCCGACGATAAAGATACTAACGAAAACGACGAATCCAAGAGTCTGCATGTCGTTGAAATGTTGAGAAGAACGTATAATACATCCAATATTCCCATATGTGTTATATATACAGTAGCTTTGTTTGCTCTCAAATGCGTAATTAATTATTCCTCGAATAATTTGCGAGTCTTTACAAAAATGATTATAATGTGATTAGCCTTTGATAATATTTGTCAAAGAACGATGACGATGACAGAGGCAATAATAAACGTTTTGGCTAAGGTAATTTGTAAAGTGTATCATTCAAAAAAATACATTTTATGGTAATCTACAAGAATTATTAAAGGGAAATTAATGAGTTTTGAAAAGTAGCAAACATACTTAAAATTAACTATTTACCTAATCAAATATATTTAATGCATGATATTTATCAACATAAAATGCTTTAGCAATAATAAATGTAATATTTTTCAAAACCAACTTTTGAATTGCCACTTAACAATCAACCTATCTTCAGCAAAGAAAATAACCAAATAATAGTTCAGCTCTCCAAATGAAGATGGGTACATATCTTCAAAAGTTATTTACTTTTTATAACATTATTTATTTTGATTTGAAAAATTTAATTAGTTCAAGTATATTTGAGTAAATTCTACATTACCATTGTTTAAAATGAGTGCACAATTTTTGCAGTTAAAATATATGCAACAAATTATTAATATTTACGAAGATGATAACTTGAGAAAATTGCATGTGGTTATAATTAAGTAGTCATTTGCAACAACAACTTGAAAACCTTTTACTTAAGATCACTGTGTTTCCAGTTTTATGGATTTATTTGAATGGGATGCATCATTGGGCAATAAGCTGATCGAATTTCCTAATGAAGTTTTGAAAGAATTCCAAGAGAATATCATAAACATACAAGACAGCATCAAGCATGTAATAGGGTGTACAAAAACGAAAATATCAGTCAAAATCTCTAATTTGCCTGTTGTTGATGATAATCAGATTAATATTTTCCCTCGTAATATGCGTATGGGATGCTTAATTCAGCTGAGAGGTATTCACATCGAGTTTAATTAATGTTATATAAATTCTTTTGAAGTTTAGGTTTGGTAATTAAAACATATGAGAGCAAGTATTTGGAGTTCAAGAGATCATTTGTGTGCAACAAATGCAATACTATTATAGCAGTGGAAGCAAATTATGATAAACACTACGTTATTGAATTACCAAAGAAATGTGTTATGAGCAATTGCAAATCCAAATTGTTCCTTGCATTGGATAGATATGACACTGAACACTGCAAGAAATACCAGGAGATTAAAATTCAGGTAAAATTTATAAAACATTCAAGTAAATGTTTAAACTTAATTTTTTTAGGAAAACGGTGTAACAGGAAACATTCCAGCTACATTATCTGTAACATTAGAGAATGATTTAGTTGATAGCTGCAAACCAGGAGACATAACTATAATAATGTAATGTTATTATTATTGTATTACATACATATTTACTTAATCTTAAAATTTCTGATTATTAGAGGAATTGTACGTAGAAGATGGTTAAATCTACAAAGTGGTGAAGAACCAAGACCCAGTCTAGTATTACAAGCTAATCATTTGCAAATTTGTAATCCAGATACAACAAATTATGTAGATTCTCATAAAGATAAGCATTTTCAAGAGTTCTGGCTTAAACACAAAAATGATCCTTTAAAGGGGCGGAATCAAATTCTTAAATGGATTGCACCAGAAGTAATGTTTGCTCATTTTTATAACTGAATTTTTTTAGAATTGTGATTTTTAGATCAATGGGATGCTTTCAGTAAAACTAGGAATTGCGTTAATCTTGGCTGGTGGTTCTAAACAAGTCGACCATAAACACTTCAATGTACGTTCAGAGTCGCACATATTATTAATGGGTGATCCTGGAATGGGGAAGTCACAGTTGCTGCAGTTTGCCTCTAAAATTCTGCCTCATTCTGTTCTAACATCAGGCTTGGGAACAACCTCTGCAGGATTAACAGTAACTGCAGTGAAGGTCTGAATGAGTATGAATGATCTAAGAAAGGAAGTGTAATAATTCTTAGTTGTAGGAAAGTGGTGAATGGCAATTAAAAGCTGGTGCTTTAGTAATGGCAGATAATGGACTATGTTGTATAGATGAAATAAATTTAATGAAGGAGTGCGATCGGGCAAATTTATACGAAGCAATGGAACAACAAACAATAAGTGTTGCAAAGGCTAATATTGTTTGTAAATTGAAAACTAGATGTTCGATTATAGCCGCATGTAATAATTCTGGACATAGAAGCAAACATTTACACAGTCCATTATTAAGTAGGTTTGATTTAGTCATGCCAATAAGAGATACATTTGATGCTAAAGTGGACTCGCAGATTGCCGACCATGTATTGAATTACGAAAATTTGCCTTCCAAACGTAAGGAAGCATTTCAATGGTCATTGGATGAGTTAAAGGCAATAAATTGTTTATCATTTTATGTTAGACATATTTAAATGATGTTTGTTTTTAGTGCTATTTTCAAAAGATTCGCAGTCTGAGTCCTATAATGACATCAGAGGCAGCGGATTTGTTAAACAAGTATTATAATATGCAGCGGCAAAAACATGAAATTTATAAAAATATAGGCAGATTGACGGTGCGGACATTAGAATCACTCATTAGGTATATATATTAAATGTTGTTAAATATTTGCAAATATACATGAAGTTTTCTGTCGGTAGATTGTCTCAAGCGCACGCAAAACTTCTGTTTAAATCTGAAATTGATGAACTAGATGCAAATGCAGTAATAAATCTAATGGATGCGTGTAATATTTAATATCAAATGTAACAATCAAATCATGTTGGAGGACAATTTGTGGAACATTTTAATACAAGAAGTGATACACCAAAACAGCAAAGTGATAATTTTCCTTTTTAAATTACATTTAACACCGTATTTACTCGCATATATAAGACGCATTTTTTTTCATCTTTTGGTGTCTTTTAATTCGTGGTGCGTTATATTCGGTGACGACTTATTAGGGCAAAATTGATGATGAGTAATTGGATACAGCCACTTTTAGTTGACTTCTTAATAAAACCATGATAATTGTTGCTTTTATAAAGAACAAGGATCGCTATATTTTATCGATGGACATTATTCCTATATATTTAATTTTTATTTTTTTATCGTATAATCTTTCTTCGGTTTTTGACTTCTCATTTCTAACTAAGAAAAATTAGAGTGCCTTTTTAATAGATGACGTCGTATACACGAGCAAATACGGAATATTTATTATATGAGCTGTACTTTTAATTAAATGCGTGTATTACAAACTACGCTTTTATTGCAATGTAAGAACCAAATACGTTTGTATTGTCAAGATGTGGTGGATTCACACCAAATAAAACATCTTTGAACTCTCTCAAGTATTATCTCTTACTGAAAATTCTGGATAAAGCTATTAGTATTAGTTAGGGCGAAATGTCCTCTATCTAAAGGCGGCGGTTAGAGAATGCCGCCTGCTTCTTTGTATTTTCTTTATTGGATGTTGAGGCATTGGAAATTCACATCAATCACGTTTTGAAGCAGTTCTGAAGAATTGTTATTATGGTCCGTAAATAATAAAGATGTGGTTTTAAAAAAACCTCTAGATTTCAGGATGTCATATGTACAGCATTCCTTCAAGGACTTTGACGTGTATAAATAAAGCATCTAGAGGAATTTGGCCGTAAAAACCTCAGCGTTTACAGAGCAAAGTCTATACTTTCTCCAAAACATTTATTGTTCTTGTGTTTCCTATTGCGTTGATCACGTATTCTTTTATTATTTCACCTTTTGCATTGCGAAAACGAACCTAATTTATTAGCAGGTAAAAAATAACTGTATAAAATAAGGGCAGAGCCTAGCCCTGTTCTGGGATACTTTAGTGACATGAACATTTTTAATGTGCCTTAAAATTAATTTCAATTTCAAAAAAAAAGAGTATACCTTAAAACGATAAAATCCATGAAATATTTGTTTTTTAAAACTAGTTCGAAAGACATTAAAAAAGCGTTGGGTGCGGAATGGACCCTTATGTTGTATTTAAAAAACGCTATAATAATAATAATACATTTATATACCTCTCATCCAATTCATGTTTCCTAATGGAAAATCCCATGATAACACTTTAATATGTATACACGTGTAATAACATAGACATTCGTCGGAAACATTTTTTTTGCATACTGCACATAAATATTAAAGCATTATTATAGCATAATTATTTTGCAATCGACCAATTAGCGGAAATGTTTTGCTCGGTAAAATTTTATTTTGTATTATACACGTTATTTAATATATTTAGCCGAATTTAATTAAAAATAAAGAGCAAAAATTTCATTCTACGTTTTGCATTAAGGAAAAAAGGTAGAACAACACGCAAATTCTTATTAAGAAGCTTACCGATCGGATTTGAGTGATGCGGCATACGTTATGGAGATCTGATAATTATTTCTACTAATTATTTTCACTTTAAATATTTACAATAAACAGCCTTATCATATTTATTCGTTAATTATTGCACAATAGCAGAATGTCACGTAGGGGTAAAACCGAATGTTAAACTATAATCGACGAAGAAAACGCAAAGTGCAGATTTTCGTATTATGGAAATACCCCAAAGAAAAGCCTTAATAAAATAAGGATCAGCTGAATGCAGCGATAATAATACAATATGAATAATCATAATGTTCTATTTAGCAATAATAGATTTAAACGATAATATTTGCAATAGTTGTCAATACTTACGTTTGGGATATTCCAAAAGTGATTAGATAAGGAAAATATTGGAAAATATGATCGAAAATGCAAAGTGTGTCAAGTATCTTGCTCTGGTTCAATTATTACGATTGCAAAAGCTTCAACTTTATCGGAAAATAAATGAAAGAGAGGATCGCAAAGATTGTTTTATTGCGTCTCACTATCAAACTTACACGTGGATACTAGCGAATTTCCAAGAAGAAACTAGTTCTATAATAGAAAACAATAAAGAATATAGATTCTTTTTTCATGACAACAATCCATCACAGAGAAAAAAAATATACATAAAGAAGTTTGCGGTTAATTAATTGTTTTGCTTTTAAAGTAACAGGATGTCTTGAAATATTGGATTCGCGAAACCGAATTAATAGCCAAACGGGCGAAACAGCGAAATTTTACCGCGACTCAATCACATGTTCCTCGGACCATTGTTCCTCGACCGTTTGTTTAGTCGAGAAAGAGAGTAACTTTGAAAACGAAGAAGAGATTAATAATCGGAAAAACCTAAAGCAAACAAAAAGAATGAATAAATTGCAGCATTCCGTTTCTTTCATCTCATCTCGGCGCATTTCATGCTTGAAGAGCCACTTAAATTACAATCGAATTCCTTTTTAATACGCCGACTCTCAAGTGCCCTTATTGTTTGTCTCACAAGTTAAGAATATGAATCGTTCTGCTGGTTTTTCCAATTCGTTATACCTCACACGAAACACACCTGGATATAAGTTGACACGTTTTGTTCTAACAGATTTATTAGATTTATTTACTCGCTACGACGGGTATATTTTGCTTAATAACGATTCATTTGAAATCACTACGAACGTTCGTTGGCATGTCGTGTGATCTCTTGGAGAACTTGCAACTTTTTACGATCGATATTTTGAAAACGGTTGGAATGAGTTGAATTTTATCGCTGTTTCCATTCGAATACTTAACGCAACTAAATTTGTGAAAATGGACATTTTCGTCTTATCGGACGCATTGTAATTCCCATACTAATTTCAACTATTTCCCCCATTGATTACCTGCAAGTTATACAGGGTCTTTAATTTCCCGTTAAACTCCTCAGATTTATGTTTAAATCAGTGTTTATTCCCTCGTTATTATCGTTTATCTTAGATAATTTCAGTTTAAAAATTAATTTCACTTAGCCGTATTGAGTCGCAGTGAAAATGTACGCATGATAAAAAAGGACAATCACTCGGTAGGTTCATTTGGAGGGTAAAAATAGCGTTTCTTTTATGTTTTCCACCACGCAAGCATTTATTCCAACGAATTTACTTTCGTCGAATCGATAAGGAATTCTTTGGAAATTGGTGAAAGTCTTACGCAAAGTATTTTGACACGTCGGGGGATTAATTTTAGCACACGTAAATTCCGCACTTTTCGCGTTTTCGCCATCGATGGCGAAACGTGGGCGAAATTCTTGGATGGCGTTTAAGAAAAACCCATTCTCTATCTCCCAGAGAAATCCAGAAAATGTCGGGGCTGCTTATTTTCTCTCCGACTATCTTTAGCCACAAAGTGTCAACATATCGATCGCATTTATCGAACTTGCCCATTTTTATCGTTCACATACACTGTGAATTCGATCCAAAGCAAAAAAATTATGTATACGTCCGGTATATAATCGTAGGAATTACCAAAGTAACGGCGCTCTGACTTACTTCTATTGACTTAAGAGGAGAAAGAAAAATACAATTCCCACGAAAATACAAACAAATCTGATGACGCCGAAATACAAATTTAAAAAAATTAAGTGTGTTTCATCGACCGGAAATTTTCTTTCGTCTAATTATGAAAGCTTCTCGGAGATAAAAATTGAAATGTTGGGAGGAGGATCAGTTTTCTTAATATGCGTTACGTTCGCAGCGTCAGGTATTTTCTGGGAGCATTGATTTAAACTACAAGAAAAATAAATCAACTTCAGGAGTTTAAGTTAGTTTTGTTGTTTAGATTTCTTTTTGCAATCTTTTGCGAGTGTGCTAATTAATTGTTACGTGTTTCGCGAAAGGATTAACTGTATTTATTTATGCGAGGTAAGTGTACCATAATAAAATTAATTGTCAATCCTCCGTTTGACTAAAGATGGGTTTTTTATGATTTCGTGAACATAACGTTACATTTTTTCGCCATTTGGATCAAGGTGAATGTGTATTGAAAAAGGGAGCTCATTGTTTTTTTTTGCAACTTTCTTTATTCAAGTTTAATGTTTATTATCGTGGAAATATTTCAAATGGCAAATGATAAAGGAAAACATTTATGGTATTGATAATAATGCCGGTTTTTCCATCGGACCTTTACAAGTAATGTTTAGTAGTAATTTAGAGCGAACAAACAACATTGGCCACATATTTCAATGCGAATCGGTGCTGCGATTCGATTTTGCCTTTTCGGAACGTAAAGGACACAAATTGTTTGTTTGTGCTCGAAACCAAAAAAATAAAAATTGTTTGTTCTCATCACAATCGAAATTTCATAATTGAAGGTAATTTACGTTCCATTATTATTAATAACAATAATCGATGGGTAGACGAATATTTGTTATTGGACACACGCTCGCTCAAAATCGCTCTCTGTCTCTCCCGCTCTTTCGCATCGCGCTTTATTTCACGCCGCGAACGAAATCCGGATTTTCCGGGCAATTTATATTATACAGAGAACCAAATGTAAGCCATGATTTACTGTAGGAAAGAAGTAACTAGAAAAAGTGTTTTGTAAAGCGCCTCAGTTGCAATACCGATTTCAATGCGAACGGTACCAATTAATGGGACGCCTTAAGAGATATAATCGAAACGTAACGATGCTCGTTGGGGACTCCTAGTGAATATTTATTTTGTGTTTGACTTATGACTTTCGAATGGAAATTTAAATTTGCCAAATGTCGCACGTGGATTTATTGAGGTTCGTCTTAAAGCGTCGTCTGACCGGTACGTTTTTATTATTATCATTTGCATCTGTTTATTAATTTTTAATGAGGTTTCAGTTAAAAAAAAACATAAAAATCTTAATCCAGAAACTTTATTGCACCAATAAATTGACACGCAATTAATAATGAATAATAACAGCGCAATTACTAATTAACATTATTAGGACTAATTGGAGTACGGCGATTATATAATTAGTTCATTTGTTGTTAATTATCTCTAATTTCTTTTTCGTTCCCGTAATTGGCCTTAACGCGTATTTGTTTTTTGAATCCTTCTAATCGTACGTAAATTTCGGTTGGTTTTTCTCACTCCTTTTTCTGCAAGGGTCGACCAAATAAGGTCTTCGAAATTCGTTCAACCGCTTGGCGAATATTTGCGATGATAAATCATACGTGCGACCGCAAATTTCTTAAAAGATGTCGAGTAAACTTTTTATTACATTAATGTTATAAAGAAAATGATGTAATTAAACGTAACGTTAATTATCGCGAAGGGGCTTCTTTGCGGTTTGACGCGTTTGCTTGCGAGCGTCCACGAATTTAATCCCGAAAAAAGGAAATGAAAAATTAAAAAAAAAAACGCGTGAGAAAGATTTATCGCGGAGATAATTAATAAAGAGGAAAGTGCGCTTTCCTTTTTTCTTTTCGAACGTAATTAAACTGCCAATTTATTAATTAACCTATTGACAATGCGGTCACATTAATTAGCGGCATTAAGATTGATTGATGAATGAATAATGCAAAGGAAATTGTTTGGAAAACGGCGGCAAAAAAGAAAAGGCCGTCGATCATCGGATTTGAATTTCTATTTTTACGACCACATGTCGTTCTACTGGAGGAGCAAAAAAGTGTCATTGATAATCGCGAAAGTGCGTCAGTTTCGTTTCGGCAAAATCTCGTTGTGGTAAAGTCCAAAAAACTGTTCGCAAAGACAATCAACAGATGTCATTAAGCTCTTTTTAGATTGAATCGTTTTAAAGTTTGGCGGTTAACGAAAACGATTTTAATTTGATCGCTCTGTAGTAAACGACACATAT
Source organism: Hololepta plana (assembly GCA_963695495.1). Lineage (NCBI taxonomy): Eukaryota > Metazoa > Arthropoda > Insecta > Coleoptera > Histeridae > Hololepta > Hololepta plana. The sequence goes on along the minus strand of OY968832.1, from coordinate 12,571,846 downwards.
AACGCGGTGTAAAAATAAAATGAGAAAACAGAAAGAAACAAGAAGTAGCTGCCGGCCGTTTAAGAATTCGGATGTAAACGGTTTAAAATAGAAACTTTTAAAAATAAATGGTAGAGAGAAGAGAATTTAAATGGTTAAATAGTCATCGATTTAAATTTAGTGTTTATTATTATTGGAATATTCTTCGGAACGGGACGATGAAAAATGACCGAAAATAGAAAAATTTGATGCAGGTTTAATGAATAAATATCGGAAATTTTATTATTGCTGTCAACAATATTATTGCTTACAAATTATAAATGCGGTCCTGTTAGACGTTATTGTATTTTGGCACTTTTGCACATTTCTCCCTTCATCCTAGTTTGTTCTTCTTTCTTTTTTTTAATTCAACCAAAAAGAACCAAAATTAAAAATTAATCGATTACTAATGAATATAAACGAATGCCATGAAATTTTAACAAACTGCTCCGGCGATAATCTACAAAGGAATTCCTTGGGACAAAATAAAAACCAACATTTTTTTTTTTTTATTCTCTCCAATTTTCCCAACAGGATGCGTTGTTGACGTTGAAATACTTCTCAGAATGTAAGAGAATGAAATTAACCAAAATGGGGAAAATAAAAAATTCGGGTCTGTAATTAATGCTTTCATCATCAATGAATTTAGCATATAATGGAATTGAGGTTTAGGGCATAAAAATTTTTGTTGATAGAAATCTGAGAAAAAATCGTAAACACGATTGACGTCTCTTGAGTGTTTGCGATAATGGACCCCAAAGAGTAATAAAATGATAAGCAAAAAATAATATTATTATTATTGAACGTAACTGCGTATGATAAGGATTCTTAATTTTTTTTCGGTCTCATCCAATTGAGCGTTTATTGGGGAATTTGGAAAACCCGCATTTCCAATTTATTTATTTAATACTTTTTTCATTTCATTTTTCTATAATAATAGATCGAACAATATACAAGAGTGTACCTTGAAGTTATCGACATCCTGATACATGAATGAGAAAGAAGGGAAAGGAAATCCTGCAAAATTGCGAATAAACGAATGTGCAAAAAACCAGTCGGTTTTTGTAATCAAGTTTATCGGGTAGATTTATACGAAAGCTCCATTCTTAATGGTTTGCATTGAATTTTGCTATTCGTCGGTTAAACAGCAAATCGCACGAAGAACTTCGTGGAAAATCCGAGTTCTACAAGAACGAAATGGGGATCGTATTTTATTTTACGGTTTAATAGTCGTTCGGTCTTCTTCAGTTCAGATTTGCCAATACCTTTTATAAGAAGTGCAAATTTCTTTTTGGTGCCGAAAGAGAGTTCGAAGACCTCAAATTTGGTTCATTAAATGTCAGTCAATGAGCGACGTAGTAAGTTTATTATTAAAATAACTTGAAGATTTATCTATTCAATTTATCGATTAATTTTGAATCACAGTTATTGTCAGCGTTTTGTTCGTATTGATGCTGCGGTATTTTTAAAATTGAAGCAAATATTTGAATCTGTGAGGTAAATCAGGTTTTTCCTAATTAAACAGAAAAAGATGTAATATAATACAGAAATGAGAGTAAAACGTAATACATTCGTTCTTTCTGATTAGCAACAACAATGATATTCGCTTAGGAGTAAATTTATTTATTTAAATAATTATGACGATTCCAGTGCGCAAATGGCGTTTTCGAAAAATAAAAATAAGAAAGAAAAACAGCATCAAATTGCAAACGTTTCGAAATTTATTGCTAACAATTAAAACATTTTATTATTTTAGCGGAACGTATGTTAATTAAATTGATTTCCTTTCAAATATATTAATTGTATGCAAATCGTCTACAGTTTGAGTGCAAATTTGATGTTGCTCGAAATTCCTTACGTTCATACGAATAAAAAAAGCCATACATTAATTTTCTTTGTGTTCATATAACACGGGGGTAAAAAGAAATGTGTCATGGGTATTCTAGGGCAATAAATAAAAACACATTTTATCAACTTTCCTTGGGTTTTCAAAATACATGATGCAATCACTTTCCTGCTTGCAAATCAAGCACACTCTTGCTTATTGCTATATTGCAAAATCTCAATAGACACTCTGTACGTAAAATTTCCAATTGAGTGAAATATTTGATCGAGTTTTAAATTGCAAATCAATCACTAGTTTAAAGTCGGACAAGAGACAACAAAGAGAATTCGGAGAATTAGATCGATTTAGCATTTTTAGCAATTCAAATTTTGGGCAAATATTCAGCAAATTATATTTACATATGAGGAGAGCTTTTATGCCTCGGGATTCTGGTGAATGTATGAGCTCTTAATAGATTCTCAAGTAACAAGTAAAAAGCAATTTATAACACCACAGGAAATGATAATAATTTCGCACAAACGAATTCTCCGATGAATGAATAATAAATATTCATGTAACACACTTGTTTGGTGAAGAAGGAGAAATGTTAGACGATAAAGCGTTACGATTTAGGAACAATCACTTAAGTTATCATCGTCAGTAAAGTGTCAATAATTATTGCAATTATTATAAACAATGGGCAATTGATTGAACAGCTAATGGCGATAAATTCCAACAATAACAATAAATCACTGGCGATTAAAAAAACCGAACACAAACGATCTGTATTATCACATTAATTATTTGTTTACTTATATTTAATCATTTGAATTAAATCATTTTGAAAAAAGGAGAGCTTGTCTTACATTTGTTGACTTTCCCCAAGTCGAAAACACTTTCGCTGTATAAAAAAAATATAGTCAATTTCTAAAATTCCGCGTCTTCTTCTAACCGACAAAAAGAGAAAGATCAAAACGGGGAGTTCAAATAGAAATAAGCGAGTGTGTCTTAAAGTGAAAGAAACGGAGAAAGATGCGAGAGACGATCTGGAAAATCCACTAATGTATAGAGCAACATTTGTTTAATTAATGTTAATCCTCGTTATCTACATTATTAAATAACACATGCACCTACTTAATGAAGATTTGTAAAGCGATAACGAGCATTTCACTTGTAGTTTTCCAAGGTAAATTAATAAAGCGACCAACGGAATAAGACTTAATGGCAACAAGAGATCGTTTGACCGCTTTCCTCGTGGAAAATTTTATCGATTGATTCGTTTAGGCGAAAGACTCGATTGGATTGTCCAATGTAGAGTAAACTTTAAAAAAATTGTTATTGTTATTGGAGGAGAACAAGAGAAAACAACGTGGAAATTAACATAATTATGTGGGTAGTTTGTTTAAACGATGAGAAGAGAGAACATAAAAAGTTTATAAAAATAATGGTGATCAAAGCGTTTTACTGTGTATATAGACGATGGCGTGTTAAAAACTGGTAATTTTTTTCAATTTTTTTGTATATCATTTCGTTAAGCTATTCCTTGGAGCCTCTCGTTTATTTTCGTTTCATTCACCAGTCAATTTTGGCCATAAAAATCGGCAACGTTTTGACGTCAAAATAATAAAGTATATTCCAGAATGACGGAAAAAATCGTGGCAAAAAAATGCGCCAAAAACAACACAAAAAAGGAAAAACTCGCGTGACGATGATAATGGAAAGGAAAGACGTATAAAAAGAAAGGACAAGCGTAAAGGTGTTTGTTTTGATTTATGTTACACGAACTTAAGACGAAGGATCTTTTGTGCGTAAATAAAATTTGACCAAAAAATATTTGACAAAGGCTAAACGACAAACCAAAATTAATTAGAAAAAACCGCGATGGAACCCAATTAAAAGCCTTTTTTGTTTCGCTATATTCCGGCTGACGATCACGCGGAAAATGTGACGATTAACCCGCTGGGGATACTAAATTAATTAGCAGCGTTTCGCCATTAATTTCAAGTCAACTAATTAAACTGATTAAATTTGAAAGAATTTAATTTCGCACAGATTCCGAAAAGTTGCTCGTTCGTTAACGCGAAGATTGCGTCAGGCGCCAAACAGCGAATTTTCCGTTTGTTTCCCACTCGATTGATGAGGTTATTGAAATAATTCGATAATGATTTTTTGATTTTCTTGAAGACAAGTTCCTGTTTTTTTTTTAAACGAAATTATTATGAACGTATTTGGGAAATTTTATTCGTCCAATTCAGTTATGTAGAAAACATTGTGAATGGAAATTTTTCGTTAAACTCATGGGGTATTTCCAAAAAGTAAATTAAACAACAATGAAGTGAATTGAAGAACAGCATTTCATAATTCAACTTTTATTCGTTAATAACGAATTCCCTGCATAGACAAATGAACGGATTATATTTTAATCGATCATTGCGCCATTCGTTGGGCACAAGAAGATTATTTCTGGTCGACGACGATTAAACGATTTGACTTCATTTTCCTTTTGGGTTTTCCTCTTCGTCGCCTTTCTACAGCTCTCTCATCTGGCGAACGAATTGGACTTTCGCGATCGCTTTCCAAACGCAATTTCATTAGATTTTACCTGCGTGTTGTAGTATTGGTAGTATAATATGTATTTGGCGAATTGTGTTGAGAAATTTCATTTCCCACATTTATAGAACCGTGCACGAGAGCCGTTCGCAAGTTCGTGCGCATGTCAAGGGAATCCCCAAGAATTTTTGTAATTGTAAAACGCCATTTGGTTTCGTGGATGCGGCCAGTTGTCGAGCAAACGAGTTTACGTATGGATATTATTTCGAATTTTTATTTAGTTGAAACGATTTCCTCAATTTTCAATACGACTCTACCATAGTTTTTACGTGAAATTAATGAAGAGAATTAACGAACAAATACCGCATCATATCGCGTATTTTTTTATTTTGAACTGATACGATTTAAACGAACGCTGTCGTGCTCATAATACAATCCAAACGGGAAGGATCTTTCGTTTTTGTAATACGAGTGTCCATATTGTTTGTAATTTCACATTATTACTACTAATACGATCGGCTCGCTGCCTTTCCTTCTTCGCTACTATAAAATAGTGATTGTGAAACTAATTTTTTTGTAACGATTAACACTAAAAGAACCAACGAAAATGTCGGGATTACGTGAAAGAACAGATGATTTGCTTGCAGATAAATCAGCAACGAAAAGTGGTATGATCAATGAGGACAAATGCTACGAATCTCATAAATCTGATAGTGGTTTCATGTCCGGTGGTAATCTAACGGTCTCAGATGAAATTCTGTCGGACGAAGAACAAACAACGTCGACGAGTGAACAATCGAATCGTAAACAATCGTACCATCATCAGCAACAATCGTCGGAATCCTGTTCGGCGTTGAGTAGTACAAACAAAGAATCACACATGCGGCTGGACAGCGGCGTCGACGAGTTGTTCATCACCGAGGGCATATCGTCGTTGAGTTTGCAGAAGAGCTCGCGCAACTATGACCTAGATAGCGTGTTCGCGCCCAGTTCGCGATCGATCAATAAGAGCAACATCGAGTCGATCCGATCGAGCGACGAGAGACAGCAGGAGCAACAACAACAACAACCACCTTGGGAACGTTACTACGATCAGGACGAAGACGGAAACACGTAAGTGGCATCTGCAGTTTTCCCAACTTTCAAAAAATGGATTGCGAATTTTTATTAATGGAAAGTTTGCGAAAATAATCGCACGTGTAATCGTTTAAATCGCAGAGGATAAAAAGTGACGGGCGGCGAAATCGTTTAGGAATTCCCTAACGTTACGTCGTCGATCGTTATTATTTATTAATTGTTCACTACGAAATTTCAAGAAGCTCGACGTTTTCGGGATTTTTATTTTCGAAAAGTGAACGACAAACGTCACATCCTCGATCTACCGAGCGATCACTTTAGTCCGCCAATTTCGCGCCTTTTGCCTATTCAAATTTCGCTCGCCGCCGCCGCGACAAGCGGCGCTATCGATGGAAGTCAAGTTGGACCCGCGGGATCACCGATAGCGCCGTTGACAACGTTTGACCCCAGTTATAATTAGCGTATTATCGCGCGATTCTCAATAAACAATCTTGTTTTAGGTTACTGCACAAGGCGATCGTTTGCGGCTTCCCGGACGCCGCGTTCGCCTTGATACGCGCGGTGCCGCATCCGCGACTGTTGGACACGCCGAACGACGACGCGGACACGCCGTTGCATCTGGCGGTGACGAGCAAACAGTATCGCATCGTGCGGTGGCTGATCGTGGCCGGCGCGCGACCGGGACCGCGCGACTCCCAGGGCGACTCGCCGCTTCATCTGTCCGCCCGCTTCGCCGACGTGCAATGTTGCAACGCGATCAACGATCCCGTGCAGCAGCAGGAACGCGACGCGCTCGGTTTGAATTACGCGCCGCCGCAGCCGTACCAAAGCGCCGACCTGAATCAATGGAATTACGACGGTAAGAAGCTCCTTTCGATTGTTGCCGTCGAGTTCGCGCGACCTTTGAGTTCTTTGCGTGGTCGATGTTTGTGTGGGAAAATGTGCGTTTAGTTGATCGAGAACGAAGATGCAAAACACAACAAGTAGCGCTAAATGATCGTGCATTTTGCCCTTCGATAATTTTCCTCTACGTCATAATGGTTTATTTATTTATTGATCGGTTTTTTGTGGTTCTACATACGCAAGTTTAATGACGGTTGCCCGACGAGCTGGGGAAATCGCGGGGTGTTTACCGTTATAAATAGATATCGATTTCGGGGATGGAAATTCCTTTCCGTTCGCGTCGAAATGCCGTCTCTCCGTTTCGCCTTTCGTTTTCCATTCTTCCGTTCTTTGCAGTCAAAATTACCATAAAGTGACGCACTTTGAAAGTAATATTAATAATTAAAAAGGAATTATATTGAAATTACATCAGCCGCCGTTTCAGTAGTAGTAGTAATCGAATCAAAATAATGATTATTTAAGAATTAAAACCAGTTGTAACGATGAAGAGAGAGAAGAGGCGGATAATAACAAATAACAACAACAACAAGAAGAAATAATATAAGGAGCGTTCACTTATTTATTATTCATTGATGAATCGCTATTAACAAAAAGACAAATAACGAGAATGTTGATGATGATGCATAGACCAATTGGACCGAAAGGTAGAGTGAGAGTTGCCTCATTTCATAAAAATTTACGTTCATCGTTTCGTCTTTCCATCTCTTTCGCATTTGCCATTTTCACGAAAGATCTGTTTTATAAATCGTAATTCGAACGCGACCGCGTTACTAATTTGAAGTTTCAACGAGGAAAACGCGACAGAAAAAAAATTGTCTATTCTCTAGTCCTTGAGATTCAATTTGAATGAGAAACGTAACTTTGTAACATTGTTGTAGCTTATCTAAATTTCAAATTGCGGAAGCCGACAGACTTTTCTAAAGCTGTTATCTCCGCAAAATTTTAATCAATCCAAATGATAATGACTCTCCGAATGAAAGAAAATTGACAATCATAGTTTCGATTATAAAATAAAAAGAGAAACAATCAAAATGATTATTATTGAATTGGCCTTCGAGGAGTTTTTCGTTTTCAATTGGTCATTAATTTTTTTTAAATTGTTGGAGAGGAAGTCTAATTGTAATATACACGTGAAACTTGATGATTTTTTTCTTCGTTGGAAAATCTGACTAATAATAATACTAAATAGCGATTAATTAATTTATGAGGAATTAATTGTTGCGGTTTGTAAATGAAACGAAAGAATTTCCATATCATCATCAATTATTGGATGGTGGGTCTAATTTAAATGGAAGAGGTATCGTTCGGTTAGGATTTAATTAACTTCTTCAAGAAAGGTTACCGCTCGTAAATCAAATCGAATTTTGTGTGAGGAAACGTTGCCCGAAAAAAAGAGAGATTTATTGTAATAGGCGTTGGGTAAAACCCGGAATTTATTCGGCTGTTGAATAAAATTCAATGATAAAAAAGAATGTTTGTCGAAGGAAAGTGCAGCTGAATGGAAAGGAAGAATCTCTTTTTCATTGAACTTTAAATAATACGTTTTACAATTGTTGAGTTTACTTTCTTCTTCCGTTCGTTTCCTCACGTTTTTTTTTTCTTTTTACGACGCCAATTTCTATTTTGTTGTTATTGTTCGTATGGTTTATTGACCGTACGTTCTTGCTTGTTTGTTTGTTTGTTGGGTCGTTCATTTACGGTGTACAGGATGCGAATTTATTATTATAATAATAGCAATGATCCACCTTTATTTTTTTTTTCAAAATTTCGTTATTGTCTCGTATGATGAATACAATACCGAAAAATATTTTTTTATTCGTATAATTTAAATTTCTTAATTCGTACGTTAATTTTAAAGGTTTACATCACTGGAAAAACCAGCTTCCTTCTTTGTACTTGCCTATAATATCATCGCCATCATCATCAGCAATAACGACGTATTCGTTATTATTGCACATTTAATAACGTATCAAATACCTAATTTTTTTCCTCTTTGTTAATCCAACTTTCCTCATTTTCCATCTGATGGAAGAATGCAGCAATTACGCGAACGTTTAGTTGTTTTCAATGTTATTGGCGTTGTTAGTCCTGCTATTAGCAGATAATATTGAATGAGCGTAGGTTTCCGCGTTAGAATTATAGAGAAGGACATCAATGACAACGAAAGAAAGGCAAACGCGCGTTTTATTTATCTTTTTTAATTGAATCCATACTACGCATAGCGTCGTACATTTCAGATAACGATTTTGTATTGGAAACACAGTAAACGTGACCCGTTTCCCAAACGATTATTCATTGCGTTTCATCCTTCTTTTAACAATCGACAACGACTACATCGTGTACGCATATTATTTTTCCGGTAGTAGCTTTTTTTAAAATAAATTCAATCGTACCCTTTACTTTTCAGCTTTCATTCAAAATCACAATCGAATCCAATTTATTGAAGCGAAAAAACAGGCGATTTCCTGCTTTGATTCGCATTGAAATCCTGTTGACTTTTACGTTCTTTTTGTTTACAAGGGAAATCAGAAGTTTCTCGCGGATTAAAGTTGCAACTGATTGCGAGCTTCTGTTCGATAAGGTCACATTACAATAAACAATCAAAAATTTGCGTATTTAAATAGATAAAGACGATATAAATATAGATCAGTATATTTCCATTCGTTCGATAAACGTGAATGAGTTAATTGCTAGTTGCAAACAAAGTGGCGTACACACGAAAACAGATTTCTTTCGCTTAATGTAATTTTTTTTTTTGGTATGACGATGATGAAGAGAAAAGCGCGTGATTATCCGGGCGGTAGGCGTTTTTTGCACACATTACTTTTTATTTATTATTACGCTTTTCCCCGTGATGTTTATTGTGAAAAGCGGCGAGAAAGGAAACGCTCAATAACAACAACAAATTATTATTTTTGGATTTTTTGTGTATGGTACAAATCATTAGGATTCATTTATTTTTTTTTTAATTTTCTTTACGAGTTTTTGCACTTTTGCGTTGCTAAAAATCTCCTTGTTTGTATATAGATTATTGCATTCGAAATAAATCCGTCATCGGGCGGACGTTTTCAGCAATGATTATCAGAATTTTTTTTTATTAGCCGTTGATAATTAATAAAACATTTTTTGCGTGTGCATGCTTATACAACATAAAATACTACTACTACTTTGTGGTGGGTACGAAGTGTAATTTTTTTATATATATTTTCATTATTATTGGTTGACCTTACACGGGACGTATTTTCCCAACGATATTATTATAATTACGAATGTACACATTTCATTTAAAGCGAGCCGAACAAAAATTACATTCTGTACGTTTTGATTAAACCCAATTTAAATTTATCGCGCTCTGTCTCTCTTATTCTCGCTCGCTCCTCAATAATAAGTGCGTGCAAGGATTTTGACACAACGTTTCGGTGAGAGAAGAAAGGATTTCTAGATGCGAATTCAAGGTGTTTTTCGATCCAATTAAATTAATCGCGCACGGTTTTCTCACCTCAAAACTGTTCGTTTCGCGGAATTTTTCTTTTCATTGCTGGCAGCTTTTTGGCAATCGTTTCGCCGATGTTATTATGTACAAATAATTTCCGATGCATCATTTTCGCATTTAAACGCCGGCCAATATTTGCAAAAGAATTAAAAATAGATTGTAATTATTTTGGAAAAGAATACGCGGCTCGATCGTATCGAATAAAAATAATTCCAACGTAAATATAAAACTGGCGCGTTGTTCGTCGTGAGATTCTTTAATGATCTAAAAATAATAACGGCGGTATCTCTTGTACAAATTGGTATCCTCTACGAAGAAAAAAAGAGCGCTCTTGCCTTTTATAATTAGTAACAATTGTCCTAAATTTAAAACAATGTACGGATTTTCCGTTATTTAAACATAGTCTAGAGATGAGACGTTTTATTATTATCATCGTCGTCAACATCATTAACTGAAGTTATTGGTCGCTCTCTTTTAAAGAGAATAATTTCAAGTCTTCCTCTACCAAATACGTATCTCATATATACGGTCTCTTCTATTTCCTCTTTTTCTCTTGGTTTATTTTCGGTTAAAGTTATTTTACGAATGGAATGTCTGCTTGCTTGCCGTGTGCGTTTCTAAGCCGAGGCGAAGATGAAGAGGAATGAGAAGCGCGAACTGGGAAAAACCAGACCAGTCTGGCAAAGTAGTCTGAATTCCGCATGTTTTTCATTTATGTATAGTATGCGAGAACGTTACTGTAATAATAAACCTACAAGCTTTATTATTATTTATAAACGCTCGTGCCTCTTTTTTTTGCTTCGTTACTTCCACCACTCGTTCGTTTCCACGTAGGTATTCGCAGCTTTTCTTGACTTTTTCTCGGTTATTTTCTAACTGAGTAAATTTTGAATTATTCTATATTTAAAAATATGCATGCAATAATAATAGCGTAAAAAGGATGAGTTGCGATGGGCCATTAGGAATAATAATAATGATTTGCGAATACTTTTACTACGCGTTCGAATCCACATAGATCTTGTCTTTCTCTATGGGTCACGGGTGGTTTAAATTTAGAGAGCCCCACCGAATGTTATTATTTTATTTTAGTTTTAGGTTTATTTTGATTTTTAAATATAAAATCCTCTTTAAACGCACCATTTTTGGCCGGATGAATCATTCAAGAAACGTTCATCCAAAATAAAAATTGCTCTCTCTCACTCTCTCACTCTCATTCGTTCTCTTTGTCTTTCACTGCGCATTCGAAGCGGATGATAATAATAAAATCAAACTTCTGCATCTTTTATTTAAAGTAAATGAAATTCTTTGAAGAACATTAATAACAATGCACACGATGATTAAATAATACTGGAGGCACTGTACCTGTAGCCTCTTCAAACAACAATGGTTAATTGTGAAATAATCGAATGACCCACTCAGAAATGAGAATGCCTTCTTCATAGAATTAAGGATGGATTTCTATTGTATAAAGGATTGGAAGTTGTAACTGAAGTAATTCGGTGTATGGGGCGAGAGGAAGGAACTTTTCTTTCGTTAATTATAATGGCCTTTCAAAATTTTATGTTTATTGCCGCAGTTGAGAAATTAGCAGTAAATTTGAGGTCGTTTGGGAAACTTTGCAAACAATTTCTTTTTTTTTATATAACAGACCATTAAGACGAGTTCGTTCTAAGCTTTGTACATTTTTTATTATTATTGTTGTTATTGTGGCATTTCCAAGACTATACACTCATAATAGTAGTAACACGTACTTTCCAGTTTTCAAATTTGGAATATTTCTTTCTTTTCAACTCACCTTTTTTTCCGAAGGAAATATAAAATATGATAGTCGAAGAGGCAATAATTATTATCATTGGGTATTTTCGTTTAGTTTAGCCTGTTTTTTTTATTTGGGTAAAAGAACACGTTCTCGTCGTAAATTCTTCAGTAGGAAATCTATCGACAAACAAGAAGAAAAGCAATAAATAAATTCGATGCTTTCTACGGAGCAATAAATCTCGAAAATTGAGAAAAGATAATACAACTCAATATTGCGCATCTTTAATGAACCATCCTTATCGAATTAATGGAATCGAAAGTAGCTTTTTTCAAGTCAGAAGGTTATTGCTGATAAAGCAAATGATAGACGTGCATCTGTAATCAAAAACAAAGAACTCATTAAAAAAAGAACCTCGTTCCATGCCACGCAAAAACTTGATGATTTTTTTCTTTTATCACGATCGAAAGCTTCATCCTTTAATAGCATTTAATTTTTGTGATTAACAGGACAAACGTGTGTCCACGTGGCAGCGATGTACGGTAACTTGGACGTGTTACGACACTTGCACTGGTACGGTGCGGACATAAATGCGAGAGAAGGAAAGAGCGGTTACACGGCGTTACATTACGCTTTGGAGACCGGCAACGAAGCGGTGGCCGAGTTCCTGCTGCGGGAGTGCACGAACAAACTAGACGTCACCGTCCTGACGTACGGCGGCCGCAGCGTTTTGCAACTCGGATGCCGCGTGTCGCCGCAAATGACGCAAGCGTTAGTATCGCGCGGCGTATCGCAATCGCCGTTCAGCAGCGACTCCGAGGACGACAGCGACTCCGAAGACGACGATACGATGGATTACGAGGTAAGGACGGATGAAATGTTCGCAATATTTCCAAATATTAACTCCCGATTCTTGGCTTTATTGCAGAATTACGAAAATCAAAAGGTAATGAGCCAGATGCCGATTAACGCGACGGCGTAGGACGGCTCGAAAATGTCTGGGGAACGTGCGAGAGAGAGAGTGGATTATTTCGCGGAGAAAAAAGTATAAAAGTGCCTTTTAAGTGTGAAAATTTCGATTTAAAAATTAAATTGCCAAAACGAATCTGTGATTATTATATTACACGACGGATGGCGGTTGAGAGCAAGAAGAAATGGCATTATGAGCGAGGGAGGATGAGAAAATGAACCGGATTGGACGTTGTAGATGATCACAGTTGAAAACTGGTAGAACGATCGATCGATTGATGATCAATCGCGCGAAAGGATACGATTGTTCAGTGTCCTTCTTCCAGATGATCTCTCCTTCAGAGATTATGGGGAGAGATAATTAACCATTTTGTTAACGAATAAATGTTGAAAATTAATTTATAGAAGACAAGTGTAAATATGTTAGAAATGGGAAAACAGAATAGGACATTCGTTAATGAAATGGTATTGATTGAATGTTGACGATGAGGAGAGAAAGATGGAGAACTTAAATTCGAATGTCGTGATGGTTTGAATCATCTCGATTGGAATTGAAGACTTAATTTGAATTCGGGGAGAAAAGGAACGGGACGAGAAAGTTTAGAAAATAACAGGAAATGTAATACAATAGAGATCGATGGATGCTATTACTGTAGTAAATAATTAATTATTGTGTTCCATGTAAATTCAATGTAACTAAATATTATTTTATTAATTATTATTTGTTTAGTTCACTTTATATTTATTGTTATTTAGTTGTATAGTTTAATATTGTTCGCTTCTTAAGGTTGATTTAATGAATGTCCTCTTCTCTTTTTTTTTTCTAAAAAAAATTAATTTAAATTGTATCAATTCTTCGTTTTCCTTTTGTAAATATACTCTCTTAAGTTATTAATTAAGATCCTACTTGTTTAACTTAATTATTATTTTTTAATTTGTAAAATATATAATGTACATTTACGTAAACGACCACGCGCTCTTCTTTGCGTCTCTTCAATTCATTTTTCAATCTGCAATATCCCCACGACGCACAAAGAAGTTTTTTTTGCAATTTTAACGAAACAAAAAAACAATACCCATAATAACAACAATAAATTAAAATTTTATACATATTAAAAAAGCAACTAATAATGAATAACGACAATAATAATAACAACAACGGCGAGGTTTCGGTATTTCCATGGATTGATTTCATTAGGGATTCCCGATTTGTCTTCAGCTCTTACATTCTCCGCACAGTCGTCATCGCGTTTTTTCTTTCTTTCTCGTTCGCGGTCCGTGGTATGCAGGAAATTAATGGCAGAACCGACCGTTTCGCAGCTTGTTTCGTTACTAATCATCATCGCCATTACCACTTTTTTTGTCGCAATTAATTTAACGTGGGTTTTCCATTTCGCGTCGTGCCCACTTTCAAACGTTGACTTTCAAGTTTTCATGCTAGATTGCAGTTAGTTGATTGAATCGTACATATTCCAAGCAATTTTTTAAAGATTAAATTGAATATATTTAATTTACCCAACAATTAAGGAAGAACCAGCTTTTATAATTCAACAAAAGAACTTTATTAACGTTGTCTACTTGTACCTGGAACCTATAAAGAGGATTAAATGGGATTTATGGAACAAACGATTCTAAACTTAATTCCAGGAGCTTAAAGTTAATTTTTTAAAGCGCTATATTGATCGGATTCAAAAAGCGTTCGTAATTCCTTTTCTTTGAGGCCGCACAGATTTTCTCGCATAAAATGCGTGCGATGAAATGAAATATAATAATGAATGAAATATATTAAAAAAAAAGAATCGTTGAAATAAGCCATTCGATTATAATAATTATAATGTATAAATATAAATCATAAATGCACTGTTAAAATTGTTCGTTGTGCGAAAATCGTAATCATTAAGTTGAACAATTGGACTTTACGCTTCTCTTAATGTCTGATGTAACAACAATAATAACAAGATAAAAAATCCGCGTGAATTAAAAACGTTGAAATAAAATTAAATAGAGATTCCGCTCTTGCCATCTTTCTCTTTTGCCATCTACACGTTTGTCGTGCTTTTTTCTTTCTCTACGTATAAAAATTACTCACATTTCAAACCGGATTTATTCGTCGAAACGTTTTCTTTCAATATAATACCCATATTATCTATAACGACAATTAACAATGAATGACTATCGTTATTATTATGAAACAGCACCGTTTCTTGCGGTATTAAGAACGTGTATTTCAATATTTTCCCGGTAAACATCCAATTGCATAGAACCGATTCGTCTTCGATCGCACGTAACTCGACGACACGGATGCCGTTAATCGATCGGATCAACTTCAAGTCGTCGTCGTACTTTATCGCATCCTTCGGCGTCCGCTTCGCCTTGCAATCGTTGAACCATCGGTGGTAGCTCAAGAACGCCGCGCTGCTCTTGGTGAAATAGACTTCGTCGCTTTTAACCGGTTTCTCGAGGACCTCAACGGCGGTAAAATCGTGCTTCCTTATCGAACTAACGCCCGTCTTCAACGTGACGCCGTTCGCTCGCGCGTAACTCGTCGGCTCGACGAAAGTTCGCTCGATCGAATCGAAACCGCGACCCATTATGCCGACCTTCGTGTGGCCCAAATCGAACGCGTGACAGAGTTCGTGCAAAACCGAGCCGAGGGTCGTCGAGAAGCAACCGCACTCGGTGCCTCGGTAGCAGCTGTCATCTAAAAACTCGCGCCGGTTCACCGGCGTCCGGTTTTTGAACCGCGCGCAAACGTCCGCACACGTTTCGGGCCACGTGTACAGGCAGGCGGTACCGAAGACGGCCAAACCGCCGCCGCCCAAAGCCACGTAACAGCTGGTGATTCGCAATAGATCGTCGTACGCGATTTGATTGCGATACAAATCGCCGTGATAGCGGGTGAACGATAGGAAAGCGACGTACTTCCGGCGCTCGTTGCCCAACGGCGAATTCATGATTTCTCTACCCAAATACTCCCATATTTGCTGTTGGGTCATCGCCCTTGCTCGTTGATGCGTCAAATGCGTGCGGAAAACGTCGCAGGGGATCGTTTGGAACGTTTTGCGGCCCAAATCCAGTTCGTTCAGTTTCTCCGCGACGAAACATTGTAGGATTTTGCAAGCGGTGTCGATGCGCTTGGACGCGCTTTCTGGCGAATCGTCTTCGTGCGATGGAGCTTGAAATTTACCGCAATCTTCTTTGCAAATTACGTATAACGGTACGATGACGTATTCGGTCGTACGAGGTTCGTAAATGATTTGCAACGTTTTCAACGAATTGCCCGCTCGCAAAACGATTTCGTTTCTGCCCAAACGCAATTCGATAAGAGCTTTGAATTGGTTATCCTTGATTTCTGACCTAATTTGCGATTGTTGCTCGCAGCTGTTCAAAGTTACGATCATTTCCGTCAGCTCTTTGCTGTTGGTGCTGTCCTCTATCGTACCGTGCACCAAC
This sequence comes from Hololepta plana, assembly GCA_963695495.1. Lineage (NCBI taxonomy): Eukaryota > Metazoa > Arthropoda > Insecta > Coleoptera > Histeridae > Hololepta > Hololepta plana. Next base: position 12,555,802 of record OY968832.1, on the reverse strand, counting down.
AACAATGGATATGTAATTAAGGTTTCAGCATCCCTCAGGTTGAGGATACTTATTTTTGGAGCAGAAGTTTGCTGGTCCTGAAAAAGAGGAACAATTTTAAAAGCTTGCGCAATTATTAGCAAGAAGCAAGATTTCGTTATTTCCTTAACAGCGGTGAATCCCAACTTTAACAGATGGCGCTTCGAGTACTAATTGCATGATTAATATCGAATTATAACCTAAATCGTTTCAAATCAAGATTTTCCCAATTGATAAAAACTAATTTAAGAAGCGATTTGGAAATAAGCTTGGAAAAGTTATCTACTTATAAGCGAATTAGGAAACTCAAAAATTTACCATTACTTGCTCTTTTTCCTCACATTTCGGCGAAATTTACACTAGAGACACACGCCGCAATGGCGCTGTTGTTGCTTCAAAACCTGACGTGAAAATTTGAAATAAGGGTTGAAATTATTTATTGATAAAAATCAATAACTGACTGGAAAATAGTTGACAAATTAATTGCAAAGGCACTAAGATTATAAGAGTCTTTGTCTTATTCTTCTGCTATTCGTTTGAAAGTAATTTAAAAGGAATCTCGTCTTCTAGAATCGCGATGACTTTTTTTGCTTTTTAGCTTTTTGTAAATTCTTCAGTTTCTTTACTCAACGGCCTCGAACATTTTTCCACTATTTGTCACTTGATGCGTCTCAAGAATGGTGGCTGTTTCTGTTCTCTTTTTAATTCCCTTGTTCCGTTTGATTTTTCTAGAAACGAGGTAACTGACATTGGCGCTAAGACCTCTATTATCTGTCTTCATCCAGTAAAAACAAGATATTGTAAAATCCCCAACGCGCTTTTTTTCCTTCTTTTATTTGCTCCTGAAGAATATTATAGAGACTTTCTTCTAGAACGGTTGGATTAACGTGAGGCCACTTGGACTTTGAATCACGTGGAATAATTTACTTTTCCTGAAAGCCTTCGATTTGTTCTGTCGTTATGAGAAACGTGAAACGCTTGCTGCTTGCTGGGGAAAATTATTTAATTAACACTGGCGTATCTTTCGTTTAAAATTGACTGATATTTAAATGAGAAGCGAAGAAAGAAAGTTGATTAAACCCATTACTATAAATAATAAAGAGGAGTTATTAAAAGGAAAGAAGAAATTTATAGGCAACGTAAGAGAGAATCACGTTGTTTTTCAAGTTCAAGATGACCTTTATTATATGCATACCGGGAATCGTGGCATGTATACCATTCTTTTAGGGTGAACGTATCGTCACCGACGAATGCGACGATGATGACCATCGTCCGCAGCTCTCTCTGCTTAGATTAATTTATTATTGATATTTATTTCCACTTTTAACGTTCGCCTTACATTTTTTTTTTGTAAACTCTTCTGCATTAATTGAATTTTTAGTTCCACACCGCGTCCAATAAATTACAATTCTCGCTTGACGTTACATAATACGACATGCACGTGTTATTGCCGTTTCCATTAGTTAATAATATCAATGTATACATACGGGCTGGTGTATGGAAAAAAAGTTAAGAAAAATAAATAAAAAATTGCACAATTTATTTTAAAATTCAATTAAAACCACTCGTACGTTTAACGATACTCACACATTAACCGTTTATTTTTACGTGTGCGATCGTTATTTGCAATAAATAATGATAAAGACTTGGGACACTTTCGGCAAAGTCCCGTAACTCGAAAGGAAAAATGCGATTTTTCAGCTTGCGACTCTCTCTAAGTGCGAACGAAAATGTTTGCAAACCATTTACAAAAAAATCGTAGCAGGGAATTAAATGTCAAGGCGGTTTATTTGCAGCAAGTCGCACCTTTTTCTATGGAAATACTTTTCGTCTATCGCCAAATTTATGTTCGTGCATAATTAAATTGCAATTCGTATGCAGTAAAGGTGACTTTTCCAATGGATATCGTATTAGATTGACGCTGTTACCCATTCGACCTTGTTCAATTATTTATAAATATTTGATGGAATATTAATGAGGCGATGAAGAGAAGAAGGAACCAATCGGTAAATAAGTGTCCAAAAACAATTAAGAAAAAAGAAAAGGCAAGTAAGCAAGCAGATGAAGAAGATGCGAAGAGATTATTAAATTAACGGCCAGGTGACATTAATTGTTTTCGTCTAAAAATGCAGACGGACATTTTTTCTTGCGGTATTAATCCTCATTTTTCATTTAATTTTATTACCGTTTAAACAGACACATTACTTTTATTAAATTGTCGTAATATTTGGACATTATTATTATTTTTTGTCTGTTGTTGTTTTGGATTCATCCATTATGGTACCATTATAAATTATTTATGAGAAAATATAAGTCTCCTCGAGTTAGTTAACACGTGCGCTTTTCACATTAAGAGAATTGTTTGGAATTATGATAATGAGCACGAAACGGTTTGTTATGGAATCCTGGACAGTCATATTTTTTAATGGGAAATTAAAATTGTTGCCAAGATAATGCAAAGAAAGCCTGCGAAAAATTGGATCAAGGTGATATTATTTTGTTCAGGTACAAGAAATTCGTTCGAAGAATTGATCAAGTTTAAGGACAATATCTCGCAGTCGATAATGTTTCGTTTTATATTAAAATTACAATCGAAGTGAATGACAAAGTTTATTCCAAGTATTTCATAAAAATGATGATTTTCATTAAACAAATCGCGATCAGTAAGTGTCGGCCGAGGAATGAATCGTTTCCCGGTATTGCGAATAAACGAAACGACGAAACGAATTAAATTTCAAACGTTTCTCTCCACCATTCAATTATAATTTTCAACGAGAGTGAACTTGAACTTACGTTCTTTTCTATATTTAGAAAAAGCCTTCTCAATCTAGATAGAAAGTTTCTCTCTGTTATATTACGTTTTCTTTAATGGCAATTTACATTGCTTTTAAATTCAATTAATACACACGTTAATAAACGTACAAGAACTATTTGTCCTTATAAATTTTACACGTTCTATTTATTCATTAATATTACAATTTCTAAGAAGTTTTCCCTTGCCGATGAGAGAATCTCTTTGAGGAAAAATGTTGTACAAAACTTTCTTTACCTTACCTACTTATTTCTAATAGATTGTGATTAGAGATTTGATAAATGCAGGAAACGTGTGCAATTAATATATTAAATTGAACGAGTCCTGATTTTATTTAACAAAAAATGAGCGAAAATTTCAATGGGTGCATTTACGTTTTTCCCCATTTTTAAAGATAAACTTTTAAGAGATTCTGCGCCTCGTATTTAATTATTTTCTTCTCTTGTTTCCAATTTACTGGCTACAATTCTTTCCAACAAGCGAGCCACAATTATTTGTCGTGTGCACTTTAAATTACAATCGACATATATGGCGATCAAAGTTTGCAAAAATAAGTATGTCTCATCAAGGATTTCAACTCAATAAACATTATTATATATTAAAGCCATCGAACTCCGTTGAACTGCAACTGAATCACAAATATAATTTAATAACGATTTAATAAATGGTGCTTTTTTTCAAGCGAGAATATAAAAAAAAACCCTTAATTAATTCGATCAATTACGTGCAATGTGAATGATAAGTCAATTATCGCCATTTAAAATGAAATTAGGAAATTCGACAATTCGAGAGAATGAGGAATAATCATAGATAAGGCGTGAAACATTAAATTCCGTTCGTTATTTAATTATTAGAGAAAGATCGGTAACGGAATTTAAAGACATTAAAATTAATTCCATAATTTATGCCTTATTATTTAATCAAAAAGATAAATCCAATAATTAATAATGAATACAATTATTATGCAATTAATTTACGTAGTATTTAGTGTAAAATTGATAGTTTTTTTATTATTTCCATTTTAAGTAATTATAATAAATTATTCATTAAATCGAATTAATGTGTTATATTGTGCGCAATAGTAATAATAATAATTAAGAAAAAATTATGACATTTATCAATCGACAATTAAAATGTGTGCATTCGTACCCTTTGATTGACGCAAACTTTTGATACTTTGACTTCAATTAAAATTAATATTTTTCATTGCTTTATTATCTTTGTCTCGTATACGAGGACGATGTTGAAATTTTTTTACCAAAACCAATAGAAGCGATCGTCGAATTATGAATTATGCAAAAGCCGTAAGAAATAATCCTTGCTCATAATCAAACCGATCACCAGTTGAAATGAATCCAAACTCAACGAACTTTATCGACTTTCCCCCTAATTTTCATTACGCCACCCGTATTCAGTCAATTTCTTTCTTTCATTTTCCTCGCTATTTAATGATCGAAAGATAACTTGTTCTTGTTGAAATAAAATTCCTTCCGACCTCGATACTACTCTAAACTAATAACGATGGGAATCAATTTACTTTTGGCTTTATTTTGATCGTTGTACAAGAAAAATATATAATGATTAACATTTCCTTTAACAACAATCGATACAATATAAAAAATTGCCGGTTGCACTTCTTTAGATTTATTGTTCGCGTACAAATAAGAATTACTTTCTATACGATTTACTATTACAATTGTTGTATGAGAGAAGTGAAACTTTTTTTGTTAATTTTTCCTTTTCTCATTTCTCTCTCTCTCTCTCTCTCGATCATCCTCTCTTTCTCTTTACCATTTTTTTGTCGCGCCATTTAAAGCGAAGAGGAAAGCAATTTGTGTCAATGTCACTTATTTAGTTCATCATTTTTCCTAAGCATTTGTAATTTAATAGGTGCATTAGAAATTGTATTCTAAATATAAAACACAACATCTGTATTATAAGGTAGTAGGCAGAGGCGAATCCGACGATTTATGCCTTTCTATCGGGTTCCTGTTACAATTTAATTTAAAAGTTTGCACTTATTTGCAATAAAAGCTTTGAGCGAAGGAACGCGAATTAGCAATTTCATCGATCGCTTTTAAAAATGTATTCGAACAATACGTATAATACGTTTATCTCGCTTCTTCTCCGGTTGGCAACAAATCTCTTTATTATTAATTGACAACAATTCCGCCAATCGAATTGATACCAATTAATTGCATATTAATTAACGTCATCGCAATTAACCTGTGATATACTTTGAATGCGTGAATCGAACGAATCGCATTGATAATTGCAAATAGATTCCCCGGCTATTCTTATTACAAGGTTACGAAGAGTCGATCGAAGTTTAATTCTTACCAACGTTCGCTGTCGCCGGTTCATTTTCGATTATTATTGTTTGCATCAAACGAGCGACGTCATTCGACGATTGAATGGAATTTTTCACCCGTCAAAATCTCCGTCGTCTAAATAGAAATTCTGGAAACGTCGACGAGCGATGATTCCCATCGAGAGACGAGAACTAATATTAAAGTTTAATGCCCCTGCAGTCAAAGAACGACGTCGTCCCCTCGAGTGCGACGTATGCGTGTGTGTGAGGTTTCTGTGTGTGAAGTTCATAGCCCTAAGATGTGAAGAAACAAAAAAGAGGACCCTTGGAGAAAACAACGCAAGGAAAAGAAGAAGAATTTCTAAGAAATTTCTTTTTTTTTGTAAACCGACGAGGGAGGAAGACGAATAGACAATGAAAAAATAAATAAATAAATTTTATTTTAATGGGGGTTAGTGGCAAAATGACGGGCAATAGGTTGTAGTTTCCCACAAGAAAAGGTAAAATATCGTCGTCCTCCGGGTGAACGACCCTTTAAAAATACCTTCTTTTTTTGTTCGACAGGGAACCAAATTTTTTGTAGGCCTCCAAGAACATTAACCCCCATACGCACGTTTATGATTGGAGAGAAAAAAGTTACCCTTATCAAAAAAACGCGTTTTTTTTCTTCTTCTTCACTCTAGAATGGTGATGGGAATCGGTTGCCTGAATGAGGGAGACTTTTTCTCTCTAATTCTTCTTCTAGAATGGATTTTAATTTTATTGTAAATTGATCCTTCCGAAACGCTTTTTGGGATTAATATAATAATGGGTGCCGTTTCCTTTGATCCGATACCTTTATTTGATTTATTTCTCATCGATAGCAGTTTCATTTTACTTCTCAACAAGAGAACGGAGAGAAACTTAATTTTGAGAGAAAATTATAACTTTTGTTTTCTTCTTTATTGATGAAAGTGTGCGTAAATTGATGATCGTTCAAAAGTATGCGAGTTAAAAGAGAAATAGAATTTTTATAGCCTGTTAGATGATGATGAAGAAGAAGATGTTTGGTTCTTTTAAAGGAATTGAAAATGAGAAGAAAGAAACTGGATGAAAAGTGTTTCTGCGATGCCAAAGTGAGACGATCGTCTCTCTAAGCAGTAGCTTGTCTTCTTTTACCACTTTGTCATTACTATTTGCAATGATTAATTAAATGTATTGTTCCATGCGAATTGTGTTGCATTCATCATCATGCACATCATCCAGATGGTACAATATCGCTTGCAGTGAGGCAGGTTAGTCATTTTTTCTTTTTCGCTCTTAACTCCACACTTACTTATACATGATCATCATCATGTGGATGCATGTATTTATTATTATAAATATTATTATTATTATTGAATTTTATTTATAATACATGATGCACTCGATTTAAATGATTTTAGGTCAGTAGGTTAACCAAAAATATAATAAACGAGAGTCAAGAAAGTTATTCAACTTAATAATCTTTTTTTTATTCTTTCTTCGTTTCATTTCTTTTGCCGTCGTCGTCTTGGTCCTCCTCCTCCACCATCACCATCGCCACCACCTCTTTCTCTTCAACCTTGTATTATACACAAACCAATTCTTTTTTTTTCCTTCGGTTAATAGGAGAAGAAAAGGGGTTATTAACCTGACCATTATTATTTGTCTCACCGTTTACATTCACAAACTGCCGCATTTATACTTCTCTCTAATTACGTTTGTTTTTCTTTGACTTATCGCCAGCAAAATCAGTTTTCACTGTCACACTTTATTTCCTTTTTTTTTTCTTTTCGGTAACTTTGAATCTTCTCTTTGTCAGTTTCTCGTACTCTCATTAGAAACAGCTACCTACATTGCAGAGAAATGATCTCATCGATAAGACTACTTTCGTTCATTTATTACTACTACGTGGAAGTAATTTATGTATTTTTCAATTGGACAATTTTTGTTTAATCGGTTTTGGAATGTTGCTCTTAATAGAAGGAAGTGAAAATCCGAATCTGACAAATGAGAAATCACACACACACAAAGACAACGAGACGACTAGGAATTATTTGTTTAGGAAACGCTATAGCACCTACCTGACCTAATTCAGTAATTTATTGGCTAGAAACTAATCTGTACTTACTCACGTTTAGTTTGCAATAAAAAGCAGAAATGACAGGAAAGTCATTGAGGACCTTCTTTGGGCCAAACAAAATAAATTTCCATCGGTGATCAATGATTTTCATTCAATTTCGTACAATTTTCATTTGAGAAGGAAATTAAATTGAAAATTGCAAACAATCTTGAAAGGCTTGTTTTTTAGCAAAATGGTTTGCCAAAGATTCAAGGTAGCAGCATAACATTTATTAGATTGTTGACTTAATGTATGACATAGCGCAAAATAGCAAAATTGCAACAGATGGGAGTGTGAGAACAGATTATTTTTTAGTTAATGAAAGCGTCTTGAAAACAGTTGAATTCCAAGTACTTTACATTAAAGTGTGTAAAGCTTCAGATCATCGTTTGTCTCACTTTCTTCTCAATCGCCTCTTAACTCAGGTAAATCTTGCACTCTCAATTCAGCGACTGATTTCCATTTCTTTGTCCCATCAATTGACACCAATTGCAGATGACGTTACGGATCATTTTTCTTTTTCTTCGTCTAATAATCTCTATCGTTTATCATGAAATTTGTTTTGGAAAGTTTGCAATATCATTGATCATTGGTACAAGGTTAAAAATATATAAGTAGTAGTCGAAAATAATTAAAAATAAATAAATTTTTCGATTAAAGAGCAAAATTTGTCTTGCAAGATATGAGATTGATTAAATTTGCCACTTGAATTTATGAATCGAGCAGTGTGCACACGAATTGTGGAATTGATTGTAATTTTTTTTAATTCGTATTAAATTTAGGCCATCGTTCGGTTATTGTGCAATAATACAAATCATAATTGTGTCAATGTGGCCCATTAGATATTGAATTAATTATTATAGATTTGGATAAGTGGTCAAGGTTTTGGAACCCTCGCCATTCTTTTCTTTTGCCTTTTCCACGCGCATAAATAATGTAGAATCTCTAACCATCAACCGGATACGAATAATTCATTCATTAATACGCAATTTATGTTTTTATAAGATCATTTCTGTTTTTCTTTACTAAGTAAACTTTTCCAATTTGTCTCAATTCGAAAGAAGACTAGTAATTAATCGAGTAATCGCGCGTGCAGATTAATTAATTCCATATGAAATAAACAAAATTTCATGCTTGTTATTATAAACGTCTACTAAGTAGAATATTATTGTCAAGATTAATTAATTGCCACAATTAATTAAATTAGATTAATCGGTCCGAGTGCGTCTCTTTTCTAACATTCCGTATTCTCAAATTGTTTTCGTTATCGTTAATTCGTCGATTACGTTTGTGCACAACAATTCGCTGAAAGGAAACCAAATTTCCGTCGAACGATGGATAATTAATTAAATTAATTACATTTGTTTGTTAACGTCGGAATGTAATTAATATTATCGCCAATGATGATAACAATTAATAAATTGTGACAATTACAATTGTTTTGAAAGCGGCGTAAGCGAAATTTTGCGTGGGTTCAATTTTAATGGAAGAAATTAAGCGAAATGTAATAAACGTTTTACGTAATTCAGTATTGACCATGAGTGGATCCAAACACACTACCCCTGACACAGTGCTCTAATTTTATTACATATTGTAATGCGATTATTATTATAGTGAATGGAATATAATTGATAATCTTTGGTTTGTTAATTTCTTTTTTCTTTGCAATTTAATTTTATGGCGAGAGGAATGTTTAGAGTCGTCTGGAAAGACGTTTCGAAGGAGTTGGTGATCGCATGCAATTGGAAAAAGAAGACAAATACTTATTGCTGCTCAATCATTCTGATATTTCTCTTATTTTACATCGATGTTTCTAATCTTATACCAATTTATTGTGATGCGATAATAACTATTTTAAGAGGCAATCATTTATGGATTAGAGCATCGCTCTTTTTATGTCAAGGACGAGAAAGGAAGGAACCAAATAATAATAATAATAATCATAATTTGTGTTTGAAAATGGACACAAAAAAGAAATAGAGAAAAATCATAAATCCTTTAATTTATGTGTAAAACGAATTAATTAATGTGCAATTAAATTCAATGTCGTTTCAATATTAATTTTTTTTTCTCCTTCTTCAGCCAAATATCAAATTATTAACGAATGTTATTATGATTTGTTATTCTAATATAACGGGTAAAGTCATCGAAATTGTTTAGCAATCTTCCCAAACAATCAAATTCGCACAATTCAATTGATATCATTGAAGCGTCATACAACGAAATGCACTCATCATTAATAGCTGAAATCGGGTGCGAACGATCCCTTGTATCAGCATATGAAATATAATCAAACACACTGTATGAATCTAAAAAAAAAACTGTAAACGAATAGAATGAGCAATTATAACGAATTTCAAAATGAATATGACCCTCTGCTAAAAATATTAACTAATTGAAATTCTGCATATTGTTTAAAAAGAATTAGGTCAATATTATACAACAGTATTATTAGTTTAGTTAGCTAATAATAATAGTAATGCAAATTTTTTTCTCTTCTACAATTCGCTAAAAACTTGCCATTGAAATAACGACAATTAACATTTTTACAAACAATCGGAAAATTCGAGTAAACACGCAAATGTTTTACGAGTGCAAATAAATGACGAGGTCTTTGGGGCCTTTTCACGCTTTTTTCGTTTATTTGTTACTAATTGCATAATTCTTGCACGTGCCAGAAACAAATACAACATACGCGACGTTTAATTTGCAATTCATTATGCACGATGATGTGACGATGATTATTTTTGCAAATAAACGAACGACTCTCATATTACGTATTTGCATAAATGTCTAATTACGAGTAACGCGATAGTGATTTGATCTTTATACAACAATAACTGGTAAATGCAGTTTGCAAATTAAAAATTGAAGAGGAAAAGTTAATTGATTATTGATGCGGGAAATTAGTAACCGGTTTAAAAATTGCCAACGTGTAATTGGTCTAAGTAGTTTGATGCAATCACGATATTCCACTTCTATTGTTGATGCAATTTGCAATGCAAAAGAATAGATTTTTGTAAACAATGTGTGATCAATACGTTTGCGAATAATGAGTTCCAATTGGGTTAATATGCATCGTATACTCGGCAAAGATGCGAATTTTTGCACAATTTCGTAAATTAAATTGTCATATTAAATTACGTATTAAAAGCGTATTTATTTTCGTTTGCAGTTTAGAAGAGTTACATAAAGATATGCCTAACGATAAGAAAATAATAACAATAATGTGTTTATTAATCCATTGTAGATTGATGATATTTGCGTAATAGAATTATGAAAATTATGCAATAAAATCGTAAGATTCGAAACAAAATAATTAAAAAAAAAAACGAAATTGTTTAAATAATAAATTACGCATCTCATTATTATAAATTATATCTTTCGATTATGATAATAACAAATAATAACAAGATGTTGATGAGGAGTTCGAGAGAAATGGAATTATTTGAAAATAATGTCAATAATCGAAATTGATAACCTATTGGCAACTTACATAATTCGATTTCTTTTATTATGGCACCGAATAATAAGCTGCCTCTATGAAAGAGGAAAGATTAGATATTTGAAAAACGACAATCTTTCAAGATGTTTCTTCGCCAATCGACTTTCAAAACGAACGCAGATGAATAAGAGTGGTAAATACAGAATAAGGGCTCTAGAAGATTGGCCAACAACCAGATGGTTCTCTTGAAGATACAAGTCGAAGCCGGTTCCATCATGTTGTCTTCTCGTTTGGCTCTTAAGTTCATTTTGTCGTGTCATCCAAGTGGTGAGTCGCATTTAAATTGTTTCTCGCCCATAACCCATAAGCATTATAAGATATTAAATTATATTCCGCCAAAATATTCGGAAAATAATCGCAAAAAGTCATGTGGAGAAATAAAAATGTTACGTTTCGTGGAAATCTAACGTTTTTTTAGCCTTATTCGTCAACTACAAACTGATAAATTGAAAAGGCGACTTAGTCGCAAAAAAAACTTGTTTTCAACCAAAATTTGCGTAACAATCTAGAAATTTCGCGACGTTTTGTTTGCGTCTTCTGGCCTTTTCTGTTATTTCGCATTTCCACTAATTAAAGCGACGAAAAAAAGAGTCGTTATGAATAAGAGAGTCGAAGATGATAAAAACCGTCCAAGTGTCGGATGACCGCTTGATGATGGAATCGTAATTCGAATTAGTAATTAATTTTGTTTGTTTAATTCTTACGAGTGTTATTATTGTCGTTTGTAGTATTATTATTATTATTTTTTTCGTTTAGATCGTATTTGTTCTACTATCTGAAGAGAAAAAGACCTTGACACTAGCAATTATGCGTAACCTAGACATTGATATTCGTTAATTGTACATTTATGTATGCATATAAGACACACACACACACACGAACGTTTGTATTACGACGATAATTAATTAAAATGTTAATAAATAATTTATTAATTAGTATTAATAATTGTCTCGTTTCTTTTCATTTAATCCGTTCATTATTCATCTCATTGTTAGTAAATAGACTTCTTTTCCTCTCGTCTCCCGCACGATTTGACTATCCGCCAATTAATTGTGGGCAACGGAGATTCGAATTGCATTTGCAACAATGATTTATTGCGCTGATGATGATGTCGATGATGGAAGCCATCAATAGCGTTATTAACGTATACGCGATACGCGTCGATATAACTTTTTAATTAAAGTGACGTCTTTCGATTACGAACAATAAACTCCACTGTTCTATCCGGCGATGTGCAATTTGCAGAAAAAGAAGGGAATTTGCCGTCGTCTTTCGCACGTAATTACTGCACTTACGTATTCAGATTGCGAACGATTGAACATGTCATTAATTATTTCGTTGCGTTAAACGCGATTGATCATCCGTCGTTTAAGCTCAACAAGAAGAAACCTCTGACGTACGAAAGCGTCGAAGAATTTAATTTTAATTACGTTATGCAATTGTTTTTCTGCAAATCCATCCACTCATAATATAATTTTTTTTTGCAATTGCTTTTGCAAACGACTTTTTCGTTGCCTTCGTCTCTTTCTTGTCTTTGTGTTGCAACATTTTGTTCGCTTCTTTGTCATCTATCTTGTCCGTTGTAGAGGTACGCATTAATTAACACGTGCATCGGTGTTATGCTGTTACAATTGAAAGTGATAGTGAAAAATTCCAATAGTAGGTGTTTACGACGATCAATGAACTAATCCAATGTCACACGCAAAAGTTTATAGGAATGTATATTTCTTTCTTCGTGTAATAAACGTATTTACGTTTGTACCTGGAATGGCGCCAATTATATGTTGAATAAGTTTGTTATATAAAAAAAGAAACGAAGCGTGAAAGAACGATTCTTCCTACAAGAACCTTGAGTTCGTTACGTCATTGCACATACCAGGAACAATAAGGAAAGGAAAATTGATGATGAAGAAGAAACATAAAAGCAATATTGCCAATAGCTTTTAGTTTCTTCCTTTTGCAAGCGAATTCTATTTTTAGGTGTAGCAGAAAAGATTATGTTAATATAACGCTTCCTCGGAAGGTCCATCGACGACAGGTACAAAATGAAATCTCTTTAACTGCTAAATGGGGATACGCATCGCCATCAAATCAATTGAATGCGAGATAAATTCTGTTCGTCTTCGTATTGTTGCCAATTCTTCGTATTATTTCTAGTTGGTTTCGAGGAAGGATTCAAAACGATTCTCTTTCGTAAAGAAGCAATACGAATCCGTGTCTTGCTTCAGCAAAATCATTTTCGTATTCATACTATACGTAAAAGAAATTAAGTTGTCAGAACAAACTTTTAGAAAGGTCAGAAATGTGTTTCTTTATTAATCGAGTGTTAAAGAACTACTAGGAAATGGCATCACAATAAGTGTTGCAGAAGATCATCACCAACACGCACAAGAAGATGATCTTGATGCTGTGAAAGTTGAACGAATTGCATCCGATCTTCAAGTTCCTGTGGTTCTTGCATTAAACTTTCGGAGCTTCACAATCACTTCGTCTTCATTTGATGGTACATGGACATATATTCGCAGTGCGAGAAAGCTTAAAAGTTTGATCGTGCGAAACTTGAATTGCGAATTATAAAAGCTGACAACTCGTGCCAATATGAAAATTAAAATAGAAGCAATTTGAAGCAACAGAAAAAGTAAATAAATTGCAACTTTGATTTCCTGTTGTTTAATTTGCCGTTTTGTATGTGTCTCTATTATTATTATTTTTTCATAATGCTGCAGTTTATTAACACTTTTTCCCTTTAATAACTCTGCTTCTTGGAAAATTCGATTAAGAGATTTTCGTTTACGTGTGTATGTATGAATATAACAGAAATACGATACCAACACATACACCTATTTCATCTATGTGCATATAATTTATCATTAACAAACACATCCATTGCAAATATAGTTTTCTCACATCGTGAACGATAAGTTCATCAACATGATAGTTTATTATTATTTCTTCATCCTATCGAAAAACGCTTGTCTTTGGTATTTTTCATTTACGTTTTCGCTCATTGCCAAGATCAAAAACCTATATTCTCTTATTCTTTGTATTTCTCGCCATTTTTTTCCATATTTGCTACTATTATTACTCTACTCGGTTGAATTTTGCGTTTAATGCACATTATGTCACGATCCTAATTATACCACTTCCTTAAAATGAAAACAACAACAATAACAACGAATTTTGCAAAAGACAAAATAAACAACAATAAGAGGCGACAACGAAATTGAATTTGGCTTGAGGAAGATTTACGATTGACGATAATACGAATAACATAATAATGGAATAACGTTCACGTTGTTGTGGAAGGTAGTGGATTAGTAAAGTGGCATCGAGAATCTGTCAAATAAGCAAGTGGTAATAAATTATTTGCACTAAAAGAGGCGATTCTTCGAAAAGATAGCAGATAAAGTGGAAGGCCAGTAAGTTGGAATTGTTGGAACTGTTTGTACAATTTCATCTGAAAGAATCTCGTGTAGATGGGCAGTAATTTATAAATCAATGAGCGAGTTTGAAGACGAATCCTAGTAACAAAAATGAAGATTTCTTTGCGAACAACCGGAACTTTTTAATTGCGATAAACTGCGTAAATCAGTCGTTCGCTAAATATGTATGCGTTGTCTTCCCAGATTAGAAATTATCTAATAATAATGCGAAAAAAAGTGTTTATACAAGAAATCTGCGATTAGAATTTCGCAATGGCGAAGTACTCTCATTAAAACTAAAAAAAATCAAATGAATTGCCATGAACTTAACGAAAGAACCATCGATGTTGTAAAAAAAAAATTATTTTCTCCTATCCCCAATCTAAATTAATACATGTTCTTGATAAACAATCAACAGATTACATTATTAACTCGCATCGTTAATGTGCGTAATTTATCTAACGAATAAATTAAACAAAGTTCATTAAACTTTAGGATTAAATTTATTTGTAACAAAAAATCAATTCCGCTACAATATAAGTGACATAGACAGACCGAATTGATCTTTTATCCGGATTAATTTTTTGTTTAATTTTTAAGGGTTAACAAGGAATTGAGATCGATTGCTACCTGGTTAAAAGTAATTTTTGTTAAGTTACTATTCGAACCTTTTACTACTTTTACAACTAATAAATCATCTATGCTACAATATCGGATAAAAGCAAACGATTCCATTCAATTTCTATTTGAATAAAGCACATAGTTCAATTCAAATAGAACTTATTTTTAGATTCGTTCGAATTATTTAGATTGGAATTTCTCGATTTATCTGGTTAATATCTATTTTTGTGAAAAAAATGCGTCTAAACTGTTTCTTTCCTCTTTCAATAATTACGACTAATCATAGTTTTTCCTATCTGTACACTCATCGTTTAATTACTTTTTCCTTTCACGCGAGACCACAACGTTTTTTTTTTATATTTAAGTTTCGACGATTTCAATTATCAACAGGCAAAAATTGAAACACAATTGACCTACTAATACGAAAATCATTATTGTTATTATTTTTGGGCAATCATTTTAATTAGATAGGATTAGTAGGTGAAAAAAATTGCAATTAACGACAAATTCATTTAGGTTTCGCTTTACGTAATAATGGATGTTATTATTTGCAAATTAAAACACAATCGAATAGGATTGATTTGCAAGTGTTTCAAACCAACTCATAAACATTTATTACATGCTCTAATAATAATAATAATATTTGCACATTGATTAATTAAACGTATATTCTATTATTATGATGAAAATTTGCTCGACAAGCTTAGAGTCATCAATTCGTTTCCTATGTTAATCGATGCCACACCAATCTTGAGTAAATAAATCATTAACTTATCACAAAATAACGACGATTAAATTGGAAAAATTTAATTTACGTTTAAATGGTAATTAGTACGGTGGTGAACGTGTTCTTCTACATAAATTAAACAGTGATAAAGATTACATTCCAAACGATGAAGAAAAATACAAATAAATAAATAGTATGACATGCAGGTACGTGCTAAACGACAAGTTTTCTTTAAAGGGGCGGAAATCAAAGGTATGTTCACATTTATTGTTGGCCAAAAATTTAATTTAATTTCTCGTCGTTTATTGAATAGCAATTAGTGAATCGAACGAAAAAGAATCGTTAAAATCACTATCAGCGCATTCATTCAAATTTGGTTAACAGTAACGATTAATTCGTTATCAAAAGTCTTTCTATTATGTTAGAATAAATCCCCTTTTCTTGGCGCTCTCGCTCTCTCGCATTATTAATATTAAAATCCTACGTCAATGATTACTTAATAATAATAATTAAAAATTTTGTTTATGCATAGGTCGTTGACCATTTCGTGTCTTATCAATTAATTTCAAAAAGATGAAGTGAAAAAAAAAAAAGAACGAACAGAATCATCGATAAAGCCATTTCGTTTTGCAGCATTTGACGTTGAAGCAAGAACAAAAAGTTGAGATTAAGCGAAAAGCATTTTGGTTATAAAAGAGGACCAAAAAGAAGTTTGCTGAAAGATTGTTTTTTTTCCTACACGTTGCAATTAATTTATTTTAAATTATAAATGTTTGTACAAATGTAATTTTGGCTAAAAGCGATTCTTTAAGAAAAAAACGAACATGACGCATAATGAAATTTCAAAACTTTGGCCCTATTTTTTTTTCTTTGCTTCGTTTAATTGACGAAAGGCTATCAACAATGGCATTTAAAAATTGCAGTTCAGTACACTCTCGTTTCATTGATATCGTTTAATATTTTTGATAAGCTGCATTTGAAAGTAATTAAAATGCTCTAACAGTGCGCATCAAATTTCCAAAAATCTCTTCCGCGTTCATCAAAATCTCATCACATTTCATGATTTCAATAAATCCTCATAATTTGCATTGCTTTAATCAATTTTAAAAAAAATCTCAAAAATTTAAAGCAGCTTAAAATATTCCAAAAATATATTTTTTAAATTAATTCGTCTCCTTTCGAATCACTACCGTAATAGCTGGACGGGCCAATAATCATTTCTTTTTTTAACAATATTGATTGTGCATAACGCAAACGATAATTGCTTAGGGTCAATAAATTTGGCTGGAAATGATGAAATATTTTTCAATGCAAATCACTATCACCGTTCAGCGAGTCCATCAACCACAAACAAAAAATTGATTCGCGTGTTCGTTATCGCAAAAAATATGAGAAAATAATTTTAAAAAACGAAATTGCATATTAAATTGTATCGTAATTTAAATTTAGAACCATCGCCGAAAAAAAAATAATAACAGCAAGAAATTAAAATGAAAGAAAGCACGGTCAGACAATTATTAATCCTTTTAATTCGGTTTCGTTATCATCGACGTGACCTTCCAATTTTTTTCTTTGGTGAAAATGAATTGTATTTTTAAAATTAATAATTAGTTGATAATTAAAACCAATTAATTTACCAGCCAATTCCAATTAAATTGATCGTTTGGTTCGAGTATTCTAGCGTCCGTTGTTATCAGCAGGATTACAAGAAAAATGTGGAAAGTCCTCATACAATCATTGAAAAATTATTATAACGAAAAATTAAATAATTTTTTGAAGAATTTTATTTTGGAAACAATACGCTGTTAGAAATTTCCAAAAAACAGCGATGAAAAAACAATTTCAGATATGAAAGTATCATTCAAATTTTGGAAAAACGTGTCCTGCGAAATATTTAATAACTGCAAAAGTTCAATGGCAAACTTGAATAAGCTAATACAAAAACTAAAAAAGCAGGATTTTGCAAAGAACACAAGATAATTCTTAATGGAAAAATATATGAAAATTCTTTCAGGAACTGTACAAATTGCCAAAAAGGCTATGGGATAGCTTTGGATAATCTGGAAATTAAGATTAAAAATTAAATAAATAAAAATACGCACGGGTTAATTAAATATTCGGAAAGATAGAGAAAATACGAAAATCGTAGAAGGAAAATTCCAGCTTCCGACATATTTCCTAAAAAATATTTTAAATTACAGAAACAGAAAAGTTCGTGAAAAGAAATTATGAGCAAGGAAAATGAGGATGAGTAATGGAATTAAAGCAAATAAAAAATTAATTATAGGAAACGGAAAATTATAAAAAGTAATTTTATTTTCAGTACTTAGCATGAAGTTTTATAACTTTTTACGGGACTCATATTATAAAATCGTTTCTCTTTCAGTTGCCTATTTTCGATGGCTAACAATTTCTCGTAAAGCCACCGAGTCGTTAATTCATTCGCAATTATTTGTAGGTGTGTAATTAGGCGTGAAATTGAATTAAATGTATTACAACAACTTACTAACTACTAAATAGTAGTAGTACGAAGATAGTAGTAGTAGAAAATAGTGTAATAATAAGTCGGTTAGAAGGGGGACCGCAGGCAGTAGCGTACGTACTGCGGCTCCTTAAATATACAATCGCTACCAAAACGAAATTATGTGAAGTTTCGTTCCTTCTGCACCAAAACCAAGAGAAAAGTGTCCTCTTCATCCGTCATCTTCCTCTACTCCACGAAAAAGCGGACCAATTTTCGTCGCTCTCTGCTAGTGAACCAATGTGAGCGAGTGAGCGTGAGTGTGTCTTCATCTTCTCGCTACCGACCGTTCTTCGCTCATCATTAATAATGATCCAAAGTTCGGCCGATGTTTGCTCCTCTGGCGCGATTTAATGAATGAAACTTTGCACGACATCTCGCCGCAAACCGTTGTTTTTTTTTATTCGCCTTCTTTCTTTCTTGTTTCGCGGATAAATTCGAGCGAGCGAACGCGCGCGTCATTTACGTTCTTGTTAATTTGTTGTTGTGTGTGTGTGACTGTTTTTTTTTCTCATATTTTGTAATTAAATTATTATAAAGTGAAATAAAGAAAAACGTTTTACAATAAATAATATAATGTGAATATGAGTTAATTTGAACCAATCAAACAAAGTGGGAGATTTGGTTCTATTGGTTTTAAAAGAAATACAACTCCTCCTACACTCTTTGGTGGTGAGCCCCCTCTTATAAAAAGATATTTTAACTTGTACAGTTGAGTAACACAGATACATGTATATATAGAAGGTTTTGCAAGTAGTCTTTTACATATATATTTGTTATCCATTAAAAAGACACAACACTCTTGCACACACATATATACACTGAGCAGCTCTCTCGAGAGAGTAACGAAAAATTAATTTTTTTCGATATTAATTCGTCAATAAATAACAACGACGACGCCGATGTGCTGCTGCTGCTGTTGTCGCTGCTCTTCGCAAGACGAATAAGTTTCTTTTGTATTTTCCGTCCGGAAGAGAGTCTTCGAAAATCGGTTTAACGAGAGACGAAGGAACGAGAAATTAATTCGCGAACGATTAGTGTAGAGTGTGAAAAAAGAAAACTAAATCTAAACAAAGTAATATTTAAAAAAAGTAGTTTAATTAAAAATTGATTAAGCAATTCGAAGAGGAACGCTCCGCAAAATTTAAATCGTCGAAAAAGCAACGGCCTTTCAATCGTCAATTTCATTTCCATTCGATCGAAATAACCAACAAATCAATCGACAATGTTCGTATACGGTCTATTGTGGTTGTGGAGTGTCATCTTTAAAGAAGTGTCCGCGAACATATTGACAGTGTTCTTTGTCGTACTGTTGCTCGTACGTATCGTGCAGATGATAAGGGACAATCGATCGTTGCCGCCCGGGCCGTGGGGCCTTCCGATACTCGGCTCCCTGCCGTACATCAAGGGCGATCTGCATTTGCATTTCAAAGATCTAACGCAGAAATACGGTTCGTTGTTCTCGACGCGGCTCGGCTCGCAGTTGATCGTCGTCTTGAGCGATTACAAGCTGATCAGGGACGCGTTCCGAAAGGAAGAGTTCACCGGCAGACCGAGCACGGAGTTCACCAACATATTGGGCGGCTACGGTGAGTAATGAAAATGAGCGTTTTCGCGATTCGGAACACGAGAATTTCCGCGCCGTCTTCCACTGATGCGTTTCGCAAAAGAGAATTACGACAATTAAACGGCAGAAGATTTGACACACTTTACGATCTTGTTATAAAATTAAATAACCTTCTTGCAGCCTTGACAGGTCAAATCTATCTTATTCTATCATCATCATAACACACGACTATAATACGAGATATATGCATGGGTTTAACGTTTTTGAAAGGATAAGTCAGAAATGCGTTTATTTATTTATTTATGTGGCGAATAAGTATGTGAAACGACAACAAAGAAAAAGGAAGAGAAAAAGGAGCAGTTTCGCATTCTACTCGCTTCTTCGATCGTTACTTCATTATTATTATTTTCCTTCAATTCCGACTTAATCTAATCAATTTCTTTATGCGATTAAAGCCTTATCGTTGCTAACCTAATTTTAATTGAATAGTTTTCGAGTGGATTTTTTCTTTCGAAAAATCAATGTGCGTACAAAAATAAACGTAAAACGATAAGAAGCGAGAGACGAAAAAAATTGTGTATCGCCAAAGAAGAAAACCTGAAAAGAAAGTTAAGAAAATCTTATAAATTACAAACAAACCAACCGGTTTATTAACAATTGATCGATAGCGCAATATCTCGAGCAAAATAATACTTAAGTCGGTTTGCTAAAAATTAATAAACTCCTCGTTTATTCAACTAATTTGTATATTTTTAATTGATGATCAACAGGTGTGATTAATGCGGAAGGTAAACTGTGGAAGGATCAACGTCGGTTCTTGCACGACCGTTTAAGACATTTCGGCATGACGTACATCGGTTCGCGGAAAGGACAGATGGAGAGCCGGATTATGAAGGAGGTGGAGGAGTTCCTGCTAGTGTTGAAGACGAAGAAAAGCGCGCCGGTCGACCTGAATCCGATATTGGCCGTGTCGATATCGAACGTGATTTGCGACATAATCATGTCCGTGCGGTTCTCGCACAACGATTCGCGGTTCCGCCGCTTCATGGACCTCATCGACGAAGGTTTCAAACTGTTCGGCTCGATGAACGCCGTCCTCTTCATACCGATACTACGTTACCTACCTGGACTGCAGAAGACTAGGAAGAAGATTGCCGAGGTCAGTTGGACTTCCGATTGCCATTCGTGTAAGGGAAATCGGCGAATTTTTGACGATTTTCGATTTTTGTGTTCGACAGAACCGCGAGGAAATGGCGCAATTCCTGCAAGAAACCATTGACGAGCATCGTAAAACGTTCGATGCCAGCAATCCGAGGGACCTGCTCGACACTTATCTATACGAGATTCAAAAGGCCGACGAAGACGGCGTCGGACATCATTTATTCGAAGGACGCGATCACGGTCAGTTTGTCCCCGATCGAAATCCGAAAAATCTTTGTGGCAATAGTTTTCTGATTTTGATTTATTTGCCGCTTGTAGATCGACAAATGCAACAAATTATGGGCGACCTGTTTTCCGCGGGCATGGAAACGATCAAATCCTCTCTGCAATGGGGCATCCTGTTCATGCTGCACCATCCGGAACTGATGCGAGCGGTGCAAGAGGAACTGGACCAAGTGGTCGGCAGGCATCGACTACCGAAGCTAGAAGACTTGGCGTATTTACCGATAACGGAATCGACCATCTTGGAGGTGCTCCGAAGATCGAGCATAGTGCCATTAGGCACGACGCACGCTCCAATCAGGTAGGTGATCGTTGTTCGTTCTCTCGCATTACTTTGAGAATCGTTAAAAAAAAAGCGCACATTAAAGAAAAAAACTGGTTCCGAACGATCCTTGAGAGATTGGGTCACTAGTCAAATTTGCACCTGCGAAAAAGTGAAAGTGTCTTAATAATAATAACGCTATTAAAAAAAGACGCCGCGTGTGTGTGTGTGTGAGTGGAGGCATTGCTTGGCTAGGCAGTCTGTCCACTAAGAGGTCGATGACCGACGTTTAATTTCACGAGATGAACGCGAAATTGAATTCGAACGAAACCAAACACAATTTCTTCGTTTCTAACTGTTCTCTTTTTCTCCTCGTTCCTTCTCGGACGATTCCAGGGACGTGCACTATCACGGCTACAGGTTGCCGCAGAACGCGCAGATCGTACCGCTGTTGCACGCCGTTCACATGGACCCGACGCTGTGGAACGAGCCGGAGCAATTCAATCCGTCGCGATTCGTCAACACCGAGGGCAAAGTGATCAAACCCGAGTACTTTCTGCCGTTCGGCGTCGGACGACGGATGTGCTTGGGCGAGGTGCTCGCTCGCATGGAGATCTTCCTCTTCTTCTCGTCGTTCTTGCACACGTTCGACATGTGCGTGCCCGATGGCGAAAAGTTGCCCAGTTTGAAAGGTAACGCCGGCGTGACGATCAATCCGGATCCGTTTAAGGTCTGCCTGAAGCCGCGACCGATGGATTGGGATTACGTCTCGACGATTCGATCGGCTGGCAGTCATTAAACGCGTGAGGGTTTGTGTGAACGAGATGAAGAGCAAATTTAAGAAAGACCACGAGGAAGGATGATGATGATGATGATGGACCAAGATCGGTTTTTTTCTAAAGAGAGCACGGTGACTTATATTCTCAAATAAAAGGCAGTTCCTAAACAATTTCTTTGGATTTCTTCCTTGGTTAATTTTATTGTTGTTGTTGTTGTTGATGATGGAAGAAGTACAACAAGTGACGGCGTGTACTTAAACCGAAGAGCATCGTCATGGATAATTGGAGCAGGAGGAAGAAGAGGAGGCGGCTGCGGGACACCTGTGAATAATGTGGATCGGGAAATTCGATGATGCGAAACAAACAAATTATCGTTCATTTTCTCTTTTTATTTAACGCGAATTTTTTGACTTTTTTTTACATTTCGATTAGAATAAATTATGGCAAACAAATTCATTCCAGATCTCCCTAATAACAAGAGAGCTCGGGCTGTGCATTGTGTTCATACTCATTTTTTTTAATTATTAATTAATCGTTTTTCTTTTAAGTATAAGTATTTTTTTCATTATTATTAATTAGTTTTAACACGCTAGTCACAACAAATTT
The DNA here is from genome assembly GCA_963695495.1 of Hololepta plana. Lineage (NCBI taxonomy): Eukaryota > Metazoa > Arthropoda > Insecta > Coleoptera > Histeridae > Hololepta > Hololepta plana. The sequence goes on along the minus strand of OY968832.1, from coordinate 12,533,086 downwards.
AATTATTATTATTGCTATTATTATTAAAAGCGGAAAATAAATGCAGAAGCAATTCGAACGCTATGTCAACTCTCCTCCCACCTCTTTTATTTTTAAATTAATTATTATAATAATAATTTCTTTCTCTTTTTTCTCTATCTTTGACCAATGTGAACAATTTTTTTATAATTATTAATATTATTATTGTATTTTGTAATTATTATTATTATTTTTATATTATTAACTAATTTATTTAATTGTTATTATTTTATATTAAAATAACATTTAAAAGAAAATTATTATTAATTAATTTAATTATTTAAGGGTACACGTTTAAATTTTTTATTTGATTTGAAAGAGAGAACAAAGCGGAGCTAAAGTGGCAAATAATTGCAAAGGCTTAACATTCGCGGTATTTCGAAACGCTAAATGAACAGAATCCTTAGAAATACTTAAAAAAATGACAAAGATTTTGATAAAAATCGCAAAAAAAAGTTTTGAATTCTGATCGTTTCGCAAATATCGCTGAAAACAATGAGGTCATAGAGAGAGAAAAATTGCGAAATGTCTTAAGCGACAAATTAGTATAAGGGCTGATAAAGAAGAGTGCTTTTTTGTACGGTTGACATCATCGACATTATGGTTACCTTAATTGAATTTAATTTATAAGAGGCAATTGTGTCAACTTAAAAATTGAAAAAAGGACACTTCTTTTTCCTTTTTTTTTAAATTTTTTGTTAAAGATTGCCAAAATCGAAGATTGTACATAATTATCTTGCATTAGTATTATATTTGTAAATAACGTTTTTTTATAATTAGGAAACAAACCATTTTTTTATTATTATTAATTAATTGTTACAATTCACAACCACATTAATTATACGTATGTAAGACACATCATTGAAGAAAAGAAAATTGATGATTGATGAAGAAAAAGACGCGAAGAAAATGAAAAATTATTTTTATTAAACTATTTTTTTACAAAAGAAACTGCTTTTATTTCAATTATCGTCACAAATACTTTCCATCCGTCCATTAAAATTCGCTTCGTCTCTTCAATATCAATTTATGCTCAGGCGGTGTCAGAGTGATACCGCATTCGCCGTCCAAATCGACGCGTTCGTCCGCTAAAGCGACCCGATACTTTTGAAAGACACTCGCCGAAAATAATAACAACATGATTCGTGCCAATTCATCGCCGATACACATCCTTTTACCTGCAAATATTCATCAAGGGTTTGATCAAATCAAAAATGTTTTAATACTTGTCTTTTGTGGCTGTTGAAAGCAACTCGGAATTAAAATTAATTACTTCTTACTCACCACTTTGATACGGCATCAAATGTTCGCACTTAACGTAACGTCCTTCGGCATCGACGAAACGTGACGGATCGAAGGTGTTCGGATCGGGCCAAATTTTGGCGTTCATATGGACGGACCATTGCAGAGGTACGATCATCGAGTTCTTCGGCACCACGTAACCGTCGATGACCGTTTCCTCGAGGCAACCGTGCGGTATTCCGGTCGGCACGACGCTTCGAATTCTCTGTGCCTCCGACACGGTCGCTTCGAGCAGCGGCAAATTTTCGAAATCCTCAATCTTCGGTTTGCGATCGCCGATTATAACGTCCAATTCGTCTTGTAACTTTAATTGATGCTCTTGGTCTAAGGCCACGTATAATATGAGCCATCTGAAGGAAAACCGTTGGATTAGTTGATCCAGAGCAACGTAGAGGAGTTTTGCTTGCTCAAAGGTTTTTTGTCGCAAAATCCATGAGGATGCTGTGTTGGATTTGCGAGTTTGGAGCAAACCAAGAATGCATTTCTGATTTTTGCCTCCGTTAATCAAAGTATCGAACTTACCTCAAAGTGGCTAACGTCGTGTCTAAGCCGGCACCAAACAAATCGGCTAAGAAATGATGAAATTGTTGATCGCAATAAAATCGGCTCGTCTCGTCGTCGTCGCTTCTCTTGCGGCGTTCCGTTAAGAAAGCCTCGACGAAATTGTTACAAACTGGATCGGTATCATCTGTTTTCGAAGATCGTTTTTTCTCGTCGATAATCTGCTGATAAATTGCGTGCGTGTTATGTTTGCCATCGAGCAAAAAATCCATCGTTCTACTAAATCGCGGTACGTGTCTTAGGAATGGTAAAAAATTTAACGGTCCAGCGACGCCGATCAATTTCGTACCTTCCTCTTGCAAATGCTGTAACCATTTCCATGTCGCATCGTCACTGCTCCACACTTTGCCCAATACCAATCGATTCATGATCGTACCGATCGAATGTCTTAACGGTTCTAACACGTCGATTCCGTCAATTGAATTCGCCGCATCTATGGACTGTAACAGCAAAAATTGGCACAGATTGCTTTTTGTTCGGTTTCTTATATTGCGAGACTAACGTTGAGAAAATTGACAATCTCCTCGGTTACTAACGACTCGATCTTTTCGTTTCGCTGACTGTTGTTCTTAACTATACCGAACTGGCGTAAATGATTGATTGCGAATTTCCGCTGATCTTTCCATAAGTCACCTTCAGCACATATCAAACCTAAAACGCAGTTGACATTTGTGTTGGGAATTCAGGAATTCATCTTTGGAATCAATTGGTTCTTAAGAAGCAACATGTCAACTACCATTTACCATAAATCAACTAATTACATTAACTTTAATTTGAAATTCCTTAGAAACAGAGCGCAAATCTTTCTTAAAGATTTTATTAAAATTAGTTTTGCAAATCGCTGACAATTGCAACTTCTTCGTTTCGTCATCGAAATCGATAAATTCTCATCAGCTCGTTAACCCGCTTCGTGACATGATAAAGAGTTCGATAGAAGAAAGAGTCTCGTTCTGTATAATAATTTGCATAATCTTTAAGCCGCGAAAAAAAATTGCGTAATATAGGTGAACGTTTTTCTTTCTTTTCATTTTTTTTCTTTTCTTTCTCGTTTCTCGTAGTGTCGTAGTTTCGTTTTGAATATTTATTAATGTTAATGCGAAATGATTTAACGAGAAATCAAATCGTAATTTAAATGAATATAATCGAAGGTTTCTCGGACGTTAACATTAGCGTGGCCGTGATAATAAAACACCTTATTATAAATTAATAATAATTATAAAGTGTAGAGTATTATTACTACGAAGTCCGAGACCGGTGTTAGATGGAAACTGTACGGCGAAAGACGATGGATTAAATGGCTTTTCGTATTTTATTATCGATTGATTATTAATATGGACGTACAGTATAACACTAATTCTTTCTTTTTCTTCTTGTGTGTGAAATAAATAAAATTTATTCTAGTAATAATACCAAGGGCGGTCATTGATTTAATTCAAACGATTTTTATATCCGGATAATATATCTACTTTTTTTTATTAAAAGTTTCTGATTAGAATTAATAATTACTTCAAGAGAAAATTCGAAAAAAAGTTGTTTAAAAAGTGCCGGGAGTGACTCGACTGGAAGGAATTGACGTAAATTAACAATTTTTTCCCATTCTTCATGCGTAAGAGTTGAACAATTTTCCTTGTACTTAAAAACAATGTAATACGAGTAGCAACAGGCAAGAGAACAAAAACATTGAAAAGAAATTCAATTAAAACTAATTTGCATCTATTAGAACGTGATTTAATTGCTTGACGAACTTCGTTTCTTAATTTGTTCGACAATTATCACTCGGTTTATCCCGATAATTGATCAATTTCATTTTTGAATCACCAATTAATTAAATTCAGTGATTTATGCACGGATTCCTGGTAGTGACACACGAAGTAATAACAGCAGACGTAAATAGAAATTTAAACTGCGGCTTTCGGTCCTGAATCACTGATTAGTGAAGGAAATAATTCCAACAAGAGAGCTAATCCAGAAAGCGCAAAAACTACGAAATGCAAATTTTGATTTACGTTTGTAAGTTACAAATTTTGACAACGAATAATTTGCAATTTAAAGACTCAAATTGTCAAGCTTATAGTTTCTGCGAAAAGAAATAGTTTACTTGTAAGCTTCGAGAGATTACGTCTGCATCCCTACTAAGTTTCATTCTGAGAATATCTTAACGCAGACTGTGTTGATGGTGATAAATTGTAATAATTTGCAATTTAAAAAGGCCTATTCATGCGAAATTGAAAAATTGCGAATTCAGAGGAAGCTGCTATTGTTCAAAGTCCCCTTTTATGTGTTTCCAGAATTTTAGATCACTTTCGACCCTAATGGTCGGTTTGGGGCCTAACAAGTTAACCGTCGTTAGATGAACATTTCTCGAAAACCTTTCATTATTGTCTTTCCTGGAAGATCACTTTGTTGTACCTGTCGAGGACAAATTTTTCGCTCCATCAAACTGAAGAAAACGGTGTATTTAAAAGAACATTAAAGTTTATCGAATGTTAACAGTTCGCGTGAGTTAACTGAACGTGCCCAAAAGTATCTTTTACTTAACTTTTTTTTGTCTTTAGGTATCTCATTATTCGGAATTCCGTTATTATTAATACCGTCAAAGAGGTATGCGTTAGAAGGAAGAAATCGAAAGTAGAATCAGCCAGTAGTAAACTAGCTGTAAAGTAGTATAAAAGATTAGTCATCGAATGCCGAAGAGTGTTTTACATTATGCAGAGATGAAAGGTACAGATAAAATATTGCGTGTACGAACCAACAACAAAAGATACAAGACAGATTGAATTCTTTTTCAGTTTAACTCAGAATTCTCGTACGTCGTGCGTAAATAATTTTTATTCGATTTCTTTCTTTTTTAAATAAATTTAATTAGAATTGTAAATTAAAAAGGTGCGAAAAAAATAAAAAAAGCAGCGATAGAAATAAATAACGAAACGTTCTTGTACGACCGTGACATTTTCAATTATAACAAAATCACATTATTATTATTAATCGAATTATTAAATGCGAATTAATTAAATAATGAAATATGTATAGGGTACGTATTATAATTAGATCTCATTCCTATTATTATGGAATTTATTATAATTTTTCATTTTATTAATTTTATACTTGGAAACTAATGGTAGTAAACGCGAGTGGAAACGAGACGAATCTAATGGTGTCCGCATAAATTAAGCAAATTCCTGATTGAGTTATGAGTAAAATTCGATTTGGAGGGAAACGAAACTATTGGACGAAACAAGAAATTCCACGTGACATACGACCGAACTCTTTATCTTTCCACACTCCAGCAACTTTAAAAGAATTTTGAAGAGCCGCCGAACGCTTTCAAGAGAACGTCCAAGATTTTGTCTCCTTCATATTTATCAGATGATAATCATCGAACAATGAGGGTGACGTAATACAGAACTCGACGGCACAGTGACCTACTCGGTACCGAAAGAAAAACAAACCGAACGACGGGGTGAACGACCTCTGCGGAAGAACCGAAAAGCAGACGATTTTTACTCACCGTAACCTTTCATGATACCGTGCGTCAAGTACAATGGAGCCCTACCGGTGGCCACGTCTTTCGCTAACACTTTACGTATCGTCTTTACGTCCGAAAGAACGACCGTGTAAACGTTGCCCAAATACAAACCGTAGATGGGACCGTACTTTTGCGCCAGTTCGTGAAACGTCCGGTACGGCTTCTTCGGATCGATGTACGGTAAGTAGCCGACGATTGGTAAACCGTACGGTCCCGGTGGCAAACGTTTGCGAATCTTCGACCGCGAATAAACGTAGATCGCGACGATCGTTATCGATATCAGGATAATCGCCGTCGAGATGTCCATCTGTAAATGAAATTGATTAAAGTCGAAACTTAAGAACTGAAGTAACTTCGTCGCACGTACAGCTCGCGGCTTTGACGTAAAACGAATGAGAGAGTCGAAGTCTGGCGACGAACAATGTAAATTTCGATTTGTTTCATTTGAATTGCATATGCGAATCAATGAATAACATTTTGCTTGATTTGATTAAGGCGCCGCTCAGAAACTGCTTCTTAAAATGAGTTTGCATTACTTTAATCAAAGCTTTAAGAAGCTTCCTAAGCAGAATCGCAAATTAAATTCTTTCAGTTATTTTCAACGGCTGTAATAAATAATACACCGAATATAAAACGGAGCTTTCAAAGAGCTTTCAGTTGTGATTTTTTTAGCTTGTTACTTGTTAGGATTTTTCAAATTATACTGTCGACTGCAAATTCAAATTTTTCAACCTAATTATCTGCATTCGTACTTTATTTTCCCCCTGAAAATTGTTTGCTAAAAAGGAGTTTCAATTAAAATTTCGCAATGTGCATTTCGAATTATCCTCTATTAATATGCATAAGGGAACGAGTGGGAAGTTGAGTTTTAAACCTCGAGCTATTCAGTGCCGCAAGAATAAAAAAGAAACCAAATCGCTGAAGAAAATTCATTAACGATACATGGCTGTTTCGAAATTGTTGCTACCAAATTGCGAGTGATTATTAACTCTAATCAAGTCCCGTATTTAAGGTAAAAAAAACATATCCTGCTTTGTTTGTCCTTTGAAGACGTTTGATTCGATAAAAAGTGCGTAGTTTCGAATAATCCTCATTGAATCGATGTGCGATTTTGGAAGAACCCCCGTAAGAAATGAAACCTTCTTTTTTGTCCCGTTCAAATTGTTACAAGTCTTTCGTAGCAAAATGTGTCAAGGTTTATTTTCTATAGCATGTTAAATGTGTTAAAAATAAATGGTATATATGTTTCTATCTGTTCTTCGATGTAAACGTTAATAATAAATTGTACGAATTAATTAATAAATATAGTATTATTATAATTATAACACTTGTGTGCCATCAAAACCGATTCCGATAATGAGTGCCCTAAATATCCATACATTATCTATTGACCATGGCTCAGTGACCCTGGTATTAAATAAAACCTAGAGACAATACAACATTCAGCGTGTGCGACGACGACGATGATGTTGATGATGATTGAAATTAATCGTGAATTGTTTGGGAGTTTAATTAATTGGTTAATAATAGTACTGGGAAGGAATTGTTTATAACAAACATCATCGATTCTATTTATAAATAATAACGCCATCGTTGTCGTTACTGTCGACGCCGTTGCCGTAATCTTTTGGTTTAAATATAGACCTATTGACAATATTCGCAATCAGTCATACATTCGTCAACGCTAACTGTAGGCGAATTATAAATCTACCAACAATTTGCAAAAAAAAGCAACAATGTTCGGATTAGTGTCACTTTCGATTCGGATTTTCCACGATTCTTTTCGCCGCATGAATAAAATGAAAGGGACTTTTGTTTCTACTGTTTTCACGTACACTTCTTTTTCTACTGCAAATTCCGTGCACATTCCAGTGCAAACGACATAAATGAATTACCAATAATAACGTGCGAGTTAATTGAACTCGCGAGAAATTGTTACAAATTAATTTTCGCGATCCTTACTGACAAGCCCAAGTCGAGGAATTTCATTAATTTTCACACCTGTCCAGCAAGTGATTAACAAGCCAATAAAGGATTGGAAAAATTTGGCGGTTCGCGATTTTTCCTGAGAAACGTAAAACAATAAAATCATTCGACGAGAGTGTGACAGGCAAATGGGAAAGTTTGCGAAATTAATTTTAGCAAATCGTAAATGAGAATGGGAAAGGTCATTGAAATCCTTTTAACGTTCATCATTTCATTTCTTATTTCGTCCGGTTCTTCAGCTACCGCCTCCCCGCCGGATTATTTCCTTTTCTTTCTGTGACTCTTCCACATATTTTCTTATTTATTTACAATTTAAAGGTCAGTTGTTCGAGGTAAATGAAATTGATAAATAATATTTGACAAGCAAATCATCATGAGAGACAGAAATTGTCCGGCATTTAATTTTTTTTTTTTTAGGGTCGTCGCACTTTCAATTGCACTCACGTATTTATCTTTATCTAATTTTATTTATATTATTATTGGAGACTACGAAATGCAATACAAACAGCAATAATAACAACAATAAGAAGAAAAACATGATGAGACGAGCAAAAGACACACGCACGCACACAAAAACGAAATGATTATTTATAGAAATAAACCGGTAAGATGAATAAAACGACAAAGCCAAAGAAGATTCATGTAAAAAGGGAATGCCGATTGTTTCTTTTTTTTAAGTATTTCATTCATTGGATCACGTGCAATAGTAATAATAATCTGCTGAAGATGAGAGCATACGCGCGTCTAGTTGACTTTTTTTGAATGCCACTTTTTCCTGCTGTTAAAGGCGTAGATGAAGAACCAGATGAAGGCGAAGAACAAGAAGGAGCCGAGCGAGAGAAAAGCAACAAGAACTGAAACCGGAGAGAAAATGTCACATTCTTTTGAAGCGCTAGACGGTTCAAAGCACGGAATCTCCGACGGGTCAATAATATTGAGTTTTACCACTTCTTGTTCGTTTTCCTTTTTTCTCTTCCAACGTGTTACTCCAAGAAGATCTTGTCGCGTCACTTTATTATCCCTCTTCTCTCGCGATTTTTCATTTTATTTTCTCTCGCTGCGGTTGTTCTGTTTTGCAGCATCGTCTGGGTAAAATGTGGATACGTTGAACTGCACGAGTAGTAGTCGTCCTTAGATTTTCATAAAAATGAATGCATTGCCCCCGCGGTGGATGACCTGGGTGTAAAATGAACGTATACGTTATTTTTTGTTTTTAATGCGTATGCGAGAGAGCGTGTACGTGTGCACACAAACTACCACCGGCAAACAGCATCTTCTGTCCTCATGTTACCAAGAGGGCGGCCACCGACATTCAATGAGTCTCCTACATCTATAGAAGACAATTAATTCCAATCACTTCACGTACGATCGAAACTGGTAAATCGTTTTTGGTGCTCCAAGAAGAACAACAAGGAGTGATTCTGTTAAAAGCCATTTCGCCGTTTATCTCCTCTCTACCTTTTGTATTATTGTTAATTATTTCGCAAAGACAAACGGAAAATTTCGAATCCTTTGTCTCGGCATTTCTCTTCGCTATAAATTATTTATTCCTTTAACAACCAACCAACGACCGATTTATTGTTATTTAAAAATAAGAAACGGTCCAACTGTTATAAATGAACACGCGGAGAGAAAGAGAGATCGGGAGAGAATTTAAATCTTCCTTCAACCCAAATCACGATAAACAATCAGAATTTTATTTTTAGGTGCATTGTACTTTGGTGGAGAAAGGTCGTGGCAGTGAAATCGGAGGGTCAGTGGCCGCGAGGGCATCATCATCATCACCATCATCCATATGAAGAACAACACGATGTTGTTGTTGTTGTTCTTGTTGATGATGATCATCTTCATCATCACCATGAAAGTTAGACCAGTCACTTTTCTGAAATCCGAATCTAGGACGTTACCCTACTTAAAATGATTGGAATTGGGTTATTCACATACACATACAAACTTTTTTGTTGTTGTTGTTGTTGTATTTTCGAAACTCTTTCTTCTTGAGTACGTACGTACATGCACACAATGTAATAATAGTAACAAGTTATTAAAAGGCAAGAGTTTATTATTAAAGTGAAATCATTGTCGTCGTTATTGTTGCTAACGTTTAATGGCAAAAGAAATTAAGTTAAGGTCTTGCAAACGAGAGAGAGAGAGAGATAAGACGAAAAAAGAGAAACCCAAAAACGGAGCTGAAATAAAAATGAAGAAATAAAAATGCGTAATAACAACAATAAAGGACGATGGCCCTAATTTCGTGAACTCTTATGTGAAATTTTATGAACGTTTCATTTCTGACTGAACGTACCCAAAAAAAAAGAGATATATAGGAGATATAAGACATTAATTTTTCGGTTCTAATTTATTTTCCAAGTATTCAGGTTAAGCTTTTCGTTATTTTCTAAGCCATAATTGTCACGTAGACCTTTATTGAAGACAGACTGGCTCGGAATAATAATCGTCCTGATGCTTATCTCTTTTGATCGGGCGTATGTACGTACCGAGAAAATATTTAACGAAAATTATGTTTTCCATTTGGAGAGATTTCCATGCATTGACCTTGTTATTATATACTTTGTTTTCGTGTTGACAAAATGTTCCATCATATCTTATTCATCGGAGAATCTCATTACACCGCATTAACTTTGAAATAAAAAAGGAATCGCTCAAATCCCTCGAGAGCTTTTTCCCGAAACCGAGCTTTTCCATATTTCTGAAGATATAATAAAATCGCTACTCTTGCCGATAATTAAAATGAAGCGATGAATAAAAAAGTGGGTTAAACATACATTTTATGATCAGTAATTAACAGTACCAATAATAATAATAATGATCGCGTCATTATAATTGTTATTAACAATAATTATTTCCAATAAGAATATTCCATAAGTGCAAATCCGCAGTAGATAAAGATACCAACCAACCAAGAGAAAGACAGCAAAGAAGCGAAGAAAAAAAATGTATAATATGTATGATACAGAACGTTATTAACACAATTTATATTTTATGGTTATTTTCTGCACTACGGACCATAAACTTGATGATTGATTTATTTCTCACGTGGCCATAAAAAAGGCAATAACCACAATAATAATGAAAGACAACGTGCAAAATAAAAAAGGGGCAACAGATAATAAAAATTGGCCGCATACAAAAAATATATAAATAATGAGAAACATTAACTAAAACAACTGTTCTTATTGAGCTGAAAAAAGAGCAATTTCTTGCTAATAGTTTCTAATTGATTGGGAAACATATTGCCCAAAGAAAATGAAATGCTAACACAATAGATTGTAAAAATGGCTAGAAGAATCAAGACAAAAAAGTTTATTAACAAAAATAAATGAACGTGACCTAAAGGAAATAAGGAAATCATCATTATTTTTTTCGTTGACTGCTCTTGAGGCAATAAACGATTTGCCACTTTTTTATTTCTATTTTAAGACACTTTTCCATCATAAATTGTCCACTTAATCTATTTTAAACTAATTGGCTGTAACATGTACAGTGTGTCTTAGGAGCACTATAAATTCATTCACCGATACGAACGATCCTTTTTAAAACTGTACGAATGAATTAAATCGATAGACGAAAAGTTTCCGCCAAAAGGTGCGATCGAAGCTTCGAGGGAAGCACAGTGTTGTAGAAAGTGAGACATTCCGTATAAATATAACGTAGGAGAAATCTCTTTTTTTAATTTCCTTCGATTTGCAATTTTGTGAGTTGGTGAATTTTTCGTAAATGTAAAACACACGCCAACAAAACGAAATGTGATTGTCTGCGAACGTACGTGTATATGTATGTCTTTAACCTATATTTAGCGGCGCTAGAGAGATGCCTTTACACTTTCATGTACACACACGCAGACATAAATGTATCGTTTATAATCCTATATATCATCATCATTAATCGAAAACATCAACTTTTTTTTTCATTCTCTGCTGGCATTCGTGATTTCTCGCCTTAATTTCTTCCTTAATCTCATTTTTATGTCGTTTTTTTCTTCGCGTTGTAATTTATTTATATCCTGATTGCCTTTAAAATGTAGCATTATTAGTATTTTCGAAGACAATGAAGACCGTGAAAGGAAATTTAATTGTACCGAATCATTTGCAGATTTGAACGATGCGAGTATATGAATCGAGGTAATTTCTTAAACTAGTATAATTCTCCATCGACTAATCGGCTCTTTAAATCTCCTCAATCTTAACCACGTCTCGTTAATCCGCTCCGAAAGTTTATTAAACCCAACAACGAAACCGGACATATAAATTTTCTTTTCTAAATAACAATGTCGACGGAGGGAGACGTTCTAATAATTTATTACGTACAAAATCCATCTCATCCGTAAGAAAAGAAGTTAAATTGATTAGAGAGAAGAGAACAAAGATGATGATGATAATCTGATTGCATGGGGTCAACAGCTGGAAGGAAGCGACCTTGTCAAGCAGACGTTACTACCTGCAGCAGCAGCAGCAAAAGCCCACGACTTGGAATCATCGTCGAACCACCTGCACACACACACAGCATAGGTAGATAAACGTTTAAGAGAGTGCTTCAACCTTCAATTAAACATTCCACCAGCTTTATGTTATAGAGATCTTCTTTGGATTTCTTTCGTGCTTTTTATTATTTTTTGAAATAGTTTAATAACAATAAAAATAGAAGAAAATCAATTTGAAGAGCGAAGACGAAGACACGCGAGGAGAGTTGATGGACGTATTAAGAAACGGAGATGGAGATTGACGAGGAATTCCTATTAATAATTTTTAATTACGAAAAAAGAAATTGATTAAAATTAATCGTTTGCTCTTAAAAAAATAAAATATTATTCGATTTAACAACAGTACAGTAACCGTGCGATGGCAATTTATTTATTATTAAGCAAAAAATCCCGTCTTTTCAGAGATACGTACGTACGTGGTAAAAAGTTAGTTTGGATCAATGCACCGGCTGACACTGACCATCGCTAAATAAAAACCGGGCTCATTTACATTAGAATGCATGTGTCTGCGATTATCATCATCATCGTCCACTTGGGGAATAGCACAATAATTTAATGGAATGAAACTTTTTATTTATTATTTTTATTATTCGGCGTTATCCGTTCGTTATCCTCTCAATTACGAACAAGCAAACAAGAAAGCGAACCATAATAAATAATTGTCGTTTAATTTACAAATTTATTATGCTCAACAACTTCAAGGAATATTCCATTTGGATGAAGTGCAAGAAATGTTTAAGGTGCCGATTAAACCATCAAGTTGGATGAAAAATTTCTTAATCTAATTGAAAACTTTAGCAAAATATTAAAAAATGCATCAACAAACTTTCCTTTTATAATTTTAGCAATAGAGTGATTTTATGTGGCTGCAAAAGTAAACGATTTGGTTCGTTAAATGTGCAAGTCTTCACTTTGATTGAAAAGGAAGCTTTGAAGCTTAATCTAATCGAAAATCTTAGAAATTGTTAAAAAATGGATTCCATGAACTATATTTCAATATAAATTCTCTTCGAATTTTAGCATTTCAATTTTCCTGCAACTTGCTCGAGTCTTAAGGAAATTTGCAAGATTTTATTTTTCCTCGATAATTAAATTCAACAATTGTTATGTTAAAAACGAAACGATAAATTGGCAGCTGTGCCTCCCAATTGAAAAAGGAGGCAGCTTTCACGTCCGAACGAAAATATAAAACCGTTTATTACGAAAAAAAAAAAGAAAAGAAGAAGATGTATATGCAAAAGGACTTGAAGAAGTATACAAACCAAACAAATTGGATTTAGCTCGAAGCAACTGAATGTGCAATTTATGAATAATGAATGGCTCTTCCATATAAATATATTCTCCTGTATGTTTGGTTCCTCGTCTCGTCTTTTCTTTTTGTGTGTTATTAATTCTTCAGCTCATCTTAAATAAACTTCTTTCAGTTCCTCGAACTATTCAACCAACTAAACAACCAACGAAGAAGTAATAGTAGAGATTCGATGAAAAGAAGAAAAAAAAGGTACACGTGCTTGAACTTCTTTCTTATTGCTCTTTATTTCAATTTTTTTCTCTTGATAAGTGGCGTATTTTAAAAATAGCACCATCAACCTTTTTCTTTCAGTCTCCTTTTTTTTCGGTTGGCTACCACAATAAAGCGTTTATTATTAATAATGACAATTATAATTTTTGGCATTAACAATAAAGAAGTGTAAGATGATGATGGTAAAATGTTGATGATAATAATAATAATAAAATATCACCTTTCGTACCAGATTTTTATTATTTAACGCACCTTCATTTGATTGACCTACAATTATCCTCAGTATATTTTACAATTGAGTTATTCAAATTGAATGTAGAATTTGGATGGTACGAGAATAACATTTCTTCATCATCATCATCGAATTCTTTTCCATTCTTTTCGCATACCTCTTGAGTAATTTTTGTTATTTTAATCGATTGGTTTCTTCTTCAACATCATCATCTTCTTTCACCATCATGCTTGTCTTTCTTTTTTCTCTTGCCTTTACATTTAGCCGTCAATCTATCAAATTGTTATGGGAAAAAATCTATGATAATAGTTCCACTCCATTAATTAACAATAACAATTGTTATTATTATTTACGTCCTATTATAGGTAAATATAGAGAGAAGTGAACGTACGATTTTGTGCCAACGAACAGAAAAAAAGTATAATTATTACTATTATAAGATCGAGGAATTGCGAACTTTAGTTGTGAAGGTCACATCGATAAAGAATTCTTGCAATACTTTTAAGGAATTTAAATAAGATGAAATGAAACTATTAATCGTCGTTGTCACTATTGACTCTTCATAGAACCCGTTAAAAGAATCAGTCAATTCTTTCAGAAATGCTAAAGCTCGCATCAAATTGAATTGACAAATTCCTGAACTCCATTCACTTGAATTTATAAGGGCATTTATAATTGGCTTAAAAGGCAATTCCAAAAATACTCGACCACTTGACTTCTGTCCGAATGTGGCAAGAAGGAAAGGAGTCGATTTCAAACGAACCAATCTTAAAGTCATTATATATCTCTTATTATTTTTCATTAATTATTCTACAAATCGTTTTTTAATTATAAACGATTGCAATCCTTATTTCTTGTTCTTTTTTAATTAAACATTAAACGCACACGCAGAGAAACCAAAAAAAGGAATATGTCGAAATTTATTGCAACATAAAATTTTATTGGCAATTCGAAAAAAAAAGAGTTAATTCGATATATATAATTCTTTTTCTTAATTAAGATTATATTTCGTTTTGAAAGTAACTAAACCACAAAAAATAATTAATAATCGTTTTTATTTTTACCACTTCAATATCGACCTATAAGTACAGCTTACACGATGATGAGATGTAACTTAAATCGTATGCAAAATGTTAAAAAAAACCATTGTATACTTTTAATTTAACAACAAAAATAGAAAGAGAAAATGCAATAAAAGCAATCAAATGCGAATTGTGCAATGAAACAAATTGAATTATTGTTTTATTCGTGCATAGCTTATCGTTATTAATTATTATTGTCATTATTATATTACCATTATGTATAACATTTAACAACAATAATAATAATAACAAAATACTGGACCTCGGACTGGGTCAGTAAGTCCGAACTTTCAGTAGGTGAACAACCGGTGTGTTCAGGAGCCAACTAAATGCCAATGAACTCTCCTCCTCCTCTCAATATATATACATGCATGCATGTACATACAACGACAAATAACACTATCCAAACCTCACCCATTGGGACAATAATAATCTTAATTACGATTACGCTTTTCTCCCGAGTTTCTTTATTTTTCCTCTTTTACAAGACGACGCGATATCGACAGGTGGCTCTCCGAAGAGAGATAATATGACCAAATCCGAAAGCTGCACCGCCACCATCATCAACAACATCGAACAACAATAAAAATATAATCGATAGCAATAACAACAACAGCAACAAAATAATAAATTATTATTGAACGACCACCTAACAACTTTCCACTTTAGAATTACATCAAAGGTCAATGATCGTTTCTGTACGACGGACGTATTGAAATTATTTAACGTACCAGAATAACTTTCAAAAAAAAAGAGAGAAAACAAAACGTTTTCCACCAAAAATTTGCACGAGGCTTAATAGGAAGTTGAATTCCTTATGAACAACATATCGAAATTAACATTGATTAATTTGGTTCAATTTGATGCAGCATTTAAATATTCAACATTTCCCATTCTACGCTATTCAAATATTCGATAAAAATTGCACGTAGTCATCAGCTTGTAGAATAAATACCACAAAACAAATTCACAAAATTTGTCCAGTTCTGTTTGCGAATGTTTCCAACAGGTACCAAAATAAAAAAAGAACTTAATTTACCTCAAACTTTGGCATATTCAACAGTTTTAGTGAATTTTTTATGGAAAAGTTATACTACACCAAAAAGCATCATAAGGTCCCATTCAAATAAAAAAACAATTGTTAATTGACAAGAAAGCTCCATTTAAATGGTCCATAAAATAGCGAAATTGTTTTGCTTCAATTTGCAAATAAACCGAAAAATTATTTTTATCATTGCTATTTTGAATATGAAATTTTTTTTTTCAACTCAATCTGGTTAGCAATTTGCAGAATTTGTTTCTAATTTATTAATTTTTTTATTGAATATTTTGCTAAATCCTTCATAAACAAATTTCCATTCAACTGCAAAAGAACGCAACAACTCCTCGTAAATTTCATTAATTCAAATTGTCCAACAGAGTTATTCAATTAACAATTTCGTCATACGCATTATTATTTAATTATTTTAAAATATTGTTAGCGTTCGAATTCGTATCGATTAATTATTAATGCATTTATTTCGCATTACTTCCTCTCGTTCTTTCGTTGTTGATGTTGTTCTTTTTGCTGTCATTCAGGAATTCCCTTCTAATTCGCACAGCGAAATGCCATATTACAACGCGAAATAATGATTGTAATTATTACAAAGAGGTGTAACCGCTAATAAACACACATTTATCTCGATTAACCTTTGGTTAAAAAGAGTTCTTTTTCATTCGTTCCACTCGATGCAATAACAAACATATTACGGGGAAGAATGCGATTTGAGAGAGCGAAAAAAAAGTTAATAAAATAACGTGTTATAAAAATGATCCAAAATAAAATGCCAACAAACGCATAAATTAATTCAAATCATTGCGAAAACGCGAATTAATATTAACTGCACGTGGAGAGGCTTGTTCCCGATGTCGTCGTTGTAGACCAAAAATTAATAATGAAAAAAAAATCAACAAATATGCAGAAGAAAGTAAATTAATGATGTAACGCAGTGGTGCTGTTAATTAACGCGGTTTTAACAATCCGCCAATTAAAAGTATGATTCATACATATATCGGCTATGGCAATATGTGTATTTCGTGTTTGAATAGTGCTCAAATTAATTCTTTTTATTAGTATAATTAACTTCTTTCTTTTTCTTATTATCGTTTCTTTTTTTATTATCGATTTCCAACCAACAATATGAATGAGAAAGTCAGAGCCAAGGCTGCGGTCGCTGACCTGCTACAACAGTACCTCGAGTAA
Organism: Hololepta plana; assembly: GCA_963695495.1. Classification (NCBI taxonomy): domain Eukaryota; kingdom Metazoa; phylum Arthropoda; class Insecta; order Coleoptera; family Histeridae; genus Hololepta; species Hololepta plana. The sequence continues at coordinate 12,516,114 of OY968832.1, read as the reverse complement.
GCAGCTGTACTAGTAGTAAAGTACAACAACACACAAGCCGATGGATGCCTGTGTGTGTGTTGTTGTTGTTATTAAAGCCATCGGCATTTATGTTAATGGAAGGAAAAAGAAGAAGGACTTTACGAAAAAAATAAATAATACCATCGTCATATAGGTCCGATAATTCGTTTTTAGACGTACAAGCAAAGAATTGTTAAAGCTACAGCAAGAGCTGATGGTAAATGCAATTATCCAGAGGGATTAAGGCAAAGAAATCCTGCCATTGCATAAAATAAATTCATCATTTCTTCGAGTTGCAGGCGACTTGCAAACTTTTTATTTATTTTTTATCGATTTCGTTGTTCAAAGGTTCTTTTCGAGATGAAATCATATCGTACGAAATGACCCAAAGAAATGCCATCAGTTACAAGAACGGTTCTGCGTTATGCGTGTAAAAGGTAGTTTAAAGTACTTTGTAGGTTGTTCTTGTTGTTTGTTGCGTGACTAAAAACGTATGTGTACAAACACGAGTAAGAACGAACGTACGAAGCGAAAGAAGGAAAAAAGATCCGCTTTCGGAATTATATCTGCATTAGCCCCGAAAATAATTACAGAAATAAACACTGTCAACTTTCCAACTTGTACTAAAATGTAAAAGGTTAAATTTCGTGTTCATAATAAAATGCCTTCCTTTTCTTTTTGTCCGTATATATTCCACTTTTAAATAATATTAACTCGGATACGTGCAGACAACATTTAGCTTCTTATAATGATGATGATGATGGTAATGCGTGCGATGGTATGCAAAAGAAAAGAAAACGGCGAAAAAGAGAGCCAGAGGAGAAAAGATGCAACAATAATATTAATATTCGACAATTTTCTTACTGTTAATTTCTTTTCGTTTCTTTTACGCACCAACACGTTGTAATGTAACGTCGCTTGTAATTTAGTTTCGCGTTGTAAATTATGTAAACGACACATTCAATTATTTCCCTCTGTGTTACTTGTCGTTTAATTAATTTTTCAGTTCGCCTCTACTGAAAGTTGAATTATTTCGGTGGATACATTGTAAAGGAAGACGAATGACCGAACAAAGAAAGTTAATATTTATAACTTCCCGTTTTGTAATCTAGATAAGAATTTTTTGGCAAAACTTTTTTTTTTGGTTTGCTCTTGCGTGAAATTAATTGATGCGTGCCGATAATAAATCAATTCCTCCACTTTTTCTCTTTGGTTTTACCTTTCTTTCTTCAATTTCTTCATCGGTCCTAATAGTTTTAGATGAGTTAATCCTCAATAAGATTCCTCGTTCTTTTTCTTCACCATCGACGTCAACATCTTCCTCACGTATATTCCTTTTTTTTCCTCTCGTTACTTATTCATCGACTTCTTGTTATTATTATTACAATATATTATTAGGTAGGTCGGTCCAATGACCTCCCGGAATTGGGATCATCATAAAAGTTTATTGAACTTTTAGCAAGGATTCCGGGTCCTCTTGCCCGTTCGATACACATATATATGCATATCTCTCGTCGAAGTAAATAATACAACAATATTTTCATATACATAATATAATAAGTATGACCGCATTGTTGTTGTTGTTGTTATTACTCGAAGAAAAAAATCTTTCCGGCCGAAAAAGCAACACATGGAGGGCGCAAAAAAACGATTTTTTTGCATCTCGCTCACCGTATTGCGGAAACTTTCGAATTGGATTAATCGATAAATTCACGCACGAAATAATAAATATTTCAGTTTTGAAACGGACCATTGGTCATTCGTTCGACTATCTAAATCTCTAAAGAGGAGAAAATGATTGGAAAAGCAAACCTATGCACTTTTCGGGACAAAAGCAGATAATTACATTTAATTGCAAGACTATCAAGATGAAGAAGAAGTTGAGGTAGTAATTGAACCAAATAAATTTCACATTTAAAAAGAATGCAAAAGGTATTGGCAAAAAAGGCAAAGAAGAATGCCGAGTGACTCACGCGTCAGTTTTATATAATGGTAGAGGAGGAAACTTATAAATAATTGAACACGTTCTTTTTTTTTAATTGCCATATTTGGTAATCGCATATATTTTTAATAATAATGCAGAAAAACAAGAACAGTTGGCAAGTTAACATTTTGCAAGAATTATGATATTGCAACGTGAGAAAAATCTCTCGACAACACCTATCAATTCGACGAGATCTATTTTCCAGTCTAAAACGATTTGTTCGGAACAATTATTATTACTTCAAATGGATTCATTCCCTGGCGATTCAACGTATCTAACTTTTATTTAAAGAAAACTTTGCTTTTGATAAGCTTCTCTTTAATACTTCATTATTAATTTTGTTTAAAATAATGTTTCAACAGGACTAAATCTCTAGTTTTCTTGAAATTGCAAATCATTCCAATAAGATTATAAAGAATTAGCGAGAACTTTATCCTGAATTCGACCATAACACTTTGTCTTCTTTCGAAGATAAAATGTGAAATAATAATCAAAAAAGGATGCAAAAGCCAAACTAAAAAAATGTATAAATGGAAGAATTGTGATCGGGATTACAGCGCGAGCTCGCAAATTAGCAAAGAGAGTACATTGTTTGGTAGCCCTTTAGCTATATGACTATTAAACCTGATCCTTTATTTATTTAGAATTCTTTTTGCAAAATATCTTAATACCTTCGCATTATTGAAATCAGTTGCTCAATCTGGGATCAATTGCGTTAGAACGACTGTTGACACGTTTAAAGTGATCCTTAAATGAAAAGGTGTTAATTAATCGATCACCGGTCACGTGCACGAACCAAACGACTCTTTCGTATCGTTTCGAGTTGGACGTATTCGCAATATTTGTAAGAGAATAAAAATAAATGTCGTTATACATGTGTGTAGATTTTATATAATAATAATAATGTGTGTGAGTAGTGTAGTTGGTATACATTGTCGATCATCAACCCATGATAGTGAAAGTTGTCCGTTACCCGCTACACAAACACACCTCCCGGTGGTTCGTTGAACCCGAACATCTCAAACTGTAATAGTGATAATAACGATATTTATTATTATTATTTAAGCATTTGAATTATTTAACATCGATTCCCCATTTCTTATGCATGCACATAAAACACATTGCGATTGCAAATTAAATTAATTAAATATTTTAATTTAATTTATTCTTTCATAATGGTTAACGACGGTTAACGTTTCATTGAAATTAAAACAAGGACATCAACAATCTTAATTGTTATTGTGATGTAACGATAATGAATGCAGGGTACGGGAATCTAGTTTAATTTGCACTAATCGGCGAAGATGCAAAAAGTGCGATTCGGCGAAGAAGGATCACAGAATACGTACGCGGAATCGCGTTCGAAAAGGACGTTCGCAGTGAAAGTAAATTGAATCGTCCTTCTGACCAACATTATAATACGAAATTATATAATCCAACGAAGAAAAAAGAAATGTTTAAATTAAATTAAAACCGATTTTTTTTCCTTTTGCTGCTTTACTGTTTTCGTCCAAATTTCCATTTCGTTTTATTATAGTCGTAGCAAAAGCACCACCATTACCAGCGGGGAACACACGACCAACGGCAGCTTCAACATATTTATATAATCATATTAATCGCATATTAAACGGTTTTAAATTTAACATTTTTGGCATTTATTATACACACACGAGTATTTTTTTAAGTGTACATATGTGTGTAAACGTACACTTACACAAATTTGGGTGTAGTGGAAAGGTAAGAAATACGTTTGGGTCAACGAACTTTTTAAAGAAACAGCAGAGTTTTTCTTTTTTCGAAATGACTGGCTTGTGGCCACAAACACAAGCGCGATACTTTTATGCATTTTACATCTATATTATTAAAATGAGAGTTGTGTGTGTCTGTGTGTTAATAACGAAGAAGTATATTCAAAAAAAGAAAAAGAGAGGACGAAAAAAAGAACTTGAATTAATGGTAGTAGTTCTTGTAGTCAGTAGGTTAGTAGATCAAGCTTTATCTATTTTTTTTTCAATATAGATTTCAATACGTTTATTTATTATTGCTGATGTTCGTCGCGTTTCGTCCATAAGCAAATTTAATTTATAAAGATGAGGGAGAAGAATTATTATTATTATCATCGTAACATCCTTTTTCCTCGTCATCTCGTTATTTTTTTTTAAGGAAATTTAATGAGAGATATTTTGTACCATCCGATACCAAGCGCACTCCTTCTTCTTTATACACGCGCACTTTTTATTACACATTTTCTTTTCGGGTTCCTCGCGTTCACCATCGTTAAAATTTAATTCAGCTTGATACGAACGCTTAACATCGCACGTTTCGCGCTTTGCCTAATATGCCGTGCAATAAACTTTATGCATTTTTTTAAAGATTCTTATCAGTATTTTTAGATAAAATTAAACAAATCAGTGTTTTGATAAAAATTAAATTAATAAAAAAGAATTTAAATAAATTACTGGTAAAGTCTTTGTAATTGCAAAATATCCCATTAATTTAACTGGAGAAGCGTATTAGTACAAATATCCGATTGGCAAATAATTATTATGCATAGGCCAAGTTGCATTCTCAAACATCGAATCCACAAAATGCTAATCATAATTGTGCAATAATTTCAAAAACGAGTCGCTTCAATTGCGATTGAATGGAATTTTTGCAGCGAATGAAACAACTTACACTGTGTCGCATACTTTTAAACGGAAAATAACCAGAAAACATACTTAAGCCTCCAAAATGAGAAAAAAAAACACAAATATGTAGGTAACACGCTCCGCATCATGCATAATGGAAGATTTATCAATTTCGTTTTACGTAATTTCGATCTTTTCTACCATTCTCCCATTGCTTCACTTCATAAATATATCTTCTATCCAGCAATTAAAGTGGGACAAACAAGTAACATCGGCAGCAAGGCACCTCGAGAGGAAGAATTAAAATCTTCGATGCGAAGTAAAAACGACAGGAGGAAAATGTAACAACCGACAACATTAAAATCGCATTCGATATCCGTGCAATAAATTCAAGTATAAAGGAGAACGCACCTGTATTTTATTATTATTACGCGGCCGATATCTATATCGGACAATCTTAACACGAAACAAAAGTTGGACTTAACAGTGGAGGTTTCGTTATTGAAGACATTCGTTGTACGTGTAGAAGATTTATTGCCTTCCGTTCAAACCGAAAATAAAAGAAAACAACGACAGTATTTAGGTAAATGAGCGAACATGCGTTTAAAAAGCATAAATAATTGCCTCCGATTCGATTTTAATTCGACAAACGCAAATGAAAAAGCTCAATTAAATTATATTCAATTAAATCGTTATCGTTATTACTGTCTTCGTGCATTCGTTCCATAAAAATAAGGTAAAAATTCAAACGTCGATTAAGCGTGCTCGGTCATACGCGTTACGTGATGGGAATGAAATATATATGAAGACAGTAAAACGAATAATAAAGAACGGGCAGCGCGAACAAAGAATTAAAAGAGGCCTGCATTTCGCATATGAAATTATGCAAATACGAGCATAAATTAATTTATTTGATGAATTATAAACGGTAAGGTAGCAATAGTTAATTCTTAGAGTTAAACGCGCTGGTGTATCAGTAGTAGGAGGAGAGCAATTGGTTGATTTTAAATTGTGGAACAGAGAGGAAAAAATAGTTATACCGGTGGGTTCAATGAACTGCAAGGTCGCTTTATGATATACGGGTTGCATACGTATATAATAAGCATTATTATTATTATAAGCAAGAAATTCTTCTTCGTTGGAGCTTTCACTATTCAAAGCGTACATATTGAATACTAAAATCGTATTATTCCTATTGTTATTATTAGATAACGTCATCGTTGAAGGAACGATCGACAAAAGTAAAGGATTGTTTTCAAAATTAGTATTCCACCCGGAATAAATCGCAATTAATGGAATATAATTATTATTTTATTGAAGTTAATACCATCGATTGCAATTACAATTGAGTTTAGAAAGAAATCCATCGCATTTTAACGAGAAACATTTGATTTCAGTAAGAAACAAATTTTCAGCGATTTTCCTGAAGGCTTCTGTAATATTAAACAATCCCAGAAAATTTGTTTAATCTTCGATATTCGCGTTGGACGAAGCGTTAAATTGGATAAAAACCCTCAAGAGATGACTATAAGACAGAGTCCGAACTATTTAGGAAATTAATTTAGTTTAAAAAAAAGACATAGCCTTCATCAATAAAAAATATCCGCAGACCACTTTTAAAATAAGATTGCTTTTATTGAACCTAACAACATTAGCATTAGGATTTAATTAAATCTTAACAACTTACCGGAAACATTAACAAATTTCCGCGTTAACACTTTCGTAATTTCCTTTCAGCCTCTCCAGAAATAAACGCAAGGAATAATGGGAAGGATAAACGTGGTTTTTTGTAGAGGTTAAGGTCAATGATTTGATTTTCATCATTAAATTTAAAAAAAGTTTATACCTAAATATAATTAATTGATAAGATTAGTTATAGAAATCAAACGCTGACATCTCTTGTACGGCAACCTCGGCTGCCTGAAAGCGAATCATTACATTAATGAAGATGGAATTACTATATGAAGGACGTTTCAATTACATTTCTAACTTTATCTATCGAATCATACATTAAAGCTTCTAGCGTTCCTTTCAGTTCATCTGTCCAAATGTCCTCGAGTGCATCCTTGCATTTCTTACCCAAATAGAATAAAAAATAGCAGCTTCTTTCTCTCAACAATTCGTCCGAATTGCGCAACAAATTCACGAAACACAAGATTTGCTCGTTTTCGTGTTTCGCGTGTAATATCTGTTCTATGATAGTACAATTTTCATCGGATCTTTTCAGAATCAACGTCAGTATTGCCAATAAATCGTTGACGATTCTTATTTTTCGCTTCGCTGCAAATAATATGCAAACATAAAATAATAAGACTGTAAGAAAGGGCTCTTACAAAGTAGCAATAGCTGATGTAACAGACTACACATTTTTAAGATCACAATGGAATCACAAACTTGATTCAGGAATGTACTATCTAAATGCGCCAAATGGCAAACAAGCAGCAAAATATTCTCCACCGCGTTCAATTCATCGTCCGTGATTTCGTTTAATAATTTATATGTAGGTGCGGCAAATGATGGTGAAGTTCCTGGCGATGGTGTCGAATTCTTCGAACCGTCATTCCATCGCGTTAAAAGTTTACAGGCATACATTAAATTAGGTATCAATTTGAGTTGGATGTATACCTGTAGAATAATGAATAAGTAAATGTATTCCTGACAACTTTTTACGATTTTACTTTTTTAATTTGCACCAAAGAACTCTCAGATATTCCTTTAACGACAAAGGGCAGCGAAAGTAAATTGGCGACATAGGATAATACCTTAGGACTGGCGTTAGAATTTCGCAAAGGCGAAACTATTATATTTGCCAAATTTGCCTGTAACAATGAAGTAATTTCGCCGCCCATAATTTCTTCAATTGTGCGTTGCAGAAAAACAATCCATTCTTCGTTTACTATAGGATGCGAATCTTCGTTTAGGTTTATGCTTAAGTTATGAAGTTTGTCTAGAAGGAATTTATCAATTATTAAATGGAGTGTTAAAATATTGTTTATGTTCTTCACCAGTGCAATCTTTTAACAAATTGTCGTTTGAATTTGTACTCTTCATAACATCTTCAGGTTTATCCTCTTTATTGTTAGAACCTTTTAGAATATCGGCTTCCGATAAGTTTCTTTTATCAACAGTTGTCCCCATATACGTTTTTGTAGAATCAGAATGTTTCCTAAAATATTCAAATAAAAGTTGACACGTTTCAAAAGAAAATATTTTCAAAGTAACTTATTGCCAGCTAATTTTGCATGTTCTTTTCTCTGTTGCTCCTTAGCCTGTATAGTACTTGCCGTCATTGTGCCAGTCAATGGCATTGTAGGATTATCTTCTGAAATCAAAATGTGACCGCTGACAAAAGGATGTTCCAATATTTCAGGCCATGTTAGGCGTTTTGCTGAATCTTTATGCAGCAATCCCTATAATTGAATTATTATATTATTATATATCAGTCAGCTATATATGCATCATCAGATATTACCCTAAGAAATGATGTGCAGTGTGGTGATAGAAATGTGGGCCACTGAATCTGTTCATGTCTTATCAGCCTTATCAAGTGTAATATAGATGCTGTACAGAATGGTGGGGCTCCAACCAACAACTCATATATAATGCACCCCAAAGACCATAAATCAGCATTATGATCATATGGTAATTCTTCAATTAATTCTGGAGCCATATATAAAGGAGTACCTGTAAATATCGATGTTCACTAATTGCTAATTCAAACTGAACAAGTAATGGTTTACCTTTAATGGATGTTAATACATGAGTACCAGTACTCATGTTCCTTGCAAATCCAAAATCACACAATTTGGCACAGTTATTAGCATCCAACAATATGTTTTGTGGTTTTAAATCTCTATGCAATACTCTGTGGGAATGCAAATAATATAAAGCTGATACCAAGTCCCATACTATCCTTTGAACTTTGTCTTCATTTAAATAACCCTCATTATTCAGTATGATGTTTAAAGCTTTATGTGCAAACTCAGTTATTACTACAATCTATAAATTTAACTGATTATTAATCAAAATCTCTACATTTTTATACCATTTTACCTCATTTTCAGTTTCAAACGAATCTATCATTTGTATAATATTTGGGTGATGAAGATGTCTTTGTATCTCACACTCTCTCCTTAAGCCAACTATTTCTTTCAGAGATTTGCCTCTCTACAACAGAAAACTTTTGTTATAATAGACCTTTCATTCATTTGACTGATGATTTACCTTGCTTATAATTTTCAAAGCCACAGTCTTGGAATCAGATGTTTGCTTTGCTTTATATACACGGCCAAATGAGCCTTCTCCTAAAAGACCTACCACTTCATATTTATCCATGGTCTATATTTATGAAAAATTTGAGTTTACTTCATAATATAAAAAACATTTCATATAAATCAATTACCATTTAAAAACTTTTAAAGATGTCACTTTTCTGGTAACATCTATGATTTTCTGTTGGCAGAGTTGCTTTACAATACACTAAACTGTCATTCGTTCTGCTATGATTCATAAAAACAGGCATTTTTAATTAATTTCGTGTTATTACAAAATAAGATCTTCAGAATTTGTCATAAGTGTAGTGTTCGATCATGTGAATTTTGAACAGTAAAAGGACGGTGTCAATATTAAGGAGAATTTGTAAGATAATATTAGTTGACACTCGATATTTTATCTGAAAATCCATAAACATCATCATCACATACACATAAGAATTTTATTTTGTACTTCTTGCACAAACATGACTGTTAATAAAGTCTTATTAATGGCATGTGGATCATTTAATCCACCTACAAATATGCATCTTAGAATGTTTGGTAAGTTATTACGCAAGTATGCAAGATTGGTTATTGATTAATATTTTCTGTTACTCCTTCAGAAATAGCCAGAGATCACTTGCACCGTTTAGGAAATAATGTGGTTATAGGTGGTGTAGTATCACCAGTCCATGATGCATATGGAAAAAATGGATTGGAATCATCAACTCATAGAATTAAAATGTTAGAACTGGCTCTACAGTCATCAGAGTGGATTAAAGTTTCTAAATGGGAAGTCAATCAAGAAACATGGTCAAGAACTAAGCAAACTCTACAGTATCATCAGGTAAAGATATTATAGTTGCTTACTTAACGTAATAATGTATGTATTTGCAGAATCAAGTGAATGCCTTTTTAAATTCTTCAAATGATTATGATGAGGATGTACCATGGATACCAGATACCTTAAAGAATAGTAATATGTGTGATAATGTACAAATAAAATTGTTATGTGGTGCAGACTTATTGGAATCATTTGCTACACCTGGTTTGTGGTCTTGTGAGGATGTAAGTAAATGTAATGTTTTTATTTTTGATGTGAATGCTCTTTTTCCTTTAGATTGAAACTATAGTGGGGCAATATGGCTTGGTTGTTGTAACAAGAATGAATTCAAATCCATTGGAATTCATTTACAACTCAGATTTGTTAACGAAATACTCAGTAAGTAATATTTTAAATGTATAGTAACATAAACCTATGATATATCAATTTGTAGAGGAATATTCAAATTGTAACTGAATGGATAACAAACGAAATTAGTTCAACAAAAATCAGAAAAAGTATCAGAAGATCGGAATCCATAAAATATCTAATACCAGATAGTGTCATTGAATACATATACAAATATGGATTGTATGAAGCCACAAATAAGTAAGTTCTTTTCAAAATATATTTACTAACTGTTAATAAATGTTCTTGCTTTCTTGCTACTTGGAAATTAGTAAGTACATATGTTCACCTCTATCAAATTCCAATTATTTAATAGCATCACCATCTGACATTATCATGGAATCTCCTACACCCCTCAGCAACAGGTGCTTGGTTATTTGCGATAGCACATTCTCGCGAAAATCCAGCAATAATGATAATATAGATAATGTAGCTCGGACTAACAATTTGAATATGATTAAGCATCCTGGTCAAGCTGTAAAAATCATTTCAGATTCAAAAGGTGAACACAAGATTATTAGAAATCCACCTGAAGGAACCATACAGGTATGTAAGATAGAAGAGACAAAGGCGACACAACTGAAAGCATCTAAAAGTTGCACCAATTTTAATGACGAACATACAGAATCATTAAAAGCTTGTAAATCAAATACAGATGTGAAAGAATGCAAAAGTTGCGACGAGAATTTAATCAAATTCATCTTTACTAGACATGGTATACAAGTTATTAGTGATGTAGAGACAATTGTGTGAATGGACTAAACTAATAATAGATGTTAAAATCAGAAATTTCGCTTATTACATTATCTAAAGATGAATTAATAGTATCTAAATTTTTAATATACGAATAAAAATTTAGTTCAATCTAGACAAAAATATGCAATATAATTTAAGACTGATGAAAATACTTAGATATCGTCTGAATTCATATGCATGTGTGTGGCATGATTTTCTTTTTTATATCTGTTCCAGGCATACATAGAACGTCCTGCATGCCTACTCTAGCTGAAAACTTCATGTATTATTGCATTTTAAATGCAAATTGAATATAAAAGCTATTTCAAATAATACTTGATATCAAATCAACTTGAATACTAATTAAATTGTTATAAAATTATGATTTATCACAGCTTGAAATAGTTTTTTTTGTGATATATAAATGCATTCATTAAGTGTACTCTAGTACAGGTGAAATAAATGGTAGATATGGTGATAAAATGTATTTTATCTGTTTGGTATGTATTTCTTATATTCTTTCTCATTTTCTAAATTGCTACATATGTTCTTTTTTCAACTTATTTGCCTTTATTGTGTCAGAACAATCACACCATGGCGTTAAAGAATGGTTACAATTGAGTTTTATGTTGATGACCGTAAAAGACGAACCGTCGATGTTCATTGAATTAATATTTCCAATTTTAAAATTTACATCATGCAATCCAGTTTGACGATCTCTTTTTCTCGTTACTTCCCTCTGATTGTAGCATTTAACTGTATCCCTTTTCCTGTGATTCCTATCATGAATATGTCTATAAAAAAAAAGATTTATGATAATGAGTTCTCTTATTTAATTGTTTCTGCATTACCTAAATGTATTGGTAGTATTAGTTGTGATTTTGATGGGTCTTGATATATTTAAATTAGCGTCTCTTAATCTTACATAAAACTCATCATCTTCTAAACCCCAGCCCCAATATTTATTGGACATTCCATTTACCAGCTGAAAATGTTCCCTAAAACATAAAGTATATACAGACACTTTTTAAAACGTTCTACAGCTATTGATTACCTGCTTATTAATAAAATGCCGCCGACAAACTTATCATAGTGATAACGTGGATGTAAACTTGGTGCAGCAACATGAAATGGTTGTTCTTTCGGATAGTCATACCTTAAGTTTTTATTCAATGGCAGTAAATCCACATCATGCATAGCTATATAATCAAAATCCTTTTTTGTATACAAATAGCCAACATTGATAAGAGAGGCTCTGTTAAATCTGAATGAATCCATTTGATTCAATATAAATATATGATGATTAATTTTTTGTTCATTTAAAAAAGTTGTCATGTATGGCACAAATTGCATTAATTCATCGAATCTATCTCTAAATGGCACTAATAATGCTAATTTGTGTTCAGTTGCATATTGTTGAGCATTATTTGAAATTATATTATGTTGTACAATATACTCTTGCCTAGGGCAATTGCAATGATCTAAAGAAAGAACTGATAATAATTAAATATAATATTATAACTATGTACTCACCGTTTGTTAATAACTTAAATGATAAATAAATTGTTATTAAAAACATTACACTAAGTAATAAAATTAAAAATTTAATAAATCGAAGACGAAGTCTTTTATCATTATAAAAATTCATGATGAGATTGCTTTTTCCTATGGCGTTATTAAAATATTTTCATTAAGTATCGTTTAGATTATACATTATAAAATACATTTCCAATTTAATTTGCTTAAATATTACACTTTTCTTATTTTTAACATGATCAACGTTCTGTTTGGTTATGTTTATGTTTGAATGTCAATTCTTATGCAACCTTGTAATTTATCTTTGGCAACCTTCAAGGATATTTTTTTTAACTTTAACGGAACGCGCGCTTTAAAGAAGGTAAAAGTAAATAATTATCTTTGAATGTAAGTTAATAATTTATAATTGATACGTTAGAATTTGTTTCATCTTTTATTATCCAAAGCAGATCGCTATTATTGCCCACAACAAGTAGCTTTTTACACGTGATAGTTATTTGCTTGCAATATCTATTTTTTGAAACCAGATAAGTGAATAAAATGGAAAACAACGACAAAACTGAGGACAAAATTTTTCATCTTCATGACACAGATTCGGAAGATTCATCAAACGAAGGTAAAATATATACCAACGTTACGTTTCTTGGTTATGTTGAAGTTTATATTGGAATATTTTTATAGTAAACAGTCCTTCAAATAGTCCTCAAGTATTATCCAGTGATTCTGAGGATGAAATAATTTGGCTGGATGATGAGGAAAGTGAACCAGAACTAGAATGTGACATATGGGATAACGATTGTGAAATATTAAATAGCACCAGGAAAACTAATTTAATTGGTTGTATGTCATGATAAGGTTGTTAAAGATAATCCCTGGTAATGATTCTTGTAAATTTTAGATCATTCAAAAGATGTAATGTTTCCAAAACTTACAGAACCACCAGCTAAGAAAGGAAGATTTTCACTAGAAATTAATGAAAATCTAATTGCAGAAGATTTTGAGAGACAATTTAAGGAGAAATGGAAATCAAATGAAACATTATGTCTTAAAGATGCTGAGTTGATTATGGATCCTTTTAAACTTTGTGTTTTCCATAACTATATATCCAACAATGAATTCTTAGATAAAATTAGATTGTATTTTAATGAAATTGCATGGAATAAGAGGCAAATGGATTTATATGAATTTTTCCAGTCAGAAAGTTTAAAGAATTCCAAAGAAGAATGTCTAAGTCAAATTTATGATTTCTTAAATGACACAGTTAGAAGTTGGGTAAGTTTAAGAGTTTGCTCATTTAATATATTGACTGACATATAAATATTTTTAAGGTCAGTAAATTAATTGGTGTTGAGTTAATAAAAACATCTGCTACATGTAGCTATTATAGTAATTCAGATTTTCTTCTTGTACATGATGATTTACAAGAAGATCGCATGATTGCTTATGTTTTGTATTTGACTGGACCTGAAAATTGGGATGAAAGTTGGGGTGGATCACTACAGCTATTGAATGCAGATGAACATGGTCATCCTGATGATGTTAAAAAATGTATTAAACCTGCTAATAATCAGTTAATTCTATTCCCTGTGACAAATAAGTCATACCATCAAGTAAATTAGTTATATTGTTTTATACTTCTAAGAATTTCATATAATTTTTGCAGGTTGAGGAAGTTTTTACAATGGACTACTCTAGATTGAGTATAAATGGCTGGTTTCATGTGAGTGAAGCTCCAAAATACGATGTACCAAATTTGGAAGCGCCAACAAAGGGTTTATTTAGTAGCTGTAATATTAAAGCATTAGAGATAGATGCTGAAATACAGTCGTGGATAAACCAAAGATATTTGCAAAACGACATTATGGATGAAGTACAAAAGCACATTGAAGAATATTCTGAAATATCTTTAGAGAACTTTTTCATAGAAAGCAAATTTGCTGATATCACAAAAGCGTTAGCGAACAAAGGTAGTTTAAACGTGAAGCACTGTCTCTATTACAATTAATATTTGCAGACTTGCGATGGACGAAAGCAGGACCACCAAATAGAAGAAACTATTTCGTGCTCGAAGAAGATAATTTACCCGAACTATTACAACAATTTTTAAACGTACTGAAATCAGTTGAGATGTTCTCGTTGTTGCAAAGGTACACCGATTTAGAGCTGAAAACCGAAAATGCTAGAATGAAGTACGAACTGCAGAAATGGGAGAAAGGTTCTTATTCGGTAAATTAGCAAATATAAAGAAAGATTATTATCGTACAACTTAATCACAACCATTCTTTTAGCTATTAACCGATTACAATTGGGACGAAAACGAAGAGTTAGACGTCGTTTTATACATCGGTTGCGCTGACCAGAAAATCATCGGTGGTAGAACCGTGTTTGTGTCGTTGGATGACCAAATTCAAGAGGCCTTAATCACGATAGATCCTGTAGAAAATAATTTAAATTTGGTTTATAGAGACAGTGCACGTTACACGCAGCACGTAAGTAAATTAAGTACCATGTCTGAATTCTACCTACTTATTTGTACCTTTGCTGAATGTGTTAATTAATTAAGACCATTTTCTAAGAACTTGTTATTAAAACAATAAAATGTTACTTTTATTTCAAAATTGTGACGTGGATTGTATTATCAAGTACGCTACCCTAATCTGTACCCTTGTCATATTTACATGTTTTTGAAATGGCAGGATCATCAATGAAATTGCAGTGAAAAAACTACAAAAAAAAACGATTTATACCCTTTGAAACAAAAAACGCGTTGATAACTTATCACTATTCCACGGAACAATCCGAAACGAAGGTAAATTTTCTCTAAAAGATTAGCAATTATCGATGCGAAGGGAATGTCTTCTGTTGTAGCATGATGTCGCAAGAAAGGAAAAAGGTCCGTTTCAACGAGATCGCTTTAGAGTATGAGGGTAGACGTTACGTTTCTATAAAACCCGTACCTTTATTACCAAGCCACGATGAAAATATCGAAGACAACGATCAGGCAATGAGTTATCAATTTAGTCCGTTGGATTTGCAAATTATCGAACAGCATTTGAAAAAAGTATCGGATCCATCGAAGTACAGAATCGATTTTAGATAATTTGTGAATTGTAATGACAACGATAGGTATACGACGAAACGAATCAGCGCACAAATAAAATAATAAAACGTTTATTATTATACAAAAATATATATACAGATTACATGCTATTTATAACAATATAAGAGAAATCCGACAAGTAAAATATGCACGTACGCAAAATAGTAATAATAACAAAAATCACTTTCATTAATAAATATTAATTGTATATATTAATGCATCTTCTTAGTTCAATTGGTTTACCAGTCTTTTATTAAATTATCATCTTATTCGCGCGGAACACTTAAAAGTCTATACGCAATTCAAGACTGCATATTTTACATGTAACTTTATTATAAACTGGCAATTTATTTCATCTAACGAGATAGAGTTAGCATATAAATGTACATATAAAAAAGTGTCATCAATTTCTTAATCCAACGAAAAGTTTCCGTTTCAGTGACACTCACAGCCCTTAATATAGTCACACCGATGCGGTTTAAATACTAGAACGTAGAAGCAGAAGACGATGATAAGTAACGTATTTCAATTCCACTTGATCGAATGCTGATAATCGTGTTTCCGATTTTTGAACGGTTGAAAGTTAACGTTAATCGTGACGGGATGCAGAACGACGCTCTGCAATCCGTTGCCGACCTCTAACAAATCGTAATTGTTCAAGTACGGCAATAACGCGGTATAATCCATCGTCACTGGTACATAAAAGGAGCCTTTCGCGTGCAAGACGAATATCGGCACGCTAAAGTTCGTCTTGATTTCCAACGTCGGACTCGGATTCAAATTGTTATTGCTGCCGCTCTTCATGTGATGATTGGAATAGTTCGAAGTGCGGCAACTCGTCGATTCGCTCCTCGCTGTCAGATTGTTCTGCGACACCGAGCTACCGGTCGGCGATACCCTGTTCGCATTCTCGCATTCCGACGATATCCTCGTGTACATTTCGCTACTTGGCGGCGAACTATGCGTCGAACTGAAAATTCAAACCAATCTTTTATTTCAATCCATCATTGTAAACGAATAGCAATGTAACACATTCCATCCACAAGAAAGGCGATCAAGATTAAACTATGGGAAGTGTTTTTGCACAAGAACATTGTACGAAATTAACTATTTTATTGTAATATTAGGGCGAACCAAAAGCTTTCTTCCGTGTTTTATTTTTTATAATTGGATGTTGAGAGAATAATTCAATTCAAATGGATCACCATTTGGAAGCTCTCAAATTGGTCTTCTATATCCTATTTTGAACGTTGAAAATGGTTTTCGCAATTCAAAAAATCATGGAGAAAACTGAAACTCGCGTTCCTCTGGGGAAGAAGGCTTCTATATAACTGCTGCCGCAAAGAAAATGTGTGAAGAGGAAGGTGATGATGTGGTCTCGGATCGTATTGCGCGAGTTTCGATTAAGGAGTTCAACAACAGCATCTCCGCGATAAGCCACGGTTGTTAGGCCGACCTGTATGATGAAATTTTGACGATTGAATCCCTCGACCTTGGGCTCTTCCAAGCACACGACTCGGCAGGATGTGTACGGAGTTGAAGAGGAAATACTCAGTTGTGGACAATTTAAAGCCCGTATTTCTACAGCAAAGCAACACCAAACAACATACCAATTAGACAAACGAAGGAAATGTACAAAAAACTCGACGCAATCGAACCTTTTCTTAATCGTAGCTATAGTCTTTGTATCATACGACTACCATCTTTTCCTTTTAATGGTACACTCCTGTGCGGAGATAATTATCAAAAAGAGGTGCTTTGAATTTTTCGCTTTTAAAGACGAGAAATGGTACCGATGTGGGACCGAACAAATCGCATATAAATGGCTGCTCTTTAATTCGAAATTTAATGTTGATTGGTTTTTATAAAATTAACATTTAAATTTTTAGTTAAAAAAAAAGCGGAAAAAACTTACGGGTGACCCTAATATTTTTGAATTTAGCATAAAGATTTCATTTAATTTCTTTGTTCTACTCAATAATCACACGGAAATTTGGCATATTGGGATTCTGAGTTTACCTTTGATTCTCGAAGCTATTGATAGAATTACGACGTCCTCCGTCGATTTTCTGTCGTTTCACGTTCTTTTGAATGGCATTCAGATCTTGATTGAATCGCAACTTGATGTCCGTCTTGTACTTGTACGTTTCCGAATGTTTTTCGCAATTCTCGATATCCACGCAGTCACGAGGCCGATCCACGTGGGAAAGTGAATTGTTATTCACATTATTATTATTGTTGTTATTATTGTTGCTGCTGCTGCGGCTGTTGTTGTTCGGTTCTATTTTAGGCGTAACGTAATCGTTCATTCTCTGCTCGCCGTTTTCGTTTAAAATAAGACTTTCTCTATTTGGCAGGGGCACGGCCACGTTATGACCAATCGGCGGATTCGTTCTGCACAACGTTTCGCAATGCTGTTGCAAATGATTCAATAGACGCACGCAGATCGCCTCTCTTGGAAAGTGGCCTTCCACTTCGACCATAAATCGCATCGTCTCGGACATGCACTCCTGATAGCCCAACCTGTAGTGGTCGGTCGGACAGACGACCTCCTGCTGTAACTTTTTCATGTGCTTGATGGCCATTTCGATTATTTCGGTCTTTTCGACGCGGCCGCGTCCTTTCTTCAGATATTCCGCCGGGATGAGGCGCGACAAATCGGCCAGACAATTGTTCATGCGGTCCCTGCGACGTTTCTCGATTATACGATGCGACATTGGATCTTGCTGTTGTTGGGATTTAATCAAAGATGAACGATTAGAAGTTTTTTTCGCTTTTAGTATTACGAAACTGATAAACACTTACTCGTGACACTTTACATTTCTTATATGGACCGTATTCCGTATCGTCTTCGCTGCATGGCGCTGTTGCAAAATTCAAATTACTATAAAAGGTAATTAAACATATTAATTAAAATGGCATTACGTCAATCAATTTTATCGCGGTGCTTTTTCCCAATGATTCGTTAATTAAACAGTCATCTTATTTACATGCGACACCGTATATTATCATTATTATAAATTATGTTAATGAATTGAACGCGTATTGCAAAACGCTGAATGTTAATAAACAATTTCTTTTTGGCACTAATATCGTTTTCTTTTCTTTTTTTTCGGAATAACATTTACTTTTTCTTTCTTTTTAGATTCGCTATTAATTAATGGATTAAATACGATTCTCAAAAATGTATATATTTGCAAAACGCAATATGTGTTCGTTTGTAAAATACATTTCGCGATTTAAGTACAAGGACAACTTTTTTAAATACGATGGCGCCTATAAATTAATTGTTAAATTCGTATTTTCTCAGGAAATAAAGAACAAATAAACGAAAAGAAAAGAACATGGGAAGAGATTGCAAATATTTAGGTAGCATAGAAATTTATCGTTCGTAACAAAATAACGCAATTGTAAATTTGCGAAATTAGAAAAAAAATAATACTCATTGGGAAATTGAGGTAAATTCCACGATGACGTTCTAAGGAAACTTGTTAACGACGTGATCAGTAGATTGTGTGCAGGCTATTAATAACAAGTGCGAATGAGAGAGATACAAGATTAGGAAATTAGCATATCGCGTATGGAAAGATGGGACGCCGTCTGTTTCGTCATAATCGCGAACACGTGTAAATGGGAAAAGCAAAAAATGAAGTCGCAACCAAAATAGAGAGTGCACGCAGACGTACCTATTAAATATACACAGAAGGGGAGAACGTGGGGCGTGCAATCCTTAATTACCCACCAACATTTTAATTGATAATTAGATTAATTAGCGATTCAATGAAGAAATCTCGTTTAATGAGCGCCATGTCGTACAAATAAAATCCATTTGTTCATTTAAATTAACGAACATGAATATTAAAGGTATCCACCGATTTGAATTAAATTACACGTAAATTTTTATATAAATAATTGAACGTCTGGATGGTACGGGTTGTTAAAAATCATGGTCATCAAGAGTCGACAAGGCAAGGTAAACCGATATAAAGCGATACCGAAGAACGGTTCAAGAATCACGTGCTTATCGTGCACGGATCTAAATTAATTGAATTATAACGTTTTGCAATATAAAAGTATGGTCGCAGTTTCCGTCCGATTTTCACACTAGAACAGAAACAGCAACTGTGGCGGGATCAGAGTGAAAATAAGGACAAGGTTGCCTCTGTAATGGTTTGTTATATATTCGTTTACATTTCTGTACGTCCGAATTGATTTCGAACCGGTTTCTTAGTATTATAACGCAAATATTCTATTATTATTTGCATATAATTCGTCAAAGGCTGTTGAATCGAGCAATAAGGAAGAACGTTTTTGTTTTAATGAAATTATGCGAGGAACATATTGCGAATGTTATAAGCTGCAAAATTACAAAATTCGTTATTGAGCGCAACGAAAGTGGAAATGAAAAAGTCTCCCGTGTTATGTTACGATTTTAATTGAATAATTAAACGCTTAAGGTCGCGAAATTGCAAAAAAGAAATTTAATTAAGTAAAAGAGATAGAAAACAAAACTTTGTCCTTATTTCGAATCTAGTATTTAACGAAGAAAAATAAATAACATAGCATTAAGATTTATTCCTATCATAATAACATGAAAGACTATCGATAAATATAGGATTATGAACAGCAGCAAGACAAATTAATTTCACGTCCGATAAGATTAAAGTGAAATAAATTATTGTTATTAACGCACTGGATGTAGAGTTCTTTAAGAACTCGCTTCCGTCAACTAACAGGTCCGCATTATTCGTGCGAATAATGAACGAACGGTCTTTTATCCGAAACAAATATTTATTAATACTATTAGCTAAATGGCGAGATCCTTACATTTCCGACAATTAGCACCAAGATTAAATACTCGATTATCGCGCGTATCGCGAGCGCTTATTTGCAAAAATAATAATCATCATTTAGCGACAATTAAAAACTTTGTTTATCGCTCTCCTTTATACACATACGCGTTTTCATTATTTGTACTAAAAAAAAACGTTAGAATTTTATTGATTAAAATATCTCGTGACGTCGTGCACGTGACGTTCGTACTAAAATTAAACTTTCCATTCAATTTGATTCCATTAAACGAAAAAAAAAAAAGAATTATATTGCATTATTTCAACGAGTTCCCATTTTTAACAATAACGCAAATAACGCGCAAAAATCTGGATTGGGATTGCCAGGAGAGGAAAATGACTCCCAACGAAATGATTTGTGATTAACCAATTTTCCTCTTTCTATCAGACAGTTAATAGCGACCGGAGCAAACGTTTAACTTCTTTGACCTTTTTCTGTTCTCCTTTTTTTTTATTATTTATTTTCGCAAATGGAAAACGTTACGGGAAAGAAAGAGAGCAAACGGGCGAGAAAGAGAGGGCGACACGGACGGACACCTCCACGGACAACTTTTACTAAAATTATCCAAATTTGAAAATTATAAAAAAGAACGAGAGAAAAAAGATGAGGCCGAAGAAGTGGTAACGAAATGCCATAAGCGCAAAATTCGCGTCGTTTGCGATTAATTTTAGTATTTTAGCAATATTTATTGTTTACTCACTTTTCGTACTTAACGTGTTGTATATTTGGCACGTCCTCCCAATAGCCGTGATTTATATCCATCGTTTCGAATTAATTTTGCGATTTCATTCGAAGAACTTCACTTGATGGAGAAATAAATAAATGCCGAACGACGATTATCACATTACAATAGAAACGCAACAATTAATTCGCTTTTCTTTTTTGAAGAAGAATAATTAGGAAGAGGGATTATGTTTATGTCAGCTTAATTGAAAAATAATTATAAACGAATTAATTAATTTGAGATTTGCCAAAAAGGGAACGAAAAGAACGAATTGGAACCAATCGACTCGAACGGAATTGAACCGAAATCGTGACCGTATCGTAGTAATATGCGAATTTCTACAAATTGCTACAATAGCAATCGGTAGACACACATGCCAGCGTACACGTGAGTGTATTAATATGTATTATATTATAATAATAATAAAATAAGCACGGAACGAACGGCGCGCGGACTCTCTAGGCTTTCGATTCTTCTCCCTCCGTTACATTATTCCACACACAGACACCGCACAATTCACCAAGTTTTCGCCTTCTTCGTCGTCTTCCTCTCTCCAATCGTGTATTGCTAAACTCCCGTTTGATTCAACCTTTTTTTCCATTCGTTATCTACGTGACATTAATCACATTTTCGAAAACGTTTCGCTTCCAAACGATGAAAATCGCGCGAGCGAGACGGAAAATGTTTTCGGGTAACCCGCACGTTATCGCCGAAGACAAATTGACCCGACTCCTACTGTGCCATCGTTAGCGCGCGATAAGATAACGTCGATGGGGAACGGAATCGAAAGATTGGCGAATTAATTAATTGCCAGTAATTTCGCTTTCGATGCGGCTTGCGACTTTGCGATTCGAGAAGGAGAGAAATAAACGAGGATACTGCGAACGTAATAAAAGAAAGGAACTCGAACTCGGTGCTGCTTTATGTTCGTGCGCGCGTGTACTTTATTTTCTGTGTATGTATTAATTTGGCACATGACACCGGGGGATTATTACAATCACGTTTTAGGTAACGTGGTGAACCACGTGACGAACCATTTTATTTGTGTCCATTTACACAACATTTAAGAGCCTTTTTCCTTCCCTCTTCTTTCTTTCTAT
The DNA here is from genome assembly GCA_963695495.1 of Hololepta plana. Lineage (NCBI taxonomy): Eukaryota > Metazoa > Arthropoda > Insecta > Coleoptera > Histeridae > Hololepta > Hololepta plana. Next base: position 12,493,970 of record OY968832.1, on the reverse strand, counting down.
AAAAAAAATGCATACTGGATGGTGTTGTGTATATACTACGAGTGTAATTGTGTTTATGTGTACAATAACAATTATAATGTTAAAAATAGCGCACCATTATTATAACTTTCAATAATGGTAATAATAAAATCATTGTAGATGTTGAATTATTTATATGCCGCCAGATTTATGCGAATTATTACTATTATTATATCGTGGTTGCGCAACATCGTTTCCGATTTGAAGCTGTTGCATTTCACTCGTATATTCGGTCGTGATGCAATCAAGTTGATTTATTACAAAAAGGAAAGAGCCGAACAATTAATTCCCTTTCCCGATACATCTTTAGATTAGTCACAGATAACGCATAAGAGATATTGGTAGAAAGTAAAAGTTATTAGCGCAATTCGCATGCGATCATCGTTCGTTGACGATGGCGCAAATTGATCGCGTCATTCGATTCAATACTGAAATTCAATTATTAACGTGCTGAAAAACGGAAAAAATGCACACTGCAAAATCATTTCAGTATTTGCACATCACTTTCGATTCAGAAGGAGGTCTCCTATTTCCTCAATATGCTCATCGCCTTCATTGGCGGAACATTTATTCATCATCAATTAATGCATTCTTGAAAATATAGAAACAATTTTATGAGTATGAAGAAAAAAAAACCTTGAAGACCAAACCCTTATCAAAAGAGAACTAAAAAAACTTCTCACGAACTGTTATATAATTTTTTTCCTTTTTAAATTAATTGTGTTTAATGAAATTATCATACCTTCAGCACTATTCAACCGTAAAGTTAAAGAAACTCCAAGTTGTATTTCTTTGAGAGGAAAAAGTGTCAATTAATTTACCAACTGTATTATATATCTCATAAAGTCTTTTTTACTCATAAATCAAACGATTAGTATTCAATTTCTCTCTTGAAGTCATGTGAATAGTAATCGGAAAAAAAGGAAAGTTAATTATTAATTAATGACAATCTTATAATTTAAATATGCCTTACATAATATCATTAGTCGATATTTATCAGGTAATAACATAATTTTTTTTTTCACCTTTTTGCAATTATAATATTGTTTATGGGTGTTACATAAAGATTGATTAAAACGCTCATGAATATTTAAAAGACGTTTGTTCCTGATCACGCTTTTTCATTAAAACAATTTGATTTTTTATACGATTCGCACAAATCGACAAGGAAATTCGACGTGTAATTTGCACAAAATTTTTCGCGTATCGAATACCACTTTTAACTCCCGGCAAAAACTAAAACAGCAATTACTGTTATTAATGGTAATATCCGTTTAGAAAGAATGGTAAAAGTAAATGGACTTAGATATAAAATTAAAGAAAAAAGGCGAAGTTTTTGAAAAAAAAGACCCTTAATGACTTTTAAATAATAATAAAAAAACTGCACGTCAGAAATATTTCTCGTATAAATTTATTCGAATAATAAAATATTTAAATGAAGGGGTTTATGTAACAATTAATATTATTCTTTGCTCTTTCACTCAAGTTGATTTACTTTAATTGCATGCATGATGAAAAACGTGAGACAGGAACAAATTCTACCCGGGGCACGTGTTCTTCAATTTTAGATTGTACGAAAAATGTGACCAATTATTAATTAAAATATGAAATAGTATTAAACAAAAAACCGTGATCGAATAATGTTAACAAGCTTTATTTAGCTAATGTCTAACATTTAGAAAATTTTACACAATTTACTTTACTAATATAAAGTAAATAATCCTAAAAGAAGTTATTTGCATTTTTTTTTAAATTTCTTCCAATGAAAACGTACGTACATTTGGTTTTTATATGCGTCCGAGTAAAATAAACGATATAAAGTTCTCATTACGCAAATTTCAGAACAGAAACTAACTATGTAACACTTTTAAGTAGTCTTTGAACATAATCTTTTTTGAAATAATACCCTTAATAAGTAACCGCAAACGCAAACACTCAATCTACGGTATATTCCGAATTTAATTTAGCCCTTTCCTCGGCCCTCGTTTTCATTCGCGTTATAAACGCCGCACCTTTGTTCTTCCTGAAATTCTCGTACGGATCGTTCAAATTACATCCGACTCCTTTGAATTGATCCTGCCTGTCGCGGACGTCGCCGCCGGCTATCGGTGCATCGATGCCTTGTTCGTTAGCCCCGAGGCCGCTTCCGCCCCAACCCATTTTTCTCAACATCTGATGCCCTTTATTACTCGAGTCTAATTCCTGCGTGTTCTGTTGTCGTGCGAACGACGTGCTACAATTTAAATATTTCGTTATTATTATTACAATCGAAATAAATTCAACAATCGATTGAATTTGTTGATAAGCGAAAACTCACTTGAAACTTGCCGATGGAGGCGACGGAGATCTAGGCAACGGCGACCTAGATCTAGATCGCGAATTGCTTCTTCTACGCTTCGTCCGCGACCTACGACGTCTCGGACTCCTGGACCTAGATCGCTTTTCGCGCGGTTGAGGTGAAGGCGATCTGCTCGTGTAACGTCTCCGAGGCGGCGACGGACTCTTCTCGACGGTTATAACAACCGGACTCGGACTGCGGGACTTCGCTCTCAATCCTTTCCGTATCTGTTCTTCCTTTTCTTTTTTCGCATTGTTTTTAGCTTTGTAGTATTCATATAAACCTAACTTTTCCCATCCTTCACTATGATTTTAACATGTTGTTTTTTAAAAGACACACCAAACAATTGGCAAAGTACATTCATAATTATAATAGAAAGGTATTTGAAAATGTATAATAATAATAAAAATGCGAATATATGTGAAAATAAAAAATGGACCTACGAAAAAGTTACCTGTCTCTAGGTCTCTCATGAGATGGCGGTGCATAAAAAGCATCGACAGCGGCCAGAAGTCTTTCACTCGGAGGCGCTGGTGGTGGCAACCTAATAGCTTTAGGATCTAACGGTTTAAAAGACGTGTCTTCCAACTAGAACCAGGGCGTCAAACCGTTACACAATCGCGATTTTTAATTGGCAATTTTTTTAATAATGCCATTTAATGTACTTATTGAGTACAAAATCTTGTTACTTTTGCCTTTAGTTTTTTTCACTTAGCACACCGATACATTTCCAATTGCTTTCTCCTAGTTTTTTTTTTTTTTTTTGAAAATGTCCGTGCCCAGTTAAAAAATCTAATTGCTCGAATGAGATTACTCACAGCATGTGCATTACCTACCTTTATAAGCGGCACCATTAAACCGGTAGGAAGGTCATAATATGGCACGGAAGGCATTAAATCTTCTGCCGGTTCAGGCTTCTGTGGCAGCGTAAAACCCGGCGGAGGCTTCGTGAAATCTGGAAACACAGCTGCAGGTGGTGGCTGGAAGAACCCAGGTGGTGGTTGCGTAAATGGTGGTGGAATTTCCATACCATTAGGCGGTTGGCTCAAAATCGGTGGCGGTACTGATGGATTCATCGGCGGCAAGAACGTTTCTGGCGGGATCTGTGTATTCGGATTAGGCGGATTCATTCCTTGTTGAGAGAATATCGATGGGTCATGCTGTATATTCGGCGGTGGTTGTTGCATCACGTTATTTTCTTGAGTTAATATAGTGTTCTGTACACTTTCTAATGCCTGCCTTTGCTGTTGAAGTTCCATAATTTGTTGCATCGCATGACAAACAAATGCTTGATGTTGAGCTTGATAATTATCAAAAGTCACTTTAGTCTGTTGAGCTAACAGCGCCACTTCAGCTGTGTATTTAGCCACTTGTTCAGCCTGGTAGTCTTGAAAACTTTTATTTGGTTGATGCATTTTCACCACTGTGTCTGGAGCTAAATAATTTGCTTTAGATTCCCATAATTTCAATAATTTATCTAATTTGTTTTTCTGTTCATCTGTTGCACCTACACTTGCATTACAAAACATTGGCACTACTACTGATTCTAGTGCATCTTTAAGTTCATTAGCATTCTTTCTAGCACAGTGATGTAGTACATCATTCACAAGATACACTATATGAAGCTTTTGTGAGAAAGGCACTGCTCCTTGAACTACCTTATACAGCAAGCAATGAGCAATACATAAAGCTTGTTGTTTACTGGTTGCATGTTGCAATATCCATGACTTTCCATTACTTATGCTATCTTTTGTACAGCTTTCTATAATAGGCTGTAGTATGGTATACAGTTCTTGTAATGGAATGTTGCAACTTTCTGCTTCAAGTTGTAGATCTGTTAATTCACATTTTGCTACAGTAGTTTCAACTTGTGCCTGTTGTTGCTGTAAAAGCACTGTATGTTGTGCAGTTAAATTTTGTTCACTCTGTTTGATTTGCTCCTTAAGAGTCTCTTGCTGTTGATTTATTTGGTCTATATCTACTGTATTATTATTTGTCATTTGACTGGCATTCCAATTATTTTGTGGTATTCCTTGTTGCTTTGAAACTATAATTTGACTTTGAATATGCTTGTACATCTTTCGTTAACAGTAAATATACTTACTTGCTTGTTCTGTTGTGACCTTATACTGATAATAGTTGAAATATTCGCCTCCATAAAGGAATTGAAATTTTGGATTTCCTTTCTGCTTACTCTTAGTCATCTGTTCAAATTCAGGACCATTTCGAGCAACAAACTGCGCTAATTTATCTATTATATTTCTTAATTCTGTGTCTAAACATAAATTTAATAAAAATTTAGTTGTTTTGAACACAATAACCTCAATTGCAAAGATTCTTGAATTTCAAATAACGATTACGAATATATTACCTTGAGGCGGTTGTGGCAAATCCATTTTACGATGAATACTCAATGCATTTTAAATACGCAAAAATTCATTTGTGGTTTTATTATATTTTAAACTGATTAATTCCACATCATCCAGAAGCAACATCACTTGATTACAGAAAAGGAATGGAAGCCATCCATAACCAAACAAATTAAATGGAAAATTCGATTTTTCTTTCAACGTGCAAGATAATAATTAATTGCCAAGGAAATTTGTCACCAAAATATTCAACCAACTCTTTTTATTTAATTATACTAATTATATATATTAATTTATTATTTCTTTTTAAAAAAATAGATGTTCCTTGCTGCCACCTACCAACAAATAAAAACACACTTCAGGAAATAATTCGAAATGTCACTGCTCAAAGATATTATATGTCACTGCTGTTAAATGTCAAATGGACTAGATTGCAAAAATATGTTATTACAGATCAAAAATATTTAATTTCAGTGAAAATATTGTATTATTTGTATTAAATAATGGGTGCTATAACGAGTAGACAACATGCAGGTGTTGAAGAAGTGGACATTGTATCAAATCATGCTTATAAATACCCACCAAGATCTGGTAAGTACTTTCATAGTATCAGGAAGTTTTAGATATCAGAGATTAACAACACAGAGAAGGATCAGTGTTAAAACTAATTATTTTTAGGCAATTATTTTGGTAGTCACTTTATTATGGGCGGCGAAAGATTCGATACACCACAACCAGAGTCATATCTATTTGGAGAAAACTCAGATTTAAATTTCTTAGGAAGTCGTCCTACACCTGTAATTTTCAAAATGCTCATTTTTACAGTGAATAGCTTCACATTATTTTCTTGCAGTTTCCATACCCACCTCCACAACCTAATGAGCCAACTAAAACATTAAAGTGTTTGGTAAACATAAGAAAAGAGTCTTTGAGATTTGTGAGGGCTCCCATTGAATACAGTAAGCCAAGAATAGATAGGAATGACGGTGATCATAGAGATATTGAACTTGGAAAGGGTACATCCTTCAATTTGGAATTTACCTTTGATGCAGATGTAAGATGTGCCATAACAATTTATTACTTTTGCACAGAGGAATATACTGCAAATGCTGTTACGTGAGATTCTATAAGAAATAGTTAGGCTATTACTTTACATTACTATTTCTAGATATGCTACAAAATCTACTGCATTGACATCAGAAACATATCATTATAAAAGAGGTGCTAATCAACAGTTTTGTCAAATGTCCCATGTATTTGATCCATCCAAATATACATATGATGAATTATTGTATGATGTTGATAAGGAAATCATTCCAATAGCTATTCATTGTGTAACAGAAGAGGGACCTGAAGATATGAGGCAATCTCATACTACTATTGCAACAGTTGAAAAAACTGCAGATGGTACATTCATCTTGAAAGCTTTAAAGCAAAAGTTATTTGTTGATGGTCTATGTTATTTACTTCAAGAGATTTATGGAATTGAAAACAAGAATAATGATAAGGTAATTTTTTTGTTATAGCTTATAATAATTAAATACGCAAACAATTTAAATTTGTTTTGCAGAATGGTGATGAAGATACAGAGGATAATGGTTCAGAATGTGTAATATGTATGTGCGATGTTCGGGATACTTTAATCTTACCTTGCCGTCATTTATGTTTATGTAATTCTTGCGCTGATTCGTTGCGTTATCAAGCAAACAATTGTCCAATATGTAGAGCTCCATTTAGAGCTTTACTACAAATTCGAGCACTACAAAAGTCCCCAAATGCAATAATACCATCTGTGAATCCACCAGATGTAAGTGAAGTTGATATAAGTGGAATGTTTATAATAAGAATGTACACTTTTTAGGGTACTTGTGATAATATTCCTCCAGGATATGAAGCTGTATCATTAATTGAGGCTTTAAATGGACCTTGTATCCCTCGTCAACCGCCATCGGCCATGCCCGATTTAGTTGAAACGCCGGATAACGAGCCAGCTATGCAAGCAGCGCAAATCTTGAATAGACATTCTACAGATAGGGCTCTTACAAAACCCTCTAAAGACGATGACAGCACGACGCCTGAAGTAATTTTAAAATTACACCTTTATGCATACTTATTAATGTAACATTTTAATTATTTCAGTTTGGTATGTCAGTTTTATTGGCAAGAGATGAAGAAAATAAGGAAAATCAAAAATGTCCCCTATTAGCGTCTAAATTAGAATTGGCAGACGTGAAGAATAAATTAAATCGTTCGCGAGATACAATATGTCATGTGAACGAGAAAACTGACAAAGAAGAAGTAAACGTGTTGAAATATTTCAAATGCATCATCGTTTAGAATTGGATTATTTTTAGGTCTTGGACGAAGATAGTGAAGCGGAGAAATTGTCACCACTTTTAGTGAACGACACGAATAATGGACATGGTTTAGCTTTAAACATGGAAGATGTAGTTGACGCTATAGACGATACTGACACAGATCACGATGAAACTACTCGATCGCATGGAGATGAAAAGTCGAAAAACGGTAGAAAATATTTTCAGTTTGTTGAATGTTAACTAAAAATGATGGTACAACTAATTAGAATATCCTAGGTGGTCGCGAAGAGCGCGGTGATGAATCTGATTATTATACACCGGAAGAACCGGCTCCCGTACAGGGACCATTATATGATGGAAGCATAATTCCAAGCTCTATTGAGAGTACGCCTCAAAGATTGCCGGGAACTCCGTTGTCACATGCTAGTGCCAGAAGTAGTGGTGATAGTTATACGAGTGGTTCTAGTACGCGACATTTATTAGCAGTAAACAATAATGCAAACACTGCAATGGATCGCACAGTCAAAATATAATTTTTGAATTTTTTCATAATTTCAAACTAATTTAGTTGTGGTTTTTGGAACACAATCATGCTGCTATATTTCTTGTAAACAATATGTAATGCAAAAGTATTTAGAATCTGATTACATTCCACATGTATGTCACTTGAATCTCAAATGTTTTAAGATTTCTTTTATACAAATGTCATGTTTTTGTATATATTTGGTATTGTTTTATCCCCTTACATGGTATATATATCTGTATGCAAGTATATCTTTATTGAATAATATAATACATATTAAATTATTATTAGCTAATCAATTCTGCTTTTAGGATTATGATAAAACCTATAGAAATATCAATGTTCGTTGCATATATAAAGTAAAGGCAAAATTTTCTAAATTTTGAAGGACCATTAAAATTACAGAAATTAATTTTTCTGGGATAATTATTATTGCTTTACTACAACAAATGGAAATTTAAATTTACCGCGCTTCTAGTAATTTATTAAGTGCATTTTGTGATCGTTAGGTTGGTATATATCTGTCAAGTTGTTATTCTTTTTCAACGAGTGTTTACTCAGAAAAGGTTTGTTCACGAATTTTTTGTAATATTTTAGTCATCATTAAATAATTTTAATTTGTTGACGATTGAGTCTTAAGACTTTTTTGTTTATATCTTAGAGAGGTTGTTATTTATTATTAATAATACGGATTTTTCTTGTTATAGGTCGAAATGGGTAGACGTCCGGCGAGATGGTATGTACATATTGTATTGTTTTATCTTGATAACTAAAGGAATTATATATTCATAAAATTTGTTCATGTATGTATTCTGTTTTAGCTACCGTTATTGTAAAAATAAGCCGTACCCAAAATCACGTTTCTGTCGTGGTGTCCCAGATCCAAAAATTCGTATCTTTGATTTGGGTAAGAAGAAAGCATGTGTGGAAGATTTCCCATTGTGCGTACATTTAGTATCCGACGAATATGAACAGCTCAGTTCTGAAGCACTTGAAGCGGGACGTATTTGTTGTAACAAATATCTTGTTAAGAATTGTGGTAAAGATCAATTTCATATTCGTATGAGGTTGCATCCATTCCATGTGATTCGCATCAATAAGATGTTGTCATGTGCTGGAGCTGATAGGTATGATGTAATATGTAATGTTTCTTCAACAAATGTACATTGTTAAATTTTTAGGCTTCAAACTGGAATGAGAGGTGCTTTTGGTAAACCCCAAGGTACTGTGGCAAGAGTACGTATTGGGCAACCAATAATGAGTGTAAGGTCAAGTGATAGATTCAAGGCTCAAGTAATTGAAGCTTTAAGACGTGCCAAGTTCAAGTTCCCAGGTCGTCAAAAGATTTATGTATCGAAGAAATGGGGCTTCACGAAATATGAACGTGATTTTTATGAGCAATTAAAGGTAGATGGACGTTTGGCGCAAGATGGCTGTAATGTTCAGTATCGTCCGGAACATGGACCACTTGCAGCTTGGAAAAAAATTCAAGAAGAAATATATGCTTAATTTTTAAATTTATAAATAAATAAATTTAATAATCTAATTATAGTTTTTATTTGTTATATTTTTCAATCCAAAGCACTGTACTTATTATAGTATTCATTTCATTTGGTACAAGTCCTAATGGATGATTGTCCTCGTACAAATTCATTCTGTAAATAATTGTAAGCAGTGATTTATATGTATATGTTGATGTTACATGGACTTACTCTACTGGAATATTATTTGCTTTCAATCGGTGATAATAATCAATGCCTTGGTAAGCAGGAACTCTCAAATCTTTTGAACCAATTTGTAGTAGAGTTGGAGCTTTAACTTTATGAGAATGTTGTATTGGTGAGCATTTTCGCATTTGGACCAATAATTCGTTGTCCGGCTCACCAATTTGTGTGTATTGACCACCAGCTTCAACAAAACACCTATATCAAAAGTAATTAGGAAGTTTCTTCATTTGAGATTATTGATTTACCAGTCTGGAATATCACTTATTTGACTCATGCATGCTATATCTACTACTGGATTTCTAGCAATCACTGCCTTAAACATATCTGGATATTGGCCACTTAGATGAGTTACTAAGAATCCTCCATGTGAGCCTCCAACTAAAGCTAGTTGGTCCTTATTCAGCCAATCAAATATATTCAGCGCTTTCCTTGTGGCACTTATACAGTCATCTACATCGCTTTTTCCAACTCGACCTGGTAAGAAATTAATGCATTTTTCACCAAAACCAATTGATCCCCGATAATTTATCAACAAGACAGCATATCCTGCAAAATGAAGCAGCTATTAGTTTTTTTTTTAATTTAAAGTAATTGTAGTGAAATGTTACCCATTTGAAGAAATAGTGAGATTTCCAAGGAATAACCATTTGCGTATGCAGAATGTGGTCCGCCATGAGGTAGTACAATTAAAGGAACACTTTGTGGTGTGGCAGATTTTGGTCCCACATATATGGCAGTAAAATTTGCTAATCAATTGGTAAGAAATGTAACTATAATCTATTCATCACTTACAAACATCCTCTGAATCATCTTGTTTGATTTCTAAATCGTGAACAATAAAGTTTTCAGAATTGCAAACTGGATTAGCTTCAGTAATCTTTTTCCACTCAATGGACATTTCGTGTCCTTTTACTGGCAGTTTGCCTAGTACCAATACATCCGGCATAAGAAAATGTTTTTGAACAGCTAATACTTGATCATTTATAACATCCAATACAATCAAACTATAATTTTCAAAAGGCAGTTCAGTTATTTCACCAGAAACTGCAATTAAATGTTGTAGTTAATTTAATAATATAATTGCAGAGATTACCTATATCTATCACATATGAATGAATATAATTTCTTTGATTAGTTGATAATATCAATCGTTTCTCACTGGCCCAACATCTACTTGGAAATTTAGTTGTATATAATCCATGAAATATCTTATCACCAGCAATTTTCTGTTGAATGTCGACTACATCAACTATAATACTGACTTTAGACTAGAAAAAACAGCAAATTAATTAATGAATATTATAAATAATGAACATATAATAGTAACATTTTCTGATATTGGCAGAGCAGTTTTTACTAAAGACATTGTGGCTGCATGAGGTCCACCAGAATTCCTTTGCAACCAAACCAATTCCAAACCATCTAAACTTATAGTGGGCGATTTTACAGATTTATTCTCCAGATTTATCTCAACTGAAAGCTGCACATTCAGAATTAATTGGTATAGTTAAAAATCATATTACCATAATTTCCATTCATATCCAATGAGAAAATTGTACTTAATCTATTTGTACAGTAAATAAGACCTAATTTTCTTGGTTCAGTTTTCAATGCTATACCAAACACATGATCTCCATCAGCACTCCATATTACTTGTGCTGGACATACATTTTCTGGAACACCACATAGAATATTTATAGAATCATCTGTTAAGTTGTATATGGCAATGACTGACTGTTTCTTAGATACCAATTGTTCACCCCAATCTTGTCGGTATCTATATTCCATGCCCTACAAATGAAATATTATAAATATTTTTCTATATGTAATTTTTTTAGAAGTAAAACTCACTTTATCTACATTATTATTGTCAGATTTTGGTTTTCTTTTATAATATGCTTCCACCTTTGAATTTTTCTTCTCAGCTACATACATCAATTGGTTTTCATCTGGGGACCATTCTAAAGATCCAAATTCTCCTATAACAAAAAGCAGATTACTGTCTATTTAATTGCAATATAATCATCACTTAAATAGTGCTAACCATCTGAATAAACATCTAAGTGTTCATCTGCAGCATGTAGATCCACACAGTACCTCAACATCACTTTCTCCCAAATTTCAAGAAATTGTCTCTGGCCATCTTTTGTCTCACATTCTCTAATTACAGCCCTGTACTTGCCTGATGGAGACACTTTTGTCAATAATCTGGAATGAAAGTTACGAATTACAAATGACTAATTAAAGAACATTGTTTCACTCACTCATTAGATACATCAACTGCAATGCTTTCAGATATTACATTGAGTTGTTGGTTTATGTTATATGATACAAGTGACTTTGTAGTTTTACCAAGTTCCATGTTCCTTCTTGACCATACAGAGTTTATAATTCTACCATTCTGCATGAATTTTGCAGAGAGAATTGATGGAATTTGAATTAATGATCTGTATTTTTTAACAATACTTTCCACCTAATAGTACAAATAATTTTATAACATTCTTATTATGTCATATAAAATTTACCTGAGACATTTTAAGAAGAAGATTTTTAATTGTTATATTCGCAAGTTTTATTTAAAACTGAATTCACAGGCTCTTGAGTATTATTTATATTTATTTTGTTATCTTATCAACCGTTTAGAATTTCAGATACGAAGGTATCTTTGCTTTCTTGGATAGTAAATCAACCAAAGATAATATATAAATCAACTGTTCCAACAAAGCTAAAAATATTATTATTTCTATTTATGTACTATTTTTAATTTATATCACTTTGGCATTTGACTGTCAAATATTTCTTTAGGGATATTTTTATTTATATTGGTCGCACTGAGTTAAAACTAAAAAGAAATGTCGTCACGGGATTACACATGTGTGGATTTTTGCGAATAATTGACACTTTGAAAGATGTAAAAAAGTGATAAGATAGACTGTGCTAAAAATTATCGTAAATAAGTGCGCGTTAAAGAATTAAACGATAATATTAGAAAGTGTCCATAAAGTATCTTGTAAGGAAAATTATAATAACGATTCTTGTTACACCCCCCGGACGTCTTTCGAAGAGAATTTATCTAATAAGATTTCCGATATATGTAATACATACACACATTTAACGCAAAAGAAAACAAATCGATTTCAATTAAGATTGATAATGCTACCTAATACTCAAGACATTGGATGACCTGTAATAATTTGGAGTAAGTATTAGGTGGTTTTAAATTTTTGGCAGGTCGCCAATTATAATACTTTACCGGAGCACACCCACGAACACCTGCTCTTCAAAATCAATTTTTTACATATTAATCACAAATCATTTACATGCTAGTAAATAATAATTTGCTCGAAACGTTTAATTACGATAGACGATCATTCTTTAATTATCCGTAAGAGGTTCGGGCCCCCCTTTTTCAGGACACGAATCCGCATTTATTCGGTGCAAAACTAATCCCGATAGAGAACCGTTTATTTTTAACGTATAATTTGCATATGTATGATAGTTCGAAAAGAGGAATTTGATTTTGTTGTCGTTTAACAATACAATTTAAATATACATCCAAGTTGTTTTGTTGCAAATAATACTAATACAAAATTAATTGCCAATTACGACGTGGTATGCACATAAGATACCTATATCTAATTATTTATGGGAATTAGCCATTCAATTGTATATCATAAACAAAACGTAATGATTTTTTTATATACGATGATGCTCTTTTTAACCACTTTTCCTTCGATTCATTTTTCGCCTTTATTCGCTTCGAGCTTAGTCATTGTCTCGCATAACTTGTGTGTGTATTTATCGAAAAGTTATTTGTTTCAATTAATCGTCAAATTGTTATTATTAATTAAAAAAAAAAGAAGCAGGAGAAGAATTTCCGTGATTAAACTTTGTGGTGTTTGTTATCTATGTTTCTCTCTCAATTAGGTGTGTTGTTGTTGTACGTACGTTTCCCATAGGACACGCGCCATGGATGGTGTAGGTGGACGAAGACGAGCGGCAAATAAGTCATCTGCCGAGGATCAGGCATTAGATCAAATTGCAAAAGAGGTAATGTAATCAAATGCTAAAAGATGGAATTAATTTGACTTTTCTTAAGCTTTTTATTTATCTGTGTACTTCGATTAGGCTGTTTCCGTTGCGCGCTCAAAGGAAATCCTTTGGAGGCGAAATTCATTTGATTGCGGCTTATTATCAAAAACATATTAAAACTTCTACCGCAATTTTTTATCTTATTGTTACTGTCAAATGTGTGCTGTTGAATTTAAGGTGAAACATTCACGAATGGATTTAGACTCAAAATTGCGAAAAGGAAAACGCTAAAAAGGTTTTGAGTTTTCAGCTTTTGAATAAGGAGGAAAATTTCAAATTCAAAACGATATAAATCACACGTGCAGATCGTATCGTACGTTTGTCAGCGATCGCCTTATTTCGAAAAGAAAGAAAATTGAATGCAATTGTTCTTCTTCCGGTGGAAGTTCATTCAACATTTAGATTTATTTCCATCTGTAATTGTGCACGAAACGAGACGAGTTTATCTATGTTCGCCAAGAGCGTTTCCAACTTTCTTGCGTCTATGATATATTTTTGGGCGAATGAACCCGAGAAGAAGATGAAGAGCGCCGCGAGAAAGAGAGACTTATTACTAATTATGATGATGGTTTGGGTATTTATGTGTGGATTTCTTCGTTTCCCGCTATAGAATAGTTTCAGTTCGCGTTACGTCCTTAACGCGGTACCAATGCTGCATCTTTATCAGCAGACGTTGAAATATTTACTTTTCCAACGGTGTTATTTCGATTTGCGCAAATAGTTTTCCATTGTTCTCTTACCTAAAGCTCGCTACTTAATAGCTATTTACTCAAGATAGCAATTTAACGTTTGTTAAGGTGAAGACGAGAATTTTCCGCGTTTTACATTAGAATTGATGAAATAATGGTTGCACCGAGGATTATAAATCGCGATTTATTGTTTCGCTATAAGCACAATTCAACGCTAGCGGATTGTTTGCCCGCAGAAGAACCGTTTACGCAACATATTCTGATAGCGTCGTCGTTAGTGTCTGCAAACAAAAAGAAAAATGTAAGTCGAATCATTGTTTTAATGTGAATGCTGAATTTTCCCATTGTCGATGTTGAAAAATGTTCCTCTTTCATAAAAAGCTATATGTCCCGTTCTTGTTTTCGTACGGCGAATAAATAAATGTGACTCATTCTATTTCTATGTGGGATGTAACGAATAAGAGAGTTTTGTGCATCCAAAGAGATGCATAAATAAACGTACACGCGAATTCTCTAGCCGAAGAAATGAAAGAAAAGGGGTCAGCGTTAAAAATATATGTACAAAATAAATAATATTCGCAGCTCGTTGCGTTTGCAACTAAAAGAGAAAGATTTTCACAATATTTACTTTTTAATTAAATAAAATCAGACGGAAAAATTGGCCGCACAGCATAATTAGATTGATCAGAATTAATAATAAATTACAAGAGTTAAAAATAGTTTGTTGTTCGAACAAACTCCATCGGATGGGTCGCGGTTCGAATGCATTTTTCCCCAGACCCAGTCGTTCACTTCGCTTTGCGACCACATTTTCATTCAAACTCGCACACACCATTTAACAATATGCAATCTTTATACAAGTATTTCGGCCTTCGATTTAACATTAAGAAAAACTAGCGCCATGGGGAAATTCTCTTCGATTACGAATAAAAGCAATTCCCTGTACCATACAAAACGAATGCCATGTTTTTTTAGATTTATTTTTATTTTCCGGTATAATTCGTGATAAGATAAGGCTCGTATTTAACCATTTCGTACCTGATTAAAAGTGTAGGAATATATTTTTTTTCAAAAACAGAAAACTTTCTGCAGAGAGCAAAATAAATTGAGAAAAATGGATGATCCAAACGGTAGTCGCGATTCGCTCACGGACATTTTAAACGATTTGAACAGTGATAACGACGCGGACGTTATTGACGATGAAGTAACAACGTCGAAAGAGCGAATTGAAACGAATTTCAATCACGACGAAGTTAAACGTGATGATAATGATACGTCGACAGTTTGTTGTGCCGTTCAAAATGGTAGTGCCGATAACGATGGATCGATTGGTGTTGTAGATCATCGAAATGCGAATGAAATCTTTGACGCGCAAAAGGGCTTGCGAAAAAAGAGTTTGCCATTAATCAATTCGGACGACGTGATCGTGGACGAGAATGTGATAACGCAATTTCTCGAACAGTCCAACGACGATGTACGTCGTCGCAATTTGCTGGTAACAAGTGTTATTAAGTTTATTAATCTTCACCATTATTTCGTGTTTAGGCAGAAGCACGTCTATTGGCGCGAAGACAAGCGAGGGCCGAAGCAAGGGAGATTCGTATGCGTGAATTGGAGAGACAACAACGGGAACAAGAAGAGAACGCCGACAGGCAATTCGACATGTTAACGGAACCGATGGCCCGTGTGGCAAGGACGAGCGGTAACAGATACCTGTCGAGTAGAAGAAGTTCGGAGGATTCGTTGGAGGATGGCGGCAGTATAAGGGATTTAAGGGTACGCCAAACTGTGACCACTTTGTCGGTTACGCAACGTGTCGTTTCAACTAATAAACAACGAGTCGAGAATTTGCCATTGACACGCAGCCAATGGATTAAATTTAAATCAGTTATCAACTCATTGTTTGTTGTACGTTGTATTAGTTTGAGCGATAATGCTTAATTTGTTCTTTAATCATTTACACGAACAGCATGAGCTCAAAGAAGTCGAGGACAAGTTCCGCAAGGCGATGATAGCCAATGCTCAATTAGACAATGACAAAGCGGCGCAAACATATCAATTGGAATTACTCAAAGATAGGTAAAGTTTCGTAGTGTTGTCAATGGTCGTTTTCAATTAAAGAGCAATCGTTTCAGGTTAGAAGAATTAGAGGAAGACCATTCGCAATTGAGGCGGGAACATCGGGACAAGTGTAGGGAATTCGATCAGTTGCACAGGACGACGGAGAAGCTAAAGAGCGATTTGGTCGTGACCAAAGCGTTATTAGACGAACGGGACAAATTGATAGCCGAGAAAGGTTTAGTTATAGTCGGTGACGAGACGCTGATAGATGATAGCATTAATGCGGCAAACGAAAATGGTACCGTTAACGGTACGAGTACACCAAAAAAGGCGTTGGTTAGCGTCGAAAATGCGCATATGTTAGAGAACGCCGGCGAGGGCAGTTTAGGTAGGCAAAAGAAGAGAATAATCTTGACGTTCTTTTTCAATCTGCCATCTCATCCAACTTTCAGATGTAAGATTAGCGAAATTTGCAAGGGAAAGGAGCGAATTGCAAGATCAAATAAGTCACTTAAAGTTAGAATTGGAGGAGGAGAGGAACAAGAAGCGAAAGACCAGCGTCAATTCCGGCGGTATAACGTTGAACGGACCGAATACGGAAGGCGATTACGACGTGGCTGATTTCCAAAGTATTAGATGCCGTTAACGAATGTGCACAAAGCAAAATGTTTGATACGTATCCGCTATTGTTTGTTTGTAGGAGAAGCTAGCAAACAATTGGCCGAGTATAAATTCAGGGCGCAGAAAGCGGAACAGGACGTCGCCACGTTACAGGCGACCGTCGCCCGTTTGGAGAGCCAAGTGATACGGTACAAATCGGCGGCGGAAGTGTCGGAAAAATCGGAGGAAGCTTTAAAAGCTGAAAAGCGTAAACTGCAAAGAGAGGTGAGGAATTTGGATGACTCCGATTCGCACCGTTTTCTTACTATTCTAATGCACCATTGTATGCTCATTTATCTTCGCACTTATTGATTCTTTCTTTTTCTTGGCTTCGTACCGTTAATTTGACTTGTAGGATAGCGATGAATCTGATATAGGCGACGAAACTGACACTGATGATGATGACGATGAGCTTGATGATGAAGATGAGGAATCTTCGTACGAGAGCAGTAGCGATGCTAATAATAATTCATATCAATAAAATAAACATTATCGAAAGGTAGCAACTAATTTGCACCGCTTTGGCTCTCCTTTTTCGTGTCCACTTGTGTTTAATCTTTGCACCTATCGTTTTTCTTTTCGGTGCTTCTGTCTTGATTTTCAATATTGACGTGATTGTGTTAATACCAAATAGGTCAATAATTTAAGTCAGCAACTCATGTTGGTGGAGGCTACCAAAACGGCCTTATTGAATCAGTGCAAACGTCTAATGGCTCGACAAAACTTCGACTGATTATTCGTAGTAATGTAAATTTTCCAATACAAAATTATCAATAATGTCACTGTTATCTGCTAATAGCAACACGTTATGAATAATCATATTATTATTTAACGATAATTAATTTATGCCGAACAATAGCGAATTTCCCTGTTTTAATACGTAACGAACTATATTAATAGATTCTTATCGTTTGTTCATTTTCTTTGTGATAAAACCTTTACATTTGATTAGTTTCTTTTTGGTCTATACAATAACGTTTATGTTTGTGCTTTATTTGTAATCCAATTGACTTTTCAAATTATGGTTTAATTATTTTATATTCGAATGACGGCTCAATAATGTTCATCTAATTATTCTGTTTTAGGCAAGAGAAGCTCAAAGTAGAGCCGACGAATTGGAAACATCAAACACGCACTTACTGAAGCGGCTCGACAAATTGAAAAATGCTAAATCTGCTCTATTGAAAGAACTTTGACATTCATCAAATCCGTAGTATTATTATCTATTGGTCTATTTTTTATATCCTATTTCGAGCAAAATTTGAAAAGAAAGCGGAGAAGAACAAAAATTATATTTAGTATGTGCAAATCAAATCCCATAAACAGAAGAGGTATCAAACGGCTTTCTGTAATATTCATGTAAGCAGCATAAATAGAAAGGAACAACAAATTAGTGCCATTTCTTGTTTTCTATTCTATTCTCATTAGAATTATGCAATATTTTAATGCTCCATCATTAATCCACATTTATTATTAACCAAATCGAGCCTAGATACACACTACTTAAACTCTTACTTAAATGATTAGTCGAGCTTTCATTTCATTAGATCATCAACAATTTACATTATATATGTATTTTCTTTTTAAATGATAAGCAAAAGTTTTTAATAATTTTTCTTTGTATATAAAAACCAATTAACATTTAAAGATAAAAAGCGAAAACGTGTAAGAAAATCTCAGGAGTAATCCGTACCATATGTTTTGTACATGCTTGCAAATAATCGAAGAAAAATGCTTTGAGATTAACAATCATTATCAACTGTTTTTGCCAAAATTGCTGTCGGAAATTGTTTACGTTAATCTAGCTTAAATGTTTCTCAACTAAGAGACACTAAGGTTCTCCTTAGATATTATGTATATATAACGATTATTACGAGAAAGGAAATTTAAGATGCAATATCTATTATCTAATAATTCGGGTTGTGAATTACTAAAATAACGAAGCCAACAATTTAATTGCAAATTGTAATTTGTACATGCAAAAAAGGATTTTAAAGCAAAATCACATTGATGATGATGGTAAAATTTTGTTTATATAAACTTATTAGTACCCACATATATATAATTTTATCGACCACACGTTCTATATATATTTTTTTTGTATCTTATTATTTATTGCATATTTACTTAATGTAATGTTTGTGTATAATAGGCCTTCCCTTGTATAAAAAGAAAAGAAGAAATTATATATGAATATATTGATTAAACAAAGGAAAGAAATCAATGTGATTGGAGATTAATTTAAAATGATATTTAATTTCAATTATTACAATTTAATTAATGTACATATTAAAAAAATGTGATTTTCAAACGAAAAATTAAAAAAAAAATCAGTTGGTAAGCGGTAAAATATATTAATTAATTTATACAAAAAAGAAACACTCGATTTATTTATTATTCACTTACATTTAAAAGAGGAACACATTAAACCGTACTCTACATGAATAGACCTTGGAACGTTAACGACGAATCGTTCTGTTCTTTGACGAATATCTCGAAGTATTGATAAATGGTCGTGACGGCCAAAAGTATTCCGGTACCGGATCCCAATGCTCCCATGAAATCGGCGATCACCGATAAACTGGCTATGAAAATGCCGCCAGTCACCGCGGCCGTCGGTATGTACCTGTTCAGCTCCTTCGCCATCGACGAATCCCTCTTGCCCGGCATTATGTAACCCTGTTCCCTCAATCGCTTCGCCACATCTTTGGCCGACGACTCGGAGAACTCCAACCAGTATTTGGAGAATAGGGCGCACGTGGTCAACATGAACGTGACGAAAACGATCGCGTGTATCGGATCGTCGATGATGGATTTCAAACTATCCGGCGGCAACAAGTAGTAACAAAGACCGCTGACCGGTTCCATGCGACCGTTCGCGTTCGACCAATAACCCAGCAGTTTGACGAGCACGTTCTCTTGGAATTTCAACGACAACGTGTGCGACACACCGAACAGACTCGCGACGAGCGAACTTTGCAATATGATCGGCATGTTCGACGTGTAGAACAATTTGATCGGATAGCTGCCGGTGTGGCCGCGAATGCGGCTGCTCTTGATCGGCACGTCGACGCGGAAACCTTGGAAGTAGATGATCAGGGCGAAGACGACGACGGTCGCGAGGACGTTCATCAGATTGGGCAGGTGCGGCCGATAGAAAGCCTCGCGTAACGCGCGAACCTTGTCCGCGCGCGTGCCGAGCACGTGGAAGAAACCGACGATCGCGCCCTCGATCTCCGTGCCGCCTTGCGCGGTCGTTATCGTTCGCGGCGAGAACGCCTTCCACACGATCGTTTCGCACGTGTTCGTCGCGATGAACAACGAGATGCCCGAGCCGAAGCCGTACTTTTGCAACAGTTCGTCCATCAGCAGCACCAACAAACTGGCGAAGACCAGTTGCATCACGATCAACATACACGTGCCGGTGCCGATTTCTGCCGGTTCGCCGTACATGCCGGACATTACGTAGAACAACGATTGGCCGAATCCCAGCAGCAAACCGAAGACTGCGGAACAGAATGATGTTTCGAAAATGGGCGAATTTGGCGGATTTTTTTTTGTTATTTGGAACTTACATTTTTGCGCGGCGTTAAACAATGATTTATCCTTCATCGAATCGCCGACCTCTAAGATTTTCGCACCGCTCAACACTTGCATGATTAAACCGGACGTTAATATGGGCGATATGCCCAACTCCATGAGGGTGCCTTTGTTTGCGGCCAGAATTGCGTGGATCCTATAATTCGTATTCGATTCGTTCGTGATCATGCCGAACAATGGGACTTGCGAGCAAACTAAGAATATCATTAGCGAACACGCGGACCATAATACTTTCTCTTTGAATTGAACCTGAAACGATTAAGAGCGAGAATTTTCATGATTGTTTCAATGGATGACCGCAACGTGTAAAAAAATTAAATGGAGGCAATTTTTTGCGATGAGAAAATTAGCAATTCGCTCATCGTTGCGGTTTAAAAGTAATAAGAATGCGATAGTTTTCGTACTTTTCTCGGAGGTTTCTCAATTTCTGGCATAATGCTGCAGAAGGGTTTCACATAATTTAAAACGTTCACTGGAACAATAAACGAATATTAATTGCGAATAATAAAAATGGCAGTGCAAATCAAAGAACTTACCCCCCATTTTAAGAGCTTTAACAGCACTGCAGAACTTAATTAATTAGTCTATTGCAATCGGTTTCTACCTAACGAATTGAATCACTTTGCTCATAATACCTTAGATTATCTATCTTATCGTTATTTGATAATCAATTTTTAGAAACGTGGCCGTCGACGTGTTACACATGGAAGTAAAATTAAAGTTTTTTTTTTGGATAATGTGGCTACAAGTTTCAATCAAGTCGTATAAGGTGGCAAATTGCTTTGCATCAAATTTCCTGGTTTGCAAAATATTAATAACACGTGTGAAAGGCGTGGTTCCTCTTAATTCTTTTTCATTTTATTACCAACGTTTTGCTTCATTTAATTAACAATATTAATAAGAAATATATTTTATTTGCTAAAATTGTTTTCTTCAAATTACATTTTTAAGTATCTAATTTATAATTTTTTTAATTTATCATTAGTTTTCAATTTTATTCATTAGTTTTATATTTAGAACGGATGTGGCACAGCGCAAATGGTTTCTTAAAAACTAAATTTGCTAAAGAAATGCTAGACAGAGACTGACAATCCCTTGATAATGAGTCTTTTTTTTTCACTAATCATCAATTAAAAGATTTGGAATTAATGGACAAGGAGTAGGCTCGTTCTTACATTAATCTGCATTCGTCGCGGAAGATGGTAACGTTTTTGTGTCATCTTTGCAGAAGTATTGCAATTATTCGCTAAATAACAAGAGTTACTCGCAATGTTAGGCGAACGCAAAGAAAGCTTTACCTCTTATATTAACAAGTTACATTTTGTCCAGTATTTTCATTTTTGTAGTAATCAATAATAGCTAAGAAAACTAACGAATCCAAATAAATAAATAAATTATTAACCATTAATAAAACTAATTGCAGTCTTTTTCTTCTTATTATTTTCTTTGTTTACTAATTCATCAATTTAATTTCCCTTCTTGAATTATCCATTCTATTATTAAGAAATTAGAGGTCGACATTTAATAACAATAATAATAATGCATAATGAGGGATGTAACATTTCTCATAATAATTAATACGGCGTCACTTGCTACTTTTATTGTTATTATATAGACCTAATTTTAGCGCGACGTCCTTCCTGTTCTGTCGCTGACTAATACCAATCGGGAACGGATCGAAACCTATTGATCTCTTCGGGGATTTCGTTACCTCGACGCTAGAGACACGTGTCTCGTCTATTCGATTCGGCGAAGACGTCGTCCTTTTTTTACCAACATTCTCCAACGAAATATCAAAATCATTCATACTACTGCTAGATTGCACAATCTCACCGTCGACATCATCGTCTCTTTCGATGCTGACACTTGGTTTTGCTACTAAAAAGGCATCTTCTTGATCCTTATCGTTAAGGCAATTATCATCTCTACCTAATAATACGTCATTTAATTGAAGCCCTTCGGTTACTACGTCGAACCGATCAGTTTCCAAACTTAAATTAATGCGCGCCTCTTCCGCACGCGAGCCAACGTTTCCAACATCATCATTTGTTGCGACCGTCTCCCTAATTTCTTTGCTCTGATTCAAAATCAGATTCCTATAGCGATCGTCCAAGTCTTTGCTGTAACTCAATATCCTTTCGTATTTCGATTCGTTCGGCAAGACATCGACGGAGGAGTTCCTCATATCGATCTTGTTCCTGTAATGTTTCAAATAATCGCCGGCCTCGCGGATATTCGACTCGACCGCCAACAATCGCTCTTGCACGTTCGTCGACGCCGGCATCGGCCGTTCGGTCTCTGATTTCGGGGTGTCGGGCGTCGTCAATGATTTACGCATCGCCTCCAAATTATCCTCTAAGAGATCGTCCAACGACAACCGATCGATTTTCCCGGCCAATTCCTCCGGTTCTTTAACGTTGCGACGACGCTCCGGCGATGGGCTCGTCGAAATCGAATCGCCATCCAACGGCTCTAACGCTCTTCTGGCGACGTCTTCTGTTGCTGGTAATTTCCGCGGAGATTCCTCGATTTCCAGCGCAATAATTACGTCGTCTTCAACGGGATTTTCCGGGTTTTCGTTCGCCATCGACGTAGATGCTTCTTCCGCGAATGGCGTGGCGCTTCTGCTTTGGCATTGCAAAATCCGGTGCAAAATCAACGAGTTTTCTTGCATGATTTGCAAGGCCCGTTCGCTATTCTTGCGGCCGCATCGTATCCTATCGCAGTCAGTAACGTCGTCCTCGGCGGCGGTGTCTTCGTCTTTAAGGCATCGTATACGTTCCTCGAGGAACCGCTCGAATTCGAACGTATCGTCCGACTCGACGCTCTCCGAACGCGTCACGTCAATCGCGTCGGTCTCTGCGTTACAACTATTACGTCTACTGCTACTGCTAGAAGGAGGGATTAAATGGATACCATCGGTTTCGAGCGGGTTTGCGGCAACATCCGGTTCCGGTTCGGCACTTTTAGCGAGATTGTCTAGTGATTGTGTGTCCGTCAATGCTACGGGTTCGCCTTCGGCGTCCGAATCGTTTAACGAATCGTCGCTAACCGGGTCGTCGCATAATTCCGTATCGGACGACGACGACGACGAGGAGGAGACGATCGGTGGCGATTTAGGCCGTTCGCTCGGCTTTCTCTCCACTTTTTTCACGTTGTTCGTACCGGTCGTGCGCGGCGGCGGCACGGCACCTTTCGGCGGTCCCAGTCGCTTCGACGACACCAACGCGTTCTTGCCCAACAGCAAATGATTGACGGCGACCGGCGCGACGATGTTGGTCGAACCGTTCGATGGCCGTTGTCGCGTCACGGCCGCATTGAATATAATGTGAGCCTGCCGTTGCCGCTGTTTCAATTTCGCGTATTGCTTCTTCAACACGCCGATGTCCAGAACGAGTTTCTCTTTCGAATAGAGTTTCACGTGTTTGCTATCGATCGCGTCGCAATGGCTCGGCCGCGACAACGGCAACAATCGCGACGACGGCGGCGGCGGCGGTATCGACGGCGCGACGTTGCTCGTGTTCCACGGGTTGATGTTGTACAGGTATCTTTCGCGTAACGTCTTCAATTGATCCAACGGACCGATCATCACCACCGATTTGATTAGCAAGTTCGCGTCGAGTATGCCGAACTCGAGCATTTCGCGCGTCAACACGCCCATTATGCTGTAGAACTCGTCCGCACTTCGCACCGCCATTATTCGATCGGCGAGCGCCTGCCAAATCGCCAACGCCGTACGCAACAGAATCTCGTTACCCTCCAGCAATATCAAATCCCACACGCGCAACACGGTCGGTTGCGGCAAACAGTTACAAAACAACGTTAAGAACCTGTAAGTTTAAATGAATCACATGTTAAATTCGCCGGTTATACGGTTTAAGCTGTGCCAATTTCGAACTTTACCATTGCATCGTGAAGACATTAGTCAACGGCGGCTCGTAGCTGGTGGTGCCTTCTTTGGCGGCCGTTTGCAAAGCGTCCAAATGTCTCGATAACCGTGGCAATTTGCTTCGCAGCAGTTCCCTGAACACGGCCATATCGACGGATAAACCTCTCAAACTGTCGGCGAAATAAGAGTCGGGCAGCACGCCCTCGATGAGGTAGATCATCAGTTTCAAAGCGTCCGATTCGCAGCGTTCGGTGACCTGCAGAATGAGAGCGGCGAGCATGTTGAATCCTTGACAATATCCTGCAAACGAAAATCAATTTCGTTAATTTGTGGCGGAAGAAATTGGAATTGAAACAATCGCGTTTACCGACTGCTTTGTTCCATCTGGCGTAGGCCAACAGGACCCTCTTCAGCAACGCTTGATTCTCCTGTCCGTCCTCGCCGCAGAACAAACTGCAACCGGTGCGGTGCAAGTCTTTGACGATTTGCACGCCCAATTCGGAATCGTCCGGGTGCGACCATTCGCTGAAACAGTTCTTCTCCACCGTTCGCCAATCGATACGTTTCGAGGATAGATGCTTGTCGGCGAGCGTCAGCCACAAGCGACGTCGGAATTCCGGCGGTATACCTTCCGGCAATTGGGCGACCATCTTCATCGCCGCCCGCCACTGATTGAAACCCGAATCACCTGGACCCGGTTCCAACGAGAAATGCATGTCGGCGCTCTCCGTGTAACCTAAAGATTTCAGTAGACGATTAAAAGGTTTTGGCGCACAATTTTAACGACACAAATTGAGTGATAATTCGGAGTATAACATACCTGAAGGCAATATCTTTTGCGAGTAGTTTACGTTCGGCGTGGAGGCCCTTTTGAAGGCATTCAATAAACCGCTCATTACGATTACAAGTATAACATATTTGCAGGCACATAGTCCGATTGATGAGTGAAAGATTGAGAGAAACGATCGCGCGCTTTAATCGCGAGGAAAATGGGTGTCTTTTTTAACATGTGCAAGATTTCAACGTTATCATTAACATTTATTTACGTTCTTCTTCTTCTTCCGGTAATCGATTCGTTAACCAAGAAAACAAAACGACAACATTGGTGCGTTATTAGGTGCGACGAAATTTGATGGTGTTCAAATTGATTTTAATTGATTTCTCTATACTCGATATCGACATATGTAACAGTCTTCGTATAAGAAACGAAACGAAATGATAAACGTTACTTACGGAACACCGGACCGTATTAACTGCTACTATTCAACATTATTATTGTCCGTATTGCTACTACTGCCTACTTACTACTACTACACATGATTAGTCTTTTCGTTTATCCATTGCACGGCGTCGATGGAGAAAGCAAAGAGCGTCGGAATCGAAGGGAGAGAGAAAGAGCTAACAAAAACGCAATGCACACACACAAACACACACACGCGAAGTCCTATTGATTTTCCCATTTTCGTAAACATTTCGTACTCACGTTTACGAAGATGCCTCGTGATTACGTCACATTGCGTTTCGATTTGGCGTCGTATGGCGTCGCGACGTTTCAATTGTCGCACCAAAATCTTGCCCACGTCCGACACGTGTCCATTCAAACCGTTGATTATTATTGATAATTCGGCCGGATCTGCGAATAAGCGTAATTAAAATTAATTGGTAACGCTGTGGGCGATCAAAGAGTAACAGCTCGTTAATAAAGTGTAAACGTATGTTTTTCGTTTATCCCTTATAACATATGCAAGATGTGAAGAAAGTTTCAAACTTCTTCCGTTTGTTGCTTTCAGCTACCAAACAGATTTTCCTTGAAGACGTGTACTCACTTTTCCTCTCCAACTCGTGCTTTTCGTAGATGAATATCTTTTGCGATTTGGATGACGTCGCCGAATTGTAATCGGTTAAATTGTTTAGCGAACGACCGTAAATGTCGCACAATAATTGATCGATTAGTAACGATGCCCTGCGTTTCTTGTCGTCGATGGGATTGTATCTCGTCACGCCGTAACAACACTCTTCGGATTTCGTCCTCTTGTGTCGTACCTTTTGGATCACTTTCAACGGTTCGATTGTCGTCTCGTTGGTAGTGTTCATCGTCGACGGTATCGTTTGATATGTTAGAAACATGTCGCCGAACATTCGTCTATCTGCGTTCTCCAATTGGCACACGCGAGGCTTTTTAATATATACCGTTCTACCAAACATAATATTATTTCCCTTTTTTTGCCGTTTAAACTAATTCCTACTTTGCCGTGTATATTATGTTAATGCCATTCCTGATAAAACAAACCGAAAAGTTATAATATTAAATTGAGGTATGTTATTGTACATATGGATATCCGTTCGTTACTGATACGGTGGTTCTCCTTCTCTTTTCGTGACGATGAAATCGCTCTTGGTTCATTTACATTTAATGCGACAAAGTGATTGCAACGTTTATGCAACGATTCATTAATCAAAAGTCGAAGCATAGCTAAAAATTGTCAAATTTGATTGAAATTGTTTCGTTATTAATTTGCTTTCGAAAATTCAATTATTCTGCGTGCTTATCTTGAAATATTTTCACGAGGATCAATCAACTAGTTATTAGTAATTATAAACTGTTAAGCCTGCAAAGATAAGCGTGATTCAACGGTTTTTTTTTTTTGATTAAAAACATGATGATTGATTCGTTTAACAATTATATTCAACAACAATCAACATCAACATAATTAAAAATGTCTAATTGTGTATATTATTATTATATAAAATAAATAAATTTAAAGCCGTTTCCGTAAAGTTATTTAGGATCGTAATTAATACAAGCTTCCTTAAAATGTAAACTTTCTAAAGTGCATTTGATGCTCGAAAGTTTCATTTTAGTACCGTTTCGTCTTTTGCTTTTGCTATATGGAAATCGTTCAACTATGAATGGGATATGTATAATTAAAAATTCGGTATGCTGATGAAAGCATAAATGTGCATATGTAAATCGTGGTCCTTCGTTGTAATAGGAATTTACAATATTGCAATACGTTTTTGTTTGCGTAATCAAATCGTTATAAAGATTCACCTATATGCCTAATTATTATCTTTGTCTATTTGGCTTATTTATAATTATTAAATGCCCTTCGACCCTACCATCGCTATGCGTTAATTATTCATGGCCATTGCGGCTCCTTTGGCGGCATCACCACCGGACGTAAAAACCAACGGCAACTGATACAATTGTTGCACTTCCTTCTGCAACACCTTGTTCCTCGACAAACCGGAACCGTTACCGACGATGCGATTGATATTTGCTCCCGTAAGAACGTCGCGCGGCATCATGTTGTGCAAGTTACGCAACAATCCATTACACAACGCCCTGAATACTTGTCCCAAACCGATGTTACCGATGTTGATGTTGCTCACCGATGCCGTCAGTTCGGGCATGTGTCTTTCGCCGAGCAGCGTCGGTTGTATCTTCAAATCGCTCACGGCGTTGTCCTCCGAACTTAAGGCCAATATCTTTTCCCAGACTTTAGCTAAAATATGACTCGCAAATCAGGATAGACGTTATTTAAATAATAATAGTATAGAGTTTACATTGAGGCACGGAAAAGCCCAGTTCCATCGTCCACTGTTGTAACGTTCGAACGAACGTGGCCAAAGCGTTGCCGCCGTTTAACGACGCCGCCACCGCCAGATACTTATCATCAAAGTACGGAAAGTATTCGACCGACGAAACGGTCGGCGTGTCGTTTGCCGGCGTGAAATCTTGTGCGACATAGGCGATTTGCGCGGAGGTCGACACGTTTAAGACGGCATCTTGTGCAGATTCGACCGTAGCGAGTACGGAACATTGCAAATCTCCCAAAGCAACACCTAAAAAAAAACACGAATACTTATTGTTCTTGGTTTAAATTTCGCACGAAAGTTACCAATAGGCGTCCCTTTCGGTATAGTGTGCCAATCGTCGTTCAATTGGCCGGCGATGCAGCCGCTCTTTGCGATTGTCGGTAGAACGTCGACGGGAAATCCGTTCTCGCTCAAAACGTCAACGTTCCACTCGTTGTTCTTGCAATCGAAATAGCCCCAACTGGCCGCATTTTGTACGGACATCACGGGCACGTCCAAATTGCATAGCATCGCAACGGCAAAATCTTGGATGGTACACGCTCTATTATATTTCGCTAGCTTTTCCGGCCTAAAACGATTGAAATGATGCAATAAAATGCGTTTTTGCTTCCTTTTTCAAACGTAAATTACTTGTTTTTCGCCATCCAGAACAACGTGGCCGTACCGTATCCGGTGTAAGTGGGCAGGTGCGATTTAGATTTTGGCAACGATGACATGAATTCCGGATCGCATCTGTTATCTTGCCACGTGTACAAAGCGGACACTCTTTCTCTTACAATATCGTAACGTATCAAGGTACCGTCTTTTTCGATTCTCTCCCACGGTTCCTCGCCGACGCTGTGCTTCCATAACATCACGCCGTGCATTTGGCCGCATATTCCAATTTTTTTTACCTGAAAAAGAAAGAGATAAATCGAAGGACAAGATTAATAAATTGATTACAGGTTTGGAACAATTAAAGTTTAAAGGGTCGTAAATTCAATTGATAAGAATGGAGAAAGTTATAGGCGAATTAAATTAATTCTTACCTGTCGCAATAAATCCTTTGATAATTTCGCCACGCAGGTATTTAATGCGGATATTATCCTGGGTACGTCCTGTTTATTACCGTCGGTCCCTTGATCGCTGGGCACGTTCGATTGTGTGTCCTTTGAATGTTTAGCAATTATCTCGTTGTTATCGCAATTTAATACGATCACTTTAACGGACGTTGTACCTAAATCGATGCCCAATATCAAATTCTTATGCTCCGCCATTCTTCTTCGATTGTTGTACCTGAATAGAAAGATTTCAACAATTCACTAGTCTATTATTCTTTATTACTACCACCACTATTATAAATTTTACGTGAGGCGATGATGTATTTGGCCGACCAAACTTACATTATGTTGTAATTTTTTTCCCGTAAATTATTTTGCTATTTTTATTGACTCGTCGACTGTTTAATAACCGTTGCCAAAATAGATTGAAAAATCTCTTGAATGAGTAGAATAATACGTGTTATATTGCATGTAGCCTCCTTTTATACATGTAATATACGAGATATGTGGTATCATTAAATTTAATATCTACGATAATTGAGTAATTGTTATGAAAAAGAACATAAGATAGATGTTGATAAATGCTAAACATTCAACCAACTAATGAAACTAATGCTGATGTGTATACATAAAGCAAATACAATACGAACTTGCATTTTTGTTTTTCATTTTGAAATTTATTGAATTTTGAACGTAATTTGAATAAATTATAAATAATCAATGTTATGTGCACATAAAACTAGTAACACAAACAAAATCAGAACGTTTGTTCAAATAAACCGCTCCATCATGCGGCTATACATTACGGTCTTTATGGATTACTCCCTTGATAGATCTTTACACTCTTTCGTTACCTTTTAATTAACAATTTGAAGTGCACGTTACAATTAGCTATCCTATTATTAATAGAGAAAGTATATGCGACAGAAATAGATTGGTAGCAGTAAAATTAGATAGCGTAGATGAGAGAGCGTAGTAAAGAGTTAATTAAATATTGACAAATATATATATACATACTGAAGTAAAAAAAGAATACATATCAAACACTGCTGCGCACTGAATGAATATATTCCAATAAACTCGTAAAAAATACAAAGGTTTTCGTTTAAAAATAGCATAGAATGGAATTAGTTGAATCTCAATCGCATTTCATCATCTGAACCCCAAATCAAACCAAAATTAATGAATGTAGTTTCTTAATGAGCGGTACACGTTACCTTTTTGGAATTCGCTTAATTTGGCAAGAGAGAACTGTATGTGGCTAATCAAATTGTGTTTTCGTTAGCAACGTGTAATATATACCGAAATTGTGTTATTTTGTTATTATATTTTATATTTAATTGATAAAAAATTGAGTAAAATCGATGAAATTTGTTAGAAAAAAAGCTGCATTTTTAAATAGCCACTAAAAGTTTTAAACAGTTAATTATTGCACTCAATGTGTTCGCGCTCTTTTTTTTTCGAAACGTCAACAAAGTGATCTAGGGAAATTTGTGTTATTTTTCAATAAACTGACATCATAATTATTTTCGTACATATTATAAGATTTAATTTCTTACGTGATTAATTGTTATCCTATCGATTGCTATTATCCATATTTATTATATCCTTAAAATTTTGAACAAAAACAACCAATTTAAAGGAAGAATATTTGGAAAAAGCCGCCCATCTTTGTACAATACGCCTGCGTCAAAGAAGGTGCAACGAAAACCGCTAGCCAAACGCGTTGGTCGCCATTGTGCTATTTCTTCGTTGCAAGTATAAAAAGGACGCGTACAAGTGGCAGCAAATCAGTAATATTGCGAAATATTAATCGAAACTTAGAATGAAAATGGTTGATAAAATCGATATGAGTTTAGACGACATAATTAAATCAACAAAACCGAGACGCGGTGGCGGTAGCGTGGGTAAAAGAGGTGCTAGAGGCGGTGCACGTTCAGGCCCTCGACGAGGAAGTTTCAGAGGGCAAAGAGCTGGTGTGCAAAGAGGCCGCAATCGTGGTGGAATTGCGAGGCCTTATACAAGGGTAACTACTATATATTTTAATTATTGATATATTTTGCAATGTGTGAAAATAAGAGGAACCAGCAGTGTAACTTGTGCAAGGAAGTCAATGTTGGGTTTCTAAAAATAATAAACATGAACCGTCCATCCAGAGAGGTTTTGGTTTTGAACATCCGCTTCTTTCTTTAGGGAGATGTAAACAGTGCTTGGAAGCATGATCTGTTTGAAGGATATGGAACGAGAAAAGTAGCGGCAGCTAGAGCTGCCGTACAAAGTACTATGGGGCCAACGAAATTAATGGTATCGAATTTAGATTTTGGTGTTTCTGATTCTGACATACAAGAATTATTTGCCGAATTTGGCCCACTGAAAAATGCTGCTGTACATTATGATCGCTCAGGAAGATCACTTGGAACTGCCGATGTAATATTTGAAAGAAGGAGTGATGCTATTAAAGCAATGAAACAATATAATGGTGTGCCCTTAGATGGCCGTGCAATGAACATACAGTTAACTACCTCAGAAATTCCAAGCGTATTAAAAGGAAATAGATTGGGACAAGGAGAAAGGAAATTTGTAAACAGAAGTCCAAGAGGAAAGGGAAGGCCACCAGTTAGAGGTAAAATATTTTATTTTTGCTTATAATATATTTATAATACTCATGTATTTTCTCTTATTGTTACAGGTCGTGGAGCTGGCAGAAGTATCCCAAGAACCATAAAAAAAACTACACCTACAGCTGAAGAATTAGATGCAGAATTAGATGCCTATAGTAAAGAAATGAAGTAATGGTCTCAATTCAATTATGTTTAAGGGACATCAAAAGTGAAACTGCAATTTGTGTGCAGGCAGTAATGTTTTCTTGTGAAATATATTTAACTTACATTCGCCTTAAATAAGAGTAGAATTTAAGTTTTGATTTATATGTTAATTGTATATTAGTAAAGAATGAAGAAAAATGATCAATTGACAAACCATGGAATATTTAAACAAAAAAATATCAATATCAATAAATGTTTGCGAATACTTTTTCTAGTAAATTAAATTACTAATGTTTTATTTTTAAATAGACCTGTAAAATTAATGTAATTTTCTTTTAAGGAAATAGATGTAAGTAATTATATGGAAAACTATTCAATGAAACTTCAATATTTTTCTGTTATCTTTATTTATTAGAATTACACAAAAACATTTCATACTTTTTTAATAAGAATCGTCATTGCACTTAGTGAATGAAAATGAAGACTAATCCAGTGCAAGTGAATGAATTTTTTACTACTAATAAATTAATAGATGTTACCAGAAATATAATACATTTGGAAGATTAGTGTTAATTTTCATTTTTTAATAATACAGTTAAACATTCCTACATTTTCACACAAAATTAAATACTAAAATAAAATGCGATTTCTATTCAAAAAAAAAAAAAAAATAAAGTATCAGTTCTGCAATTTGTATATATACAATAAACAATTAAAAAAAGGGGATAAAAACGTTCATTCTCTAATTGATGAAATTTCATAAACGCTTTAATGTCCTCTTTTTCTCTTTTAAAATTTTCTTCTTTTCTGCTGTTAGTTTCTTATCACCTGCATGTTTCTTAGCCATGGGACCATCACTTCCTGTTGTTTTGCAACTCCTCTGAGGCTGAAAAGTTGTAAGGATTCAAATATAAATATGCTTTCTATCTGCTCTAGTTATAAGAATATACCTGAGCATGGATTTCAGTCATCATTTTGGCTCTTTGAGAATAGTCTTCATATTGTTCCAACAATAACTTACCAGCCTCTTCATTTAAAGCAGATTCTGCATTTGGAACAATAAGTAAACATTTTATTGTCTACAAATAATTTTTGTATTACAACATTGGAGATAAGTATGAATGTATAGTTTGCATTTACCAATAATATATGTTTGATTCCGAGATCTGATTTCCAGTCCTTCTTTAAGGTGTTTACACAAATCTCTCCATTGGCTGCTACATTGGGATGAAATATTTTTGTCAAGAAAAATGCTTTTGGTGGTGATTGTGGAAAATCTTTCCCCAGTGTCAGTTTGACTTTAAATAGACCTCCCATGTAAGGTGTACCTACAATGTTGTTATGAGGTAAATAATACTTTTCTTTACAGACAAAACATAATTACCTGCTGGACCATCAATAAAAGCTTGTATATCAGTCACATCTTCATCATTAATTTGAACTTTGATACCTTCAGGTGGATTTTCGACTAGATTTTGCATTTCTTTCACTATGCCTCTAATTATTTGTGGCGATAGGTTTTCTAGATTGTTTGACATCTAAAAATTTATGAAAAATATGAACTGGTATATCTTGATCACGTGTAGAAACTCACCGAACTCATTTTTATTAATATACTAATGTGTAAATATTTGTAAAATTACTATTAGAGTTTGATATTACTATTGAACGATCAAATACATGCTAACGGAACAAACGACATTTGATAAACAATTTTCCAGCTTGAATTTAAGAAATACTATCTATAATACCGATAGAGAAGATTAACGATATGTCATTATTATAATAGATGGCTACATTTTATTTAAATTTAAAAAATATTGTTATTTTTAATAGATTCGATATCATTTTTCCGATTTATATCATCTAATTAGTAATGTAATTCATAAAATTTATTTAAATTATATATTTCATGTTGAAATTTATGAAATTCATAATTATTGGCAGCCATGAAGACACATTAGATTACATTTAAAAAACAACGGCTATCAGCATTTGATTTGTGCTTCCTCACAAAATGGCGTTGTGTTGTGCTAGTAAGTAATTGTTTTTATCATTTTAATTATTACCAAGCTATATTAACTTACCTTAACGTTAGCTTCGTGTAGTAAAGATAATGTTCTCGTTGAAATTATTGTTTTATGCTTTTTTCCTATCAAGCTTACATAAGAAATTGAAATTACCGGATCCTAACCTAAAGTTGTGCATTAATACAAGACTTATTTTCTATTTGCAGTTTCAAATGAAGTGCCAGAGCATCCAGTTGTATCGCCAACATCAGGAGCAATATTTGAGAAACGTATTATTGAGAAATATATAATAGAGAATGGCGTTGATCCAATAAGTGGTAAAGAATTAGCTGTGGAGGATTTAATAGAAATCAAAAGTAATTATTTACCATTCGTATATTTAATGTATTAATGATAATATAAATTATTATATTTTAGCTCCACTAATTGTAAAACCAAAGCCTCCTAGTGCCACTAGCATACCAGCTACACTGAAATTATTACAAGATGAATGGGATGCTGTTATGTTATACAGCTTCCAGCAAAGGCAACAATTACAAACTGCAAGACAGGAACTCAGTCATGCACTGTATCAACATGATGCAGCTTGTAGGGTAATTGCCAGACTGAACAAAGAAGTAACTGCTGCTAGAGAAGCTTTAGCAACATTAAAACCTCAGGCTGGCATTACATCAGTTCCACAACCTGTGAGTTAATTTTGAATTTGTATGTTTTGAAATTGCTTATTAATGTGGAATATTTCCAGGCTCTTGCTGCTGAAGCAGGTGGTGTAGCTAATCAACCAGTAGAAGAAGATGGCATGACTCCTGAAGTAATTCAAAAACTCCAAGATAAGGCTACAATATTAACGCAAGAAAGAAAAGAACGTGGCAAGACTGTTCCAGAAGAATTGACAACACAGGAAGATTTAAGGTCGTTCAGAACTGTAGCTTCTCATCCTGTAAGATTAAAAAAAAAGCAACTTATATAATTATCTGAGTTCATGCTCTATTTTCAGGGATTACATTCTGCCAGTGTGCCAGGAATATTAGCACTAGACATTCATTCATCTGATACAAGCAAAATATTAACTGGTGGTAATGACAGAAATGCAACAGTATTTAATAAGGATACTGAACAAGTTGTTGCCATATTAAAAGGACATACTAAGAAGGTTACTAAAGTAATATATCATCCTAATGAAGACCTTGTTATAACTGCTTCACCTGATACCACTATTCGAGTATGGAATGTTCCCACATCTCAGACAACATTATTATTAAGATCACATGAAAGTCCTGTAACTGGATTATCATTACACCCAACAGGGGATTATATATTATCAACATCAGAAGATCAATATTGGGCATTCTCTGATATCAGATCTGGATGTGTGCTAACAAAGGTTGCGGATCAAACTATTGCTGCTATGACAACAGCACAATTTCACCCAGATGGTTTAATTTTTGGCACTGGCACATCTGATTCAAAAGTTAGAATTTGGGATTTAAAACTGCAAAAGAATGTTGCTAACTTTGAAGGTTTGTATTTGTAAGATGTAATGTTACATATGCTTATATTTTACATTTCAGGCCATTCTGGTGCTATTACAAGTATATCATTCTCTGAAAATGGTTACTACTTAGCCACAGCAGCTGATGATGCATTGGTAAAAATTTGGGATTTAAGAAAGTTGACAAATTTCAAAACTTTGCGATTAGATGAAGGATATCAAATTAGAGACTTATGCTTTGATCAAAGTGGAACATACTTGGCTGTAGCTGGAACAGACATAAGGTATAATACTATTTTTATAAAGATTACAGTTACTAATTAAGCTTTTTGTAGAATTTATGTATGTAAGCAATGGCAAGAATTGAAAGTGTTCAATGATCATACTGCGGCAGCAACAGGCGTCCGTTTTGGAAAACATGCCCATTACATAGCTTCGACTTCAATGGATCGTACATTGAAATTGTACGCTTTACAGTAAATTGAATTTTTCGTTTTTTGCTTTCTTAAGATGTGTATGTAAATTTAAGCGTGTATTAATCTTAACGTTAAACAATAAATTTTTAGTATCAGTATATTAACTTTTATTTAATAATAAAAAACTGGATTATACAACTTAACTTCAATGATAATAATAATAAAAATAAGAAGTTAACTCTGCAAATGAAAATTTCTTTTAAGTCACAATTAACTTAAATTCTATTAATACAAATGTTAGATATTAAATTCTCAAAAAATAATTGACCCTCTCTTAACGCTTATTTAAGGCACAATTTTAAGCATATTAATTAGAATTAAACAAATTCAAACAGCAGTAATATTTGTAGTTTCAATTCTGGAAATGGGATCCATAACTTTAACGTTAAACTGTGACTCTGCATCAGGGCGTATTTTAAGATTTTGCAATATTTGTATAACGTTATCGGCAACTACTGGCGATTGATTCTCAGCAGTCGGCTTAGGTTTGGCATAATGTAAGTAACAATATCCTTTGTATCCTCTCCAAGTTATGTCATTTGGCTTGACACCTTCCTTATTGAGAGCGTCCTTTAATTCCCGCACTCGCACGGTCTTCTCAATGTTACTTAACATCAGAGAAAAATCTATTGGCATTTTGTTCCTTCTGAAACGTCGAGGCTTTTCATTCCTTATTTTGCTTATTCCAGTCTCGCCGTTTTCTGATACAGCACTAGTATTAGTTACTTTCCTACGTCGAGAAGGTCGTCTTGGCTTAGGTCGTTCATCTTTGGATTCATTTGTTTCGGATTTTGTGCTTGGCTTCCGTCTTCTGTACCTTATGTATCTGGTTCTTCTTCTAGGTTCATACTCTTCAATATCTGTGTCGTCCGCTTTCAATTCTATGGTTTTCCCTTCCCTGAAAATACACAAAATTGATAATAAATTAAAGAAATGCAAAAATATTGCAAAGAACAATTACTTTTCTTGCATTTCTTTCAAGACTTGTAGAACTGCCATTAATTTTAACTTCCTGTTTGATATTAAATTCCACATAATGCCATTGGGCTTTGGTAATTTTTTCTCAACTCTAATAATTTGAGTTGGTGTTACTATTATATCAACAGGTACATCAAATGGTTCAAAGATATTTGTTGGGAATGAATCAAAAACCTTAAAGAAAGATGCAATTAATTAATTCTATAAATAAAAATATTTGCTTATATGATACCTGAGAGTCATCAACATTTGTTACAATAACTGTTTCTGGATTAACAGCTTTTAATTCAGTCAATATTGCATATTCTAGGTCAGCATAACCACGTCCCTTACCTATGCGTTGTCCTATTTTTGACACAGCTACACTTCCTACTATCAATAAATCTATTTGCAGTGGATTTGTAATATCAACAACATCACCATTAAATTCTAATCCTTTTCTGGTAATTAATCTTTTAATGCTCTTTGCATTAGCATTGTCAGGTACAACAATATGTTTTAAGAAGCCATTATTTAATCTTGGTATGGGAACATACAGTTCCTTTTTATTTTCCAATGCAATTAGTCTAGCTGCTTCTTGTGGTTTATCAGGATTGATCTCTATGTATTTAGCCTTTTGAAATTCTTCCAGCTCCAATAATTTAGTGGCAGCAATCTCATTTTGTTTGAAATTCGGTATACGGCCACGAACTGGTTGTGGAAAATCGGCTATTTTGTTTTCTTCCAAATGAGACCACACTTTTTCCCGATAGTATTGTTTCGTCCCTTCTTCCACCTTTTTTGGTTCTGCTAATGTAGTCATATTTATTAACGACTTATTCTTATGCGTAATTGATTTACTTACGATTTTCCGGCACGTTTTCCTTATTTTCGCTCATATTTGCAATTTCCATTGACAATTATCGTTGTGTCTGTATCAAATTATTCAACGCTCCTTACTTTATTTATTTTTTTTTCTAAAAATTGGTCACCATGATGTAATAGCTCTAGAGATTTGTTTTCAAGGCTGATTGATTAGATGTTATAACCTCATTTAATACGTTCTCGAATTATTTATATAATCTTTCTAATAGATATTTTTTTAGCGAATTTCGATTACAAATTGTTTACGACACCGAAAATGAACTATCAATGTTAATAAGACAGTATCACAATCACCGTAATTACTATAACAAACGTTACGAGTAGAACGTGCAGTATGCAATCAATTACTTCTTCCATCCTCGTATATAGGTCGAAAATTTGATTTCTCTTCACAGGAAAATCCCTTTTCAATTTGCTTTTTACCCGATTTGATTGTGAAATAACAAGAAATGGCCACAAAGAAGTAATAAAACCAATCGAAGTTCTTATTTTGATAAGAAGTTACTGTGGAAAATGATATAGAAGAATGTTCTCTATGTATCTCTTCAGTATTGGATTGTGTTACTGTTACTAAAACAATTA
Source organism: Hololepta plana (assembly GCA_963695495.1). Classification (NCBI taxonomy): domain Eukaryota; kingdom Metazoa; phylum Arthropoda; class Insecta; order Coleoptera; family Histeridae; genus Hololepta; species Hololepta plana. The sequence goes on along the minus strand of OY968832.1, from coordinate 12,455,859 downwards.
TAAAATGCATAAAAATAATAATTATTATTATTACAATATTGCCACGTTAAATAAAATGCTGCAGTTTATCTTTAAATGTACATTTTTGTTTAGTAATAGCATTATCGTGTTAGATAACGGGAGGTTATAAACTCTTGCAGAGAATCACAAATGTGATAGATCTTATTAAATTGAAAATCTAAATTAAGCACATTTCCTTTAAACGATACTCCCTCTATTGTACTTTAGTTTATTTCCGTCTATCTAAAAGAGCAACGATATTTAAATTGAGACATAGAAATGCGACTCTGGAAATTTTTATTTATTAATACAACATTTTTGCATTTGGTTCCTTAGACAAAACGTATACAGTTTTACCGTTAATTACTCGAGCTTCCGCTGTAACATCAAATGATAATCGATCACAATCGAACTAATTAATTCACCGCCGGTCTCCTTACCACCGGGCGTATCCTTATCCACAACTTGATACTCGAACTGCTTATAATATTCGTTAACAACCGTCGACATCTGCTTTATCTCGATCGGATCAATTGGTTCCGCTCGTATTAACGCACCGTTCACGAATATCTCGTAAACCGACTTCTTCGGATCGTTCGACGATTTGGCATCGACCTCCCTCATATGTATCGTCTTGTTACCGCTCTTAATGATGAAACCTCGAATTGTTCATGGAATCAATCTCATTATTATTGATCGATCTACGCTCGTAAAAAATCGACAAATTACCAGGTTTCCCGTTGATTTGCAACTCATCGATGGCAGTTTCTCTCGCCGTAAACGTGGCCTTGCCCTTGGTCTTCTCCTCGCCTACAACGAAACGACGGATGGTAATTTAATGGAGTTCTGAATCCAATAATATCGGTTCGGTTCCGATTGAGCCACGGAAGAAGAAGAAGTTGTGCACAAATGTGGCGTGTCGCACTATAAGAGGAAACTCACCTGTTATTACGCCATTTAATAAAACCGGTTTCACCTTCATTCGTCCATCAAAGGAATTGATGAAAAAGCCTATAATCACAATCACAAAGGTAAATTGTCAATCGACGATTATAAACGACTCATTACCTAACGGATCATCCAAACTCGTCTCGGTGACCAATATATCCGAATTGTCTCGATTGATGATATAAGCTAGAAGAGAAATGGAATCGTACAAGGCAATTTCGAATGTACATGGGTTTCGTACCTTTCATGCCGCCGATTAACACTTCAGGGAACGCTGAAACGAAAGCGAAACGCGTCATTTCACACACAAACCTGAAACGGTTTCAAATCAATCTCTTACGGAACGGTAAAGCATCGTCTTCAACGGGAGACCGCACGTAATCCAATTTGCCATTGACGACGATCCAAAAGCCGTTATTATGCAACTTTGGATTGGCCGAGACGAATTGATCGATCACGCCGTAAATGTTTATCCAGTAGCCTAATTTACAATTAGCAAAGTGATAAAGGAACAAATCAAAAGTATATTAAAACAAGACTGTAAGAGAATAGGAATTTTTGACGATGGCCCCACCGTCTGTGTCGTTGATGTAAGCCGGCGTGATTTCGCTTTGAATGAACTTGATCGTGTTCTGCGTTTGCTCGAAGAAGCCGTCCGCCGAGATGTCCAACGGCATCAAATCCGCGCCGTGTTGCACGCCGTTCTTCACCAGAATCGTAGCTAGAAATGCGCATCGAATTAACTCATTTTAACCTAATCGTGATATCGAAGATTCCCACTGTTTTCCATTCCTTTGTTCGATAACGTGTAGAAATTAATGTGGTCCTTATCCTTTACGAAGAAACCTAGAGCATTAACAGCGAACGGTAATTGATAGTCGAATAACTATTCGTTTCGTTACCATCGACGCTGCCTATTTTCGCCGGCCGTACATCGGCGTGGACGAATTCCCTTTGGTCGAGCGGTCCTTTACCTTTCCAAATGCCTAAAAAGGAAATATATAAGTGAAGCACGAGTATAAAAAGTCGAAATCATTGTCAATTAACCGTTTGGTTTGATTTGGTACACGTGAACGTAATGACTTTTCCCCTTATGCGTTAACCAATAGCCTGAAGAGAAGACGAAAGGTGGTTATAAAATAAAGATCGTTTGAGGATCATTAACAATTACCGTCACGTATCGATAATGGAGCGTTTGCCGCGAACTCGAGCACCTTATCTTTCAATATCCAGAAACCTATCAAGAGGATTAAATAATAATTAACAGGTTTTCCTTTGACTCCAGTACCGTTCACCTTTCTTTCCTGCCACCGAAGCCAACGATATGGGGGCGTTGATGAATTTGCGACCGTTTAAAGCATCGAGAAAGTAACCGGATAAGTTTTCGACCAACTTATTTCGTACGACATATTTGATGAGACCGTTATAGACGATTTGTATGGCTGGAAATTGATGAGTTAAATCTGGGGAATCACGTTCATTCGATATCTACCGTTTGGCGTGCCTTCCGGCACTTCTTCTGCGAATATGGTCGTGCCGTTTTGTGAATCCAGCCAAAAACCTGTAAATATTGCCAGAAGGTAACTTACCCAATTAAGGACCACCATTGTTTTTCATAATTGCACAGAAAAAAGTTTCTTAAAAACTCTGCATTGGGCCTTATTTTGAACACGTGATTTTAATAAGGCCCATGTATGAAAATCATAAGAATCAGTTGGGAACTTGCATAAATATGGCTTAAACATGAGAAAGCTTCTTATAGAAAGCATTTTTGAGATTACATGAAAATTGCACCATAACAATCTGCACATACATAATCGTATGTTGTAAAGTTGAGACGCATTTCTTTGTGTTTATGCGGCTTTTATTGCTTTTAATGCTAATCAGATTTGTAGATGAACATGGTGCACATTTCTTGTCTCTTTTAACATTCATGCTGGCAACTAAAGAAAAAATTACCATGTCCAAAAAAATTACTCACCCTTTTCCCAAGTGGGACTTATTAAATACATGTTAACTTTCAAAGAAGATTGGCGTGCATTTAATCGACGGCAATTAATATTAATTTTTGGCTAATAATACGAAATTGAACATGCCTGAGAGTTGATTAAACTTGAACAAAAACTAACCCAGTTTTATCTATGAAATCTTTGATTTGCTTTGGACAAAATTTTTAAAATTTGGCAGTGATTCACTTTTGAATAAATGATCCCATAAGGAGACTTTGCGGATCTGCAGAGTTGTATAAGCCAAACACAAGTTTCTCAGTTCAATCTAAAGAACTATTATTTTCATGGTACTTTTCGAATTATCTAAATTATCCTTCGCCTCCTAGCTTTTGAAGGTGGGCCTAATTATGTGCTGGGTCTCATTTGGGTATGGTGCCTTAGTAAAAAAAAGATTCCCTGATCGTCTGCTACTTACCATTAGCCGACTTTTTCGATGGCAGAAGAACTTTCTGCGGATGAATGTCGAGATTGCTCAGTTGATCGTCGTTCAGTATTCCTGTAAAATTGTCAATATAAAAATAGATAAAATAACTTTCGAATTCCTATTTCACCGTTCGCATATATTGGCACCTTCTTCACCGTTTTTGGTACGTTATCGACAAAGGCGACCGTAACTGAAACCAAAGATTGGTAATTTTTCGATTGGTACATGAGCGATTTTCATACGAACAATCTGTGTCGTTAGCAGTTGACGGCTCTAATAAAACTTGATTCTTTCCATTCTTGTATATACCGTATAAATAACAAGACGGATGTTTGGTCCATGTCAATGGGATGTACTTGTAGTTTTCTTTCGGTTCTAAATAACCATTCGGTGGCAGATTCCTTCTTCTTTGCACTTTCATAACCGATCCGTCAGGATTGATAATTAAGGGATCTAAAAAAGAAGAAGCGGTTTCATCGTTAAAACTTAAAAAAAAGTTCCTTCGTCAACTTACTCTTATTGTTCTTTGTGTGTGATTGCTCATAGATCTCTACTTCGTTGTTATCGGATATGGTGATGTAAGCTAAAAAATAATTAAAAACATTTCTCTTGAGATTGCCTTCGGATATGAATTAACCTTTGTCTTTATCGAGGACAGCCGGCAATACTGTTGTTGGTTTGAACGTGTCTTTCGTCTTATCTGGGTACCAAATACCACCAGGTCCCATTTGCAACGGCATTTCTTCGACAAACTTTATGGATCCGTCGTGAAGGATAAACTTTCCTGAAAGCATTCGATCAGCGAAAATTAACCAATTTCCATCAACTTCTTTTACCAGGCCTCGTATTGAAATCCGTGTCACGCAGTAGATTCAATTGATTGTCGTTTACCATCCAATAAGCTAATTAAGGAAACGAAGTAATCGACGGATTTACACAAAACACAATCAACAACTATTTACCGTTTTGATTCGGTTTCAACTTTGCCAATGCCTGCTTTATTTGCGGATACTTTCGCTTATCGAGAAACTCGTTTTGCGGCTTCAGCGTGCATTCGCCACCGTTCACCGACGTCGGAACTTTTATGGGAATTATCCTGGCCGGTTGGAATTTTATCTTATTCGGTTCATCGGTATTCCAATGGCCCACTGAAATGTCGTTGGCGTTAAATAGTGGAAAGTCATTGAAATCATTTTTCGTCCTTTACTTCGATTAGCTGCTGAAACCGGCATTTTGCAGGACGTTGCTTCTTCCGCCACTGGTTCAACTATAACGAAGGAAAGTGGATAGATTGCATTATTATTTATTCAACAAAGTTTGCAGTGTTTCTGCAAAAGTGCACGGTATGTGAGTACTCTGTGGAAATACAAAAATAATCTGTTAAAAAAGTAATAAATGATTTTTACCCGGGAGAGCTTCATCATTCATTCGTGGCCCACTGACTGTCAAATATAAGAATAATTTTAATTAAACAATCTAATATCGAATAACGGATTCAATATATATAAATACGAGGGCGGATTGATGAATAACTTGCTTTGATATATTATGGGAAACAACTATCGAAGTTCGAAGCACTTGTGCCAGCGTTCCCAAAACTTTCTGATTCTTTTGCAGATATGGATATCTTAAGGACTGTTGCTAGTATTACTTGCAAAATGAAATATGTCATTGAAAAAGTTGAAATTTAACGGCTACATCGAAATCTTATATTATCCTCCGCTATAAGTATACGAAACTAGTTATACATCAAACAGCCCTCGTAAATCAAAAGTTGCTAATTCCCAATTGGCCCATTTAACTTTATCTGCTTAATGCTAATTTGTTACCTTCTAAAACTGGTTCTGGATAGATGTATCCTGCACCTGCACCTGTAAATTAATAGACTTGATAAATGATAAACGTTTAAATGTTGGTGACAATTTTTCACCTGCTACATAGGTAACCTTTGGTACAGTCATCACTGCAAATTAAGAGGAATTATAATAAACAGTTAAAACACAATAATTATCGTTTACTTGTGTTATCATAATTTGGATGCTCCATGGGTACTAAAACAAAACGCGATTGCTTAACATTTTCAATATGTTTGGTAGTAATTAGGTGGAAAGGGTAATTATTACCTGGTTCACCGTAATGGACATGGTTGAATTGATCTAAAAATGAGAAACAAAATTCTATTAAAGAATCAAATGCGATTGATTTGTATATTTTGTGAAATTGCAATTATTGGACAATTCTTTAACATATGATTAAGAAAACAGTGATCAACAATTGATGGTTTTACAAGAAGAGCGCAGATTAAATTGCAGAACAACAAATAATCAATTATACTTAAAGTGTTAATGAGCAATTTGTCTTCGTTATCAAGACTGATGTACACTTACACAAACTTACTGGAAAATTCTGCACACGACCACTTTAGTACCGTTTTAAATAAATCGAGAAAACACTTGATCAAGACTGAAAAAATGAAATTATAAACAAATTACTTAATATTCAGAAATCATTAAAACAACCACTAGAAGGAAACCCAATCGTTACGAACTAATCTCCAATCAAATCTAAGAATTACACTATAGGAAACACTACAGAATGGTCGCAGACTAAAAGTAAAAATGTCGCTTTACCTCGAAGGCACCAGAACAATTTATTCTGGGACAATTTCTGGAATTCCTCGTACGCATAATTTGTCCGGCCAGATTTTACATTTTTCGGTGGCGTCAAGCTGACTGAGAAGAGATTCAAATAAATTTGTACGATTACATCGTGAAATGTCCCAACCGTTGCACTTAATTTTTAAATTTAGACAGCTCTATGTGCATTACCTTTCGGACGACGATCGTATGGAATTCCCTCTGGCTTTATCATATCATCTGAAAATAAAATTTGATTTTATTATAGACGCTTCTCAAAAACGAACGTTGGGGTTTTGAAGTCGATGAGAAGAGTTTAAGGATAGATGGAAGGTTTAATTCAAATAACGCTATCGATTTTCGATTGAGATTATTTTATTGTTACAAGCATTCTTTGTTCCCTCATAACGTCTTAACGTCCCGGATAATAATGAACCGGTTGAACCGGTGCTGGACCGTAGACTGCAAAAACGAATTAGTATTAAATTTGAGTCAATCGAGATTTACGATTTTAAAAGGGCTCTCTTACATTAAACATTTCAAAGAAGTTATTCAATTTTAAAAATTCAAGATTATACGAGGGGTTATTGATAAGTACTTAGCTTGGAAGGTTTCTGGGAAACAAAAGTCAGGTTTTATAAGTAAGAACTCAAAGTTTGACATCAAAGAGTCGAGCGGTGATTAAACTGTGAATTTTTGAAAACAGCATATCTGAGAAAAAGGCAGAATTTGCAAAAAATCTATGACCACACCGAAAATAATCGGTTCTTCTGTCACTGATATGATTTTAGAACTTTTCGTTGCTAACTAAATTAAGAAAATTTCGGATAAACTCCGCGGAAAACCTGCCAGAGTTGTGCCATTTTTGCAAGACAATGCTTCTACTCAAAAGTCGTTGGTTGCAGTTGCAAGAAAAAAGAAACTTTTTACTTGTTGCCAAAACGCAAAAAAAAACATTTGAAAGGTAAAAGATTTTCGACAAATGACGAAGCAATATTTGCATTTGAAGAGTGGTTTGCAGACCAAGACAAATATTTCTTTAACTGGCTTGCAATTACTTTATCGACATTCTACTAAATGTATAGCTCTTAATTATGTTTAATAAATAAATTTAAAAAAATGAAAACAGTATGGTACTTTAAAAACGTAGGCTAAATACTTATGAATGCCCCCCTCGTAGTTCAATATAGTTACGAAAACACAAATTACGTACATTTATTCTGTCTCACGAGCATCACTTCGTTCTCGGATTCGTCTGATAGATTAATGAAACAAGTTAGATTATGAAATCGTCACATTTGTTTAGTTTTTTTTTAAATTTAAACCTGGTCTTGTCGGTCCTGGAGGTGGTTTAATTAGTGTGGTACTTGGTGCCTCTTCATAAAGGACTAAAATTAAATGTGCAATAGTAAGAAAGCCCTTTTAATTTAATTTCTTTTAAGGATTACCTGACGGCACTGGTTGGTAATAATAGCCACCTTCGAGAAGAAAACGTGTTTAATTTCGCTAATGCGGTTAAGTACCTGTTTTTACCTGATGGATAAACGGGTGCTCTGACACCTGAAACGAAAGTTCTTTTTATATGCAATTTTTGATATTAATTTTTCTAATAAACATACGCCCAGACATAAACTATTGAAAAAGAAAATTTACAGCTTTATGTACACAATCGTTTACAATTTGGAATGTAAGTGGAAGTCTAGGGATCAATGCGATTGCAATTATTATTTACAATAAGCTCTCTAATCAACATTACTGAAAGACTTGGGGAATGACAATAAGCTAATCAACTAATAAGCTTTAATCGTATAACTACTCAATTGTTCGAATACTGTTTCATTTAACTACTTAACTAAATCAATTAAATACCTTCAATATTTACCTGAATTCACATTTTATGTGTTAAATTGTATGGTATAACAAACATGCACATTCGGAAACCGAGGACAAAACCGTTCATTATGTTTACCAAACGTGGGTGAATTATAATTTTTCTATTGGTAATTAAATAAAAAATGATTTGCACTTTACACAGTTCCGCATATTTGAACAATAGTAATTCAAACTATAAGAATTATATTGAAACTAAACGTAATTGTGTACATAAATTGTTGATCAATTTGAATAAGTTGTATATGAGTAAGAACTGTCCAATAAATTTGGTGAAAACCACTCAATTCAGCAAAAGGAAAAAAAAATCAGCGAATTATCAATGGAATTTCTTCAATAATATTAATTTTTGATATATCATTTACCTGGCACAGCTCCGACATAACTTGGTTGGCCTACCACAAAAGCGGCACGATTGCTTGTCTCTGAAAGAGAGACAATGCAAATGTATCGTTTTACAAGAATGGCCAATTTGTATTACCGTATGCCGACTCTTGGCCACTCGAATCTGCAAATACTGAAATAGGATCCTATTTAAAAAAAGAGCTTTTCGCAATGTCAATCTATAAAATGAATTGCAAAATAATTGCTTCATTCTATTGGGCTGATGCACAATTTCGTGCGGTTTTTTAGATTGATTTGTTATCATCAACCTAATATAAGAACAAATCGTTAGCGTTTTTCAATTAGTTTGTTAATTGTGGATTAATTTGAAATTGACGATTTATTAAATAAAGCTTTAAGACGATTTGTTAAAATGAGAAATTAATTTCGGATTTCATCAGTTGGTTTCTCTTGAGTTCAAATTTTCGTCTCTTTTACAAGGAACGCAGTCTGCCTACATTAATTTTTTTAAATTACATTTTGCAATATCTAATCTTATCTTGCTGCATTATTGCAACATATATATAAGCAACAAAAAATTAATTGTTCATAATAAAATTTGTACTTGCCCAAGTTCATCGAAGCGTCGGCGATCAAAAGTAAGATTAACGATTTAACGAACATGATTTCCCGAATTTCGCTCTATTCAATTTTCGAACCGCTAAAATATTTGGAATAATGACGCGCAAATGAATTTATTATGCCCCTATTTATACGTAATGCAATAATTAAATGATCTGTGAACTTATAAACGTTCAAAATGACCTGTAGGCGCATTCTACCCATTTCATTATTAATAAATGATATTATTGTGTCGATGCTAAATTTAGCGAAGAAACCTTTGTAAGAGAAATCTTTGATTTAATTAGAAGAAAAATACAGAATATTTACAATTGCTATACATGAAGTGAACTTAGTGTATGTTATTCTTCGGTTCAGTTATTTAAATGGGAACGCCTTCGAATATTGTTTTCCTGCGTAATTGTTATATTAATATTAAACGATCATCTATTATAATTAATTTAAATATTGTTTACACAATTATTTCGGCCATGCGTTTGGACAGTCTGTATAAAAGATAACGTTGTTTCAAATCGACGCAACCGAAATTTAATTAATTCTTTATGCTTTCAAAAATGTAATCATTTTGTCGTCGTTATTTATTATTGGTTTTCGCTATGCGAAACCTACAGAGATAGCGATCTCGCAGAATTAATTATATGATTCTTTATCAATTTATTTGAAATAACATAGATTGAGGGGACAAGATTGCGCGTTTGCAACAAAAAATTAATTCAATTTTATTATTTCACGCTTGATTAATAAAAAAATCTGATTTATTTTGCTGTTATGTTTTCTTTTTTGAATTTCGTATTGAATTTTTATTGATCGGCAATAAAATATGACTACGTTTTGAACATATTGTGTTCGGTGCATATTTGCAATAAAACACATAATTTCATTTTGCAAGAATTAATATTTCTAATAATCAAAACACAATCGGCGATGAAAATCAATAAATTACATTAAAATGAAACTTTTGTCGTAAAACCTGTTGATACGGCTAATGAATTAAGTAAATACAATTAAATAATGTTCGTTTCAATAAATATTTAATTGAAAAACAAAAATATTTTCGTACAGCTACAATTCGAATTCGGAATGTAAAAATAAAAAGTTGGAATGGCTTCTCTCAATTGCACGGGCAAATCTTCGAACGCTTCAACAGCAAATATTTACCGCCGCTCTTGTTGATGTAAATATCTAAGAGAAAAGAACGGGATTAAAACGAATTATTTTTGCGCTAATAATTCCCTTACCCTCCGAGAAATTGTTGTTCGTCAATTGCAGAATATATTTGACGCCGTTCATGTAGATCCAGAATTCTTTGAGTTAAAAAATGGTTTCAACATTCAAAACACTTTACAAACATTTGATTGCAAGTTACCTTTAGTTTTGCGATTCGTATAGACTGGATAGCGATGGCCGTTGTGAGTGATGTAAAAAACTGCAAAACGTGCCAATATTAGCGTTACTTGCAATTCGCGAGAATAGAAACGCTCACTTATATAGACGGAATCCGATAAGAAATACAAATCCTCGACCACGTACTTCTTCTGGCCGTCAAACTCGATCCAAATGCCCGTCGTCGACGACGAGTCGGTCTCGAAGTAGAACTTTTCCTTGCCGTCGTCGAGTTTCATCAGGTAACCTAAACAGTTGGCGAGCATCGATTGCAAAATTAACATCGCACACAATATACTAACTCTTAATCACCGTCCACGCCGTACTTCTGCGACATATTGATTTCGATCGCCACGAACACGTACTTGTTATCGATCAATTTCCACGTGCCCATCGTGTGACTGTTATAAGTCTTCAGCAGCGTGCGTTTGCCGTTTATGTACGCGGTTATGGCTAAATTAAATTTCAACTATTTCACTGACCAATCGGTACAATACATAAGAGCAGGTTACCATTGTTATCGTATTCGTTCGTTAAAAGTAAGAATAAGGGCCCGTCGGAGTTTTGAAACCAGTAACCGGTCGCGTTCCCGATGACGGCTTCGTGATAAGTGCCGCTGGTGTATTGCTCCCCTAGACAAATTGCTGCAAGTAGAGAATGTCTTTTTGTTGTTTTGTAAGTCAGAATACTGCATGGATCTCACAGGTGATGCCGGAAATCGGTTCCCTATGCGCCACGTAATACTTTATCCCATCGTAGACGATTTCCATCTCTGAAAGTGACGACCCAAAAGGGATTGATCGAAGTCGCAAACAACCTTTCGCCACTTACCTTTGCGATCTCGCGGAACTATTTCGACGGTGCTCAAACGGCCGTTGTCTAAAACGCCGAAATCGGTGATGGGATTCAAATTGTATTGATTATCGTCGTTTCTTATCGGTATCAATTGGACCGTCGTTATGAGCTTCTTCTTCACATACAATCCTGCGGACTAACGAATGTCAAAGATAGTCTGGTGATCATGTGCGATTTACCGTTAGACAGCTCGTAATCGTTGACGTACAATTTGCGCCCGTTCGAATAAATCCAGAACCCTACAAGATCAACGATAACCATTAGATCACGATGTTGCGCCAGTGAGTTTGGCCTAACCTGAAACGATGGTCGGCACTTCGCTGACGAATTTCGACAAACCTTCGTGATTATCGATCCAATAGCCGTCGATGCCGTTACTCGTCTGCGAAATGACGATCATCTTGTTGAAATACGACTTATCGCCGTTGATCAGCGTCAGACCTACGGAGGAACCGGATCAATTTCTTGTTATATTAGCGATGCGCGTTAAAGTTACCGTCGATCCCGCTGTACTTTATGCTGTGCACGAAGCGAATCGGTTTGTCGTCGACAAATATTGTGATCACTAGAAGAACAAATTTGCTCGTTTATTATTGTCGTCGATTCATAATAAATATCGGTTCATCTACCGTCCGCGTCGCAATCGCTCGCCTTGACAATGACGTACTGCTTGTCCTCGACGAAGACCAGTAGGCCTGCAATTAATTCGCAATCGTGAACGGCAATGAGATGTTGAATTATAACGAATTACCATACACTTTAACGGCCAGTTCGACCAAACACACTTGCGCGTCAATCCTCTGGGCGCCTTTCATCAGTTCTGCAAGGGAAACGGAAAGCGAACGTCAATTGTTCGGCCGGTGGTTGTGAGGCGTAATCTAAATAATACGTACTGATCGGTACCAATTGGACCAAAGGGTTGCCCTCGTGAATGAAGTAACGTTCGTGCTTCTTTACGTCGAAATCGTCTTTGGCGAAGAACGTTATCAAATCTAAAATGAATACGATGAGATCGGTTCGGATTTGCGAATGAACGGAATACAATTGGAAAAGTCGCTGATCGTGATCGTTTCGTACGACATTGGCACTTTCTTCGACGTTATCGAATAATGCACCTCGACCAGAATGATTGCGCCGTGGAACATGATCGCGTGGCTGCCTTCGACTTCGCACGTGCTCGCGAAGACGTAAATTTCGTCCAACAATAGCCAATAACCTTTGCGTGCAAAATTAAGTGCTTTACGGAATGCGAAAAACAAATGGCGCGTTTTAGTTACCAATTTTTTGGAAATAAATGCCCGGTATTATTTCGATGATCATGGCCGTTTGATGCAAATTTAGCAATAGACCTGCAACAATTCAGCAAATGGGAGCGATTAGATAAGCGAAAAGTTTCGCTTTTCTGTGCGAAATTGCCTGCGTGAAGTTTCGTAATGTCTTGCGCTTTCAGCTTCTGACCGCTGATCACTATGAAGAAATCCGTCGGCTGTTCCGCGCCATAGTCCTCTCTTAGAGCCACAATTTTATGCGGACATGTGCAGCATTTGAGAAAGTAACCTGTTCGAAAAAAAATTTTTCAGAATGCATCTCGAATTATTTTTTGTTCTTGCTGTACCCGATTTGTCGCTAAATTTCGTCTCGTAGGCTTTGCACTTGCAAAATGCAGCGTTCGCCAAATAATAACCGTCTGCAATCAGTGAGTTTGATGATAGATCAAATGTGAATGTTGTTAATTTTAATTGCGATACTGACCCGACGAGAATTCGCTCACGAACAGTAACTTGCAATCTTTCATTATCCAGAATCCTTAAAAAAGGGAAATTATGAGAAATTATTATCGCCGCGTAATCTCGATTTGCGATTACCTTTATTCTTCGTCTCATAATTATATTCGATTACTTGTACTTCTTTCGTAACGTCGCCGTATTGGATCGTGTATTGCACTATGCGATAAGCAATAATATTACTATGTATTGTTAATTGATAAAATATTTGAACGTTTTAGATATTTTAATATGTAGCACACCTACATATTAAAAAGAAATGGATAGAAGTTGCAAAAGGTGTTGTTATTATAACGCTTGAGTGAAACAAAGTTAAAAATAATTTAAAATAACGTTCAAACATCTTTTTTTACGAGCCGATTTGAAACAAAGAAGAAAAACACGCTGAACCTTCTCCGGTTTCGCTGGAAGTTGCCTCGACTATTAACGCTTCGACATAGTGACTCTTTTTCGGATTGTTATCGTCTCGCAATAGAATCGCTGCAAATTATTCGATTGTTTTCATTCGGATCGATTAATTACTTGTTTGTTTGCGCAATTAATCAATAATTAACGTACCATCGCCAAGTTTTTTCAGATAGAAATTGAACTGATTGTAGTGCAAGTGAAAGGTCATATCGGTTTCGTTGGTTTGTATGTAGTAAATGGTTTCGTTGCCGGCTAACATCTTGAATACTAATAATCCATCGGTTAATTAACGCCGTGCATCCCTCATATTTTGTTAACGATTTACTCACATTTGATCCCCTCGAATTCTCGCTCGATTATCGTCATACCTTGATATTCGAACAAGATCTCGTCCGAACTGAACGTACGTACTAGGAAAAAATCCATTTTATCAAATTGCACTGTTATGTTCAATTAATTATAACGATTAATACCTTCCAAATTGTTCACGCTTTTAACCAGCAAACCGATTACAAGGCAATTAATTAAAAATTTTGTCATTCTTTTTTTTATTTAGTATGAAATTCGATTGCAAATCATAAAAAAAGGAAGCGTAACCGTGTAACAATATAAACGGAACGGTTGCTCTAAACTAGCACAATTTCATCTACACAATGGCTAATTATAAAGAACTGAACGGTGAAAAAACGGATGGTGGGTGATTTATTTCTGTTCGTTTCATTAATGCGCTTAATTCCAAAAGAAAAATCCATCGATCAATTGATTGTTTGATTGTTTGTGTGCGTTTTATTTTGCCTTTGAAATCTAAAGATGTTGTCATATTAATTTGAAAAAAAAATCGCGTTTATTACGGCCCGTTGTAAAACCCCCGTGTGTAAGATTATTGTTGAGATATTGTGCTTGATTAAGAACGAACATTAAACTCTCATTAACACAATTATTAACCGTTTCGTTTTCCACAGATAACAAACACGTTTAATTCGTTGACTTTGATGACTACAGAAAATGTTTTGGCTTTGCTATTCGATTTTTGCTACAATGCAAATCTTATTCGCGTATTGGGATTGTTTAATTATAACTGAAGTGTATTCGGTTGGAAATTATACAGGGTATCCTAATAGTGCGGCCAAACGGTTGACTAGCGGAAAATGTTTCAAATAAAAAAGTTTTCTCTCTGGAACGTCTACAACAAAAAAGTATTTTCCAAGATGGAGCACCTTCGGATATACCGGAAACTGGTACTTGCTCTGTTATTTTAAATGGAATGGTATAAATTTTATTGCATTTTTGGATTCCACATTGAAATTCATGGGGAGTTTATTAAAACAATCGCACGTCTAAGATGCACCGTTTCGGAGTTATTTCAGTGTTTTTCCGGAAAATGTCATTTGGAAGCTCGTGGAAAATCGCATATATCTCCGGAATTATGTAAGATATAGAGTTGAACTTGCTTTAGTTCTTTTAAGCATGAAATGACGAATATTACGGTCTCCATTATTTAATTGAAAGCATTACTGACTGCAATCTGTAGCCGGTTAAACTTTGACATTTTCAAACGTGTTTCCTAATAAATTATATTAGAAACAATGAGACAATTGAAGAAAACAATGAAATTATTAGTTTTTGTTTTGAATTGGACAAAATTTTATTTATTTTCATGAAAACTTTAAGTTGGATAATTTTTTGGACTTATTAATTCAAGTTTTAATGAATAATCATTCTAATGCAAATTTAATTGATTCTCAATTGATTTTGCTATTATTTGAATAGCACACAAAATAACAACTAATTGGGAATAATGTCGTAATAGAAAATACTTGGTTCAATTAAACAAAAAGGAGAAGTGATGAACATTTGAAAATGTCAAAGTTAAGCAGGCCAGAAATCGAAGCCAGTTCCACTTCTAATTAACTTTAAGCAATGGAAACTCTTCGTCGTTTCTTTCCAAAAAGTCGGAAAAAAAATCAACGCTCTAGTTTAGATAGTTTCAAAGATATACGCGATTTTCCACGACCTTCCAAATGACATTTTTCTGAAAAACACTGGAATAACTCCGAAACAGTGCATCCTAGGTATGTGATTGTTATAATAAACTCCCATTAGAATTCTGTAAGTAATCCGAAAATGGAAAATATTAACGTGCTAGTCCTATCTCAGAGAAAACTTTGTAATCTGCAAAATTTTTCTCGAAAGCCAACAGTTTGGACGTAATCATTTGAGCTTGCACTATTGGGAGACACCCTGTATAGATAAATCTGTAATAAAGTTTATTGGTAATAAAATTAATTGTACAGAGCAATCGAGTATGGATTATAAAGTTCCCATTGTCGATGCGTAAAAACCGGATGAAGATCGGCGATAAAAAACAGAATTTTAATTGTAAGATTTCACATTTAAAAGATACTGAAGACACGCACAAGCAATAGTAATAATAATAATCGTAAAGGTAGGATGGTTTAATGGAAAGTGTAATCGAATTTCGAGAAGTGAGTGATTTTGAAGGTTCTCTTTTACATTGAAATGGTTCGACGAACAAGAACTGTCCATTAATTTATCGTCATATCTTTTTATTCTTGTTAAATGTACAGATATTACAACAAATGGGATTTTTGTCTCATCATCATTATCATCGTCGTCATCGTCTCCTTCTTCGTCGCCGTCCGTTTATCCTGATCGTTATCTCATTATTATAATATATTCAACATTTTCCTCTCTCGAATTAAATTTCATTCCTCTTCATCACCATCATCTTTTACTAATTTTATTTTTCTTTATTATTTTTTTAAACAAAAACATCCAAGGCACCGAACTTCCATTCTAATTATCTCCTCATTTTTTTTTCAAATATTTTTTTTACAAATCTGCCTTTAAAAACAGTCTATTCATTAAATATTAATTATTATTTAAATATTATCATTATAATAATGTTACTAAAACCGCTACAAGTTATTCCCCTTTCATATTACTTTTGTTAATTATTTTTGTTCAGATTGTTTGTTAAATCTTCATCCTTTCAGTAGATAATTTGCTACTATAGTTCATTAAAATTATTTCTAAAATTATCACTAAAATCTACTGTATGCAATTTTTTTTGTCAAATTTTTCATTATTTATCATTTATTATATTATTAATCAAATTTTTTTATTTCATTTTCGATAAATTACATAATATACAATTACATGATTGCAATTCGCACATTATTTTTTTTTCAAACTCCTGTCCAATATTTCCATCGTCTTCCTCATTGCTCATTATATTTTCTTTATTCGGCTTGATTTAATTAAGACGAACGCTAATTATTACAACAGTTTTCGAATTGAATTGTAATAATTACCGAACCGACGTGTATAATATATATATTTTATTACAATATTCGTTTTATTTTCAGTAGTTTATATCAATTAATGATTGAATCAGATAAAAAAATAAAAATGGAAATTAACCTTATTTACATTAATGTTATGATACAAAATGAAATCAAATTATGCTAATTATATATTAATCGATAACTCTATATAATATTAATATTATTATAATAGTTTATTGCTTTCTATTAGAATAAGAAATTAAAGATTAAAAGTATTCTCAAATTGAAAATAAATGCAAACTGTTATTTAATTATTGTTACGAAATCAAGTACTTAATCGTATTGCTTCTGGTTACCAAAAATATCACCAACCTTCTTCAACATTTTCCCTCTTTTATTAATCATCTTATTAACTTTTTGCATTCTATTTTATTTGTTTATTTATTTTTCTCGTTTATTATTTTCATTTGTAAAATTGTCAATTAGGCAATAATAAAGAAGCTGTGTGCAAAAATACGTATTATTATAATTATTATTGCGTTCACCATTCATACGTGAGTGACGAATGGGAAAATTGTTTTTGCTACTATAGTTTTCCCCACTTCTTTTAAAATATCATGATCAAGAGAGTAAAATCACAGTTTCCCAGCTATTTGAATTTCCACATTTTATTATTTTTTTCAGTAATTTCTTTCTAACCATTTACAACTATAATTAATTTGGTCACAAGTTCCCTCAAAATTAAAATCAACTTGTTGGAATTTCAATTGATATGTTTGCAACTGTATTTAATCAAAAATTCACAACGAATCTATTGTTTGCTATCAATTTACTATTTATTCGATTGATTTGAAATTAGTTACGGTTTAAATTTGATGATTTTCGAGAGGGAACTTGCGACGTTCCTGTTCGAACGAATCGTTAATCTAAAACCTACAAGAAGCGTTTCGTAACGAAAATTAAGAACCAAATGTAATTGGACAAATTAGATTTGTAATTTATCATTAATAATAATGTATTTAATATATTTTAAGTGGAGGAACCCCTTAAATAACTAATCGCTACCAATCAACTATCATAATCATTTATGTATATATTTATATTCATTATTAATTTGAATAATGTTTCAACGTGTTTACGCTTTATGTTCACTTTTCACGTTACGCAAAAGAGGTTTTCATTTATTTTAAAAATTGTTGTAATCTATCATATTGTTTCGCTAGTTTCGTTCATTTTTTTTGCAATAATCACAGTTTAAAATACGTTTAATTAATTACAGATCGCAATTATCATCCTTTATAATTACCTATATTACAATATATTAAAGAATTTAACGGAAATGGGATCTTGCGAATGGATTAATGCCCCCAGTTAAATCGACCTGTTTCTTTTCTTTGGTAAATATCCATTGAGCTACGAACGGAAGTTAGTATGCGTGACAAATTTACAAATTTGGGCAGTGATTAAAAAAAGATCGATAAAAGAGAACAATTTAGTTTCGTCTGTCTATTTAACCGGAAGCGCCAATCACAATTTTTCCTGCGTGTTTTGCTTTCTATTGCAACGGGAGGAAGAAGAGGGCGAAAACTAAAAAGAAAATTGTGCACAACCTCCGACATCAGACCCGCGTTTGCTTATTTTCATCGTAAAATTTTCAACTCTTTTCCCTAATTACTATGTATGTATATAATATTTTTGTCTTTTTTTTAATAATATGGATTACAATTTACAAGACATATTTACGTTTTCTATTTTTCTTTTCTCCATATAAAATTTGTATAAAACGGAAACGAAAAACGAATGCGAAAAGGAAAAATTAGTGATAAATACAATCCAACGACGTTTGTTACATATTTAATCATCATCTTTTATCTAGTTTCGTTGCTATCAATAGTACGACGAATACGAGCGGTAGCAATATTGTCCGGCTTCTTTCTATTCGATTACCGGCATTCGTTTCCACACATTTACCTAAAACAGAAAAAAGGGTTATTTTTAATTAATTTAATCAGTTATTTATGAAACAAGTAGAACGAGACCTTTTTTACCACTTTGAAATTGAATTTGGTGTGACACATAATAAATGTGGCTCTATCTGAAAGCGAATCGATATGATTCGATTCAGAATGACAAAATGCATCCAATAAATGCGATTTCAATAAGCTTTTAAATAATTATTAAAAAAATTGCAAATAATTCGAAGTTCACTGACAGAGAAATAGAAGATCACTTAGGAAAAATGTTTTAGTAATTAGTAGATATCCATTATTTTGAATTAAAAATACGATTCTGCATAGATTCGCAAAGCTTAATTAATATGTTTTGGTTAATTTTAGTCCATGACGATAGACTAAATTGCCACAAACAATTGCCCTTAACATGGAGTTGGAGACGCTCTATGATTCGATGGTCGCGTTCGGAATTGATTCTTATATTTCTGTGTCAGTGAACTTTTAATTTTTTTAAAAATATTTCCAATGATCCTGTGAAATCGTGTTAATTCGATGGGTTTTCTCATTCCGAATCCAATAATATTGGTTCAGATTGATGTGTCGCACCGTAATTTATGCAGTATTTAGTCATTGCCAACATACGTTTTTGTTGGAGATATTTGCTCACAGGGTACATATTTCTTAAAAAAATTAATCGTAAACTGAATTTCGAGGGTTTTTGTTGTTATATTATCATTAAGTTTCATTTATTTATTCTCGTTGCTTTGAGAATTTATACCGTATAATTATTTTTAATGATTTCACATTAAGCGTGAAATATACCCGGAGGGATTCGTTTGATTACAGCTGTTAATTTACTGCTTAGATTAATCACTATCGAAATAATGTTTTATAAATCATTCTGTATTTAGAGGAAACGGTGCAAATGAAATATTTTCTTTATTTCAGAAACGTTTCGTTATTTCTATATCGGTTGGAAATTAATCAAAGAGAGGAATTTAATTCATCCGTCTTTCGATTATTTCAATTTACAATTGGGACAAATTGTCTTGGCCGTTTTTTTCTAATTATAACAGAAAATCTTCGACTATATTTTAATAAAGGATTTAAGTTGGTTCTATTTGATTTCTTTTCGCTTAGTTTATAAATTAATTAACCGAATATTTAATTAACACGAGTGCACGTTATTAGACGGATAGCGAGCACCGTGAATATTTTAAATAGTTTGGCGAGATATTCTAATATGGAAAATATATAATTTTTATCTCTCTCTATCTCTCTCTCTCTCTCTCTCTCTCGTTTTTTTTTACATTCGCTCTTCTCCCTCACACAGTTTCCCATCCAATGTTGGTTTTTAATTAGCACTATAAACAGATACGACGGCGGTACCGATGAAAGTTTTAAATTGACGTATTAATATTTATATTTTCAATTAAATATTGTACTTTAATGGAATCTAGCGAAGATGACGAGGGAAACAGTTTCTGGCAAATTCAAAAAAGAAAATCTTGTTTTTTTTATACTCCGGAAAAAGTCATCGACTTACCAATATTGGTAACGTTGAAGACGAGTTCGCCGGTAATACCGGGTCTAACGTTTCTATCACAATTATCGGCAGACGTCGAGAACTGCACGTAATCGTTGGCGTTCTCTTTGTAGATGAAGCAGTACCTTCTGGCACCGTGCGACGCTCTGCTCAAAGGTGTGGTTATCAGATAACTCGTGCCGTTCTCTTCCCAGCCACCGTGGCACGAATAAGCTGAAGAACGAACAATAAATCAAAAGACTAGTTTGCAAAAATCTTGATCTGTTAAAATCTAGCATACGATCGTTATCATCGATATAGTTTTCCATGGAAACTTTTTTCATTAGCAAACGCACAAAAAAAATCAATAAACGAAACTGCTCTCAAATAAATTGTGTTAAATTGCGATAAAAAAAGATACTTTTTTTTCGGGTTTAATTTATTACCGCTACCACGCGAACCGTTACAATTCCCATATAACTTATACGGGGGCTGTTCAACTTTTAACGAAGGTAACCATTTTTTTGCTCGATGCACTTCAATTATTTTTCCAGCTTTTTAATAGAAGACTACTTCTTCATTAATTGAAAAAAGTTTGCAAACTCTGGATTCCTTTTAACTTAAACTTGAACTGTGCTCAGTTATTACGGATAATTTTGGATTTCTCAAAATTTGAGATTTGTCAAAAAGTAATTCGAAAGACTTTGAGTCAATTTTCTGATTATCTTCTGTGCAGCAGAATGTGAGATTTTCATCACTGACAATTAATATGGCGTGACACAAAAATTGAAGATCAATTGAGCGAACAAGTTTTAATAATTAGTAGAGGCTCAATTATTTTCAATTAAATTAAAAATACGATTCTGCATAGATTCGCAAAACTAAAACGAAAGTTTCTCAAATGTTTTAAAATGGTTTAAGTTGATGCTCTCAAGTGATCTCATTTTTCTCCCTCAGTCAAATTTCAATTATTCGCAATGATTTTTTAAATTTTTTTATAAATTAATTCGCATCCAAAAATATCGGTTCGTAGTGGCAGCGGTCTTAAGTTTATGTGACACCATAAATTTGTCAAAGAAACGATGAACAAATTGTAGGCACCTGTAAAAGAAGAGTGATATTTCAGTCGACAAAACGTTGAGTAACTTTGCACGAGCTAGAATTTAATAAATTCGGATTGCAAGTTGAACAGCCCCCGTAACACTTATTTGTGGGCGATCCACAGAAAGGTAAATGAAATTATCGAAATAAAATCCGTTCGATACTAACACGATATCAAGTCCGGCGAATAGCAATCCGTGCGGAACTCCATCGTGTCGATCGAATTGCATCCGATGATCAAACTATTGAAACCATCGTTATCACAGTCAGAATCTTGATCGACTCTCTTGATCCTCCGCCGCGAATGACCGTTATCGACATAATGAGACGTGAGCAGTCGCTTATTGTTATAATCGTAACGCATTAAATCGTAATGCGAGCGTTTGTTGCTACGTTTGAGCAACGATCGCGCATTTCGATCGCTCCTCATCAAACTGGTCACCTCGAATTTACCAAAGTACGGACACTGGCGCGGCTCCGGACTTGTAGCTGAAAGAAGAAAACAGGGAGTATTTGTCATTCGATTGAAAGCGATATGAAAATTAACGCTTTTCAATTACAATCTCGTAGAACATTTTACGATAATTACAATGTAATTGAAGAACGCTTGTTGCTTTACTTTTGCTCCATAGTCTATGGAAAAAAAAAAAGAAATGAAAACGATTGCATTGATTTATAGCATTAAATTGCTGTGTGCGGTCGGTAATCGAAATTCGCGATCTGAAACGCAAAATTATTTATATGCGGCCATATTTAACAACAACAAACCGATAGCAACAAAAGAATTTACATTCCACCGTTTAAATATCTTGAATTGCGATCATCATCAACATCATCGTCATTCGGCAAAATGTTGTGTACGTTCGTTTGCATGCATGCTTGCGAGGTTTCCTGGTTTAATCCATTACGTTTAAATTTTGCAAATTCTCTCCTCCACTATATATTTCCCGTCCCTCTTTTTTCCGCACACATTTTCGCCCCACTTTTCCGCAACACTTTGCATATATACAGGGCGTTAAGGAAATGAGTTACAAACTTTAAGGAGGCGATAATATGACCCAAGATAATCAGAAAATTCATCATGAACATGGGCCCGGAAATGGACGGTTTTGGAGATGCGAAACATTTGCAACTTTGATAATTTTTTACAAAAAATGCAAACTATGAAAATAACTCAAATAAGATGTTCAAAGTGCTCTTCTTTCAGTTCACGGCAGCCACGACATCTTTGCCGTAAGGGCCTTCGAACCCTTTCGAAAATCATTGGCAATCAAGCATTGTCTTAAATTTGGTGGCATCTTTGATCTAATTGTTGTTTCAGTTCCTCGAGGTCTTTTACAAGCTAAACTTTTCAAATCTCCCCAAATAGATCCAGAGGGTTTCAATCTGGCGATTTTGCAAACTTCCTTTAAAAATTCTGTGTAAATATTCTCTAAAAAGACGAACTGAAGGAATCTGGCGATGGGGATAAGCTTCAACATAAAGACGTACCGCGTCTTTCGCATTTTCATGGGCTAATTCAGAATTAGAGAAAAAATGCTTGGCGAAAATTCGTAAAACTGTCATTAACGACTTAATATCAACTAGAAACTCTATGACAAAAAATCTGTTAACGACGACACGCAAATGTATGTTGTGCGAATGAAGAAGGCGGAAAACGACGATATGCTCCAAAAATGAATAATCCTCCGTATCTTGGAAACCATCCACTTCCGGATCCATGTTCATTAAGGCTCTTCTGCTTATCTTAGGCCATACTATCACCCCTTCAACTTTGTGACACTGTTTTTTAACACCCTGTGTATAACATTCTTTCTTCTTTTAACTCCGTTACATTATCCGTCGTAATTACTGTAATCCGTTGGAGTTAAAGTCTGACCGTTTAGTAGGGATAAGATTAATTAATTTAAAAAGGATAGTGAATTAATTCAACATGGTCTAAATTTGGAACGGTTTTACTTGTTATTTCGTACACGTACTACGTGTATAAATACTAACCGAAGGAGAAAAGAAAAGTACCAACCAAAGTAGCCAAAAACGAAAAGAAAAACAGAAATGAATAAGACGGGAAAAAGGGGGGAAAACTTTGCGCGATGGGGTTTAATGCGAAACTCTGGATTTTTCTCATTTCCTAACAGTAATCCCGTTTTGACACATATTTTCCCGTTGCCAGAGACCACCAACGAGACGCCATTAAGTCGTTATTAATGAGACTTTATGTGACATATGTTAACAATTAAGCGGTGCGATGCCGCCCACCGAGTCCACAGTGATCGCACGTTAAAAGTTCAACGTTGCTCGCAAAAATAGATCTAACGTGTGCCAGCGGAGAAAAGGAAAAATTTACAGACACGGGATTATTTCTGAATCATCAATCATCGATGCGTATAGCAAAAGAAATGTTGGAAACGAAAACCAAGAAGTCTTCTTAATCATCTTCCACGGAGTAAAATGATTTTCTCTTCTTAGTTCCTAATTTATTTGGGGAAACGAGTGAGCAACGATTTAATGTGGCCCCACTGATGAATCTCTGACAACAAACTAAAGGCAGTGTTTGCAAGCAGAATTCAGCACCAAATTTTAAGGGTTATTCCTGATCACCCGATACTTCAAAATCACTTTGCCAATAGAATCGTGATTGTTGAATTTAAATGTTGTTGATAATGACGATGGCTTTTGATTAGGCTAGTTAACGGTGGGATTTCTTCAATCTCAATTTGTATAAACGATGGGAACGGAACGATAGAGTATATTTCTCCATTTCTGTACTGAGGAAGGATTATAAAATTAATTTAATCGCTTCAAGATTAACAAGGAGATTTTGTTCCGAGGAATAAATATTCCTTGGCCTCGTTAATTTAATCGTAATTAACCGTGGATTATTTGTTAATGAATAGATAAAAGTAAGGAATTTATTTTTGGATCGTCTGTTTTATTTTTATTTCAGTAAACTAATTAATTTATCCTTTTCTCTCGTTCTCTTGATTTTTCTTAGTGCCTTTGGAATGATTTAAATTTAATGAAAATTTAACCATCCGATAAGTTATATATTATGTTGGCAGAAGAATAAATAAATGAGAGAGAGAGAGAGAGAGAGAGAGAAAAAGATTGATGATTCAAACGAATCATCATCCTCGTCAGAACATGTAAATAAAACCCCTGACGAAAAAGGAAAAGGAAAACGATAAGGAGATGGGGAAGAAGTGAAATAAGAAGGGAACTTTTTAATATTTTAATTCCGCCTTCATCGTCGTCGTCGACCTCGTAATTATCATCATCGAGTTCGTTTAATTTTCTTTGGGCCTGCCCGAAAGAAGAAATAAAAAAGGAAATTAATAAATAACGGCGACGAAAGTAATTTCGAGCGAAAAAAGTTGCTTTTTTCCGTCCCTCCCTTCACACATATTTAATTTCCTAAAATCGATATTGTTTATTAAAAAGTTTCTGATTTCTTAAATTAAAAATTCTTATTATTAATATTGATGAACTTTTCCCCCTCACTTGCTTCATTTCATACAAAAACCGGGAAGAAGAGAACGAGAGGAAGTGTTTGGGGACAAATTGAAAATGCGATTGTTGACAAGTTTAATGGTGAAGTATTAATTACGACTTTTAAAAGAAGACGACGTAAAAGGAGGCCGAAAAAGATGCAATCGCAACGAAAGGAGATGCTTATAAACTTCATCGCCGCGTTTTATTAAAAGAGAAACGCTTTTCCATCAACATCATTATCATAAAACTTCCATTCCCCAAATTTTTCTAAATGGTACATTACATTTTATTGGATTACCATAACACAACAAGACAAAGAGATCTGCGCTTAATACTGCTGTTCGTATATACAGAATGATCCACAATCATCGGTGACAATTTCAATTTACCGCCACGTCACGTTATCGACAGTTGGCAATTCGCTACTCGGAGACAGTTTCATCCCTCTGCCATTTTACTGCGGCATCTCAAACTGGAAGTTCCCATTAAAAATGAACTAGATAAACCAAAATCGAGCAAACTAAAACGCACAGTGGGATGTTGAAATGGTCTTGAATTAGTTGATCGCACTGTATACGTATTTTGGTGGATGATTTAAAATTAGGCTGGGCCAATTTCAACGGCCGGACGATTATCCATCGGAATCCATTCTTTTTAATCGTGGATTTTAGACGACGGCGACGAAAAAGAAAAAATAGGGGCACGGTACACGAGCACGCATTAAATAATGCGATAATGATAATAATAAATCCTGGGAAAACAAAACGTAAATCATCACGCTGCGACGCCGTAGGAAAATTTATTTCAAATATATAAATATATGTATAAGCTTTTCCCTCCGTGCTTCTTCCTTTTCGTTTTGGTCCCGAACGAAAGAGAGAGAGAGAGAGAGAGAGAGAGAGACGAATCGAAGACGGAAACAGTGAAGGAGACAGAGACGGAGATAAATATTTGTCTCATGTGGCAATTTTTGTGCTGTAACGAAACAAGAGGAATCTATTGCCAATTTTTTTCTGCAAGGGGACGAATAAACAGCAAGCAGAAGAATAAAAAGTGGAAAACGAGGGACGAGCGGATGGAGGAGCAACATCAACAACAAAAACGTCAGCAACAAACGCAAATAGCGAAAAAAAAATATTGAAATAAAGTATGGCCAAAAAGAGGACGAGAAAATGAAAGGATGAGGAAGAAGAAGAAGAAGAAGACGTAGGGCTAATACTTACTAACAAGCGTGACGTAGGGTAAATTAGTTTTGTTGAAATACATCGGGGAGCAGGCGTCCTCTTGCCTCTTCGTGTGTGCGCCAGTTTGTACTTCCATCACGTGTACGTCACGACGATAGAAGGCCATACAAGCAAAACCACTTTGACTGTAACATGAATGATTTCGCAATAATTTCGCGGACCATTAAGTACGGACGTATTATTATTATTATTATTAACATTTTTCCTCCTCAAACTGCGCAAATTTTTCCCGTCCTCCACGAGCGGGAGGGGTTCGCTCTTTTTTGTTGCCGTCGTTGAGGAGGAGGCCGTCCCACTCACCAGCCTGTCGTGAAGTGTGTCAGAAGCATCAGCAAACTTTCGTCCCTCGTCGAATGTTTCAGTTGCGCGCAAACAACTTTCATTTCCAAACTCGACGCATTAGTTATCCTTAGGGTCGAGTTGCGATGATGGAAGCTGTACGTTGTCGAGTAGTCTAGCGTGTGCCAATGATTGAAATTCGCCACCCAGCCGGGGAACCGGCACTTGTTCCACGACGAAGCTGCAAAATCGAAAAAAAAAATGAACAAATAACCGTGGGACGAGAGAAGAGACGCGCATTTGAATATTTTATAATTATTTACGACAATTTAATGTTTACATCATACGTGCGTTCTTTCTTCTTTTCGGTCGGCAATAACACCGGGCGGACAACGAGAGAGAGAGAGAGAGAGAGAGAGAGAGAGAGAGAGAGAGCGAGAGAACGAAGAATATTATTTATTTTACGTGTGTCGGTTATAATGTTTGATTTACTTCCCCATACGAGAAATATATATATAAGTTGAAGTTTTATTATTATTTCCACTCCCAACAAACCGAACCATAAAAATTTCATATCGAACCTTTATGAGATCCTTTATGTAAGAGGCAATTACGGGATGACCTATATATGTATACAAACTTTTTACACCGTCTTCGGTTCTTCTTCGCGCTGCCCTTATTACTCTACATACAATCGCCCCCGATGTAACAACCGAGTGTTGTATGTTATATGCACTGGAGCATATTTTATGGAGTTTCATGGTGAATTGATGGTTACGATATGGCGTATAATAAATTTTAATGCCTCTCTAATCGATATACAGAGTGTATGCACAGCGATTCGGTTCCATAAGCTTTTAATATTGAATTAATTAAATTAATCTTGGAAGTGAACCGATATTTTTTGCAAGCAAAGTCATTACGCTTGTATAAACTGCCGTATTCGAAAGTAAAGTAATTCAATTTGTGACAAAAACCGACTATTTAATTATATCGTTATACGGTTCGGTTCCGTTCGGTTGAAGAAGCATAAAAAAAACACGAAATGGAGACAAACAGATAGAGCGAGAGAAGGAGAGGGATGTTAACGCCAAAAATTTGCATAGTAAATAATTTTTTAATTATTTGCAACCCTTCCTTCTTTCGCCTCTTTTTTCTCTCGTCCCCCATCTCTCTCTCCCGGCTACTATCGTACATAAACTAACGAAGCAAACGTGGTTAAAGATCTTTTAATTAACGTTAGACCGAAGCCAACGGGAAAAAAGAAGATCGGTGTATTAATTATTTAAATTTTGTATAAAAGGGACACTTAATGGCTTAATTATAAATCTAAAGATACGTTTAATTATTGGGCCGACCCATATCGTTTTCCAAATGAATTTAAACGGGTCTCTCCACGAAAACGACCACGATCAAGAGGAGCATAAAAACGAGGAGCATAAAAACGAGCGGCATAAAAAATGGAGCTTAATCTTACCTTTCCTTAGAGTCATTGTCCGGCTACCATCGGTCGCGCTAAACAGTCCGTTGCAAGTAGCGTCGCCGCTTTGGGCGATACGATAGTCGACACCGTCCAATGCTTCCGATGCCGGTGAGGATTTCTCGTAAACGAAACACCGGAACCGATCTTCGTTCGACGTCGCATGGCTATGATGCACTTTGCCGACCAAATAGCGCGAACTGCCTTCTTTCCATACGGCCAAACATTGTAGCTCTTCCACTGCGAAAGAGAAGAAAAGAATATTAGTCGGACGAGAGGGAAAGAAGTTTATGATTTTCTTTTCGTGAGTTTTCAATGGATTTGGGAAGAAAGTAGAACCTTTACGATCGATATCCTTTCAATCTGCGGCATGATTTTTTTCGATGCAAATAAGCATACGATTTGCATAAAATTTATGGGGAATTTGATACAAAATTACAAAATGGTTACTTAGTATTCGTACGAAACGAAACGACAATAATAACAGTAAAATGTAAATGAAATTAATTTATATATCTTATTATCTTTTGAAATTGTAATAAAACAAATAAAATAAAGTGGAGCTTTGGATTGAAGTGCATTTTAAGTACGAAGATTATTTTGCAAAAGAGAAAGAAGCGAGCAAACGGAACGGCGAATTATTATTATTAAAAGGAAAATTGATTTTGTTCAATCAGAAACTAGAAAAAGGAAATTACTAAAGACGAACAATAAACTTTAAAATAAAAATAAATTCCTGCAAACTTCCCATGTATCGATAACTAATGAAACTCGGATTAAATTTATTTTCTCCTCCTTCCCTCTTTTATTGCTGTTGTTATTATTACAGAATATTATTTACTAAATGAGAACAACTTTTAGCTCGAGTGGTTATCTGGAATTTATTGCCCTTTTCTTTTTCGATTCTTCTTCTATTACGTGTGTCTCAAATATTTTTGATATAATAAAAATCGTATAAAATCAAGAACAAAAATTCTCGTACGAACAAGAACAAAAGGAATCGTTTCTAATATAAAGGAATTTTGCTACCATTTGTTCTACCATCATCAAAAGGGACCGTTTCATAATAGATTGCTACCGTGTGCCCAATAATAATAAATTGAACTCACTTTTATTTGGAGTTTGATTTTGTTGTGAAAACAATTTTTGCAAGTTGCTATTTTGGAAATTTTTAGGAACCAATTAGACACAATTTTTGGCAAACAAGAACGTTTTTACGCATTTCATTTTAACAGCCCCATTAATAAATCTTTTGCCAGCTACATGAAGGCTATTTTACAACAGCAACAATAAAAAAATCAAAAGAAAAATTAAATTGTTACAAAAGAAGCAAAACGGAGCGCTGAAATTTATTTCTTACATCTGTTTAGGTATAACTTATTTATATTTAACGAACGCAGTGCACAAAAGTATGGGAACAACGAGAAAAGAAAAAGCGGGGAGAAAAGGGCAAAATTAAAAAGAAGAAAATAATTAACGGTATCCAGCTCCTCCTATAATTAAGAAGAATCCCGAAGAAGAAGAAGGAAAATAAGAAAGAGGAGTTAATGATGGTTTATTACGATTTCTTCTCGTTTTCTCTTTTTTTGAAATAATTGCCTTCCACTCTTTGCCCGAACATTTTCCCCTTTGCTTTTCACTTAAAACGAACGATTAGTTTAGAAGATAAATAAAATAATATTTTGTAAACTTTTTAATAAAAGCTATAAAATACTAAAGACCGAAAAAGAGAAAGAGAGATGCAACAAAGCAGCGAAGATGAGGAAGAAGAGCGCGAGAAAAGAGCCGAGACTTTTCACGTACTTTACGAGTTATTTAATTCAATTTGATTTTCAATTTGAATTTATTTAAAGACTTATACGATTGATTTAATTAAATAGAAAATAAATTCTACAAGGAACGGTGGCATTTAAATGAACGAGAGGAACAAGTCGTATTGTTATTGTTATTAGTTTGACTATTAACCGATTTCAAATGTGATGCTTTATAGACACGAACGAACGGTCGATATAAACTGTTTTTAATGCAGTCGAAAACGAAATTATTATAGGCGATAAGATGCGCGGCGATAATTACATGTGAAACGGATAAAATAAAATCTATTTTCGAAATCTATTACGAACGTCTTGGAAAGTTATTATCGACTTGCTCAAAGACTATTTATAAGCGTTCATTCCTGAACGACAATAATTTAAATAAACGTAACAAGAGCTTTTCTCTACTAGATCCTTACCATTGTGCCATATACTAAATGCAAATGTGACGGAATAAAATCAAGAACAAAAAAAAACAGAACTTCTTCTAACCGAAAATTTAAACGCCGTTTCGTTTTATTTTATTTAGAAACGTAAGGTTCCGCTCGGTTATAATTTAAACGTTTTATATGCCCTTTTTGAGTCCTTCTCTTTTTTTTTGACGATTTCCATTGCCACTTCTTTCTTTGCTAAGCCTAAAGCCACTATATTGGGAAGAATATTAGACCCCGTGGACTTTTAATGAATAATATAGTACACATAATAATGATGATAATAGTAATAATAAAATCCCACGTTCTATACGCGTTTTTCTTCACTTTCTTTTTTTAATTTTTAATTTGAGAGCAAAAAAGAACACGCAGGGAGGGAAAAAGATGAAAGAAAACGGAAACTAAGAGCTTTTAATTCAAAATTCATACGTATAAAATATTTGTCGTCGTTGGGACCTTTATTTAATCTTTCGTTTTCAATAAACCAAAAGAAAGTTATGAACGGTTTTTCCTTTCCCTTTAACTTAATGTAGGAAGGTCGAAATTTGCTTCTGAGAAAACGTGAAGACTAGAGAAATGGTCTTTGAGAATTGCCTTCAATATTGAATCCCACTTTGTTTCGTAGTGAAACGAAGGTTAATTAAGATTAAATCTAGCTGAAAATTTGCGAAAAGTCCTCGTTAGCAACAGAAGAGATTTTTTTCAATATCTGCACGAATTCCTTTCGTTCGGTCTTAAATCTGCAAAAAAATCCTCTTCTTTTTCGTTGTTGTCCTTTTTTCCCTGTGTAAATTTTTCTTCTAGGACTATATATAAACGTATTCCACCTTACTTATTTTTTTCATCATCTCCATCCTTTAGTACAATTTTTTCCCTACGTGACCTACTTCTTATTCATCATTCAAAATGAAGATGGGTCCCCTTGTTCATAATAATAATGCTAACAACAATGACGACGACGTCGTCGTCGTGCTTCAGCAAAAAAAACGTAATCTTAAAAGTAACAATTAACTTGCCTCGGTCGATATCAAGCCCTTTTTTACAATATCTTTTTTGCCAATTAATTAATTGCAACGTATCGATTCTTGTAACGTTGCGTTGTTTGACTTGCATTTGAATAAAGAATGATAACAATGCACGCTTCGGTATTAAATAATATGAATAGACATGCATTTGTTGTTCCATTTGATGTTTAATATTTACTTTCCATCCGTACGTAGACAGTCTATTCCAATTTTATTCATTTAACTCATATTTACGCCAATGCCTGTACACAATGCACGAAATGTATTGCATTTCCACTTTGAAGACTAAAACTATTTGATTTCCGAGCTTATATTTTGAATATAAACAACAGTAGCGCGACGACAATGTTTTTCCTCGCACCAGTTACACCGTTTTCTTGCATTTTCATATAAATAGATTTCTCACGATGCATCGTTATTTTGAATAGGTTTCGCAATACAAAAAAAAAGTCAAACCTTTTTTCTCTTTCTTTATGGCTTTAGACCTGGTAAGGATTGCAAACCACTCCTCAGCAGCACAAATTGCTTCGTCATTCATCGAAAATCTTTTACCCTTCAAATGGTTTTTGAGTTTTGGAAGCCACGTTTCGATTAACCAATTCAAAATAATTTTCATCAATTTCTTCCAGTGCAATCAACGACTTGCGAGCAGAAGCGTTGCCTTGCAAAAAGAGCACACCTCTGGTGTTTTTCCACAATTTTATTACGAAATGTAGTCAGCAACTACAAGTTCCAAAATCATATCATGGGCAGAATCAAAGTTTTCCGAAGTGGTCATCTTTCGCATCTGATCTTACTCCTTAATATTCCGCGACTAGTTTTGAATTGTGGCGTATTGGGGACAGAATGGTTCCTATCAAATCAGCAAAAATTTCTTTGCCCGTTAGCCCTTTCAAAAATAAATGCATGATAACTGACAGAAACTCGATTCTTTCAAATTTTATCTTTTTCTCAGATAGGCCGTTTAGTCGAGTAAAATAAGGCTATAAGTTCAAATATGGCTTACTCCCGAAGAATGGGGAAATACCTTAAGGGATAACACCTAGGATCCAATTCAAAGTCTGTTTCCCCCTCTTCTAGGCATATCATCATTTTCAAACAAAACCAAACGTTAAAAAAGACGCACCTTTTACACTACCTCGAAAGTGATGACTTTTTATTTCGAATTATTTTCAAAACGGTTACTACGAATAAAAGTCATGATAACTTTTTGTAGGGAATTTCCTAGTCGACAACTTTGATAACGGATAGTTTTTCTGTGAAAGTGACCGTTAAAGAAATATTCACGAAAAACGACTCTTGGCCCTCTTTGACACCATATGAAACCTTTTGCTCAATTCGGATCGATGGGGACTTTTGACAGTTTGCCAAGAACAGCAACAAGATAGTGCATACAAAAATTCAATTTTCTGGGAAATTTCCCTTCCTTAGGCTTAATTTTTGTCTAATTTGACTTGACTTGTGTCCGAAAATTCACAGTTTGACCACCGTTCAACTAATTGATGTCAAACTTTGACAATTTTTAGTCACCTTTCTTTACCAGAAACTTCCCAGGTTAAGCAAAAAATTTCTTACCTGTACTTTCGGAGGCGTGTATATCCGGGCAAGCCTGATAGCTTAACAGCAACCGGCTGTCTTCGGTGCAACTATCGATACTGGATACGGGCGACTTGCATTCGCCGTGGCCCCTGTTGTACGTGAACGTGAACGGACCGCGAAACGGACACGGTACCGGTGCGGCGTTCTCGCGGAACATCGAATACAGTAGAGCGTCGCCGGTTATCAGGCTGCATAAGCTCGGTAAAGCTTCGCGACCGTGACAAAAAGCTGCAACAAAAAGTTTTATTACTAGAGCTTATAGACGAAGCGCAAGTAGCGGCGAATTATTTCGTTTTTACAAAACGGTCTCATTATGTTTTTGAGCGTTTGACGTTAAAGTTTCCGCGCCCATAAAGAGTGAATTATGTTTGCTTTCCATCTGATCAAATGTTTATGGTCTCTCGTATCGTTTGCAATAATCTTCGCTGGGTTTCCGTTTTTCTTTAAGAGATTGAATTTATTTTTGTCCTCCTCCTTCGTTGGGCTTATAAATAACAGTGATGATGCCGATGGTGATGATAATAATTTTATGACGCGCTAAAATAATAATCAGATTTGCGACTCTAATTCGACGGCTGCGGCGACGGTTTTAAAGTGAATGGATGGATGGAGGACCGACGAATTGGCGTGAGGTCGAACCTGAATTAGGTAGATGCATTTCGGTAGTTGTGCTGATGCTACTATTATTGCCGCTACTACCAGCGCTTTATGCATAGGGGGATATACACATATAAGCATTATTGCGGTTTTAATTGAATTGAAAAGCCGGATATTATTCTACGTGGAAAATGATTATATTCAACGTTGATGATGAATATATGCATGCATGCAGGTACGCAAAACAATGCACCTTTCTTTCGCCGGTTCAATTCGCTTTTTCTTTTGTTGCTTTCGCTTATTAACACTTGCCGCTGAAATTTAATTTCGGTTTTAAGTGCTTTATGCGTTATTATTGTTAATATCTTTTCACGTACGTTTGCTGGCAGGGAGCGAACGTGAAATGTATTAGAAACAAAGCGCGGAAAATGAACGAATATGGATCGAATTAACAATTAAACGTAATAAATTATATGCTCTTTCACATCTTTTTCAATTCGTTTCTTGTTCTATTTTTATGCTTCTTCGCACTGAAAGTATACACCATTAATCATGCTGAATGGTTGCAGAAGGATGTCAGTACTTTTAGGTACCATACGTACGTGTTGTACGTACACAATGTAGGAAGGGCAAAAAGTGGAGAGAAATAAAAGGAACGAGGAAATAATCTAAATAAAATGCTAGGATAAGGCATAAGAGATTTCGGGAAGATAAGTTCGTAGTTGTGGATCGTTAAGACAATAACACTCCGGGATAAGGACAACGAAAACAATAGCGTTCGTGAACCAACGAACGTCTCTTTCTTAAATCAGTTTTCGTAGGACAACAACAACAATAATAATAACAATATCAGAGGCAACAATCAACCGAACAATTTGTTTGTACGCGAAGAAACTGATGAAAATGTGTGTGTGTGTGTGTGTGAGGGAGAGAGATTTTAAACAATTTTAGAGGTCTGTCATGTATTTTGTTTAAATAAATAGGAAATTCCCTCGCGTACCACGTTGTTCATTCATACATCATCCGTAAAACTAAAAGGCAACGTGTATAACGTACGAAAACATCAAAAGTGTAATTTGATAAATTAGCACAGTTCCAAAACTTATTATTATCATCATCATCATCACCGTCATCGTTATCAAGCGCACAGTACAATAAGATAATAATAAACGACGAAGAGCGTGTAGTTGGCATTTTCTTATGCACACAAGAGAATTTTCATCAACTACTAATTAGTTAGTACACGAGAATATACTTAAACAATCCTTAATAAGGGATAATTGAAGAAAAAAAAATTTAATAATTAAGACGCTATCGTACTGGCACATTTGCAAATCAAAGTTGCAAATATTCCGACGCATTTCCCCTTGGCAAGCAGTTGAAGAAGTTTGAATGAAAATTCGCGCTATCTACAGAGACCCTCCACAGACAAAAAATATATATAAGAGATGGAAAAAAGTAAGGAAATAATACCATCTTGAGAACGAAATATGTTGCAATGGTGTTAACTTGGAATCTCTAAGGAGGGTGGCAAAGAACGTTTGGCAAAGATATCGTAAAACCAAAGAAGAATGATGATGATGTTGATAGGAAGGGAAGATAGAGGACGAAGGGAGCGGTTTAGGACAATTAACAAAAAACAAGTAGAAGAAGAAGAAGAAGTACAAAGTTATCCAACGTTTCATGGGGGAATAAAGAATGAAAGAAAGTATGAAAGAGAGGAACTTTACTTTAATTAACGGTTACAAGTTTCGGTTAACTTTGCCATCTCTTAAGGACCGAGAGAATGAGCGAAGGAACGAAACGAAAATGTAAAGATTTTCCCAATCAAAATGCAATAAAAAAAAGCGGGCGTTTATAACAAGCAGAATTTTGTAAGGAAAATGAACAAGAAATTTAAATTTCTATCTCTTTTAACTATCGCAGAAATTTACCTCTACAATTGTACAAATTGAAAGCTCTCGAGTAACGAATTTTATGTAATTTGCATTTAATCTCTACAGCAAATTGCTGATTAACAATAATTAAGATAAATACGAATTGAAACAGAAATTTTTTGCTCTGATTTAATGGGAAAGTTCAAGGTTTATCTTTAAATAACCGACCATCGGCTTAACCTCTCTTTCGATTGTTAATTTTTTTTTGGTCGAATTTAGAAACTTATCTGATCTGTTCGATTTAACATGAAGCTTTGGGACTATTATCATCATTATTAATATTATTCGATCTATATCTCTGTTATTATTTTTTAAATAAGCTTGTATTACAAAATTCCATCAGGATTAAATCGTCCAATTAACCGATCAT
Source organism: Hololepta plana (assembly GCA_963695495.1). Classification (NCBI taxonomy): domain Eukaryota; kingdom Metazoa; phylum Arthropoda; class Insecta; order Coleoptera; family Histeridae; genus Hololepta; species Hololepta plana. The sequence goes on along the minus strand of OY968832.1, from coordinate 12,420,402 downwards.
AAAATGAAATTGTTTATAATATGAAAACGAACTGAAAAAGCAAATAGACGAACGCTATCGTACAGAAGATCAGAACGAAAATAATATAGAATAAAGAAAAACGCAAAATCCAATCTAGAACAATAATAATAATAACGGCAATAACAATATTATTATCAGTTCTTTTAATGACGTTCTAGTTATCGCGTTGCGTTAAATTATCCACCATTCCTTTTAATATTTTCACTTTTATTTTCATATTTGCACTTTGCTTTCGCAACAACAAAAAACGAGTAAAAAATAAAAGGTGGTAGAACGACAATAACAATATTTTGACATGCAATATGTGAAGTACTAGAAATAATGGCGAAAGTACGAATAAAGTACTGTAAAAGCAAAACGTAACGTTAAACAGTCATTAATTAGGAGGGAAATTTACGTGAAAATTCGAGAAAAAAAAAGCGAAAGCAAGGGAAAACGAATCGGTGTTGTTATTAAAATAATTAATGATGAGCAACGATAGAGAAGAATGAGGATTGGATGATAAATGATTTGCATTAAAAAATAATAAAAAAATTAATGGAGTTCAGAACTCGATAATAATTCGCACTTACTCTCTTTGTACTGCAGAACGTTCGCGTGTTTCTCGTGAATCACCACGCAGCGATAGCACACCCTTTTGCTGAAAAAAGAAATAGCAAAGAAAACGATTGGTTGCATTAATAATTCATCATTAATAACATATTTTATTTGGCAAGTGTTTGCACCACATGTTAATATTGTAAACTTTAAACGAGGCATTCATAATTTAATCTTTCGAAAATAAATGAGTATGGAATTTTGCATTTATCGAGCGGATCGATATTTCGGATTTTAGTGTTTTTATTTAACAAAAAAAATCGCATTATAATGCATAATATGAATTGTTATTTATTGAAATTGTTTTTTTTAAATACATTTTCGCTACCACTCCGCACGATAAACGAATAGTTTCATGGTTTAAATGAACTCTTAATGATATTGTAATGATACGCAGTCATGAATAGACTCGCATATTATATTTTACATTGTAACAAACTGATATTAATAAAACCGGGGAAGGGCCCTTTTGAACTTGATCTCTTTGTTCAAATAGCTAATTTATGTATTGGAATACACTGAAATATTAATTGTACACTGTTTAATAACGATGGTAATTGTTTATAAATTAAACGATTCAAATTTGCAACAAATATGGAATTTTTCGACTTTTTGAACAAAATTGAGGGACAACATACAATTAGTTAACAAAGTTTCGGGCCCTCTTCAGGTCTGTTAAGAATCTTCATAAAAACCTTTAATCGTCAACATTTTAAACCATCTTTTATTTTATTACAAACTTGTAATTTATTGTAACTGTTTGCAACATAATTTATGGTGTTATTAAGTACTTTATTTATAGAACGATCAACAATTGTCCAAAAAGTCTCAAAAATCCAGAATAAGTTAGTCACCTATTGGGCGAAAATATTTCGAAAAAATATACATATTAATTATTGAGTGATTATCTTGCACAATTTACTGAAAAACCTTAGCTTTTTGGCATTTTCAACAAAAATAAAAGATACAATCGCCAATATCTTTTTACGATAGAGCTGATATTTTATTTCGCCATTAAGCTATTGTCAATGAAGTAGAAATACTGTGAAATCAAATAATCATCCCTGATTTGTTTCTAATTGCAATACAATTACTTTCTTATGAAAACATTTGACTTTTTGTATGCGTCCATTAACAAAATCAATTATTCTGCAATCGCCGACTGCTTTTAACAGTTTATTACTATTAATTTTTTCCTTTTTTGGGCGAAGCATTAAATGCGCTTGCATAATTGATTTCAATCCCGTTTAATTTATTTTGAATTGCATTAATTCATAACAAAATATTTTATTAATAACAAAATCAATTACGTTCGACTAATGACTAGCGAACCATTTATTTTTATTGGAAGCGAAAGGGAGCGTTTGAGAGAAGAGAGAAGAGAGAGAGAGAGAGAGAGAGACAGAAACGAATATTAATTAAGCCAATATGCGAGCTCTGTGTGTTTGTATAAATATTTTTTGTTCATTTTGCCACATCTCTAATACGGATATTTTAAAATGAAAATTAATATTGTGCATTATATTGTAATATTTTGTGTACGTTTTAACAATAATAATAATTATTTGCGGTAAAATCAATAAGTGTTACATTGTTTACATTCCACCCGTAGAGTGCGATTATCCACGTAAAACGTACAATTCCAATTGTATATCAAATTATAATCAAGATTAGCATTAAGTTAAAAAGAAAGAGTGAAGGCAAAGAGGAAAGAAAATGAAATAAACGGAAACAACTGGAAAATAAAACGGAATGAAAGCAATTAAAACGTTTGTAAACGTAAACGTGTAGTAATGATTATAATTACTTTGAGAAATGGCATTTAGGCGACCGGTGCAAGGGAATAATAAAAATCATTTCATGTCTCTCTTTATACACGCCTGAATTAAATAAACATTCTTTATATTGCCATTAAATCTCTGTGTACCTACAATATAATAGGTAATGAAGCGAAACCGTTGCTTTTGCGTTGAAAAGGAAAGACTTTATTAGCAGCTATTCTGTTCTATACTTTTTTTTATCAAACGACGTAATCTTCGACCATTACAAATTACAAAAAGAAATATTGGTTGTGCCATCATCATCACAAAAGCGCACGTGTAACTGCATCAAATCTTGTTTAAAAGCAAAATGGGCTTAGAGCCACCTTTCGCGTGGGCGTTTACGACAAAATGCTCGAGGAATATGATTTATTTTTCGAAGGGACGGGCTACAAAAAAGATGAGAAAAAAATCAAAATTAACATACTCATCGACCACCAGGAACTTATCGCCCTCCGATCCGATGCAACGGCCTTTACTGCTCAATCGCGGACCCTCTATCACGATCGGCTGCCGTACGCCCGATTGGAACCACGTGCCCTCCCATCGTTCCGGGAAAAAGCAACCGCCTGGAACAATAACGCGAAAAAGAAACGAAGACAATAGAAATTAGTACATATTGCAACGAGCAAAAGTGAGATGAAAAGGGAAGGATCGCATGGGAGGTGGAAAATTTGTAAACTGGACACATGCCATTTGCGTATGGGAGGAAGAGGGGTTTAAGTGAATTAGCAATTAAATCGCATCGATCCGTGTCATCAATCAAAACAAACGGCGTATGCGAAAAAATAAAAGTGGCGCTTTTTTTTTCTTTTTGTCGTGGAAAATTGGAAATGAATCATTGTTACCATCCTTCCGCTTTGGTTTTATTGACGAGTTGTGCGTCTCGTTAATGTCGTCCATTTATCTCGCCAGATATTTTGGTTGCTTTTTTTAAGCACAAATTAAGCGTTATTAGTTTGAGGCAGGATAAAATTCAACAGGAGCGCATCGATTTTCTTTAGATTCTTATTTTTGGTCGCCCTGTATAAAAGTGGGTTCGGTAGCCAAATAAAATACATCAAAGATTATTGTTTTTGACGGATCCATTGAAGGGAATAATCCGTGTTCTTTCAATGTTTCGATGTGTTAAGGGATTACCATTTTTGATGAGGGGAACGTGGAAGACGTTGCTGTTGTTGTTATTTTTTCCCTTGTTTCTTCCTTCGTTTCGTCCTTGTTCCTTCCCATGTTCCTTCCTCGTTCATTCTTCCATTCGACTTTTACGGGACGACAGGATCATCCCGTTAAAGTACTCATAAACAAAGATAGTAATGGTCGGTCGGCGAACATTTTCGGGATTTCTGGTAATTGGCGTGACAGAGGGAAAAGAGAGGAGAAGCAAACAGAAGAAGGAATCGAATGGATGCGCCTAGTTACTCTCGTACGCCACCACTATTACTGCCACCGGGCAAATGGTACGATCAGAAAGTACAATTTCCTAGTTTTCTTTCGGTTTCTTCCATTCCATACCGTTTCGTTATTGTTTCAAGGGAAGCGAGAGAATCGTAGAAAGAAACAAATGGAAAGAAGTGGAGTGAAAACAAAAACAAAAAAGGAGGAAGAGAAATAAGAATGCAAACGATATGAAAATCCAATATGGAAAACGAGAACACGGTAAAAGTACAAAACGCAAATCCGTTTAACATGACCCCTCGATTACCGGGGCTGCGGGGTGTATTTGCATTTTCAATTTTGTTATATCGCGTCATCGTCCTTTTTATGCTCACCCTCAATTCGACTATCCTTCTTTCGCACCAATAACGTTCGGTGCAATTCATCCTTTTTGTTTCCTTCTCCACTTCGTTTTGCCTCCCTTTTTTGTTCTTTTCTTTCTTTTTTTTGATTGCATAACCACCCATTCGGATTTACCTCTCTTTCCCACTTTTCAGCACACACACACACACACAATTTATTTATCCCTCATTTTAACGTGGCTTTTGCTATATAGCGAGGTACTTACTACTTTTGCGAATTTAAAATAGCAACGTGGCGAACATATTTTGAAAAAAGTTTTCATCTCTCGCAGTTTTTACAGAACCCGGAAGCAACCAATAATAAGAATCCTTATTGGATTCGGTTGAATCTAAATAAGGTGAATTTGAATCGAAACGAGATGAATGAAGACGACTATGGCCAGAGAGTTATATGTCGTTTTAAAATCGTTTATTATTATTAGACGCTTCAAGATCTGTTACTGGTCTTGTCCCTAGTCACTCTGTCACGCCGAAGAATTTAAGAATTGGAAATTAACATTAAACGTACCGTTCTTATGGTAATTAATGTAAATTTATAAAAGTTATATGGCCCGCACTATTTTATATAAATAGTGCCCGAGTTTAATCATTTATATTCCGCTCTCCTTCGTTTCCTCTTTCTGCTTTTTCATCTTCTTAATTTATTGAAAAAAATAAGAGTAAAACCGACCGTCATCGCCGAAGAAATACTACTCTACTATTCCACGAACTTTATTACCACTTTTGCAAATAATAGATAAATATACATTAGCTGAAAAGTTATAGCCGCAGTCTGCTTCGCAAATTATACATATCCTTGGAAGCAAGTTACATTCATTGCGATTCACTTCGACAATTAACAAGTTTTTGCACAGCAAAGAAAAAGGAGAGAAGATCTTTACGTTTCCTGCAATCATTTCCAACATGCATCAAAAACCGCTTATCCCGTGGAAATGTTTCTTATTATAGGCAGTGATTAGGAAAATTGACGAAATAATCAGCGAATTCTGCATGGGGATTCGCTTGCGAACGAAACTTGCAACGTCAATAATTGTTTAGAATTTACATGTGGAATCTCCATTAGAGGTTAGTTAAAGGAGAAGAAAAATAAATGCGGTTGGATTGTTGGGGGAGAAGACTGGTTTAGGTTTATCGATCCGTTTTATAGCGATGCAGATTTGCAGCGGGCGAATTGTGCAAATAATTTCGGGGTGCTTAAAGAGTGAAGAAATTCGAATTGCGAAACGCGTTTAAAATGTAATAATCGATGAGAAAATAATATTATTTACCATTTGCAGGATGAAAAGAGGCGTACAAAAAATTGATATTGTTAATCTGAAACTCCATTCAATGAAAAGCCAATCAAATTATATCCAATTCCTTTTCTTGCTTTATTCACTACGAAATTCTAAAGAAGTACCTTCCATAATGCGATTAATAAAGGAGATTAAGACGTTTGAAATATTATTATTATTCTGTTGGCTTGAAAAAAATTGATTTACCTAACGAAACGTATTTATGTGAACGATATAAGAGGAAGAAAATAACGAGTGAACAAAAACGTAAAGAAAAAGGGAGGCGAAATGAATGGGGGGATCATTCAAATTGAATCAAACCCCTGCGAAAAAAAATGACGAAAAATACACAAGAGAAGAAACGGAAATGGAGTGAGATATCGAGGGAGAGAAAAACACTTATTGAATTTCTGAAATATCAAAAATCCAAATATTATAAAAGAGACGAAGGTTAACAAAGAACAAAAAATGGGGATCCTACGTACGAAATAACAGCCACTTGACTTTCTCTTGCCCTTAATTTCCTTTTTGCAATCATCAACATAATGTAAGATGTACACAAAGAAATTGATTAATGGAATTTAAAGAATGGCAAAGAAATTAATTCGATTCGTTTGCTTTCTAGCAAATTGTTCATTTCTTTCATCGCCCTCCGCAAAAAAAACGAATTTGAAGGAAATTAATTCAATCATGTGTGTAGATGACGGTTACGAATAGGCCATTCATGGAAAAAGAAACCAATTATACTGAGTACTACTTCAATTAGCAGTAATTCGCTAATTAATGCCGAAACCGTCTCAATGAATTAAACTATCACTCGTAATTGTGCGTCTCGCAAAAATAATTTCCATATGCGTACTTGTCGCAATCGATTGATATGTAGATCTGCCGTTTATAGTTCCACACGAAATTATTTAGTAACATCCCGTAGATGTTGCGGTTTAAATATGCGAAAATAAGCGTACGTGTAAATCTAATTTAAATTCCATCGCCTCCATCCGAAACCTAAATACGCCGCCGTTTTACGCACACGTACGATTAAATAATGTTCCTTATCCAGTTATGTAACGCGCGGGGGGACGATGCGTTCAAACCGCCCCATGGAAATATAGATATACCTATGCCGAGTGCGTGTGGGCGTTTAAATTTATTGAAGCGTTATAAATTTCATTTTAACGCGTTTACAACGTATGCCTATAATTAGCATGGAAAATGATAAAGGAGCGATTATTATAAATAGAAAATTCCCAACGGTCTATTTAAGAGAACGACCGCCGTTCTTTCATTACTTCGTAAACTGTTGCCACTTTTTATCACCTGTTCTTTTGTTTCGGATTTAATCTTGATCGATTTGCTACAATTTAATTTACGCTACCCAAATACGAGGGTAATTCGGCAAGAGATTTTTTTTCTGAATAGCGTTGTTGAGTCGTCGCGCAAATCAACGAAAAATTTTCTATCGAATAGCATATAACAAATTGCAAAATTATTTTATTATGTTGGCGTTATTTTGAAACTAAGAAATCCGCACGAAATTATGCGTCAACCCAATAAATGGCAATTTGCTGTCAAATTGTGAGATGTTGGCCATTTTGGGTATTTTTTACTATTCAATCAACGTTTTTGTTGTTGCATCCCTCAACAGAAGAAAGTATTTTTTTAGGCATTCGCTAGTTTGTTGGCGGAATGGTGCAATTGAAGGAACGTTTGGTAAAAGTTTAATGAAAGAATGCTGAAGGATTAAAAAAATCTTCGTCGCATTACGTGTGTTTCTCGTTATAGTTGTCTTACTAAATTGCCCTCGTATCAGCCATCGTTTTCCACGTTTCTCCTTGGCTATTTAAACAATTTAATTATAATGTAGTTTCGTAGATGAGAAACTGGGGAAATATTTAAAGTACGTGTGTTGTTTGCATCCATGCTAATAATCCGCGATGCAAAATTAGAAATGCCAGGTGCATGCAGTCACGTCCATCCATCTATCTGTCCGTCCACATTCGACCTATCCAGTTTTAAATTGGATAATGGCATCTTCTTAATTCCTCTTCTACCTCTTTCTTGTGTTTCTTTTTCCTCTTGCTAACATCGCTTTGCACCAATTTGATTCTCCTTTAATCTCTTAATACACCGAATTAATCTGCGTTGCGTCTTTAAAGTTTTAAATTTCAAGAAGCGAAAAAAGAATTTGATGAAATAGTGAGGGAGAGGCGGTTGAACAAATTGATAATTTAATAGATTGCTTTTTAAAAGCATATTTATTATTAACGATATACGTTTTCTTTTGGATATTAGGCAAGAAAAGAGCGGAACTTCTGAAGGGTCCCCCCTTAATTATGAGAATATACTAAAAGTCCTTAGGGACTAAATTAAAATATCCTCGCGAGACTTGGCTTTCTTTTTCCTTTCCTCGATATTATTGCCTTTTATTTGCGAATAACAAATAAGCTTACTGTATCAGGATTCGCGAGAGGACGAACGACTAAAAATGGAGAAAGAGGGAGGGAGGGCGGTTTAGAATAAAATCGAAACCGCTTCATATTTTCGCGACGTTCTTCCAACCGCCGGCTTCCTTCTTCTTCTTTCGCACATTGTCATTACATTCTGTATTTATTTGTTAGGTAAACAAGGATATATGGGTTACATGGCTTATACTTTTATACTGTAAAAAGGTATGTGCTCGCGAGGTGTTTGTTGGCGGAAAGTTTTGCAAAACATATTTTACATGTACACGAACGGAGGATGGTAGAAGAAGAAAATCCGGACGGAGCGATAAATTATAAGAGAGCTTTTTCGTTGCGCCTGTGTGTGTGTGTTTGTGTGGAAAACTCCTAAAGCTTCGTTCGAGCACGATGCGTTACTGTTAGTCTTTATTCAACAACAACAGCAGCAGCAACAAGAGTGGCAGGGAAATGAAACAAAGGTAAATTGAGGGTAAACTCAGTTAAAAATTGATAGGTGAAAGGCACCCGAAATTGATTGTATAGGGTCTCTATTGCAAATTGGAATTTAATTAAATTTACAATCTCGCATTGTTGCCACGTAGTACACGTAAGATTGCAATTATTGTTGTTGTTGTTCGTTGCGAAAAGTGTCCATTCGGAATTGGAATTAAATGGACCCAATATCCAAATCTATGGGTACACGGACTGTATTTAATTATTATCCAACAACTACTGTTGTTAATGTACGGACACAAATAATACGTTTCGCTTTCAACATAAATTGCTCACGTACGTTTTCTAAACGCTACACCGATATTATTTAATCCGATAGCGGGGATGACGATGATAATAATGTTATTATTAATAACGATAACGATAGGAACGTTATTAATTGGACACGATCATTAATTAAAATTTAATTAATATTTACCTTGCTGCTTGAACGTGACGGTGTATCGCAGAAAGAGCGTCGACAATAGGAAGATCGATTTGTAGAAGAAGACGACGGACCATCGAACATCCATATTTTCGAATCTGTTTCGTTTCGTTTCTTTTCGGTTCTCGTTTCTTGCGTCTCCTTTCGCTCCGATTACCGCTTACATTGTCGTGTAATTAGTGTCTCGCTGCAACAAGAAAAAATAGATCGTTTAAACGATTACCATCAATCACGTTCGTATGACCAGATGGATTCGATTGCTATCGGAAACAAATAGGTTTCTCTTTTCGTGCAATTTTTTTTTCATATAATAATAGAAAAAAATCAATTCGATTTGGTACTAGTATTACCATAAAATCGTAAAGAATCATTCGTCAATAAACAAATAAATCGTGTGGGTGGTAAAAGGGCAGAAATTGAATTGATCTGATTAGAAACTAAACTCTTTCATTGGTCTTAATTCCTAACAACAACAATAGCAACAGCGGAAGAGTAGTAACTGTAGTTGTTGAGGATGAACTTTTCTAACAGTAACCGGAGAAATAGGAATATTGTTTTCCCTCAATACTTTTTCTGTTAAGTTATCTTTGGCCGTCGTTTACGTTGAATAATTGATATTCCTCTCTCTCTCTCCCTTTTTCGGTCTCACTCCTCAACTTGTTCCTGACATTTCTGTCGTGTTACTTTTACTCGAATTGATGGTTTTGTGTTGTTGTTATTATTATAACATAAAGCGAGTCGTATGGCAAAATAGAATTGGGTCATGAATTGAGCCCAAAAGAGAAAAGGGAACAAGTTTAATCGGTTTGTTGAGCAATAATTCCTTTAGTTTAAATACGACGTTTCTGTGTCATATTAATTGGCGAATTGAAAATATCTATTTCTGCCGTAATTCGATCAGGATTCTTCTCCTAGATAGATCAAAGGCGAATAACTTTACAACTCACTAATTTCGTTACAACCGTTATCGCCCCTTAATTAATCTATTTTAAGGCAACTGCTACATATATTATTCGTCTCTGGTCCGTATGGTTATTTTAATAATTTAAACGTCCATGTACCTGTTACAGTTTACGATTTGATGAATCCATAAAACATGAAAGGCAAATAATAAATCTGTCGTTTGGTAGGTTCTCCTAATGATTATATAATAAAAGAACTATTTACTCATAAATTATTGATCTCTTCATAATAAGCGTAACGCGAGGAATAAGTTGATTATGATCGAACAATGTAAAAGTATTCGTACAAATGGGTACGTTTCGATTGTATTATTTACAAGAAATAAATGTCCCTCCCGCTTGCATTATTATCACATTGCAACTAGTTCATCTGGATTTTGCTAACGCTAATAACAATAATAAGGTAATATTTTCATGAAAATTTACAACGTGCACGTTCTAAAGCGTAAAACCAATAACCTATGCACAACATTTTGTTCCAATCTCTCTCTCTCGCTTGCACACACATACTTTGCAACTTATTTTTTTCAAACAATTTTTGTAAAATATTGTTCATGTAGCTTGGAGTAGTTGAGATTAAATTCCAATCTGCTCATAACACGGTTGCATAGTACGTGTCAAGTTAGATTTTCTACCGGCTGGAATACAATTTTATTACTTGTAAACTACAAGTTTTGCACAAACACGAGCGAATAGAAAGAGACGTCCACCGGGCTGAAAAGAAAAGGAAAATAGAAGAGGAAAGAATTTGTCACATATAAGTGCATAAAAGGGAAAAACTTTTATATTGACTCTCTTTATGATTTTCCTACCGTCGATTCCGTACTATTATTTCGTACGTTGTTTCAGAATGGAAATGTACGAATGTCGCTACCACCTTTTGCATAACGCGTACATACGAGGATGGTGTAATAAATTACTTGTTTTGACACATACCTATTAAATGGAAGACAACAATTTCGGTTTTAACGACTATCTAATTTTTCAAGCTGGTCCTTTCAAAGTCCGAAGCACTTGTGCCAGCGTTCCTCAAGCTTTCGGATTCTTTTGCAGTAGTGGATTTCTTAAGAACTTCATAACACTCGATTACGCTCTCTATCACCTTGGCCAAATCTCTTTCGGCCAGCAATGCTTGGAGTTTAATTAGTGGCTTAAGCCTCTGCTGTAACATTTTTTCTGCTGCGCGCTACGGCTGAAATTCTTGCGTTGTCCTGGGAAAATCTCGCTTTTTCATTGGAATAATGGGAAACGCGGCACCCATCTTTCACAAGGTCTTTTCGCGTGCAATTCATCATGCAAAATAAACTACTGACTAATTCATTTCAGATGCTCGTGGTCTCTACCATCTCGCCCAATATCCATCGTTTACTAGTAAAGACAATTTCATTAACTTTATTATTGATTACAATCGTGACTGCTGTTTTTGAACCTCTGGGACATGATGCATTTCGAATGCTTCATGTACCGCGTTTAAACTCGTTCACCCAAAGATAAACGGTTTCATAAGAAGAACATTAGTCACCCAATGGGGACAGAATTCGTTTATGAAATTGATTCCAAAAGCGCAGAATTGAATCACATTTCGAATTCCAATTTGATCCACTTTGTTTATCACTCGAAGTACTTAAATTTAAGTGACCTTTTAAGCAACTTAAGATTGCCAGAAATGCTTGCAAAATTTTGTTTGTCATTTCAAAAGGAGACATTTTATGACTACATCGAAATCTTTCCTTCGTATTTTTTATTTCTTCATTTTTCCTCTCCCCAGTCATAAACATCTTTATCTCGTCATCAATAAATTGTATTTCGAGCCATTCCACGCATTTATTGTAATTTTTATTATTATTGCAATTTGTTTTCATGTATTTAATAAATAACCACAAACGAACATCAATTGTTCGCTCGTTACTCTGTTAATTTATTTAATGGACTACACAGACGAACGATTAATAAGTTGGTCTTCGTAACTAACTCGAAAGTCTCGTAATATTCAATTCACCTGCACAAAGTGACACGCTGATGTTTCGTGTTCTTGATTTGATTATATTAACGTTGAAATCAGGTAAACCAACGTTAAAAGAAACGCCGACGTACTCGGTTGTCGTTCGGTAGTTACTTCATTAGGGGATTGTTGCACTGAATAGTATAAAGTTGTGTCCCAATTGAATTAAATCGGGATCGGTTAAATTGCAATATCTGATTTACAGTCGTTGGGCATCAATCAAACGTAGATCCCATTAACTATTCACCGAAATTTGCGGAATGTCGAAGTTTGTTTTTAATGGAGTAAAAAGGTGGCAGAAAATGGGAATTTTTCGGGAGAGAGAAGAAAAGAATGCGAGCCGCAACAAAACGGGTTATTGGACGGAACCCACGGAACCGCGTACGAATTTACTTACTCTGTTGTGTCTATTTACAAATTAACGAGACTGCCTTTGACAGCCAATTATCGGAACTTGCCTCCGTGTCTAAACCCTATCATCGGCCCTTTTGTTATCCGCAATATGAAGCTTGTTTCAATAAAACTTCCAACAATTTTCCTTTAAACTCGCTCCTTACTTCGAGGTGCGTACCCTTGGCACGCATTTTCCCATCCTCGCTTCCCTCCCCTTGCCCATGCCCCCCCCCCCCCAAAGTCCAAACCAACCGTTCGAGCAAGTCCTCGCGCTCCCTTAACATTACCTGCCTCTTTGGAAATTAGCATTATTAACGCATCATCACGTAATTTTCGTATCGGCGATTTGAACCATTTCCCCCCTCGATTTTCCCATCGCCATTCACCAACTCTCTGTTTCTTCCGCAGAAAAGAAAATCGACTACATACACACACACGCACACACATAAATGTGACACCCCTAAATTGGAAAGTTCCAGCCTCGAGCAAACATGGAACTTCACTTCGTATCGTACCCGACGTTGTTTAGGGGCCTCTCTTGTTCTCTCGCTCGATTTCTCATGGTAGAGTGAGAACGGCAGGCGTGATGGATTTTATAATATGTCACGAAATCCTTCAACCTTAAACTACCTAGACTATGCTCTTAGAATATTGCAGATGATTCTCTCGACAAATTCGCTCGCGAATTAAAATACGTACGTACATCCCGGCGCCATAGTTAAGTTGTATCCGGATTGGATTTGTTAGAAGAATCGGGGCGAAGAAAAAGTTAAGAAACGGGCCATAAATAAATAATTCCTTAATATAAATTCAAATGGAATTCTGTTTCTTTAAAGGAAAAAGCGATAGTAACAATGATAGTTTTACTGTTCTTATAGCGAGTAATTGTTTATATAAACGGAAAAAGTCCCCGTTCCACGTTGTTGGAATGAGGTAAAATAATAAAAATAGGAAATAATCCAAATTACATCGAGACTTTATTACCGAAATAACAACAATGCGAGACAGAGTTGCAGATTATATGTATAAGTATACAAATAACGTTATGATAATAATAATGAGAGTAAACAGTTACAATGTAGGAATTTAAATCTGCGAAACCAAATCCAAGACAATAAAAAATCAGGTTCAACAAAGTGGATGGACGTATCGAAAGTCAATTTAGAAGAAAATGTTTGAAACAATGCGCTAACAGCGAAATATAAAAATATCATTCTTATACCGGCGCCTCCACCAAATTTCAATATTACAATTTTAAGGATATCACGATAGTTATTACATTTTCAATATTTTCTCATTGAAAAACATGAAATAGGGCAAAACTTTAACGTCAAGTTCGATTTGTTAATTAAATCCAAAAATTTTATTTATCAAAGTTGCGCAAAATGGTAAATAAATAGTGGCAAAATTGGATATTGACAGACGTTCAGAGTAAATGCCTATTAATAAACGGCGATTTAATAAAAGTGAATAGATTTAATTAGTTTATGGCGAAACGCTAGTTGTTTTAACCGAATACTGTCAATTAGCGCTTGGTAAATATTGGTAAACAAGAGAGTTATAGCTAATAGAAAGGCACTTTTTTTAAAATTAATTGATAATGCCTCTTTGGATGGATGTTTATCACATTACAATTGATTTTCAGCTTGTTTGTAGTTTTTTCATTAAATGTATTGATTTCTTCGTTTTATTTCAAGTCAACTATCATTTACAATTAAAAGGAGAACATTGATCTTTTACAAAGCTAACATTCTTCTTATGGGTAACTGTCGAAGCCATAAAAAGTTGATTGAAGTGATTTGAAAAGGAACTAGTCATAAATTATGAAAAGAGTAAGTTATTTCTGCGTAAAATTCTCTCCCTATTAGAACAAGCAGTTATCCAGAAGAAGAATTGTGAAACTCAATTTATTAAGAACTCTTCGGATCAAATAAATTTCTCTAGAAAACGTTACTAGTTTATTGACATTGGGCCTCTGACATTTTTGCTAATAATTTATTTACTCGCTCCGTTTTGCCAGCAACTTTTTGCTGCTACTCTTTTCTTTGCTATAAGTTCTTTTTTTCTAAATTTATTTATAAGAAATTCGTTGCTAACTTTATCGCTTTTCGTACGAGTGTATTTGTGGTACGTCTCAGCTTTTTTTGCTAATTTTCGTTTGCAAAACAACGTCTGCTTGTCTTTCCATTTATTATCGTGCTTTTTGTTTGTTTATCGATCAACTAGTATTATACCGTGCATTCCGTTGCAAGAATTTTATACGTTTTGCAATAAATTCCAACTTATCTTTATTGCATTAAGCGGAAAGAGTACAATGATAATAATTTTCGCTATTATATGTAACGATAATAACGTTAACACACATGGAAAACGAATTAAGTAATTAATTATTGGCCTCATTGATTTAATTAATAACGAATTGGTTGAATAAAACATACTTGTAGTGGAAAATGCTTTCGATAATAAAATATGGTGCAGATGGCTTAAAATAATTGAATTTACTGGTCTATGTGTATCATGTTTTAATTACGAAATTAATTACGAACTCGATTTTACTCTCTCCCTCTCTATCGTTCTCTTAATTAAATGCATGCATTACTCGAATAAAGATCAAAATTAATTAGTCTTAATTATATATCGCACTACTTCTAATTAATGTCGTGTAGAGATTTTCGAAAACGTTCAAAGAAGATTCTCCCGTGCGCCGTTTTTGTCGAAAGAAGCAAGTGGGAAAACGCCTCAAAGCGACGTCGTAACTAATTTTGTTGGATAAGATCATCATCATCCATCCATCCATCCATCTATCCGTTCACAAACTCCAATTTTCTTTTACTTCAAATCTCTTTACAACGGTCTCTATCTATCTATCTACACTCGCTGCTCGCTCTTCTCCTTCTTCACCTACCGCCGCCACCAAAAACCGCTTCTGCATTTTAATCAAAAACGTTTCGTCTTAGGTCTCAATTCAAAAACTTCATCACTTCAATTTTCATTAACGACTTTTACCTTAATGAGAAGAGTTTTAATAATATGGATGTACATAATAGAATGTACTTTAATAAAATTTATAAGAGAGAGGAAATTGTTTTATACAATTTAGTAAACGCCTTTTGATCTAGTTTCACAACAATCGCGGATGGAATCTTCTCTCTTACTCTCTCCCTCATTCCATTCTTCGTTAGTCGTAATTAAATGTAGACGTAGTACTTTCGGTTTCCGCTTTATACTTTTAATAATGATAATAACAACGGAAGCTTGGCGAGAAGTAGATAGTCTCATACTTAAATTTTTTTTGTACGTTAATTTCAATTTAAAATTTGAATAATATTCCAATATAATTAAAGATAATGGCGTATTTATGCTCTGCAGTTATATTATAGTACGAGACTCTTGCTTTTTTATGATATTTAAGCGAAAATTATACTGGCTGATGTGCTTTTCGGATTCGATGGTAGTTTTAATAACAAAAGTAACCCCGACCTCGTATCAGTACACAAAACGATAATGTTAACAGCGTTAAAGTTAAAGAGTCACTTTTCTGCAAAGAGGAAAAAAGCTCGTAGCGAGAGAACGATTTGAATATCAACAAAGAGCGAGAACGAGAGAATTTGCGGCGGCGTGTACTCCCATAATAACAGCGAGCGGTACCATAAAAATTGATCCAGTGTAATCGGTAAGTCTTATAATGACTTCATCGCGTACCATTGTCATTCAAATTTTCACAAGAAGAAAAAAAAAATAGCAAGAGGCTCTTCGGCATGTGTGGCGATCAAAAGAATAGAGAATCCCGTTGTCGTGGTCCCTTTGACGCCGGGACCTTGGAGATAATGTCCTATAGACGATATTAGATTGGAATTTTATAAACTCACAAGGCACTTTTATCGATACCATTTACCCGAGGAAAATATGGGAAAATCGCTTTTGTCGAAAACGTTCGGGTTGACCTTCGCAATATACCCAGGAGAAACTTTTTATCGGGCCTCGCATGAAAATAATAATTATTTTTCCTTTTGAAGAAGCATATTTTTTTAAAACCCATTGCAATAATTCTTCTTTCAACAAACCATAATTTATACGCGCATTGTTTGGATGATATGAAATCACGTTTAGAAAGGAATTCCATTACTTTTTAGGGCCTATCGCTTTTCAAAGGGCCAAAAGAGAAATCCATACTCATACAGGTATTGAATCTAAAATAAGAATCTTTAATATAACGTAGGTTCCAATAAGTAATAATAGTAGAGGAAATCAATTCGGTTTTTGCGATAAGTGACTCTGTCAGAGATTCTTTCTTCGCCTTTCCTTCATCAACTTCAGCCAAACTCCGTTTCTTATTTCGGGATTAGTGCAAGTAAAAGATTTTTATCGTGTGATATATCTAAATGTAACGTTAATCTGTTGGCGTAATAAAGTATAAGTCCCCGACAAATTTAACGATCCGCCATCCAATTCTCTCCCATCTATTTTTCTTGCAGTAATAAAGTTAACTATTAACAGCCGTTCATTTAACGATCACAATTATTGTTTAATTATAGCGTATAAATTATTAATTTATTATCGTTCAGGCAGGAATTAATTAGGAAATCGTTGATAAGAATTTATTTTCGTGTTCGGCAAGTTATTCCGAAATCATTCGTTGCAAAATCTTTAATAACGATTCCTTTAACGTGCAATTTTTCATGTAAACTTTTGCTAGTTTCCACGGCACAAAGACGAGGCCGCCCGGATTCAATCGGTCGAAGGGAATAAATCAGAAATAATAAAAAGAAGAAAAAGTCCCTTCAAAGTTGCCAACTGAAAAGCAAAAAGGTGTAAAACGAAGGTTATTCAGTCGATTCCAAAAGGTCTCTCGCTCTCACACACGTCGCCCTCGAATCCCGTCGTCCCTTTTTCTCACGTGGATTATTCGCCGGACTTAACCCCGTCAGATTACCATCTTTTACGGTCGTTTCAATATCACCTCAGCCTCACTATGAACTGCCATTTAAACTCGACGTGTTGCCGTTTAATATAATCTACTTCCACTACGACTTGGTTTACTACGCTAACTTATGCATAGGGACGGGCCACTTTCGATAAGAGCCGGAATTTTGAATTTAAAACAATTTCCAAGTGGTGCCTCTTCTACGTAGAGAATCTTTTTCAAACTATGCGTCGAATGGTTGTAGTAATAAAGGTGCAATAAATATTACCGAACGGTTATTATTATGTAAAGGTAATATAGAGACGAGGTAAAAGTGTAGAACCGTTTTACACAAAGGAATAGACCTTCTCTACCTTAATTGTCTATTGTTGGATTATTCTGGAACGTTGTGGTCAATGAATGTAGTACGTATATATACACACGTATACAAATTGTTATCTAGGTAAACGTAATATATTATTAGCAAGTATCTTTATGATGGAAAACGTTGGGAATTTTTGCTTTATCTGCACCATTTAATTTCAGCATGAAAATTTAATTAATTACACCTAAGGTATTCCATTAAATTTTAATTAAAGGTTAATTGCTTTGTTGTTCTTAACACACTCTTCTTTTCTATTACAAACAAAATTAAGTTTCTTTGTTGCAAATGAAAAACGGTGCGAAATGAAACCATTAATTGTCGAAAGAAAATGGATTAAAATGAAAAGCGAGTACATACAATGTTGTTTTTGCAATTTGCAAACATATACGCTTGTATAACACTAAATAATATTAACCATCCGCAACGGCAGCGCACGTAGTCTAGCGGTGGCTTTTTTGTTTTGCGTTGATGAATTTATTTGTAAAATATAACGTTATACGTTTGACAGGATGTGGGCAAAAAGTATGCTGCAAAAGGCAAAAAAAACCGGAATGGTGGGCAAGGGGCGTCCTAATAAATTATTGTGCTCCACACTCTTTTCCACCGGCATAAAACGTTTCGTTTCCACGTGTGGCCCCCGAAAAATATGAAATACATGTATGAATTTGGAAGACCGTATGGCGCAGATGCTTTATGATTATCGAAGCTGAAAGGTGGCTTTATTTAGATTGGCAGATGAAGATGTTGTTAATCAGCCGTTCTAGCAGGTAATAATTGATAAGCCCGAGTTCCTTATATTAAATGGTAAATGATAGCAATTTACTTTAATTGTACTACAATTATAATTGGATCTTTCCGTGAGTGGTGTTAATCGTTATCAATCGTTTATGCTGATGATTAGAAGTCGATTAAAAGGCATTTAATCATTCTAAACCGTTTATAAAAGTCATGGGGACCAGAGAAATAATCATAAAGTCTGGTCTTGTAATCTAATCTAGTTAATGCATAGCTAAAGTTGTAACGATAAGATATATAACGGAGGGACCGTTTGCTAAAAGTTTTCGCAACAACCTCTAAAGGCAATGTTCGCTTTTGTTTTTTTTTAACCATCGACTACCAATATACAAACTTCTTATTGGGAATAATAAAACCGAGTTCTATCAAAGTCTCGCGAGCATAAAGCACTCTACTGTTTAGTTGTCTAATAAGAAAGTTAGTTATTAGTTATTATTATCATCATTTAATATCATGCTTGGCAACTATTAGATATTGTATCCCCACAAATTGTGCTTTAAATTACACCGCTCGCCTTGAAGATAAGGAAACCTGCAAATAAATTATGCATTCGATTGATAAAGCGATTGTTAAAGCGGCGAAATACAATTTCTAAAAGCAAACAAGAAGAGCAATAAGCAAATGGGAATAAGATGATGCAAAAAAAAAACGAGAACGTAATGTAAAAAGCAATAATGTAATCAAGAAGAAGACGTGGAATGCCGGATGTAAAAGGTGAAACTCGTATTTATACCCATTTCGGGTATTACATTTGGAACCGGTAAATTCGGTGCGGTTCATTTACCATATAGAAATTTCAAAAGGGCCCTTTTCCGTCCGTAAAGGGAAATACAAACCGCCCTCCATCGATACCGTCCAATCGAACCATCTTTCCTCTCCCCATATTCGCATATTATTTCTAAGGTATGCACATAACATATTCCTAAACCGAAATAACGATGATAATCTATTAATTTTCGTAGCGCAACGGTTTGTTCTTTGAAGTGTTCCGTCCCCCATAAATAATACTACGGTGACGGCGTTATTCGCATTTATTTCTTGCCTAAAGCGACCGACAACGACGGCGAGGCAACGAAAATGTCAGGCCCAATTTATAAAGACTTAACGGTAAATTATATACAGCGTGTTTTATAAAAACGAACAAACTTCAAGGGGCGATAGTAGGGCTGAAGATAAAAAAAAGCCTTATTGAACATGGGTCCGCAAATGGACGGTTTCGGAAATACTTGGGAGGATTCTTCCTTTTTGTAGCATATCTTCGTTTATCTCCTCTTTCATTCACAAAACTTTCAGTTTCGTCTTGTAGTTAACAGATGTTTTGTGAGACATAGAGTTTGTAGCTGATATTAATTGGCTAATGACAGTTTTACGATTTTTCGCTATGCCTTTTTGCCCTCATTTGGAATTAGCCGATATGTATCTTAATCCATGGTCCTGCTAATGGGAAATCCCAGAGAATCCCTACGTCTTTATGTTGCAACTTTACGCCAATCGCCAAATTTCTTCAGTTCGTCTTTTTAGAAAATATTTACGAAGAACTTTTAAAGGAAGATGGATAGAAATCAGATTTTAATCCTGTAGATTTCATTTTTTGGGTATCTTTGAAGAGTTTTGTGTATGCTACGCTCGTAAATGACTTCGAGGGACTGAAACAGCGAATAGATCAAAATTGCCACCGATTTCAAGTCAATACTTGATTGCCAGTAATTTTCGAAAGAGTTCGAAGGTCCTTGTGGCAAAGATGTCGTGGCTGCGGCAAAATGGAAGGAGGCCACTTTGAATAATCTTATTTCGGTTGATTTTCCTTTGCTTTTCGTTCATAATTTGCATTGTTTGTACATAATTGCAAATATTTAATATCAGACTTGGAAAATGTTTCGTAACTCCGAAACCGCCCATTTCCGGCGCAAGTTCATTATGAATTTTCTGCTCGTCTTGGGCTATATTATAACGTCTTAAAGTTTGTGACACTTTCGTTTAACGCCCTGTATATACATGGGGTACATTCGATCGGTGCAAATGTATTTAAAATTTCATGCATCAATTACCGATTAGCGAACGCGTGATTTCCCCTCTTATATATTAATATTTAAAAAAAAATTGTGAACGGCAAGGACAACCGACGGAAGCGAAGGATGTAAAGGAACAGGAAGATGATGCGGGAAAGGAAAATAAAGAGCCCTCGTAATAACGTGGCGGGCGTTCCCTGTTCAAAGCGAAGAAACTTTTTAATGTTCGATATGAAGCCGATGATATTCGTTACGGGTTTCCCTTTCACGTCGCTTTATTATACGATACTCATAATATACAGATTAAGTGCGTGAATGCGTAAAAATGAGGTGTATAGAAGATGTTTTTTTTTGCGAAAGTGAATTAATTATTATAATAAACATCGGTCGGTTAATTTCGATTGTAAAATTAGTAACTTTTGCTGTTAAAGCGAATGAACAATTTGTTAATACTTGGTCAAATAGTGTTTGAGACGTATTTTATTTTTCAAAAGTTTGCTTAAGTTTTCTGCGTGGGTTGCATAAGGAAATGAAATAACGTTCAGAAATGGCAGGCAGAATAATAATGGCATACAAAACAAACGATATTTTCGAATATAAATAACCGTTCAATTTGGATGAGGTGGAGGTACGAGGAAGGAGAAAGAACTACAAGGATGAGAATGACAAAATTACGTCCTTTTTATTTTACTTTATGCGAACGTCCTCGAGTCTCTTCTTCAATATTTCTTCGATATCGATTTCAGTGTCAAACTTTTACTTTTCCTTTCTTCCCATTTCCGCTCGCTCTTTCTTATTTAATTTTTTTCCGCGCATCACTGTACATTTCGCTCTTTCTCTTATTTGCCGTTTGTGTCTTTCATAAATATTAATGTTTCATTTTATTTCGCGTTCCATCATCCTTCTTTCGCTCCCTTCACGATTACAAGTTCGTTGTTGTGTTTGTTAATGTAAATTAAATCGAAATCGAATTATTCCAAATAAGGCACTTCTTCGTCATATTTCTTTCGCCGACTTCTCCCTCCCCGAACGTAACTTAATATTGGGTTAAACGAATTATCCATTACATACGCTTTCTTCCTTTTGACGTCGATATCGCCATTTGAAACTTCTTTCGTTTCTGTTATGATTCTTATTCGAAACATAAAGTTGAACAGCTTAATTCGGTGAGTAACGTATTATTTTTGAGTGCGTTTTAATTAACGTAAACAGACAAAAAGGGGACAAAGTGTGAGAGTCAAAGTTGGGTTACGGAAATAATGCGTGTCCTATCGTTTCCACTGAACCGGCGCCCTTTAAAAAGGTGCGTAAATGTTACATAATATAACGTTAATAGTAATAATAATAAAAGCCGTTTCACCCATGCAAGAGAGTTCGGGAGATGTAACGTTAAAAGCGGGGGCCTAAAATGGCCATAAGTTTTGATTTTACAATGCTAAACGTACACTATAACATTCCCAAGTTTACATTCGGCAGAAAAACCCTCCCCAAAGGAGCAACTATTATAATACAAGCAGCACTAACATACATACATAAATGCATGTCTAAATGTAAAGGGACGCACGAATGGGAAACGCATAATAACCTACGCGTATCTCCTTTTTTTTCTCTGTTGCCTCTTTTTCTTGGTGGATGGTACAGCTGGCGGTCCCAAGGAAAGGAAGAAAATGGGCGATTAAATGAATTAACGGGCTCATTCGACTTTTGAATGGGAAATATGGGAACGATTAAAAAAAACCTTATTCAATTTCTATCGACAAAAGCAATTTTTTAAATAGCAGGAGATCAATAACAATTCGTAATTGTATCAGTAAGATGTCAGGAACTACGTTAAACGTTCACGAAGAACTATTAACTACAAAAAAGTGACACTTTTCCCGCTGAATTACTATTAACAGAAAAAACTTGAAGTTGCGACATTCATAAATAAATACGTGTGCAATTTACGAATCGAAAATCGAATAAAACGTTATATTTGCAACCTGTTTCCCCCCTTTTTTGGGGCTGCTTAATACCTATTATAGAAATGGAAGCGGATAAATAGAACTAAAGGGGGGGTCGGACAAGTGGGTGACTCGAACGTGGAAAAAGTTACCACACTATATTACTTAAGTTTAATTTAAGGGAAGAAAAAATTGAACGGAATAAAGGAGTCCTTTATTTCTCTTTCGCCAACTTAAAGTTTAGTTAAACTTTTTACGAGCAGACCACTAATTTGTTTTGCGACATTTTTCGCTCTATACAATGTGATACTGTTACTATTAGACCATCATCATCTGCACGATGATGACGATCATCATCATCCGAAAGATGAAGAAACAAAAAGATTTTCTACTGTCTTACGATCTCTTCATTCTATTCTCTGTCGAGTTAAATGAACTAAAAGAGATACAAGTTCTTCCTGAAAAAAAAAAGAGAATAATAATAAAAATAAAAATAGACGACTTTTCCTCTCTTAAGTATATCACATTTATAAAGAAGCAGGAAGAAGTTTCCTTTTTCTTGTTTCGAAGGAGGTTATAAAGAAAGAGTTTCCTTAAGACTGTTTTTCTTTTCCTTCTTCTTTTTTCAATAATAAACTTAAATAATGTGGTTATTATTTTTAATGTTCAACTATGTAACGAATTTTCGTTTTTAAGACCTCCGAAATTTGCAATTTCTTGCCTTAGGACGATATTATTGAAATTATACGGTCTAATGGAGGCCGGCAATAAAGAAAGATTGTATTTTATGAACGGTTATGAAGGAATGCTTTTTTCAAGGGTTGTGTTGTTATTACTCGCGAATAAAAATTAAGTTATAATAAGAATAATAATAATCATTATTGTTATTACTACGTTTTAACGTAATTTCTTCAATTTTGCGAATAAAAAAATGTTAATGATAATTGAGGTTAGTGAGCAGCTAACCCGGCGCCTCCACCAATTTCATTATCAATCGTTTTGTTCCATTCACAATTCTACAATCTATTTGCGCATGAAATATTATAATAACAAACTCGTTCGCACACACTTTGCATAAAGAAGATTTAACGTTCGACGCCGAAAATTTACTCGACAACGGCCCCGAAGAAAAGTCAATTTAATACATATTGTTTTATACCGATTCATATCTATGCAATTCATTCCCACTATCTCAATGTATATATATTTTTTTTTCTTTTTTTTAGTTTGGTATGTTATTAAATTTAGTTGGGAAAATCCCCTAAAGTCTCAAACGTAGCGAGGAGAACGAAAAATGAAAATGACGAAGGCGAAGGAAGCAGCAACAGCAATAACAGAGAGACGAGGCTAGTGATGGCGGCAACAAGAAAAGAATGGAAGAAAATCTGAAATCCTTGGAGTCGTACGTTCTTTTTTTTTAAACCCATTGCATCCCCGACTGTCATCGTAGAAAATGTGAAAATGGTGTGTAGCCTTTAAGCTCGAGTAGCGTGGCGTCGTCGGTGCCGAACGTTGCTTTAAAGATGATGATGAAGTAAAAAAGAGTGTGTGGGTGTGTGAGAGAGAGAGAGAGACAAAAAATTACATATAAAAGAATAGAAGAAATAGATGTTGAGGGGACGGAATGTTGACATAATAAAAATAAATAAAAAACATCTTTCTTACTGTTCCTTCGTATCTCGTTGTATTTTCTTTTTCTTTAACTTCGCATTGTTTCTTCCCTTTTTGTTTGTTGTCCTCCACCAAAGAGATAGAAAGCACGATTACTGTAGAGCCGAAAAAAGGAAGAAACAAGGAGAGGAAAAATTGGGCGAGAATGGTAGAAAAGGACCAAACGATTACAACCGACACCGTATTTTCGCCATCTCATATTTTTTCTTCCTTATTCCTCTTCACTTTGCTGATGTACGTATATTCTTTTTACAATAAAAATCCATTGTTGTATATTTTTGAATTTCATGGGGATCATAAAATAAAATCACTTCCCATTTTTTTGGCCCTTCTTCCTCTTCCTTCGCGCTCGAGCTCCTTCACTCTCGTTTTAGTTTGTCTCTATTTATTTATTTATTTACATTTTACCCCCCATCAAATTTTTTCCTATTTTTTTCATGCATTTCGCAGTAAACGTTTTCAATTACCATAAAATAAATTTTTGACTTTTTCTCCGGACCTAGTTCCGTTCGTGGAATAAAATTCGTAACGATGAAAAAATAAATTATACATTTTATTTAATAAAATTATATCCAAGATTAATGCAATATTTTTTATTTAAATATTTATGGATTCCAATGCGTTCTATTCGATACGATGATTGAGCTATTTTTATCAACATCATAACACAGTTAAAAGTTCATTTCGTGCTCTTCATTATTGTGCTTTGCGCGTCCTTATCTGAAGCAATTTCCTTTTATTGCTTTCTACGTTTTCGTTTTTTTTTTTGTCTACTTTTCTGCGTGGGCGAGCCAATTAATAATCTGTATGATGGGTAATGAGCACGATAAACAAAAAAGCATATCTTAATAATGATACTAAAAGAGAAGCTTTAATTTATTATTTATATTGCTTTATTTTCAGTAGAATGGTTGAAACCGCAACCGCAAATGTTATTAATTGCAACGATTAACTTTTTTGGGAATAAAATTAAACATGGAATAGAACAAAGAAATCTTACCACTGTGTTTTGTTGTTGTTGGTAGTTCTGTTTGGAAGCTTCCATCGACGAAGATACGTTTCAATTGGTAATTTAATCACTGGAAGCAAGAGAAAAAAATAGTTATTATCTAGTTATTGGCTATGCATTGCAAAAGGAAGTTGTTGATACTGAAGAAGAAGATGAGGATGAGGGTGTTATAAAGAGTGACGTGGGAATAGAATCTAAACCGATTAAAAATTTTCGTTTTCAATAACGATACCACCAAAGCAGATTCTTTTGTATAATTTAATTGCATCTTTTTCTTCTGCGATCATTCATCATAACAATACTTTGGAATAATAACAACAAAAAACGTACGAAGAAGGATATCCAACCACAACAATGAAATTGATATTCTTCTTCCTATTATTATTATTACCGCCATCATCTTATTATTATTTCTTGCATGAGACGTTACGGAACAATCACATTGCACCTTTTCCCGCAATTTATTATTAACCACCACGAAATAAATCCTCTGATATATTTTGTTCGTTTTCATTTTGGTAGACAAATAAATTTCAACGTTCATCCATTCTTATCCATCCTTTTCTCAATTCTCTCACTCTCTCTCTCTCCCTTTTTCTGCTTGCTCTCTACCTCTTATTTTTTCCCTATTGGAAAATGGTTTTTAGATTAAATTCGCCGCAATTGATATATTATTATATTTACATAAAATAAGGGAAAAAACGAGAACGGTTACTTTCTTTTTTGTTGCTCGAGAGGCCTACGTAGCAAGAAATGGAATAAAATAAAGGGGCAAAAAAGAGAAATGGGTTAAAGGATAAAGGACAAAGTAGCAGATGTTGCATAAGTTTGGCTACTGCTTCATTGGTTCGCATAAAAGGAGAAGAAAAGCTTTGTTTGTGAAAGTGTCTTTGAAATCAATTTAGAAAATCATTTGACAATATCGAAATAAATTGAGCTCCCTTTTCATTCGGTGGACGACGGCG
Organism: Hololepta plana; assembly: GCA_963695495.1. Taxonomy (NCBI): domain Eukaryota; kingdom Metazoa; phylum Arthropoda; class Insecta; order Coleoptera; family Histeridae; genus Hololepta; species Hololepta plana. Next base: position 12,394,479 of record OY968832.1, on the reverse strand, counting down.
AACAACACATGATTCCTTCGCTGAAAATTTAAATCTTAAAGTGCCTTTTGAAAAATAAAACCTAATTTTAATTAGAGGAAGCACATTTTTGTATTATAAAAAGAAATTGGCAGTATTACGTTACTTTTTTTGTAAATTAAAAAAATATCGTTTTTGACAAAAATATCAACAACAAATTTGTTGATGATAATTCATAACGCACCGATTGTTAATGAGAGTGCAATTAATCTAGTCATAAAACGAGTGGGCGAAAAGGAAACGTACACAACATTATTTGCAAAATAACACACAAATATTTTATGACAATAAATGCAAATTAATGAAATTATTCGTTTGCATTTTGCACAAGCCCATTATTAATTCTAATAACGATGATGATGATGACGAAAATTGCAATGACACATTTCGAATTATGCAGCACCAACATAAAAAACAGGAAACGTTATTCAAATGAGAATCCTTCGTGCTTAACGAGAAATCCGTTCCAGAAAGAGAAGATGCTGTAATTTACCAAATGAGAGATGAAAAGGAGAGAGAAATGGAATAAAAATTAGGAAAATGGACCAAAAAGTGCGAAGATGGAACAAAAACAAAGATTCCACTTCCTTAAATAGTTCCATTCTTTTATTTCTTCATTCGGTTCGTTCAATGGGCGAACGTGTAACAATAAGAAGAAATTATAGGTATTTGCAAAATGGAGTAGTAAGTAGGAATTTTTAGTTAATGGATTTTTAACAAAGGCAACATTTATCACAAGACATTTGCGTCACGATAATAATAATGACGAAACCGTTTTTCGCGAATAAATTTCGCGCATAAGATCGCGTAAAAACGAAATGGAAGCGATTCCTTTCACAATTTCTGCAGATAAATTTGCAATAAGAAGGTGACGATACGAATAAAACGCAAACAAATAAATGTATAGTTCTCTTATATTATTACACACGTATGTTAGGTACATTATAAGATAAAAGTAACGGCGTATAACGCTCGCTCATACGAATCTTCTTCACTTATCCGGCTAGATTTTACTCGAGCATTACCTTTTGAAAGAGCTAAGTAAACTGCACGTCTCTCTTTAGACCATGCACTTTGGTGGCGCTAAAAGAAACGACAACAACAGCGACAACGTTAGCAAAAGGTAGAAGTAGATGACTGGAGAAAAGTGTGAGCGTTAAGTAACAAAAAGTTTGCACGTTTGCACGTTTCCACGAAACTCTTTCTATTTGGGATTGTGTACGTCCTTTTTTATTTTCTTTTCGTGTATGAGTTGATTAATTAATTTCGTCCCTCGAATGAAGACGCGAATTAGTGTCAACAAAGAAATGGCAAGACAATGGGTTAAAGAATTTCGCGAATAAGAAAGATTGTACAATCAATCAATAGCATGCTATACTTGCTGTTGTCCGCTTTGTTGTTTCTGCTAGTTCGTTATGTAATACGTATTACGAAGAGAACTACCATTTTGAATTTAAGCAGAACGTCTGCGATATAATATAAAAGAGACGTCGTATTGTTTCAAATAGACAATTATCGTAAAGACTTTCAATTAAGTCGCCTAAGAATGATAATGATGGAAGTGGAGCGACGAGCCTTTAGTCTGCGAGATGTAAAAGAAGAGAAAAGTAGTTTGGCGATGGCGAAAAGTTTAAAAGAGAGATTGTACGAAGGGATTGTGGTCGTTGTAATCTAGAACTCTCCTCTTGTTCGGTCTCTCTCCTTTTTTTACCGCTCAAACGATGACGATTACGACAAACTTTCGTAAAGATACATAAATTTCGACTTGCGAACGGTCGGTATAATAATAAGCGACAACAACTGCGTATGGTTTGTAGGGAAGCTCGAAAAATGAGATGAAAAAAATAAAGTTCGGTCTTCGCCTCCATCATCCACTCGAGCAGAAGCAGGCAAGTGACAATCTCTAATCCAAGCCATATAATAAATATGTGTGCGTTTGGAGGAGAAAAGGAGATGAACAGATTTTGTACGGTGCGTTTTGTTCCTCGTCGCAGCGTGACTCCTCCGAGGTGTCAGGAATACGACGGGACTTTGCCCTCGCCTTGTATTAAAGTCGGCAGAACCAGCAGCAGCAGGAGCAAGACGAGGAACGTTCGAGTAGTAAGAGTAAGTAATACGTGTGTGTGCGATGATGGTTGGTGGTGGTGGTGGTAGTAGCAGGAGCAGCCAGCGTTGGTGCTAGAGAAAATGGTGAATATACACCCTTCACGACGACGCGATTTTCAGGGACCGTCGGTCGATAATTCTGGGTTTTAGCTGGGGGTTTTGTGAAAAGGTCGGATTATTGCCTATTAAAACCGTTACCATCATCATAGTTATTTCTGAACGGTGTGCCTCCGTTGTTGTAGTACTACAATTCCTTTTTCTTTCCTGTTCTTCGCCCCCTTCATTCATTTCTTTTCACCCCGCGCCTCCGACTCGTCCCGCCGATTCTTCGCGGTCTCTCTCGCTCCCGCATCGTCTCGCAGCTATCAGTTTTATTTTATTCCGTGCGAAAATAAGCTGGGAATTAACAACGGTCAGGTTCGATTTCTTTCGCCTCTCGCTCCTTTCTTCCTCCCGCATCTTCCTTCTCCTTCGGTGGGAAACGATCGGCCGGCAAAAGGAAAAAGTTTGATCACCACCGGACGTACGGCTACGACAACGGCGACGAAGTTATTTACAACGGACTGGAAACGGTCAGCGCGATAATGTGAAGGGCAGCGAGAAGCGAAGAGAAAAAATATAAATGTCCCAACTCTTTTTTGTCCTTCTCGTTCTTTTTTGCGTTATTTTCTCCGTTCCTCTTCCTTCATTTCCTCCCGCTTTCTAATACAGAAGAAAATACTCGGTCCGTTTCACCGTCATTTTTCAACATCATACATTTCTGCTCATTTCTCTTTTCCTTGTGGGCGAGTGTGCCAAAACCATAATCCTCGTACCATACACATTAATCGTACAAAAAAATATCAGTAATACGTGGCAAAATTTGTTAGGAAGCGGGTGAGTGAGTGAGGGGCGAATCGCTTTCCCTTTCATTTTGACTCGTAGTTTTCCATTAAAATCATAAAATCGTCCAAGAAATGGGAGTTTTTCTTTAGAAAATCGCTCGAATAAAATGAGACAAAAGCGAAGAGAAAAATATTAATACACACGTACCAATGGCAGCAGCATTTTAATTGCACCATTTCGACGCGCGTTATTATCCTTTTCCTTAAAGGCGAAATGGAACGAGGGGCGAAAGGGAAGAAAAAAATTAATTATAGCCTTTAATTTTGCGCCCGGTTCCCACATTTTTATAGGGCGATACATCAAAAGGGGCTTAAGAATTTAGGAGAGAGAGAGAGAGAGAGAGAGAGAGAGAGAGAGCGGGAAATTGCGAACCGACGCAAATTGTTAAACAGATGTAAATTTCGTTAAAATATGCATTTGCATAAAAAGCTAAAAGAAACAAAACCAAGAGAAAATAAGCCAAAGATGAAAAAAAAAGTAAGAGGGAAGATGTCGATGGAGTTGAAATAAACGAGGGGAAAAGTTGTCTCGCCCCTCGTTTCGATCTAAAGTCGACCAGATGATTAGCAAAGATTAATTAATTTCTCACGGACGTCAGGCAATAAGCCGAGTTTGAGGAAAACTCTTTTCGATTTTATTTTCGTTACTCTCAGGTCGGGCAGAGGGATATTTAATCTTTGGCAAATACGAGTGAGACACATCACGGTAGATGTTTACGTTCAATTTTTAAAAGTAAATAAATAGGCGAGCTCGTTCGGGTTCGGCGCTTTTTTTCCCTTCTTTTGGACGGCAAGGGGGTCATTAATTTAAGTAGCAGAAAACGGTTTCGTGAGGAAGAGAAAAATAAGGAAAAACAAGGCGGAGGACTAAATAAAGACGGAGCGCGATAGATGAAACGGGAGAGCGAACGAAGGTCGGATACGGCGACTGGAAAAGAGGAGACGCAACGGTCTGAAAGAGTACGAACGGTCGGGGGCCGATATTTAAAGTTGCCCCGTAAAATATTTGCAGCCGCACGAACCGTTCGTTGGAAATAAATAAGAAACGACTCTCTCTCTCTCTCGCTCGCTCCGTTTCTCCGTCTTTCGCTCGTTTCCTTTTGCCACTCGTTCACTCGCTTTTTATCCGGCAAAAGTGGCAGCAACAGCATCGCATAATATATACTCGTATCGGCGGCGGTTGCAGTGCGGTGGCGTCGGCCTTTCAGTATTGCTTCAGACACACACAAGCACAAACACGCCACTGCATGTAAGAGAGAGGGTGTGCAAACCCCATCAATAATAATGACTGCTGCTAGTTCCCTCTAAATACACACTTCACTTAACTCTCGCAGCGAAATATTAATGCAACCAAATTGAAAATCGATAATAGCGCTGGAAGACGCGGCTTCTTAGCCCAGGAATCTCGACAACAAACAAATAAACAAAGACCGACGACCCAGAGCGCAAACGAACAACGACAAGAACTACGCGACCGGCAGAAGATGGAAAATGAAACGACCCATTGTTTATTCCCTACCACCTGCGGCATCGGCAACGCCAGCGGCAAGAGCGGCACCAGCAGCAGCTTGTTCTTTAATATTTTAACAGCACGAATTGCGAGACAGGCGACGCTACTCTTATCGTATCCGTCTATCCTCCGGTAAAATCTCGCTAATGAATTCAGTTGCTTCCCCGCCAGATCCGACCTTTCCACGAATGCGGCTGCTTAGACCTACGACGACGGCGGCGTTTGTTAGCTTTAGGAGGACCGAAGAGCCGCCTCGAGGGCCTCGAATGCTGTTTAATTTGACGGCGACGGGGGCGAACGCGTTTCAAAACGTTGTCACGTCTTAAACGCTCGTAAAATCGCATCGTATTCGCTAATCTCACTCCGCGTGTATTCGCTCCTCGTCCCCGCGGCTTCGACGGTGTAATTAACCGGATATTTACGTGTATATTATTTCTTTTGTAAATAAATCGCGCTGCGTCTAAATGCTGATATGCGAGTCGTCTCCCCATCGTCTGACGTCGTTATTAACGTCTATTAGAACAAACACATCGACGGATAATTATGTCGTGATTTTATTAATTGCCAACCGTAAGCCGACCGAAGAACGAACCGTCTTGATGGAATAATCGGGTTAACGACGGTAGGCACGAGAGATGCAAGGGAACTTATTTGTCGATACCGAGCGAAAATTAATGTTTGTTTATTAATCGATTGGTAACACTGAAAGTAATAAGATTGCTAAACGAGGTTAGGCTCTTGTTAATTACTGAAAGACGTTTAAGCTGTGTATCGAATGCGTCGATTCCCTCTTAAACAAAGCACAATTTGAAAACGACATTTTAAAATGTCAATACAGGTGCGTGCACCAAAATAATGTCACAAACACACCAACTTAAGTTGCCTGAAAAATCAGGAGTGCCAACTAAAATGTGATATGCGACATCAATTTGCAAGTGGTAATTTACACTATTCCGACTAAATATTGTTTGTAAAAGCAGCTCTGCCAACAGTATCACCGAACCAATCTGGCACTAATTTTATTTCAACTTCCTTCACTTCGCATTTTTTCCTTATTTTGCTCGCGCAATAAATGAATCGATAGGAATTATAATAATATGACGTGTAAGTTGATAAGTTATTCCACTAATTATTATTATTATTCCGTATACATTCTCACTTGCCGACCAAAAAAATAAATTACAACTCACCCTTATTATAATATGCACGCAAAAACGCAATGAAAAGATGTCTGTCTCTATTCTTTTGCCATAAATTAATTTAGGGGTGGCCGTTCGGTTAGGTTTTAGTGCCCTACACAATTTTTCCCTTCCTTCCTTGCCATTAATCAAATCAGAAGTTGCACGAATTATTTCGTCTCGAAAGAAATTAATGTCGACGCCGATTTTCGGCGGTCGAAATGAAGATTTCTTTTTTTTAATAATGATGATGATGATGACGGAAAAAATGTGCGAAAGACAGAATGAAGACGAATGTTTGCATAAATTTGGTGTCTATATTACAGGGGAGAAATGGCGAGTGGAAGAAAGGCAAAAGGGAGAAAATAGAAAAACAAGGAGAGGTGCGTTTAATCAAAGTACGTCTTCGTGGTGGTGTCCTTTGGACTGATCGTCGAGACAAACGAAAACGGAATACCTTTCCTTACTTCATTTACCTTTCTAATTAATTAACAATCTGGAAAACAAAAGTTGGCATGAAAAAGGATGGGAGAGAAGAGGAATCAATTAATTTCGTTCTTTTAGCCCTCCACTTTTCCCTTTTTCCATTTTTTTCCTTTTCCTTTCGACGTATACGAATCCTTTTGTTTTGAAGTTGTTGCGTGATTTAACAATTTGGATATTAACAGCGAAACTATGATGAAGTAGAAATGTGGCACACCCACTTCTGCAATTATTCCATTGCAATTAATCATCGATCGTCTGCCCTCGAAAAGAAATCTTAAACTACGAAAAAAATGTTTTTCTTGTTCTAATTATCTCTTTGTTAATTATCAGAACCTTAAAAAGCTTTGTTAACATTCCTTCTTAACGTGACAACATGTGAATTGTTTTATTGGTCAATTAATTTAATTACAATAATTAGCTAATCAAAATAAAAAATCATCCAGACACACATATTCCAATAGCGATAAATCTAATCTTAACGACTTTTGTAATTACACGTGTAGATAATAATCAAAGAGACGCCAATAGTCGACGAGGAAAATACGCGTACAAAGATTTATTGTGTTCATATTTGTGGGGAATCGTTTAATTATTCAAGACGAATTTGTATTCACTAATTATAGATGTACGATTATAGATTTGTTGTTGTTCTTAATATCAGATTTGTGTGGATATCGCGTTTAGTAATAACAAAAAACTAACCTTCGGGAATTGGTAATCCTGCCACGCGTTTTATTTCGAACAAAAATCTGCTCCTTTGTTCATAGTGACGAAACAAGTTTCAATTATAATTTGACAATCGGCGCTACCAACTATGAAGGAAAATCTTTGTTGATCGCACTCTACGTCATTCCTTTTAATCGATTGCCAGATGAAAAACAAACCAGCGAGGAAAATCGCGAAGGGAAGGAAAAACGAATGGAATGAAAGGGAATTAAAGATTAGAAAGGACCAGGGGAAACATGTGCAACGTATTCTTTTTTGTGGATGTTGTTGTTATTATTATTGTTGGTCATTCGTCCATAAGGTTTAATAATAGAATTGATTTGGAGCTACCTGTGTAACACGGTTCAGGTAGTGCGAACGTTACGTTGAATTTTTTCCCCGCACATTTTTTTCTATCTCTTCCCCCGGGTTATTATCGTCCAGATTATAATACGTATACACGAAATGGGAACAATGACGCCTAAAAATACCACCTGGTAGGACAAGATAAATGGAAAAATCTCCCATCTTCCTCTCTCTCTCTCTCTCTCTCTCTCTCTCTCATCCATGTATTCGCTCCTTTATCTATCCCAACTGTGTATTATATCAATAGAGTTTATTTTTTGTAATATTATTCCTTCATCATCATCATCATCTTCCTTCTTCTTCTCTTCTTTTTTTTTTCGCCGTCATTGTCCGTAATGAAAGCGTGTTTGTTGATGCTTTAATAACGTAAAGCGAACAGGTCACGATGATGATGATGCTGACGGTGGTGGTGGTGAAAATATTTTAGTATAATATAACACCCCAGAATAAAAAAGGAAACGTGAAAGAGTGGAATTCTTTTTGCTTATTTTCCCTCCGAAATTATTCGATTAATTTTCTATTGATGCCAATTCTATAGGCAAAAAAATACGATGAAAGAAAAGGCTATTGTTGTTGGGTTTAAGGAAACCTGCCACTACAATTATTATTATTAACTAGTTCATATGCCAAAAATTCGCTCTTTGTTTTACTTTTATGGCGATTTCTGAGCAATAATGCAATTTGGAAGCATTGCGTAATTATATGCACAAATCTTCAATTAATATTATTTATTTGTTCAAGTTCAAGGAGGCAATTTGGAACCCTTATAAATTTTAAAGATCGATTAATTAGAGTTTATATGTGAATTTTTCAATTCTTCAATTCAGTTTTTGCATATCTAGAGAAGGAGGGGACCCTTCTCTACTTTTGCATTTTTGCACTTATTGCAATACACGCATTTTGGAACTCAGTCGTTTCCACTCACACGACTCGCGTTCAGGTGCTGGATCTTTTTCGATTCCCTTTCGTTAGACGATTCTACCTTCTTCGTGAACGCGAGACTCGAGGAGACGAAAAATTAAAACAAAAATCGAAAGAGACACCGGAAAAATTCTTGTGTGCCAAACACGATGCGCCAAGTGTGTTTTATTTGTATTAGTAATTAATACTATATGATTTTGGGGCAAAATTAATAACAGAACGTACCATTAACTGATCAAAATAATCAGATTAGAATCGACTGGTTGGCGGTCGTTTCCTCTACGTTCTTCGTCCATTAATTAAATTCTATCTTTTAACCAAATATTTAACTAATTCGGAACTTTATTATTAGGTCCGTTACAATTTACAATATATGTTAATTTAAGCTCTATTAACCGCTAGAAGTAGAGTTGAATCTATATGTATACGATTCTACTCTATTGTTTAATGGTGTGCCACTAGTATTACCGATGTTACATTACACAATAGTTTATGGAGCTTTTAAAACGCGATAATGGAAGCTTTTCTAACCGAATGACGCGTAGACTCCCACTAATGAGTATTAATTGAGTGATAATTAGAGCGTAAAAAACGAAAAAGCCGGGGGTGAAATAAATTAATTAATTGAAATTACGAACGTCTCCTTAGGAAAATAATACATTAAAACTTCCTTCGCCGTTTTTCATTGGATTCCTCCTTTCACGAGCGTAATCTCCTTTGGCAATAATTCGAAAATAAATTGCGGTTGAAATAAGAAAACGAAAAGCGATCCATACAAGATGATGTTGATGATGATGCTACTTCTTCGGTCTGCGGTTGCATCAACATTATGCCCCTACAAATGATTGATGCACTTTAAATGTTTTAATAATATGGAGACGCGAATCCTCGTGAGATGCACCAATCTCTTAACTTTTCATCGACTACGTTAACGACCGAACGAAGATGTTGTTCTTCTTCTTCCTTCTTGCGAATGCCCTATTATTATGATCCGTTGTAGACCGCACGGCAAGTAAATCATTCTCGTACTGGACGACGGATGGATTTCAAGGGGAGGAAGGAAGAAAATCGAAAAAAACGTGGATCACGTTTCGCAACATTTTAAGTTTGTGCAAGTTCCGTCAAGTGTTTTGCATTCGATAAGGTATCAAAGTGTTTAACGGTCCAACAAACTTCTTCAACTCTAACTTAATTTTACACTGCGGATCAAGGAGTAAGGGGAGAAAAAAAATGAAAAGTGACAAGGTAGTTTGAAGAAGAAAAGAATAAATAAAAGATCGTTCGTGTCAAATAAATCTTCAATAACTTCTTTGCCAAGCCGCTAGTAAATTATTACCGTCCAATTTGCAATTAGATCTTACCCGAAATTGTCTAATAAAAAGCGTTTCTTTTGTTTTCCTTGAGTGTTCATCAGGATGAAACATTTATCCAACTAGAATTAAAAGACAGTTTTCCATCTCGGCTTTCTGAACCGTTTGGAAAACTTTTCAAATCGATTTTAAGAAAGCTGGAGAGAGAGACAGAGAGAAAAATAGTTTAGGAAACTAATGCATTAAATTGAGCGTGAAAGAAGGTAGCGTCAATCTAACGCTCTCTCGTGCATTCGAAACGAATATAATTTGTGATTGAATTTAGGGCGAAACTAAATAACAAACAAACAAAAATAAGTTAATTATGATTTATAACGATCGAGGAAACGGTGAGTGGCGCGATTTTTCCACTTCGCCTTCCGTCGATTTCAACGTTATTGCGTCGACATGCAACGCTTCGAATTTATTCATAGGCCCGATACGAACGAGATTTACAATTTCGGTTGTGGTTGGGAGAATCCGGGAAGAAATTAATTTCTTTCATTATTATTGAATTTATTTCTTCCGTTATTATTATTATTTGCCAGTGTTTCATTTTAAATTAAAAGATGAGCCGTGCAATGATTCAATATGCCCATTTCGTTTGTATAAAAATACACTCGAACGAATGTTACTCTACACGTAACGCTAGTTTATTGATTCCGAGTTGGCAAACTAAAACCGGGAAACTACGATGGAAAACGGATAAAATTGTGCGATGGCAAGAGCGAGGAGGAGGGCGCACAAGAGAGAGAAACGAGGAGGGATAAAGAGTGAAATCGTGGTGTTAATCCCAGTTGATATATTTCGTTTACTTTAAGTATAAACGACAAACAATCCATCTAAACGCACAAACACAAAGACCTCCGATATATACAACGGCAACAACGACAGGGTAGTAGTCGTATTAAGTGTGTAAGAGTGCGATTGTTAAATAACGCAATTAGATATCATCAAGAGGTTCTTACCCGGAATTATTGCTCTTCCATCACCGTCCATTCTTCACTCGTAAATAAAATAAGGACGATAGAAAAAAGGGAGAGAGGAGATTCGAGAGTGGATGGAAAGTAAACGATTAGGCATCGAAAATAACAAAATTACTCGCTCTTAAAACGTCGACTCGCATTCCCGACTGCGTTTTCACGGCGGCATCAACGACGAAGACGAAGTAGCAGTCGATGTGGGCGATGGGAGAGAGACTGAAGAGGGCCGGAAGAGGAATAAGAAAGCACCTGCAACTGACAACATCATCCATTCTTTGGGGTTCCCTCAAATCGAACGTAACCGGTCGAAACCAAAAAGTTTGCCATCCTTCTATTTACCGCTTTTACCTTCTTGCTTACACTACGGCATTACTTTCCTCTTTTCGTTTCACCTTATTCCTGCTTTTTTTTTGCTGTTTCTCTCATAAAACCATCTCCAACCCTCCTCGTTCTGCTTGCGGAGAGACTTGTGACCAAGATAAATATTTACCTTCTAGCTCGATTTACTATATACGTTCCCCTTTACCTTCTTGCCTATTTTTTTTCTCTCTCTCTCACCTTTATTTCTCCTTTTTTTTGCTTGTTTTATTTGATTCCACGGTACACACTCTTTTATAAATCATTCAAGACAAATAAATAAATTTCTTGCAATCAAAGGAGAGAGAAACTACTGATTTATCGCTTTCGAAAAACTCCTATACCCTAAATACCGCCACGATCCAACCAATATTGATAACAATTTTCCTTTTTTCTCTTTTCTCGAGGTTCTGAAGGTGGAAAATGGAAAACTGATAATGATAATAAGAGATGAAAATAGAATTCAATTTCGTTCGACTTTTTCTTTTGCAGCCACACTTCTTTATCGAATCTTATTCTTGCGTTAATTAACACTTAATTAATTTTCAAAGCGAAAAAAGAGAAAGGAAACAAATCAATTTGCTATTATTAAAAAATTGGCACTTTTCACGTTGTAACAAGAGGGAGGAGCGGGGAAGGAAAAAAGTTCAAAAATCGAGACGAAATGAAAGAACTTTTTTAATTAAAATATGGGCATTGCGAATACATAATAAAAAACGGGCGGCTAGAAACAATTTTTTTTATTCGCAGTATTTCATACACTCTCTATCTTTCTCTATTTCCGTCGCTCTCAATGTTCCTTTTGCTGATCTCGTTGTACATAAATATCAGGAAATAAAGTCTACAAATTAAATTGCAAACCTCATCCTTTCTTTCTCATTGTTCCAACAACTCTCTCTCTCTCTCTCTCGCTCCCTTTCATTTAAAAGTATTTATTTGAATAAAAAGCAGTTCAAAAGAGAATAAATAAAATAGAACGGAAAAAAATCGCAATTGTTGGCAATATTTTTAGACGCAGATTGGATTTTTTTCACTGCCGCGTATCTTTAAAGGAGCACGTTTAATTCAGTTGTCCATTAAAAGAAAAATGCAAAATTAATAGCACACCGTTTATCTTTTGTTATGTTCAAATTCTAACGAAAAGCTCACTCCGAGGTGTAACCGTTGGATCAAAACCAAATTAATTAAGAAGGATAAATCAATTTATTGCATCTTAAGCTGCGGTTTTCAAGCCAATTACATCGTCACATCGGTATGTTTAAACCGCAGGAAGAAAACGGTTTATTAATAGGGTTTAGACTCTTTTATTAATACGAAGGGTTATTGATGAGTATTTAGCCTGGAAGGTTTCTAGTCAACGAAATTTAACATGATTGTTATGCTTACAACTATTACATTTTATGAGAAAGTGATCGGTGATCAAAGTGGGAATTTTTGGAAACATGAGCCTGAGAAAAAGATGGAATTTGAAAAAATCAAGTTAAGGTTAGTTATTAAAAATTAACTTTTGAAGAGTTAACGGGCCATGAAATTTTTGCTAATTTTTATTTTTTATTTTTAGCTGATCACTGGCTTGCGAAATATGAAAGAGGTAGATCAGATGCGGAAGATGAACAACGCCATAGAAGACCAATTTCTGTGACCTCGCTAGAGAACATTGATTCTGTTCATTATATGGTTTTAGAACATTCGCTTGCTAACTAAATTACTTAAGAAAATTGTGGAAAAACGCCATGGAAAACTTCCCAGAGGTCAGTTGGTCTGTTCAGAAGTCGTTGATTGCACTGGCAAATAATTGATGAAATCGGTTTTGCATTGGTGACCACCCGCGTTATTCCCACGTTTTACCACCGTCAAAGTATTATTTGTTCCAAAAACTCAAAGAAAATTCGAAACGTAAAATATTTTCGACAAATGACGAAGCAATAAGCGAAACACAAGATTTCTTTTTAAATTGCTTAGAATTAATTTATGAACGTTTTAAAGGAGATTATGTTGAATAAATAAATTTCGTCTTGAAACGTTTTATCGATACCCCCACGTAACAAGCTTCTCTTTAATAAATTAATTTGGAGTCAATTTCCCATTGATAATACTTTAACTGCGAACTTAACAACAAAAATTAAATATCATTCGTTTAATAATTATAAAGGGCTCACACAGGGATGATGATGATAATAATAATGACGGTTTAAGGTTTTACAATGGAACAGGCTGAAGTGTAATTAGTGTGATCTTCACTCTACTAAGTTTATATAATAAATTACTAGTTGTTGGTTACGTAATAACTTTACAATTAACTACTTAGCGATATCGGGGAGAAAGCGAACGAGCGACGGAGAGAGAGAGAGAAATTGCAAGTGAATTATACGATAAGAAAGTGAGTGAGAGGGCGATAATTATGTTCGGCGTGAAGAGAACGAAAGATAAGTAGCATCCCATTGCAAAAACGTTTTATCGATAATTACTTGTAATAAGTATCTATCGTAAATTAAGTAGCTAAATGTTTTGTGCTGTTGCTAAATGCAAGGAAAGCGATGGGAGAAATTTGAGGGAAAAAGTACAAGGAATTCGTGTATAGGGGCGATAAGAGATACGTCTAATGAATTTTCGCAAGTTGGCAATTGAATGTGGCTTTATTTCCGTTGCGAACGTCACATACGTAACGCGAAAATGATAATTATATGACAATCTGATTTAATTTAGAGTTTTGCTGGTTTTGAATTTGCTGCCAACTGAATATTGAAATAAATTACTTTAAAAAAGTTTTTATATTGGATTCAATCAGTTTTTAATGTTCTCTAAACCAAAGTGGCACTTATCCATCTAGCAAAACAATTGACATGAAAATGTGGAAGAAGGCGAATAAATAATCGTAATTGGTTTATTGGTCCTTTTATTAAATGAAAATTAATGAAGCAGCAATATTATATTGAATTTTATTAATTAACCGTGAAAAAAATCTCAATTATTATTTCGAAGAATAAAACTACGCAATCGTATTTTTATGGGAATTCAATTAAACAGCCGACAATGATATTAATTTTATTCTATCTTTTCTAAGATTATTTTCTATTTTTTGATAAGAAACAAATTAAGTGACACCCAAAAAGAAAATTATAATACATATAAAATGGTCTCAAAATAAATACATTATTTTGTTGGCACGCAAACGATACATCGTCACGTTTGGATAATTTACAACAATAGAATCGAAATGAAAGAAGAAAAAAAATCGGTTGGCAATTTATTCCGAAAAGCATTTCATCCAAACTGCAAAAAAAGGTATTCGATCAAATTAAAATTGAATACATACTATTATATTAATTTCAATATCGCAAAGCAGATTGTATACATGTGTGTTTAAGTTTTAAATAGCATCGAATCGTGTCAATGATATCAATAACAGCTTTTTTGTGTGTGTGCAAAAGTCATTTTTGTTTTCGCACAATAGCAATACTACACGGTCGTAACGAAGGGACAGAATGAGAGGCGGTTAATTATGATACGGTTTTAAATGGCGTTTTGGAATTAATCCAATTTTGCATAATACCCACTATTCATCACATAATCTCTTGTTGTTGTCGCTATTGCCGTTGTTCTTTGTTATTAATACACCAATACTTTCGTCTAAACGTTTTGTTCGATTTTAATACCAATCGTTATCTACAAATCATTGCAATTTCTCTAATGCAAAATTGTAAATTCGCCCCAAAATCACGAATGCGAATTGAACGATTTTTCTTCAGATGAGGTTGAATGAATTTAAGAAACTCTTATTAACACTTTCACGTCTTAACGTATCGTAATTGGAAATTTGTCTTAAACGTTTCTTTTTTCGTTGAAAAACGATTAGGACGTGTGCCAAAAATCTGGTAATGTTGCAGTGCGAAGAAGTGCCACAACTTTTCAGTTTTAACGAAGTAACTGCAGTTGGTACGTGTTAAATGCCATTTTAAATATGAACAGTTTCGAAAGTACGGACACATCAAGCTGCTATTATTGCAGTTTTGTTTGTTTTACTTTAAAACTAATAACAATAATAATAGAAAGACATGGAGGTACGAAAATAAGTCCAAGCGTCGTTCACAATTAGAAATTTCATAACTGAAATTTCCAAAATACATACACACGCCACCTAAACAACGATTACTACTATTATTGCCATTGTTGCCGATTATTAAAGTTGATATAATAATTAAATCGATTCCGAATTTGTGTAATTAATAACGCGCGTTTAAGAGAAAATCTTATTAATAATAGATCCCGGTGATTAATGGTGAATCGTATTCAATTAAATCCCATATTTCCGATATTAACAGGTATATTATTAATTCATTAAAACCTGTATATTGTATTAACTATATCTCTCACTCGCTCACGCGCTCGCTCTATTCAACCGACATCCAAAATATCTTTCTCTAACACAGTCTCCAAACTTAACTATGCGTGTAACGTGCGAGCTTGTATCAAATTAACCGGCATTAACACGTCATACGCGAGATTGTTGTTCCCATTCCATTCCAACGCCAGTCGATAATATCCGGTTACCGAACGGTCTTTCTGGGGAACTATTCGCCGTTACGAAAGGAGCGACGCGCATTTAATGAGAATAGAAGAATGTCTTCCCGATCGCACATCAAAAGAATCGACGACGGCATAAAGAATGCTCTCACTTTGCCTCATGCACACATTCTTCAGCACGACGTAACTTTTCAGACTCTTTTTTTTTTTGCTTGCTTCATTTCGATGTCAATCAATCAATCCGTCAATCAATAACTTTCGGTAACAAACTAAATTTGTCAGAAAGTGAGATTGAGTGCGAGGAGTCGAAGGGAAATGAATTGAAGTATCAATTTTATTTTGATTCGTCCACTCGCTTGCGTTGAAACGCTTTCCCCGCATTTGCATGTAGCTCAACGTTATTTATTTATTTAAAATCGCAATTTTAATTGCGCCAATTATGCAAATTTGTAGTTTATAGAAACAAAGTGCAGTGAACTATTTCGAAATTAACAAATGTGTGTGGTATGTTAGCGTCATTATTCGCATTATTACGCTTAAAATCTAACTAGACGCCAAATAAAACTGCATTAAAGTTTCCACGTGTACATACATATATTTGACAGAAATTCTAGTCGCGTTGATACGAAACTCTGCAATATTAAACATCCAAATTTTGTCTATCCACGTCCATATTACCATCACCATCACGATGGTTATTATTATTTTACATACAATACCGAGATGGAAGAACCGGTTTTTATTAGTTTCGCGAATTTTCATTTATATTTCACGAGACGTGATGAGTTTGCGATGATTGTTCTAGCAAATAATAATCGCACAAATTTGCTGAGGACGTCGCGCGAAGGGCAACGAGAAACTAGAAGCAAATGGACGGCTTTAATCCATTTCGATTGTCCTTTCGTCTCATCAACAATTTGAAATAAGAGAAAGCTGTACCAAATTCTTATTACAACGGGAAATAAAATATATAAAAAAAAAACACGAAAGGGACGGAAAAAATGAGCGTGCAAAGTCGATGACGGAAAAGGAAAAATAGATTCTCGAAGCCATCGGTCGTCAATAAAATCAGAAGAAGCGAGAGAAAGAAAAAGAAAGCTTTTACTTGAACATTGCCAACTTTTCCCAACAACAACTACAACAACGAATAAACTGAAGTGTGACTGAATCCTTTCTGCCAGTTTCTTTCCCCGTTTTTTTTTGTTACTCTCAAAAACAATATAAGGAACAACTTTGATACGTAGTAACTTTTAGAGGATTGGAAGAGAGGAGCTTTTTTGTTTTCGTCGAGAGATAAGTAAATGAAATATTATGAGCGGAACGAGGACAATAAAACAACAATAAATTTAGTATTGGACAGATTGGATGAGAAATAATTGCAGCATTTGGTTGATTAATAAAGTTGGTAGAAATGGTTTATTCTTATTCCGGCGGTGAAAGTTACCCTTGCTGTTTGCTTTTTAATAAACCCGGCGCATCCACCATTTTTGCAACCGCGACGGTTCTTCTAAAACGTCCCTCTCTCGATACTTTATTGAATTTGCTTGAAATATTTGGCCTCCTCGCCTACGTTCTATTCATTCCTTCAAGCACCCCACGCTATTATTGCAATTTCAGCAACTTTACAGCAATTTAATGCGACCGCTTAGCCATAATAACTCCCGTTATGATTGCATATAAATAAATTTCGCCCTCGCTGTATTAATAACTATCATCAAAATGATGAAAAGAATTAAATACTACCCTTATGTAAGGGATCTTTTAATACGTATTAATAAACGATTGATATTGCCCTCACAAAATGCGTTTGATGTTCGGATATAATTTTTATTTCGCAAACTGTTCCGGTAAAATTCACTAAACGCTGATTCCTTCAGAAAAAGTTTCGAAAACCCACCGATTTAAAAATAAATTTAATGTCGCTTTCTCCGAGTCCTACCAGAAGAATAATTTGCTCAGAACAAACTTCCAAATCCGTAAAAGAAACTTTAATGTTCGTTCATAAAATAAATTCTTCGCAAATTTCATTAAATTCGATTATTTATCGCAAGACGTTTCTCTCTCGAAGCAAGTTTTATTACCGAAACTAAATAATCAATTAAAATCGTGCCATTTGTTTTTTGCTAATTATGGACCAAACTGTTTATGCGCGCAAATTTTCGCCATGACGTAATATCAAACTTTTGTATAATGCGTTTTTCATTTTAAATTTGATTAAAATAGGTTTATCAAATTGTCGATCTCTAAAGCCCTTGGACGTTTTAAAAGACGAACCCGGAAATGAAACAATTGAAAAATGGGTACGAATCGATGGTTAAGCGTTCACATTACACGGGTTTATAAATGTTTAATTTAATTTTGCAACAACAAACCGGATTAATGAACAAATAGGAAAATTTACGTGTATGTGTATGTGAAAATGGATGAAGAAATCGATTATGGGCGAGATGGAAGATAATAATTTTACCAACGCCAGTTGGCGGCTAATCAAATTTTTAATGCTTTAAAGGAACGACGGGAAAAAAGTTGTTCCTTTTTCCCGTCCAACATAATGTCGTCGTCCCCCCGTATATAACGACTCTCGCGCACCCACACACACACGCACACGTACGTGACTACAAAGTTTCTGCTGGTAATTTAACAATAAAGGAACGAAGTTAATTTAAGTCACATAAAAAAATTATTTCTCTTCCTCAATTCTATCTCTCTTCGTTTCTTCTTCTCCTTCTTGCTGGCTTGTTTGGTCACATGAACGTCCTTAATTATCCCCCGTTTTAATCAGATAACGTTTTTCTCGTGCTTCTTTGAAGATGTTTGCAAATTGTATTATTATGCCAAAAGAATGAAACGAAGAACAAAATAACGAAATTCGACGTTCCCCAGGAAGATGATGATCGAATCTAATTTTCGGGGACGATGGAAATTAAATAATTCTTCTCGTTTATTTTCTACGAACGAACTGATATCTATCCAATGTATACCGTAATTTAAGGCCCCATACATATACAGATATTTATGTCGAAAGTTTGTCCCTTAATATACATTCTCTTTTTTGTCATACACATCGTTATTGATTTCCTATTATGTGGTCCTATCTAAATGCCTCGTCGTTTTTCGTCTTCGTTTCCCTTTCTGCTGATTCGATAAGAAAAACTAATACGTCGTTCATAATTAATAAGAGGAAATTTTCATAAATTTCCCTTAAATATTTTATATCGTTGCCATTTAGAGAACCATAATATTTCCATATTGTTTTCGCAGATAAAAATTTCCTATCAGTTATCTCTTCATATCAAATATATACGCAGAAGAAGTTCATTCGATCAGATTTGCCGTTATAATAAAATAAAACATAGGACGACCCGATTTTAATAGATACCATTAATGCAAAGCCGAAAGAACTGCTTTCGGGCCAACCATTTCCATAACAAATCCTTAATGAGGACCAAAATATAGACATATGTAGAGGGAAATCAAATCGTACATAATAAATCCGCAGTTGGTACCAGTGACTACACAAGCTTCCACTGTAAGTCGCTGCCAATAACGTGAAGTGCGTCCAGAACAAACAATTTTCTCATGGGTTAGAATCCGTTTAATATTCGGAGGACGGCATTTTATTTTCAGCAAGGACGATGTTTGTATGTTTAATAAAATATCTACGGTCCATCTTTTCTTCTTCATCCACTTGAGTTCGTTCCCCGAGAGAGGAACAAAGAGAGATAAAAACACATTATATTTCGTCATCCTTTATTTTACTTCTGGAGTGTGAAAATACATGATCGACGGAAACTGGGGAAAAAGTTTCGATGTGTGTGCGTCTGATCTTTTCCAGAGAGATGGAAAAGATGATACGAGTGAATGAAGAAGTTGGGAAATAAAAGGAAGGCGAACAAAAAAAATTGAAAATGATGAAGAATAAGTTACGGAAAAAAAACGAAAAAGAAAAAAGGAAACTTGCAAAATGAAACAACAGTTCGGAGGGAAAGTTATGTTCATAGATATGGTTGTATAAGTGCGGTAGATATGAGAAAAAGGGCGCAGATAGAAGGGAAGAATGAAAGAGATAGAAGTCGACTCGGTGATATTATAGACGTTTTAGAGAGTTTAGTTTACCGAATTTATTCCAGTTTTTCATCATCATCACCATCATCATCTTCGTGCTGTTGGCTCTTGCCGCAAAGGAGACGAAGACGTCGAAAAAGCGGAGCGAACAACTAACAAAACAAAGAAGCAGCAGTAAGGAAAAAGGAGGAAGAAGGCGAAAGAAGGATAGGAAAATGTCGCGGGGCGTTTTCTGGGGAGGTTTTCGGGGGATGCGATGGAAGCGGACAAAAGTGTTCCTCCCGGTCTCGTAGGACGTGAGTTTTATTATCATCACGTAGAAACGTTTCTTTCCCTCTCTTCCATCCACAACATTCCTTCCTTTATTTCTATTCCGTGCCATCTTTTCCTTATTTCCATCTTTCCTCTTCTCCCGCACTCCCGTCTTCCTCCTCTAACCTTATTAAAATGATATGGGAGGCTTATTTTTATTTCGCACCGCGTCTGCCCGATCGCTTTGGAAGCGACGCGTGTTCGATGCGTTCCTTCGAGGATCCCGCATCCCGCGACGATGCGAAACTTTCGGGCGGCGAGCATCATTAAAATGCGAACGTCGTTCATTTTTCATTTTCTTCAAGATTTAAAAACTTGCAGGCCGGAAAGGAAAAATGCGCGCGCGCGCGCGCGCCCTCGCTAGCTTCATTTTCCCCTTTAACTCTACCGTACTTTATTTATTTATTCCCTCCATCCCTTCGCTCGCCGCCAACGTCTTTCTCCGTCTCCCTTTTCACTTCGTCCGCTTTACGCATATTTTATTGCCACATGTTGGTTTTAAAGGCCCATACACAAACGTACACCTTATACAGGTAAACCCACTGAAGACGCAGGTTTACCTCTTCTTTTGCTCGCGTTTTTGCTTTCTTTTTACGTCGGTCGTCCTTGTTCCTCCCATGATTTATCGCTTCGCTCTCGAAAATAACATCTTTAATATCTCACTTGAATTATTTAATAGCGCCGTTTTCCTCGCTCTCCCCGTCTCGCTCCTTCAGCCCAATCTGCAGCTATTTCGTTCCTCCACGCACGCATAAAACGCTTTTAGCTTTCCCGCCCGCAAGGAAAAGAAAGTAACCGGGCACTCGATCTTTATAAATCTCAATATCGCATTGACGCGACCGATTCATCAAGCGTCGACGTACGAAAAGGAAAAAGATGGACAAGCCTCCCGTTCGCTATGGCTTTCAATTTTTTTTTCTCCTTGATGGAAACTGAAAATTATCCCAACTATTTCCCTTTTTATTTCGCATGTTTTACTTTAGAAGGTGTTTTATTTCTCGTCCTCTTTTTAACACCCACAACAACCGAGACAATGGCTTGATTTCTTCTTCTACTGTCATTGACATTTACGTATTGGTCGTGCATTATTATCATTATATTCAATCGCATAACGGAAAGGGGCACGAGAATATAAAACCGTGGCGAAGCGAAATGCAAAAGATTGCAGCCTTTAACATTTCCTTCTCTCCCACTCTCGCACTTTTGCAATTATATCTTTTTTTTTCTTCCTCATCCAACTGCTGTACATGTATAATAGGAAATGAAATCCCCAAAAGGCCGCTTTCGAAGTGGCACCCGAGAGGGAACGGCACGCCAATGGCAAATATGACGAACAATTCTTTCGCTCCTTCTCTGTTCATCTCCACTTTATTCCTTTACGTCTCTTTCATTGTAATTTCTTTCGTGGAAAGCGAAATGCCAAACTGAAAATCGTGGTTCGAATCGTTCGATGGAACATAATAAAGATAATGGATGCGTAGGGGTAGGAGACTTTAATAGATTTTATATCTACATATTTATATGTGCGTTGATATAAATGGGGATGATGTCGTGTTAAGAAGTAATCCCATTAAAAAAAAGAGAGAAAGCTGAACGCACATGACACGGTTCCACTTGTAAATAATGTTACGTGGGGGTAGTTCATGATAATTATTTTGTGTAATTTTATCCACTTTGTAAGAGATGGAACGAATCTAAGGGAGGAGAGCCAATTGGCTCTATGAATCTATGGGAAATTGCAATTTTTATGGTAACATTTATGATGGGGGAAACTGCAAGTGAAAGGCCGACCAAATGAGGCGTTGCGGGTCAAATTACAGCGAATGCGGTAATAAAAATAGTACTAATCGTTAATGTTCGAACGACGAAGACCTCAGGCGATGGGAAAAATAAAAGACCAATAAACTTTGTTAATTTCGTTGAGGAAGATTGTATTTAAAATTCGTTTTTTCTTCGCGTTAACGAATTTCGTATGCAAAGAATAAGAAGAACAACGTGCAAGATGACGAGCTCGTTTGGGCAGACGTTTAAAAAACGAGAACAAAGAAGAAAGAGCGGGGAGTTTATTTGTCAGTATGCCAAAAATGTGGCACCATAAATCGTTACCGTCTCTTTGTGTGCACTCTTGCCCAACAACCGCAAATAAGAGACATTTGCATTTCTGTTAAGTGAATTAAAAGATTATTTCGTCGAGATCTATTGCCAGATTAAGCTCGTTTCTTTTCCTCGTCTTTTTTTATTGCGCCCACATGCAAAGATAGAAGAGCTTGCGGAATCGAATAAATCCTTCCTTTTTCCATCTTCAAAGCGATAAGCAACACAAAACGAAATAATCGAAGTGTAGTTCAAAAGAATAACGAAATTAGCCATGCGTTCTATAATGATGATGATGTTTGATTGGAGGCGCTGAAACGGGGAAAAAGCACGTTTGGAATGAAGGAAATTGCGGTCGAAATCAATTGACCGACAACGCATAACAATAGCGGGGCAAACAAACAGCGGCTTCGACGGCAGACGGTTACAACATTCTTTATCATTTCTCGACGCATCTCTGCTGCGAAGATCCATCCGGTTTTCCCCCTTTTTAATAATCTGTTTTCCCGTTTCGCATCGGTCTCTTTCTTTCGCACTTCTTTCGTTCTTGTTCCTTTCCCGCTCTCCAGACATCATCATCTTAATAATAATCGTGATTCAATTTCACCTTCTCGATATAAATTTCCTTTCTTCGTTTCTACCGTTTTCTTTTAGCCAAAATCCTTCGTCCCCGTTTCAATTTAATTCGTATTCAAAGGAAAACGTTTCGCTTTACTCGTAAATTAAAATCATTACTATCGAGATTACGATGGAAAAGTTTATTAATTAAAATTCGCATTGAAAAACGAGGAGAAAAACAGCATCGTGGAAATTTATAAATTATTATTTGTAAATAAATTGTTACGATCGCTTGAGAAATATTTTCAGATTTCTGCTATTGTTCGGATAGTTTTCGTTTTTAATTGAGTTTTCAATGTGAATCTCGAAGACTCGATAAAGTTAACGGCTAAGATTTAAAGTTGGAGGAAACTGGAACTTACGGAGTTTCGTGGCGATTGTTTATTAAACAGTGGATTTTACACTTCCATTAAAGGACGAGACTTTTTTATCCAAAGTGATTTCGAGGAAAAGTGTTTTCGAAAACTTGCATTTTGATTTATTTCGTTCAAATAATTTTTAATTGAGTTTTCAAAGTGAAGCTCGAAGACTCGATAATGTTAGTGGCCAAGATTGAAGGTTGAAGGAATTTGTCGAGTTTCATGGGATTTTCCTCTTCCATTAAGGAATTAAAGTTTTTTATGAAAAAAGCTTTCGAGGAAGTGTTTTGCAAACTTGCATTTTGAATTGTTTCGTTCAAATAATTTTGAATTTAGTTTACAATGTGCAGCTCAAAGACTCGATAAAGTTAATAAAGGCGAAGATTTAAAGTTGGAGGAAAGTGCAACTTACGGAGTTTCGTGGCGATTGTTTATTAAACAGTGGATTTTACACTTCCATTAAAGGACGAGACTTTTTTATCCAAAGTGGTTTCGAGGAAAAGTGTTTTCGAAAACTTGCATTTTGATTTATTTCGTTCAAATAATTTTTAATTGAGTTTTCAAAGTGAAGCTCGAAGACTCGATAATGTTAGTGGCCAAGATTGAAGGTTGAAGGAATTTGTCGAGTTTCATGGGATTTTCCTCTTCCATTAAGGAATTAAAGTTTTTTATGAAAAAAGCTTTCGAGGAAGTGTTTTGCAAACTTGCATTTTGAATTGTTTCGTTCAAATAATTTTGAATTTAGTTTTCAATGTGCAGCTCAAAGACTCGATAAAGTTAATAAAGGCGAAGATTTAAAGTTGGAGGAAAGTGCAACTTATGGAGTTTCGTGGCGATTGTTTATTAAATAATGGTTTTTACTCTTCCATTAAAGGACAAGACATTTTATCCAAAGAGCTTTCGGGGAAAAGTGTTTTGTAAAACATGCGTACTGATTTTTTCGTTAAAATATTTTTTGAGCATTTGAACAAAACTCTCATTAATTGGTATTTGTTTAGTGAATAATCAAACGAAAAACCTGCTTAATTTTAATTACCCAACTCTCTAAACAACTATTAATAATAATTAAGTGGCTTTAATTGTTCGAAGCACTCTATTTCGCTATCTTCGGCGATAAACTAAGTTCTAGAGCGCTAAAGTGCAACGCGTTTATTATCATCGCGTCCTTTACCAACTTTTTCTTCTACGTCTTCTTATTCTTCTTCTTTGTGCACAAAGTGTGCTAATGGAGTATCATCATCATCATTTTGCATTATTATAATAAAATAATATGCAAGGTAGTTTAGAAATTTATTATTATGAATAACAATATAAATAAGAGAACAACACCTTTAGGACAAATTTTTTCTTAATGATAAAAATCGCGTTTCGTTTGCACGTTTTTTCTTTCTCTCTCAATGTAATCCTCTCCTTGAATTTATGACGAAAATTTGCGAATTAATCTCTCTAGAGACAAGACGTAAAAAAGAGAAATAAAGTGAGAAGAGCGAAAATGTTCTACGAGTAGGAATTAAATAAAGGAAAAAAAAAGAGAAAGCGGATGGAAACGGGAGTAAAAGAAGGAATAAAAAAATTGGTAGAGGTGACATTTTTTTAAATAAATAATCCTATAAATTGTCTCCTGGTCTTTGTTTTTTTTTATTCCTTTTCGTAGGAAAAGCATGGTACTTTCTTTGCTTTTAAACTCCCTATTCCTGACCATTTATTGTCTAGCGATACAAATTTCTTTTCATATCCTCGTACTTCTACTCACTATGAAAGTTTAGTTCTTTTTTCGTCCTCGTTCTTGGCCCTCTCTTTCACTCACTATACGTAAAAGTACATTTATCCTCTTTTATTCCATCTTTAAGCGCTCGTGCCATTTGTTACGTTACATTTCTTTCTTTACAAATTTCCTTTCCCTCGTTATATTTTTATAAACGTGTATGTGCGCTATTTCCCTCATTATTATTACTTTGTTTTCGTGATACGTTGGTAAAATGGAAGGTAGCATTTTTTCCGTAAATGGAAACGACAAGAAAAGCCAAGATAAGATCAAAGCGAAAATTAATCAACAATAAAAATTAATTAATCACGAATATGTCGAATTGGCGTTTGTCTCGTGAATCAGAGAAGATGCTGGATCAGCGTTTACACAAGTTAATGAAGGTTCCTGAAACGCCGAAACTCTGTGACGTTGGCAACACTAATTACGAAAGTCAAACAGATGTCAAAACTATTCAATTAGAATTGCCGTCACTGGAGCCGGAAACTTTTTCAATGATATCAACTTTATTTTCCCAACCCAATTAACGGACCGAACGACTACAATCGGATTCTTTGCACGTTGTTTCGCGGCATTATTATTAACCCATCCGCACGTGATCGGTTATAAATTAACGTTAAACAATTTATGAAATATTATTGTATAGTCGTTATTAATATTAATTTTGATTAAATACAATGCGAAATTATTCCCTCAATGCCTATTAAAATTTACCGCGGCGGCGACTCATCGTTGCGTTCGGTGTTAGGATTTCGGGGGCCGAACATAAATTATTATCGTTCCTCTTCACTCGATACGCGCGATTCTCTAACCGTGCACTAATTCAATTATTAACGTGCATTGGCATCAATCCGTAATATCCTCTACGCAAAAAAGAAGGAAAACTCCATCGTTCGGTTATCAAATAATAATGATAATTTGTTAAATTAGTAATAATTAATGCGGTTTTAATTATTTGCTCGCCAGTATCCCAACATAACCGATTCGCAGCTATTGTTCGCGCAAAAACAAACATTCGAAATCAATTTTCTTTGTTACCGTCGCGTTTACACTCTGATTAATTACAATTAATCAGAACGGCATCGATCGGTGCGCGTTAATTAATGCGAGGGAAAACGGTTTAATTATTTATTGCGCGATTTTAAAACCGTTCTCTGACATACATACACGACGTATAAACCGTTTCGCTGAAAGAAGACCGAATTTATTGATTTTCCCACCGTGTTCCGTCGGTTCCGTTGGCGGGCTGATGCCAAATGGGAAAATTTAAATGTGCTACGCATTCAAAAACAAAACAAACAGACGAAAGAAATGGCAAACTAGCGCGAATCGAGTCGGCTTTTGTTGTCATTATATGATTCGTAGCATTGAATGGTGATGATGCTGATGACCGGTTAAATACATTACAAAACGCTTTTAACGAGGTTTCCTTCAATTCCGTCCTCTTGGAAAAGAGAATTGGCAAATTGGCAACTGCTTTTTTGTTATCGACTCATTTCCGGTCTCGTCCTTTGTCAACGATTGCAGCACCCCGTGCATATTTCAAGAGACTCTTTTATTACTCATTTTGCTTCCATCTCATCAGAAATATAATTCTTTTCCAACCGCTCACATTTCCATTTCTTTTTCCCTGCGTGACGGTGAAGATGACGAACGTGTCGAGTAAATCATTTGTATTATTTTTAAGTGGATCTAATGGCGAAGTTGGAGGAAGTGCAGCACTTTTTTGTTGCTTTCCGAAGCAAATTAATTTCGGTGACATGAAATCGAGTAGTTCGGTAACTATTTGTGTCTTTCAGTCGTCGTCGTCATTTGTACGACGTTAATTACAACTAAAATTTTAATTTGTTACATTTTCTTTTTGCTTCTCGAAGAGTAAAATAAAACACGCGAACGGATATCTGTTTTCTTTTGCTCTCTCTCTCTCTCTCTCTCTCAGTGTTCTTTTAATATTATTACTATTATTGGGCTATTTATTACAATATAAACATTTCTCCACAAAAAGAATTAATACCGTTTAAAACGTCGGAGGGAACAAGTTGATTTATTAAGCAAGAAATAAAAAAACAAAGACAGACGCAACTTATTTCGGTGTGTCCGTCTCTTTTTTCTTGATTCCAACTAGTTCTCATCTTCACTCTGCGCTCGCATATTTCAATTATAAATGTGAAATGTTTAAAGTTCAAAAATAGATTAAGAGTTTCGTGCGTTTTTGAGGAAGACAGAGGCAGAAGGTTGAAGTACAGGAATAAGAACGATTTATTTTATACGCAAACAGACCATGGAAAACGGACGAGGGAAACGCAAAATGTGGAAGCGGTGCAATATATTTGCACATTTTAAACGATAAACGTCCACTAGTTTTTGTGTCGTTGTTTTGTTTTGGTAGTGGCAATTATTATATTTTCTGCTGTTATTTTTGGCAGTCCTAATAATAATAGCATCAGCAACAAAGAATAAATAAGAGTCGCGCATTCTGTGCATACTTTAGCAAAATTGTACCACACAAAATGTTTGTTATGAGGAATAAATCAAGAGAAGAAAGGAAAAATGAAACAAGCGAAAGAGATGTGCGGTTTCCAAGAAAATGCAAACATTTTAAATTGAGATCCCGCGTAATTGCATAAATAAATGCTATTAATACAAACGTTTATGAGGAAGTTTGAATTTTTCACTGTAATCAAGTTCTTTATACTTAAAGTTACTTACAAAGTGCTTTTAAACAAACATCCTCTCCCCACAATTTTCCATAAATTTATACAAACAAGGATTTTGAACTATCTTTCGAAATCAGACACGAATTGATTTCTTTTACGGGCAAAAAGCAATTAATCTTTCAAATAAAGTCAATTAACGAATTAAACCGAAATGAAAATCAACACTTTCGCGCTCGAAAAAAAAAAGGAGCCAACGCTAATCCATAATCTTTGGCAAATTTCTCATTATCCAAGGATTAAAGATTACTTTTTTATTATAAGCCTGTGGGATTTGTTATTTTTTTTTAAATCCCTCTAAAACCCATTAAAAGATTAATGCCAAACGAAGAGGAGGGCCCACAAAAAAAAGAAAGAGAAAAACGCAATCGTAGAATCGACAGCGATTGCCCTAAACCTTATCAAGAAATTTTTAATGGCGCTCTGATTGAAGCAATTACTCTCAATCAAACGAACAATTTGCAAAATTTATTGCATACATTTGTATATACGTACCATGTAGATAAATGCATATGTGAGTACGTTATGTTTGTATAAGCGTATGTAAATATCTATCGAGTAGTTTTTAAAGTGGGCAATAAACGTTTATGATGAACAACTTGCAACGTGTTAGATGGAAATAAAATCATTTCTCTACTTTTTTATTCATTTGCCAAATCGAAATGGTTAGAGGCAACACACACAGACAGAGATAGAAAATGAGGCAATAAACTTTATTACAATGTATTTTTTTTTACGTTTTAGCAGCGAAGTTTCGAGTGAACAAAATGAAAATTCCGATATCAAAGCTTAGAAAATGAAAAAGTGTTTGTCAAAATGAAAAATATCGATAGCGAACAAAAAAGGCACGACAATAACGAAAAAATTGTTGTTTGCACAATTTATTACGTCCATTTGTTGGTATTATTGCGATATTTCTTCAAAGGCGAAATTTCTGCTTTTCTTAGCTGCGGCTAAAACAAATTCTTTTCTAAATTCGCCATTCACATTCATGTTGGATCTGTCATATGACCCATCTTACTCATCAACCCTCCTTCAGAATGGCTGGAACGTTTCGTTTAATTATCACAAAACCGAATTCAAATTTGGGGTGCCTCGAAAGCAATTTATATTCGTTTAGATAAGAATTAATTGAATCGTTCCTCTCTATAATATTTATTTTATTCATTACCAATTACATTGTTATTATCATGCACAAAAGAAATGGCAGAAAAGAAGAACGTCGCGATTTTTCTCGGGCGTCCCCCAACATTTTTAATTAATCAATTTCATTAATTAAAACCGTCACGTAACACGAGTTTCTTATCTATAAATTGGATTATCATATCGAGAAGATACATGGAAATGGTAAATGAGAAAGAAGAGAATGAAATAGAATTAAATCGACACAGAGAAACGTTGTAATCTGAATTGTTGAGGCGATACTGTCGTCCATCCGGACGATTGAAGGAATGAAGGGAACTGGAAAAGAAGAAAGAATTTTATTGTTGTTAATTTTTATGATTAGACCAAAGTGCTATTGACCTCGATAACGAAAGTAGGCTCTTCAAAATAATAACAAGTTCTACGACGACAATGGCACATCTAAATCAAATTAGAATGATTGGGTACGGTTGGTGAGAAGTGGAAAAGGAAATAAAATAGTGCCAACGTTAAGGAGGAATAAAACTCTAGAAGCACGAGGAAAAAAAACTTTCTCATTGGATCTAAGTAAGAGAGAAAAGTGTCCACTTGCCAGTTTTCCTCTAAAGCATTTCTCCATCCTCGCGTCCTTTCTTTTTGTCTTCCAACCGACCATTCAACAACGTTAATTTAATGCCATTAACGTAACATGACAAGAAATTTATTAAATTATCTAATTTTCTTCCACTTCTACCGATAAAGCGTAACCGAAAGTAACGGGGAAACAAGAAATTGTTGTGAAACAATTCCCTGATAAAAATGAAAAAAGTGCTTTCTTGTTTTGCTTCCGCTAGTTGTAAATTATCGAGTTAATTAATTAAAAGAAGAAGGAAATCGAAGAGTTAGATGTTTAGATCAAAGAGCGGGAAGATGAAAAGGAATAATACGCTTTTTTGTTGTTGTTTTATTGTCATAGGGTTGATAAAAATTACCAGCGCGTCATAAAAAAGGCCATTAAGTTCACTTTTTACGAGATTTGAATTGCTCAACTGATACGTTATTTATAGGGATAAAAAGAAACACAACAAACTGAGAAAGAGAAGAAACTTACACAACCAAATTGGTTCGTAAACGCAACTTTATGATCATCTATATTTGTGCTATTCGCGTTCATTCGCTCGCCAAAATTCCACAATACAATTTTAAGCTACGCATTCGTGCAAAAGGAAACCTATAAATGAACAAAATTCGAGTAAATTGCAATTGTGCATAAAGTGGGATCCAGAAATTAATCATTCTTTAAGTTGGCAGCAAGAACGTAACTAAAATTATAATTGAAAAGCAAAGTGAGGTTTTAAAAACAAAGCGAGTTAACAAATTTCTCCTCGTAAGTTGGCAATGCACATGTTCACGATTATTTAAATTCAGAGCTACCAAAGTAATATTTGGGGAAAAAATTGTCCTCATTGGACGCGCGGTAGATCAATATTTCTTGTTTAAATAGTGTTAACTACCAACTTATAAAAAATCCATGATAAACATAATTTTAACGTTAACATGGAAAACTATTTTTAATTTGATTTTTTGTTTCAACTGTAACCAAACTTTAAAAGAAATCTCATTTTCCGTCGCGTGTTCGGCTGCAATTATAAATTTTAATTATACAGGGAGGGAAAGAACAGAAATCTCGTGGTAAAAAGTTGACGATTTATCAAAAAGTCTGCATCGAACTTAACAGTAATCCACCTTTAAGTAACATTAGCAATTACCTGTTAATATAAACATGAAATGAATTTATGGTGACTTCGAGAACTCATGACGTCAAATAAAAAGAACGTAAAAGTAAACTAATAAATCCCTGGAAGAAATCTCAATTGATTTGATGTTTCATTAACTAACTTCACGTCTTTCTCCATATACAAACGCAGATTAAATCCCATCGTCTTCATCCTTCGTTACGTTTATCGTTACAGATTAAAGATTGAAGGATAATGGTAAGTTTCTATTTTCGGACCGACAATTCGATTGGCAGGAAGTAAATAGTTGCAATTATCAATGATCTGATAAATTAGCTTAATCCTTAAACTCTCCCTTTTCGCCCGCAAACACGATGTGGCAGCAATAAATATTTGCTAAATAAATTACCGCAGCTTTCGCCGCATTGTTTTGAAAGAATTAAGACGTTAATCAAATATATCGGGTTTGATTGATGGATTGGCTTATAAAAGAGCGAGAACAACGATGAATTTTATTTCTATTTGACTTTGTGGAAGCAGAGCATCGACGGGGCAAAATAGAACAAAAATGAGAGAGAAATGATTTTAATTGAATCCGAATTGGTTTTTATAAAATTTACATATTCTCACTCCACTCTATTTGCCTTTTTTTTTAATTTATTTTCGTTTCGGGTTTCTATTTTACGAATCTACGTGCACTTAAATATTGAAATGAATCGACCCTAATTAAAATAACGTTGGTTAAGTGGTTTTAATCCTTTCTCCTCCTCCAACAATCCACCAATTTTCATCTCTCTTCCACATTCTATTTTATTTGCTCACGAATCTGTTCGTCATTCAAATTCCTTTCCGCATACACAGAAAAAAAAACTGTTTATCGTACTTTTCGATTCGGTAAATATAGAGGTCCCAATGAGAGGACGAAGGGTTATAGTAAATAAAAAAGAAGCAGAGAGAAAAGGGCCGCAGCCGAACGAAAACAAACAAGAAACCGAAATAAATTAATCCCTTAAACATACTTGCTACTACTTACTAATTGCTTGCATATCATTAAAATAAATTATAATCTAATTTAATTCTAATGTAGGGATAATTAAGGTCTCGTGCTTTTTTTTAATTGTCTTGTGTGTTTTTCCTTTTATAGTCGATGACTTTTATGAATACGAAAAGGGCCGCTTTTTTTCATGTTGAAAAGCGAAAAGAATGTATCAAATATCCGGTATGAAATTGGTTCGTATAACAACTTATATCCTAACCAATATAACATGAAGATTTACTCGATACCCATTTTGTGGATGATGGGGAAAAGCGAGGGAAGGAAAAAGAATGTGTTGCGGATAGAGATTGAGAGAGATTGATAGTGAATGAGAGAGCCATTCTCGACGGTTTCATAATAATAATAATAATGATGAACGAAAATTTGACATAATTAAATGTTTACCCTCGAACTTTGTTCGCTAAAAGTTTGTTTATTAATAAATAGAAGTTAAAGACTTGCTGCCACAGCTTCCTATTTACGGAAAAGAAATTGAGAAAGAGAAGGGAGAAGTGTAAGGAAAAGATTGATCTAATCGAGAAAGTTTAATCATAATTACTCAAAATAAAATAAAATAAATCAAATGGGATGAGAAGAATCCTCGTCCAGAGTGGGGTGTACGTGGAAATTAAGAGAAATGTTAATACACAAGAAAAGCGCAGAGGGGGAGGTGAATTGAAGAGCAGAAAAAACAATTTCCACGTCTTTTATTGTTACACTTTAAAAGTTTTCAATGTTCAACTTTAAACTTTAAAGAAATTTCATTAGAGAGAAAATTTCCTCTTCCGCTGCCGCCACCGCCGCCATCAACTTCTTACATTTCTTGCCCTCGTTATTTCCCATCATCGGTTTTAGTTTTCTCTTTAATAATGGCAAATATTTGATACCAGTATTAGATTTATAACAAACACATCGTTTAATCTTCAACGTCTTTTTTTGCCATCGTCAAAAAGAAGAACTAGCTCATCATTTTTGAATAGAAAAATCAATAATGGCGCGCTTTCTACTGATTCCCAGCGTGTTTTTTTTTGTGAAAGCTCATTACGATTGTCTTCGTGCAATATCAAAAGGGAAAAATTTTAAGTATCGATCGAATTTGAATCGTTTCAGCGTCTTCTTCTTTTCCGGGATAATAATAACCGTCTGGTTGTTTGGCCGTACGAGATTTTCGGTTAATAATAATCATGCTCGTGCGACAAACGTTGACGTTTTTGACGTACCCTCTTCCACTTGTTCGGTTTACAGCGAGAGAGAAAGAGAGTATTGCCTCCAGGTTTTTGTGTGTTTGAATGTAAACGTGAATCGTTTCTTCTTTCTTTTCTTTCCACGACAATATTTCCATCATCTCTAACATGTTGGAAGCAATTATTTCAATCTATCCCATTCGTGTGCCTTTAAAAATAATAATAATGTTAATCTGTTAAGAATAACACAAAGAGAGAGGCGAAGAAGAAGAAGGACTTTTTTATATTTTTTTTTTCCTAAATAGAACTAAAAGTATTTGAAAGTATAATGTCTACCGTGATATGTAAATCTCCTTCGTGTCGCATTTGTCAATCAAAAAGTAAAAGAGGAAATTAAACCGAAAAAAAAAAGAATCGCGGAGGAGGACCCGAAAATAAAGAAGAATCATGTTAAAAACGAGACGGATTAAAATGTTAATTTTAATGCTGCCACGAGAAAATTATATACGCCTCTTCCAACGTTTTTTATCTTTTTCTACGAGAAGGCGTTTGATTAATTTATTAATTGTTTCGTTATGAAGAAATCGAAATGAATTAGAAAACGAGTTTATTGCTGGAGCTAAGATACAAGTAAATGATGGTGGCACACAGCGATATAATAATAATATTCCCATTTTTGGATGGGGTTTCCACAGGATGAAGACGGAGAGAGAAAGAAACATTTTAGATGATCCTTGTTGCCTGTTGTACATTTATATATATTGTGGCTTATCTACAACAATAGGATATATTACGTAGATAAAAAGCTCGTGTGACTTTAGCTTTATCAAAACGCTGTGGGTTTCTGCTTGCTTTCGAATGTTATACCGAACCGAACAACAACAACAACAGCAATCGAAATGTACTACAACATGCATATACACTCGTACGTAAATGGGAAATAAAATATCATGCATGCTCTTCATCTAGCAATTGTGGAAAATTAAGTTTGGAGTAAATTTAAATCTATTTATACGCTCCCCACATATTTATGGAAACTTTTCTAATGATAAAGAATAAATTTGTATATTTCTAATGATGGATGGATGCGTTGGAAGGAACGCTCGTACAAGATTAAAGGAATCCACGAATTATTATTAAAAAAGAAGAATTCTTATAGTGCTCTCGTTCCTTTTCGCTTTATTGTTATTATTTATTTCGTTTCCCATCCTCGATATAAACCGTTTCTCTCCTTTTCTCTAGCTCGTAAAGACGGTCTCTAATTTATTTCGACCATCACTTTAGTTTATTATTAATGATAATAATAATAACGATCAAAAGACTCCTTTTTATTATTATTATAACGCGTACCCATCGTCGTTCGTTCGGTCGTTGCTGAAGAAATAAAGAATCTTAATGCACCTACGGTATAATTAGAATACACGTCCATCCTCTATTATTAATAACAGTCATATAAACTAAATGGATTCATTTGTTATGTTTAATGCAAGAATATGCGATCGAGGGGTTTTTTAAGTTATTCCTAAAGAAATCTTCAAAGGTTTGTGTTGAGTTTTCTTAATAGGCAATTATTACAAAGAGACTTATTGTTTCGTAACATTTAGAGAAATCATTAATAATGAAATCAGAACCAAAGAATTAGCAAATATTGACAACTTTTCAGGTAAATTTCTCCTGAAAACAATATCCGTCACGATCTGCCAAATTTAAAAAAGAACGCAACTTACCTTCGTACTAAAGTATGTTGTCTCCAATTAACAAAATAGAAACTTCAGTCATTTTTTAACGGCATAATCCGAGCCATTCGCGAATTAATTATTAAAGTTGTTCCTTCTTCTATTTTTATTTCTTTAATTCTGTGATCACACACACTTGCACACCAACAACACGCTCACTCACAACGTTTTATCGTAAAATCAATGACGATGATCCGTTTTTTCTTCGCGGATGATAATCTCTTAAATTAAAAACTAAAAGGAGGAAAGAAATCCTAGCAGATTCACTTGGTCATACGGTTGTTGGCTCTCGTTAATTCGTACTAGCAATAAATTTATAACAGCGTATGTAATAGCACAAATTTGCACAAACGTTTTAATAACAATTTACAATCCGCCTTTTCCTTATCGGCCTCTTACATCTAAATATTCTTCGATCATTATCATTAATATAACAGTTATAACAATTCTATTACGAGTTTATGTTTCTGCGTATTATTTCGTTGAATCTTTGCACTTTCTGTTATTTGATTTAATTAAAACGATTGTTTATTGTTTGAATATTTCTCTTTAATTTGTATTTTGTAATTTTTAAATTAAACTTGTGTTCGACGAGAACACGAAAACTATCAGCGATATATTAGTGGAAGCACCACCGGCACCATGAGCAGCAACAGCAGCAGCAAGCAATAGTAGCACAGTGTCTTCCCCGACGAGAACGAAAAAAAAGAAACCTAGTGGTGTTTAAATGCCGAGCATTTGTCGGTGAATGCGTTAGGCTTGAGGTCCCGGGAACCCGAATTACACGAACCGTACGATTGAAATGATGATGATGATGACGAGATGATAAAAGAGGACCGGGCCCGCGTTCGCCATCTAACCGAGTCGAAGAGAGACGGCCGCATCGGACGTACGTCCGTTCCTTTGACGCTCGCTTCATCCCTTCTTGACGCTCGCGTTCACCCTCCTCGTGTGTGTGTCTCTCTCTCTCTCTCTCTCCCTTTTACTCGCGCGCACATTTCCAACCACCGTCATCCCCTCTACTACTAGTACAACCACATTTTAAATATCTTTGTACGTTTCGCTAGCTACCCCCGAAGCCATGTACACTGTATTTCGCTCCCCTATAGAAACCATGTTTACAAAGAGTATCGACACTTGCAAGAAAACGGCCCTTTTTATTCCCTACGTACCATCCCATGCATTGATGTATTTAAAAAAAAGGAAAAATCATTTTTTTATTATTATTACAATTTTACTTTGTACATTCTTCTCCACTTTCTTTCTCCGCTTCTTTTTGTCCTCCAACGATTTACCCTCTTGTATATCTGCAAAGTACTAATAAGAAATCATATTTACATTACTTGTGATGGTAGTAGCAATATAATAGCCTCTTAGCGGCCGTAGATGCCGTCGTAATAATGGGGAAATAAGAACAAGACGAAAGACTACACTAAATCCCCAATCAAATCACATTCGCACTGTTTCAAACTTAATTCACTCTTTAATAACAAAGCTTGACCCAAATAAGGACCACCTTCAAAGACTCGGAGGCGAACGATAATTTAGAAAAGTACCATTCTTTAGGTTGAGGCGAGAAACTTGTCTGTGGTTTGTACAACTCTGCGGATCCGCAAAGTCTCCTTATGGGATCATTTTGTTCAAACGTAAAGGAACTTTTTAAAATTTTATCCAAAGCAAATCAAAGATATCATAGAGAAAGCTCGATTGATTTGTGTTTAACTTAAATTAATCAATTCTAAGACATGTTCACTCTCCTATTATTAGCCAAAAGCTCAATATTAATTGCCGTCGATTAAGTACACGGCAATCTTCTTTGAAAGTTAACATATGTATGTTGGACGTTATTAAAATCGCCTGTTCAAAATAAGACCCACTGCAGTTTTTTAAGAATTAAATTACATGGACAATATAATAAACTTTCAATAACCGATGTTTGGCAAAATTTTAGTCATCTCAATTTATTGTTACAATTATGAAAAATAACGGTGGACCCTATTTGCGTCATTTAAATTCGAAGAAACTTACGAAAAATCATTAAAATTCCAATCTCCATCGCTATTTTTTTTTCTTTTAATGGTTATTTGTAAAATTAGTTACAAGTAGCCGATTGGTAACAGGACAAGCAGTGAATGGAGAAGGAAGAAATAAATTAACGTTGATGACTTTCATAATGTTAATGTGACATCGTGCACGTTACCGGGAGGAAGAAAAAAGAAGGATTAATAATTAACATGAAATAATACAAGAGGCATAAATAAAATTAAAAAAATAAGTAAAGGAGAAAAAAGTTATAAATTTAAATAGACTCTCTTACCTTTTCGAAAAAATGCGGACTTTATTTTATGTAAATAACAATATTATTATTTGTTTTAGTAATATAATACGTTTAATATTAAGTTTCAAAAGGTCTCTGCTTTATCGTCGTCGATAATAAAATACGTTTTAGATTTTAATTAAAGATTTCTATAAATAAATTTCCATTATTATTATAATATTATATTGGACCTTTTATTTTCTACTTTTTTTTTGGGACTCAAGCAATAATAATAATGCTTTAAACATAAACCTATATACTACCATCTAGTTATGATTCCATCTAAAATCTAAATAATAACGTTATTAGACAAACCCAAGAATGAGTTATTAAATTTGATACCGTCTTGATTTCTATTTTAAATCGAAACCTTTCTTCTATCTGACAGGATTAAATTATTATCAAAGACGAAAAGAAAAAAGAAATTACACAAATTTTATATCTTATTATTATTACTAGACATAAACAGAGCGGTAAAAATGTTTATGGATATGAATATATTGCTCAAATTAAATTTTTCATTTCTATGAGCTAAGTTCATTGGCAGGATTTTTAGTGCTTTTGTAACTCTGAACGAGGGTTATCGCAACAGAACGTCAAAGTGCAACGCAACACCACAAGTCAATAAATCATTACGATTTCTTTTCAGTTGGCAGCGCGTATTCCATTAAAAAATTATTTAAATGTCAATGCTACCAAATAAATCTTTCGGACTCGTTGCCAACATTTGCAGACGCGATAGAAAGTCACTAAACTTTGGGCTATAAGAGAGGGGCAACTATCAACTTAAGGAAAAGAGGATATTATTGATCCCCCAGTGAATCAATTTCATATGCATTGGGAAACTTTGTTCGAGGAGCTTTCAGAGCATTTGCTTGATGATAATCGACTCGCAATTACAATGTCGGAATGGAATAGCCCCATCATTACAGGTGTTTTTCGGTAAATGTTCACAATGCATCCGAAGCATTAGCAAAAGCGAGAGCCGTTACTGGAATGGATTTTTGTTAAAAGTCCCCATCTAATGGACCTGTATAGAATATTTGACCCATAAAAAAGGTACGTTTCGTTGTGGCCGTTGAAAATGATTCAAATAGGTTTAATGAAAATAGATGGGGTCTTCCATTACGATTCATTCCATTCTGTCCCATCATAATAACAATTCGATGCGATACACGTAAACCACTTTGCATTGTTAGATTTGTTAAGCGCCATTATACCGTTTAGTAAATTGAATTTATCAAATTTGAACATAATGAGGCTAACGAAAGAAAAAGACGGAGGCAAAAGGGTTTGAATGCAGGCAAATTACGTAAAGTTTGATACCGAAATCAACGAACATTTAACTATCCATTCAAAGCGCTCGTAAAGAGGAGAAGCGAGGGAGAAAAATCAATCCAAATTTTATAAATACGAAACGAGAGTCTCGGTACGTTATGCTCGCAAGATAATATTATAATACGCACCCCAAAAAAAAGAATCTTTTTTGCACAACTTTAAAAGGCCCTTCCACTCGATTCCTCCATTCCACCGCTTTTCCTTCGCCATTCCTTCGCGCCCCCGCACATATTTTTTTATTATCCACGCATAATAATAACACACATACATTTGTCTTCGTCTATGGTTTAAGGGCATAACGCGTCTCCTACGCTTTTCGCCATCCCTTTTTTCTTGCGCTTTCCTTTGGAAAAATCTAATGTCGTTTGCCCTTTTTCTTTTTATTTTATAACGCGAAGTTACTCCACACACACGCGCGCGCGACTATCTATCCTCTGGAGGGTTGTAAATAATAATAACCAAATCAAGGGAGTTGCATGTTAAATTTGACGGTCATAATTGAGGACTACCACAAAAAAAAATTAGGGACACAGCGGCGGAAAAAATTCGTTTTGTTTTTTGAAAAGAGATAATGCAGGAATAAAAATGTTTGTGATTGTTATTAATACGATTAGACCTATTACGAAAGGCTGGTGATAATAATAAAAGGGACAAGATAAACAAAAAATTAATTAGTTCCTTTAATCTTATGTATACAGAGGGAGAGAGAATAGAAATGAAATAATAGGTAACGTGTACACATACATTGTGTCCCGGTGTTCCTTATTGATCGCGCGGCCCCGATAAGGACGATCTATCATCGTCGGGATAACGATCTCGGAATGGATTCGTTTCGAGTCTAAATAGAAAGTGGAAGAAGAAAAAAAAATATATATATAGAAACAAATTCCTGGACATTAATAATTTACTAAAGCAGATGATACCACTTTTTCCAAGTCGTTTCGTTGCGAGGAAAAATTTTTAATGTCTATTCACATTCACGTCCATCATCTATCACGACTTGATAATTTCACATTCCTCGACGTGTTAAATAATCCGTATAAATAAAAATCAAAGACTGTGAGATATGGAGAGAGAGTGAGTGAACGATGTGAATGAAAAGAATCCGTAACTATTTTTCTCTCATCCATTTCCATATATTAATATTATGATGAAAGGGATCTCTTCCTTTTCCCTCATCCTCAAATTCTTTCTTTTAATTTTGCCTCTTCCATTCTCTCGCCCTCTCTCTCTCTCGCTTTGTTCTTTATTCGTGGCTGGGAAAGAATTTTTGTTATAATACGCTTTATCATAAAGTTGCATCTGCTGACGTTATATGTATGTAAATTATTTGATGAGGAATGGAGCAAACACGAAAAATAACCGTGGGCGAGAAAGAGAGAAGAAGATGTGATAATCCAACGTTTTCCACTTCATTTACTTCGACCATTATGCATATCTTAAATACGGTTAATTCTTTTACCATCTTTTTCCGTCCCTTTTTTCCCCGAAACAATTTAATAATAATGCCACGATCTCCAAAACGATCTCCAAAACCATTGCAGCTTTTCGAATAGATTTTTACTGGTAAAGACAAATCAGAGAACAAAAAGTTGCCATTAATTTAATTTGAATTTTCGCCAATGACCGTATATTCTACACACACAAGTGCACGAAGTGCTTTCGTGCGACGCCTGCGTAACAGAAATTCCGGAAGTCCGGGGACTAAACAATCTGGAACGAAGTACGGACCCCCCTTTAACGTTTCGCCCTAACACACGTATAAAAAAAGGGAACGTTTTCATCCCTTTCTTAGTGACTGTCGATACTAGTTATAGATGATGGCCTATCCGAAATAAATGTATGTCCATGCAGCTAAAGGAATGTTGGTGTGTGGTTGACAGTAGAAAAGTGGAAAAAAGGGACGGAAGAGAACAAAAAAGAAACGAAAGAAAATAGTGGACGAAGAAATAGTAGCGACGAAGGGTTGTAACAGCTGCTGAAACGCTTGCGCGCAATTTAAAACGATTCGCCTGCAAAAAGTACACATACAAACGTTTGTATAAACTTGCATTGGGGTAAACGTGAAAGAAAGAATTAGGGGGTGGGTGGGGGCAGACGAACAGTGGCAAGAAACGCAGAAAAAGAACGAATTAAGAAGAAAAATTGCGAGGGCGCAATTTGCGGTCGGGTTCGAAACGAATTAATAAGTCTCGCCGATGTGACCGATTCGTCCCTTTTTAAACTCCATTTGGAAAAGCTTTCTGGAAGAGTAGCAAAAATTGCGGTCCATAACGAATAATGGAAGTCGGGGAGAAGAGAAGAGTCCTCTGTCGGGGTTAAGTTTGTGAGAAGTTGCCGGGTACGCTTCGCCACTTTTACTTTACCGTAAATTCTAAAGAGATATATGTCGATGTCGAACAACGAGAGTGGTATTAATAATGAATTATGGTCCCTTTACCGAGCGAACGCAACGGAAACATTTCCCCAATAAAACTTGTCGTACGGCCGGCAAAAGGAAACTTCTTGCCCACCGCAAAATGAGACCGATGGAGCTTTTTTACGTACCTACGCGAACATGGAGTTTGATGCGAGTTTATTTTTA
Organism: Hololepta plana; assembly: GCA_963695495.1. Taxonomy (NCBI): domain Eukaryota; kingdom Metazoa; phylum Arthropoda; class Insecta; order Coleoptera; family Histeridae; genus Hololepta; species Hololepta plana. Next base: position 12,354,112 of record OY968832.1, on the reverse strand, counting down.
ATTAGTTTGGAAAATTCGACAACTTACAAACCCGCATGGAAAAGTTCTGTGATATCGATGATTAAAATTTGGAAAAAAGTTCGAAACTTTTCTCATACTATTGAATGAATGGCATAGTTTTATTGCGAGATCTTATAGGAATTGTGCGCTTACACAAAACAATCGAGAGGCCGGATTCGAAAGAAGCCATAATCGTTAATTGAAAAATTATGCAATAACGATAAATTTTAATTGGCAAACGTTAGCAAAAATTCATTGTCATTTATTGGACGACATTAACTTTTTATTACACGCGATTCGAATGCCGAGCGAGACGGGCGAAACGAAGAACGAAGGAAAAAACACGAAATGGCAAAGATTTTAATGTGACAACCCAATTAATTTTTTTTGGCGGCGCAGAAAAAAAGATTCCTCTATTCTCTCGCCACTTCATCCGAAGAGTAATTTCCTCTATCTCCTACTTTTTCCTTCTCTTTTCCCTCTCTTATCATTCCATCGATTCTGACTAGATTATATGTTTGTGTATACGTGGCCGAAATTAGCATTTCAATTCGACTACGAACGCGACGTAATTGATGAGAAAGTGTAAAATATACATTAAATTAAAACAAAATTCAAATAACGCTCCATTCCTCTTCTCATCTTTCCATCGTCTATCTTTTTTAATCTCTCCCTCTACCGTTTCAGTTAGCTAGCGGAATAATCTAATTAAGTATTCGTAACCATTCACTTAATTCCATATACAATGTGTGTTCTCAAAAGTTTAAACACGAAAAAGAGAAAACGCAATAAGACGGGGTGGAATAGTTGGGCACGAAAAAAAAAAATTAGTGCTAGACGATTATATCAACTCTTATCTCAATTAAATGCCATTGGAATTATTCAACTTGCCCACCCGATTCTTACTGTTCGCTACGTTTTTTGATACCCTGCGATCAGCGAGCGAAAGTGCTCTAAGAAAACTCCTTCACTGTCCAACAAACGTCGAATCACTCTATCCTAACAGTCAAATAACACGCAATCCCGCGTTATGGGGCGTATTGACCAACATGCTTTATTGAACTTGGACGATGTTTGATCGTGCAGTACATAATGATGATATATGTGATCGTAAAACGGGGGGCAAAAAATTTGAAAAAAAAAAGAAGCAACGAGTAGAAATAAGGAATATCGTTGACGTGTATGGCGAGCAGACTTAACAGCAATCAGATAACAATAACCCTCGTCATACGGGAGAGAACGAGAGAAAGGCCAGGTAACCGGATACCGTGAGCTGCATTAATATGCAAGGGTGCAAACCGCTCTTGTCTCGTATATTATATAAACACACACACATACTAAAATTTACGCTTATTTCCTCGTCCGCTTTCCTTTCTTTCCTTCTTTTTTGTATCGTTCTTCTACTGCTGCTGCTATATAAGAGAACAGATCCTAAATTTATTCTGTCGCGCATTTAAAATGCATCCGTTCGGTTTCTTCTTTCGCTCATCTCACCCAGACCCACATGAATACGAGGGCTTTTCAAAAAAAGACTACTGATTGTGGAAGATAAAACATTAGTTTATCAATCAATTAACATTTTGGCTCAACTTCCTCCCGCTAATTGCTTGAAGATGTGTTGAAACGTTTAGAACGTGTTTAAAATCATTGTGACATCAGAAAACTCTGAGCCAGCCCCCGACAAAAAAGCACGTCAATTGAAATCAAACTTCAAGACAATGATGATTGGCGTTTTTGACCACAAAGCAGTCGTCCACGTTGAACTTATTCCTCAGGGCACCATTGTAGACCAATAGTACACAACCAGGAAGTGCTGAAGCAAAATGACGAACTTGTGGGCTATTGGGGCAATTGGAAACTTCGTCTTCACAACGAAACAAACAGTTTTTGACACAAAAATGTATGCTCGCATCCCTTACTCGTCTGACCCAGCTCTCTGCGACTTCTTATTCCCCAGAATGAAGGAAGATCCAAAGAGAAATCGTTTGGAGGACGTAAAACAAAATCGGTGGACCAGCATTTGTCCAAATGAGTACGAAAAAAGTTTGGAACAGTCGAAAAACCGTTGGGGCAAATGCAAATTATCTAGTGGACAGTATTTTCAAGAGGATTAATGTTCTGCAGATGTTTCCTTGAATTTTAAAACATTAAATAAACAAGTCTCATTTGCGTACCCCCTCACACATCTCTTGCAGTTAGATTAAAGTTTGTCATTATTGTTTTTTTAGGACAACCTAATAAATGATACTTTGGGTTTGGAAAAGCACCTATTTTGCTTATAAATATTGCTAGTTATTAGATGCCCAATGTGTGGCACAATGTCCTAGTCCTTATTGAAATCCCCTCGTAATAACAATAAAATATAATTAATTGTTCGTGGTTTCTTTACTCTTCGAATCGCAGTCTCGATGACTTTTTAAATGGTAATTGAATGTAAACGTGTTATTATAGTCGTTATTGTCGTCGTCGTTCCGTGTGCATTGTAATTGAGATTTATTTATTTGTTAATATTATTTATTCGTTCACGCTCATCATCATCATCATGATCGTGCTCCTCACACTGTCGATTATTATTGTTCACGTCTTTTCACGTGTAGCAAGATAAAGCCATCTCCGTAGACTTCCTCTTTCACATGTTGCATTGTACATTATTACGTATTGTGTGTGCATCCATTATTGTTATCGTCATTAATCATTAAGAATGCAGACGGTACTTTATACAAATATTCTACGGGAATGAAAGAGAACCGTCTCTCCCTTTCTCTCATTATTAAGCCAAACATCCCAAGGAAGCCATCAAGTTATTATTATTAACGTCAAATTGAACAGGTTTAAGGGACTCGAGGCAATTTCGTATGTTTTTTTATATACACGAGAGCAGGTGCTATTATATGCTATTATTTTAATAATCCCTCGTTTTAAAATCGTTTTTTCCACGTCCATCAATCTATAATTTCTGTCGGACTTTCATAATCAGATAATTGCATTATGCGATGCTTGAGTTGGTTTTTTGGGAATAATTAATTTACCAATACGAAAATGGATACATTGCTTATATTTTTATGAAGCGCGTGCAAAATTTCCATTATCCTTCCTCTACGCGTTATAATATTTTTTGCTTTGTTTTCCGTTAGTTATTGTGTCTGTTGTTGCGAAATGCGAACGTAAATTATAATCCGCAATAATCAATTTTGAAATATGAGAGTTTCATTGACGCTTACACGACAGTTGATATGAACATTTTACATTTCGCTTTATACGCATCTACGTATCGCTGCCCGAACTGCGAATCGTGAAACGGAGAGAAAAGTTTGCCGAAATCCATTTTTTTGCAGGATTTTTTTCATTTACAAACAATAGCTTCCCCATTCCCCATATACGTATGTGTTTTGTATGTACGGTAGCTTTTATACCATGGTAATATATTATCGTTTATTTCCACATATTATTAGTCTCAATTAAAAGGAGCCGGGTAGTTCGTTAAATACGAGACCGTGTGATTTAATATCTATAAAAAGCCGTAATTCCCTGCAAAGTCATTAATTTCAATTAATCTTTAATTATATAATCTTTAATCATTTTTCACGGTTACGGCGGTAATAATTCAAACAATATCGAAATTGTATCAATGCTCCTTTTATATACATAATATAAACGCATATATCTTGATTGTTCGTTCGTTCAATAGAAATTGGATGATCGAGGTTTGCCAAAGGAATAAAGAAAACAAAACTAAACGAATCTCATTAAAAAATATTTATTAATCTATCTTCATCAGAGTTATTATATACCAAGAAAAAGTCAAATCTCTAGATCAAAACAAAACTTAAATTTCTATTCGCATTAGTTCAGCCTTTCAGTTACAAAAAGAAAACAGATAAATCATTAACAAAGTTATTATCTTTCAAAGATTTTTCATCCTTTATCCTATTTTTTTTTTCTAATCTAAACCATCGTCGTCCATACCGGTCGGTGGTGCTTGGCCGGGGAAATTAGCGAACGGCGATGCTCCACCAGCCGCACCACCCAAATTGAATCCGGAGCCTTCGAATTTCTTCGATAACTTCTCCAACATCGTTCTAATCTTCGGATTCGACTGATATTTAATCAGATTCGCCGGATTGGCGGTGATGTCCTGAAATGCGGCCACCACTTCCGGATCCCTGAACGCCGCCGTCAGTTCGGGATCTTGTAACAGTTTGTAGAAGTCGCCCATACCGGTTGGACCACCGCCACCCGCAGCAGCAGCCTCGTCCGGTTCTTGTTTCGCCGCTTTAGCATGTGCCTCTTTGGCTTTTCTTATGCGTTCCATACGCTCTTTATCGGCCTTGTCCGCCTTCTTACGCTCAATCTTTAACTTGTGTTGCTCGATCTTGGTAGCGTTCGGCGTTACCTCTTTCAACCATTCATCGATCTGCTCGTCAAAATCAATTATGCAAGCTGTTCTCAAGTCTTGCGCTGCCTTCTCCCACTCTGCGATCAGTCTATAGGCTCGACCTCTAAATTTATATGCAGCAGCAGAATCTGGATTCAATTGTAAGGCTTCAGTGCAATCCTTGATGCAAGCATTTGGCTTGTTCAATTTCAAATAAGCTTGACCTCTCTTAGCAAACACAAGAGCATGTGTTGGATTAATCTGAATGGCCTCATTGTACAATTCAACTGCCTTTTCAAAGTCGCCCTCGGCAAACTTACTCTGAGCTTCCATACGTTTTTGATCTGCCTTATCAATGTCCTCTTCGCTCAATTCCTTGTCAGGTATGGCACCACTTTGATTTGGATCTACTTCATCTGGCTCAATACATCCTGTCATATCTAATTCTAGCTCAGACTCTGGATCAGATTCAATTTCAGGTTCTGCCTCTGCCATTGGTGTTTCAGTTTCTTTAGGCATTTCTTTAAGTTCTGGTATGACACCACCAAGGCTTTCAATGAATTCCTTAAAAAACTTCAATTCTGGTATGTTCAAAATGTTTGGTTTTGTTTTGCAAAACTCAACAAATGACTTCAACTGAGCAAGGCTCTCTTGATTAAATGGACAACTCATTTTAATGCCCGGTTGACAACGGTTTGTGACCTAAAAGTGAATATACAATGAGTAGATGTTTTCTAGAATATCAAACAATGCCGGCCTTATCTTGTTTTTTTTTACGTATAAATTATATTCTTACCGATTAAAATCTGTTAAAAGTTTTATAAAATTCGGAGCTAATCTCTGAAGATATATAACAATATTTGATTGGAAACCACGATATTTTATTCGGAAATATAATACACCTTATTTGTTTATTACGGATTTAATTAGACGAAATAGTAGTACTACGACGCATTGCAGGCGTCAACTTTTCGAAAAAATACCTAGGTCATTCCGCTATGACGGTTTTAATGGAGGGAAATTCAAACATGAACGTTTTAAGTGATTTTATTTTTTAAAAATATTCTACAAACATTAAATAGGAAATATTCAATAAAAGAAATCAACGCGACGTTTCGTAACCTGGAAATAAAGCTAGTAACGCCTTTTGCAGATTATCGTTAACGGATAATTTATGTTTTTCGCCCAAATCCGCTCTGCACATCGGACAACTGTATATTTCGGCTGCGAAAGATCTCTTCAGGCATTCCTTACACACGTTATGTTTACATATGGTCGTGACAGGCAAATAAACTAATTCTTGACAACATATGCACATAAAGGTGTCTTGTACTTTTTCCAGAAACTCCTTCTTTCCCAAAATCACGTTATCTTTACACTCCGTCCATAACTTTTGATTTCTCTCATCGTCATCTATGTATTTCTTAATACTATCGTCAAGTTTAAATGTCGTCGCCTTTGTCCGCTTTGGTGAATTAATGTAATCGGTAATACTTTGGTTCAGTCGGTCTGGCGATTTCCGTTTCCTTTTGGTATTGTTTTGCTTAGTTTTACTCTCCTCAGCTTTTGCACGCTTCTTTTCCGCTTCCGCTTCTAAATAACCGTCCGGGTATAAAACAATTTCTTCTTCCTCCTTTTCCCAAGGCGGCGGCGTTGGATCGTCTCTTCTTAATAAATATCTCCATACAATGTATCCGGAAAGACCTTTCTCAGGAAAGTATTTTAGCACTTTATAAATGCCGTCATATCTGTTGCCCTCTTTAGGCGCATACTTGGAATGTTTTCGTAATTTATAATTTCTAACAACGCGGACCGGTTTCCCCTTTTTCCAATCCTTCGATTCCGCTCCATTTTTCGGATCAAATTTCGCAAAGCAATTCAAAGCGAGCGCTTTATTTAATGCGGTCAATTTTTGATCGGAACTCTGGGCATTTTCGCGTTTGTTGCCTGAGAGATCGCGACCACCGGATCCGGTGTAATAGAATTCTTCGCCGTTATCGACGTCGTCCTCATAGCCTCCACTTAAGACAATACTATAAGCGCACTCGCTTTCGCGACCATGTATACCAGCGACTAATGGCCTATGAACACCTGCTTCTGATACCTGATTGCGGAATTTCCAGCATGTGCCTACTTCAACGCCGGGTATACTTCCGACGTGATTCTTCGGCACTATTGTACATTTATTTGTATTGCCAACACATGCCATACCACGACCCCAATCCCTGTTCGAGTTGCCTCCGTCTTTGATTTTAGTTTTCTTTAAAGTTTCGCCAGGTTTCACTATTTCGCTAGAATCTATCTTACAATTTGGGCAAAACCATTCAGGATCATCAGGCACTTTTTCCAAAGGCGGTTTAAGACAATAAGTGTGATATTCCTGATTACAGTCATCACATATCAGTAGGTTGTCCCAGTCATTTTTCTTCATACATATCTTGCAACCACAATGTTTGCATTTTGCCAAAATATCATCCTTGCAAATATTACAATTGTATGGTAAATCTCTTAATTTGGGGTAAGTAATATTCTCTTTTGTGTGTTGATCACTATTAGTCAATTCCTCTATTCTCCATATGTTTGTTGATTCCTTTATATTAACTGTTATATTTGCAAGTTGTGTTTTAATTTTATCCAAATATAAAGTACCTAAAAATTTAGACAATTAAGTTACATACAATTGAAACATTTAATCATTTACCTTTCAGATATGTTCTACTGATTGTATCAATTTGAAAATCATACCAATATCCAGTTGACTTAGGATCGTCTAGATTATAATTCAACATTACAATCATGTCCTTCTTTAAATCGCTAGCTTTTAAAAGATGATATGATCTTGGTCTGATGTCATCAAATTCTGCTTCAAATGGTGCACAATTTTCACTACCTTCTAATTTAATCTTAAATATCAGGTTGTTTTCATCAATAACACTTGTTGAAGAATCATTTCTTAAAATCTCTATCACTTCTGCTTCTAGCCATTGCTTACTTATATCTCTAAAATCTATTTTATCGCCTATATTATAATATAAGCTATTAGTTTGTACCAGTTTAATGTTTGGCAAAATTTCCTGTTTATTCTTTGCTGGTTCATCCTTCTTTTCAGATAATACATTTTCGTGTACAATCAGCTGTATAACGTCATTCAGTTGGACATTGTAATCGAAAATACAATGATCATCCACTAACAATTTACCTTTATAAAACAACTTTTGTTTACCTGGATCAATCTTTAATTTATCATGTAACATTTCTCTTATTTTCTTAATTTTCATTTTTTTTGATACAATAAGCATAACATCACTTTCACCATTTTTTCCTTGTACATTTCTTACTCGTATGTACATGTTTATAAAAAAAAATTAATGCCTAAAAAGAATAAAAAAGTAATGATTTATACGTTTATAAAGCGTTGAACTGACTATTTGCTTTTGAGGAATTTTGGCGGTTAAACAGGTGGTTCCCTCCGAAACGTCATTTATATTCAGCAACCAACATTGCTCCTTGATGTTATAAATTTCAAGGATCAAAATTGACTTTTGAAATTATTATACTATGAAAAGGATTTTTTTTGGTACATGTGTTCTGCCGTTTAGCCAAGGATTAAATATAAGTAAAATGCAATCAATTTTTATATTTACAAATACAGGCTTTTTGGTTGTATAACGCGCTTTATTATTGTATTATCTACGAAGGACACACGTATTGTCTTTGAATTGTATTGCTGAAAATCGCCCACTAAATTTGAAACACGTAAGTACAATTCCAGAAGCATGTTATAAATAACCCTTGTCTAAATTGTAATACTGGAATGATATATTAAGAAAAATAAAATATGAATATATAAAAATTCCTACTATGAAAGTGTTACTGATTATCATATTTAATCTCACACTTTTCAATTCATCATATTTGGAAAGTGCAAAAGATGAAAGTGAAGCAGATGTCTTTATTCCTACTAATGAATGGCAGGTTGTAAGAAAGGGTAAGAATGTCTTACTTCACTGGAGCACTAAATTTAAATTTACAAATGTTTAAGGACAAAAAATACCAAAAGGATTACATGTTCGTGTCAACTTTGAGACAGGAGTAACTGAAGCTAAATTGTTGGAAGAATCAACCAATGAACAAGCACTAACATACAATCCAGAAGATAATCCACCTGGTGAAGAAGGTCTTGTTTACCCTAAGGATGTGGAAGAAGCATTAAAGAAAATAAAGAGTGATGAACCGGAATCAGTTCATATTCATAAAGAGAAATATAGGACATATGAAGAGATAAAACAAGAATTACATGACATTGACTTGATACCAAAGAGTGATGCTGAAGTTTTGAAAGAATTGATTGACAAACATAATGATTTAAGTTCAAATAAGCACAATGTTCAAGATATGTTACAAGTACTTGAAGATTTGGAGTATTTAGTTCATCAATATGATAATGCACAAGAATTTATCAAATTGAATGGATTTAAGTCAGTTATCTACAAAGATTTGAATAGTACATCAATAAAAATAAGATTGGAAGCATTGAAATTATTAGGATCTTCAATGCAGAATAATCCAAAAATACAAATTCATGCTATTGAAACTGGTGCTGTAGACATATTGCTCAGAATTTTATCATTAGATAATGATTTTGATATTAAAAGTCGTGCTGTATATGCTATAGGTGGTCTGTTGAGAAGATTTCCACTAGCACAACAGAAATTTATAGAAAATGCAGGACTAAGTGTATTTGCTAAAATACTTGATTCAAAAGAGGTCAAAATTCAAATAAAGATAATTACTTTATTGAATGATTTGCTGTTAGAACATGAAAGTGCATTAACAGATGTAACTAATTCCCAATACAAAGATAAAGTGAATCAATATAAGGCAGTTAATCTGAAAGAAAGACTAAAAGAAATTAACGTTTGTTCATTAATAAGTACTTTATTAAAGAATGTAGTACAAATTGATAAGAGTGATTATGATTCTGTTGAAAAATCTTTACATGTGATTGATTCCTTGTCAGACATTTGCGTTTACGACGAGAACGTTTTAAATAATATCGCGAAACTCGTGAACCATCTAAAAGAGATTAGTAATAATTCAAACGATGATGCTTATTACAATGAACTATATGAACTTGCTAGTAGATTATTAAGTGTTTTAAGCCACAGAATCAAAATGGAATTGTAAATTTAACAAAAAAGAGAAAAAGGTATTTTAAAATTATTTATAGCGTAAAATATTCCTTTTTATATGAAATACATTAAATTATAATTGTTTGAAATGATTAGGGACTATTTCTCAACATGAAAACTAAACGTTTACAAAACATAATCAAGTTCATATCTAATGTACTGATTCTTAGGATCATTATTTATTCTAGGATATCCGGCAACCAAAGCATCCTGTCCGCCAATGTATAAGGAATTGTATATCTTCCAATAAACATCTCGCACTTTTCTTGCAGGATGAAATAAACCCTATAAAAGCAAAATACGAATAGTCAAAAGACACGACGATTTATTTAATTACAAATAGTTACCTGTAACGTGTATTGCAATATCTTAATAGGACCCAAAGCAACGCGCATCCCTTCGATTGCATCCATGAACGCTTGAACTAAATGCGGCGACGTCTCGAATATATTCGGCCAGACGTAATTCAATAAATGTATGAGCGCATCCTCGCAGCCGAAACCATAAACGCCCAAAGCCATGTGTTTGATCGCCGCACAGGCCGTCTGCCTGTGGACCAAGTCTCTGTCCATTAACGCGTCTTCGAGTAACGGAGCGACAGCGTAAATATAATCTTTGCCCATTTCTCCTATATACTCGAATAAGAACGAGAGCGATTTCAAAACGCCGTTTTGCACGTTCAACTCCGGCACCCTGTATTCGTTCATTAATGCTGGCAACACCGTGAACGGCGAACAAGTTTCGGCGACGATGGCTATAGCTACGGTCGTACAAACACGATTCTGACGTTCTTGCACTTTCAAGTTGTTCAATAACGTCGCCAATACGTCGTGCGGACCTATGGCTTTTGCTATGTAGCCAAACGTGTTTACCGTCGCTCTTCTTATAGCCTTTTTGTGGGCTTTTAGCAATTCCAACAATTCGAAACATATCCTCATCCACTCGCGAGCAGAAACGTATTCCGGTCCGCGATCGGCTATGCGGCCGACTAAATCGATACAGTTTTCTTGTACCTTTTCGTGTCTATTCTTCAGAATAGGCGTGAGACGCGGTAAGAGATCTTTAATTGGCGGCGTCATCTTTGTCATGCCGATCACGTTGACGATAGCTTTTAACGCTCCAAGTATAGAGCCTAATACTTCTGGGTATTCTTCGCCTAGATACTCGTATAGAACAACACCCAAATGGCCCATGAGCTTTTCCTCCTGACAAGTCTTCATCACGACCGCTATGCGAGATATTAAATCGGCCGCTTGTTGTCGCACTTTGGCAGATTTGTTGTTTAATCGCCACAAAATTGTACCGCATATTTGTGGTAAATACGGTTTCACGCGTTTAGCCAATTGATTCACGATCGTACCGAATCCGTTTAACATCACCACATCTTCAGTGGTTTGTTCTTGGAAAGCGTACAGGATTCCATCGATCAGTTGCTCTTCCAAGCGTGAATCGATATCGGCTGCGCCGAGATTACCCATTATTTTCTCGATACTTTCCATCACCATTTTGCGGTACTGCTCGTTTTCGTCTTTTAAATCGTCTACTATTCGATTGATGATTTCTGAAGCGCCAACTTTGTTCGCAATCTCAACCGTCGTATCGACTAGTTGCCGATAATTCCTCCTATCCAATGCCATGCGATGATTCCAAAAATGTTTGAAGAATTGGGGTAAAATCTCCTCTTTAATGTACTGTGCTTCGACACCGTCGGTTGCACAGCATTGTTTTACCACTTTCAATACGATTTTCTTCATCTCTTCGTCGGGCGACTGAAATTCCCGTATCAATATCAACATTACTTCACGTGTATAGTAATTAGCATATTCTGCGTCCATGAGCGGTATCAAATAACCAATAGCCTTTAGGAAGGCGGCTAAACCTTTGCCTCTGTGTGTCCTTATACCTTTCCATAGCGGTTTCAATACGGAATCGAAGCTTTCGATGCCGTATGGAGTTGCAGCTTCGGCTAAAGCGGCAATACCTAAAGCTGTAATAGTTCTCACTTTCTGTTGTTCATCAACCAAACCGTGTTCGATGATTTCGACGAGCGATTTTAAATGTGGCAAAATAGCGCATCCCATCAAGATAGCAATTTGTTGTACGATTTTAATACCGGTATGACGAGCTTGCCAGGACTTTTTCGATCGGCACACCGCTTTTAAGAATGGCAATAATGACGGTATACCTAAAGCAGAAGCGACTACCGCGAACGCTCTGGCTGTTGTATTTCTTACATACTCATCGATGTTGTCGATGTCGGGTCGCATTGTCGAAATCATTGTGGCTAAACCTGCGGCTTTAGCTAGATTGGAAATTATTTCGCGACCTTCTACACGAGCATAATAATCTTCATCAATCAGAAGGGGTTCGATGACTACAAGGATCTTGTGCACGTATGGTCTTACTAAATCGTCTAATTTGTATAGAATGCGATCGATTACTTTAACCAATAAATGGCGTTCTTGATCTTCTAAAGTGGGACTCATAAGTAACGGCAAAATCTGATTAAACAGCGGACCGGCTCCGAATTCCCTCGCTTTATCCGTAATTTGTCTCAAAGCTGCTTTTCTCATTGGCGGCGTACCATTTTTAATCTTCAGAAGCAATTTCATTATCTTACGTTCTTTCTGCTCTTCGGGGCTCAAAGACTCTTCATCAACATCCACCAATAGCTTGTCGAAGTACTGAGCATCTTCCGGTTTCATAAAAGGCAAATTCTGTCCTTTCGGCTGATTGTCCATATATTTAGCCGTTTTATCTTCCTGTTGAATGAAGAAACCCTGTGGCGTACCGGTGAGTGGTGTAGGGGTGGCCGTAAGCTTTCTAGCGGGCGTACGAATTGGAATATATCCAGCCGGTGGCGGTAAAACTTTGTAACCGGGCGGAAACATCGCATCCAATTCTTCATCCGTATACGGTCTATTTCTCTCGTCGATTTCCCTTTCCCATCGATATGCTTGTATTTGCTCGGGCGTCATCGATGCTAAATGGCCCGGTGTCGGAGTGGCCATGCCCATTGCTTTCACACCAACGGGCGTTGTACCGCCAGGAGTAAGCATCGGTGTAGCATGACCAGGTGTGCCGTGCGGCGTTTGCGGCGTCATTGCACCTGGTGTCATCGCGGCAGTCGGTGTAGCTGAAGGTGTTTCGTCCCATCGTGAACGACGTTTTGATGCACCCGGCGTTGGAGTTTCTTGAATTAGATCCGCACCGGTTCTATCTGTCCTCGGTGTTTCAGCCCATCCGCTCGAATGACCGGGTGTCTCGCGTTCCGTCTTCGGCGTCTCGTCCCAACGATTGCGACGACTCGTGCTTTTGTCGTGTGCAGGAGTTTCGCGACCCGGTGTCACAGCACCGGGCGTAGCGTCCCACACTCTTGTCGATTGGCCTGGCGTGGCTCCCGGGGTTTCGCTGCCCTTGTGTGCTGGTGTTTCGTCCCAGCGATGATCGGCCGGAGTTTTCTGTACAATTAAATTAAATATTAGTAACTTAAGTTTCTTCTTTCAAATTAAGTACGTACGTCGCCGTCCCAAACTGGTGTTGCGGCTGCACTGTTCGATACCGTCAACGCTTTCTTTTTCGCTGAAGAAGAATCTTCAACAGTTTGATCCCATCGTCCTCTCTTTTTTGGTGCGGTTTTCGCTTCACCGTTAGTAACTTTCAAAGAACCATCTTTTGCTTTGTCGATAATTTTTTTTCTCATCTGAAATAATTTCAAGACTTGTTAGATAAGCGTTATTATCAACCGATCCGAGTTATAACATACATCATTCTCTTCGCCTTTGAGCATCTGCTCCTTCATAATCTGCGTGTATCCCCTTGCATTGACTTCGGGTGTCTTTCCACCTGAAAATTGCGCATTTATTAAAACGAGAAAGGAATTAAGGTCAAATTAGGTGAATTTACATGTTGACTTCTTCAAGTTGAGTGCTTGGTACCAAAGTCACTCATTCTAGTTACTTAATTACTTTCAAATAAAAACTTATTAACATTGTATGGATCGATCCCATGAATGAGTGAATTAGATGTAACCAATCACGATACGTACGTGTGCGACCTCATTCCATGAGAGTAGGAAGCATCTTGCAAACAGGAAAAGAAATCGAACCTAGAAATATGCTGGGGTAATTAATATTTTTCGTGACAATGCATACGATCTCTCATTCCGGTTTACTTTTTGATATTTGATTGAGTTTATGTATTTCGTCAACACTTTTTGATAAAATTTACCAATGTTTTACATTTTTGTTGCAGATCCAATTAACAGGAGGGCGATTTCATTTGTAGTTCCTACAGTTGTAGAATCCCCGTAGAGAACAAAATATCATTAGTCTATTTGTCTTTCTTTAATTTTTATTGCCTATGCAATTTCTTGGGAAACTATTCTCAATTTTACCTTCAAACATTACAACACTTTCATACAACATTCATACACCCCATATATTTAAAGATATTTGCATTTAGAGCTAACATTGCTTGATGACTAATATATAGAATTTGAACAGATTGCTTAACTCTCAATCCAATATTAACTTTGTAAATGCAATTGTAACAAGGAATATAACTGATACTTATAATATTAAATGATCTAAATATTAACATTTCATGTACTCACCATCTGCAAATGGATCAACACGTTCTGGTGATATTATCATCATCCTCCTTTTCTGGCGATACTCATCTTCCCTGTCGGCAATTGTTGGTCTCCTCCTTGATGCAAATGGATCATAATCCTTATCACTCTGAAATATCATCAACATAAATATCATGTTCATTAAACTTTATAAATCAGTACCTGTGCAACATCATTTAGTAATGCAACTGGTGCTCCAAAACCTGTCCGTTTCTGTGTATAACCAACGTCCTCTTCTTCGTCGTCTACCTCATCGTTAGCAGCAATGGATGTCACATAACCTTCGTATTTATTTTTCCCACCTCCTCCATCATATATCTCGCTATCAAAATAGCCACTTTCGCCTAAACCGACTCCTTTATCTTCATCTTCAACGGGCACTTCTTTCTTTTTAGATTGCAATTCCCTTATTTGTGCCTCGATATCTAAAATATTCAATTAAATGCAAATACATACATCAGACAAAGATGAACGACAAAAAGTTTACGACTTACCTTCATGTGTTCTTGGAATATTTTCCATATTGTCTGCACTAAGAAACTCACAATTCGATAATCACTTGATAAATTGCTAATAATTACAGATAATTAATCGGAAATGTAATGTTTTGTAATCAAAATGGATTCACCATCTACAAACGACAATTTCTAGTGACATTTCTGTTTGTTTAGTTGTGTCAGGCTTGTATCACGAAGAGATTGACGAATCCTTTACTAGATGCCGCGAAGATCAATTATTTATAATTAAATTATCTACTTCTTTAATAAATTTAATTCCAAAACGCTAAATGTTCTATTAATGATATGGAAAAGAAGAAATTTGCTTTAAAATATGGTAAAATTAAACTATGCAATAAACTTTTTTTATATCACAGTCCAATTTTTATTACAGCAATTAAAGTCTTTGTGATATCAGTTTCCGTAGTGTAGTGGTTATCACGTGTGCTTCACACGCACAAGGTCCCCGGTTCGACCCCGGGCGGAAACACATTTTGCATTTGGATACAGGAAAAATTGCATATTTTGAATTGCTTTTCATACAATTTACACATAGTAACAACAATAATGATTTTTTAATATAATAACAGCACATAAATTATAAACAGCAAAACAGCATTGTTTAAATAATGATTCATGAAACGAAAGGAGCCTATTAGGAATAATTAATAGTTATGCATTTTATGATTGTTGCAACTTTTACATACGTTGCATAATATCGCTGTATTTGTTTGGTATCACGTTTAATAGAGATTTAATTCATAATGTAAACTGGATAATAAAATCTTTATTATAAGAAAAAACTTATTAATAAAAGGTACCGCAGCCATTCGTTTCCTTTCATATCTTTATAAAGATAACGATTATTAGATTTTTTATTAAATCCAAATTGGAAACGTATTCGCTAATTCATCAGATGCATGGAACATGCGAGCTCCATTAATTATCCGGTAGCAAATGGAAACTAAACTAACTTTAAGAAAGTAATAAAAACAAGGGAACTATAAATACCGAGGAAATAATTCCGTATCAGGAATGGCACATGTTCCATTCTAATCAATTGTTTATATTACCTTGATTGGTTTTCAATAAGCCATTAAACTACATTCTAGTTGCAATTGCAAAAGCGCTGAAAAAGCATTTGCGCACGAATCGCTTTAACAAGGGATCCGGTTAGAATAAAGTACAGGAAACGATCGAGCGTTGTTATTATTTAATTGAAAGAAATTCGTCAAGAATCAAAAATGAGGAAGATACTTAACATTTTGTTAAGCGCTATCGCGATAGTTCATTGAGGTCGAGATCGCGGGGGACCAAGCAGATAAATTTTCGCAAACGATAAATTAATCAAAAGAGCATACTCGCCGGAGTTGTTAAAACATAAGCGTTTAGACACATGCCGAAACTGAACAGACCGAATTCTGTTACTTTTAAAGTTGAAGGGTTAACAATCGTGGCCGAAGAGATAAAAATAAACATATTTCGTGAATTATTAACTTTAATTATACGGCCGATGCGAAAAGTTAATTGTTACTTAAACTCTGATCGCCGTCTTGTGTTGGTTTAGGCATTAATTGTAGTGCATCGTGAGTTATTATCCATCGCTTCCTCCTTTCTTTTGCTTGGTTGTGCTGTTAGGATAGAACGGCAAACGGATTAGCAAGTGGAGGATTATAATTAACGTAAACAGGAAAGGGTAGGTACGTTCTCGCCATCGTATTCGACCATAATAATGGATTATATCCGAGTTTTGTGTGGAAAGGCGGAGAGCTTTACGTGATGTGCCCGATGCTGTTCAGAAATTTACCTACCTCCGGCTAGAAATAAATCAAATTTCAGTTATCGAATGGAAAAAAATACGTAAATGATGGCGTTGAATGAACGACCAAAAACCTTTTTCGATTGATTGAGGTTGCTGATCTAATAATAATAATAACAAAAAGAATATCCCACGCGTGTTTGTGCAAATAAATAAATAATTTCGTTAATAAATAAAAGATTTGATTTTTGGGGTCAACTAAAAGAGCAAACAACATTTCGCTAACGTACTTTGCACATCGGCTAATAATAAAGATGATAAATAATCGTCGCTTAAAGCAAAAATATCAATCGGTCGCTCAAAACTAAAACTGTGTACAAACCGATCGCTTTTTGCTTGCTATTTTGCAACAGAAATCATTCGAATTACCCACCACGTATCGTCTTCTGTTTCATGCCGTTCATGCTGTTGCTTGGCATTTTTTTCCATCATTCGGCTAGGAAAGGGATATTAAAAAATTGTTGCTTTGATGCATGAAATAATGCTTAAGCATCCGTGCCGAATATCAAACTGGAAACGCATGTTATATAAATATGCGAATATAAAAGCCTCGAATATTGGATCAGCAATAACACATTATTCCATCTATATGGACGGCAATTGTTCCATCTCCCGCTTTTTGATCGATGATTTTTATTACTTTTTATTTTTTGGAAGAAAATGAAATTATTTCGACTACAAGTGCACTTTATAAAACGAGATAAGTGCACGACGCATGCAAGATAAGATTGCCCAAAGGCACAAATCGAACTTATTTCAATCGTTCGCATATAAAGCTCGGTAGAGTGAAATAAAGCCCATTTTGCAATTCCATCTCGCTTACATTAAAAAAAATA
Source organism: Hololepta plana (assembly GCA_963695495.1). Taxonomy (NCBI): domain Eukaryota; kingdom Metazoa; phylum Arthropoda; class Insecta; order Coleoptera; family Histeridae; genus Hololepta; species Hololepta plana. Next base: position 12,336,760 of record OY968832.1, on the reverse strand, counting down.
AAAATGGAAAAATACCAGAGAAAAATCAATCGTCCATGGTTCCATTTCAATAAAACCAAACAATTAAAGTTAATTAAATCGGCGTTTTACCATTTTTTTCCTTCTCGTTCGTATATTAATTCAATTTGACACCGTCTAACGCTGACAATGAACTTCTTAGTCATTTCGCTAAATTCGTTTACGAAATGCTTTTACCCAAGTCTTAATGCGAGGCAATTTTAAACTTGGCCCGAAAATTGGCACAAAAGAAACGTGTCTCCTTTAATGATGATACCGTTAGACGAACTTTGTCGCACTCACAAACTGAAATTGATAATTTAATTTGTGAACGATAGGAGGATAATTAAATTTACGATCTTCATCTAATCAATTTTCTATTATGATCATATTTACGCGAAGGGAAACGATCGACCATTTATTTTTCATTTTAATATGGAACAATTGCGAAGAAATAGTAAAAATAGAGATGAAATCGAATGATGGTTGGAGGTTTTTTCGAAAGAATCCAAGTCCAACGACGATGGTAATAAGTACTTGTAGCAAGAGACGAACGTTTCAGAATGCATTTGGAGTGGTTGGTACACATTGGAAGAGAGTCGAACATTGAAATTGTGAGTTTGGAAAGTTTAATAAAGGTACGGTTATTGTTGAAATAGAAGAGACTGAATGCTAAAATGAAAATAAAAATTATCGTATGGATTCTGCACCAGCATTCTTCGGCTTCAGAAAGATTTTTAAATGCTATTCTATTTTTCAAATATAAATTAAATCTTGTAATATGCAAAATTAATTGTCATACATACTGGCGCATCCACCCGAATTCATTTGCTCGCATCCAGCGTAATTGCTAGCGGTTAATATTATTATTACGTCGTCGTTTTATATAAAGAAGGAATTCCTAGCAGAAAACAACTTTTCTTCCGCACTAAATCAATCTTTTGGGGAAGAGAAAAAGAAAATGGGGAGCGAACAAATTGCTCGCCAGTTTTAATTTAAAACACGTTAAATCCTTTTCCGGCGGCGCGGACCGCGAAAGAAAGCGTGAAAAACCGGCTAATGAATTTAGTTTTGACGGGGCAATTTCATTATAAAACTTCGCATTGAGATTAATCACGGATTCTGCATACGTTTCCTTATAGTTAATCGAATTTTCCATCACGCATTTCCCAATTACAACGTAAACGGCATTAACTTTGAAGTTTCTATTCAATTTTCCTAGAAATTGCGCAGTTACTTAACTTAATATATTAATTAGCTCCTCGCTGGAGAGGAGAAGAATGATAAATCGGAGAGGACGCTGAAGGAAAACGTTAAAAAATCGTGCAAATAATGCGTTTTTATAATGAACTCTGCCCGGTTCGGCCGCATTCCTCTCCGGTAAAATTATACGCATGGCTTCGAACCGAGCGAGACTACAACACTCTCGGCTATTATTATTACTACGCGGCGTCGGGACGCTCGCTCGACATCATCAGTTCGACTTTATTCAACGGTTGGGTATCAGTGGTAGCGCCAAAAGAAAAATTACAAGTGCGGTCGGATTCAACTCTGTCAACGCGCACTTATACCGATTAAAAGCAAAACTTTTTAAAGAGAAATCTCAGCAAAAGAAAAGCAAAGACTAGAAGAGACTGTTATCTATTAAGTGACAAATTGTTTCTGGAAGTTGTTACCAATACTTTAAACTCGATTGTTTTGTTTGTTATTGACGAGTTTCACCGAGTGCATAAATATATAACGAATTGTAAGTAATATAAACAATGTTTGATGTTCGCAGCGCGAAACAAACGGAAACTGTTTGTGGCTCATTAGAAAGCGAGTTTTTGAGCACACCAACAAGTTGATTCGTCTTTTTATTTTTTGGATTTCCTTCTTGCATTGCACCCATTCGAGTGTATATTTGGTGGAATCCTACAGGAACCACCTGTGGTAAATTCAAGTATCATTCCAATTAGCAGAATTAAATTCCAGATTTGTTTACGCTACCATTACGTCAGACTCATTTTTTTCCATATTCTTTCCTCTTTATATAAATCAATTAGTTTCTAATTAATAATCAAGGTCTTGCGTTGATTATTTAATACAACAACATGAAACATTACGTTCAATTAAACGGCAAAGAAGAAACGTCGAACGGGGAAAACGTTTCATCGCTAAAATGAATTGATTGATAGTTCAATTCGTGCGAGCAAATTGTGCATATCGTCAACGGAATCGAAAAAGAAGATTCGTTTGTGAATGACGGCGGCACATCCTGCAGTTTCCGCGTCGATGTTAATTTAAAATTAATTAGAACGCCGCACGGATGCATATTTATAAATGAGCGGAGAAAGAAATATTTACGGTGTCGTTGATGGAAGAGGAAATAAATAATAGGAAGTTGGCACAATGGTAGCCGCGTTGAAATGTTAGTAGTTGAGAGAAACCGATTTATGGACGAGAAGTATTTTTAAAATGATAAATGTTTGTTTAAACATTAGCAGAAAATAAGTTGCGTACTACTCTACGCGATCTCTAACGTAACGTTGGATTAATTTCTGCTTTTGTTATTTGTGCAACAGAAATGATAAAGTGGGATTAAAGGGACAAAGAATTGTGTTTGGATAAAGATTAGATAATGCCGAGGAAGCTTAATAAGATCGTTATACGCTTTTTTCGAGTTGCTACCACTAATGTCCATTCGTCGACCGAATGGAACGGGAAAATATGGTAATTTCCAGCGGATTTTCTACGGTACATATTGCATATGCATGAAGAATATCGCCAACGGCTAAACAAGTGCTCATATATTATTATTTTAAAATAGCTTCCACATACTTATACATGTAATTCACTCTACCGCGATTTTCCATTCGTTCTTTGAATAGTATTCACATTATGAAACGTACAAGAGTTAAAAAGAAATAAAAATCGCAAGAAAACGCACAAGAAAAATTGAACGAAGCCGTCGATCGATTCGTATTTGCTCTTGAATAATATCGCCGAAGACCTGTCTATTAGACTTTGTTTGCAAAAAACGTAAGCCCCGTTCTCCGTTTTTCTGCATTTAAGGTGGGTTTTTTGGCTGCTTTTTTTCAGTTGGATGACTAATTACTTATGGATTATATACATGACAATTAATCATATTCTTATCGCGAGAAACGTACAACAACCGTTTGCGGCTCACTCTAATGAAACAAGACGAATAGATTCGATGGATTATCGGTGGAGTCAGAAAAGTTACGTAGTTTTCTACGTTGGTAATGCTAACTTACTACATTTAAGATAATTTTGCCGTGTAACTTGATGTTAAACAATTGTCATTATGAAAGCAATTGTTTAAGGGAGTGACTACAGCTAATTTCATGTTTAAACGCAGGGTTGCCAATTTGTTGTTTGCCCTAAAACGTTACTGCTTGACCACCTAGTATAAACATGAGTCAAATGTTTGGTCTGATTATTATCGTAATTTTTGATTTATTTTATTATACTTGCATCTAATTTTAATCGTTAAATTTTAACGTTTTGAAAAATTTCAATAATAAATGACGTAGAACTCTAGCTGTTCGTATTCAAGAGCCATTAAACGCTTAAAATTTTATCGTTCAACTTTTGCACGAGACTTTCACCTAATAGACGCGTATTAGATTACATCATCTAATTACGTGTTATAAATTAAATGAATGAAATGTTGGGATTTCATTTTTCGTTTTGAGTGCAAAAATAAAATAAATTCTACATCTGCCAGACTTTTTTTAACGATCGAATAAATTTTTGTTTTCATATTCGATTAAAAATATGAACCAATTTTTATAATGAATTATAGCGAAAATAATGTAAAACGAATACTATCGAAATCGAATTCATATGGGCGATAGTAATGTGACATGTTTATTTATTAGTGGTGTTTGTGTGCGTATGTGGCAGTCAGTTCTATTTGGTATCAATTAAATTTTTTTACCGGTTTCCCTCTGTACGTTTATATCAAAGTCCGATGTTAGCGTTGCGGTAAACCAACAATTAGATTGCGAAAATTGCGAAGCATCGGCAAACATTTTCTCGATCGACTGACGAGTCGGTGGTGGCCGATCGTTTTCGATATTTCATTACGACGAAAACTGTAAAATCACTCATTAGACACTCGGTATATACGTAATATCTCTTTATTAATGGGTTGGTTTAAAAAGCATTTTGGACGAACAAGTTTTCTAGTTAAATATGTCCGTGTATAAAGTTTGGAAAACTAAAGTTGAAGAAGCTTCAGATAGTATTAATTATGGACTTAACCAAGAGAGTATTTTATCTGGAAACTTCGAGTAATGATAGTAATTTTAAAATTAAATGCAGAGAAAAAAAAACGCGAATCTGAAAGGAAATTGATTGGAATCGTATAGCGCCAATCGTTATGCATCGTTTCACGTTTATCAAATCGAGCAAAAAAATACTAATAATCTGAATTTTATCGGGAATTTCGGTTCAGCAATTTCGTTTGAATCATTTCCTGTTTTCAACTGCTTTTTATTTCGAATTGCGTGAAACGTATTTTTACACCAACTTTAATTAACAATGTTTATAATTAAATTAATTTTGTTGCCAATACTATTAAATCGCTATTTACTGGGGCAGTAATTAAGAAGTTTCTACAAGAATCGATAATCCCCCATTAAGGTTCATAACACGTTTACTGTACTATTGTTTAGAGGATTTCATTTACAATTGATTAGAATTTTTTTTCTCGAATGAAACAATCAGAGCTTGTGGGCGAGAAAGATAAAGGGTGACAAAAAAGTGATGAGAAAGTTTTAGGCCCTTTCATAAAATAATTAAGTTGTATGGTTTTAATCTCAAAGGATCCACTTACCTGTTCGCTATGAAACTTTGAAAAGGGTCTAATAATAATAATAAAGAGGGCCTAATGTACTGAAAGAGATCATAAATTTTTGAGTGACTTTTTAAATTTAGCGCAAAAAAATTCAGGTTTCTCTTTTATTTTTGTAGAACAAAGTCTAGAGACGATGGCAGAGGATTTCTTTATCATCGGCGCCGCAATGAAACGTGCAATTCCTTAATGTAATATTCTATTATCTTTTTCAATTTTCCCTCTCTCACAGTATCCACGTACATTATTTGTGCCTTGGTGGGTGTATTAGAAAAAAATCGTGTTGAGAAAATGGCAATTTGGGGACTACTTTCTTCCTCTTAAATTTCCAAACTCTTCACAAAAAGAAAATGAAAGGGAATAAATTTGAACAAGAAACAGGAAATCTCCATATTTATACAAAGAAAACATTTCCTGCCGTTTTTTGTTCGTATTTACTTTATCATAACAGAAATATTGGAAAAGAATACATTTGTTGCCCCTCAGTTATTCGTAACAATATACAGTTTTATCCCAACCGAAGTGAGAAAACGAAGTAGAAAAATACGATCGATTATACCAATTATCATTCAGCATATGGAACGGCAAAACAAAATCTGCACTTATAATCTGATAAAGGAACATAATGGACGAGCGGAAACGTTTGCCAAAAGTTTTTCTCTCATTATGCAGGGAGTTGAAAAGAAAAGTAAAAGTGCGTAGAAGAAGTGGCAGAAAAAAAAACGGAATGAGAGGCAAAAAATGTTGCCAGAGAATTAGGTTGATAGTATAGAAGAATTTGGTGGTGACAGCCTTCTGCAGCACTTTCTATGGACCTTAAGAGGCAACGCGTAAAAGGACGAATCTTTCCTGTCTCAATGGATTTTAATACAAACGCTGTTATTCACAAACGAGATGTTGGAACTAAAGTTTATTTCTGTTTTTCTTTTTCGTTTTCTTTACCTCTTTTTCTCCTTATTGCTCTTTTTTATCTATACATGCCAAAAGTATGTAGTTATCAAAATTAGTATTAAAAACTTGCTCAATTTAAAACCAAGTTAAATTGACTGTTTAATATGTTCAACTCTTGTTTGCTCGGAATAAAAGTTGAAAAGAGAGAGGGCGAGTTGAGAATCGCAAGGATGAAACACATTTTCTTTCAATTTAACTTTCTTGAATGAAGTCATCCCAAGATTCGATGGGATTCGTTGATGATTAAAACATTTAACTTTATACCTTATGAGCCATAATACAAATTCTACTATATTAAGTAATAACCAAACGGAAATGGAGATATGCAAATTGCTTTCACTTTTGCACATTTCTTAAAACTTGAAAGTTAAGTAATTTTCTTGTCGCGAATCAATAGTTTTGTAAATTGCATTAACTAGATGAAAAAAAGAGGAATTCGAATCGAAAAGATTCAACAAGTGGTTCAAACTTAAAGGGAGTATGGATAATGGCTATATAATAATTTAATTGGTCGAATTCGTTACGATTACAAATTACGGTCGAGCTTTAATTTATAATGATATTAACCTGCTTTATACGAATGTTTGCTAAAACAAAGTATGATAATAAACTATGAGATTTCCAGTGTACAAATATGTTTTTGGTAAAATTACAAAGAAACAGTAAATTCGAATTTTAGAAACAACTGTTGCCAATCGTATGTTAGATAACTTATGAAATATATGTTTGGATCTCGCTGTAGCTGTAACCGACGAAACGAATCTGATAATGTTTTTAAAACTCTTAAATTTTACGACCGTCATAAATCTATTTTATTTTACACAAAACGTCAACTCACAATCTGCCATAATCGTATTATTTATTTTTAAATTAAATTACAAATCGATAGTATATATTTTTTTAACGGAAGCTCAAGTGTAAATCCTCAATTATTATCGTGCTAATAATTTCAAATCCGTACATTTCGCAAAATGTAATAATCGCAAAAAAATTTATTCGAATCCCTACTTAATTCATTCGTAATTAATATTTAAAATGTATTCGCACCAATGCAAATTTTTCTGTCCCTCTCTATCGCGAGTATGTGTGTGGTGTTATTACTGCTGGATATAAAAGAACGTTATTGAATATGCAAATTACTATTTCGCTTGCTTTATATTTTTTAGCTTTATAGTTGGAAGTTAAATTGGTTTTTTTAAGAGAGAGAGAAAATGGTCGAAGGGGCAAAAATATGGGATCCGCTGGAAATTCTTTTATTTTAATCACTCTGCATATCAAAAATTCAATTAATATCATCGCACTTTATTTTTCCTTTTCTCGTTTTTATCAATTTCAAAATTCTTTATATATTTTTTTTAATGCGACGAAAATCGCACAGATTGAATTTCTTATTTAAACTTTGTAAGATGATATAATGTATCACGCGAAGCAGATAACGTTATTTTACGGTAACGTAGCTGGCAAAACAACTTTGCCTCTTGACGAAACTAAAACTTTGCATCGAATTAATTAATTAACAAAGCTGGTTTAACGTGTTTAAATTGGAATAGATTAGATTTAGGCAGCGGCGACCCGGCGCATCCACCAGAAATCGATCGCATCATCTGATGTTCTTTTTCTAACTTTGCCAGATTTAATCAGAGCGTTAACGTTCAATTTGTCATTAATTAATATAGATTTAACAAAAATCTTGTTATTATTGCTCGAAAAAAAATTCGTTCCACAAATCTTACTGTTTGTGTGTTAACTTCATTAAAAATTGATTGTTTGATAACATCTTAACTGTTGCACATAACACAGTAGCGAAATTTAATTAACCTGTATCGATTATGCAAAGTAAAAACTGAATTGAACGTAAAGCTAAGTGCATAAACTATCGATAAGATTGAATTTGTAAGGATTTTCCGGGCAAATTGACTGCACAAACGTCTTCCTTATAAACTTATTCAACATAATCAATTCCTACGAGTACGAGTAACAGAGGAAAAAGGATCTGAGCAATATATGCAATGTACACGGTCTGCAACGTGCTTATGAAATTGAAACGGAACGATCGGATTAGATTTTAGCATCGAAACGAGCACAATTGCTTTCTTACGTAGTAAAGTAAACAGATCGAATAAAAATAAAATATCCAAATAAAATGGAGCCAACAACAACAACAAAAAGTCCATCTGGCTGAAAGAGGAAGAAAACTGAAAATAATCGTTAAACTTGTGACGTGAAAGTAAATGTGTAACAATATATGGATCGCTTTTACCTTTTTGCGTCCATCCTGGTTTTCGTTTCTATTTCTTTTACATCTCTCCCAAGATTTATTTCAATGTCATCGTCCAATCGAGCAGTATATATAAATATGTTGGGCGAGGACGTAGCAGCGGAATGTGCGAAGAGGAAGAGAAAAAGGGCCACAAAGAAGAAAAAAAAGGTACAAAACCTTTTTATTATTATATCCGATACAAAAATTTAGCGTTTTTTATATATGGGGCAAGTTTAATATTAACGAATATAAAAGAAGAGAGAAGCAAAAAGCTGCAACTGTTTTATAAAGGGTAGGACAAAAACAGCTTTCTGCTAAAACAAGAAACTTCCTCTTACATTCACAACGAATCGCTAATTTAGAAACCACTAATAAATTATTGCTCTTTCGTATTTTCTATTCTGGAGCTTATCCAGTAGAAAAAATAGGATAATTCTTTAATAATTAAAGCGGCTAAATTGCAAATGAATACCGAATGTTGCAGCAGCAGTTTCGGTTTTAATATTCAACTGGAAACCATTTGCCTCTTCGATACCGGAATCGATAGCCGGAAACAAACCTTTTTATTACTACAGTTTGCAATAATGATATGCAAAGCACGTGGGTATTATTTCGTATACTACTACGACTACGGCATCCACATTAATGCAGTTTGTTCCTTCATATTGATTCTGATGGAAACTGTGCTTTCGGAATTTGCTTATTGAGGAAAGTACAAGAGTCGCACAAAAATTAATTTGCAAAACAATACTTACCCATCCTCACAGCATGTCCTTTTGTTGGTTTTTCAAGCTTAAAAACGTTTTTTAGACACTCCCATTGCTCTGTAGTAAAAGAGTTATGACAAAGAATATTTTTAGTCTAACACTCGCATGAATCGTTGAAGAAAATAAAATTTTATTTGTTTGGTTACTTAACAGGTTATTTTACTGAATGTGAAAACTTTTCAATGTGAAACAATTCTTAAAAGAAAACGTAACCTGTTTTCTGCATATAAACCGGACTTATTAGTAATAAAAAAGTAAAATTTAATAAACAAGAGTTGTGATTATCCGTTTAATAACAAGGATAATAAATTGCCTTAGATTAAGTGACATAAAGAATTCCTCTTTCTTCAATGGTAAACTGTTATGCTTAAGGGAATGAGGCGAAAGTAAGGGATGTTGCGTCACATGCCCACACAATCACGTGTACAATTTTAATAATAAAAATATCAGAGGAAATAGCTGAAATATACATTAACGAGAGCGTATTAGAGGAGAAGCTTGTTGGCGATGGTGGTGGTTGCGAAACGCCCCACTAACAATACCCAGTAATAACTGTAATAATAATCTTTATTGTTATTGAAACAATTAACTTGTTGTATCTTTCAACATTCAGAGAGAGACTTTTTATTATCATCATTACAACCATATCGGGGAGGAATGACGACGACGTGAACGGGAGAACAGAGAGTAAGATGGAAAGACAAATAATGAAAGAAAGGACGAAGTAATAATAAAAAAAAAATCCGTAATATTATGAGGGAATAAATGACAACAACACCAACGGGATTTCTATCGTTTTCATTTCATCGCAAACAATCTTGTTTAATCGAACAAATTACCACTTAATTAAGCGAAAACAACAGAAAGCGAAAACGGTTTCCTTTTCGTGATTAATTAATTAATCGAGGTACGAATTAATTTGATAATATCGACGATTAAGGCCCAACCTCAAATTACAAACAAGTCGTTATGAATTTCGTTTTGATTAATCCTTAAGGATTTCCATAATCGAATCGATCCTACTGCACTCTCGACCATATATTAAACACGTTCGTCGCCGATAATCTTTTAATCATTTTTTAATCGCCAATCCCTCACGGTCTTTTAATTGCTATTAAATTAAATTAAGCGAAAGGCACAATTTTCCTCTAGGATCTTATTAAGGATTAGCACACCTTTTCGCCGATTCACGCTTGTGAACGTTTGAGGTGATAACTTTAGATATTAATGGCCCTTGGCGAATTATGTGTAGAATTTGAAATTGATTTGCTTTAGCTAAAAAAAATAAGCTGCTTAACCAACTAATAGTTTGGTAAAATGTTGGAAAAATTTACATTTCTTAATTAATTTGCATTAGACCGTGGCCACGCAAATTTGTAAGCTTTTCACTGGGGCCTTTTTGCCGTGATTGTTGTTATTGTTGAAAGTGAAGAGGCTAATTAATTTAGGGCAGCCCGTAAAGTTTTTAATTAAAAATCCGGCGAAATGACGAGCATTTGAAAGGTGTAACGTTTTATTAATTACTCGCTTCTTTTCTTTCTTTTAACGGTGGCAGTCGTGGACGGATTTAATGCGCAAAAAGAATATGAATAATTTAATGATTAACTTAATAAAAGCCACCCGCCAACAAAATCCCTTCTGTAAAGTGTGCGAATACGCCAGGTGTATTAAAAGTTAACTTGTTTCGTTACACACACACTCGGCATCACCACGAAACACGGTCATATTGTTAAACACATTTTGTATTTCTAATTATGTAAATTTCATATCAAAGTTTTTGCTAGTTATAATAATAATAATTGCGATGCAAAATCAATTTGCGAAAAGTTATTTCGAGCAATATTCGATATAACTCCAATTATTATTGTATCGAAAACGTTATGAAATTTGATTGCCACCTTAACGAGATTTTAGTTTTGTTTAAACAGAAATTACTTGTTAATGAGATCAGAACAACACAAAATACTTAATTGCCAACATATATTGTTACCGTTTCTTTTTTGCTCGCACGTTATATTTGCCAATATAAACACCAATGTATGCCTAGTTCGCTCTTCAATTCGCCAAATTTATTGAATTGATTCTAATACGACTTTTTCTATTTATTTCTTGCAGGTGTCGAACGGTCTGGTTACTGCTAATAAGCGATTCATCCTTGTAACTCGATACAAAGACATAATGTCGAGTGCAGATACACAGAGCGCGAAAGAGAAAATGAAAACGAAACAATAAATACGAAATGTAAATAAAATGATAAGAGAATTATATTTTAATTACAGCTTAAATATTAAGTGAAAGAGCGTTTCAACGAAACACAAAATTAATTACATAGTAAGATACCATAGTCAAGGTGGAAAGTGCGTCTGTGCGTGGTGCGTGTTAAAGAAATGTGATTTCTGTTGTTGTTGCGTTTTGCCGAATTAGTCGATTCGAAAATTTCGATAAAGGACATGACCAACGTTACGGAATCGCGGACAATTAGCACGACGGACGTGACGTTTGTCGATAGTAATCACAGCGACAATGTCACATATTATTATCACAATCACACTTTCGATTACGCTCATCAAGCCTGCCTCGAGCTGCACAAGAACTTAACGGAGACGCTCACCGATGGCGATCAGAAACATTGTAACGGCACCTCCGACACGATCTTATGCTGGCCACCGACGCTTGCTAATCATACGGCCGAGCAGAAATGTTTTTCATACTACAACGACGTGAAATACAATGATTCAAGTAAGTACAGTTTAATTGCATTATTTCAGGTTTATTTCAATGCATTTCAGCCGAAGTGTTGTTCACTCAATCAAGTTCCCATAGTTTTAAGTTTAATCGAGAGTTTTTGCACAAACGATTATGTTCAATAGCGTTCAAAGTTTTGTTTTCTTTTGATAACATTTTCCTTTTGTTATATCACAGATCATTTTACAAGTTGCGGATACTTGTATTAAGCAAATTACTGCGAATAAAACAGAAGTTAGTGATAATTGCAATTTAATAGTGTTACCAATTGCTGATTACATAAAGTAATACAATCCAAAGTTTCCTTTTTGGTTTTATATAAAACGAGGCATTTTATCGTATTATCTCTTGTAACAGTGAGTTTATCAATTTTAAACGAGTTTTAAAAATAAAGTTGAATCGAACGTAAAAGACATCAAATTCGCTTGGAGCAATTTAATTTCTCGCTAAAAAAATCATTATCTACCATTAGTTTTTTGCTACTTTTTACTCCTTTATAAGTATTTTTTTTTGTATCTTTAGATAAAAGACTTGTTTGATGCTAAAATAAAATATTTATGAACTTTTATTCGTATGGAAATCGATGATTAACAAAGAATAGAGAATAGAATCGTGCTTAGTGATCAATTTCGTTGTTTTTTCGCTCTGAGACGTAAAATTTAAATTGGAGAAAAGAAAAATGCGCAATTTCGAGTAGTTCGGATTAAGTTTTATTATACAGCATCTGTTTTTACACAGTATGGAATATTTAGCAAAGAAAAGAAAGAAAAACAATTTTATGATAACCATTTACAAACAGAGTACGTAAAATAATTATTATCTATTTCTCTATTTAAATAGATTTAAAGTGTATTAGCTTCTTTCTTCTCTTGTTGTTTTCCTTTTCGGTTGGCATAACATTTAAAAATAGCATTTTAAGTATCGTTCCCAACGAGTGAAATGCAAATTGGTTTCGTAATAATGATTTCCTTTCTATTTCTCTTCTTCCTTTCCTTTAAGTTTAAGTAAGTTTCGATAATCGCAACTATTATTGGGAGTTTTATTGCCCGATGGAGTATCATAAATTCTGCAAGGATCGATTCCAAGATGGACAATCATTTCATTACGTTTTTACACATGAAACGTTTGTAAGATTTCATATTCACTATTAAATATTTTTCATACACAACAATCGAATCTAATCTTATCTATCTTACTAGACGATTATATTCTTGTCTACCACATCCTTGCAAAACGTGTTACATTTAAACCTTAATATTGGCAAACTGGAAATTATCGAACAAAGTGCGAACTTGAAAATGTTAACGTCTACCAATTAACTTATTTGACAGCAGTCACTTTTGCGCCTTGCCTTTTGTTAAATAAAACTCTAATCAAAAACTTTACATTCGTAACCTTAGGCGGCGTTCTCTTATCATCTCACCTACAATACAAAACAAATTAACTTCACCTTGCCATTAATTAGCGCGCTGATAATTAATTGAGAACCTACTTTCTTATCGCGAAATTTAAATAAAATGCCTATTCGACATTCAGACTAACCAGCAACAACCAACAGATAGGTACAATGATGAATGGAATTGTTATTTTGACTGGCTGTTATTATTGTTATCAATAATAAAACTGAAAGTAGCGATCTTCAGCGAATATGAGATATAGAGCATGTTTTAGCTGAAGATATCAAACGACGGGTATAAATCAAGTAGAAAGACAGACGACCTATTTATATATCGAAGAGCAAAACATATCTATATACAGTTTCTTCTATCAGTTCCATTTTTAGAGCAATAGTATGAAGGAAAAAAATACTTTTTTGATGGGTCTTGCCATCATTCACAACAATTCCAGACTAATATTGATTAACGTTCATTAAGAGAGAGAGAGAGAGAGAGAGAGCAAAATTCGTATAGAAAACGGTCATCAGTTTTCGATTCGAATAATATTAAAGAGACGTCTATAAATATGACGTGGCCCGTTGATTTACGATTGAGACGACGATACTTTGCCGTTATTAATTTCGCATTCGTTTCGAAATTTGCAACGCAAAAAAGCGTGACAAAAGAAATACCACGATTCTTAATGAAAAATCGATGCTGACATGTTCGTACAATTCTTAGAGGAATTACTGTTTCACAAAGGGGACATTGATGAAAGGAAAAAAAATGCGGTTTAAATTCAATAAGCAGCAATAAACGATGCGAATTTTCCTTTTTGTTGGTAGCTGAAAATTTGATTTTTTGAGAATTATACAATTTAGAAATATTGTCAGGAAAATGATGGCAGTATTTTTTTGGCCGACAATAATAAATTTTCTATTTTAAATTTTTATTAAAATAACAATAATAATTGATGTTTTCTGCTCATTTTTTTTTGCTAAGCTAACGAATGAAAAATCAATAGAAAAACACCTTAAGGCGGTGCGAATAAGAAAATAAAAGCGAGACTTGATGACATTTTGCACGGGAGAAAATTAAAAAAGGAGAGTAAAAGAGAACGACTTGAATCAATAAGTTTGGTATTAAAAAGTTGGATAGATAGTTATCGTTTTGATTAGATTAGACGCTACGCAAGCACTTAAAAATATCTATCCAATAATAATTACAAACTAACTTCGAATGATAATATTCCTTCTTATAAGTGAAAGACACGAACAATTAATGCCGAAGGAGTTCATATGTCGTGGATATTGTAACTTTAATCGATTAACGGTGCGCAAAAAAATGTCATCGCGAAAACGGATTACTCGTTAAAGATATGCAAATGTGATATTCTTTTGGTTTCGCATTGCAATCTATGCCAAAACGATTCGATTTTAATTGTTAATCCATACATAAACTGGGCGAGCAAACAATACGATATACGTATGGCTCAAGTTGGCAATAATGCAAACCAAAGGCGCCAAACGGCCAACCGCGTAATTCAATCGACGTCCCTAGTGAAATATGCTAATTTTGAAAAGCTGGATCTTTGTACTTACCAACTTCTTGCTCAACCTTTAGTTTCACAATATACGAGGACGTGGTTGATTTATTTGCAATTGCATAAAAGCGAATTTTAATGTATTCCCATTTAACTTAATAACCGGCATGAATTTAAAATCTCATTATCTTACTTTACCTGTTGCCCCTACACACACACACACAGTCTTCTATTACATTAAACGCCTCGCGTTTAAAAATTGCAAAAATGTTAGATGCGAAACTGAAATCTGCATTCGAGCATGCGACATCAAATACCAACCAAAAGGGAAATTCATATCGTGTTTTGATGGTGTATCGCTTTCCAATTAAACATCCGTAACGATTGCCTTGCTTGTCTAACTTTAGCTAATGGCAATAATGATTGTCTGTCAGTTTATGATAATTGACTCGCTCTTGCTATTATTAGACGTTTGCTTCATAGAAAATGTGCCGAAGGTATGTGTTACCAAATTGTACGCTTAAGACATTATAATCTCATGATAATGAACGAATAGATTCGCTGAGACACGTGTAATGGCTTAGAATACCGATTCTCTGTTGCATTAAGATTGGTTTTCGCCGCTGAAACCATCTATAATGCGGGTAGATTCACGTCACGTCCGTTTATATGGTACCATTATGCAATTGACAATCACGACAAAGCTTCGCAATTACTTTACAATTTTGTTTGCAATTTATTTTAAGAAACGTATCGATTACATCCGAAAATAGGTATTCGATGGGTAACCTGAAATTTTGCGGATCGAATTATTGATAACTTTGTAATAATTTACCGGCTGGATGTTGCGAGCAATTAAAACTTTAATAAACTTGCATGTTACAGTAATTAAATGTTAATGAAGTGGAGGTACGGAGGTTAAACAGTCTAGATTACTGCCAAGCATACCTCAAAATATATTTGGACAAAGAAAAATTGGGACTGCAGAATTATTAAAGTTTGTCAGTAGCAAAGGAACTGTCCATTTTCAGGTGTAAAAATCGATAGATTTAAAAATAATTTAAAAAATTTAATCGAAATTATATTTCTGTTTATTAGTTCTCTGAAGATTTTACCACAAAACAATATTTCCATTGAATATCTCCTTATAACTGCTAATATCAGCTTATTTTGCAATATCTCGTGCAGAACGAACATCTCGCAAGTGAACTTAATTTAAATCCTTGATTACATTCTTACATGACGAAATTTTCCAAAGCATCGAAAGTAATGATAAATTCTTTTATTCCGCCCTCGTAATCAAGTTTTCTCTTAAATGGACTTGCTTTTTACTTACATTTTTCTTTCGTTAGTTTCATGAATTCCACGTGTAGCATTAGTTCCCATAAACAAATTGAACTAATGCATTTTGCATATACAGGTAGAACGATAATTAATTATCTTTCAAATTATAATTAATGTAATAATAGGAAATGGTACGTCGAATAAAATGGTAGAGGTGGCCGTAGATAATACTTATGCGGTCAGCAGCAACTAATAATTATTGGTGGTGCCTGTGGCTTATGAATAAATAATAATAATAACGACGATGATAATAATAGCAAACTTTACAGCTCGCATCAAGAGTAAAACGAAATAATTACATTTGGGGTCAATCATCAATAAAATTCTAGTGCGCCAATAAATTGACGGTATAGAATATTTTAATTCGTAATTGTAATCATTATAATCTCCGACGATAAGAAGCAATTAAATGTTTGAAGAAAATTTGCATTTCTGCACAGAAAGGGGTTAATTATGACAATTAGCGTATCGGGGAGTCGCTTAAACGATTCCTTTCATTCGGCAAATTTAATTCGTTACTGTCTCTGCGGGGTTGAAGAAGAAAAAAAGCAAAAAGAAGCGACGGATAATTATTTATTTTCACCCGTTTAAAACGCGGTTATCGCCCACGTAACGCAACGTTTAACTATAATTAAATTCGCACCGGTTGTTTAGCCAATTCTTTTCGCTTCTTTCCAACTGAATTTATTTCATTCCTGTTTTTTTGTGTTAACAAATTCGTTTTATTATGAAAGAAAACGAAGGGCTCCTTCCATCCTTTGAATCCTTTTACGGCATTTTTAATTGCAGATATTCAACGTGCAGCCAATTTAGATAATTAATATACTTTCAACTCGTAATTGCTAGTAAATTTTTCTTTGTTTCATTACAGACACAATTTTTATTTGTAGGAATTCTGGAATTTTTTGTATTGTTAAATACTAAACGTTTTTCATTTATCCGATTCTAATAAATTGTTATGGTCATTTTGCATGCACAATTTCAATAATCTAAATGGATTTTCTAAACTGCTGAGTAAATTTTTTCGTCGATACGGAAGATGTATGGAGAAAGGGAAGCAAATTAAAAAAGAAATATGATGGAATCTATTAAAGGAATTATTATCGTTACAATGAACGGCTAGAATCGTGCGGTTTGTTTGTTTGTTGAAGGTTGAATGAAAGAAGATGATTTATAACGAGAATTCGTGAACGTGGAAAAGTATTTCCCTTTTGTGCGAAATGGATCACGGAAAATTGTTCGGAAAGAGAGAGCTTTTGTTCATTAAAAGTGTACATCGTTCGGAAACCGAGAGAAACCTTTATTAAATCAGGCATGAAGTAACATAAACTGATCATCACGAACTGGATCAAATTGAAGTTGACAATTTTTCTTTTGAGGAAATACTTCCATTTGGCTTTGGTAACAAGGTAGCGTATAAAAAACCAGCAGAGCCAACATATTGTTGAAGAACAATAAGAATAAGTTAAAAAAAGGTCCTACTTAATTTCTCTTCGTTCCTATTGTTACTTTTTTATTTGCTCTCCGTATAACGACAACGAAAATAAAGAGGAAGAATAACATCAAGAATGAATGAGACTGGGCACAGGTAAAGGGAACAAACAAATAAAAAAGGGATACGTTTTTAAAAGGAAACGAGGAATAATAATGAAAGTAATGAGAATGTGGGTCCCTTATGTAAATTTCTCGTTACGTTTACGACTGACACGATACGTTTAAAAGGGCGATTATTCGCATCCTCGACATTTATATTATACACACATATTGCAAGTAAATGTAGCAATGAAAAGTACGATAAAAGATGCAAGAACAACGGAGACAGAACGAGGAAGAAATAACAATAGAGGCAGCAACAACAACAATATTTGATTTCCTGCGTATAAAAGGAGACCATTAAATGGTTCCCTGCTTTTCCTTTCAGTTTATTCTTGCCTGTCACACTGGTTTCAAATTGGATTGTTCTTTTTTGGAAACTAGCACTGTTCATAACATAATTAGGTAACGTCATTATTACAAACTCCATTCGTGTTTAGTAAAATTATGAGTTTGAAGTCTATTCTGCAGTTTATTAGTAAAAGTTGAACTAAAATTATTTGCAAATTGGAATTATGGTTTTATGAAAATTAGCAAAAAGCTGAAATAAATATTGTTAAAAGCGAAACATATTCAATTAGACACATTAGAAATGTGTGTAATTAGATAAACATGTTATTACGATTTATTTATGTTGGTCGTCTACTTTATACACATTTAAATGTATTTATAAATGAAAATTTGCCAATTGAATAATATTTATAAAATCTAAATGAATGCTCTTAATATTAGTGCAATGAAAATGAAAACAGAATAAATTGCATTCAAGAAATTTGTTCCAATTTTCCAGACGAAAAGAATTATTAAAGTGAATCGAGTTCTATGTTTTATATTTGTTAATGTTTAAAGTTTAATGTGTAAATACAAGATTTAAGAAAAGCTTCCTTTTATTCCTGAGATTGTCTTGAGAGTTAATTACCTTTTTAGAAAATCGCCTTTTCTCTCAACTCATTAATAATTCGTCAGCAGCTAATGTTGTTTAAAAGGTATAAACTGGCTGAAACGCGAAAACGCATTAATAAAATCGATATCAGACAATTTGCCAATATTCCAATTAACGAATTAGGTCAAGTGTTTTGATAGCTTCGTAACGTAACAATTCGGATTTTCTCATATAAGAAACACGTTGACCGAATTCGTAATCATTTTTTTTTTTAATAAAGTGATCCTTTAATTTTCATACAAAGTATTTTCGAGATTATCGGATACAAAATGTTCGGACATGAGTGTGAGATTATTCAATAATATCAAATAACATTAAAACAAAATAAATTTATGTTGATCGTTATAGACGTATAAACATGTCGATTATAATCGGTAATTTACTAGAACCGACAACAATCGCATTATTATTGCTACATATTTAATGGTAATGATGGTGGCCAGCACGTGAATGATATACGCACATGCAAATTACGAAAATGAATTTATTACACGCAATCGTATTGCTAGACTATTACTAGAACAACAGCAAAATAGCAAATTCCGTTTTAAGGAAATTAATCAAACGGACATCAACTTGTAACAAAATTAATCCAAAAATACTTGCAACTTTTTGCTGTTTTGCAACATAATTGTCAACAATGCACATTAACTCCTTTACCTAATTCATATCGCTTGCCTCTAACAAATCATTTTGACTCAAAGCAAGTCTTCGTCTATGGGGCGTTAAAAAAGATTCACAAACTTTGAGGGGCGATAATGTGGCCCAAGATACGCAGAAAAGTGTTAATGAACATGCGCCCAGAATTGGTTTCGGAAATACGAAACATTTTGCAACTTTTATATTATTAACAATTATGTACAAACAATGCAAAATATGAGCTAAAGCCAAAAGATAAACAACTCAAATAAGATGTTCAAAGTGGCCTCCTTCCAGTTGAGGGCAGCTACGACATCTTTGCCTCAAAGACCTTCGAACTCTTTAGAAAATCATTGGCAATCTAGCATTGGCTTAAGTTCGTTGGCACCTTTGATCAATTGGTTGCTTCCGTTTCTCGAAGTCTTCAATAAGCGTAACATACACAAACCTTTGCAAATATACCCAAAGGAAGAAATCTGGCGATTTTGCCATTTACCATTAGCACGATCAAAGATGAAATGCGTCCGCTAATTCAGAATTAGAATAAAAAGATATGGCGAAAATTCGTTAAATTGTCATTAACCAATAACTGTATGTTCTACAAAACATCTGTAAACTACAACACGAAGCTGAAGGTTTTGGAGATGAACGAAGATAAATAGATAAATAATTTCCCGTATCTTCTAAACCGTCAATTTTTTTAACACCCTGTATAAAGTAATAAGCTACTACGACGTTAATTTTTCGAAAGCGGAAACCTCATTTGGTGCATTTCGCAAAACCGTGTAATTTGTAATTTTTATCAGCACATGTAATTTTAGCAGAGCCACATATAAACTTACATAAGATTAAGGCCTTACACATAACAATGTAACGGTGCATAATAATAATAATAACGTTTGTTGCACTGTTCATGATTACACTTTACGATGGCGCAGTTAAAACATTCACGCCCTGATAATATTCTAATCTTCGTTCTATTAAATATCCTCAACACACATACTCGCTGCATGTCACCGAACAAAACTGTTACAAATAAGGCAAGAGTTTACTTGCATCCGGATATTTATTATACCGCGGCCCTGTTTTATGTATTTTTAAATAAATAAATTGCATTTCAACGTGCAACAAACAACCAACAACAACAAGTGCAATAATGGCAAGAAAACAAATTTGTTGCATGTGAAACATTTCGCAAAAATAATGTAACAACGAATTAATTGGTATAAACTAAATGCAAATACGAGGACAACAATGTTTACGTTTATTATCGAACCCGTCGTGTAACGTATACGCATTTACATGTATCTAGTACAAACTTACATGTATGTGCATACTTTACCCGGCGCATCCACCATAATCCATAAATTCGTAGTATATGCAAATATGGGAGAGGAATTAAAAATTTCCAACAAAAATACGAATCGCTTTATTGACCCAACACAGTTAACGTACTGCAGACTCTCTACATCATTCTCATTTAACATAATAATTCAACGAATGACTGCGAATAAATAGGCTCGTTCCAGTAAAATGAATAATTTAAATAATAATTTATCGCCATAATACGCATTAATAACGTATGAGAATGTACGGCGTGTAAAATAATGTTTTTCCGAGTTCCGTAAAGTTAATCCAAGTCATTAAATTAAATAAAAATTATAATCTCTTATAAGACGAGCAAAATTCGTTTATTTTTCTATTTTCCTTTAACTGACGTCAGGCAGTTGGTAATAATGTGTGTCTTTTTTGTCATAATAAATGAATGCATGCATCAAAATGTCAACATACGTTACCGTGATTTCATTACTTTTCCCGCAGTTTTTTTCTGCAAGTGTTTGATTTAATCAAATTTGCATTTTTCGTCTAGAAAATAGCACTGACAAAAAGAAACATTAGGGAACATTTTTTTGCACAAAACGTCATACGGGTTTTTAACGATATCATGGTGAATTTTTAATGAGCACGAATGGGAATTTATCATTTATGAGCATTATAATACAATACAAACTCGGAATTTAAATCACAACAACAAACTACAACTGTCTGGTTTTGTTAATATTTACTAATAAAATACGGTTCTGCATTATTATAATGCCAGACAACACGATGATAAATGGCATCGGTATCGTCGTTTTCGGATCAGCTTTATTTAATGCCATCCCCAACACGACTCGACACCGGGACAATGATCCGGAATAAATAATGCAAATAATATTTCAACTGCTCGAAACGAACAATCGTGTTTCTTCAGGCGTAAAAAGTGGTCGTCCGATCTTATTGTCGTTAGAAAATTCTCCAATTGTAACATTGCAAAAGCACCATAAAAGCCGTATGTAGCAGTTGGTTAATAATGATCGCCACCCCGGAATGTACAGAGAAAAATAATAATCCCACAATCGGATCGCAAACGATTCAAACTTGACCTACATTTCAACACGGGATACGAATCCATAATGATTTTCCTCGTATTATATGATCTACTAAACATTACATGTCAATTGAATCACGATTCGATTCGATTTATGAGCAAAATAGTATTTGCCAATTGCAATAAATCATTTTATTATGGATGGAAAGTACTATTTTTCAAAATATACGAATTTATAGGTAAGGATGTGGAACACGTCGACTGTTCTTTACGCTAATGGGAGAGGATTCTTTGATGAGAAAAAGAGTCAATTTCAAATATTCCGTTTGCATCCTCTTCGTCATTCGCATTTTCCATTTATTTAAATTGCAAACAAAATCAACCGTCTCAAGATAGACCTGACTACGGCTTCAAAGGGAATCGGTCATTGTTCACTAAAGTTTGCTCTTTGCAACGTTATACCTCAATTTTTATTTCCATCCATATCTTTTATAGTTAGCGTTACTGCTTAATAAATGCGATTGCGTTTTCCTCGTGCAGCCTCTGATATGGTTTAAAGTATTCTGAAATACGATTTTTCTTTTACTCGAAAAGATCAATATTATTAAATTGGAATAACATCATTGATAATAATTCTTCTTAGGAAATGGAACGGAACAATTTGGATGGAAATGTAATCCAAATAATCCTAAATGTGATTCGGTATGCGAATAAAAAATAATAATAAAGCGTCGCAATTTCAAATATTACTTTAAACGTGCGAAATTTGTCATCTGCAGAGTGTCGGAATAAAATATCTCGCTCTTAGCGCGTACCGCAACGATAATGATAAAAATTTATAACAATTTTTTCTGCGCTTAATTCTGTTAAAAAAGTGCACTTACTTGAAGCAACTTTTCCAAACAAAAAAAAAATAAACAATCATGACGAATTCGCGACCTTTACTTTTTACCGAAGCCAAACAGTTTCAGAGATAAAGTTTAATTTCGACTGATACGACGAGTTCCTTTTTTTGCCACACAATCATTAATCATCGTTTAATGTGTATGAAAATATGTTAAAATTGTCGAAAAGAGGCCATAAACAAAATAAATCGCACTGGATGATGGCATTTTAAAGAATGTATTCGAAACGATATTTTGAACGGTTGAGTCGTCGAGTTCTCTCTTCTATCAGACTTTCTCTTTTAGATCATTTTCTTTCTCGCAACAAAAAGCTTTTAGTTGGGAGAAAAACAAGAAGAAGGGCTTTGGAAATGGAAGTATTATTA
The DNA here is from genome assembly GCA_963695495.1 of Hololepta plana. Lineage (NCBI taxonomy): Eukaryota > Metazoa > Arthropoda > Insecta > Coleoptera > Histeridae > Hololepta > Hololepta plana. The sequence continues at coordinate 12,314,100 of OY968832.1, read as the reverse complement.
TTGTTACGAAAAGAAGAAACCTTGTATGTTATTTATTCTTGAAATGAACCGAAATAATCGCATCTTTTCTAATGTGCGCCAGAGAGTTATTATAACGCGTGTAACAATATGTGTTTCGACTTGATTTACAGCTTAATTCCACTTCTTCCTTTTCCATCTTATTGCACTTTATTTTATTGTCCCAGGATTTTCACTTCATTTTTGCACAATGATAAAGTTTCGCAACGTATCAGAGTGACTCGTGTAATGTAATCCATGATTTAAGATACGCTTTAAAGGTCGATTACTTAAAATGGATAACGTACAGATTTTCACTTTGGCAATACATCTTATTCCTTATTCTTCCGCTGTTTTTCATTGTATTCTTAGCAAATACAGAACGTTTCTTCCTTTCCTTTACAATTCCCCCGTTAACATAGGAAATGTGCTATTTCAACTATTGTAACAGGTTTATCATGAAACTGTTCGTCTGCTAGAAGCTAAAATCAATAATCAAAATAATAATAACAACATTATCATCAATGTTTTTATTATTGCAACAATATTTAATGTAAACATGCTTTAATTAAAATTTTGTTTATGTTATATAAATGAAATCTGCCGCTGGAATGAGCCGCAAGAAAAAAGATTTGGCAAAAATAATAAACCCAAAATGACGAACCAAAATAACTTTTCCAAAACGAGATTAAATGTCCCTTTTCGAATGTAAATTTGAACCCAATGGAAAATTCCAACTCTCTGCGAAACAGTTTTTTATGTGTATTATTATTTCTTCTTTTTGTTGCTCGTCGACCACTTAAATTACCTTTAAAATGGAGAGGAAAAGAATGGTAAAAGTACGATTTCAGGAAATGGCCTTTCTTTGGCCTTATCCCATTCGTTTTGTTTCGTTCGTTCTTCTTTTTTTCTCTATTAAACGACGAAAGACTATAACCGACGTTAAGTTGCTTAAAATGAAAATAATTGTAATAGAAAGTCGACAAGGAGAAAAGAATTCGTTAGCAACCAGCAGATTGCATCATTTTCAAACGGATTGGATTTTAGTTAATTTTTTTCATGCAAAAAAAACTAATTACGGCAATTTTCTTCTCGTCCTTCATTCTCTTCGTTTTTTTTTTATCATTCACGTTCAACCAATCTTTCCCCTTCGCTAATTAAGATTATTTAACTGTAATTTTCAATTTAGAACAAAACGTACTTTAATAATAAAGAAAACCGGCCTAATCATAAACCGAACGATTCGTATTTAAATTAAGCGAAAATTTCAATTTCTTCCTGCTTTACGTCCGCATAAAATTTAAAAAAATGTGGTCGAGTAGAATGATTTTGATAGCACTGTAGACACGTGCAGTTTCGCATTACAAAATAGATGGGCGTGTAATAAAAATACGGAGACCCATCATCAACTCCAAATGCTATTGACATTAAAGCCAATAGACAGTCTGCTGGAGAAATGGGATGAAAATTGCTTGTTATTTTATGGTATCTATCTTCAGCAAGGACGAAAAATAAACTAGTGATAAAGGAAGACCTTTAAAATAGGGAATAATTCTATCTGCATAAAATGAACACGAATGCTAATAAAATTTATTTGCACGTTTCCATTTTAGTGAGGTTCGCATTATTTTGCACAATTTATCATATCTCTAGCAGAAACCTGAAGCAAGGATCGAACTGAACGAATAGAATTGTTCCAAAAAAAGGTACAACATCAAAAGGAGTAATATAAATCTACGTTTAGTCTGCACACCGAATGCGCTAAGATAAAGTGCACTTTCATTGAGCTGTTAGCTGAAAAATATCAATTTGCCATTCTTTTTCTAATAAATAATTAATGCTGACTAATATTTAAATTACTTAACTGAAAATATGATACGGTCGTTGATGCTGATGATGATAATGACGAAATGGTTTAGGTTACATCCTTGCTGGAGGATGCTCGAGCTTTATTAGAAAATGTTAAGTGAGAGAGCTTTAAAATGGGCAAAATATCGACGTGGTACATTACAAATTCGCTTTGAGCGAACGTACATACATTAACATATAATTTCGAGGTAAATATTATATGAAGACAACAAAAATCATAATTTTCAAGTCGGAGCGACAAGAAGCGAGACGGTAAATAAATAAATAAATAAATTTTAATAACAATTAGAATAAAAAACAAGGGTGAGGATTTTAATTTAAAATTAAGCTCTACACCGAAGTTATTTATATTTGTTACTCGGTAGGTAGAAGCTTTAAGCTTTCAGTACTTCCTTTGGATCAACGTTAATATAACTCTCTAACTGTGGTTAGGTGTTTATTAAAAGGAATTCGCGAAAAGGGGTTGCTCGAAAATTTAATAACTTCGGCTCTTGCTTTCTTTTTTTGTTAATACGAGTTTGTCATATCAAATGTGAAGAAAATTAAAGCAAAATAAATACATTCCGAGAATGAAGACTATTTTCTAAAATATAATAAAATTTGTTGCTTTCTGTAAGATAAACATTCGATAGTAGTTGGGAAACATGATGAGCAAAGAAACGAATAAACAGCAGAAGAAAATCAAAAAGTATCAGCAGGAATTCTAAAAAGGAAAGAAGTGGATCTTTGACGACGTCAATCAGATTTTTTTCACGTTTCAAAAGTAAAGTAAGTGAGAAGAAGAACCCAATGAAGAAGATGATGATGATGATGTTCGAGGTTCATTTTTTGTTCGCCTTATTTCAAACGTCACACATACGATACGTATCCCGAGAATCGTTGTGAAAAGTTTCGGCGAGAAATCTCCGCGCGAAAAGTTGATATGCACGGACAGTGTAAAATTAAATTGGGTCAGGAATCTAGGAGACAAGTTTCTAGTCCTCCGAGGATCACACACACTCGCATAGGAAAAAAGTCTGAATTTTAATAACCTTCGCGTCTTCGCTCGAAGACGGTTTACAAGTTTTGTTATTAACTAAACTGGACCGGACCGGAAAATATGGTGACACGTTATTTGCGACGGACGAAAATAAGATTTTATCATTCAGTCTCCGATTTTCTTTTTGCAATCGTTATAATCAATCATTAGACTGGACGTTGCTTAAATAATTCCAATTAAGATCGGTTTTCGGCATGTAAACATCGGAATTGGTTTTGGATCCGACAAGAAGCCAGTATGTGTTAGGATTTTAATTAAAAGGACATAACGTCACGTCAATTAGAGGAACGATCGACACCAATTGCGAAACGAAATTAAGTACGAGATGGAAAAATGTGTTTGTCGGGACGAAATCGAACCGAAATTACCTTAAAGAAAAATACAAACTCTACTGCGGGCTCTAATTATTATACCGAGTGAAACATAAAAAAGCAAACGCATTTGTTTGGGTATTGATACATTTTGTTTAAAATGCAAACTAATACATGTTTTACTCTAACAAACTTAAATCTCAATGCTTCAGCATGATGCATGTTCTACCATTTCCTCAAAACTTTATGTGAGCATCGATGGTCCCAGCATATTCTTTAATTTTATTCATGGGTTAATAATCAGAATAAACTTGAATTGTCTATTGAATATGTTGGCCAACAAAAGACGAAATAAAATCATCTCACATATCACTCAGTATATTTATATTGATTTCTATTGAATAGAACAATGTTGTGAGAGAAATTGGCAAGGAATAGTGTTTAATGGATTCGGAAAATGATGGCTTATTATTTTCATCAATATTTCTTTCATCATTTTCTTTTTATATTACGCTCTCACTCATAAACGTTTGTTCGAATGACAGGATGGATCCTCCCTTTGCCCTGAAGCGTTAAGTATCCATAAGAATAAATTGGATCGATTCGATTTATTGCATACGACCTAATTAAGTTAAATTATTTTGACATTGTTTAATATAGCTTCTCTCTTCTTGTAGTGAACGCAACAAAATACTGTACGATAGATGGAATATGGTCGAAAACGAACTACGACAACTGCATAGAAATCGTCGAGAAGAATTTGCAAACAAATTCGCCGGTAATGATTTATACGGTTGGCTACTCGATAAGTCTCGTCACGTTATCCGTAGCCGTTGGAATATTTATTTATTTCAAGTGAGTATACATGCAACAGAAAGTTCATTTCTTGCAATTAAACGGACCGCAAACGGCTCGAATATTGCGAAATAATTTTCCCGTTTCGATTCAACAACTACAAGACGGTAAGCCGAATAAATTCTCCTACGTGACCGTCTTAATGCTGGTACATTAATATTGTTGTCCCAACTGAACAACGATAAGGGTTTCCTTTAATCCAGATTTACATTCGCCACTCCGGGATTTATTATTGCACGCGTTAAAGTATTAAAATCTGTTCGTAGCAATTCGCACTTGTTAAGGACGTCTCATGGAGGATAATCCGTCTTAAGTTAATCGATTATTATAAAATCGGCAAGAATTTATATACGCGAGAGGGCTCGTTATGGATTATTTTTTTAAAATAAACGATTCTTTATGAGCGTCGGTGTAGAAGGAGGAAAAAGAGTTTAAACTTCGCTTTCGAATCATTCGATTTGATTATTCTGCGATTGTTTCGCGAAACCACATTATTCTATCAACAAGAACAACGAGCAAAAAAGTAAAAGCTTTTATTTGCTGTTAAATAAACGATGCGCTGAGATGTTCCTGTAGGCGAGTGGGACGAACGGTACACTAGCATTTCCCTAAAGACCCCAGCTCTAATCTATTCTTGTTGCGATACATTCGATGTTCCATTTTTGGCACCATCTTATTTCTCCCCATGGTAAAGTGAAAAATGATATTGTTCCTGTTGTTGTTGTTGTGCTGGAATAAAAGTAATTCGTTGCCAACTTGTTGATGAAAATGGATAAATGACCGGAAGGATTTTGTGAGGAATAGAATTTTAAATTAATTTTTGATATACGAGGGCGGTTTGATAAATAACCTGCTTTGACATATGTTAAGTGGCAGACAACAATTTCGGTTTTAACGACTATCTAATTCATCAGCCTGGTCTTTTTGAAGTCCAAAGCACTTCTGCCAGCTTTCCTCAAGGTTGCTGATTCTTTTGCAGAAGTGGATTTCTTCAGGAACTTCATAACACTCAATTGCAGTCGAATGCTTCTTGTGCCGCGTTTAAACTCCTTAGCCCAAAGACAACGGTTTCATAGGAAAAACATGAGTGACCCAATGCGGACAGAATTCGCTCATGGATTTCATTCGCTGTTTGCCCATTCAAAAGACGCAGAATTTAATAACATTTAGAATTCCAATTTCATGCACTTTGTTTATTACTCGACTCAATTTAAATGAACTTTTAAGCAAGTTTTTATTGACAGAATTACTTGCAACCTTAAATTAGCCTTTTAAAAATATGATCCCCTGCTATAAATATACGAAGCAAGCTATACATCAATCCGCCCCCGTATCGTACCTGAATTTATTTTTAAATTACCCTCCCATTGGCGCTGTTAGAAGATACATATTGTAAAATTACAATTATTAGTTTATAAATTTGCGTGCTTCCTACTTTTTATGAAAAAGAACGTCTCACCTTTGTTTCGCTATTATTAATAGTTCGTTTTCGAATTATCGAACAATTAAAATGAAATTTATCACAACGTGGACGGAGAGCAATATCGATAATTTATAAATAATAAAATGTCGTTTAATTATTAGCTGCCACTTTTGTCGTACGCATTCGTTGTGTTCTATTGTACAATAATAAAATTCCACGTCGAAATTATTTATTTATTAAAATACAACCAGTGGCACGAATAATAATAACAATTCAATGTTGCCCGCAGGCTGCTGGCTGCCTACGTTTTTCCTTTCGAAACGAAATTGAAAAAAGAAATTCAATAAACCAAAAGCAAAATATTTTATTAATTAATTTCCCCACGTACTCCATAATAAAATCTAGTTTCCATTTATATGCACAACATAAACAATCATATTTTCCCATTACATTTATTACCGATGAAAATGTCGAAACAAAAATGCTGGAAATAGACGCGCGCAAAAGAACCGCATTTAATTAATGACAAATTTCATTTGCAGAGATCTAAAATGCCTGAGGAACACGATACACACAAACCTAATGTTCGCATACATATGCGTGTATTTATTGTGGCTGGTTACGCTATTCATCGAGGTAAATCATCAATTAATTAATTGTGACATAAATATAGAAAATTAACGCAGGTGATTAATTTTTTTTTTGCTTCTCTGTTACAGAACAATTTCGAAAGTAACACGTTGGCCTGCATCATACTCATCATATTACTGCATTACTTCCATTTGACCACGTTCTTCTGGATGTTTGTCGAAGGTAGAATTTAAATTGAAAAGATAAAAATGAATGATGCAGAGCGTGGGATTAAAAGAAGTTCGTGAATAACTTTATAAAAAGTTATCTTTCCGACGCATTAAAGGAGCGAACATATTAAATGAAGACATCTTGAAAAGTAACATGATGTTGGATTACCACCTACATTTTCTCCTTCTTCTTCTTCTTGAAAAGTCCAAAAAAGTACCATTTGATTTGCGAAAAGAAGTTGCTAGGAACGATTCTAGCAAAGTTTAATTAATTCGCCTTCGCGATTAAAGTCTCGTAATTTGTAACAAGAGAATTTCGTCCGAAGAAGAAAGTCCAATATTTACTTTCTTAGCGGAAATTCTTCTCTCTCGTTCGCGTGACTTTTATTAAATGTTAATTAACAAATAATAACGAATTAAATTAGGAGTTGTCGCTGTTGTTTTCAAATTCATTAAGTTCAATTCGAAAAATTCTCGTAGGATGCAATATGAGACGACGAATGCTTCCGTAATAAAATACCATTGGGTATTAACATGTTGTGCGAAGAAGGGATGAGGTTAAAAATGGAATTCCTATATTCCGCAATACACATAGAGAATAATATAACATCTCGTAATAATAATAGCAACAGCCATTCGAAATTAATGTAACTTCTTTGCAATTTAAATTAAATTTCTTTTCCCAACCAACTTCTTTATTTCTCTCCCTTTCGTATTTGCGTAACGTTACGAGTAAGTAATGCATAAAATGTAGAGAAATTAGAGGAGAACAAAGTTTAAAGCTATGCAAAATAGAAGTATGTTTATGAAAAATATTTTGCGCAAAAAAGTTGAAGTTTATTGATTACAAAAAGTTTCACTTTTTTGCAATACCACGTCGTTCGTACAACTCTGTGAAGATTAAAATTTTAAGTATTTCGAAATTTTTCATAAATTAATTAAGGTTATTATTGTAAATTAATTTCTGCCTCTCGTTGTTTTCGACTCTTTTCTTTCTTTCAGGCTTGTATCTGTACATTCTCGTCGTGAGGACGTTAACGAGGGAAAATTTTAAATTGCGCGTGTACGCCTGCATTGGATGGGGTAAGTCGGCAAAATTTGTATAGCCTCTTTTCCTCATCTGCTATATGAAATAGCGCGATTGTATTCTTTCTTCGTACACGCACAACTCCATAATTTATTATAATTTCTTGCCGTTATTTTAATACAAATTATCATCCAGCAACACGAGCCTCGGTTTTCTTTTACCTTTTCCGCCCCTCTTTACCATTCCCTTAAATAAATAAGCAAACGCGATATCCTTAATAATGCTAATTTATATAAGAGTACAAGAAAATCCTCTTTGGGCACACTTAAAAGCAAATAAAAATGCAATATTGCCATTCAAATGATTGCTAAAACAACTGTAATTAAATTTGTAAGGTACCTGACCCAAACAAGGGCCAACACGTAAAAAAAAACACCTTCAAAAACTCGAAGGTGGGTGATAATTTAGAAAAGTACCACGAAGATAATAGTTCTTTAGGTTGAGCTGAAAAAATTGTGCTCTCCTTATGGGATCATTTATTCAAGCGTGAAACACATTGTCAACTTTTTAAAGTTCATTTTTATAATTATGAGAAATATTGGTGGGCCTAATTTGCGTCAGTTACCCTATAGATTGTTTAACATTGATTTAAACTTGAGGTGAAAAACTTTCCGAGTTCGCCGACTAATTGCCATTTCTTAAATGAAATTACATCGAGACACGTATCGATTGATGCCACGCGCCTCATGGCGGTATAAATCTGCATGTTTTAGCTTAAAATAAACTCCAATCGTAGAAAGTACACGCAATAATAAGGACCGAACCGTATCCGCCTTATTCCATTAAAATGGGATTAAAGCGAATGCGTCATATTATGCTTAATTTTAATCGCGAAACAATTCCCTTGTTACCTGACACTCGACAATATCATCTCTTCCAATAAAATCCACCCCGTTGTCAGTTTCGCGACAGCCAAGAAGCCGAATTTAATTTCGATTCGTGGCATTTCCATACGACTTTTTCGTCTCGTTTCAAGCCGTCCCCGCGGTTATAATAACGGTATGGGCCGTATTGAAGAGCGTGATGCAAATCAATAAGAATATTAACAACGAGGTAAGCCAGTCGATTGAAATCGAACTTACCGATTGATTCGTTAACGTTAAATCGCTTTTACAAGGAGAACGCAGCCATACTATCGATATGGGAGAATTGTCCGTGGTGGATCGATAATCCGATCGATTGGATCTACAAAGGACCGACGCTCGTCATCTTGCTGCTCAATCTCGCATTCCTGTTCGCCATCATGTGGGTGCTCATCACGAAGCTGCGATCGGCCAACACGTTGGAAACGCAACAGTATCGAAAGGCGGCGAAAGCTTTGCTCGTGCTGAAACCGCTGTTGGGAGTCACTTACATCTTGACGATAAGCGTACCAGAGACGGCCGAAAGTGCTTACGTCTTCGAGTGTTTCAGGGCCGTACTACTATCCACGCAGGTAATAAACATAAATTTAGCGGTTTTTTTTTTTGGTTGAGAATATTCGCAATTATTAAATTGGAAGCTACGCTATTTTTCCAATTTGTTTTTCATTGGCGAGTTGTTTCGAACGTGTATGAATTTCGAATAAAGATGGAATAATGGCTTAGCGAAGGATGATGAAAGTGTGGGCGAAAGGAAAACTGATAGAGCCAAAGAAAAATAATAGTCGAGGGATATCTTGTCTACCACGTTCTCGGTTTTAACGAGAAGAAACGTGAACGATGATAATAAAATGGAAAGCGAAACCTGAAAGAGAAAGGGAAAAAGTGCCGAACCAAAAAAACTATTATATGCTCTAGTTTCGTATTCAACGTGCGAATTTTAGTTGGAACGTCTCGCACATTCACTGCCACCCTTTTAGGCGACGAAAAATAAAACTTGCGTATTGATGAAAATTAATCTTTTCGATCATATCACGCAAATTTAAAGGCATCCATAATGAGCATGAATGATCACTTTTAAAGATGATAGTTTCATTTTATACGATATCAACTGCATTTTACGAATGTCACTGAAGCAAATGCCTGTTAAATTGCCATTAAGGAAGTCGCTAAGGGTTGAGACAAATCGTTAGCAATCGCACGGTACATTTATCCTCTTTATTCCGAATGAATATAAGAAACCGATTCTGACGAAATTGAACTTTTAAATGGGAATTTGTATACAAAATCCACCTTCAGACCCAACTTTTTACTCCTTTTTCTCCTTTTATTGCTCTTTTTAAATTGAAAGGAACTTTCATTAACTATGCATTAAAAGGTAAAACGGTAGGATCGGGAAAGATCCTCGTTACGTCGTCTCATTCATTCGTTTCCTTCAAGTAATCCAAAGACAAGACACTAATTAATTTATTTCCATATGCAATTTCATAATGAAAATATTTTGTGCTCGCTAAGGGAAATAATTAAAAATAATGAATACATTAATAGTAAAAAGTTGTAAGAAGTTTGCTTCCGTTTTTTAAAGAGATATACAGTGTAAGAGCAGTTTGGTGAATTTTACGTTGTTTGTGTGGTCGTATTGATGTGATGCCGAGTGACAGCAGCAGATTTCTCGTGATATTCCCAGTCTAAATTGAAAATCCCCAACATTTATTTGTCCAATACTAAATTAATTACTTCTAAGTGCTGCCAACCTTCAAATTACTTTCAGTTGTCGTTGATCGCTCAGTACATAAACATCAATGCAATTTAACATTGCAGAGAACGAATGGGACTTTTCAAATTAAATAATTTGCTCGAACATATTTCTTTGTACAATTCCTAGTGCAATTTATTTGGTTACATGCAGAGCATGGTTGAAATCAAATCGAAATTGTACAAAGACTCGTCGAATAGAAAATAAGTCGCTAATCTGTTTCGTTCCAACTTTATCGAATTAAACGTCGCCACTAAGTACGTTTAACCGTCGTTTAGTTGTTAAGAGAATTTAATAGCATCGCGCATAATATTGTTAATAACGAATTTAAATCTTGCACTTTACGGTTTGTTATACACACTATTATAATGTGAGAGGTACTTGATAAAATAATGTGAGCGAACTAGAGCTATACTATAGCGAGAGATTAGTGTAAATGGCGAATCTCTTGTCTCCACTATTAAATACTCGAACATTAGAATATTGCGTTAGAGCTTTTCGGAGGGAGAGCTTTCGAAACTCAGCCCCGTCGTCGCATATAAGTTTATTATGTCGTTAAACCAGCGAGCATTTAACGAAAACCGGTTACGAAAGACGTGCGAGTCTCATTATTATCATTAAATCGTCGACGTCTTCTTGTTCGACTATACAAATTACCAACCATCGGAATCCATTAAAGCTCGACAAAATTGTGAAAGAACAAGACCAAGATGGAAGCGCGTTACAATGAGATCGGCCGTTTGTTGTTAACGATTCGAATTTGCGGTCGCCATTCAACAGCCTTTGTTCGTCGGTGTGGTTTTTAATTAAAAAGAAACACGCGCAACTCGTTAACATTGTAAAGTTGATAGGGTTTCGTCCACGCAACGATTTCGATTCGAATGCTCCTTCATTTGTGATTGATCCGATTCGATTCCAATTGTGTAATAACCGTGTGTTTTACCTGTGCCGCAACATGCAAGTATGTATTGGGTTTACTAAACGAATAAGCTGAACACGGCAATTCGTTGACCGTTTAAATCAAATTGTTTGCAACGAGGGAATTGTACGAGCGTTCGATGTGAGGCTTTTAATTTAAACATAATCGTACGTCGTTGAATTTCGTTGTCGAATAACATGCACTAAATTGTTATAATGTATCTTTTGCATGATTAAATGCGAGCACATAAGGTAGAGATTAATTAATTAACAGTTTAACGTAGTCCGATATGTGAGCGTGCGGACGTTGATAAATTAACTTAGACTGACTTAAAAGCTTCAATATTTAAATTTTGTTAAATGCAAACTAACCTATTGTTAATCCAACAGAAACGTACATTACAAACTCGGTTAAACTGTACGGAAGAACAAAAGACTTATTACGCCTATTGTGTGTTTTTGTTTACGTAATTATGCCCCAAATAAAGGATGAACCGAATCGGATAATTCATTATTAAAGACAGAAACCTGCAAACAATACTTGAATACTCGCAACAAAAAGCAAACGGTTTCGTTCATTATGATTTTATTTCGCAATTCAGGGTTTCACCGTCGCCCTGTTCTACTGTTTCCTCAACACCGAAGTGCAGAACACGCTGAGGCATCATTTGGAGACGTGGAAAACGTCGCGATCGTTAGGACAACGGAAACATAGATTGGGTAGCCGTAGTAAGGATTGGTCGCCACGATCGAGAACTGAAAGTATACGGTACGTTTTTTTTTAATCTAGTCGAAAACAAGAACTAAATCGGTTGGCAATAACAAATTATTGGTTCTTCCAGTACATAACTAATAGCCAAACTTTTTGATTTGCAACTATTTTTATCGTTACAATCTGTTTGCATGTTGCACGTTTTCGTTTCTCTCTATATGCCTCTATGTTTGAATTAATTTAGTTTTTGAAAACAACACGCTTTGTTATCAATTAATTAATATTAATAAACGTTTATTGTTGTATTTTAAAAGTTTTTTTCAATTTTTTGCAAACGCACGATTCGCTTAATCCACATTTTCAGTATTATTAATAATATATTGCGTTTTGTATCATGTGACGACATATGAGTTGATAAAAACCACTTTTTTCACATTTGCCTATGTCCATATGTATAAAAATGGCACGTTTCCACCCTCGTATCAGTAAATTTACTACTACCATTGGGCAATCTGCACGTACTTTATTTATTAAAAAGCTACAAGAACAAAGAAGAATGTGTGTAGAAGAAAGGGCAAAAGTTCGGTCTTTGAAATATTATAGCATTTATTACACAAAATCCCATGTAAAAAAGGCGACAAGAAATAAAAATGTCCTTTAAAAAAAGAAGGTAACATGACAAAATTATGACGATTGTAAAGTTGTAAAGTTCGTCGAAATTAATGGGACAATAAAAGGGCGCGCCTCTTAAATAAACTCACTTTTCGTTCAAGGATAATGTAAATTTGTCATGTAATATCCGTACTACGTCAATGGAAATGCAAATAAGGCCTAAATAAATTTTGTTTTTCCTTTTTCGAAATTGATAAACTACCGAAAAAGGCAACAAATTACTCAGTTGAGCGAATGAAAAATTATGATCTATTTAGTTTCCTTTCTCGCATCTTTTCTTTTGTTGGCTCTCGCGTTTATTGCCATTTACATGTAGGCCACCTATTTTCCTGACCGTTCTTTATTGATAAATTACATTAGAGGCCCACGGATCGTTTACCGAAAGAAATTGACGTTGAAATTCGATTATGATGAACAAGATAGAAGCTATTTACATTTAAAAAGGGGCCGAAAATTCTTCTTCTTCTTTTTTTTTTTCTTTCTCTTCCATCCATATCGTGTCATTCATCTCCCAACAACCCATTTATGTACACACATATACATTGAAGATCATCTCGTTCCACGTGTCACCGTCGTCATCATCATTTGTTGTATATATTTTTGATATGAATTTAATTTTTTTTTCTGTCTCATCGTATCTCGTGCATTAAATTTGTTTACTTTAAGGAAAAGATACCAAAGATATTAGGTTAAAGATATTATATTATCATTAATAATGGTTCAAGAGGAAATTGAATTCGCTACGGTCGTTTATCCTTTTAAAGTAGAATGCAACTTTAATAAGTTGTGAGGGAACATGAATGAGAAGACGAGGAAAAAGTTTATTAAACGTAAAGGGAAAATAAACATAGCCGTGCAGATTTTAACTCCTAAATTTAAATGGCTTTTGTGCTTTTGCAGAAAGTAGCTGCGATTTTTTGTTCTCTTTTATTTTCCGCGGATAGAACAAGTTTTCTGTGCCTCTTTGGAAATGTCTTAATGAGTTTCTTGCGTTTAATGTCGTTTGATTGCTTCCGTCTTTTTTTGTCGTTAGTATTTGCAAAAGCTTAATTCTATAACTGAAAAAAGTTGATTCGTCTCTTAAAAAGGATTTTAGCAACGGTTTATTAAAAGACAAAGGTTACCAAACGGTAATCGTAAAATCTCGAAGCCATTACTCGAAGAAAATTTCCTTTTCAGCAGTTCTACTCTGTAGAAATGACGATCTTCGGTCACTATCTTGTTTTTTTCAGTTGCAGATTTGAGCCATTTCGATTGCCAGGATTTTCACTTTCTTTCTTGTGATTTATGTGCAAATTTACAGCCGTTAAGGGATTGAAATTTTATTCTTTTATTTTATGTTTGGTTTATATAATCGGACAGCAGAAAATAACATTAATAGAATTCCACCACTCGAAAGAAACTTTTGCAAAATATTATTCTCGACGCTCGCGTATTTATTATGTATGCCTTTTATTATACTTCTTTGTCACAATAAATAAATCGTTAAAAGAAAACCTTTCTTTCGCTTTAGACATGATTAGATTAAAACTTCACAACAAATCCCGTGGAATTATTACATTTTAATCAACTAGAAACGGGTTAAATATTATTTTCTTTCGAGTTTTCGAGCTTTTCTCTTTTTTTTTGTCTGGGTCTTAAATAAAATTGCGGCGAAACCAAATGAAAGTACGACGTGTAGACGAAAAATTAATTAATCGAACAATATACGAATATAAATCAAGAAGGAAACGTGCGGTCGAAATAATTTGAAAATAAAACGCCGAATAATTGTTTTTCTGGCGAAGGATTGGGGTTTAAATTAAAATTAATTGCCAGGTCGATTGTTCAGTTCAGGTGAAGGAGACCGAATTGGCGAAACTGTTTACAAGAACAGGTTTTTTGTTTTCAAATTATAGTACTCTAAAGTTTGCAAAAGCTTGATTAATTTAAATTCAATAGAGGCATGTATTTAATGAAACATGGACAAAGTGTTTTGTTTAATATGTCCTTTTTTTATGGAATATTAACTAACGTAACAATTTATTACTAACAGCAATCGCTCATTTAAGTGATTATAAAACTGGATTAATTGAATTATAAAATATGTGGATATATGTATTTTTATTTTTAATAAGTAATGGAACTAACAGCATGTTATACATTGCATGATTCGATTAGATTAACGGAATGGACCTTGCTGCCGGCCGAAGAGATTCTCGAAAATTCGCTAAACACCAATAACAATTCGACTACGAAAAATGAATAGGAAACGTGAACACGTTGAATCTAAAGCAATAGATCCAATATTATTATCTTTATACTTATGAATTATTATCAGTTGGTAGTTGTGATGGTCTATGATATTTTATTTAAGAAGTTAATTGTGAAATGCAAAAATTCCCTAAATGTTTCAACAAAAACATCATTATTTTTACTTTCTTTTTTCGCTGTTATTATAAGTTATTAAGCATGTCCAATAAACAACCGCGACTTTGTGCAATTAAACGTTGTAACTATCAGGTGTCTGACCAAAAGCTGCTGCAAAAAGAGTTTCCCAGCTTAAACGAACAGAAACGAAAATGTGATCGAAGTAAAGTGTTAAGCAAAACAGCAGAATTTGTTGTAAATGTTTGCCCATTGATATTATTCGTTTCAAAATGAAAACGAGCTTTAAATTGCTTTTTCGCGATTGCTGCTCTGAAGATTTAATAAATCAGTCTTTTTATTCAATCCAGTTACTTATTGGACAAGCTTAGTGTACGTTATTAAATGCTAGTGATATTATTGAAACAAATGTAAATGTCCATCAGCATGATTTATTTTTTCTTTAGCTTTGTTTTGCGAAACGTTTTTGCATCCGGCTTAAATTGAATCGTTTCAGTTGAAGAGGAGATTTATGTAAATTGTACGAGAGAGGGCGTATTTGATCAGACGATGCATTATAATCATTATTATTATCGTTATATTCCCAATTCGCATTCAGATTATACAGTCAACCGATGTACAATAAGAGGGAATCCGACGTATCCGAAGTGACTACGACGACACTGATAACGGTTAACGGTGGCGGTGCCGCACCATCGTCACGTTCGTCGAACGGCGGATCTCAACAATTGCGGAGTCCGTACCTGTTGCCGCCGAAGAATTCCATACACGGTCACGTTTAAAATCACATTCTACGATGCCAGTATGATAATTAATTAAATAATAATAATCGATTACGATTGTGACGAAGATGTCACCAATGTTCCGACATTTCGTCATTTCCTTTCTCGATCACACCGCATGCAACCGTCGCCGATTAATCGAATTTTAATTATTATTTATAAATGTTTCCGTTATAATGTGCCAAAAGTTGAAAACTACAGAAAATGCGCCTTTATTGTTATTATTATACATTGCTTACTTTTAAGCTTTTTGTTTTCTATACTATAATAATTTAAAAACGTTTCCAAACATTTTCTATCGTTGTAAATTTTCCGAATAAATTATACGCGAATGTTGAATGTAAAATAAGTTGTAATTACTAAGATGGGACTTAAATAAAATCACATATCTGTATGTTTCGTTTAATTTTATTGCGAAATAACACCTCGACTACAAAATACTAATTACATTATCGCTCAAAGTAAAATCAGAAGTTCGTGTGCAATAAAGCACAACCGAAAGCGACGAGATCAGATCTCTTTTAAATTACAAAATGCAACAATGAGATTAATTAATTAGCAATTAAATGATGCTGGCACCCATTTTAAGGATACGCGCGATCTTCCTAAAGCTCCATACGACCCGGATGTTTAAATTGCTCCCTTCGGTCGAGCTTTAATCGTTCAAACTAGTGCCAAATCATTTACAACGTCCTACACGGTCTCTCTAAGCATCATCATAATTTTAACGGTCATTAACAGAATGATTAATTTGATCTCATTTATAATCGAAATCTGTATGGGTTAAGCTGTTGGCTACTGAACTATTTAGAAGGATAAACGCACACACACACAGCAAACTGAAATAGAATTTAAAACTTGCGATATTATCATGCAGTAGATTCTACACGAATTAACTTTCTATCTCTTTGTTTCGGTTTACTTTTTTGTTATTTTATCGTGCGAAATTTCTTCTTGATAAGTCGTAAAGTAAACCCACTGTTATTCTTTGGCTGTATTATAGTATGCAGAAACTAGAATAAAAGTTGGACGATAAATTTAAATCAATACCATAAATCCCAAAGGCATTAGCTTTCGGAAAAATTAAAACTTTCACGTGGCGCTTTCTCTTCTCCTCGCATTTCAGAGAATATAAATAATCGTTGGAAGGAAACGTTGTTCTTTGCATCTTTCATCGCAAACTTTTGACTTGTCTTTCGGTCATTTTGCCTTCGGTAAGCCGCGAGTGTAAGTGCAATTTTAACAAATATAAAAACCCGTTTATTTCTAATTATAATAGGACAACAGTAACATGACAGAGCAGACAAAAAATATACACCCATATGTACACAGAAGAATCCCATAATGCGCCAAAATCCCCAACCATTCCAAGATTGCGCTCATAGTTTCGATTTCATAGCTTGCAATACGTCTTTCCACCAGTACGGTCTGGACATACTGTTTGGATCGCTGAAGAACGATGCTTGCAAATGTTTGTACACCTAAAACCGACGAATCGATTAGATTATGCAAGAGGTGCAAAATAATAACGTAAATACTTCGCCATCGGATTTGCCTAATACGGAATTCATTAAGAAATCGTCCGGTGCAAGGACGTCGGTTAACGCGACGGCATCGTCCTTTAAATCCGCGACCAATTTCAGTAGGGTCGATTGTATCAATTTCGCCGGTTCGCTGCCTTCGATGAATCCACCGCGGTAAAATAGCGATAAATCTTTTTCGATGCAAAACAATCCGTACAACGACAATAGTTTAAGCAACGGGATTCGGAGCTCTTGGTCCTTGGTTTCTTCAATCTTGCCGTACATCACTTGCAACATGAAATGCTACAAACGTAAATTATTATTTCGCAAATTGCATTCGTTTAAAGCGTCGATTAAGTTACTCTAATAAAAGCGATTGCAAGACTTTTCGAGTAAAAGACTTGATTCTCATTGCGGGCAACGAACGGATCCATGCCGTTCTTCACGTTTTCTTGCAATTTATCGTGCGATTCCTTCAATAGATAGCACGTCAACCATTTGTACATGTGCAAAACGTCTGCGGATGAATAGATTAGCGAACTAATCAATTAAACATTGTTTTAGAGCGACATACTTTCGGGCCTCTCCACGTCGATGACATTCCTTGAATTGAACTTAGTCTTCAGGATTTCCTTCGAATCCGTCAGGAAATTGATCGATTTCAGCGGCGACGTCACGCGTTCGCCATTTAACACTTTCGGCCAAAATTTCAGCAACCAATTGCTCGTCTGTTGTATTAAAACGTGACTTTCGCCTTCGTACGTGCAATTCGCGTCGTGGTCGTTTCGCAAATCCGCAATGCCCGCCTCTAAAAATATTAAACGATCGCTCAAAATAACATAATACATGCATATTCGCCAAAACGTCGTCCGTACGTTTGAGGTAACCGTGTCCGGCGCACGATTCCCGGCATTCTTGTAAAATGTCCCTGGTCAACCAACTGGTCACCGGCTTCGAAGCCGACGACACGCCGTGCAATTCCATGCCTAAATCGGGCAATTCGTCGCTATTCATTCCCAACAGTTGGCTCGTGTTAAACTCATTTTGCACAATCAACATGTATTCGCCGAATATCTTCAAAACGTACGTTCCGGCCAAATAAGGTATTAAACGGTATTGCTAAAAGTTGAAACTGCGATTAGGCCATTTTTGCAACAAAAAAATCGACGACTCGTACGTGCGATTGATACTCCAAAATGGGCATCTCCTCTTGCCCTTCGTGGCCGAACTGTTTCCTGACGGCCGCGTATCTTGTGGCGATGGTGATTCCTTTGCTAGCGTAAATACTACAGATGTGAGTGATGCTGATCCGTCCAACTGATAGAGCGCCGAACGACGCTCCGTGTCTCTTATTCGGATCCTTATACGGCGTCACGTAGTTACCATCATCATCGACATCGCCGGTTTTGTTCAAAAGATTATCCTTTGGAATTCGATACCCGTTGAACATTATGAAACTGAAATCAAGCCGAATTTCATGTCGATTATTTAACAAATCGTCGGGGCCGTTTATTACCCGTTATCGATACCGTTTAGTCCGACTTTATAACCCATATCGCCGACGGTGATGCCCGGATACGGGAGCAACGTCTTCGGATCCCTGATCGGTACGACGAAGGCGTGCAAACTTTGCTCGACACCGTCGGGCGTTATCAATTTAGCGAAGACGATGCCGTGCGTCGCCGTTTGACCCAACGAGCCGACCCAACATTTGGCGGCTTCGAAATTCGGCGTGTGCAAGATGAATTCTTTCGTTTCCTTATCGTATATCGCTCTGGTCGTCATTCCTTTCGTATTACTACCGTGGCCGATTTCTGTTAGACAATAGCAACCTACCATCTGCAAGAAAGTTGTTGGCAATAAGCGAGAAATGCATAATTTGCTATAAGTTATCGATTTATTCACCTGGCCCTCCAATAGTTGCTCCAAAAATTTGAAATGTTTCTTCGTGCCCATTCCTTGAATGACGCTCGGGAACATACCAAAACCCACCGATAATTTAATGCTAGTCGCCGGATCCAAATTGAATAATACGTTATGAACGGCCAACGGATACGCTTTGTTGGAGAACAATTCGCCTGGAGATAAAAGTTCGCAATTCTTCAGGAAGAGCATCCGCTGATTGGACAACTTGCGCACTTCTTGTAACGGCAACGAATCCATGTTCTCGCGAAACAACGGCTCATTTTTGAGGACGTTCAGTAGTTTGTGCTGTAAATCAGTTTCGGATTTAAATGGATGCAAGAACAAAAATAAGTACAAACCATGTATTCAAGGTAATCTTCGGATTCTAAAAATAATTTCATTTTCTTCCAATCGAACGATGCCAATTTACGGTACCTATCTAACGGGCCCGATGGAAAGTTTGTTAAATACTTTGCCATTATCTTTCCTTTAGTTGGTCGCACAAATCTTCTTTATTCGTTGGCACTCGTTTATACACTACTATCGATCGAAATGAAAGAACATTTATTAACCCAAAATGAAGCAAATAAAGGAATAATCACGAGTCATTATTCAATAAATATCATTATCATTTGTCCAACGGCGAATTGAACATTGACCCTCTGCTTTCTGACGCTTTTTTACTGATTGGTTATAAATAATCGATCTAATATGCAAATTAAAAAGTCGCTAATTACCATTCAAATTTCAATGCCTTTCCGGTAATTAAATAACTGAATATTTTTTAATTGAGAACGATTAATAGTTAATAAATTCCTCAATCAAATTAGTTAATTAATTGAGTGAGAATTATACACAACAGTCAATGTATCGCATTAAGCTTGGCTGTCTACACTTTAATATATCACCTTTTTAAATTTTCAATTTTAAAGTAAGAGAGGAGGGACACAGACTTATACTTGTACGACACAATGTACACAATTTCATTGGCAATACGAGAGAAAGCGATAGGTTTTCCAAAATAAAACGAAAATAATTGGGTCATTTCACGCACGAGAAAATCATAACCGAATGGTATTTCTTCTTTCTCTTCAGAATGCAGAAAGTGCGAATTTCACATGTAATAATTTTCAAGCTATTAAAAAGAAAAAGAAGAAGCGCAACTCGTTATTTAAAACTATTACCTAACATTCTATTGCAAGAACGATAGTTTCGGTAGAATCAGCAGTATAATTAAAAATCCATTCAACTTCTTACCTGAGCAGACACTAGCAGTATTAAGCGAACGTAAATATTTATCAATTATCTTTATTATTAATAATAATACTTATCAATTTATACTATTCGATGATAGTCAATCGGCAAAAACTTGATGATAGTATGTCAATCGACTACTATTAATTAAGCGAAAACACGACCTTAAATAATAATATGATAAGAATGGATCGCAAAGTCGGTTTTCGTGTTTGTATACGTACGAGTAGTATGAGAAGATAGATAGAAAGAGAGTGGGAATCGGTGATTCTTTATTAATTTCGTAGCGGTCTCGTTTTTCCAGTTTCGTTTACAATTTATTGCAAGAACATCAACAACAAAGTCAACCTGAATAATAAAAAAAAATAATAAGACGTATAGCACAAGTGACGGCGAAACGGGACCACAATAATTTTAATTTCGAAGTTAAGCGCGCTATTCGAATAGCGCCAAAACCGAGAGACGAGAAAAATAAAACCATGTACGAACTGAAAGTTTTCGCATTATCAATCCAATTGTTTCACGTGCATCGACGTGATATTATTATAATAATAAATGGCAAGGACATTTAACACGAGACTCTCTGGCGAAGAATAAAATACTAATCGCAAATAATCAGCGACAACAATAAGAACGAACAATAGCAGCAGCAGCAGCAGCAACGACCGTCACCGTCATTATCATCATTCCTGCGAGTTAACGGTGGAAGTGGTGTAATGGATTGAACGTAAAAGTGCGTGGGCCCATTTTTTTAAGAACTAAATTGCAAAGTAATTTTCTAATCATGGAACCGTGCAGCAACCAGAATTTGTCGTCGAACGATAATAGTAAAGTTCCTCTCGCAGCGAAGGGCACGAACGCCGGTCAACAAACAGCAGCTACCGTTAATAGTATCAGCAACCATAAGAATAACAACAAACTGAAACATGACGAGAAATCGTCACTGATCGATTCCGGCAATCGCGACAAAATATCGATAGTGAGAATGAACGGCACGAAGAAATCAGTTGGTGACCGTAACGAAAGACAATCGGACACCGATGACACGAATAGCACGACGCCGCGATTGGGCCGCGCCGCAATCACGTTCCCGAACTTGATGGCCGCCACGCAATTGCAATCGGCGATCAATCAACAGATCGCGTGCGGACGCAATTCGCCGTCACCGTTAAGGCAACAGCACAGTTTCCGTTACGTTCACAGTAAACCGATCGGTTACGATTTCATGCCGTACACCGGCGGCGGTACGATCGTTAGGCCCGGTTCGGAAACGCAAATCTCGCGATTGTCGTCGGACGTATTACCGCTGTCTTGGACGTCGGTCGGTTTAGGCTCCACCGACGGCAAGAAGTTGATCATCAGGAAAGTGCCGACGTCGCCCATCGAGTTGATCAACATCGTTAATCCACCATCGTAAGTGCTTTCTTCTTTTCTTTTGCGAAATCCTTCGGTGTCGATGACGAATTTTCGAGCTAAAACAAACATTTGCATCTGTAGCGGGATCAAAATGGATTTAAATGATTCAGAGGGGAACTATTTAGCCTTTTTGTAATCAATACGTTATGTTTTGTTGCTCGTTTCCTCAAAGCCCACGACTCAAATGTAAATCTTTCTTCTGGAGCCTTAGAATAAAATACGTTTATTAGTAACGAGAATTGAAGAGAATGGAAACAATTCACCGTATTGGGTTGCTATTTTTGGTTTCATAATAGGAATCGTGCAGCAATTTTGTGAATGAATCGCTTTTCCAGAAACGATTATATTCTAATCAAATAATAAATCCAACATATAGAAAAAAGAAGCACGTTATTTATCATTATTATTTAACGTAAGAGAAATAAATGTATAAATTACGTCCTTGACGGTTAATTCGTTTAAGTAGATCCGTTCGTACCGGTGAATTTGATATGATACACACACACAAACACAATTTTATCATCATCATCACCAACAAGTATCATCAACTGCTTTTTGTTACATATATTCGTGTTTTATTTGCATTTGCGCCTATTATTTTATATGCAAATTAATCGTCAGATAAATGGAGATGCATTTAATTTCAATTAAATTGATGTAAAGTTTCCTTCGGTTTCCTTCAATTTCATTTTGCCTTCCTCTTCATTTATGCATTAAGGAAATAACAGTTTACGTTCAATTATTATGTAGATGCCCCGTTCTTTATGTACAATTTGCGAATACGGTTTGCAAAAAAACTTTCGAAATGTTTCGCTTAATTCTGTGTACAATTCTACGAAATTCGGATGACTGACGGCGCAAATATTGTTGTGTACGGATTAGATTAAAATCGTTTGATCAGATGTTCAGAGGCAAAGATTTCGAATCGAAATATAAGACGTAGATCGTAGTCTAAATTCCCACGGATCACGAACGCATTTTTGCCTTTAAACTGGTCGTTCTATGACAATTAACAGGCTTTACTTTCCCGTTGAAATTGAAAAAAAAAGTTAATTAATATGTAATTCACATTCTTTTCTTTTATTTTTGGAAGTTTCTTTTTTTGTTGGCACAAAATAAATTGTCGAAATTATTTCAATTTCAGTTATTAAACTTCCAAATCAACGAATCGATTACAATTTCTTTTTTGTTTCTATTAACGCTAATTTTTTCGCACGAGAGCGTCACATTTCTAATTTTTTTTTGCGTATGGCAAAAATATTTGCGTTACCAATTTGCGAGATTTCTTTAACGATTATTAATTGGTAGAGAGTTAATTTTGGGATTATTATATAAGACTTTATCAGCTATGTTAATAGCATTATTCGCTTTGATCCTTAGGAGTGTATCATTATTGTTAGCGTGTTGAATCATTTGATTTTGCTGGAAAAATTATTGCAAGTGTAAAATAATGAAGAACATCGAAAGAAATGTGATTCGTTTAGGTCGTAGGGCTTCGAAATTGCTAGAAGAGAACATACTAAGTTTCATCAAGTAAGTGCGATTGAATTCGTTGAAAAAGAAATCATATGGGTGGACTGTAATAAATGAATAATCGATAATTGCGCAATAAAATTATTTAAATTGCGGATATTCAAATCGAGTTGCTCTTAATTAAATTGAAAGGTTGACACGTTCGTTGAATATTAAAGAAATTTGTTATTGAACATGAAGAATGATATCATACATACATATTACGTGTGACAGTAATAATAATTTTGCATAAATGCATCCAAATTTTTTTTTCGGTTAAGAATTTCGCAATCGTCATATGATCGATTTCACTTGATCGAAAATCATCTCGACACAAGGAAAGTTTAATCGACGATCCAAAAATAATTGAATCAATCACGGAATGGTTTTAAATTCCTTTCAAAAAGATAAACGTATCTCTAATATTTTCATTGATAGCAAACTAATCATTTTTTTTTATAAATTGCCATTAAAGATAAATCCGTGTAAATAAAAAAGCTAATGCTTTTAATTTGCCTTCTACCGTTTAATTACTTAATTTGACCTATTAGAAAATTAATCGATAACAGGAAAAATTATAGATATTCGTAGAAATTCATTGAAATCACTGCTGAACAGAGATAGAGAGCAGAAAAAAAGCGAATTTAATTACCAAACGTATTATCATAAGCACTCACGTAAGCATAATTTATATCTTTTCGCTCTTTCGTTCCTTTAACACCGTGTCTCTATGTACTTTTCTTCGGCTTAACGCCATTGAGAAAAAAATTCCTTGCGCCGTAATACGTGTGTATACATTTGATTGATTTATTTGTGTAATAATAAACACTTTAGACAAGGTTGTTTCGTTAAACAATACATTTAAAAGGAGAAATAATGGCGAAAGAGAGAAAAATGAGCAGCGAAAGAAGAGTTATGTTTTATTTTTACACAGAAAGTTCATAAGAGGAATAAATTAACTTGAATGCTAAAAACGATCATTGTCGATTCGTCGATTCTTTTTGTTGGCGTAATTATTTTTCGCGAAAAATAAAATTACAAGTCATTGATCTCGTTATTCGTTTGACCAAATCGCATTAATGCAAAAAAAAACATCAGTACACAATAATTATTTGATCCCATTTAATATCCCTATCGTGATTTTGCATCAAATCATGTATCGATGATTATCAAAATCTAGATTAATTTTATGGCATATAATAGACTGCGAACAATGCGAACTCAAAAATAAATTAATGATTCATAATTAAACCGAAATTCGGATGGATAATTATATCGTAAAAATCTTGTTCGCAAAAAATTGCGTTTTTACAGATTTATTCAATCAGATAAGAAATGGCTTTTGGGGACAAACTAAACGGACGCCACATTGTTTGAGAATTAATTAGCAACAAAAAATGTTTACTTATTTCGCGTAAACGCTAATAAATACATGTATGAATGCGTCGCGAAAAAAAACAGAACGCAAAATGAGCAATAATTAACCGTGACTGGCGACGTTAATTATTATAATTGCATTCAATTATTTCATTATTATTTTGTATTGTAGTAATTAACATTTTTCCATAGACCGCCCGAAGAATTCCTCTACGACCAAAGCGACGAGGGTTCGGAAGACGCCGACAGTTTATACATAAAACCACGTCGTCAACAATGGTCGAATAAATTGCAATTCGTATTGGCGTGCGTTAGTTATAGCGTAGGATTAGGTTCGGTATGGAGATTCCCATATTTATGTTACAAGAGCGGAGGCGGTAAGAAATCTACGTGTTCTTATTAATTCATTTATTCCCATATTTATTCTTCAAGTAATTATCATAACGGACAAACAATGAATCCGTATTAAGTACCATCATCACATGAAATTTTAATTACTCTCGCGTAATAAGTACATTCATAAATTACACTCGTGTATTATTTTATCACTCTTTAATATGCATAATAAATACATATGTCGCATGTTGCTGATAACGTTTTAATAAGAACAATGTGGTATTGTCAACTTGAACAAACAGAATTTAAAAGAACTCACTCTAATTACACTGTCTAGAATTTCACAAAAAAATTAAGGTGTCCTTTAGCAACAAAACTGAAGATGATCGTTGACCTCCAAAAAAACCGCAATCGTAAACGAACTCTCCCAAATTTTTCCTTAATCCTCTTTGGCGACTCGTCTAATTAAATTGAATCCATTTAATTCCAACGATTTTTGCAGTGCTCATCATCAGTTAATCATAAATTAATCCTTCCTGCTCTTCATTAACATAAACGATCTCTTTGATACGTTTTAATTTTCAGGTGTATTTTTAATACCGTACTTCATAATAATGATAATATGCGGGGTTCCGTTGCTGTTCATGGAATTGGCTGTAGGACAATATACAGGAAGAGGACCGATCGGAGCCATCGGCCATTTGTGTCCATTATTAAAAGGTATCGCACCGTAACAAGCGTATTATTTTACGGAACGATCGTTAAATTAAATTAACCGTTCACTAAAGAGATGTATAATGGTAACATAAAGAATTATTTGAAGATGACTATCAAACACTTTCGTGGCCAAAATGAATTCTTTTAAAATCCGGAACTTGCGGTAAACCGCATTACATTGTTGGAAACAAATTGCTAATCATGATTTGAATTTAATAATTCCATTATTCCTCCTTTTCTGTTAAATGTCATCTTATCTTCCGAAGAGTTAAAGAACACGTAATGTTCAGACAGTCGAAGTCAAAGTAAAGTCTATTTAACATAAACTGTCGCAAAAATAACTTTAAAGTTAGCAAACGAATGTTTAATTATTATTTGAAATTTAGGTACCGGTTTGGCAAGCGTGGTAGTTTCCTTCATGATGTCGACGTATTATAGCGTGATCATAGCGTATGGTATTTATTATTTCTTCACGTCGTTCAAGCCGACCGATTCCTGGGTGCAATGCAACAAAACGACGAACAGCTGCTGGATGCCGTACAGATCGGCAACGAACGTGACGACGCCGGCCGAGGAGTTTTTCAAGTAAACTCGCGAGATAAATTGTCCTCTTTGTAAAAAAAATCTTATTTTAGTCGTTCTCTTCCAGTAACAAAGTGCTTCAACGGAGCAACGGTATCGAGAACATGGGCAGCCTACGATGGGAACTGGTCGCATGTTTGCTGTGCGCGTGGATTCTAATTTATTTCGCCATATGGAAGAGCATCAAATCGTCGGCCAAAGTGCGATATCTAACTGCTACGTTACCATTCTTATTAATACTCGTCTTCCTCGGTAAATCGTTAACGTTAAACGGAGCGCGCGATGGCGTACGGTTCTTCTTCAAACCGAAATGGGAGCTGTTATCCGATGCGAAGGTAAGTCGAAGAATTCAATGCGACAGAAAGCCTTCATTGATTTGTATTCTAATTTTCAAGGTCTGGATCAATGCGCTAACGCAGACGTTCAATTCGATGGGCATCGCGTTCGGCTCGATGATCTCTTTCGCTAGTTATAACAAGTTTCACAACACGATTTTGCACGACACGTTGGCCGTATCGTTTGTCAACGCGGTCACGAGCATTTGCGTTGGCCTGTTCTCCTTTGCAACCATCGGTTACATATCAAAAGAATACAATACAACAATCGAGAACGTCGTATCTGATGGTAAATTTGTCCCCCAGAAACTTGAATCCAACGTTTTTAAAACCATTTTGATTTAGGACCCGGACTCATATTCATACTGTATCCGCAAGCGATCGCCAAAATGCCGGGTTCCAGCTTCTGGGCGGTATTGTTCTTCTTCATGCTGCTGTGTTTATCATTAAACAGTCAGGTAATACTTGTTGCGCTGCTTAATTTTCCACCTAAAATATGAAGCAAATTGATGGTTAATGTAAAATTGCAGTTCGCAATCGTGGAAGTCGTAGTCACGTCCATACAAGATGGTTTTCCAGCATGGATAAAGAAGAACTTAATGTGCCATGAGATGCTAGTGTTTATAGTTTGTATAGTATCATTTATATTTGGTCTTCCGAACGTTACTCAGGTATAATCATCTAGAAAACTTTCGCGCGTTTTATCACTGTGATGAGAGATTCATTTTCTCTTAGGGTGGAATCTATTTCTTTCAACTGATCGATCATTATGCCGCATCGTTGTCGATCATGATATTGGCAATCTTCGAAATAATCGCAATCGGTTGGATCTACGGCGTGACGAGATTGTGTAAGAACGTCGAAACGATGAACGGCCGCGCGCCGAGTTTATATTTTAAGTTCTGTTGGAAAATTGCTGCGCCCAGTTTACTCATTGCCGTTTGGATATTCTATTTAATAGATTACGAAGCGCCCACTTACAATAACGGTGCTTATCATTATCCGACATGGGCGGTCGTATTAGGCTGGTTCATAACATCAATTTCCATCCTATGTATACCAGTTTACGTTATTTACGGTTTCTTAAGGAGCGAGGGTGATACCTGGTGGGAAGTGAGTAATATTTTTCGCCTTTTCGAATGCAATTCGCGCATTTAAACGTTATATTTGCACGTTTCTTGTTTTGCTTTCCAGAAATTGCGCAACTCATTAACGCCTGACCTATACGAGTGCGATAAATGCGGTCAACATTTTTGCGAGCACATCGAAAAAATGGACGAGTACGAAGACGAGCCGATATTAGTACTCAAAACGACGACGGACGCGAGTAATTGCGTGAGAAGATTGAATTACACGCCATTGTCGGATAACAGTCCGATCGTTAATCGGCAAACGCATAACGGCAGCGATGCGAATACTAGCGAGCAGAGTAGCAGCACCGGAAATCCAGAAGACAAGAAAGAATAATCTTCTAATTGATATTTAATTTTATATTTATTTACTTTACTGATGATCACATAATTCTTGAATTTTATCGAGCATTATTTGAAAGAAAAATGTAGGCACAGAAAGAGATAATGTGATAAATTAGATCTTAACTTGCAAAATAGTTTTGCGATAGATATCCCAATGAGTAGAAATTAGATACATTTAATGTAAATAATGTAGTTAAATTTTATAATTGCAATTAAATTGAGGAAAACAGAACGTAAATCCTTAAAGATCAAACATGTAGTTATAAATGGATAGTACTTACATGTGTCCATTAAGTTATTCTATTAGAAGAAGAAAGACTGGTCTCTCCAATTTTAGTAATAAAGTACAAATACTGGTATAAATTTAGGTTCTTCAAACATTGTTAAAATATGTAAATGTTAAATATCCAAGCATATTCCATGTATGAGTTACCGTTATCTTCTTTTATCCTTTAATAACAGCAATTGGTCGCAACTTTATGCACTTTTTACTAATACCAGCCTCATGGCAGGTATTGACCACGTCGGTGACATTTTTATATGACTCCGGAGCTTCTTCCATTACCAACTTTGGTGAGGCAACTCTAATTGATATACCTGTATCTTCTAATTTCTTCAGCACATCCATATAGTCTAAATTTCTGCGTGATTTTGCTCGAGACAAGGCACGACCCTACATTAACAAGAAAATTAGTTTCACAAATCGAGAAATAATATTCATTTGACATACAGCGCCATGACATGTAGATCCAAATGTCTCTAACATTCCTTGTTCCGTTCCAGTTAGGACATAACTGCACGTGCCCATAGTACCGCCAATTAAAACGGGTTGTCCTGTTAATTGGTAATCCACCGGTATAAGCGGATGATGTGGCGGAAATGCTCTTGTGCTACCCTAAAAATGTTTCACATTACTCCTTCGAACATTTGATACAAATAGAAGATTACTTTTCTATGAACTAATAATTTTCTGGGTCTGCCGTCAACAATGTGTTCTTCTATTTTAGCTATATTATGGGAAACATCATAAATGACGTGCATATCCAGATCATCAGGAGTCATATGAAATTGTTTGGCAAAAGCCTAAAAAAATTGTATTTAATGATTCATAATATAACTTATTGATAAAAATTAACTTGTCTTGTTAAGAATGTCATGGAGCTTCTGTTTACCCATGCAAAATTTGCAGCTGCAGCCATTGATTTTAAATAATCTTGGCCTTCAACAGAATTGATTCGAGCACAAGCTAATTGTCTATCATTGGTTTCAATGTTATCTCTTTTCATCGCTTTCTCCATTTGAACTAATGCATCTGTTGCAACTTGATGACCAAATCCTCTACTTCCTGAATGAATCATCACACAAATTTGGCCCTTCTCTTCTATACCCATCTTACAAGCTGCCCATTTATCATAGATTTCATCAACTACTTGTATTTCAGCATAATGATTGCCAGCACCCAATGTTCCTAACTGAATCAAATTGTAAGTTGTTGTTAAGATCTTAAGACAAATATGCTCACTTGTGGCAGGCCTCTTTTCTTTGCTCTTAAACTGACTTTTGATGAATCTGCATTTAACATTCTACCATATTCTTCACAGTGTTCTTTATCTTCTGCCCATACATATCCTTCTCTTAATGACCAATCCATTCCCATTTCTAGTGCTTCTTCTAAGTCTTTGGCATTCATAGGAATTATTCCTATTGAAACATTCATATATTAGCTAATATTAAAACTTTAGAAATGTTTGCTGACCTTTAGAGCCTACTCCAACTGGAATATGATCAAACAGACTTTGTGCTAATTGTTCCTTAACAGGTTGAACATCTTTTTCAAATAAATTAGTTCTCAGTAATCTAACTCCACAGTTAATATCAAATCCCACGCCACCTATAAATGACTAAAATACTACAATAATCAACTTAAAGGATATAATAATATGTACCTGGTGAAACTACAGAATTTGGATCATCCATATCAAATGCAGCCATATTTCCAATTGCAAATCCATAACCAGAATGAATGTCTGGCAGTCCTATGGATTTACCAACAATGCCAGGTAATGCTGCAACATTTGCAATCTGCTTTACACCAGGCAAGAAACCCCCAACCATACCTGGTCGACATGAATTTCTTAATTCTTCTAACATCAACCGTTCTAACGTAGAATTTACGTAGAAACATCCTTCCACATTCATTCCAGGCTGGAAACCTTTCTTAATTCTCCAGCAATGTGGTGTAATCTTTTCTAAATATTTCAGTTCTTCCTCGTATTTCCTTACAACCATATTTAAGCTTAAAAACGTAATTTATTTGATGTTAAATTATCTAAACAGATCGTTTTACGTTACAGCTAACTATCAGTCTAATAACTCAATAAATAACTAAGTACTACATACAGAGCACTGAATATATGTTACAGGAATAATTGTCAGTTATAATTGTATTATGTGTTGACACTTGGTAGCTATTACCACATGTTAGCTAAATACCGGCGTTCAATAAACAAGACTGCCAATATACATTTATTTTTCGATTTTCGTTATACCTAAACGAAATGTAATTTTACTGAATTGACACAACTGGACCGAGAATAATTAGGCTCATTTGATTTGCAAGCAAGTAGTTTTTGCAAAAACGAAAAAATAAGCACACGAATTATACATATTTTCTTAAAAATGTTGGTTAACCTGTGTGTGAATCTGAATTTGAATCACTCTTTTGTAAAATTCGTTAAAAAGTGTTATTTCTAATATTTGTCACTTATATGGTTTAAAATATATTTTCGAAGGAATTAAGACTATTTTGTGAAAAAGATGAGCCAACGTAATGAAAATTTTATATCAGAAATAAGTGAATATATGATTGGTGGAAATTTTGGAAAAGTTACATGTATTCTACAGAATAATAATTCCAAGATAAAAAAGAATATTTTGTGTAAAGTGTTGGTTAATTGTTGTGATATTTGTACAAATGGAAATAAGAAAGATATTTTAAATGGGAAAGATGTTATTAACTTATTAAATTTTATATTAACGAACATATCAAAGCTAGATGACACAAAGGCATTAGATATTTACTTGAGAACATTATATTTTGTTCTTCAATTATTCATAAAAAAGGTACTGTTTGAATTGTGATTATTTTATTTTATTCAAGATTATTTATGCTTTATTTCAGAGAGACAATGAAAACATACTTCAACTGCAACGTTTTATTTGCATAAAGCAATTGGATCCATTGCATTCCGACTTTAAGAAAGTATATAAGAATTTGGTATGCACATTGCAGAATTATATATTTAATAATTTTAACAAGGAAGACACAAACATAATGATGCTAATGTCTTTAAGTGAAATGCTTATTGAGATTTTAATGCCAATTGAAAATGTGAATACTGTATTGAAAAAGTATATTTACTACTGCTTTTCACTGTATTACAATCTAAATTCAAATTTACATACATACATTGATGTTAACAAAAATGTTTGCAAATTGGTTTTATCCAGACTGGAGAATATAGATGAAAATATCCTTTTATCTATCTTGCAACTTAATTTGAATATTGTTAATTCAGTTCCAGTTTGCATGGAAAGTATGGCACATCTTTTGAAAATTACATCAGGTGGAACATGTATAGAAATAATACCTAAATTGACTGTCGAAGTATTACAAACATTTACTCTAATTCTGTGTGATTTTAACTCATTACCAAGTGAAAAGCAATTATGTAATATAGTTAACGACTGTTTTTTTAAATTGAAGCAGTTAGCAGTGTACAAATGTGACTCTAGAAATCTTCTAGTTGTGTTGATCTGCACTATACTATTTAACTTAAATAAGACATATAAAAATATTGATTTGAAATTATGGCAGATAAAAATGACCAAAGATGTTGAAATCTGTTTTCTCAAATTGATAAATTTGTTGGAAAGCCTAGCGGAGACATTTAAATATCCCTGTAAATTAGCAGATTATCAACTTGAAGATAACATATCCAATTTGTATAAGTTAAATATTTTCAAAATTAATTTTCTTCAAAAAAGTAACATCTCCGATGAGCGCATATTAATCTGTTTGGAGAAAATACTTTCTTTAATTGATCAATTGAAGATTGATAGTGAAAGTTGGAAGACATATTGGGATCAATTTGCTACGACTGTTTACAATTTATCAGTAGTATCATATAATATGAACTTGGGTCAATTATTTTTGCCTTTTTTCATTAAATCTTATATCAGACATGGTGACACAAAAAATACCATAAATGATACCCACGTTATAAAAGCACTCACAATGCTTTGTGCGTGCTACACCGAGTTAAAAGACCACGAAAATGTTTTATTTTATTCTGCCATCAGCGTACTGTTATTTCCGGTCGCCACAAATAATTTATTGAAATATTGGATAAAGGCTAAACACGAATCACAAGATGCTCTATTGCACGATATTACTTTAATTGATGTGATAAGTAAATATGATGGTCCATTGGCAAAGAGTCTACCATCGATAAATGAAACGAATAGTAAAAGATTGTTACAAGCCGAATTAGATTATTATTGCACTTCATGGAGACATAAACCGTCAATGTTAAATGTACTGAAGCAATTGAAACCTTTAGTCGATTTAAATACATTCAGCAAATTAATAGTAACGTATTGGATACATTCAATTCCGCTCTACTACAAGGAACTACAAACTTTAATAGGAGACACTTTGCAAGATTTCAATGATAACCGGAAACGAAATAATAACAACAACAACTTAGACGAAAAGCTATTTGAATCGTTATTAAAATACATGCTATTTAAATATGCTATGCATGATACTTCCAAAGAAATCAGTGCGGCAATCGCGAAGAACAAAGCTCTGTTGGAAACGAAGAAATCGCAAAACAACGAAACAGATTTCGAAGAGAACGAGATCTACTGTTTGTACGATTGTTTGAAGATGGAAAATCATTTGAAAACGATGGCGCACCTCACAGAATTTCTAAAATGTATGGTGTTTCTTTCGCAATCTGATTGTCTGAAGGACAAAGTGGACGTCTTACGCGAACTGAAGATATGCGACATTTTAATAAACGTCGCTTTCGACTTTCGCCTGCAAAATCTAACCGCCGAAATGATGCAGTGTTGGTGTATATGTCTAAAAATGAGCGAGCTACTGAACGACCGTTTCAACCGATTCATTAGTATAAGCTTTATCTTGGAATATTCGAATGTTGAATCCAATGATACAAAATGTATGATAGCGGAGGCGGAAAATTTAATCAAAGAATTGAAGGACGAATCGCCAACAGATTCATACATAAAAGTAATGCACTACTTGAATCTAACACAACATTGTCTGCTCATTAGCCAATTTGACGAGGCCAGAAAGTGGTTTAACACCGCCAAGGAAACACTTGAGAGAAATGATAACGCTTTTCTCAAAGGTCGTTTAGATTACTTTAGCGCCAAATTCCTTACTTTGCCATGCGATTTTTACAACTTCGATCATAATTATCAAAGCGTAGCCGGGCTATACCTCTCCTTCATATCGATTTGTAATGATTATCGGAAACAGGGTAAGTTATCTTCAAAATTATTATCTGATTAATTAAACTAAAACGTAATTTTGTTTTTAGAGAGCAATATGTTTCCATTCGGAACAAGTTATTTAAATTGCATAATAATGGAAGTGACCATAGAATTGTGCACTTTATTTTGTGCAATAAAGTTGCCCAGAGAATTGTATACTTACGGTAAACTAATTATTAACTGTGCGATGGAGCAAGCGCTGCCGCTGAGAGTAGCGCACGTTCTTTATCGTTTGACGATTTCCGATCTACTCAGTGTGAAATTTGACAACTGGCAAAGTAAACTGGATGGTATCAATAACATTCTTTGCCTCAAGGAATCAAGTAAAATGAACACTGACTCCTTATCTGATGAATTTCAGCGAATGCTGCTTGATTGTCCGACTACTACGCATACGTTTCAGAATTCGGCATCATCACCGAAATTCTTTCGAAAGAATGTGATGTTACCAGAGTTTATTAAACATTCCCCGACATGCGAGTGCTTTTTCTGTACGAGCGTCGAATATCAGGAGTTGATACTCATGAAGCTGAATTCCGAAGCTGCTTTAACAATTCATCGAGGTGAACACGATGTTTCCAAGAAATACTATAATATAATTAAGCGCATTTACGATATTTTCGTCAGTAAAAGTAACATATGGCAAGAAAGAATCGACGCAACAATTAAATTTAATATTGGGAAATATCCAAAAAGTAAGTTTGATATGATTTACTGCAATTCGTTGTTAGAGTATCGGGATAATTGTATTAGAACAAATTCGTTGATGGAAGCTGCTAATTTGAATGAGCAGTTGGAAAGAATATTAAGAGAAATGCCATATTGTGACATGTACATGGAAGATGATATGAAAATGTACAAGATATTGTTTAATATGAAACCAATTATTCGCATTGTATCTGATGATGATGTGCAAACTGATATAGCTGATAGCAATGCTAGAACGCCAGAAAATAGAATATCGACGATAGTAGTCAAGGAAAACATTTCGCCGATGCACATGGTAGTGACGCCAAAACGGACCATAGTAAAACCGTCCAAATTTAATTTGGGTTCAACTAGCGAAGTGTCTCCAAATAAATGCAGTAACCTACTGTTAACTGTTAGTGCCACCAAAAAGAAGGATCTTCAGACCAACAAGAAAATTCAGTTTGAAGTTTACGATGACGACGATAGCGTAGTAATCGTTCCATTAACTCCGCCGCGACAACAAATGCTGAAAACTGCAACATCTTTGCTAAAGTCTAAGACGGCAGCTTCAATTAAGAAGGATAAAGGAAACAAACTTCCAGCAGTGAAGAAACATCTTTTTGCAGATGAAAATGAAAACGATTTTGAAAAAAGACGAACTGTTAAGAACAAACAGACCACTAATGGAAATGTAAAAGGAACTAAGGACAATAACGATGAGAAATTACCTAGAAGATCGGCTAGAAATAAGAGATTGTAATTATTTGTGTAAATTGTATTTGATTGTTAATATATCGTTTTGAATTAGGCGCCTTTTTAACCTTATTAATTCCATTCTTTATCTGTCAAACTTCTGACAAATGACAACTTTCATAATTGTTATTGTCCGTGATAGTAATTTTATGTGAAGTATATTTATATTTTTCCGAAGAAGTATAAGTATACATCTTGTTGTATTATTCAAAATAGCTTTAAAACTATAATTTCTAGAAGAATTTGAAACTTCGTTTTAGTAGTATTCATAAAAAGAAGCAAAAATGCCACGAGCAGAGCCAGGTACTCCAAAGTACATCGCAAATAAGATGAAAGCCAAAGGGCTCCAAAAATTGCGATGGTATTGCCAGATGTGCCAGAAACAGTGTCGAGACGAAAATGGATTTAAGTGTCACACCATGTCTGAATCACATCAGAGGCAAATACTTTTATTTGCAGATAATGCTAAGAAATATATGGACGAATTTTCATATGAATTTGCAAAAGGATATTTAGATATATTAAGGAGACAATTTGGTACAAAGAGAGTCGCAGCAAATAGAGTCTATCAGGAATATATATCAGACAGAAATCATCTGCATATGAATGCTAC
The DNA here is from genome assembly GCA_963695495.1 of Hololepta plana. Taxonomy (NCBI): domain Eukaryota; kingdom Metazoa; phylum Arthropoda; class Insecta; order Coleoptera; family Histeridae; genus Hololepta; species Hololepta plana. The sequence continues at coordinate 12,278,581 of OY968832.1, read as the reverse complement.
TAGATGGGTAACACTTACTGGATTTGTCAAGTGGTGTGGAAAAACAGGCAAATGTATAGTTGATGAAACTGAAAAGGGTTGGTTTATACAGTATATAGATAGGGATCCAGAAACAGTAGCTAGAGAAGAAAGAAAAAACAAGAAATTGAAAATGGATAAGGATGATGAAGAAAGAAATTTGGAATTCATTGAGAAACAAGTTAAATATGCACAAGAAAAGCAAAAGGAACTTCCACAAACTGAATACTCAGAATTAGTACGTGAAAATGAAGATGAAAAGTTAAATTTGGATTTAAAATTACAAGAATCAAAGGCCAAAATAATTGCAAAAAGCGTAATTCCATTAAATAAACTTCTAAAGAGAAGCATTGAAGATGACAATGACTTTAAGAAGCCAAAAATTAAAGAAATGAAGAAAACTGCATTAGATGAAATCATGGAGAAAGAAGAAAAGAAAAAGGAAATAGTAAATCGAAAGGACTACTGGATTACTGATGGCATTGTAGTTAAAATCATTACAAAAACTTTGGGTGATGATTTTTACAAACAGAAGGGTGTTATTGTTGATGTGAAAGAGAAATATGGAGCAATAGTAAAATTATTAGAAAGTGGCAAGAAATTAAAGCTAGATCAAGAACATTTAGAGACAGTTATTCCTGCAATTGGTCAACCTATTAAAGTTGTTAATGGTGCTTATAGAGGTAACAAAGCAATTTTACTAGGTATAAATGAAAAAAGTTTTTGTGCAGACATTGAAATATCATCTGGTTTGTTGAAAGGGAGGAAAGTGAAAGGTGTTGAATATGAAGATATTTGTAAATTACATATTGTTGATTAAATTATTTTAATATTATAATTTCAACTTTAAAAGTATAAGTTATAATAAATTTTGTACATCAATTGAAACTAATGGCTTTGGCCTTGTCCTAAATATTATTTTCTTTTTAATGAAATATTTAACTGAATATTCAGCTTCAGTTTCCTGCTTCTTCTCCAATAGAATTAAAGGTTTTGGCATGTCCACTTCTTTTCCAGAAAGCAAATGACTTCCTAAGATTAAAGTAGGTACACCATCTTTTGTATAGTGAAAATCTCCAATACATTTGTTTTCCAGGGAAATTCCTCTCTTATATTGCAGGTCTCCTTGCAATTCTATTATTGCCCATTCATGATTTGCATCTAGAGTTTTCCTATTTTATTAGAAAAAAAGAAGATAATTTTGGTTAGAAGTCCAGCACATAACCAAAACAAATATTTCCCACCAAAAAGTGTACTGATTCAGATTTTTCAAATAATATAATATTAATCACTACAGAACATTTTCTACTGTGCTATTAATTATTCAATTCAATATCTTTATACATACGTTTTTATAATTATGGCCATGTTGGTTTGTTATTCTTAAAATTACCCAACTGGAAAAATACTCACACAATACCAAGCTGCTAGTTAATATTTTACTTCCTTTACAAAACTTAAACTACAATCCAAAAAAAAATATATAATTGAAATTGCAGAATAAACACTTTATTTTGGAAAGTTCAAAACATAAAATATACAATAGAATTCTTTAAATTAAAGTCTTGCAAAAAATTATTTAGTACTATAAAAACGTTTAACATTCCTTTTAAAATTTTAAATGTTTTATGGCATCATTAGCTAAAAAGAATCAATTCATTTGGTTAATCATAATTTTAAAATAAAATCTTTGACTCACAATCCTTTTTACTAATAAAGACAACACATTTATTTTGCCTTGCAGTTGTTGCAGCTGTTCTCTTCAAAATGCTTTTTGGAGTAGTTTCATTAATCTGCAATTAAATCAGAAATGTATATTGTTCAGATATAATCAAAACTTGTTTACCATATTTTCAAATTTTTTTGCTATAGCTGAAGCCTTCATTATATGCAAACCTGGTGAACTGTATCTCCTTTGTCCACTTTCTTTTACATTTTTGTTGAGGGGGGTGATGGCATTTCTTTTTAAAAATTCTTTAAATACTCCACTAGGAGTTGAGATAATGGCAACTGCTTGTTCACATTTATTTTCAATTTTCTTGGCTCTGGCCGCTAGAATCAAGAAATTATTATACATTATAGTAAAATAAATTTAAATTTAAACCTCTAATTGCATCTTTTAAAAGAGATGAACCTTGTATTTTCTTCTTTACTTTGACAGGTTTTGATTTGTTGATCACTTTTGCAACTGGCAAAATTTCTTTCCAATTGTTATCACAAATCTTTTGTAAATTTTCAAATCTCTTATAGATGTTATCAGTCTAGAAAACAATAATGTTTTATTACTTTTATCTAAAAACAAATATAAAATAGAATACTTGTAGTTGCAATAAATCCCAGAAGCCATGTAAATCAAACTTTGTTGTTGGAGGATCAGCTGAATTATCTTCAAAACTGTTTATTAAGTTTGTAAATTGAACAAACTTCTGATTTATCAATAGACGTGTCTGTCCAACTGGCACATTTATCATGTCAATTGCAGATTCAGTCAGCAAATTTGAATCCTAAAGAGGAAAACGTTATTTGCATTACTACTATTTACAAATGTCTTACTTTATATTTGATCCACTTGTCACAGAGCTTATTGAAAGCGTCAATCTGGTCCTCTAATAAATCTCTAAAATGCTTTGCAGTTATACTTAGATCTACTTCATCCAAAATGCCTCCTTGTGACATACGGCGCTTATATTCTTTCACCGCATTTTCTTTGCCTCTTGATGTTGTTACAAATGGACTTACATAGGATGTTGTAGCAGTTTGATTTTTAGGCGTCAATGGTGATTTTTTAGTTTGTATCCTGAAATGTTTTCAGTAATTTCCATTCATAATAATTATTAATACTATATATTTTACTCAGCATTTGGAGATTTATTGTTGCTTGGCAAATTTGAATCTTCTGGTTCTGGTATCTCAAATGGAACTTCACATTTTACACTGTAAAGAAAACATTGAATGTGAGATTGAACAGAAGAAAAAGAATTATTCATACTTCTCAATTGGAGTCAAAATATTCTGATGCAGTGCATTTGCATTTTCACTTATTACTGTTGCTGTTGTCAATCCCTTTTTTCTTAATTGCTTCTGCATAGACTTCTTGTGTAGCCTAAAACATTTGGTATGTAATAATGTTATATCTTTCATGTTTCTCCTTACATTTCTTTGTTCTGTGTATCATTGGAAACATTAGTCTTAGTCTTTGTGGTAGTGAGGAGATTAGAAGATGCAGGAGCAACTATTTTTGTTGTACTTTTTCTCAGAGGTTTACTTGATGACTGAACATTTTTCCTGAAATGATTGTTTATTAAGTAATTTAAAACATTGCACAAATACTTACTTTGTGGTTGTAGTTGAACCAGCTTTGGTGGTGGATTTATTTGGTATAACAGCCTTTTGTTTTTCCTTTTTTAAAATAGGCTTAATAACAGTTGATTTTCCTTTCAATATTGGCTTATCCCTGCATTAGTAGAAGTATAAAATTTAAGTTGAAATATGTCAAGGATATTTTACTTACTCTTGTGATTTGTATTTTTTAATCTGTGTGTCTAGCTCATATGTTCTTTTAAGCACTTTCTTTTCCTTAAACATTGGTGATTGCTTTTTCGTCTGTGACCTGGTTACTGGTCTACTGACATTAACTGATTTTGTTTTTATAATTGGTGCTTTGAATATATGAATGCTTGAAGCAAAACTTTTTACACCTTGATTCATTTCTTCCAAAGTGGGAATTCTTGCTTTACTTCGCACAACAAATGGCTGCTTAGTTTTCAGTTGTTCTTTTTTCTTAAGGCGATTCTCCTTCCATTCCAATAATTTTTCATAGCGACTTGGTAATTTTACAGCCTCTATTGGTGGTTCCTCAAACACCTCTGTATCATCGTTTATACCTCTTCTTTTAGTTAGCATATCATCTTTTCTCTTTTGTCTGTTTTCCATAACTTTTTTTGATCTAACATATCTGCCTTCAGCTGTATTAATGAGACCAAATAATGTCATGGGTGCTTTATAGTATTGACTATGTTCCATTTCTAAAATACCATTACTTGGTTGTATTTTCTTTGTCATTCAATTGAATTTACTTACTTTTGCTGATAATAAATTAATTTTTTGTTGAATATTACTTTCACCGAAACTTATAACACCGGCACCGTTACAATAAACGAAATTCAAAATTTTCAACTGTCGTTTAAAACGTTCTAAACATGGCAACAATAAATACCACTAGTTTGGATTATTAGAAAATGTTTATGAAGTTAGTTCTTACGTTATAAGGATTATCGAATATGGATTATTATGAAAATAAATAACTTGGTTGTTTGCATATTTGGAAATTAGAAGTTGTAAAATACTCATATAATGGATAAAAGTGAAATTGTTGACGAAATGAACCATTCATTTTTAACTGAACAGGGATATATGGTACAAGATGATTTGGAAGGTATATCTCAATTATCTGTAGTTTACATGCATCAAATTATGGCAGATTATTAATAAATGATTTGCAGATGATCAGGAACAACTTACTGCTGAAAATACAGATGATTCAAATCATGATGGTGACAAAATTGGTGTTCCTCTGAGGGAACAAGACAGATTTTTACCAATTGCAAATGTGGCAAAAATCATGAAAAGAGCAATACCAGAACAAGGAAAGGTGAATGAATCAAAAGCAACTGTCTAAAGATAATATAATTAATGGTGTTTGCAAAATTATAGATTGCTAAAGATGCCAGAGAATGTGTTCAAGAATGTGTATCAGAATTTATAAGTTTTATAACAAGTGAGGCCAGTGATCGATGTTATATGGAAAAACGTAAGACAATTAATGGTGAAGATATTCTGTTTGCCATGAGTGCATTAGGATTTGATAATTATGTGGAACCACTAAAAATATATCTCCAAAAATACAGAGAAGTGAGTGTTTATACTCTATTATATGTTTAATCTATTGAAGGCTTTTCCTCTTTCAGGCTGCTAAAAGTGACAGAAACTTACATGCAAGTGAGATTGTCTATGATGAAATAAATGATGAATCTTTCAGTAAGTTTAATTACACTGTTACATACTTACAATTAATTTTGGTTTCACATATTAGGTTCACCAATGTCTGGAAATATCTTAACTGGTAATGAATCTACAACAGGAGAAACTGTTATTTATGCTTATCAGGATAATGTACATCCTTTTCAATTAGGTTAATTCTTTTTCATATCATATTGATTAAAAGAATTTCGTTTCATGTATTATTTTTTTAATATATTTTATTAGATAAAAATAAGACATTATTAATTTGTTTTGCGTGGTGCTGGTTTGCCACCTTCACGGAAACCATTACGGAATCGTCTTCTGACAATTTTCAAATGTCGGCAACGTCCGGTGCCGGTGGTCTTCCTCCTTTTAGCCTTTATTGACCAATTATCTACAAACAAAAGGGTTAAATTTCCATTAAGAAATTACCTAGGGCCAACTTACATGAGCGCATTTTGGCAGCTGGATAACCACACTGTGCACATTGAGACTTTTGGATATGGTATGATGATCTACCACATCTACGACACAGCGTATGTGTTTTATTTCTGCGTTTACCAAAACTGGATGTACCTTTCGTCTGTAAAAAGAATGTAATTTTTCAGAACATAACCTTAGTACGAATGTTTGTAGAGCTTGCAAGACATTCGCTTTGCGAATCTTACAAAACTTATTTACTTTTTTGTGTAAAAAATTAACTGATACGTTAATGCTCGGTAAAAATCATTGAAAAATACAATAAACTAAATCCAACACTTACCATGCTTTCAGACTTTTATTAGAAAAGAAATGGACGAAGAGAAATGGACACGAAGATAGTTCCGCAATGAATACCAATTTTAAGATGCAACAATCACTAAGTAATCTACTAAAAGCGCGTCATTTAAAAACACGGTATTTATACGTATGAATTTATTAAATGTTTTTATTTTTCATTTTCGTTTTCTTGTGAATGAAAATACTTTAATACGCGTATAAGCCGTTTATGACTTATTTTTAGCACGCTATTAATGCGACATTTCTTTTATTCACATGCTTATTTATAAGTTTATATGGAAAAATCGTTAACAATAATATTATATTATGCTCGTTTCGTTGGAAAATCTAAGATGATTTCATTTGAAAATTATGTACATATAATGCATATTAAAGGGGTTTTTCAGATGTTAAACCTCGAAATGAACGACTTGTCTAAAAATAAAAAGCTTGCTACGGCGTCTTGGTATAAACATATAACACATAGTTGAGTCGAAAATGAATTGAGAAAATGGTGAAAACACCTAAAGTTTCTCTCCTTTTTGTTTTAATTTCATCCTTCTAAGCGGAGTTTATGCTGCACGCTTTACTTTTCATCTGTAATCATCCAAATCTTCTCCATCAGGATCGTCTTCGAAATTGGGATTTAATAAACTATACGTGTGGTGTGTATGTGTGCGCGTTTGAATAATAATAATATGGATATTTTAATTACGATAACGTGTATACACCAATTTAAAATCGCGTTAAATTAAACAGTGTTATCTTTAATTTAATCTTAGGTCTTAACAATATTCTGTATTTAAACAATTCTATACCAGTTAAGGCTATTTGCGAAAACTAATTAACTAAAGTGATGTTTGTGTTTCGGTTACTGTTTTCAGATCGTGTTCCTGTTTTTTTCCTATCAATTGGGAAATGTGCGAATTGTGACCGCATCGCGAATAACAATGGTGCTACGCATAAATTATAGTTGATACAGAAAATTGAAAGAGAGAAAAAGAGCGAGAGAGTGAGAGAGACCGAGAGAAAGAGAGCAGAAAGGAAATGATAATAATAACAAATTTCTTTTGATTTTCATTTCGTTCGTGTTTTTGTAATTTTAATAAACGAAAATCTTTTAATATAAAGCTTCTATGTGCGAGCAAATAGGTTTCAATGAACAAACTACATGTAAATGCGAATAGTATAAAGGTGGATTAGTCGTCGTTAGTTGGTGCTGGTCGCGTGTATATTAGTAGTAAATAATAATGTTAATGGAAAGTTATCCGCGAATTGACGAATTTTACGAAATTAGTGCGTCCAGTTGCAGCAATGAACGTTTAGGAAAATGATGTTCACTGGTGGTTCGCATTACAAGAAGAAGAACAGCAGCAGCAGTGGCAGTAGTAACGGACAACGTAACAAATACGAGCGATCGTCTAGAGTGAGTAATCACGAAGTAAGTCCTTAGAGAAACGGCAAGAAGATCTTCTTCGATTATGAACACAATCGATAAAATTACACTCGCGCACCACAAATTGTTCGCGATTACTCGTATTATTTCTTCTTGTTTTCGAATAATCCGAATAGAATTCTTGAAGTTCTCTCTAGGTTTACGCCTATTCGAAATATTGTCGCCCCCCTCGCCAGCATCCAATATAATTATAATAATAACACTTTATTTTTACTTTACCGCTAACCGGAGACCGCATTTTTGTTTCCTTTTTCTTTCCCTTCAAGCCAGTAAAAAAAAAATACTTACATTGTCAAGTGGAATCAATTGAATTTGTAGTAGCAAGCTGAAAATCTAAAGACGCTCATAAAATGCATTTCCATCGTTTTATTACTCGCGTACCGTAAATTGCATCGTAAATTATTATTTAACCCGAAAAAAGAAACGCGTGTAGGTAGGCCGAGCGTTTTCACTATCTCCATCTCAAGTTTTACGATTTTCCACAAGTTAATGCGAAAATGACTCATTTCTCAAAATGTGACAGGATAAAAATAATGTATAAATAATAATTATTTGCATATTACAGTCATAGCGAAAAGGATATCCTCGTTTTAAAGTTACCATTCGCATTTCGCTCATTTAGTCTCGATTTCAATTTAGCATGTCGCAATTGCTGATGATTGACGATTTGCTTTTTGCAAATCATTTAAAAAGAGATGCGTTAATGATTTTTAAGACCACAAGATATTAAGTCGTTTAGAAAACTTTAGAAAACTCATCTGCCATATTAATAAACAATGCAATAACGAAAAGCGAACAAAATATTCTTGAGCAAATATTAACAACAAAAATGAAGCTTTTGCTTTAGCGAATCTTTCATAATACTTAAACAACTTGTAACGCGTTCACTCGCATCATCTGCAAGTAGCGAATAAATAATCATTTAATGGCACCGCAATTGGATTTTCGTCTTTTTCAATTTTATTTCTCTTCATTAAATCGCTCTAGGCCATAAAAAATGTTACGATGTTTATTTCATTTTGTTTATACATTCCACTCGATTCATTCGAACGAAACTGCACTTCAAAGGTCGCAGAAACGCGTAAAACGCGAAATTGCAAGACGGAGCTTCCGTTCCTTATTAATTCGAGCTTAAAATCCAATAATAACTGAAAACGTACGACAGGAAATCAAATTTTGTATGCTTTACGAATTTGTCGTTCTTGATTAGCCAAAAGTGCGGCCACCAAAGCAAGCGAGCGTCAACTCGACGACGCCGCTCTTGACCAACTCCTGCGACAACGAATACGTCGACTACGGCGATGAATTCCAGAGGACCAAAGGGAAGGAGATCACGAGGCGACGAGGTGCAGTCAAACATCAAAGGTATTCATCAGAATTTTGCTAAATACAAACTTTAATCGGTGACAAGAAACTGTATGTAGTAAAATAAAACTGAGATTTTTATGCTAGGTATTCACTAATTTTTGAAATGCACCACGTAGAATTCTCTTAAGAGCGAAACAATTCAAGTTATGTCTAACGTCTTTGTTGCAATATAACTCCTAGGAGGAATTTGAATGGAAGCCCTTTGGAGCTTATTTTAAAATTAATGTAAACAAAGTAAACATTCAAATTTTCGTACTTTTCGTGTCCATTCTCAACATTTTCCATAAAGACGCTCGACTTTAGTAGCAATTGATCAAATAAATTTGTTTAAATTATTATAGAAATAAAACTTTAAAATTGTTGATGTTTCAGAGTGCATGAGGTGAAAGGACACAAATTCTTGGCGAAATTCTTCCGGCAGCCCACGTTCTGTGCCTTTTGCAAAGACTTCTTATGGGGGTTCTGCAAGCAAGGCTACCAGTGTCAGTGTGAGTAAATTTACCATTTCTTCATCGTATTAGTAATTATTCTCAAATTGTTCATAATCGATTGTTAACAGGTTGCCAAACGGCCGTACACAAGAGGTGCCACGATAAATTGTTGGGAAAATGTCCTGGATCAGGCAGAGAGTCCGAGAGTACGATAGTAAGTTAGAAAGCATTTTATTCTCCTTTTCGCGACCCATTGGTAACAATTATTTAAATTAACTTGAATATTTCTTTCAAGTATTTGCGGGAGCGTTTCAAAATCGATCTGCCCCATCGATTCAAAGTGCACACATTCATGTCGCCGACGTTTTGCGACCACTGCGGCTCCTTGTTGTACGGTATCTACAAGCAGGGGTTGAAGTGCGAAGGTGAGTGAATATTACTTTTTAAAAGTTCTTCGTTCTCCTTGTATCGATAGTAGTGGAATTGAAGAGGCTTCTCGTCAGACGTGCGGGGTCATTTCGAAAATTTCTATCGTCACGTATTGTGTGTTGCCTAACATTTAACGACGATGATTTTCAATGCAGGACGTGTCTTTTTTCAGAAAAGCATTTATAACAGAGATGTCCAAGTTAAACGGTTTTTCTTGTTAAAAGTTCAAAAAGAAAACGTTACGAATGGAAAGGAATAAAGTTGTTTACGCCGTAGGAATTTGACGGGTGGATTATTATAATGAATCGTTTTGCAAATCGATGGATCGCTTAAACGGATGTATAATTCGCGATTTAATTGATTGTCGAATTAACGACCGTGGTACCTTCATGTTGCGGAGTTTTGTAGTTGGACGGCGTCCAAAGTCGATTCGCAAAAATCTGATAGAATTATTGGCCTTGCGATTTTCTTATTATAAGTTCGCCATTTATCACGTTTTAATTTTTCTTCGCTTTCAATAATTTTCTTTCGTTTATGATTAAGTTTATGATTAAGCAACATTTGTCTTTAAACGTTTTCGAAATTGCAATTAGTGAAAAGGAACTTGTTAGAGGCGGAGGAGGAGAGGCGCGAGAAAAATCATAATTTGGCGGCATTTATTTTTGGTAGAATGTGTACGATTTTTATTTATAAAATTGTTCCTCTCTCTCGCACCATTAATTTTTTTCCAACCAGACGGACGTAAAGTATGACACCTCGGTGTTTTTTCCCTTTTTTTTGTGAAATGATATTATAGCCGCACACACGTCACGTGAAACGTTCACAATATTAATAAACCTTTTTTTTATCTCTATTTTAAATATTTTCGCACTTAAACGATGCTTTTGTCAAAACGTTACGGAATTCAGATGAAATTGTCGAGTGGCGAACGAAAATGCTTCCTGAATGGTATTTCAGGAATTTTCGGTAAAGTCGTCGCACGTTCCAAATCGAGATTACCTGTTGACAGCTTAAAAGCGACAAAAATGATTCGTTTAAATTAAAAAAATTAGTTGATACTGTGTATTTTTAATTATATATTATGGGTATTAATCGATGACGAATCCTATCAAGAAAATTTACATTGTTGATAATTTATTGGCAACAGTTACGCTGAAGCATGCACGTGTAAATTTAAAATATTCTCGCTTCAGTTTTTTCTCTGTCTCGCTAATTCCAGAATTTATTAATAGTAAATTAGGGGGCGATCAGGGGAACAATCTACAATATCTTATGTAAGAAGTTGCGCTGTTTATGCTAATAAAATTCGCAAATACACCTGCAACATTTAATAATCCTTTACAATTGCATTTTTTAGTTTAAAAATAGGAACTTTCACTCCTTTGAGAAAATAGCGTTTGTTTTCCAGAAATCCCGTTAGCAATTGCAAACGCTTATTTAAAGTTCACGGAAATCTCATTAAAACAGCGACTTTAAGGAAATTAGCGCGGTTCATTGAATCGTGGAACAATTAGATCCTGGAATTTCCCGAAACATCGGCCAGTAACGAAAAAAAATATATAAACATTAGCGTATGTGCGAATTGGAAACATCTTGTTTCTTTATTTTTATTTGATGTTTTACGAAATTAATAGAGAAAATTGGATTAATGTGAAACTTATTTGAAATATACATCAAACAGGTGTAATATATTTGCAACTGTTTGAAACTAAATTGGTGAAACTTTAAAATAGATATCGAATTTATATGATGCGTATACGTGCGATATGTTTTCGTGAAAAAAAAAGATATTAATAATGAAAATGCGACAACGATACTCCAACGGCTATTATTAAATCTTATGAATGATATTTGTGATCGTACGCAAATCTTAACTGAGACACTTCAATAAATAAGAGATTCATTTTATGACGATGGTTCAGCAATTTTCTTGTGCAGATTTGCTAAGACGAAGACACACACAAACAAAACGCATTTTGTTTCATTCGGACTTCTTTTAACTGAACTTCGTATAAATTTGCAGGTTTACATTTCGTCCCACCTACATTACGTATAAAAATAAAGCGATTTCTTAAAAATCATTCAGAATCCTGTTCGTGCGTTGTGTTAATAAAATGGCAAAAAAACTAAGAAACAATTCGGCGAAGATAATAAAATTTCAAGCGAACATAAACAAATCCGGTAACGTTATTTATTCGACCAGATTCTAATCGCAAATGCCGTAATATTTCGCTAACACTCGACCGAAAATTGTAGGTCACCACTTTAAAGTTTTATTGAACTTTATAAAAGCAATACAACTTGACGGCGATCCACGCATTACTGTTATACATTTATAAATAAGCTTCGTATTTATAAAACGTGATTTACCAATACACGAAGTTAAGTGGATTTACAGGTGTGAAACTGTAATAATAATGTAAAAGGACGAAATAAAGGAATAGAAAAGAAAAGGTGGAATCGAACTGAGAACATTGTGACGATACGTCAGAGAAGTGGCTGGTAAAAATAGTTCATATTGGCTCGCGCAAACAAGAAAATTTGCCAGTAAGCTTTACACAGTTGTTCGGGGTGCGGGAGTTCAAGTATATAAAACAAATAATACCGAAAAGAAAAAGAGAAGAAAACGGTTCGATAACAAAATTGCAATAACAAGAAATTTTAAAAAGCAAAAAAATTAAGGTGCATTAATTAAATCATTAACTAATCGATTGTGATAGAATAACGAACAAACAAACAACATTATATTTTTGTTTCTCCATTTATCATCAATTTTCGCATTTCACTTTCATCATCTTCAATCACCATCTCGTTACTCGTTCACATCATTTTGCATACGCACAATTTTTATTATGAACTAATTCGTTCCGCAAATCGCTAGTGCAGTCAATCCGCTGAACAGATCGCAAAAAGATGCCGATTTACTCCGATTACGGCGTTTACACGTCGCCATCGTCGTACGTCTCGTTGTACCTGCCGTACTCGAACCATTCGTCGATAGCGGCGGCGAACTATCGACCGTACACGAAATCGCTGATGCGACCCTACAATCGCGCCTACAAACCGCATCTGGCGACGATCAGCGAATCGCAATCGCCGCGTCGCCAATATTCATCCAACGTCCGATTGCACACGTCGCCGCATCTGAAGGTACCGCGACCGATCAAGATCAATACGGCCGACATCGACGTGTCGTTGAACAAGTATCGAAAGTACGATCGCAAAAGTCTGTCGCCGAAATCGAGCGCGGACGAGCCGCGGAAATCGCCGAGTCCGCTGCGACAAACGGATGCGGCGAAGGAGACGCCCGAAACGAAGGAGGACTCGTTCAAAACGCCGATCCGGCGCGATCGCGCTTTGGTGCGATTGCACACGGTACATTTGCCGACCGACGACGAGGAGCTCGTCAATAAGAGCGATGAGGCGAAGGAACCCGACGAAGAGCCGAAACCGGACGAGACTGCTAAACGCGACGACGACTCGATCGCCGTCGGCGAGACTAACGAACGTGCGAAGTCGCCGAGTTTCCACGACATTTGCACGGCCATATTGACGGATAAGATAAGCGAGGACCTGAATCCGGGGCAACCGGACGAGATTCAGAAGAAGCAAAGTAGGCAGTACTCGAGCGAGGACATTTTCAAGGCGATCCGTCGCAATTCGGCGGACATTTTGAAGGAGAACGTCGCCCTGTTGGAGGACATGCTCGCGAACGAGAATTTGACGCGGCATTTGGCGCAAAAGTCGTCGGAACAGGAGCGCGAAATTGCGGAAGACGCGTACGACGGGCGGGCGAGCGTGAAGAAAAAAAAGAAACTGACGAAGAAGAAATCGAACGAACAGGTGACGTTACCGAGCGACGCGGACGTGCAACCGGCGCAAAAGCGTGCCAGCGTTAAAAAGGTGAAGAGAACGTCGACCGGCGACCTGCCGGTACGCGATATATCGAACGTTGTCGTCGAAGAGATCAAAACGCGACCGAGGCCGGTCATAACGGCCACGGTCGACATCGACAGCAAGCCGCATCTGAAGGTGCGCGTGGACGACGTGAGCGTCGAGGAGACGCCGACGCCGCGCAAACAGAAAAAGTTCAAATTCAACGTGACGATCGGGGAGATCGAGGAGAAACGGAAGTCGGTGAAGCGGACGAGTCAATTGCCGAAGAGCAAAGTGACGCAGAACGACGTGGGCAGGGTGCAAAGTCCGAAGGCGAAAGAGTTGGTGCTGTCGGACGTGCAGAAGAACAAGAGCGGTTCGCAGGTCGGCACGATTTTGGAGAACAAGGAATTGGCAAAGACTGAAACGGTTCGAGTGCCGGCGGCGGTCGAAGAGAGCTCGAAGACTGAAAACGCCGATACGCGGTTAGAAAGTAACGGCGCCGTCGAGGGATTTACGGAGGGGGCAACTAAACCGAACGATTTAGAAATAAAGACTGATCAAGTTGAGGGCAAGCGAGAAATCGCACCGAGCGATCGAACGGCGAAGACTGACGAGGTCGCTAATAAGCAAGAGAAGCCGCGGAGTATATTGAAGAAACCGTTGAAATCCAAATCGAGCGAGCTCGTAAGGGAAAAGAAATCGATCACGAAGACCAAGACGGATCTCATAAGAACCGAACCGGCGCCAAACGAAGCAATTGATTCGTTGAAAGAACAAATGAAATTGCCTCGAGATGAAGCTCGAGACGCGGCGACGCAGAAGGAGAAAGAGAATGCGGAACCGATCGAAGAGAACGCGGACGAAACGGTCGTGCCAAAATTGGCGCCGAAAGAGGAGAACCGCAGCTCGGACTTCTGGGCGTTGATCGGTAACCGCGAGAGCGTGCAATTGACGAACGCGCGGAAACGCATCCAATTCGTCGATAGAACGATGGGCGCGAAGGTCGAGGAGGACCTCAACAATAACCAGATACGCGACGCGATCGAAGAACGGAACGAAGTCGACGCAAGCGGCAACAGTAACGATTATGAAACGGTGACGGAAGAGAAAACTGACGGAGAGGTCGCACCGGTTCGAGGAAAGATAACGTCGAAGAATTCCCTCATCAAGAAACCGTTAGCGTCCGATCCCGACTTAGAGGTGTTTGTTGTTCCAGAGGCGCCGCCGACGCCGCCGTCCGTCGTTACCGACGAACCGCCCGCATTCGTGCCGTTACAATCGAACCGATTGTCGCAGTGGATGCATCCGTTCAAGAAACCGGAACAGTTCAACGAGTGTCCGGTCGAGATATACGCAACGCCGAAAGCGATACGCAAAAGACATTATCCGAAGCCGAGGCACGCGCCGCCTCCGCAACAACAGCAACCGCCGCCGCCGACGAGGTCGGAGGACGGTGAGAGTAGTGATGATGATGACGACGACGACGAGGACGATGATGATGACGAAGAAGAGACGACGAGTGAGAGTGGCGAAGAAGAATCGTCCGACGAAGAAGAATCGGTCCGTGGACAAATCGGAGCAAGTACGTCCTCAAATGACTCAGGGTTTGACTCCACAAGTCTGGTCAAACATAGGAATAAGGGTTAGAATGATATGATAATTAATATTCGATTTGCCCTTGGTTTTTCTTTTTCTCTCATTGTTTCTTCTGTTAATCGTTTAACCTTTATTCTCTTAATTGCCCCATCTAACCGATCGAATTACACTGAAGTCCCGGTTCACGAACTTGATTCGTTGCGAATTGCTCGTAAATCGAAACCATTCCTCCCGGGTCATTAATTAGTTTGCGAACCATCATGCGGAATAAAATAGTTTTGAAGACTAACCAAAAGCGCAAATTTGCACGAGGACTGCAAAATATTTGACGTGAATTGAATTGAGAATTTCTTAATATCGATTTGCAGTTCGTGAACTGAGCTTTAACTGTGTTCATTAATATCGATTAATTCAAATCGATTCCACTTTGATTTGAATACAATCGGTGGCTGCGCAAAAAGAAAAAGAAAAACGGAATCTATCGTAAAATCGTTTGCGTAATTTTGGCACCGTTCACCACCACACACCGCCTTTTAGTTTATACACACATAATTGATTTTAACATTCACCTTTAAGATTCGATCCTAACAATTAGAGAGTCTATTTAAGTACGATTTGTTTTGTAAATGTTGTTGTGAGGCACAATAACAATTTCTACAAGGTTCGAATCGTAATAAATTATTATTATTAGATCGAAAATTCGAAAACTTTCGTTTCAATCATTAAATCAAACTTTGAAAAAGGTACCACGTGACAATGTTCATAACTTCTACGATAGGTCGTAGTGATAATTGCTGCTACTATTAATATCGATTGATTGGTACTTTGGAAACTGTGAAAAGAACGCAGTTCTACCAATTTATTTAATTTTACTTAATCGCCCGGCACATGTTTACATGTAACCTGTGGAAGAAAAGATTGTAATACACGAAACAACGTTTTGTTAGGATTATAAAAATATTCCTGACTCACCTATAGCACAGAAAAATGATTATTAATAGACCGTAGTCGAAAGGTTTTTATTTTGTTTAAAAAATTATTATTATTACTATTGCGTACCACGTTTTTGCAATTTGTTACAATAATCCATTGCAATAAATAACGAGAAGATTATGCGAAAAGTAAAAAGAGCGATTTGCGCGCATTTAGCATTAATTGCTTAATCGCGGTAATTTAATCGAATTGTTTGAACAATTTTCGATGGGCGTTCAGTTATGAATCGAGCGTTTGTAGTATTGCGAATTTTAAATCTGTTACGTAACACAATACGCCTGCAAAAAATTTAAAAAAATAACGTCGATCGTTGTTGTATATGCGTCTGACGAGAAGCCAATTCTTTTCCATTTAGGAGAGTTGATTAATGTCACTGTTTGTGTTTATGTTGCGAATACATCAATTAATTTTGTTTTTAGATTGCGACGTCAATTGCCATAAGAAATGCGAAAAATTGACGGCCAACTTATGCGGCGTCAATCAGAAAATGATCGTCGAAGCGATTGCTTCTGTGAGGAAAGGTAACATTAGAATCGACATTCATTTGATTTAAAGTTTTCTTAGAACAAGAACCGAGGGAAGTGGCAAGTCGTGATTGAAAACGATTTTTGCGAAATTACAATATTTTCGAAACTTTGAAAATGGACTTAAAGCGAGATTAATGGCACTTTCGAAATTTGCGATACGCTTTGACGACAATAAACAATTGACATCGCAGCTTTTTGGCGCAAAAATTAGCAATGGATTGGACGATATTTTGTTCCTCAACAATTAGCAAGACTTTTACCACAAAGAGCTTTCTAATATTTTCTTCTCTTGTTGTCTTTCGTACACGTACAAGGTTAAAAATAAAATTCGCATATATTGTAATTGCAAATTTACATAAAATTTTGGCACTAAGAATAGTTTTATTTTCAGCTTTAAAGAAAAAGCGTCACGTCTAGTAATAGTGGTAGTAATAATAATAATAATAACAAATACCTACTTGTGTTTCAGGAGAAAATATTCATATTCAATGCCAAAAGATTGTGATAATAATCACCATCATCATCATCTTACTGGTAGCAGCAATTACAAAAAGATTTCTAAATCTGCGCGTGGGAAAAAAAAAGAAGACATTCACTTAGCCGTGCGAAATTGCAGCGAAAATGTTGTCAATCTATATTTATAAAATTCGAGCGAATAATTACGCCAAACAATTCCTACACGTGGTTTATTTATGTTTTTCTTCTTTCGCCCCACCGTTTGATTAATGCATTTAAATAATTCACGTTGTAAAATCCAACGAAAAAAGAAACGACGCAAGGAACACCGGAGTCTTATTAAACCTTTTGCGGTTTTAATTTAGGTTCGTCGGAGAGCCGCGACTCGCCCACATCGAATCCGGCCCATAATTCCGCTTACGCCGTCGATCCGACCGACATCATCGAGGAGTATCAGCATTCGAGCACGTACACCAGCTTCCAGAAGAGCGGTCGCATCACGCCGCCGGCAACGACGATACCCAGATTCCGGAAGTACGCGATCGAAGATTTCAATTTCCTCAAAGTATTGGGCAAAGGCAGTTTTGGCAAAGTACGTTGCATAGCAAAATTGCCGAAACCTTTCAAATCGACTAAATTATCACTTTCTGCGTCGCAGGTGTTATTGGCCGAACTGAAGAACACCGAATACTATTACGCCGTCAAATGTTTGAAGAAGGACGTCGTACTCGAGGACGACGATGTCGAATGCACGCTGATCGAGAGGAAAGTTTTGGCTTTGGGCACGAAACATCCGTATCTTTGCCATTTGTTATGTACCTTCCAAACGGAGGTAAGCGCCATCAATTGACGCTTTTGTTTTTGTTTTCGCTAAGAAAAATGTAACTTTTCCTTTAATTATAAATAATTTTCTTCTCTCGTTCACAGTCGCATCTGTTCTTCGTGATGGAATACTTAAACGGCGGCGATCTCATGTTTCACATTCAAGCGTCCGGTCGGTTCCCGGAGTCGAGGGCGCGTTTCTACGGCGCCGAAATCGTCTCCGGTTTGAAATTCTTACACGCCAAGGGAATCGTTTACAGGTGAAATGTTTTTTTTTTTAATTTCGTAACAGTGCGAGCGTGTGCAGTAAAAATAACCTGAAGAAGAAAGAGCAAATGACACCGTTTCTTTTTGTAAAAATAGTTTCTGTCGGTTTTAATTAGCGGCAAGAAGTTTTCCACATGATTGAATTAGAAGAACGTTCTTCTGTTTATATTAAAACGGAGAAAAGTTTTCACCTACAATTAGTGCGTTGGCCCCTTATGTTATAAGATTTAGCCGAATGTTTTTTGTTTTCGTAAGGAGAAAATATAAAAGTACTTTTGATCTATTTCTGGAATCGAACGCGCGCTTTTCGCTCGCGTTTTCCTTTTCGCGATTATCTTCATTACTATTCTTTATTTCGTAATTTACCATCTTGACTGCCGTTATTATTAAACCATTTTTTTTTAAATTTATTTGGCGTTTTTTGCGTTGATTTATGGCCGACGATTAATAAAAGTTACGTTTTTTTTTCAATTAACGTTGCCAATTAATAATTGGTAAATATTTTTGTTTTTCTGAACCGTCTTTCTTCAAATCCAATTTGCTTTATTTATTTGTTCGTTTTTCGTTTTGCAGAGATTTAAAACTGGATAACATCTTATTGGACTTTGACGGGCACGTGAGGATCGCCGACTTTGGCATGTGCAAGTTGCAAATATTTTTAGACCGTACGGCCGACACGTTTTGTGGCACGCCGGATTATATGGCTCCAGAAGTGAGTTGTTCCACTCTCCCCAATTCCATTCTCCTCGTTCATCACGATTTCCATCGTATTACAGATACTCAAAGGCCAGCATTACAATCAGAGCGTCGATTGGTGGTCGTTCGGTGTTCTTTTGTACGAGATGTTAATCGGTCAATCGCCGTTTAGCGGCTGCGACGAGGACGAACTGTTCTGGTCGATTTGTAACGAGAAACCCGTGTTTCCGCGATTTCTATCGGCAGAAGCAACAACGATACTCACATTGGTAAACGAGTTCGCTCGAAGGCAATAATTGATCGATTACAAATGCCGAATTGTTACAGTTGTTGGAGAAGGACAACGACAAACGATTAGGTTGCCGACATTGTCCATCGGGCGACATACAAGATCAGCCGTTCTTCAAACCGATCAGTTGGCCCGCTTTGGAGTCGCGCCAATTGGAGCCACCGTTTAAACCCAAATTGGTGAGTTTAATTAGTGAAAATTTGAACGGCGATTTGTGATCATCAAAATAAAATAAAAAACACTTTCAGCAACATCCATTGGACACCCAATATTTCGACAAAACGTTCACGATCGAGAAAGCGAAACTGACGCCGATCGATAAGAACATTTTGCAGTCGATGGATCAGTTGCAGTTCCAAGGTTTCAGTTATACGAATCCGAACGCGACGGACAGATAGAAACGCCGTGCGACGATGATGGTGATTGAAAGAATGGTAAATTCAACTTTTACAATTGGATTTCGTTCGCTTTGGCATCAAGATAAATCAACTGATTCGCAATAAATAATCAGAGAGAAGATGACAATTGGTGCTTTAAATTTTAATTAAGGCGTTAAAAAAACAGTAAATAAATAAACGTCGTGTCGTTTATGATGTTGCCAAAGTAAAATTTTCTTTGTACTAATTCAAAATTGGCTTCGTAGAGAACGCAAAAAATTCTGCAATACATCTTCGAATTGTTAGAGAAGCAAAATAGAATGGGAGACATAATTGCCAATGTCCTCTCATATTCTTAATAGTTGTTAAATGGAATAACGATGTTCGTAACGAAATTATATTGATAAACTTATTAGAGAATTAAGATTCTATCATTTTGGTTTGATGTAAATGATGAAAGAGTTGAGGACGACGAGGGAAGATTATTATAAAAAAAATGATCCGTGTACCTAATTAATTTTGTACATTGCACTGTCTTTTGTATTTTATATAATCGTGATAATTGTAATACATAATTGTAAAACGATGAGAATTTTCCTAGTAGAGGATCGATCGCAATTGATTTGTAAGATAATTATCTGTTGTACTATTGTAAGGAGAAAGAGTAGTGGCTTAAAACAAAAAACAAATACAAATTTTGTATCGTTTCGCGATCAATTTGCTAATAATCATCTATAATTACTTAACTGAAATTGTGTACAAAACATAATTTATTTGTATATGAACATAATAAAAACGTTAGATTAATAATTCAATGTTTTGCTTTTTCTTTTCGTTGCAAACCAACTACCTTTTTGTATTAAATTAATAAATTCGATCCCAAGCGACGGGATATAAAACTTTGCTTTTGTTCGATTGGATTGGAATTAGTTTCTACAAGAAGTATTGGAATGTGCAGAAACATTGTTGAAAATTGCATTTCATCAATAGAATACGTACAGTAGGGGGAGATTGAATGAAGAAATCGTATGAATCCATACAAACTTTGGTTAAAATTCAGTATTTAAGTTTTTCAATCGATTCATGTATTATAATTTATAATTACTAAATTGTAATTGTGTGCAAAAGCATTAATTCATTTGAACGTAATAAAAGATTCACTGAATATTTTGTTGTTCCTTTTATACGAAACCAACTGTCATTTTGGACTCCTACTTTATTTAATTAATAAATTCGATCCCAAACGGCGGATATAAAACTAAATCCTTGCCATTCTTCGATTGGAGAGGAACCAGTTTCTGCAAGAAATCGTAAACTGTTGGAAATTGTATTTTCCAAAAAAAAGGAAATCAAGACGTACGCCAAGGGGAAATTGAATGTTGCAACGGTTCTTAGGCTCTATTAATTTCCTTTTGAATGGACGCTTTTTTAAATATGAAAAAATCAGCCTTCCTGGAAAGATTTTAATTCCTCTCGAGAACTGTTTGTAATAAAATTCCGTTTTTTCCCTCAATTTCCCATCGCTGTACGGCACAAACTCCATAAACTAAATACTATTCGATAGGAAACGGCGTATGCGAGATACGTTACGTTCTTTTTGAATTTACGACGCTTATTGTGATACTTCAATACTTCGTCGATACCGTGACCGGGCAGCGGTTTCGCAATAAAGTACGGCCTTAAACTGAGATCGTAATCCGGCTCTTTCGCGTTCCTCTCGCGCTCGTCGTCCAATCTATCCAACGTGTCCGGCTCCTGATGTACCATGCAGCACGTACGTATCGTGAAATAGTAAATGATTTCGACGCCCGAGAGCAGGCTGAAGCCCAGGAATAAGCCGGCGATTCCGCCGAAGGAAACTGCGAATCGGAATGATCAGCGATTAATTTGCTAATCGATTGCTCGCGTTTCACGGCAATCACCTAATAAATCGATCCAACCGAAGAGGACCTCCCTCTTGTACCGCACCATCGGCCACGACACGAACTCCGTCTCGAGCTCCTTCAAATTGTCCCCGTCCCTGCAGAAACAATGGAAAAGCGTAAACGCAACGGCCGCACGATAACACTCGATTCGTACACGTTCTCGTTCAGTTTGCCCACTTCGTAAACGGTGTTCGAACAGCCCAATTCGCACTCGCAATTCTCGTCCGCGACGATCTTGCTCGCGTGCTCGTGGATGCAGCGGTAGTCGTCGATCGAGCACGGCTTGCGATTGTAAACGTTCGGATAGAAGATCGGCACGCACTTGCAGTGCCTGATAATGCTCTTCAGTCGGCACTGTTGCGTGCAGGCCGAGTACGTGTACATGTCGTCGACGTCCAATTTGCGCTCGTTGCGAAAGATGCAGTGTCGCTGCTTGACGGTCAATTGCCTCGCGTCCTCCGTCGTGTACGTTTGCTTGACGAAGAACGAGACGCGGTTGACTTTGTAGTCCCAAAACAGTTGCGGCTTGAACGATTCGCCAATCTTCTCGTCCGCGTTGTGTATGAAAATTGGCAAGTCGACGTTCGCGTCGTTCGCTTCGACGCTTCGCACGCGGAACTTTAACGACCATTTCAGGTCCGTCTCCTTGATGTACTTCATCTCGAACGGCGGCATTTCGTACTCTTCCCTGAAACGAATGACCACACTCTAACCGCGAACTGCCTTTTTTTTGATCGCGCAGTACATACCAGGGCAGCTTCGTTTCGTAATGTCGCGAATTGAAGGAATAGCAGTAACCGTTTTCGGTGAAGATCGGGAAGAAGCCGTAGCAGCAATCGTACTCTTCCCCTTTGAATTCGCATTCGATTAGGAAATCCTCGCAACGTCGCATCAACTGAAATGGGCCAAGCGTATAATTGAAATATTTATCAATTATTTGCGAATTACCGGGAAAATAAACGATTTCAAATCGAAGTCCTTCGGGAAGCGATCGATCATCTCTCTGTGTCCCGCAAGGTAAGCGGCGAAATCGTCGAGCGATTCGTACGATAACCTCGTCAACGATTTAATAAACGTTCGCATCTCGTCGACGTCTTGCACTGTTGGCATTTCGCTAGCAAAGAGAAACGTATACACTCGTGCACGATTTTGCGTCGACCGCCTCAATTTACTTGCGAACGTATTCCTCGATGGTCGTCTCGTTAGCGGGATCGTTGAGGCAAACGGTGATCGCCGGGAACGGCACGTCCCAATTGTGAAAGTCCGTGTCCAAGCCGGTGATCGTCGGATTCGTTTGGAACTTTTCCCATAAGCTGACGATAATGACGAGGGTCGCGATCGCACCGACGGCCACGCACACGAACCACATGAATCTAATACGGTGTGACACATAAATGTAGGACCATTTTTGCGCATAACTTTTTTTTCGCGGCTCAATTTGGACCAAGCCGAGTTCAGAAAATGCATCGAATTAATGCGAGTTACAAAACTTTTTTAAATGATTATTTAAAAATCATTGCAAATAATCAAAATTTCGTTGACACAGAAATATAAGATCACTTCGGAGAATCAACTTAACCCATTTTAAAATATATGAGAATCTTTGAGAACGAACTTTTCGTAAGAAGTCAGTTCATTAATCAGGATTTTGATAAAACTGCCGCGTTCCAGTTCTTTATCTGACATCGAAAAGAGCCAAATTATTGTTCACCACCGTAAGGACTGAGTCAGCGTTACCTTGAAACGGCTATAAATCGTTTCAAAACCGTCCTGCAACATTTCTTGCAAAATCCTCAGAAGTTTGGAACAATCGAACGTCTTGGACGTACGTTCATCCTTTCCACCAAATCATACAGCGCCTCCAACTCTAGTCTATCGTTATCGACTAAAATTCACCATAATATAGTAATTTCGCTTTGCGAATCTAAGCAGAATCGTATGTTTAATTCAAAATAATGGAGCCTCTATTAATTATTAAAACGTTTTTCCCAAGTGATCTTATATTTCTGTCAGTGCAGTTTCAATTATTTGCAATGATTTCGTAATAATAATAAAAAATTAATGAAGATCGCTTTAATTCGACGCAATTTGTCATTCTGAATCCAATAATATTGGTTTGGTGCAGATTGAGCCACGAAAAAAGTTATACACAAAAATGTTGTGGTCTCATATTTAAGTGTCACATTAGAGAATTGATCGGTTTGTAACGGCGACAAATTGCTAGTATCGTTTTTAATTGACAATTAATTAAGTCTAATTGTTACTAGTCGACGATAGAGAACGTAATTGGGAAGGAAGAGAGGCGAAACGGAAAAATGATTTCAATTAAATTGTATGAACGGTACGAGAGGCGATATGGAATCATTTGACAGATAGAACGTCTCCTACGTCTTTCTTTGCGAATGGCACTTGGAAATAGTTAGACTCTTGTAATAAGGTTTTGTGTGATACGAAACAAGATTATTTTCAATTAGACGTTCTTCTTTTCTTTCTTTTGCAGTACTATACGTTAATTATTTTTTAATTAGAATTTAGACCAGTGGAAAAAGAAATGGGAGAAATTCTTGAATAAATAAACATGTTAAATTAGAATAACTTGATAATAGTATTCTTAGATGGTAAGGCCTTTCCTTTTATTATTTTTTCTCCGCTTTAATGACTAGAATATTCTCGGAAATTGCCACATCTGTTTATTTCATTTATAATCATTATTATTTTTCTGCTCGTATAAGTCTTCATTCGTTCGTATGTTTGTTAAGGCAACGAAAATTGAAAAAAAAAAATGAAGCTGGAAGAATCAAATACAGATTTGAGTTCTATTAATATGATTTTAGGCTGGTGCGAATAGTTTTCGGCAATTAATATTATTAACTTTCGTTCTCATCTCGGTCTACACACATCTACAGCTGAATGCATACAAAGTGAACAAAAAAGTTTCCCATTTATTTCATTTTTCTTAAATATTACCACTATAAGTAATTGCTTACATCGCTTTCGAACGTCACGCTTATTAATTTTCTGACGGCGTAAAAACATTTTACTTCTCGAGGGGTAGAATAAACAAAAGGATGTTGGATTAAGTGACGTCAATCCTACCAACAACGTAAACGTTTATCGTTACCAATTTCTACGGTTCGCCCTGTATTAAGGATGCATGCAAAGGACGAGAGAGAACGCGAAGGAATTTTGCTAATGAACCGAAAAATCTGTGCAATTCTGTAACGTTGCTTCATTATCGTCTTTTGTCATTACCGAAATAAAAATGTGTTTCGGCGTGCAAAAATAAATGATTCATTTTGCGAGAGAGTGAGAGAGAAGAAGAGTGTTTTGTGCGAGGATAAAAATTTATTACGGCCATTTGTACCTTTCGATGAACGGACGTCCACTTTCAGCGATGTAGCGGACGCCGTGTAACGTGGATTTTTCGAAAAACAATTTCGCCTGCACACTTGAACTCGTTTGCAAATATGTGCACATACGTTTGGTGCCTTTTAATAAATTGCCGGTATTAATCTTCTTCAGTTTACATTTTTTAATCGTTGCCTTCATTTCCGTTCCTTCAATTATTTACTTTCAGCTTGCGACACTGTTTTCAGCACTATTTTCAGTTTTGAACCAGCGGTTAACGTTTGGATTAGATTACAGTTGTTTTTCTTTATTTTCCGAAAATGCGAACACCCATAAAAGCGAATAATAAAAATCCCATTCGCCAACGAAATAATCGGATTTAAATTATTACTATTACGTTAACAATACTAATGCGCATTATTCGGAAAGCGGTAACAATAGCAAAGTGGAATTATTCGATGTAAATGACGATAATTCTGTCATTATCATTAACAATAAAACCGATATAATAACAATAATAATCCGTATCGATTCCTTTTGAAGATTATAATCAAAGGAAATTTCAAAAAAAAAAATGAATGGCAACTGAAAAATATGTGCATCATAACCAACAGAATTAAATGCTTAAAATTTCTTTCGCGCACTTCAACGCATTTAAACTGAAAGAGGCGATAAGTTACAAACGGCAAACACGATTCCGTTCAATTTAATTTATTAGTCCGAATACTAAAATTAAGGACATCGTTTCTGTTTGAAAGGAAGCGTAAGAAAAACGCGCGTCTAGTGAGGAAAACGTGAGCAAAATAGCGACGAAAATTTATGTAATTGCTAATTAGCGAAGATGGACGATACTGTCTATCGCTAGGCTTAACGGGGATAAATAAATAAGATGCTGTGAAGGAAGAAGGAAAAGAGACGAGTTTGTCTCATCGTCATCACTTTTTTGCTTCTTCTGTAATAAGTCGCCGAAATAAAAATAGAATTAATTCATCATTGGAATTTCAGCTTGCGGCGCATCGTACGAAACGACGACAAAAAACGAAGAATAAAAGACAAATTAAATTGCATTCATCCTGGCGAGAAAATATTCCTACAAAGGAGGCGAATTACTGTCGCGCTTGTAATGTTTGTAACTTGCGAAAACGACAACAAAAATTAATCAGTTACATTCAAATTTACGCGAATTACGCCAGCTTGAGGATGTTACTTGTGCCATTTGACAAGTTTATGAACAATTCTCTCAAGAAGCAAGAAAAACGTATTTTA
The DNA here is from genome assembly GCA_963695495.1 of Hololepta plana. NCBI lineage: Eukaryota > Metazoa > Arthropoda > Insecta > Coleoptera > Histeridae > Hololepta > Hololepta plana. The sequence goes on along the minus strand of OY968832.1, from coordinate 12,252,657 downwards.
TGGGAAAAATTTTGGAAAAAAGTTTGGCGAAATACTGGAACTTTATTGCACATAATGACGCCGAAACTCCCGGTAGTCCAATATAGGACGACAATAAAAATATAAAATCATCTGTTCAAGTGCTCGGTACACTGGTACATTTAAATCGATGGCCACTTACGACTGATGATGGTCGTAACAAACGCAACGAAACAGAAGATTTCAAAAGTATTGGACGCAAAAACTCTTTGGAGAATTTGAAAAATTGCACTCAATTGAATCGCTTTAAAATGTAGATCCACTTGGTCACATCTTTTACATCGAATCTCCTTCCGTCTCTTTATTCCCTTTTCATCTTTTACTCCAATCTAACAAACTCTTCTTCTTTTCCATCCTTTCTTATTTATCCGCTGTGCAAAGAATCGCTAGTCATAAATTCTGCGAATGCAGTATACAACAATCGTGTGGAATAAACGGGCAAAAAGATCTACGAGCGTGAAAGGGTGGATTGTTCATTTAACGACCTCAAGAATTCGTTCGACTTTTCCCAAACGAATGTCCATCGACTTCAACTTTATCTTTATTGATACTCCTCCTTCTGCATGTAGCGTTTTTTTTTTTCTATTAAAGAGAAGCTGTTGGCCCAATTCAAAAAATTGTTCGTATGTGGCGATCGAGTAATTGTTGTTGATCGCCTTGTAATTGATGGTGGTTTTTCTTCTATTTCTGGCGCGTAAATCATTTGCTAGTTGGTTGGCATCGATTAGAATAAACGAAAGCTTAATTTCATCGAGTTTATTTTGATGATTGCCAGTGAAGACAATCAATTTGTCATTGACATAAAGCCGTCGTCTGTGCAATAATTGTTAAGCAAAGGAAATTAATCGTTATTGTTGCGATGGATGATATTGTTTCGCTTAAGGTGGCTAGAAATAGATGCAGGGCGTTTAATTATGAGGAATTATTGGGTTCTCTTCGTCGTACGACGTTTCATTTCAAAACATACACGATACAGATGGTGTCTCCAATTATTTCTTTTTAAATAATCTTTTCGAGGGACTAAAACCTAAGGGCGAGGAACAAGTGAGAATGACGAATGACAAGGAAGAAAAAATAACAACCTCGAACGTAATCTCCGTGACACTTTTATTTGGCAACCAAAGTTGAGGATCGAAGAAATAAAAAAGTTAAAAGGAAACATGTTTGTCACCCTGCCGTACATAATTTTATGTCACACGAAAAGTTTTCTCTTATTTTGGGAATTAAATTTATTAAGAGAAAGGGGCGAAACGGCGTTGGAACAGAAGAAAGCTGGAGGACGTATAGGAGAAGCGATAGAAGTAGATGCGGGCATGTGCAAATTTTAAAATAACTACGTGGAAAATACGCGCAACGAATTCGCAAACGCTCTCTTTTCCACTTTCCACTCGCTTCTATTTATTCCAAACTTTCGTACCTTCTTCCACTGCGGCGTTTTCTTCTACATCTTCAACCTCCCATCATCATCATCATCATCCTTATTGGCGTCGTCGTGGTGTTATTACTGTTGTTGTTGCTGCAGTTGTCGACGTCGGTCTTTTAGTCGCGCTAAGAACTCGGTGGAAACTGTTGCATTCCGATTTTTTATATAAAAAGAACAAATATCAAGAGAGACTTCATCCTCTTTCAGGGAGGACGGATTGTTCGTGAGTACAACAGACCGGCGACACGGTGCAAGTACGCAGTACAATACGGTCGGCGATGGTGTTAACAGCATGCAGAAAGACGATGTTCGTTAATCGTTATAAATTGTCGCTTTATGAAAGAGAAAAAAAAAAAGACGCGCCGTTTCGCTAGTGATAAATTAATGTGCCAATTTGTGTAAATTAGTGATTAGTGTAAGTAATTTCGTTTAATTACTTTCTTTGGTTTCGCATTCTTTTCCAGCAGCAACAATTTATTAATTTCTTTCTCAAAAACTTTATAATTGATTGTTCTCATTCCTTTGTTGATTATTCTATTTTATTAGCGCGACCAAAGACAATTACTACGGTGGCATCATCGTTTGAATCGCATTCAATTAATTCGTCCATCGCAAAGAAATTTACGCACAAAGACCGAAAGTCGCTCGGACGAAATTAGTAACGCCAATAAATGTAAACGATTTCGTTTCCCTCGAGAGACAAGTGTATTTCTGTCCGATGGGCGAATTGAAAGAAGTCGAAAGAGACGACGATGAATAATCTGTTACATTGTAAATGAAAGTTTTACTTGTTGAAGACCTTTCGGCTTCTTTCATATTCGTCGGCCTTGATTAATTAGCATTTTCCCAAAAACAACGTGCGACTCATTGAGTTGCTAAAACTGAATGAATCGTTTTTTGTATAAAAGGAAGATTCTGCGACTGAAATAAAATTGGCCGAGCTGAATGAGAATCATTTTCGCACCTCTCGTACAACTGCGAAACGCTACTTGAATCCCAAACTGTTGCACTTCGTCGCTCGTAAATCCTCTTCCAAAAAGGAGCTTTCTGATGGGTTCCCCGAGGACTCAAAATTCGTTCTCTCGTACGAATTTATTAGTTTTCTTCAGAAAGTTGTTATTGTAAAGATGTTGTTGCAAGAACGTTTTCCTGAAGAAGCAAACTTGTATGAAGTTCGCGTAAGAGTTTGTAATTTAATTTAAACGAATTCGCCTCGTTTACGGTCAACTCGCGAAACGAATTTGCGAAAATTGATGAGTATGAACATTTGAATGGCAAATTAATGGTTGCAAGTAAACTGATTGATAATCGTCAATATTGATTTTTGGTCGAAATAATTGTGGGTTATTCGGCAACTAAATTCATTCTTTGCGCCACAATAATCTAGTTCAACCGCACTAAAGGAAATTTAAGGAATTTAAATTTTCTTTTGGAAATTTAATGCTTAACCAAAGATTGAACGTAAGGTAGTGTATACTCTACTCTCTACTTATCACCAAAAAAAAAACAAGAAAGTTAGTTTCCAACGTGGAAAATTAATATCATCGGGGAAAGTTTTCTGCAGTTTACGCTGACTTCGTAAAGGGAGCTATTTTGCAAAGGAAAACTTGTTTTCCTTCATTTTCCCGTACTTTTATCTCAATTATTATTTAGTTTCCAGCACAAACACCCATAAATTTTACTTTGCAAGAAAAGTGATTTTTAGAAAAAACGTTTCAATATAGAGAGCAACAGATTAATAGTATTACTGATTTTAATCCTTTGCTTTTGCAATGTTTTTATTGCATTATCAACGGAAAGTATTTTGGGCATAAAACGTAAATTTGCAACATACTACCTCGATATAATATGTATGTATATGCAAATTTACGCGAATTAAAATTCATAAACATTTTTTATTTTTCGTGCCTTTCTGTTTGAAAAGTTTAATAACGCGTTTCCCAAATTTACATATGAATTATCGCAAAAAGAAGCGGCAAAAAAGAATTAGACAATAACAATAATCCACGATGTGAACCGAAATAAGGATAAAAGCGAGAGCAATTTTTTATTTAGCATAAAACCTCGCTTCTGTTCATATCTTATTTAAACTAGGTTCCCCATTCCTTTGGGCCGAAATTTGCAAAATACTTCGGACCATCCTCGATGAACATCCAGGCAAAATGGGTTTTCGCTAGAAGTCGTCGTGATACCAATTGCTGATGGGCATCACTTTCTGATCGTCCAGTAGCAATCTTAAACAAGAGATGAATGTTTATAATATATTCGGTAATAACGTATACGAAACGAAATTCACCTCTGCTCATCGTTAATCTAAGCCACGTTCTCTTTCGTTCCCTCTTTCATTTTCTTTTGCTACTAGATGGAATAATAATATTTGACTACTAAAATTTCCATTAAATTATCTCAACAACCGCCAACCCATCTTTCTTTACCATCGTGCATAATAATACACACGAATGTACGTATGTGTGTGTGTGCATGACCTATTTCATTGCGGGTTTGCAAATTAATGGCACCGTCAACAAAGTAGTTTTAATTAATTTTAATCGCCTTTTTGTTCTTTCGAAAGAACGGAAAATCGAAATTGTTGCTTCCGTCGTGTAAATGTTTATTTTGGTGTAGGTAATAAACAGATTTGGCTGGGGTGTCCGATTACTCAAAACAAAACGTTCCGGCGTTAATCCCGGGGCCCAATTTTATAACCATCTCAATTTTTATAATCACATACACGGTTTCCCCTTATTTATGTCTCTCTTTGGTTTTTCCAGATCGGAAGAAGAGGAACGGCAACGCTCTGATAGGACAGCCACAAAAAACAAACAATTTTATTTTAAAGTGCTTTTTTCTTTAATTTAAAAATAACCCATCAGCATCGTCATTAAAATCGTTATTAATATATTTTTTGTAATAAAGAGTTAAAATTTTGTTTGGGGGACTAAATAAAGACCGAAAGATGGGATTGAATGGAAGAGATATGAAATCAGATAATCGTCCACTATAATCAACGGCATTAAAAGAAGGAAGGAAAATGAAACTTTGGAAAGTGTTGGCCAGGAACAGTCACGTTTATTCGAATCACACCAATAAGAACGGATTAGAGCTTTATGGTAAGTACGAAACTGATTTATTTCATTTATCGTCATCAACTGCGACTCGTTCTTCTTCCTCAAAGCCCCACTTCAAACCTTGTAATTAGTGCATTACCTTCTTTTCGATTTGATAACTTAATAACGTACTTAGTCCTCTCTAATAAATCTCTTTGACCTCATCGAATAAATAATTAAATCTCGTTACACTTCCAATTACTTCCATCTCGTCTTTGTGTCATTCAGTCCGTTCATTATTTTACTCACTAATTACAATCTAATTTTTTTTCTTCTCTATTAAAGCGCAGAAGATCTCTTTGTAAGCGGCCTCTAAAACGCAATTAGATTATTTATTTAAACCTTTCGACTTTGTTGGAATAATAACGACTTCTGAAGCGTTAGTTACTAACATTTGTTGGACACTCCTTCTTTTCTCAAAATTCCATCATTTACTTCTATACAAAAAAGAGGAATCGTTCCTTTCTAAACCTCTTTATGGTTAAAGAAGTCACTTTGGCCGCCATCCAATCAACTAAAATACTAATTCGCTGCCTTTCAATGTGAAAATAATAATAATTCTCGAGACATAACAAAAACGGAAAAGAAATAGTGCTTTGGGGTGATGCCATAATTATGGGTGTGCGAAGAAACGTAACGATCTCTTAACTTTTTTGTTTCTCTTCGTTTATTTGTGTCGCAGAATTCAAATCGAGATCGCCAACATTCTCCGAGGATTCCGGTAAACATTCCGGCGAGAGTTCGCAGGACAATTTCGCGAACAATCTGTTCACGTCGACGGTGCAATTGCGCAAGAAGCCGGGCGAATCCTTGGGCATCGTTTTGGGTGAGTCTCGACAACAATTTAAATAAAATAAGAAGAAATTGAACTTTTTTTCGGATACATTAAACTCTTTTACTTCTTTACATTTTCCACATTGCTTACTTACTTACGTATTCTTAGAGAGGAAAGCCTCATTAGAACAATGGCTTTAATGTGAATGATGTCGATGAGAAACGTTGAATGTTTGTTTATGACGGTGTTTCTTATTCTTTTGTCGACTATTTTCAGTCGAACGTTAAACTATTTATAATTTAAGGATTTAAAGATGGATGCATGGGCGGGAAAAGGAAGACGAAGGTCTCTCTTTAACGCACTATATCCGGTCGAATCTGAGAGAAAACCACCGAAACAATTAATGCGATAGAACGAGAGCGCGGCGAGGGAAAATCGTACAAAAATGCTTTCCTCTGAGCCAAATAGAAAACGAACAATATTCGGAAATTGTTGCGCCTTTTTGTTTAGGCTCTCAACCATTTTCACCGTTTTTCATTTCTCTCTCTCTCTCTCTCTAACGTTTCCCCCATTTTACACATGGAGTTTATTTTTAACGCAAAAAAGGTATTAAAATATGCATGTTGTTGACCTCAGTATGAAGAACAAACAAAAAAACCTGAAACCATATGGAAATTTGTAATAATAATTGCTATATTATAAATAACCAGGTATTATTTATTATGGCACATCTTCAGCATCGAAAATGATAAAAAGGAGACGTCGGGAAGAGACTTTCTTTTTCTCGTACGTACGCGATGCACAGTATCAAAGTTTGTTTATTCAGATGCGAAACCCCTCGCTCACTAAAAACTCTAATGGAACAGAGAAATTAAAAAAGGAAACGAAACGAAGGAGGGTGGTAGACGTGTAAGAACTATTAAAATTATTTTTAATTTATTGCCATTTAAAATAATGCGACGCTTGAAGTAGAAGAACAAAAGTAAGGAGACGGCGTAAGATGAAGAAGTGGTAAAATTTATATTTCCTTCAAGGTATATTTACGTTCAGTTATTTTGAATTCTACACGTCGCACAATCTAATAATAAGCGAGCAACTTTGAAGGTTTATCACTATTCGTCAGATTGGCAGGAATTTACTTACCTCTAGCCGCTTTCCTAAATAATAGCATCGAAGGAAAATTGCGACATTCCGCACGTGCTTATTACGGATTCAAGTAACTTTCTTTCGATTGAATGCATGCAGAAATTTAAAAAAATTGCGTTAGATAAACATAATTTGCCGTTTTCCTAATTCTATTGTCGAAGCGTACGCTCTTTGACACTGATTACAAAACCGTGTTTCTTTTTGGAAGGACAATTTTTTTCTTAAATCTTATACGAATACCATTTTCATTGATTTATAATGCCATCGCGTTGCTAGTCGTTACACTTTACCGGCACTTTTATGCATCCTTTTGATCTTCCCTTTACCGTTGGCGCATACTTTTGGGTCTCTTTTCGAAAAGTACTTGCACGAAACACACCAGCCGTGCACTTTGAATTTTTTTCATAGCCTTTTTCCACTTTGATCCTCCCTAAATAGTCCCAGCATTACATAACGCAATAACGATACCAGGTGATCGAAAACGTTGCTATGAAATACGTTGGTAACACTGCAAACATCCATCCGCTATAAACTTCAAATTGTTCGTAGCAACGTTGATTTGCTGTCAGTTTTATCGTAACGAAACGTCAATTACGAAAGTCGGGCCTGCCAACAAGTTTTTATTGCTGCAGCTTCGCTTTAGTTTTGAAAAACCGTTACTTTGACAATCAAATCGAAAACGTTTTGGAAAATTTGGCGCTGGGAGGGGAGACGAGGAAATTTTTATTGTTCGCCACGGTCTATTTTTACTCGTTCCCCCCATTTATTTTTATTATTCTTCCACCGCAGACGTTCGAGAAGGTAAACGGAAAGCTTTTCAAAGGAAGCAAACGAGAAGAAAACCAACGAAAGATGCGGCGGAATAGCAGTTAATTAACGAAGGTTCTAGTCTAATAAAAGAGAAACGTTCCTCCTCGTAAGGATCTCTGTTATCGTCGTTCAATTAATAAGAATGGCTCGCGATGAGGAACAAATTGTCATTTGACGTACATTATTCCCCATATCGCTGGCTCGATAACTTCCACTTCAGCGCGTTCGTTGCTTTGTACTGCGAAAAGTTGCCTCATCAAACGCTCTTTTAGCAAGTTTCGTTCGGCAGATTGTTTGGTTTCGTTGCGTTTACGCGTCTTCTCTTCTCTCGCGCTTTCCATTCGTTTTGGTTTGGTAAAATTTTAGGTGAGTGAAACAAAAAACTGAACAGACCACTCACAATTTATTTAACTCGCCATCTCTCTCTCCCTCGCGCGCGACGTGTGTTTGTCTTTGTGTTTCTCTCGTATTACTACGAGTATTAGTGCCAAGACACCTAGCGTCTTTCCGGCGTCGTTAAGCGTCTAAGTTTAAAAATAAATACGCGTGTGTGTATGTGTGCAATATATATTTGATATAGTCGATTTTGCTATCTGGAAACATTGCGTGCGTTTCGTGTGTTTGTAAGATGATGATGATGGTTTTTGGTGGTGGTAGTAGTGCAAACGAATGAGATATTTGTTGTTGTTATAATAATTCTTTAATAAACCGAATTAAATATCATCGTCGTCCTCATCATAAATCGTTCTTGTGCGAGCGTCACGTTGATTTATTAAGTGATAACCGAGTTGCGTTCGTTCGTTCGTTCGTTCGTCTCGTCTTCTTGCACCGAACATAATTGCTGGATTTGCTTTAATTGACGGGACTTTTGCATATCTAATAATAATGTAACACTAGCCGTAGTAGCGGTTTATTATTAATTTGTTTTCCGATTATTATTACAAGCGAATGTGCTCTGTTTAGTGTTTCGCTATGTTATTTGTGTACGCGTGCAGATCGATGTGCGGTCGCAGAAAAATGATTTAATCGTTCGTCGAAATTGCCGTGGAGGTTTCAGTCGCGAAGAAATTTAAAAAAAGCCGAAAGAAAAGTGTAAATCATCAACCGTAAAAAGTCTAATTATAAAATCGATTGCATTGATCCGATGACGAATACAACGGATGATGATGTTAAAAGGATGACGTTCGTTACAATTGCGAACACATAAACACTTCCATTAAAATAATAGTGCGTTCGAACTGAAAAAGAAACGTTTTCCTAAAGAGTGAAAGTAACCGATCGTCAATATAAACAGAGGAACAAAAGCGATCTTTTGATCTGTGCCAAAACGAGAAACTGGTTCAACACGAGACGTTCAACAAAGTGGACGAATGACAGCGATCCATCGTTGCAATTTGCGCCGATTTTTACGAATTCGTAAATGATGTTTGGTTCATTCAAATTGCCGACGTTAAGGCCGAGGGCCAAGAGTTTTTCGGGACCGTCCACGTGCCACGGATCGTCCGACGAGACGTTCTCGTTGTGTAAACCGCCGAGAACGCCCGTGTCCAAGCAGAAAAAGAACAGGAAAAGTAAGATGGATTCGATTGATTTACATCCACCAACGGTCGCTCTTCTTTTTACTCCTGTTGCCCCCGCATTTCCTGAACGTTACACGTGTATATTTATGTTAAATAACGTGGCGGCGGTTTTATTTTCATGCACGGTTCCTTTTATAATCGTTCCTTTTTGTCTCTCTTCGCGTTCGTTTATTGTCTACGTCTCTTTTTGGTTAAATGCAAGTCTCATTCTTCAGAGAAAGTACGAAGAGGCCGGGGGAAAAGTCGTCGTTTTGTTTATTTAAGTTCCTCCAATAAAGCTACTTAATAACGAGACGGTTCGATGCATATCCGTCTGTCTCGTTTTCCGCTCGCGTCTTCCGTTTACTGCATCTCCTCTAATATTAGTTCTTATCGTAAATTTCATTTATTGCCTCAATAAAAGAAAAATCGACTCGTCTATTAAAAATTTTAAAAGGGAAACGTGATCCATATGGTTCGACGCTTTGATGAAGTCGCTACCATTTTTTATCGCGTCTCTTTGCGGCTCTTTACTCGAGACAATTTCATTTCTCAGAAAAGACAGAGAGAAAAAAGAGGGAAATTAACTGCGAAGCCTGCAAGACAAGGAGACGATTACCGAGTGCTTTCATCTTCTAATCGCATTAGCCTCTAGTTCCCACTCACTTTACGATCACTTTTATTGCTATTCTTATAGGGAATTCCGAATTAGATCAATGCCCTAGCATAACGTCGTTAAGGCCCGGTTCGGTGGCGCTAACCAGCGATCAACTGACACCTGGCGATCGGATACACAGCATCAATGGCATCAATACGACGCGAATGAGATCGGAGGATGTGACGACGTTATTGGATAACGTCGATGGCAATGCTCTATTAGAAATCGAATATTGTCTACCCAATTATGGTAAGCGACAACATTTAATTGGATAGAATTAACGTTTGATGTGGTTTTTACTTTTTTAAAGAAGCAAACACATAAGATAACAATTCTGCATTGGTTACAGTTAAGAGCATTAAACAGTGAATTCAAGAACATCTGCAATTGGGTGTATTGCGATTCGGAAATTGGTAACACTCAATCAAAAACGATTGGATATCAAAATCTAATAGTTTAAATGCTATTTTTGAAATTATCCAGTGTGGGAAACTTAATTTCCGAATCATAGCCCGATTAACTGCAAATGTTGCTGAATGCTCGGTATAAAAGATCGGATTCTATTTCACGATAGAAAAACAATTTTAAATGCAAATTCGAATTTCGACCATATTTTGCATGTTGCAACAATTTGTAACATCATCCAGAGCCGAATTCGAATCTATAAGGTAACTGACCCAAATAACCACCTTAAAAAACGAAGAGGTGAATGGTCATATTAAAAAAGTACCATGAAGATAATAGTTCTTAAGGTTGAGCTGGGAACCTTGTGTTTGGTTTCTGCAACTCTGCGAATCCGCAAAGTCTCCCTATGGGATTAATTATTCAAGCAAATTTTGTCCAAAGTAAATTAAAGATAGCATAGAGAAAACTCAGTTTGTGTTCAACTTAAATTAATCGACTATCAGCCATCCACTTTCCTATTCAATATTAATTGCCGTCGATTAAATACACTGCAATCTTCTTTGAAAGTTAACATGTATTTTAGTAAAGCCCACTTAGGGTAAAGAGTGAGCGATTTTTTTGGGCATGGTAACTTTTCTTTTTATTGCCAGCATGAATTTTGAAAGAGACAAGAAATGTGAACCATGGTCATCAACAAATCTATGAAGTTCTCAAGTTTACAACACAGAATAATTACTTTAAAAATAGTTGCTTTATATAAGAAGTTTTCTTATGTTTAAGGCATTTTTGAACAATTTTCCAACTGATTCTTATGATTTTCATAGGTGGGCCTCATTAAAATCACATGTTCAAAAGAAGGCAGAGTTTCTTAAGACATAATAAACTTTCAATAACGGATATGTGTCAAAAGTTTAGTCATCTCAATTCATTTTTATAATCACGAAACATAATGGTGGGCCTTATTTGGATCGGTTACCTCACGGATTCTTCTTAATTTCCTCCAAAGATATAAACGAATTCGGAGCAATTATTATAATGTTCGCGTTGCAACTGCTAATTAACGGTCTACGAAAACGCGATGATTTATTACCGTGATTATTATTGTCGGCAGTCTCGCAAAACTCCCTATGCGTCACATCAAAGGTAACGGAAATAACGTTGGAACGCGTCGACGGTTCGTTAGGGATAACGTTACGCGGCGGCATCGTACCGGATCGGCCGCATTTGAGTCGGCCGTTGGTCATAACGCAAGTGCGTCCGAACGGGCCCGCATACAGGTGCGTCTCTTTTAATTTAACACTTTCAACTTCCCGAAGCGAAAGGAAAGCAACAACAACAACATGATCGATTTAACACTCAATCGTCTACCGTATTGTTTTTTAGAACCGGCCTCATACGGATCGGCGACCGACTGTTAAAAGTCGACAATCACATCTTGACGAACAAGACGCTGCTCGAGGCGCAGAAAATATTGAAGGAAACGTCGAACCAATCCGTCTCGACGTTGACCGTCGAGTACGACGTGAACACGATGGAATCGGTCAAGTACGCGACGGGGCCGTTACTCGTCGAGATCGATCGGCAAATGAACGAGGACCTCGGCTTGATACTGACGAACTGCTGCGACTACACCGGCGACGACATCATGACCGCCGGCGTTTACGTCGAGAACATAATTGCCGCGAGCACGGCGGACCGATGCGGCGCGTTGAACGTCGGCGATCAATTGTTGGCGATCGACGAGTTTCGATTGGAAGACTGGACCGGCAACATCGGGGACGCCGAACGTTTGTTACGCAGCGCGAGCAAATTGCAAATTTTACCGTATCACGCGCAGCGACCGTCGTCGCGGAACTATCCGCAAGGTGAACGATTGCGATGAGCGCGTTGGGTAATTGTCAATGGATGAATTTGTTTTCAGTTCAATATCCGAGCAGTCCCAGTATTTCCGGTTTCAGTACCATCAATTCGAAAAGGTCGCGCACGAGGAACCGCTACAATCGTCACAGCACCGTCCAAAAGACTTACGAAAGCGAAGGTACTTAAAACTTCCCGTTCTTCGGGAAAACTTTCCCTTTTTTGCAATTGCTTTTGGTTTACTTTTGTTTAATATATTATTGTTCTACTTACAGGTTTGAATTACTGTAATTACTCGCAGAACATGGGCGTTTCGCATTCGGAAACTTTAACGCTCACGCTCACTTCGGAACGCGGCAAAGGATACGGCCTTTGCGTTTGCATCGGCGAGCATAACGACGATCGGCCCGCCGATATATTAATTCACAGGATATTACCGGATTCACCTGCTTACAGGTACTAAATACAGGGAACAACTTTTCCATTTACATGTAAATATTCGCGCTTTTAACGCTCGTGAATCCCGCGGAAGCGGACAAGTTTGTTTATACGGTTATGTTGACAAAATGGCCCTTTTTTTTCAAGAATTGTCAAACCAACTTTGCAAAATCTATTGTGCAAGTACTGACCATTGCAAATTCTCTTATTTGGTATGATTCGGCTTTTCATACAAGTAAAAGACGTTGAAGAATTTCTTTTCATCTACGGCGCTACGGGTGGCAAATATTTAAAAGTTTAAATACTATGAAAAGTGCAATTTTAACTTTACAAGCTCACCAAACCACGATATTTTTTTTTAAATAACATATTGCAAGTTCATAATTGTGCAAAATTACATATACACTTTTAAAGGAAAAAGTATTACTATAATTATATTATTATAATTGATTATCTCGTATATTGCGCTTTCCCGTTTATAATGTGCTTTTGGTCCGGGTTGCTGAAGAACGTTATAACGATAGTCTATTGTATTTATATGTAATATGAAGGCTGCTGTTCAAAGCTGAGACGAGAACTTTATTTCTTTTCAATTTTATTCAATAACCCAACTATCACAGCTTTCAAAGTTTCATGCTTAAAATTAACTTTTGAAAAGGTAGCGATGTAATTAAAGATTTTCTTTCGTAATTAACATAATTAACTGCTGCAATGGAAAACATTTAAAGACTATAAAAAGTGCAATTTTAACTTCAGAATCTCACCAAACCCCATTAAAAATGTTATTAGGTGAAAATAACATATTGCAAGTTCATTATTGTGTACAATTTCCTCGTTATGAATGTAATTACGATTCTATACATTGAAACACACATTTTTAGAAGAGAGAATGTTACTAATTCATTTCTCGTATATTGCGCTTTCCCCTTTTGTAACGCGCTTTCGTCCGGTCCGCTCAAAGCGTTATAACGAGATTCTACTGCATTTATATTTTATTGAAAGATGAGGCGAGAAGAACTTTATTCCTTTTCAATTTTCTTCAATAAGCCAACTATCACAGCTTTCAAAGTTCCATGCTTTAAATTAACTTTTGGAAAGGTAATGACGTGACTAAAGATTTCGTAATTAACATAATTAACTGATGCTAATTATAAAACTGTTTTTTTTTTCGTTAGAAGCGGTTGCTTACAAACAGGCGATCGAATAATATCCGTCAATCATCAGCACAATTTGACGTTGCAAGAGATCAACTCGATCTTGGAGATGGGCAACGAGCCGAGTAACGGCGGCAAGGTGACGCTCCAGACGGAATTCGACGTTGCCGACACGATCGTGCCGGCGAGCGGCATTTTCACGGTGAAGCTGGCGAAACGCGGTCCCGGTTTGGGCATCACGATAACGGCGCCGAAGAGCCGACCGGAAGAACCGTTCATCATCTCCGAGATACGTCGCGGTTCGATCGCCCATCGGACGGGCACTTTACACGCCGGCGATCGTCTGTTGGCCATCGACAACAGACAATTGGACCATTTGACGATGGACACGGCCTTCGACATTCTGCAAAATTCCTCGAACGATATCGTCACGCTGAAGGTGGAGAAGACGGAAACGGAGAATGCGAACTTATCGCTGGACAGTGTCGTCTATACGGTGGAATTGGTTAGATACGGTGGACCGTTGGGCATCACGATCTCCGGGAGCGAGGATTGTTCGGAACCGATTGTGTTGTCGCGTTTAACCGAAGGTATTTACTACGCGAATTCGTGTCGAGCGATTGTTCATTCGCGGATTTTGTTTGTTAGGCGGATTAGCTGAGAAAACTGGAGCCCTCCACGTCGGCGATCGGATATTGGCGATTAACGGCGATTGTCTCGAGCGGAGACCGCTGTCGGATGCCATACGATTGTTGCAGAATTCCGGGGATCGCGTGCAATTGAAAATTGCACGGACGATCAAGAATCCAGGTAGATGAGCGTTCTTATATTTCATTAATGCATTGAATTGCCTACCTCCAAAAGGTTAACTAATTGCAATAGGCGATAATATAAGGATTTATGGAAGTGTTCAATTTAAAGAAATTTGATTCAATAAACAATTTCAAATTCGTGCGAAAAATCTTTGTTTGACAAGAAACAGCTTACCTATATTTGAATTCTAATAACAAATATTCCCGAAATGCTTTTACTCCCGTTTAATATCCATAGAATCCCTCCTGTAGATGCTTGAACAACTAATATTTGACCGAAAGAAAGAAGTGACAATCATTTGTTTTTTGATTTAGAGACGCAGACCGAAGAGGTGCGATGCAATTATTCGAGTCCGGGGTTGAATAGCGTCGACAGCGCCGTGGACTCTTGGGACAGCAACGTATTGGAAAGCAACGAAAACACCAATTTAGGTAATCGATCAAAACCCACGTTAAAAATTACTCCAAATCAAGAAATCTAAACCATTTTTCATTTTCCTTTCTTTTCAGATACAAACGAGAACAAGGACGCGACCAGTATCATAAGCGAACCGATTTCCTATCAAGAGCAAGAGAAGGAATTCTTATTGCCGAAGAACCGTAAACTCGATTCGCAGTTACAATTTTACTCCGACACGGAGGACACCTTTTGTCCGAGTCCTTTGCCGTTGCCCAATTACAATTTCACGAACACGATCAACAAGTACGAACCGTCGTTGTTGTTCGCGCAATCGAGACCTAATCTTATACCTGGTGCGACGGCTTACAGCCACGAGAGCATGTTGGACAACGAGATCTATCACGTTACATTGTACAAGGATTCCGTTTACGACGATTACGGTTTTAGCGTTAGCGATGGCTTATACGAGAAAGGAGTTTACGTGAACCGCATACGTAAAGGCGGACCGGCGGACATCGTCGGTCTATTAAGACCGTACGATCGGATCATTCAAGTGAGAACAATTTGCGATTGACGTGGATTTTTATGCGAATTTAAATGGCAAATTGTTAATTTCCTTTAGGTGAACGATACGAAAACGCAAGACTTCGATTGTTGCTTGACGGTGCCTTTAATTGCTTCGGCGGGCGATAGAATCGAATTGGTCGTGTCGAGGAATCCGTTTGCCTGTTTCGCGTTGGATAAAGTAAGTGGACTCCCATGAAACAGTTTTTAAGGATTTAATTTACATGATTCTTGTTCGTCTTTCGAAGGATTTTCAAGAAATCGCGTCGAAGAAATCGCTATCGTCCAGCCAGAACACAATAACAAAGACTATATAATTTATTTATATTTTTTATTTTTTATTGGATTATACGTTTTTTTTTTCAAATTAGTAGTAATAATTGTAATAATAATTCCATATATTTTACCGTAAGATATTTATTTTATGTAAATTAGAACGTATTCACAATTTGTATTCTTAATTATGATATAACATATCTTGTTTTTAATTAATTTATAAACGTCTATAGAATGCACTTTTATTTATTTGGGGCGAAAAAAAGCTCGTATTGTTCTCAAATTTGTACCCTGTGTCCTGATTCCTCTTCAGCCGATTGTTTAAAATTTCTCTTTCATGTAACAAGCATTTCCCTTTTTTCGCCAATGTAAAGAAAAAGCAACGAATAAAGAAAATTCTGCCAAATATCGCAATAAATAATATAAACAACTTTCGTTTTTATATAAAAAATAATTTATTTTTTTTTTGGGATTTTCCTGTATGTAATAAATTACGTACATATTTACAAATTGTATACGTACATTGCATTCTTTTTTGTTTTCTATATCATTTTAATTGCTGAGCATCGTAATTTTTTAAATTTTAATACCAGTAAATGTAGATCAATAAATTAATCGAGACTATAATTTAGTTTGCTATTTCGTTTTGAAGATTCTATTGACTCAAACCTCTAGAAGTCCACACATTCTTTCAGTTTCTGTTTTAAAATAAATAATTTATACACATACATGTTATGTACACATTATTTACAAAGATAAAGTAATTCTTAAATAAATTTAAAAAACAGCAATCATAATACTCGAATCGTTACGATTCATACAAATAACATGTTATTGCCTTTAAGTAATCTATTGTTATTTGATGTTATGCCTCCCTTCAAATGGAAACCGTTTTGGTTAATGAAACCGTTCGTATAACCATTATTATAATTCGTCGTGTGACTTGGCCAAACCTTCTGATTCATTGGCAACACAGTCTGTTTCATCTGTTCTTGTTTTGCGTCATATTTGGCCTGCAAATTAGAAAATGTTTAGGAAAATGTGTTCCACATTTTGTGTATGTTTAGTACCTTGTTATAAAATAGTACACCAAATATTGCCAACAGCATACCACACACATTGGCACTAGTTACTGGATTACCTAATAAAAACAATGAGATTGCTATTACAAAGATTCTTTTACTAGCATTAGCCACAGCATATGTTAATGGAGTCACTAGAGATAACACACTGAATGCTATAATGTTCTGTAACCAATTTAATACACCATCTAAAACCAGCAACAACAGGGTTCTGGTATCTGTCAGATTCTGAAAATCAAAGAGATATTAAAAGAAGATTCTTATCGATGAAAAATAAATAACACATACCACTTGAGGATCTTTGAATAACTGAAACATGTCAAAGACAACCCAGAATGGTAGAAACATGAATAATGCCAATCTACCTAATATGTGCAACAAACGTAGATGATGAATACCAGTGTCGTGTAATACTTTCTTAGAGAAGATGTGTTGCAATGAGAAACCCATTGTGGCAACTAGTGCACTAACAAGACCAATAACATCAAAACTAATTTCAGTAACAGTTGCAATTGTAACACCTGCTATAATAGGAACTAAACTAAAATATACTTTGTATGTTTGCTTTTCGCCCATCAATATTCTAGATAAAATCACAGTAAACAATGGCATAGTTGCTTTAACTGAAAAATAATTGAACATATGTTAGTCTTATAAACAGCAATAACAATGAAAATAATTTTACCAGTATGAGCATAAGAGACAGGTACTTTCCATATACTAACGTGCGAAAATACGGAGGCGAAGAATTTACCAAAAGCTAATGGTAAAATCAATTTAAAATAATAATTCCACGATACATCTGCATACTTCCTTATACCCCACAGATTGAATAAGGGTCCACTATATATTGTTATCGACAATAATTGGACCATTGTCATCGTCACCGGATACGGAAATTCGTTAAGTAAAGTTTTACCAATAACATTGTTACTGGAACTGACGATGTACCATAAAATACAAAGAATTAAAATCGTGCAAATCTCTTTAGTATTTTTACGATCAGCCATGCTGGCAGATGGAAAAGAACCGTCAGTTTGACACTGATATATAAATAGTCGGTAAAGTAGATTGTAAATTATTCCATTAATTGATGACGCTTTCCGGTAGATGGAAAATGCGCGTTTAATATTTCGTATATAAAAAAAATACCGTGATAAAATTCACAATTTCTCATTTATATACAATTCTAAAAGGTGGAATTCATTAACAACATACCTCGTATATAATGCGTTACTGTATATATTCTTATCATCATATTACGTTATTTGTTTTTAATGAACTTGATAATTTTTGCGAGCATTTTAGAAATAATTGTTTTAATACGTCCTTTTTTAGATAGAATTTTATATAAAAGTAATTTATTAATTATTAGATAACTTAGGAATAGCGTTTTGAAAAATAATTACATATCGCGCACTCGGTAATTTTTCCATTATTGATTTTTGTAGTCGTGAAAGGAGGAGAACGCAGAAGGTAACGTTAAATAAAAGACAGCTGTTTAAAGAAAATAAATAAAATACATTAAAACCGGTAAAAGTCATACTTGTGACACGAATAACGATACATGTCACAGACGATAGATGCACAATTTCGAAGTGTTACATTTCACGTTCAATCAGAAAATTCTTGTTAACTATTGTGCAACGATCATGTGGCAATTATAAGACCTCTCCGTTTATTCATTATATAGAATTGGTCCGATCGTGTCCCGTTCCAGTTCGCATTTCGTTGCTGTGCATTAACAAGGGAACAAATCATTTAGAATATGAGTGAGCACAAGGAGAGCGTTCAGTTGGATATTAACATAGATAAACCTAGATACGATCAAAGTACTTATACTGGTAGAGCAAGACATTTCTTCGAAGTTACCAATCCATTAAATTTACTAGTTTCGTCGCACGTATTAGAAGATGCTAAATCAATTGTTACCAGATACAGGTACGTTGCGAACAAAGTCCTTTACTCAACATTAATTGCTCGCTCTTTCGGTAGATGCAAAGAGGATATGGGACGTGTCGTGACAGAAGATGATTTGTGGCGGGCAAAGAAACTATACGATTCCGCTTTTCATCCGGAAACCGGCGAGAAAATGATGCTGATCGGACGAATGTCCGCACAAGTACCGATGAACGTGATCGTCGTTGGCGGCATGTTGGTATTTTACAAGAGCACGCCGGCCGTGATCTTCTGGCAATGGATCAATCAATCGTTTAACGCTTTGGTAAATTATACGAATCGTAGCGGTGACGCAACTATTAGTACAAAGTAAGCGATTTCATTTTGCATTTTACGATTTCCCTCTTATTCGATCTCGTCGCTCCGAAAAGGTCACGCCGTTTTACTTAATTTGAATTGAATCAATGTCAAAAGGTTTTTGTTTATGATCAATATTTATGAGTTTCCGCGCGGTCAATTATTACATTTAATTAAATTATTTTGTAAGAATACGCAAAACGTATTAATGAAAGTTTATGTAATTAACAAGAGTTCCTAATCAAATTGCGTAACATCGCACTAATTAAATGACGACATCGTTATTATGATTATTAGCAGATAGATGTAAATTAATAGCGTATGAGTTTTTTTATGAGGTTGAAATGTTATCTTACATTTCAACAGATCGATAATACGTTATTATTTATTTCAAAAACAATTTACACACTTTTAATTAGAGACCCATTTGTTAAATACTAATGATAATTATAATAATAGCAACTCGAGTACATGCGGAATGCATTCTACATCAATATCTATTAAACTGATAACATTTCACTTGTCTTTCGTATATTTCCTTCGATAACATATTTAATATAATACTTTGTTTAATTGAAAAAAGAATTATAAATGAAGCTTATCATTTTCTATCAATTTAATTTTGCATTTAATAGAAATAATGTGAAAGTAAGTATTGATAATTCTATGAGAGTAAAATTTAAACATAAGAACCTGCATTTGAAGGCAAACAACTTGAATTATAAACGCAAAACGTTGGCGAAATAGGAAATTTTAGACCGTAACATACAATTCCGGAATAAATTATATTAGAATGTTATTTAATTTCGAAATGTTATTTTATAATTAACTTAACATTAATCCTCATCCACAATGCTTTTCTGCTTTCAGGCAATTATTAACTTCTTATATTCTAGCAACAAGCGCCGCAATGGGCACGGCTTTAGGTTTAAACAAAGTAGCACAGGTAGCGATATTATTTGCCGATTTTAATTGCGAAATTCTCAAACGAACGCAATTTTCCAGAAATTTCCACCGCTCGTCGGTCGTCTAGTGCCGTTCGTTGCAGTGGCGGCCGCAAACGCCGTCAACATACCATTAATGAGATCTCAGTAAGCAACAATTCGGAATAATCCTCGAAAACAGCAACATTCGTTTTTTTCTCGCAGGGAATTGTACGAAGGCACAACCATATACGATGAAAATAATAATAAACTGGGTAATTCGAAGCGTGCAGCAGAATCGGGCATCACCAAAGTGATATTCAGTAGAATATTTATGGCAGCACCTGGAATGGGTATATAAATTTTAATTATAACACAATTGAATCTTCTTTTCCTAACGGTCCGTACCTATTCGTCTTTTCAGTGTTGACACCGATCATAATGAATCATTTGGAACGTAGAGGAACCCTTTGTCGATATCCGTGGATCAATCTTCCCATGCAACTGTTCTGCGTCGGATTCTGTTTAACGTTTGCCACACCGTTGGCTTGCGCCTGTTTCGAGCAGCGTGCTTCCATACCATTTAAGAAATTAGAGAAACCATTGCAAGACGATTTGAATGCTAAGTTTAAGGGTAATCCACCGCAAATATTGTATTATAATAAAGGCCTATAAAATGGTAAATCCATATAATTATTATTTTTGATATTAGCTTATTTCCATTATATAAATGTATATAGGAACGTGAAAGAATGTTACTGCCTCATCAATTGATATACGTATACAAGTGATGTAAAGAGAATTATATTAAATACGAAATAAATCGGTATAACGTTGTGGAAACGTTTGGATTTCGATTGATTCACAAAATCAGGAAACTGTCCTCGGCGAAAACGTTCGGTTGCACCGCACGCCACGCGCTACTCAAGATCGTGTTCGGACTCCGTTCCATGCGCACTAAATCAGGTATCGTCGGTAGGGCGACCACGTAACCGGGAAACCACGGCGGATTCTGCGACCCTCTCAATTGAACACGAGACACGTGTGCCGGTCCTTGTAGATCGACGAAGAAATCGATTCCTTGGGTCATCGGATCCTTCTCGACGCTAATATCCGTTTCCACCTCGGTTAACGGGTTCGCTGGTTCGGCACCGACTAATTCGGCGATTACTTGCATATCTAAAAGGAGTGGCCTTAAAAGAGAAAGCAGATATAGTTTCAACGGTTGATACCTTCTATACCCCATGGCGGCTGTTCTTCTGCAATAGGCTTTACTTTCTTCCTCTTGACTAAAAGTCATTGCAAATTGTTTGAATATTTCGTTTCATATATAATTCCTTACAATTAACTTACCTTTAACGACGTGCAAGGCTTTCGGTGCCGTCGTTTTGATCGTTTCTGAATAGGCATTTTCGGTGGGAGCGACTGCGATATTATGTAAGGCAGCCGTTGCCGCTTGAAGTTCCTCGGACATGATGGTCGCATTCATTTTTGCAGGTATCGTCAACGGTACGACGACGTCCTGCACGACGGCGGGCGCTGCCGAACTGGCAGTGGCAACTTTATCGGCCATATCATCGGGGAACAAGTAATTGTAGACGCGATTCGGTTGCGACTCGATCATCAAACCCTCTTCTTGCGTGTGCATGATCGTCGCGATCAATTCCGGTTGCATTTCCGGCAGTTCCTCGTCGCCGGTAGGTTGCGGCATTTCGACGTCCTACAACAACAAGGATTTAGCACGACTGAGTGTCAGTTATTCAGCCCTTTTGTTACTTTTTCGAGTATCTCGACGGGGAGGGACGATAGCTGCAAATTTTGCACTTTCTTTCGCAGCAAATAAACGTCCGGTTCCGGATCAATTTCCGGCGGGATTATGTGCAATATCTCCTCTAAATCTTTGTTCTCCTCTTCTACTAATTTCGCCACCTCATCCGGTTCCATTTGATTTCCTTCGCCTTCTGTTTCGGGCTAAAAATGATACGTCGCGCGTTAAATTTAGTACGTATTTAAATCAAGGCAATACTCTGTCCGTCTCATAGGTAATCTTTGTCGTTTTCTGCCTGTAGCCGCCGCCAACGGACGTCGTACTTTGGATGGCCACAATATCGTGTGGAGCAACCTTAAACAGAAAAGTTTCGAATTAAGAACACCAACTTTTTAATAATTCGCTTAATACCCCTAATTCTGCAGCCTCTGCCTCAAAATCTGGCTGGCTCCTTCAACAAAACGAGCGAATAATTTCATTTAACCTCGCGATAATCACAAAGTACGACCGTCTTACATCGTTTGCCCGACCAATTCGATCCTCTGATGCGTGTCGTCCGGTTGTCTAGCACTAGTAATGATGTGTCTGTGAACTTGTTCGCCCTCCGGCGACCGATCGACTTTCATCTCGACAACAACCTGTTTGTCGACGGGCACCTGACCTGCGGGCGTCATCATCGTGGGCGCCGACGTCTTGTCGACCTTCGTCGCTTTCGCCGTTCCTTGGCCCGAACGTGCCGCTTGCGATTTCAAGTCCTGAGAAACCGTACGTTCCAACGTCGACTGATTCAACGGATCGCGTTGAATGTTCTACAAGAAGAACGTTATGAATTTTAATTTTGGCTCGCGGTTAATTTAGCGATTTACCAATAGACTAACGTCCGCCGGTCGCAGTGGAGGTTTCTTTTGGCCTGAAAGATTTTTAAGAAGGCTGTTAACAAATGCAAGTTCATAAAGAATTGATATATCTATCAAACAGATGTTTCTGCAATGTCTTTGATAAGTAGATAAATGTTAATTACCTCCTGCTGCCGATGGCGCTTGCTTGATGCTCACCGTCGTCTTCGACCTCTTGTACGGTCTACCTTCGGCGTCGACGCCAGTTTTCGTTGTCGAATGCGTGATCTTCATACCAGTTTTTGATCTGCAAGTTAAATGTTTTCACAGAAGTACCAACAACTCATCAACAATCAATTATAGGCGGTCATTTTGCGTCATCACGTGTTAAATAACCTTTACCCATTTGAGTTTCATATCAATTGAGATTACGTACGCTTTTCTAACTGCACCAGTAGCAGCCGACGGTCCGCATGGTTGTGCGGTCGGCATCCTTGCCGCCGGCGGTAGACTACCTCTCGCAGACGATGGCGGCAGACTGACTCTCCCAACGGGCTGCGGCACTTGCAGAGTGTCCATCGGCCTTGCGGGAACGCGTGCACCGGGACACGGTGCCTGTGCCGCTGGTCGCTCGCGTGCAGATCCAGGTGATTCGGTGCGACTCGGCGATTTAAACAGTTGCGTCTTCTTCGTTACTTTCTTGCTGCCATCCGGTTGAATGATGGTCGTTTTTGACGAGATGGACCTCAATCTAAACGATGAATCCAATAGAATTATTGGATAATTTTTATGATTTATACGCGTAGAAGAACATTGGTTTTTCTTACGGCAGTGCAGCCGCCGGTGGCGGTATGCTCGGTCGCCCAGTTCCCATTGCCGGCTGCCGTTGAGGAATTCCCGGCCTCGGTAAACCCGTCGTCGCCGTACGTGCCGATGCACCAGGTCTCTGTAAGCCGGATGGTCTCGCGATGCCGCCCGTCGGCTTCGGAATGAACGTGGCTGGAATGGAGGTTCCCGCCGAAATGCTGGGATCCATTAACGGCGACGTTGGTCTTGAGCCCATCGGCATCGGTGCACCGTACCGCGGCGACGCACTCGACGACATCGGACATTCGGCAGCTCCTCGTGTAGGCGACATTGGCATTCCGATTGGACTTCTAGACATCGGTGCTGCTTCGCCGGGCCTCTGCGCCATTGCCGGCGGTCTGGATAACGCTCCCATGGGCCTAGCAAAACCTGCCGAAGGTCCAGGTAAAGCGCCCGCCGGTCTAGGTAATCCACCGCGCGGTCTCGGTATGGCACCGGTAGGCCGCGGTATTGAACCAGCAGGCCTAGGAATTGCTCCGGGACAAACGCCCTGACTTTGCGACGGTATCGAACTAGAAGCGGGACTCCTCCTGGTCGTTATGACCGTCTCCTCTACTTCGCCCGATGGTAGAGTCTTCCTGATGGTTTTCGTGGAACTAATCACGTTAGGACTCGACATGTTTCCTATCTTTTAACTACAGATTTTTTCGCCTAATTTATAACGTCCAATTTCAATTGTCAGCACGACTTTTGTCGTCGTGTCAACAACAAAAAACAATCCAGTTTTCGTCATTAGTTTCCGAATCGGACATGACCAACGGCCCGTTCTTTTCGGAAGGGCGTAACATCTCGAACGAAATCCATTTCACCACAAGTAAGTAGCTCGGTTTCAAATAAAATAACTGCGAATGAATTGTTTAAGTTGTGAATTAATTTTTCACACGTTGTAGCACCAGCTCGTTTCGGCAATCAGTCCGTATCGATAAGTCAAACACACAAGCGCACGATCACGGACACGGACAATAACATTATTTTGCCATCGTCTTCGACTAATGCACAAGCAGGATTTCTTCATCAATCACCCGACACCTTCAAACAACCAACATCCTCCTCATTCATGCCGTTTCAATGTTACAATCCGCCGCAAAACCTGTGCGCTTGTGACTCGCCGATCTTCACGGCACAGAAACACTTAAGTCCGGGCGGTGTCACGTTCCGATTCGATCAAAATTCGCAGCCTAACCAGTGAGATTTATTCAGCACATGTAACCATTTAATTGTACGAACAAATTTTGTCAGATACAACGATACGTTGGTCTTTAATAATGGCATGCCGTACAGTGGAAACGTTAACATTCATCAAGAACCGGCCAATCAGAGAAACATCTGTTTTCAATCAATGCCACAACAACAGCAACCCCAACATTACGGCTCGACGCCATGTCGACGAATGAATTTGCAAGAATATATGGCCTGGAGGAATTTGCAACAGCATAACTTGGAAAGGATACTGCTGCAAGAGCACGTCGATATGAATCCGTTCCAATTGAAATTCCACTGTGACGGTCAAACGGATACGTTGGACATTTACGGCGGTCGCACGCTAGTTCCACCATCAAGTAATCGACTTGCGATCGCTTCTTTCGATTTTACCTCGTTAAATTTCACAAAATTCCTGCAGAAGGTCAACCCGATTTCCGGAATATCAGCGGTGTGATGACTCAAACGTATGGAGCCGAGCTGAGAAACATGGACGCTTTCGAACGGACGACGGATCGATTTCCTAACATCTTTTACAGATCAAATGTGAAGACGTTAATTTTAAACTTAACACCATATTTCACCTACTGGTTTTATTTCTTATTTTGTAGATGCGACGGTTGAATATAACACGGGATGGGGAACTCGAAAAGAAAGACTTCCACATAACGTTCACGCCGAAGCCCGAAGAGATTGAACGTAAGGAGGCAAAACAGAAAGATGGATCGACTGAAACGGTGGAATGCGGCAACGTTTCGTGCGGCACCAGCGATAAATCGTCGAAGAATTGTCAATGCAATGCGATGGAGGACGACGATGACGAAAATAGTCGGTTACTAGTCGAATTCATCGACGAGACTTTGGAGGCTGTTCATAGACTGAACAATTCGAAAGAAGTGAACACCGAACCTGCTCGAACCGAAGAGAAATCGTGCGAAACGAGGAGAGTGAGTTGCGACGACGACAGCGACGATGAAGATGACGCCGAACAATCTGATTCCGATCGCGAATGAAATGCCCGAATTTACACCAACCGAAATTAAACAATTCGAAGCTTTGATTTGTTGTCATTATTTCTAATCACTGTAATTATTTAAAACAAATTATTGGAAGATGGAGCGAAATCTAACGTTTGGCGAATTCGACGATTTGTTAAACAAATGGATAGCGGACACGTTTAGCATGAACGATGATTTTCTGCGCCAGTCCGAAGACCTCCGTGAACGATTCATTAAAGTCATGGTCAACGAGGAGAATATTAAAATCACCAAATACAAATTAAACGTCTTGAAAATGATCAATCAAATTATTGAGCAAAATCTACTATTGACTGATGGTACGTTAGCTACTATAGAGAACGTAGTGGAGCAATTAGAAGAATGCGCCAAAGGCAGAAATCTAAGAAACGATCCAGCCCGGAGTTATATGCATGTGGTACTCAATTAAATTAACTTACAATTGTAAATTATATAACGTTTTAGTTATAACGATGCGGAAAAGATTAATATGACGTTAAACGACTTAAAAAGTGATATGGATGAAGTAAACGCAAAATTACAATTATACGATCATCAGTTACCAACCAATGAACCCGTAATATCTTCGTAAATTTTCTTATCGTGCCCTAATAGCTTAGTTTCAGACGGAATATCTGGCAAAGATCATGATGAGTCACTTGTATATGCTGGAGGGAATCGAATGCAGCTATTATCAGTTGACGTCGCTTTTAAGAGAATGCGAATGCAAAATCAGAAAGTTATGGAGAGTGTAGCTGTTAATTTGAATGAAGAGCAAAATAATCGTCGTTTATTTGTCCCAATTTTTAATCCACGAACAATCTTTCGTTATCCTCATTCCACATCCTACGCATAATATTTAAAGTCAAACTTGCTGTTTTTAATAAATTAGTTGCTACACGCTTATTAATAACGCAAATACATATCTAACGCTAAAAATAGTCCACATAAACATTGAAGAACAAATACATCATGCAAGCGACAAAAAATATAAACATTGATAACAGAGACATTATCTAAGTTATTTAACCAAGTACCAGCGCACTTTTACAATCACATCGATGTAACGAATATTGTGCAAAAGGAAAATGGAAAATTTTCAGCGAACTATGAAAGAAATGACGACGGAAAATTTGAAAATCGTCTCCATCGACGTGAAAGACATACGGTTTCCGACGTCGCTCGGTTTTCATGGATCCGATGCGATGGTAAACAACAAAATAAGTTCATATCAAATCATCGAAAATTAAAATTACAGCACACGGATCCCGATTATTCCTGCGCTTACGTAACGATCAGAATTGGTAAGAGAGAGATCGAAGGCCACGGGCTCGCATTCACGCTCGGCAGGGGCACGGAAATCGTCGTCGCGGCCATCAAGACACTATCCGAACTCGTAGTCGGACAGACGGTCTTCGAAATTTATAAGGATTTTGCAGCCTTCTGGCGATCCTTGACAAGCGAAAGTCAAATACGATGGGTACGCGGTAACCGTTCTTGTTCCAGCTTAATAATTTGATTATTTACAGATTGGACCGGAGAAAGGTGTAATCCATTTAGCTACCGGAGCTATTATAAACGCGCTCTGGGACTTGTGGGCCAAACTGTTAAATAAGCCCGTCTGGCAATTATTATGCGATTTAGAGCCGGAACAATTGGCATCGACCATTGATTTTCGTTATGTAAAAGACGTGATCACGCAAGAAGAAGCCGTACGAATCTTGCAGAGTTGCAAGGATAAGAAGGAGGAACGAATGGATCGATTAAAGCTTCGTGGATATCCGGCATACACAACTCAAGTTGGTATGTTATTACAAAATTAATATTGCCTTATCCTAACCGTTTCTTTCTTAAGGCTGGCTGGGATACACTGACGATACGATCGAGGATCTATGCAAGAAGTACTTGAGCGAAGGTTACACTGCGTTCAAAGTAAAAGTGGGCAATAACATCGACGACGATATCAAAAGATTGAGAATCGTGAGGAATACCATCGGAGACGATAAGAAGCTTGTAAGTATGAACAATTCAAATATCCACGAATAAAACTAACGCACATTAAGATGGTAGATGCGAATCAAGTGTGGGAAATTGATGAAGCGATAACATGGATGAAGAAATTGAGCCAATTCAATCTGTTGTGGATCGAAGAACCTACATCGCCAGACGACGTATTAGGTCATGCCAAGATTGCTGCCGAATTGAAACCGTACAAAATCGGTGTGGCTACCGGAGAAATGTGCTGCAATCGGGTATTGTTTAAGCAATTCCTTCAGGCGGATGCGATGAAATATTGTCAAATTGATTCCGCTCGAATCGGCGGTATCAACGAAATACTCTGCGTCTATTTGATGGCTTACAAATTCGGAGGTAGGCTAAAATGATTGTTAATAATCGATTAATAAGCAATTTGCTTACCGACTTTGCAGTTAAAATTTGTCCACACGCTGGCGGCGTCGGTTTATGCGAAATGGTGCAACATTTACAAATGTGGGATTACATATGTCTGTCTGGGTCAGACGAAGGCAAATTCATCGAATACGTTGATCAGCAGCACGAGCATTTCGTAAATCCAGTGAAAATAACGAACGCCAGATACCAAATGCCGACTGTGACTATTATCACTTAGATGTAACGTAAAATCTTAATTCGTTTCTTTTCAGGCTTCAGGATATAGTACGACATTAACGGACGAAACGATTCAAAAGTACGAATATCCAAACGGCACGGAATGGCAATCGTTATTTAACAAAGGGCTATTTGCGTTTCCAAGAAAGTATTCCTGTTAGAAATCACATCAAACTATATTAAATGTAATAGTAAAAATTTGTAACACTGTTCTTTCTCAATAGAAAAATTCGTTTAGTTTTCTCTGTTTGTCTTGCTTTTCCTCGTTATCACTGTCGCTCCTTTTACGTTTCTCACCCTAAAATTTTACAATATTAAACGACTCGCTAAATCAATTTATAATAGTTACCTCGGAGTCTGTGTTATTCTCCTTTGTACCTACATCTGATTTGTCGACTTTATCGTGAGATGCTGGAATGAAGTGCTTTTTGGCGAAAGGATTCGAACTAGGTTTCTCTTCTGCAAACAGCGACTCCTAAAACAACCAATATTAGCAAAAACATTAAGTTTGGCATCATGGAATTTTATGCACCTGAGTGTTAATGGATATGTTAACCTCAGGCGTGTTATTTGTTGATACGGTAGTTTCTGAAAGAATACGAGGTTTTTCATTCGGCGTATCCTTTCTTTTGGATTCGGATTTATTTAACGTCGTCTTAGACGAACTCAATGTTAAACGCCTGTTCACCTTGACTGGTGGCGGTGTGAATGTTTCCTGAAAAAATTATAAACAAATTAGTAATTAATGGGTATAAACGATAAATCATTTACTTCTTGTGAATAATTTCCTGTTAAAGCTGACAATTTTTCAACCAAACGCTTCTTATCCAATCTATTGGCATATTTGATTGCCAGTGTTATCAACTGTTGATTCTGGATCATTTCGACCAATTCCAAAGCTTTTTCTTCCAAATTATTCTTACAAGCCAACTGAAAATCGAATAAATCAATATTTTATATTTAAAACCTTTGTTCAATAATACCGCAAACGTTTTAAGAGCCGTCTCTTTGAACTTCTTTTCGGCATTTTCTGCGTTTAGTACCGTTGACATGAACAAATTCGATTCGTAAGTAACTTTTTCGGACGAGACATCCAAGAATAACGCTTGCAACGGGTGTTCGCTTTGTACTGGCGTCGGTGTGAAAGATGGATACATGCTACCTTTACAAATGATACCACGAACTGTCTGCAATTTCTCATAAACGGCAGTAACAAAGAATCCGTCTGCAGGACTTGTTGACTGCAACAAACACACATTTCAAATAAGATTGAATTATTCAAAATCTGTTACGCACTATGTTCCGAGAATCACATATAGGTATCCAGGCATTCGATTTCGCTGGATATATGCATAAAATTCCAGTTGAATCCATTATAGCCGGCGTACCGACGTCAGTAAATCCTAGCCATTGTAGTTGAGATTCGGGTCTTAATGGTACATTTAATTCGCTGCAATTGATTCTGAATCCTATAACATATAATTGCTGGAAACAGTTTAATATGAATTTGTATTTCATACCTTCTAGCTTGACGAACATTATTTGAATGCACTGATCTGCATTTCTGACCGGGCTTAAATGATATGCGACTAGTAGGAAATTATTGAACGCCGCCATCGAGACAATAGGTCCAGGAACGCAAAACACCGCCCTTTGAATGCCGTAAATCGAACAGATCCTCACAAAATAATTGGAAGTGCCGAAGCAAACAAACTCTTTCGAGCACGCTACACACACTATTTCGTCACCTTCATCGACGGTCAGGTTCCATTCTTTCGTGCTAGCAGCTAACGGAACAACAGTGATTTGACTAAAACATTCATATTATTAATCGAGGCAAAGTGGATGCGGTAAATGAATACTTTGCGTTCGCTATAGCTAAAGCTGCTGTACTAAGAGTTCCTAAGAAATACCCTTGATAGTTTTGCATCAACATGCTATTGTGAAATGAATAATCGTGAAATTCCACTTCGATATGCTTGCCGCTATCCACATCGTCGTCTAATGACGATCCGTAACAACGGACAATCCCAACATCATTCCAACACATATATCTCGGATCTAAATGCGTCGGTGTTGAAGTTGGCATAAACGAAATTTGTAGCGGTATCTCGGGGGTTCTTGGCCTAGGCGTAGACGCACGCGATGGAATATCATTTCTCTCGGTGTCGGATCCGTCGCCCATTACATCTTTCCTAATTTTCTCCAAAGATATAGCGTTCTCATTATCTTCATCATCATCGTTCATGTCTAATTTGCAAGACATATTATCGTCGTTCATGTCCTCAGAACATTCATCCTCAATGAATTCGTTTTGTGGTTTTTCCTCATCGTCATTGATGCAATTCAGTACGATTCCCAATTGGCCTTCTACATCGCAATAAGCAATCTCACCATTTCCTAACATAAAATTAAGTGTAAGAACCATAATGAGAAGTAAAAATTTTACTACCTAAAGGGTTCCAAGTTAATGCACAAATGCTAATGGATTTGGAATGTGTTGTATGGCTGTTAACTCTAGTTGTTATCACATTCCAAATAACAATATCACCTGTTAGAGAAACAGCAGCAATGTAATTGCTACATGGTGAATATTTCACTATTGAATATGTTCCAGTGACTTTATCACAAGTTAATATATGCTTGCTTGTCTTTTCTGCTATGTTAAAAATGTTAACAGCATTCTTTTCTGGATAAGCAACATGTTGCCCCATTCTATCAAAATCAATTCTACCTGCAATTTCACATTGTTTTGAGATCTACATTATTAACAACATATAATACTTACATAATACTTTTGCATTTATGAAACTGTTTACTTTAGGTACACAGTTTAGCTTATGAACGAGTTTCTGGTCTTCAACACTCCATATACGTAAGAACGTGTCACCAGATGCAGCTGCTATGTACTTGGAATATGGACAAATGGCAACACTCAATGGTGGTCCCTGAATATCATCAAAGAAAAACTCTTCCTTTGCATCATCCAGATTAATCATTCTTAACTGTGCATCTTCACAAGCCAATATAATATACTGAAATTATTGTTTTAAAACTGTGCCATCAATTAATACTACATGCTTACTTTCTTATCTCTGCTAATTATCATATGATTCACAAAAGCAGTCAATGTTTTTAAAATACCAGTCCTCTGTCCATCAGGAAAAGATAGCACTTGTACAGTGCAATTATTTGTGGATACATATAAATTATCTTTGTTATGCTGGACACATAAAGACCATTCACCTACACAGGTTTGTATGGGATCGTCGTCGTCGAAACCTGACCATATGCGTATATCGCCATCAGTACCGCAAGTTATCAACTTACTAAAATGCAATACAAATCGTTAAAACTGCAGCAATTTTATAAATGTGCAAATTACATTACCTTCCATCCTGCGAATAACAAACGTCCGTGTGACCGTCAGAATGAGCGTAACGCGTTGGTTTCCTTTCGATAACCATGATTTTAGCTTAAATTTGTTTAATATCCATTAACTTAATCACTTTTAAAACTTAACAATTAATTTAATCGCAAAGAAGTTGGAACGAATAAAGTTAACAGTTTGACAACTAAAAAGGCGCTAAAACTTTGCCGATAATGAAGAAGTTGACTAATAGGAGCGATGTTAATGAATCGGGTGTGCCCGGTAAATTTGAATTAGCGCAAAAGAATCGATTCAAAATCTTTGTATTTTGGAATGGGAGATTTATTTATAGCATTTGAAATGTAATTACGTGATTATAAAAATATTAATTTGATTACAAAAAAAAAATCGACAAATGATATAAAGATTGATAAATAAAATTCTGTTACGATTTCGAGATGTAAATAAATTAATAACTTGTTGTAATGTGTAATTGTACAACAAAGTAAAAATAAATTGTTTGGCAAACGGAATTGTTGCTAAAAGATATTTTCTTTATGTAACGAGCTAATTGAACGACAAGTTATGTTTATTTTAACTCATCGTCAATTTATGCTGTTATTATTCGTTATTAATATAAGTAACATAATTTTTTCTTCTGTTCTTTTTTCGTCAGGTTTTTCCATCTTTTTTCGACGATGAGAAAGCGTCTCCTTCTAAACAGTGGGTGGCCCCGTAGATGGAACATATGTGTTTGAGGCAACATTCTAATGGACTCTCTGTTTATTTAACAAAACTGACAGCAATACAATAATAATAATGCGTTTTAGGATCTCATTTCAATACGATTTATTTTAAATACATCTTCTATTATAAACTGTGCGTTTATTATTATTAGTACCATTATAGATCGATTACCATTGAAAATTAGGTGTTATAATGCCATTTAGATGTGGAGGAACACTTAAACGATGGTTGCACATAAGTAAAGTGTTGCTGATTACGAAGATTCTTAAGCAAATAATAACGACAGGAAATTTCAAGTCTGAGCCATTAAGGGAATTTGATTAAATCTTGCGAGACGTATGGCCCTTATCAATGTGATTCTTGTTATTCTTTCTAATCTTTTTTTTGTTGGCTTCACATCGAAACCTTTCTTTTTTAATCTGGTTTCCAGCGAGACTTAAATCGTTTCATCGTTTCTTAGCAAAAGCAAAAAAGAATTGCAAACCATTCAGATTTTGCTTGGAGAGGAAATACCTTTCTGTTTTGAATGCGAGCAAAAGAACCGTAACTGAAATTAGAATCATTTATTTATTTTAAAGTCAATTAACCGAACAAAAAGGGAGAAACAATTGTCGAACGATTCTCTGATGTAAATATCGAATTGAAATTATGTGATGGTTTTAAAATGTTTCGTTAAGCCAGTTTAAAGTTTGTATATTGTGACGAGGATTTGTTGGGAAAACTGGAAAATTTTCGCTTCAATCCTACATCTTGTCATAGACAATGAAAAAGAAAATCCTTCGTCCTTCCTTTCCTTTTGTGTCTACTTGAAGACATCCTGCATAATGTGTTGGTGTGTACTTTACGAAGATAAACAGGACGTCCTTTTGCGTAGATTTTGTTATAAGACGTTATACACATTGAAACCGATTTTTTCCTCTCCTCTCTATCTTTCATCCACTCTCTGTTACGAATCGTGGTAATTACAATTTCTTGGCCATAATCAAAAGGCGTGGTTTTGGAAAAACGTTTCACATGGACGAAACGATTGGCCGTCGACTATGTATTCGATGCGAAAAGAACATAGATGCGCTCCATCCCGATTGGTTCGCTCGCTTTTCCTCTCGCCGTTGTATCAGCATGTGCAGAAGAAAAAGATATATACGTACCACATAGCGAAAAGAAGAAAACAAAAAGACCGAAAATAATCGTTCGGATGCTGTTGCGTTCCTCCACGAAAAAAGATTCTTTTATCGAGTAGCAGTTGCTGATTGTTATCGCTGAAAAGTACGCACGAGTCGCAAGCTGAAAGAGTTACTCGACTTTTTGCGATCGTTCTTCTTCGATACGCGAATATTTCGATTTGCACCAGATCGGCAGGAATTGTAATAATAAGAATGTTGTCGAGTAACAATAACAATAGCCGGTCTGCACGCGTGCCGAAATGCGCCAGATGCAGGAACCACGGCATGATATCGACGTTACGCGGTCACAAGAAACAGTGCATCTACAAGAATTGTGCCTGTGCGAAATGCGGTCTGATTAAGGAACGCCAAAGGATTATGGCTGCACAGGTAAGTAACTTTATATAATATTTGACGAAGGGTAAATTTCGTTGAGGTGAAGTTTCTTGGACTAAAGATTGCTTGTAAATTATTTTACTGGGTCCAGGGACTCCCAAAGTTTTGCAGTTTATTGCATTGTCGAATCCTGAATTTTTCAAAGCGTTCCATGGCGAAGCCTGCGGAGGTAGTTGATTCTGCAAAACACAAAATGTTGTTTAAAGCAACAAAAAAGTCATTGGTTTGAAAAATGTTAGGAAACAGAAGCAAAATTTGCTAAAATTAAGGTAGAAAAAGTTGCGACAGAAAGTTTGCACTAAACTAAGTACATCAAAAACTAGAGTGCATTGTGAGTTTTGCTTGAAGGCCAAGTTTATTCCAAAACTGTTAAAACATATCGTTTCTTTTCGAAATTTTCTTGGATTATACCATTAAATCTCCTTCACTATCTTTTTCATCCACAAAACTACTGCTTCTTCAAAATCCGTTACTATTCTGCGTGAAACTTTTCATATGTCAACTACCATGAAATTGAATTCAAATTTAACTCATTTGCCTGCATTATAATTAAGGAATTAACGAGTTTCCATTAGAAAAGCATCGCCAAACATAATTTCCTTTCGAATAAGAGATTGTGTCTCCTCGGCTCCCTCGCTGCGCTTCTCTTGGAACACCGACAGTTACTTTAAATATTTAAATTAGAATATCAATTTTGATTCCCGTTTTTCCTTTTATCGAGGAACTTTGTCTCTCTGGAGCTAAACGAGAAAATTTTGCATCTATGTACATTTCGGATATCAGATTTTGTGTGTACCGATTACGGTTGTTGTAGAGCGAGCGATAGAGAAAGAGATGTTTGACGACATTCGATACTTTTCTAATGGAATATCGATCAAACACTACAATCTGTCACTTACTCGCATTACAAATGAAAATAGTCGTCGTACCTATTTGCCTAATGAGAAAGACCAAATTTAAAACAACAGAAAGAGAGAGAGATTTTAATCATAGTGATTTTATGCAAAGTTATCGAATGACTCATTTCTTGCACGTTCTTTCCAAAGGTTGCATTGAAACGGCAACAAGCGGCCGAAGACGCGATCGCGTTGCACTTGGCGTCCGCCGAAAGCGGTACGACGTACGATTATTTACCGCCCGGCCGAATCTACGGCATGCAAATAACGTCGCCGGAAAACGAATCCGACGAGAAACAAGAACAACAACAAGACGATCGACAACCATCCGAACTGCAACCGGATAGTCCGGGCGGCGACGACAAGCAATCGGACGGCAGCAACTTGCAAATCAGCCAACAATCGATGGAGATGTTATGCAAATTGTTCCCGAACAAGAAACGATCCGTGCTCGAATTGGTGTTGAAACGTTGCAATCACGATCTGCTGAAGGCGATCGAGCATTTCAATTTGAGTCCGACCCGCGGCAGCGGCGGAAATGGCGGACGATTTCTGCCACGCAACGACGACGACGACGACGAGCATAAAGAGGACGACGACGTCGCACGCGAGAAGATTCAAATCGCTTCGGCTTTTAAACCGGTGAAAAACAACAGCAACAGCACGAGCATCAATAACATCGCGAATGCGAAAGCGAAGATTGCGATGAGCACGATCACGACTACGTCGCACTCGAGTCCGACCTCGATACCGTTACTTGCCGGCAACAAGGTGTTCATGCACGGCTTGTATCCGTTCTTGCCGTTGTTCAATCCGCAACCGGTGATGCCCAGTCCGGTGTACGTGCCCAGTTTTTGCGAGTGCGATCAGTGCAAGCATAATATTTACGCGCGCTTCGAAGCGCGACAGCAGATTTAAATGGGCCGTCGTTCGTCGATCGAGACGTTTTCGAAGTCGTTCGATGACCACCGGATGCACAGAAAGTACGGGGTGAGCGATAAATTATTAGGCGTTAACAATTGTGTCACTGGTAGTATTATTTGGGGCTGCAAGTCACTAATTGCTGAGTGGACGACGGTGAAAAGATTCTATTTTGTAAAATGAAAAAATTGGCAAAATGTACAAAATTGGCAAGAATTTAAGGTTCGCAAAGATATCCCCAGATTGGGGGTCGTTTAGATTTTTGAGACTTATTTGCTATTTATTTTCTTAAGAACTTGCGTACCTATAACCAAATTCCAATTCACTAAATTTTTGCACATAACTTTTTTTTCGTGGCTTAATCTGGACTGAAACAATATTATTGGAGTCAGAATGAAAAGGCATCCAATTTAAGCGACTTTCAACATATTTTTTTTATATTTATTTCAAAAATAATTGCAAATAATTGAAATTACACTGATACAGAAATATAAGATCACTTGAGATAAAAGTTTTATTAATTAGTAGGGACAGCATTATTTTGAATTGACTTAAAAATGCGAATCTGCGTAGATTCGCAAAGCGAAATTAATATATTTTGGTGAACTTTAGTTTATAACGATAGACTAGATTGCCGCAATTGTGCATTGTCCTTAAGATGGAGTTGGAGACGTTGTATGATTAGATGATCGCGTTCGTAAAGGATGAACGGACGTCCAAGACGTTTGAATGTTCAATACTTATGAGGATTTTTCAGGAAATGTTTCACGACGGTTCTGAAACGGTTTATAGCCATTGCAACTTATCCTTGACTAAGTCCATATTGTGGCAGACAATAATTTGGCACTTTTCGATGTCATTTAAAGAACTGGAACGCGACATTTTGATCAAAATCCTGATTAATAACCTTACATATTATAACAAGTTCAATCTCAAAGATTCTGAGATGTTTTAAAATGGCTTAAGTTGATTCTTCCAAATGATCTTATATTTCTGTGTCACTGTAATTTCGATTATTTACAATGATTTTGGAAAAAAGTATAAAAAATTTGTTGAAAATTGTTTTAATCAAATACATTTTGCCATTCTCAATCCAATAAAATCAGTTCGGTCCAGATTGAGCCACGAAAGAAAAAGTTATGGTCTTTTATTTATGTGTCACATCATAGTCATTGGCCACTCTGCATAATGATATTGAAGTTGATTGTAATGGGCATCGACGTGAACAGTTTTATTTACGTCAAAGTTGTGAAACATTTGGTTTTATTCAATTACCAACCTAAAATGTTGCTGATTACATTCGCGCCCGGTGGTATTATTGTACCTCTAAAATGACTACCTACCTATGTTGGTGCAATTCTAATTAAGAAAGGATGTGATTAATTTATAATTAAGTTATTTTATTGAGATTAATTGTTCGTTTCGTTTCCGTTTAATGAATTGTAATTAATCGTAATGCCGAATAAAATTTTTATCAATAAGGACAAAATTGAAATTAATCGCACGCAACATTGAACAATGTTGTAAATACGCGAGCAAACAACATCAAGCACGGCGTAGAAAAGGAAATTTTTCTAAATACGGTCGAGTGCCGCACCGAAACTTTTATTTCCCCAGAGTTTATCTCCGACGCTTTGCTTCTTTGTTCTTATTTTTTGGGGTTTCATTCTTCCTCCGTCTCCCAGGGTGGTAGCAGTACGAAACGCGAAAGTCGTCCACACACAAAATTCATTACCCATTATACCAGCCAATGATCCCTCGTAATTTGATATTCAATATTTGTTCTGTAAGTTAAGAACGACGCTCTATTTATTTACCATTTTATCTTGTTATCTGCTCGCTGCTGGTGATGGTGGAATCGAATGAAGGAAACACACGAGCGGAATAGATGAGGGCTAATTTTTTGTGTATATTTCAATCTTTCCGAACTTCGTATTATCTCTGTGGAATACCGTCAATACATGCCGGCAATACAATTTTTATTAAGATTTACACAATCAATCAGCTTCTACTCGCTACGATTCCAGCCAGATTTTAACCGCCGAATATGTTACTTCTTCGATTGCACGATGAATATCTTTTCCTCGCCAATTTTCCGCGTATTTCTTCCACCTAAAAACAAATTCACTTGAAGCTTTAAAATGGCAATTTAACCGAATAAATCGACCTCTCTTCAATAGCATGCTCTCCAACCTGACCACCGGACACTCGACGCAAATCGTCAACAAATACGCCGGCAGCACGAAGGTGACGATATCGCCAAAGAACAATTCCATCTGTAAGCGAACGAATCAATTTCCAATCGTTCGACGATCGCAAATCGAGTACAACTTACGCCGCTGTAATCGGAGAAATAAATGGGCGTTTTCAATGCGCCCAACGACAAAAACTGCCACGGCAAATGGAACAAGAAGATCGAGTACGCGATACGTCCTAACACGCGAAAGAAGTGCGACGATAAAAACGCATTCAAAACGCCGCCGTGGCCGTTCGCGCAGACCCAAACGATCCAAATCATGCTCATCGTCCAGCCGGACCGTGCGAACGACAGAAACACGCATTGCTCCCAGCGATTGTACGGATGATTTTCCAAGTGAAACGCATAGAAACCGGCGAACACGGAGACGGCGATCGCCGTCGATGCGGACCAACCGGTGAAGAGCATGGTTTTGGTCATGCGAATTTTCGTACCGTTCAAACGGTACAACAGATACCCGAATAGTACGCCCAAGATGAACGTTGGAGCTCTCGTATACGGCGCTATGTAGTAGCGCGTGAAGAACGGTTCGGTTACTAAGCTGTTACTGAAAGCCCAACACGAAGTTTTTTTCGGCTTTTTTCGAGCATGAAACTTGAGCAAACCTGGTTAGGTCCGTTGCAATATACTCGTTGGTCCACGCCAGATAGAAGCTGATTCCCGCTGAGGAAAAGTACGCGACTCCGGCAACGACGTAGCCGAGCGCGGGCCGTTTGTATAGCGGCAAGATTAAGAGCGGCGAGTACAGGTAATACTGCATGTCGCAAGTCAGGTACCACGTTTGTATGATGCACTAGAAACCGGTCGTTCTCCATCAAAATCGAAAGCCAAACGTTTAAATTATTAGGTCGGTGCACAATTATCCGCCGTCTTTGGAAGCTATTTTTTAGGCAGTTCGCAACACAAAAGTTTATCGTAAACTGTTCGCGGAAGATCGACAATTGGGAGAAATTCCCCAGTTTATTAGTTTTAAATAAAATATTGCTAAAGATTATTGTTAATACTGTTAAAGATTGTTGTTAATACTGTTAAAGATTGTTGTTAATACTGTTAAAGGCTATTGTTAATACATAAGCAGCAATGCAAATAAGGGATATCAAGACCTTGAATCCGCTTGGCTTATATTGTGCCATTTGTGCTCCTCTTTGTTAGAGTTGTCAATCGTAGGTGTGAACCCTTATCTGCATGAAGAAAACGAAGCATAGTGGAGAGATTCAGATTACTTTGGGAACTCGAATAGAACGGTTGAGAAGGTTGAATGAGAAAATAAAGTTATCTAATAAAGGAAAGTAGCGTGTAAAAAGTCTCAAGTGATTTACTTCAAAACAAACTAGAGTCAAACTATAATTTTGATTCCGACGCCAAATAACAGCGTCAACAAACACCATTAACTTTTTGATAAAGGTTCAAATTATCATCCATTTCAATTGCAGCCTCCTATTTGCTTGCTAGACGGCCGATTCCACGTGTACAAAGGAGCTAAAACTTTGCAACTTTGCATGCAAAAAAGTTCAATCCTCCGTATCTTGAAAACGGTCCATTTCCGGCCCCATGTTCATTAAGACTTTTCTGCTTATATCGGGCCATATTACCACCCCTTAAAGTTTGCGACACTGTTTTTTAACACCCTGTATAAATCATTCTCTGAAAAACTGGTGAAGTGTACGAAAGTGTTATTTACTTGGTAACCGATGTAAGGGCATGCAAAGTCGCAAAGTTTTAGCTCTTTTGTACACGTGGATTTGGCCATCTAGCAAGCAAATAGGAGGCTGCAATTGAAATGAATTATAATTTGATCCTTTATTAAAAAGTTGATTATTTTTACCATGATTGTTTTGTTGCGAACTACTTAAAAAATAACTTTGAAAAACGGCGGATAATTATGCACCGACCTCATAGTTTCGCTTACCAAATATTTCGGATTGACGTAATTCTGCAAATGCAACAACGTCGTCCACCAGAAGTACTGGCACGGCACCTGGACCGTTTTCGCCGTCAATCGCCACAGCGGCCCCGAGCCGAATCGATGCGCCATCGTCGCGTAGATCATCGTCACCACCGCCAGCGAGACGGTGATCCGCACGTATCGGTGCAAATAGTAGATCGCCAAATTGAACTTGTGCCCTCGCGCCAAATAGTTGCAAGTCTGATAGCAAGCCAACATGCCGCTGAGCATGAAGAACGTGTCCACCGAAACGGTGCCGCCGGTTATAATCGAGCTCGTCAAACCGTCGAGCCACTGAAACGAAGAGATTGCATTTCGTTGGGTCGAACGAATTCGTGCGGTACCTCGTTGATTTCCAGTGCGTTGTTCGTGGGGAAGAAGAGGAACGTGAGAAAGCGATGGCCGCAAACGACGTAGAACATGCTGATCACGCGGAAACCGTGCAGACAATCCAATGCGTTGCGTTTGCCCGAATCGTCGGATAGAATGTACTCGGTGTTGGCGTATGCGGAGAATATCTGCGCCGTTTTGTTAACGCTGGCGGCGTCGCGCGTCAAAACGTCCGCTACCGTGCTGATAATCACCGTGATCACCAATAGAAGCAGGAGGAGGCTGAAAGGGAAATTATTATACGCATTTAACACTCGATTGGTTTTATA
This sequence comes from Hololepta plana, assembly GCA_963695495.1. Lineage (NCBI taxonomy): Eukaryota > Metazoa > Arthropoda > Insecta > Coleoptera > Histeridae > Hololepta > Hololepta plana. The sequence continues at coordinate 12,212,325 of OY968832.1, read as the reverse complement.
TTGAAAAACGGTACATTACGAGCCATTCGCCTTTGCTCAACGGTTGCCAGTCTTTCAACGCGTAACACTGGTACTCGCTGACGGTGATGTTCAAATCTAAACCTTGCGTCACCGATTGTATCGTCTTGTTGAAATGCCGCTCGACGTCGCGGTGCGTACAAGAGTCCGGCACGCAAATCGACCACAGCAAACTGGCGCCGTGGACTATTTTCTCGATCTTTCTGAAACGCTATAACAATCGACGAGTTAAAGAAATATACGGGATGTCCCAATAGTGCGGTTGACTTTAGAGGAAAATGTTTCAGAGTAAATAGTCTTCTCTCGGGAAGGACTACGGCGTAAAAAAGATTTCCGGATATACCGGAGACTGACACTTTAAATGGAATGGTATATTTTTAATTATATTTTTACATTTCTTGTTGAGTTTCAAAGGGAGTTTATTAATACAATCACATGCCTAAGATGCACCGTGTCGGCGTTATTTCAGTGTTTTTCCGAAAAATGCCATTTGGAACATCGTGGAAAATCGCATATAACTCCGGAAGTATTTAAGATAGAGAGTTCAACTTTTTAAATGTTTTTTAAACAAGAAATTGTGAAGACTTTGGTTCACTTATATTTAATTGAAACTATTACTGTCTGCAGTTTGTAGCCTGTTAAACTTTGACATTTTCAAATGTGCATAACTCTTATTTTTAAAAGGAACCCAATACTTTTTATGATCGCATTAGATGCACAAAGTTTATTAATTATTGATGGTTTTCGACATATGCAATTCTTTACATTTAAATATGATTTTGTCGTGTTTTCTAATAAATTATATTAGAAGTAATAAGACAATTGAAGAAAACAATAAAATTGTTAGTTTTTTGTTTTATATTGGAGAAAAATTTATTTACTTTCAACTGGATAATTTTTTGAACTCAATTACCTTTTTAATGAATGAAAATGTCAAAATTTAACAGGCCACAAATCAAAGCTACTTCCACTTGTAATGAACGATAAGAAGTGGAAAATCTTCGCCATTTCATGCTTAAAAAAACTAAAAAAGCTGAAATCTCTATCTTCCATAGTTCCGGAGTTACATGCGATTTTCCACACCCTTCCAAATGTCATTATTCGGAAAAAGAGTGAAATAACTCTGAAACGATGCATCTTGGGCACGTGATTGTTTTAATAAACTCACCTTGAAAACCCACAAGGAACCCAAAACTGCAATAAAAAGTGCATCGTTCCACTTAACATAAGGAAGCAAGTACCAGTTCCAGACATACCCGGAAGTGCGCCATCTTGGAAAATATTTTTCCGTGGTAGTACGATCCAAGAGAAAACTTTTTATCTGAGACAATTTTCTCTAAAGTCAACCGAGCCCGCACTATTGGAGCACCCTGTATAGTACAATGGTTGTTAAAGTTCTTAATAAAGAGTAACAGTTTAGCGAATTATCGACCAAATTCGGCAACAACGAAAATGTTGCCAACTAACAAAATCAGTTTTATTTTGCATAATAACTTTAAAATCAAAATTTGTTTGATACGTTATTTAAATGATTTTTCGGTTTAATAAAGGACACCAAAATCTTGCAGCATACTTACCGTCGTTGAAACATTACGAAACCCTAAAATCTTCCTCACGATATTGTCCGTCGGTGTAATCTTGACGACGCACTGTTGTCCCCTGATGGGGCCGTACAGCGATTCGTAATAAACGTTGACGCATTGCTTATGAGAGCCGTACTCCATTAGGTTGCCATTAAAGATGCCCGACTGCAGTTTGGACGAAGCATCGAACACTGAAAATGTGCAACGTTATATTCAAATTTGATTCAAATTTAAAAAAATTGCATTCACTTTGTAAAGCCCAAGTTTCGAGCGCTCGCAAACCGATTTTGTACTCGTCGTTGTGCTTCTCGCATAACGTATTATTCGTTACGTGATTGATCGCGTAGAATTGCAAAATCTGATTCAGAATGACTTTTTGCTTCGGGTAGAATTTGAACGGTTCCCTCGCCGAATTTGTGCCATTTTCTGCATTTGACAATGGCGGATCGTCGCCCGATGAATCTACAAAGAGAACGGTGAGTAGTAGTACGAAATGAATTATGATCAAGTTGCGTTGCATGTTGATGGTTAGTTTTGCGAGAATGCGATGTTTTAGTTTTACCTTTTTATACGATGACGAACTGTTCGAATTGCAAACTTTTGACAGACAAATTGTAGAGCATTTTGCGTTGAAGTCGTCGATTTCTAATTATACGTGCTGTCGATCAACGTGAATGAAGAAATGATGATAACGTTGCATTTTAAATTCGATTAATTTAATACTTATCGAAGTAAACTAGTTGTTTGATCAACTCTTTCAACAGAAAGTTTATGAATGTTTCAATTCTCTTTTAGTTGTTTTTCTTTCATTTACAGGAATCCAACAACAACAGTCACTGATCTAGGCTTACGATGGTAAACAAGCGCAATGTAAAAGTGAGGCGGGTGTGCACAGTAATAAACAAATTGTTGTGTATTAAAGGTCTTGAACAGATAAGAACGTTTCTATTTATAAAGTCGACGGTAAAACAAAACAAAAATTAAATCTAATTCTTAACGATGTTATCTCTCTCGGTAAGTTCTGTAAAGCGATTATTAAAATGGAATTTTACACGATATTTAATTAACAGCAACATCGGAAAGAGAGTGTACAGAGTCGACGAATAATACGAATAAAGACGACATCGCTGTGCAATATCAGTGCTCTTAGGCAACAAGTCAAGAGGCCATCGTCATCTTCTAATGGATTGTACTTAATATTAACGTTATCGATAAGAGCTCATTTCATTAAAAGTTACATAACGAGCATGTCTTTAGTCCGACAACGGTAATCATACGCTTACGTTTTATCAGAAGGATTAATAAACAATTCAAACGTGCAAATCTCATCTTTGCAGTCGTGTTTAACATTCGATAAGAAGCGTCAGTGCGTTAAAGTGCTGGCTGGTTAATTATAATTTGCTACTTTTTTTTTGAAGAAAGTTGGAGGAAATAGAACAATGAATCGTTTGTTATCGAATCAGCAGTTTTCCATCGGGAAACGATACGTAAGTAACAAGTTAAGAACTCGCCACGCAGATTCTTACTCGAAATTATCTTTCAAGTTACTGTGCGATCGCCAAAAATAAGATCAACAAAACATTTACAATGATTTCTTTTAATACGTTTTACATTAGCAATCAGAATTACAGAAAAATCATATAGCTAATTTTTTGACTTTGAGTTTATGTGCTCAATGTTGGCATGACGAGATTCCATCCAATGATGGAATGTCTTAACTCTCTTTGAGATCAGCTGGTCAGTATCTTTTCAGTCTTCTATTTTGTTGATCCACTAACAGCTGTAACATTAGAGTTTATCACATCTTTCACAAATGGAATTCGCAAGTCTTCATGAAGTCTTAGATTTATAACGTACCAGGGTGCATCAGTAATTAGACGTAGAATTTTTAATTGGCATCTTTTCAAGTGAAGTAATTTTGATTTTCCCCAAATAACAAATAAAGTTCTTGTGTTTTCACATGTATTAGCTTTCTCATTTTGATTGCCTGCTTTTTCCATCTTAGACTGCAATTTAAATCTAACATTAGCGGCTCGAGGTATTTCTTTGTTGTTGAGACGTATTGCTGGACATTGCCGATTTCTCTCAATGCAAAACCAATTTGTTTGCTTTTGTTTAGATTTATTTTTATCTTTCCCCGTTTTAATCAAGTTATTTGCAACGATTTGTATTCCAAACGCTTATCAATCATCAACCCGCAAACATTTGCACAATCGCAAACCGTAATCAACGAATTATCATGTTAAATTGCTTCTTTCGTTTAAGCTATCGAAAAAAGTGATAGCGATACGACGCGAAGATCAAAGCGTATGGGAGCGACGTGCGCCCTTTTCGCCGGCCCAGGTCCGGAAACTGGTGAAGACCGGCGTGAAGGTGATCGTCCAGCCGAGCAATCGTCGCTCCTATCCGATGCAGAACTACATAAATGCCGGCGCAACGGTCCAGGAGGACATCTCCGAGGCGAGCGTGATCTTCGGCGTGAAACAAGTGCCGATCGACCAACTGATCCCCGACAAGACCTATTGCTTGTTCTCGCACACGATTAAAGCGCAAGAAACGAACATGCCGTTGCTCGACGCGATCTTAGAGAAGCGCATCCGTCTGATCGACTTCGAGAAGTTAATGGACGAGAAAGGCAATCGCGTGGTGGCGTTCGGCAAGATGGCCGGCATCGCCGGCACCGTCAACATCCTCCACGGCCTCGGCCTACGTCTGCTCGCACTGGGCCATCACACGCCGTTCATGCACATCGGCCCCGCGCACAATTACCGCAACTCGAGCATGGCCAGTCAGGCGATCCGCGACGCCGGCTACGAGATCTCGTTGGGCCTGATGCCGAAATCGATCGGACCGCTGACGTTCGTCTTCACCGGGTCCGGTAACGTGTCGCAGGGATCGCAAGAGATCTTCCAAGAGTTGCCGCACGAGTACGTGTCGCCGAAGTTGATCCAAAAGGCGGCCGAGCACGGCAGTTTGAACAAGGTCTACGGCTGCGTGGTGCGTAGACGCGACTATCTGGAGCGCGCGGACGGCGGAGGCTTCGACGCCGTCGAGTACGAAGACCATCCGGAACGGTACATATCGACGTTCAGCAAGAACATTGCGCCGTACGCGTCCGTCATCATAAACGGCATCTACTGGGCGGTGAACAGTCCGAAATTGATAACGATCCCGGACGCGAAACATTTGCTGCGGTCGTCGCACACGCCGTGGCTGCCGACGTCGGTCGGTTCGCCGCCGTTGCCGCACCGGATGCTCGCGATTTGCGACATTTCCGCGGATCCGGGCGGTTCGATCGAGTTCATGAACGAGTGCACGACGATCGACACGCCGTTCTGTTTGTACGACGCCGATCGGAACAAGGACACGAAGAGTTTCAAAGGACCGGGCGTTTTGGTGTGCAGCATCGATAACATGCCCACGCAGATACCCAGAGAGAGCACGGACTTTTTCGGCGATTTGTTGCTGCCGTACGCGTGGGACATTTTGCAATCGGACGCCGAGAAACCGTTGGAAAGTCACAGTTTCTCGCCGGCCGTTCACGGGGTAAGTTAGCAATCGCGCGCGATGGCTTTGTTTTGTGATCGGTTTTCTTTCTGCTTCAAGGCAATAATCGCCAGCAACGGCCAATTGACACCAAACTTCGAGTACATACAGGAATTACGAAGAGCCTCGCAGTAAGTGAGATCGTGTAGCTCAAACCTTCATAATGTGGTTCTTGATAAAATGTCAAGAGGACTCCACACGGTGTCAAAGATGACCGACAATGGTTTTTCGTTAATGTGTCTTAAAATAATTCGATTTATGGAGTTGTAACCTAATTCACGTTTGGTTGTGTTTCAGTTCCCTAACTCGATATTGCGAGAGCGTTCAATTTGGCTAAAATGTTTAGCTGAGACCTCTTTGTTAGCGTCGATCTGGAGATGAGAAAAATATCTTTACAGTTGTTGCTCAAATGCCTGATATAAGATTAAACTTTGCTGGAGCACCCTGTTCGGCTTCCTCCGATTGCTATCTTTTTCCAAAGTTGAAAAAGTTTGATAGGAATATGTAACAGAAACTTTAGAAACTTGTACTTTGTACTGGAAGAAGAAAAGTTTCCTTTGAAGGGTTTAGAGGCATTATAAAGGGCCGCCGTATGTTGAGTTATGGAGTAAAGAATATTTTCAATTAATAGACATTGCTTCTGTAGCATAATAATTACATTTCAATATCCTGCTTGAAGGTGCCGTTGAGGAATACGTACTACTGATCGATTACAATTATGAAACTCGAAATATTTTCATAACGGTTACTCCTACTAATCAAACGCATAATAACAATTTTCTAGGGAATTTGCTAATCTACAACTTTGATAACGTATAAATTTGCTATAAAAGTGATCGTTAACGAGATATTCACGATAAACCAATGTAGGTCATCTTTGTCGCCGTATATCACGTTGGTGCATAATTTCCAGCCAATAGTACATTCCTCTCCATTATTTTGGAGGTTGTCATTATATTCCCGTTAAGTTTTGATTGCTTCTTGGAAGAAATTTTGAGAATACGAAATTTCTTTCAAGAAACAATCAAAAAGGAAATTAATGGAGACTAATAGTAAGCATTTCCTCGGTGCATTTCTCAATATTTTTAATTTAACGGAACGGTTGGAAATTAAGCACCAACCGTATAAAATCTTGAGCTCAACTCAAATCGATGGAGGAGACTTTTGGACATTTTATCAAGAACCGCACTATGAAGGTTCATAGTGCTCAGCTTACCGAAACTTTTCCCGCAATTTCCCCAGCCTATTGATAGACTTGTAGAAGTCGTTGATAGTAGTTTCCTTTTAGGAACAAGTTCAAAGAGCAATTGGGCGAGATGGAAGGCAAGAAGCGCGTGGTGATCTTCGGCGCCGGTCGCGTGGCGGCCCCGTTAGTCGAGTACCTTCACCGCGACAGTTCCGTACTGATAACGATCGCGTGCGAGCAAAAGGATTTGGCGGACCAGTTGGCGAAGAAGTACGCGGGCGTCGAGAGCGTCTATTTGAACGCGATCGAGAACGAGGGCGGCCTCCACGAGTTGGTCTCGCGCTCCGAAATCGCCGTCTCCATCCTGCCGGCCAATTTGCATCACGTGATCGCGAAAGCGTGCATCAACGCCGGCACTCACATGGTCACGGCCAGTTACGTGTCGGACGAAATGCGCAAGTTGCACGGCAAAGCGGCCGCCGCCGGCGTGACGATCATGAACGAGGTCGGTCTCGATCCCGGCGTCGATCATTTGCTCGCGTTGGAATGCATACAAGACACGAAAGCTTTGGGCGGCCGCATCACGTCGTTCGAATCGTTTTGCGGCGGTCTGCCGGCGCCGGAGTTCAGCGACAATCCGTTGCGTTACAAGTTCTCGTGGTCGCCGCGCGGCGCTCTGTTGAACACCGTCTCCGCCGCCAGGTACTTGCGGAAGGGGCAAATCGTCGAGATCAACGCCGGCGGCGATCTGATGACGTCGACGAAGGAGCTGGACTTCTTGCCCGGTTTCAATCTGGAAGGATTCCCGAACCGCGACAGCACGATGTACTCGAAGTTGTACGGCATCGAGGACGCCGTCACCGTGTTAAGGGGCACGATCCGGTACAAAGGGTTCGCGCAGGCCGCACGGATATTGCAATCGATCGGTTTGTTGGACACGAATCCGAACCCGTCGTTGCACACGCAAGGACCGGACACGACGTGGCGACAGTTTATCTGCGAGTTGGTCGGCCTGGACAACAGCAACATGTTGTACGATAATTTGCGCGCTAAAGTCGCGGATCGCACGGGGTCCGAGTACGCGGTCGAACTGTTGGAGGAATTGGGCTTGTTGAGCAACACGATGGTGATCAAACAGGGCAACCCGCTGGACACGCTGACGCATCATCTCGCTCACAAACTGGCGTTGAGTGCGTTCGTAACCGGTAGTCGAGCGAGGCGGATTAATGTCATTTTTGCGTTTTCTTCTCTTTAGATAAAGACGAGCGCGATTTGGTGATATTGCGCCACGAGATCGGTATCGCGTGGCCGGACAATCAGAAGGAAATGCGCGGCGTTAATTTGGTGGTGTACGGCGACGTGAACGGGCATTCGGCGATGGCGAAGACCGTCGGTTTTCCAACGGCGATCGCCACCAAGATGATCCTCGACGGTAATTTCTGTCGTAATTGATAGCGAACGCTTAGCGAAGTGGCAAATTTCAGGTGAAATACAAGAACGCGGCGTCGTGCTGCCGTTCGCGCCGGAAATCTATCGCACGATCCTGTCCCGATTGCGGAACGAAGGCATCAACACCACGGAATCGTCTAAATTTTATTAGACCGTTCGCTAATTTAAATAATAAACGTTATCATTTGGTTTAAGGCCGTCGATTCGATCGTTTCAGTTCTCACGCGCGTGAGAGATTTTTACGTTAACTATCGTAAAAAACCAGTCGTACGTCGTTTATAACGTTGTTTTTAACTTCTTTTTGGAAACCGTTAACTCAACTTTTTTTTTAATATTACGCTGTCTCAAAAAGGAGCCCGCTCAAGTGTTACGCGTTTCCAATTGCCCGCAAGATGCCATTTCGAGGAAATGTCAAAGTTTTGGGTCTTTTTTTAACTACGACTGTTCAACATGAATTTTAACCTGGACTTTCAATCATTTCCTAACTTCACTGCAAGCAACTGAAGAGAATGCACCCGAAATGTGCCCATTGAAGATGGTACGAGAATGGCATAACGAGTTCGATGGCGTCGAGTTCTTTGAATTTCTCCTTCGTTTGCATGGTGGTTTGTTATTTAACGTCGCGTTGCTGAAGAAGTACGCAGTTTCGATTGGCCAAAAGAAGCGTATTTCCTCCACAATTCCGCTTGCATTCTGTTGAGTTCTGTAGAGTAATAAATGTGTTGTTGCTGCTATTTCAAAGTTTCGTAAAGTTTCGATTATTGCAAACAAAATTATAGGGCAATATCCAAATTCTGTTTGAAAATGTTGAAACCCACGATAATTCCAAATGATGAAACATGTTTATAGTGAATTTTGAAACACATTTACCACAATAATTCTAAATGATGAAATATGTTTATAGTGATGATCGTGTGGTACAACCGCTTCAAGAAATGACAAAAATAACATTGAGGAAGTGCGTGAATTCCTCAGGAACGACAAAAAGTCTTCAACGAGATGCTGCTGTCGAAATGACAATAAGACAATATTCAATTCGCACCACTTTTCCTCTTCGTAATAATATGTTTGTCTTTACCAGAAAAAAATTACCATTTTTCTTGAGACAGCAGCATCGAAAGAGCGTAAACGAGAAATGTAAATGTTTCGAAATTAAACGGAAGTTTCTCTACGTTTTGCGTAACAGCAGGTAGATGGATTCTCTAGGTGTGGGTATTGTTCGTCGGATTGTGCAAGAGGAAGAGTAGCGGCGTCCACGAGAAGAGGAAACGAAATCGATTTCTGCGTGGCTTCGCAGCTTAGACAACCAACAGTCCCTCTTGCATTTCGTTCGCCCCCACACACAGACGCACACATTTATTGTGTACACAAGCAGAGAAGTAAATATACGAGGAAACACCTCGCCCCACTTCGACGACGACGACGTTCGGCGGCGCAGCTGAACTTGTCAGGATCCGGAGCTGGGCAGCAGTGTACCGTAATTCCATTGTGTGCGTGTTTTTTTCTTTTCCTTCTTTCTTTTTTTGGGTGCAATTTTATGTACGTTTCGAAATGGTGTTTAAGGGCGAGGAGAGAAGAAGCAGACGAAGAAGAACAAAGAGCATCATCACGAAAAGTGGATAAGTGCCAGAGAGTGCGTTTACGTCGGTGTGTGTGTGTGCGTTGAAAAGTTAGAGAAGAATTAGACAATCATCATCATCCTTGTTGTTACGTTTTTCTTTCCTTTCGTTGTTGCCTTATTAATTATTTGTTTCGCCTTCTATTAAGTTTACGTTTCGATAGAATAATATCGGTATTAAAAAAGAAGAAAGACAGAGTGAGAGAGAGATACGTACCCGTTCTTAGTGTTAAAAATTTTTTTATCGACATATAGATAGTGAAATATATATGTGTGTATGTAAATGAACATGGAGGATAGTGCAGAAACGACGTCTAACCCCATTTCGCAGGGGTGTGGCCCCAATTCGCAAATCTCGGTACACATCAGCCCCACAACCGGTGGCGACTTTTATCTGTCGATATCCGCCGACGCCACGGTCGAAGGTCTCAAGAAATTGGTGTCGAAGAAATTGAAGGTGCCCCGCGATCGGATATGTCTACTGTTTAGAGACAAGTGGGTTTCACGACACGCGCATTTATTATAATAATAATTCGAAATAATGCAATTAACAGTTATAGATTGTTACAAATAATAATGATCGTTGAACTCTATTTTAAAAAAGAAATTCTTGTCTTTTCTAGGCAATTACAAGACGGTAGCTTAATCGAACACGGGGTTGCGGACGGGTCCAAAGTTACCCTATTGCCCAACGTCGAAACCGGACTGGTTGTACGTATTCGATTTTTTTTTCTATTTAATCAATTGATTTCGTTCGGTTTTCGGTTTTTCGCTATTACATTCAAATTTGTTCTATTAAATCGCAAACATTTAATGAAACGTTTCGCATTATTCATGACACACGACCAAAAAACGGTGTTGCAACGTCTTATTACATTGCCGAATGGTAGAAAAAGTGAGAATTTAGTTTATTATTGTTAATAATTAAGCAATTTATTTAAACAAATATTAAATTGAGAACAGTTTAATAATAATTGCGTGCTTTGCATTAACTAAATAATATAATTCGCGTTGGTAAAGAAAGGCGAGAAAAAAAGCCGCGCGAGGAGGAGAGCCTTAATTAAACAAAATAAGCATTTAACAAATCATTAGTATTTTTTTTTCGTAATTTTCTTGATAAGATATACCCGGGTCGTGCGAATGAATAATAATAGAAATTTGTTTTTTTATTATTATTTCGCTTTCGGAGCGTCTCTAAATTGAACGAACAAAATAAATACATAATGTGCGTATGATGATAATGAGGAGACAAAGAGCAAAAGACGGACCCACGTATTTTTCAACTTTGTGCCGCTACGTATGCATGCATGTCGGTCGTTTTATTAGACTTCGATCTAATTTAAAAACGTTCCCGTACTCTGAAAAATTTCGAAAAAAAAAACAATATGGAGTGAATATGTGTGTATTATTATTATAAACTTTTTTCTACTTTCTGTATTTATTTACACGTTCGTTTAGTAAATATGTGTGTTGATGCAAAAGTAGGGGGCAAGTATCCTTGAATTATGGAACTGTGTGTGTATAATAATACCGAGCGACAATCGAAAACAATAATAAATAACATGGAATCGACTGATAGTTGGCAATATCAAATAAGGACTCGTCAAGTTGAAAAATAGCAACGGCAAAATAACTGATATCGGCGATTTCCGGTTCGTAAGGAATTTAACCTGCGAGCGGGCAAACTTAAAATCTCGCCCCGAATCCGACCGGCCCCGGAACATCCGCCCCCTTTTTGCTCATGCACTTTTCGTTTGTTATTTTGCAGACGCAACGGCCGGAAATCGGTATAATGCAAGCGTTGGAATCGTTGAACGACACGCAGGTGAACGAGTTCCTATGCGGCAAGGCGCCGCTAAATCTAAGCATGCGATTAGGCGATCACATGATGCTGATACAATTGCAATTGAGTACCGTTTCGGCGGCGAAACCGCCCCCGCAAACGTCCGCAAGCGGTATCCATTCGTCGCGCGCGCCCAGTTTGCTACAGGCGTCCAGGAATTTGCAGCACACGTTACGTCGATTGTCCGCCGACGTTTTCTCCGGCCGCGACGAAGGTATTTTGCTTTCTCTATTATTAGGAACGGGAACATAAAAAAAAAACCGAAATCGAAAACAACGCGAGGAGTTACTACAATACTACCTGATGAGCATCATCGCGTATGACGACGATTGTTTAATATTAAGGTTTATTGAACAGTTAAAAACGAAATTAGCGAGAGATGGAGAGAGATTGATGTTAATCGGGGTGCAATTGCAGAAGAAGTTCGCAATCCAGTTACATATTGATGATAACGACGCGCAAGAAAGCTTTTCTCAATATTCATCGCAGTTACGAATGAAGGAATGTTTTTCACAAGCGAGCGATATGTTGTTAATTTTGGAGATATTTGCTCAAAGAATCGTTGTGCACAAACCTTTCCAAACTAATGTTATTCAAAGGTTTCGTTGGGGGAGAACTAATTGTCATTTGAATTGCAAATTCTATCGATTACTGCAGCGAAAGCGATGAGCAATTAATTGTTGCAAGATTTGCCAAAACGTTAAATTTCTCTCATCACATACATTGCATTCTTATAAATCCTTTTCCTGCAGTTTGTTAATGTCCTCCTGTTTGACTTTAAATTAACACTTTCGTTTTGGTGAGCGAACAAAAAGAATGTGGTTACTTTGTGGAAGCCTGAAGTAAACTTCTCGCCAAATCTTTGAAATCTTGCTGAAATAATTTTCAATTACAAGAAGAATAATATACCGATGATGCTGTAGCTCAATCCTTTTTGAAGTATTGAATAAAATTTATAATATCTTACAGACAAGGAAGTAAAATAATCGATCAAAGGAGAGAATAAAAGAACAACTGTAAATGATTGCTTGCAGCGAGGGAAAGAACTTAATATCCCATTTAACCATAACAATAACGCAAATTATTAATTGGCACATCGGTATAATAATAAGTAACTTCTTTTTATTGCAAAAAGTGCGGATTAAAAAGAATGTAATGTGCCTCCACTGAAATTATAAAATTCGCACGCCATAAGCTTAACCAAACCTTTGAATGAAATTCACGTTTTCTTTTTTCTGTTTTAGGTCGTCGTGGTAGCGTCTACTCGGGTACGTTCAGCGGCGCCCTAAATCCAGCGCTTCAAGATCAAAAAGGAAGACCGCGTCGCGACGTCGCCACCATAGTGCACATATTGAATGATCTCTTGTGTTCCGCACCGGAATTGCACCGTGTCAGTGGTAGCAGTAGTAGTAGTAGCGGCAGCAATAGTAGAAGAAGCGTTAGTGTTAGTAGTGGTAGTAGTAATAATGGTGGCGGTAATAATAATAATAATAGTGGCTGTGTCGAAGAAACTGTACCGATGATGATACCATCCGAAGCGACGGGAAGCGGTGCAATCGTTGGCGGTGGTGCTGTTGCGTCGTCGTCGACGTGTAACGAAGATCAGAATCTGCGTACGCGCGGTAAACTGGAACAGCTGCGGCTGGTGATGGGCGAGAGACGGGAACGTCGACGTCAACGCAAACAGAAACCGTACTCGTTGCCGCAGCAAAGTGATACGGACACTGTTACCGCATAAGGATTTCTTATTACGATTAATTAATTATTATTCTTTTTAAATTTATTTTGTACATACTTGTTTAAGTTGATGATGAAACCGATTTGCAGAAAAATGGTTGCAATTTAACGTGCATTTCTAACTTGTTTTCTCTTCATTTTTTATAAATATATATATATATATATATATATATATTAGACTAAGTATATGATTAATTATACGAAAATATACCATTTGAATTATTAACTGCGGGCTTTTCTTTGTTGCTTCAACAATTGATTACGAAGAAAGTCGAAGGGAAATGATTCAGAAGAGCGAGAGAAATTTTAGCAAGGAATCGAGAAATAGACATTATACCAAGATGTAATTAAAAGTTGTTTTATTAAAAAATATTCTACAGAATTATATATAAAAAGTTTCATATAAAAAATCAAATTTTGGACGGAAACGAACATGAAGTGCATCATTAATACAAACAAAAAAACACAAATTTATGTACCAACAAATACTCTGTACACGCGAAATGAATCAAACATTTCTTACAAAAAAAAAAAACGTATAGCATAAATGCAGCCTTATTAACATTCTGATTTAGATCATTAAAATATTTTATATGTACACATAACATTTTAATGAATACACATTTTGTTACTTATTTGCGGACGGACGTTGGAAAAAAAGAGAATATAAATTGAAAATTTAAATAATCTAAATGTAATATTTTAAAATAAATACTAAGACGACCGTTGTTAGCACGGACGATCTTAACGTATTCGATCCGGCATGACAATCGACCACCCTTCTAGCTCTCATATATTCCGGACCCAGGTACTGCGAGTAATATCGCCGTGTCGGTTCGATAATTTGTAGTTGCGTCGTGGCATCTTGGAATATCAGATCGGTATACGGCGGCGCCGAATAGAACATGCTAAAACTGTAAAGAAGACAAAGAAGACGAGTTAATTAAAGTCCATAAGTGGCAAATGAACGACAAATCGATTGCACTTCAGATGTACATGCGTGCATTTGAACGTCAATAACTTTGTTGAATAAATATTGTATGAATTAGACCGTTCCAAGAGGAGCTTAGAATTTATAGTATAATAACATTATCAATCATTTAATTACTGATTTGCAAGTGGCTAATGTAGAGCATAATCTTAATAAGTCCGAGAAGAACGATTAGATCGGAGTTTGTCTGTCTGTTTGTCTATTACCTGAATTCGTCCGGTATCTTTTTCCCATAAAACGTTTGCGCGTACATGAACAAATTGATGTAGGCGTTTATTTGGGTCTCGTTATAAGCGTAACCGCCTCTCGTCACCACCGCGTTCGATTTGACTTTGCCTAGATTACAGCGTGCGTATTCGTGCACTTCCGCTCTAGTGCCTACAAATAACGCAAATTGTTATTGTTGTTCATAAAAATTAACGACGAATGATTACCATCGGGACATAACAATTCGAAATCGTCGGTTAACGCATCCCTCGCCCACCATTCTTGCCGTTTGCCGCCGGTATTCTCGATGACGGTCGTATGTTTCACGAACGCCACGTGGCCGCCGCCTTCTACCAGACACCGGAACGCTCCGGTGTGGCCGTAATAGTCTTCAGACGCATCCCTTCGGCAGTATCTAAAACTGGCACCGTGACACAAATGACACATGTTGTCGTACGGCACTCCGGTATTGTATTCACTGCTCAATGCACCCGGTACGCAACTTTTCGTAAAGTATTCGGCCGCTGCTCTCACGCTATTACAACCGTACGGCCGGATCCAACCGTTACTTATCAGGTACGCTAACGGATAAACCCAACCGGCAGCGGTATTGACGCCGCCGTGACAGGTGTTCTTGCCTCTTAGATAAGTTAACTCGGTGCTGGGGTCGATTTCCTTAGCGACGGCTACCACGTAATATTCGGGACCATCTAAATTGTACACTTCGCTAATGAACGGTACCAGTTCGAAATTTAAGCCGGCCGTATAAACGTCGCTCGCGTCGAAAACGGACACGTCCGCGTTACCGGATTTTATCGCTTGCATGCAATGTATTTGCGAGTGACCCTTGTAACAAATCAGTTCGGGCTTTAGTAGTTGCGCCTTTAAGGCAGTCTAAAAAATTTTGTTACATGAATAACAAATATTTTATAATTGTAATTATTTCGATGAATCATTTACCCTCATCTTAACGCATTTCTGCATTTCGACCTCGGACGTAACGCACAAAGTCATTCGATTGACGGGGCACTGTCTAACGCCCATTATGATATCGAGCGATTTCCCTAAATAAGAACTGTACGACTGCTGATTTTCCGAAAGCAACGCAAACTGTCTGGTTGAATCCTAAAAAGTATTATTGTTAAACGATTTGCGATTAAATAAGTGTCATCGAACTCACCTGAAACATTAAGTTGCCGTGAATGCCGTATTTGGGACTGCTTTCGAACAAATAATACGTTTCATAATTGGTGAAATTCCTGTTGATATTGTATTCCACGACACCGCGATTATTATTATGATTATTATTGGTCCTCTGATACGGATCAATGTTCAAGCCGTATTGGTCGCGATTAATTTTATACGGATCGTTTATGAACGGATTGTTCGGATCGGGATTATTCATGTCGTATCGCTTGTATTCGTCGTCTCTATTATAATTATCGCGAAACGTTGGATCGTTGTTATTATTGTTCCTGTAATCGCCTAAATTTTGCCGTTTGTATCGGTTCCAATTGTTATTGTACTGATCGTATTCCCCTCTGCTTCGATCGTAATCGTCAAAGACGGGCGTGTTGTTGAACGCATAAATTTCCGCCACTTTCTCTAAGAATTTTTGATACTTTCGTCGGTCTTCGTACGTTTTAGCCGACGAAGTGACGATTGCGCTAGATGGTACGATACCCCAATTACACGCTTGGTAGTCGGTAACCGATTTTCGGCTACCGTCCTTGCAAAGCAACTCGAATGTATCTTTTGGTATTGATTCTACAAGATAAATATTACTTTAAAAAACACAAAACAGGTTGACGAATGCAAGTGTCTTACCGAATTCTGGGCCTGATGTTAATTCTTCAATTGTATTGTGTCTAAGAAAAGCTACTTCTCCTACTTCCAACAAACATCTAAATGCACCTTCATAGCCAGAATATGGATCGGCATCTGTACATTTGTCGCCCACTTTTCCAATACATAATTGACATAATTTATCTGAATTGTCGCCAATGGGATTATATTTATCTGTCAAAGCGTTCACGGCACAGGATGGACCAAAAAAGTTTGTTGTACTCTTCACATGATTGTTGCAATCGATAATTTCCATTCCACCTTCCATCATTAACTGTTTTAACATAAAGCTCAAATCAAAAATACAATTGGTTAGTAAAAATCATAATCTTACAGTGTATACTGGTATAATCCAACCAGCCATTGTACCAACATTTGCAAAACATGCTCGTTTTCCTCTTAAACCTCTCAAACTAGTTACATCTGTTAAAGTATTCTTCTTGACAACAGCCACTGCATAATGGGACTTCAGTCCTGTTTGTGACACTTCCTGGGCAATTGGTAACAAACTGTGAAACCTGCCACCAACAAATACCTCTCCAGCATCTAATGATGTTAATGTTACTTTTTCCTCATCTAACAACACCATGCATTCAGCTCTGTTAAATGCCTAAAAATATTATTAATGTTGTAGTGCCTAGTGATGTTGGTATTAAAGATTTAATGAGATGTACCTGCTTGCAATGTATTTGGAAATAATCAAATCCTATTCGTATTTTGTCCCTTTCAACAGCTCTACCAAAACTGAGGCACTTATTCTGTTCCTGTCTACTTGTTGTACACCAGGTGATATTTATTGTACTGTCATATGAATATTCCACATTATTGGTATTATAACGCTGCCCTAGAAAATTTCAAATCATCAGTTGTATTTTTAGAGTGCTGATATTGAACAAACATAAACAAGAAAATTATCACCTGCTACATATCAATAAACTATTTTTGCTTGGTTACTAATCAATGATGCAGGTTCATTGTTGCTAATTTAGGCAATTTTGATTTAAATATTTTCATCAATGAATCGAAAATATACGTGTGTGGAACCCCACCTACTTGATGAGTAACCATTTATCTAATCTAATCTATAGTTTTACCTGAAGCAATAACAACTAACGTAATTATACTAATAACTAACTGTATTGTCCTATTAAATAATATCATGTTTTACGGTAGGATGAATGATTGAAAGTTGTAATTAAAAATATATAAACTTTTCAAAGAGAATAACAACAAACACACACGCCCAACATATCTTCACGACACAACACTTGTAAAGTTGGGTTTTAAACAATCGTTTATTCTAATTACGAGAAAAGAGATGGTAAAACGAGGAAGGTGTTAGTTGGACAAAGACGGAAGGATAACAACACCTGTGCTTTACGTTGCAGACTTCACTTTACAGGATCATCGACTAAACATTCTAAAATTAAATAAAACTATATGGTGATTATGTCAGAAGTATAATGGAATTACGTGAAAAATTGAAAATGCTCCTTATTAACTAAAAGTACCCTTACAACATATTTAAAATCAAATTTATATATAATGTATTGGCATAGGTTCTAAGTTTCACACATCAAAGCGTTTACATGTATAGTATTTTCAAAAATCAAAATTAAGTGATAATGTCCGAAGATTTACAATATACATTATTTTACATATTGTTGTGTATTTGCATAATATATCCGCCAAATGAGATTATATCCTGTGGTTTAACGATACCAGACCTATTTGCCTCGATTTTGGGATTAGAGTATCAAGAATTGATATTATATCATATAAGACGTTCGTCATTGATGCTATTTATTTATTCAATTCTACCCTTAGGATATGTATTGGGATTATTTATATTGGGTTATCAAGATGAGGTAATTTGTGTTTGCTTCCAACAAATATTTTAATATCATAAATTTCTATTTTAGGTTATGCTCCTTTTTACTAATGAGTTAACATTAAGGCATTTATTTACTGTATCTGCTCTTGTATTACCATTATTAGCCTTATATCAAATTTATACCTGGTCAAGAGATAGTTGGAAATACCATCCCATAGCTTTAAATGTAACCAAGTTTTGTAACAGTAATTCAGATTGGAAATCTGTTGCAGCTGACATCAGTACAGAATATAGAAGGTACATGATCATAAAAGTGTAATTCTCATTTTTATATAAATGTTTATGTTGTAGAGTAGACAAATTCTGTATGCAAACTAGTCCAATATCAAAGATAATTGCTACAGAAAATTGGATATTGAAAGTGACACCATTGTATGTGCATGTATGTCACCAGAGTGATGCTTATTTGATAGTAAAAGAAAGTGA
Organism: Hololepta plana; assembly: GCA_963695495.1. Lineage (NCBI taxonomy): Eukaryota > Metazoa > Arthropoda > Insecta > Coleoptera > Histeridae > Hololepta > Hololepta plana. The sequence continues at coordinate 12,193,982 of OY968832.1, read as the reverse complement.
GACTTATAATAATTCACTTAATAATTTAGGTACTATACAGTATATAAGTATTGAAGTCAAGTCCAATAGAGCAAATGTTAATCCATTCACTATCAGAATTAAAGCATTGGATTTTCAAAATTTACAAGATCGCATTGGCAGAAGAATATCTATACCACCTCATGTGAAGTTTCACAAGACGTTAATCGATAGATTTATTGATGCCTTTAAAGATGCAATTAAGAACAATCCACTGTACAATACAGACGATGTGTGTATAAGTATAAAATATTATTGGTTTCAATACCACACCTTATTTCTAACAAAATCATTTTATTCAGTCAATTAATTATTGCCTATTTGAATTTATTTTTAGGAATTAGAGAATTGTATGGCATGTATGCAAACGATTGCAAATGTGAAATTGCAAAAAATGTGTGCAGACGACGAACTTAACGTGAACAATTGCGGTACATGCTATTGCAAGCCGATGTGGTGCATGGATTGTATGGCTCGATGGTTTGCATCGAAACAGGATCAACACAGGCCGGAGACGTGGCTCTCGTCGAAATGCACTTGTCCGATGTGTAGAGCCAGTTTTTGCATATTGGACGTGTGCCCTATGCAGAGCGTCGACTAAGTTCACTATTATATGTATATCTATATAATTATATATATATGTATATATAAAATACCGATTTACATGTGTTGTTGCAATAATAAGTCCAGAGTTTTATAAATACATTAAACTAATTTGATTAATATTATCTCTACAAATCTATCTGTTATAATGCCATTTCGAACGGCGTCGACGCTATGCTGTAGATGTCTTTCACTACGTCCTCTTCGTTAAGTTCGGTGTCTTCCACGTCGTGGTTGCTCATCTTTCGCCTGTAATCGTGCGTCTCGTTTTCGTCGCACTTGCCGTTCTTTGGCGCGTTATGCACTATCGACGCGCAATTAATTTCAACGGCCGCGGTCTCTTTCCCGTTCACCATGAAATCACTATGAATCGGTTTTCTCGGTTGCCGCGGTTTCATACGCCCGCTCTTCGATATCGAGCATCTTCTTTGCGGCAAACTGGGTTCTTCGTCGGGCTTTCTGTCGTCGGTGTCGCTCGATTTTTTCGATTTCGACTTGAATAAGCTGAAGAAACTCATCGCGAATCGATCACATTTAATTATGGCAAAGATTTCTGTTCCATGTACGTATGCAGTTTTAATTAGTTATCATCAAGTACTAATATGATATTGTAATCCCATTTCGCGTTACATTAATAGGTATACGAGTTTAATCGAAAGAGTTTATCTTTATTTATCGTGGAACGATAAGTTCTCGTGCAATACTAATCGTTGTTGATAATTGTTAATAACAATTACATTACGTTATTATCTATCGTTGTAAATTGCATAATGTTTTAAAAAAACTTGCCAATATTTTGCTTTCATATTCTTGATGATTGCACCGTAGCCACAAAATAAATTAGATGAAAGAATGCAAATATTTAAACTACAAATTCATTATAATTTAAAATACAAAAACCTTCACGAAATGCGCCAAGTGGAATTGACGATAGATATAAACGTGATTTGATAAGATTTATGTAATTCGTTGTGACATTTCTAATTAAATTCATTTATTTGCGATACGAATATCTTTAATTTGGTCAATTTGAAATAATAATTTTCAATAAACGATTGCCATTAAGAGAACCGTAAAGGAAAAAATTACATAAAACATGTTTACGAAGAGTTTGCCAAACGTGCATTGTTTAAGAAAGTGTAAAATTTTATGCTTCATGCTACGTTAATATAAAAACTGCAAAGAAAGAAATTCTTTTATTATACTGATTTTCTTTTTCGGTAGTAAACGTTGGGCTTTATAGGGGCGCCGTTGTTATTAATAATTAAAATAAATTGCAGAAAATAGAAGAAATTTGTTAATTTCTCTTTTAAAAGTTTTGCTCGACGGTCAATTCGAGCGTTCCGTTACAATTTCGGCCTGATTATCTATCTCTAATTTTAGAACAATAAGTTTATAAGTAATCACGTATTGTGTGCACGTACTTTTGTAAGAAATTCACCATAATTAGGTGAAAATAACTTTGAGGGAAAAGTTTCACACACTTGTTTCGTTCAAATAGTCTGTTTCGCAGTTTGCTTAATAATCCGGAGTCTTATCGCTATGTGGGAGAACTTTACAGGAATGATCAACAGTTAATCTTGTTCTTGCTGATGGGAGATAAACTAAAATTTTAATATTTAAAAGAATCTGTTACCAGAATCCATCTCATTAGTATCGTGGGTGGGTTAGTTAGTATGGAAAATTATTCTTGCTCTACACCAGTTTGTTTGTTTGTTTCTCTTTAACGGTTCTTGGTAAAACATAATAATGGTTGAAGCGGAGCCAAGAAAAACTTTCGGGGAAAATTGTCGTGTGATTCATGCTGAAAGCTTTAAGCGGCGACCTTGAGTTCCGCCGTTGCGGAGCGTGGTTGTACGAGTACAGATGCATGGTGGATGATGGTCATAAATTCATGTGTTGGGCTCGAACAAAAAATCATTTTCTTTAAAGGACGAAATCCTCTCAAGAATCGTAACGGGCGTACGAACAATTACAAGTTCACCTCTTCATTTCTTTTTCGTAGGATTCACTTCAACGACGTCGGATTATTCGTACGTTCATTAAAGACACTCTTATGCTTTTTCCCCGTATGCCGCAGCGAGGATTCGCAGAAGGTTCTGCGAAAGCGGAATCCTTGTAAATAATCGTAATGATAATAAATATAGTAGTAGTAGTAATCGTATATTTTCGTCTACTATTTGAGGATCAATAATTCTCCATTTTGTTGTCCTGGGAAATGAGGAGGCGCGCGCGCGCCTCTCTCGCGCTCCCATCGTCTCCCGAATTGCCGTGTCAAGTTGTCCGTCCATTCCTGTCCCGGATTTCAGGCGTTAAAGTCGTTCGATCCGCCGCGTCGCAAGCGTAGCTCAATTGCTGCTGCTGCTGATGCTGTTCGCGGATAGCCGAGCCCGACTCGATTATAAATGAGGAATCGGCGCCAATCGTTCTCGTGAACGTCGGTTTCACACCATTTTACGTTTAGTTCGGTTTTTAATTTTCCACCTTCCGTTGTTCTTGAGTTGTCGCCTTCGCTTTCACGTCTTTTCCTTTTCGAATTTTTTTTTTCTTCAATTTCGACTCGTCGATAAACAAGAAACGAGACGTCGCCGAACGTGGTGGTGTATGGTGTAAGTTACAGTGGCCTCGGATGAAGCCTCAAAATCAAAATTCTGGTAAGACGCATCTATTTCTTGACTAAGTTTTCCTTTCGACAATCTGCCATTCTTTGCTTTTCGTTGCTACTAAAACGTCCGTGGACGATTTGCTAATTGACCCGTTTGTTTGCCCGTTGATTTACATACGTTTGCTAAAAAAAGGGAACAACTTAACCGCTTGATAATGAGCTCGATAAACTTGGTAACGAGATTCGTTTGTGGAAAAGAAATGAGCAACGCGTACAATTCATTTTTTGCTTCTTTGCTCCGTCTGCTGCACAATAAATGCAAATAGAATAGGGATGGAATGTTAATAAATGTGTCATTTAATGGGACAATACAATGGGAGGTACGACGGTCGCTGCCGTTCCATTTTTCATTAGCCACTCTAAACGTTAGTAATAGCGTAACCGGTGATATCGAACCTATTAAAAATGTGAGATCTCATAATGTGCGCCAGTTGACAATCATAAATGGCTTTCACTTAATAATAATCAACCACCTTTTTTCTGATATGTGGTACGTTTTATGATGATCGATTTCATTAGTTTGTCACGTATCATTAACCTGTTTAAATGTCATATTGAATGCGATTAAATTCAAACTATCGAACATCTCTTTTTCAACGATTCCTTAAATTGTTTTTGTTTACACTAAGTTGGTAATTTGCGAGAGCATCGAGTGCAAGAATCTATTGAATCATTGACTGATCGTTCGACTGTTCAAAGGTGCCAACCGCATAACACTTCAATCGTTTGCGAAAGCTCTGTATGTACACGTAAAAGGCATAAACTTTAACTGCCTGTACAATCAAGTTCAGGCCCTTTATTAATTTACGCCATTTAAAATTGAACAATACTACACGCCCAACGTTAATTACACCGAAAGGGATTAGCGTCGAAATCGTTTAAATTATGAATTCGATTCGCGTTAATTTATCGAGACGATTACACACATCGTTATTAGGAAACCGATGATTGATGATCGTTGCTTTCGGAGTTGTAGTTTAAACTAATCCATAACTGAAGAAGGACGGGAAAAAACGACGGGGAATAAGGAGGATAACTTTAAAAAGAACAATGTAGTACGTGCCAAGTATTTTAGTTCGCTCGAACTCGAGGACCACTCTTGGCATTAAGCGAGCTAATTCGTTGCTTTCTTCGAATGCTCTTAGTTTTTGCTTTTTTGTTAAACGCGTTCGCACAAGAATATTAATTCATAAACTTTTGATTAGAGTTTAATAGAGACGATGATGTACAAAGTTTCAATGTTTTTTTTTTCGTCCTTCTACTAAACAATTTATCAGTGGTGGATGAAAATAATAACAATTCTTTACAACCGGCGGTTCCAATAAACTTGCAATTTATGGTTGCTCCGATTACATTTAATCACTGCCCACGAGCGTTTTCAAACTACTGCGAAAAAAAAAATCGTTGAATTCGAACAATTCGCTCTCTAATAGACACTTTTCACCATTCACTCGTTTTTTTTTTGTTGAAGTTCTTTACCCCAAATACTTTTTTATGAGAAGTTGGAGAGCAATCTTAAGACCTAACGATAAGTTAATGATGGCAAATGTTTGACGTGGTCGTTGATGATGATTTTGAACGACGAACATTGTACCTGAACTCGTTGCCGTTCTTTTTTTCTGCTATAACAGATTGAGAAATTACAGTAAATTTCCCACAGGAACGGTGCTGTTCTTCCTGCTTTTCATCTTCCCAGTTTTTATTTGCGTTCAGTTCTTTTTCGTTGCTTTACCAAAAACTCTGATGGGTTTAAAATGAGCAAAGTGGAGCGACGATTGATCAATTTTTGTCAGGGACGAAAATGCTTTAGTTCATCATTTATTTAATTATCCAAACGGAAAAGCAAAAATGGAGAGGTAAATTATTGTCGCGTTTATTGTTGATACATACGCTCGCAATTATTCGAATTCGCCAGGTCGCTTCGTTATTGCTAAACATTAATGCAAATTGATTTTTATTATTCACTAGTGTCCCGTTTCGTTTTACAATTCGCATATATTTTTTTCCGTCCAGTTTTAACAACCAGTTTTTATCGCCTTTCCAAATCATTTTCGAACCATCATTATGCTAAATTTTTAAGTAAAGTTCGCAAATGTTTTAGTTCTTTTGCTTTACGGTAAAACTCCGTGTTTTCAGACGCAGAAGAAAATTCGTGGAAATTCCACCAAACGCATAGCAATGTCTGCTCAGAGAAACGATCATGCTTTGCTATCTCTTCAGCAACTTGTCCGGTGTTCAATCATTGATTTTGTTGGCTAGAGTTGTCGAATTAAACCCATTTCTCGTCACAAGTAACAACTCGTCGAAAGAAACGATCATCACGAGGATTTCTCAAGAGTTGTTGGCCTGTTTTTGCGCTAATTCGTGAGGTACTTCTCGCTAACATTTGTTGACCTTGCCAAATGCTTTAAGATGTCGGAAGACGGATGTCTGAGATATATCGAATTTGGGGGACAATCTGCGAATGCTGGTTGATGGAGCACATTCAACGGCCTCACGGATTCATTCAGAATCCACAGTAGCAGGTCGGTCTGAAAGTGGCTTAACTTTGAGGTCTGTTTTGGCACTATTGAATTCCTTGAACAAACATTAATTTGAGACCACATTATCGCCTTCGACTTCGCATATTTTTCTCGTTGCTGCGGTTGCGTTGAGGCCTTGTTTCCAATCATGACATAAAAGAATGCGAATTTCACGCTTATCCATAGTATCTTTGAACCATAACAGTAATAATCAATGTTTAATTAATTGGCGTCACTTCTTTATCTATACTCAGTGACGTTACGCCTCACTCCATTCGGGAACATTCATTACAGAGAAAGAATCCAGAAGAGATTCTAGCTTCCATAAAATACGAAAAACACTTTTGGAACGATCCTGAAATGTTATAATCGATTTAACGCACGTCTAAAACACTTACACACGTCTACACATACATCGCACGTATGCAAATGACGTGGACGTTTTAAGAGCTTAATCGTTTAATTAATGGCAACTTTATTACTTAAATCTCCCCATCAACATCGCACTCGTGTTATATACCTGTCGTTCGATGTGTACGCGCCGTTAAAATCGCTGTAAACGTTAACTCGATATTATCCCTATCGAGGACTTTTTTTTTGAGAAAGGGAAAATCTTTTTTTACGATGCTCCCTTAATTTCGCAATGTCGATTCTTCGATACGTAATCGAATGGTTGAGAGTGAGACGGAAAGAACGTGATCAAAATGTGTGAAATTGATTTCTGTGTAAATCTATACATCTGCACACACGCAAAAAGAGATGAGACGATAGAAATCTGTTGAATTTTATCTTTTATTCCCTCGTGTTGCCGATGATGACGATAATGACAGAGGTACTGATGGAAAATCGATGTCAGAATGTCGAACGTTAAATTGTGATACATAACGTCGAAGGTTTCTTGCTTCAGACTCAATAACATTTGTACCTCTTCTGCTGCATATGTAAAAGCGTTTTCTTGACAGACAGGGAAAATAATTGCAGATTGTTGACTCGTTTTTTATTGCAATCATTATTTCGTTGTGCAAATCGACAAATGAGATTGAATTGCAGACATTTATTTGTACGTCTTTTATGCGGACGTGTGCGTGTGCGCGCTTGTGTTAATTTGCGAATAACTATTATAAAACAGATGCTCGATTTTAATTTATTTTTAATAGATACGCAGAATGGATATTTGGTAACACAGTTAAATAAACATTGTGTGCAAATTTAATTCCAAATGTTTCGTTTACTATTATTGTTATTATTAATTTAAACTCGTGCCACCGCACGTATGCAAAATAAAATTTAAAAAATAGTACGTTTTTGTTTGCAATTACATTCGTATTTAAAACTTAGTTTTATTACATTTTCATTTACTCCTTAGTAAACAGTAATAAAGTATTATTGCAGGAGCGAGCAAAAGATATTATAATAGTTGGAGATTATTTAATATTCAGTAGTTTATTATCATCAGTTGCTCTATGATAAAGTGTTATTGCAGAGAGAAAAAAATAAAACGAACTGAAAAAGAAAACTGAAACGATATGCATGTTTTGCTTTTCCACGGTGTATAATTAATTTTGCAAACTTGCTATTCTCATCTAACCACCTGAAACATTAAATTAATATTAAACAGTCCTTTCGGCGATAAAAATTAGCAAGATTCTCCCCTTTTCTTTGTCGTTTCAAGCATTTGTTCTCTAATTTGTTCCTAATCAGTTTCACGTTTATATGCTAATTGTGATATACCATGTTTATTGTGACTATTATACATTTCGTTCGTGTTTATTGATATTACAATTGTTTGTAATTGGGTATATGTGAAACGAGCGAAAGCAAAAGGAAAACGTTTTTTTGTATCCACATAGATTAACCTTGGCAAAAACATTGCTTTTTTTGTGTGGATATCGTAACATAAAAAAAAATATCGAAAACAATGGGATGATAAGATAAAATTTTATCATTAAATTAACGTCACACATGCATAAATATTAATATTATAATAATATCAAAGGGTTCCGATTAAATGCGAAAAGCAATCATGTTTCCTTTTAGTGATTTGCTAATTTCCTTGCAATTTTTACCATTTTTACAGGTGTTTTCGCTTGGGATTAATTAGAGTTTCGAAAGCTTAAAACTCCCTCGAATTGTTCCTCGTTTCAATAATCGTCATTTTTCAATTTAAATTTTCTAATGCGAAAATCATAATACAATTTGTTTACCTAGGAAATGAATTGCAAATTAATGAAGAAAAAAATGGAAATTATTTTTTAATTATGGCGTCCTCCCACGAATAGCAAAATTAAATTTCGCAATATTAGCAAACTTTTTAATTAGACTTCACGATTCTATTTGGATCATTATCATAATCTGTCTCGTCTGTCGTTACAATGCCATTTAAATGAATTAATTCACCTTTCTCTTTCTGTTCGATGAACATTAAGTTGAAATTAAATCGAAGAAAAAGATTCCTCACGTGTCACTCTCCTTTTTACTTTCCCTCTCGTACATCACGTATTTCCCCGCTCCTAATTAATTTTGAATCGTTCTAATGGCCCTTTTCCTTCTCTCTCTCTGTCCTTTATTGACTTTTCTCTTTTATTTAGGCGTAACCTCTGAGGATTTCCCCACAGATTTACGAGCTCTATCTTTTTGTGCCATTATATAATATAATACGGAATTAGATTGCAATAACGTAATACTTGTATGGAAGATGACGATAATAACTAATTGATTATCGTTTCTTGGATTAGCCATTGTCAAAAATCGAATATTTCGAGAGTTGCTTTCGGACTTGGGAACGACTAATTTCCTTCGTGATTTTCGTTTCAGTTCGTATGTGGGGGTGACTACAAGCGTGATGGGGCGGGGGCAAAGCCCCATGGAGCTCGGCTAGGAGCGTGTGTCCGGCTGCCCGGCCCCTCTGCTCTCGAGCCGATCCCGACGGCCAACGTATGGAGCCGGAACGGGAGAAATGCCACAGGCCGTACGCCTTTGACAAGGTAAGAATTATATCGTAATCCAACGTGGAACAATCATGAATCTTCGGGAAATGTTTGGGGCGAAAAGGCGATTGCAAGTGGAAATTTTTTGACCTTTCAAAGGGGGAAGGGGATTTTCGCCTTAGTAAAGGCAAAACTGTTGGGGTCTTGTTCGGTTAAAGTGGCGTTAAATTAATTAGAAAGAAATTATCTGGGAAACGATTGGAAGTGATTTTCTAATTTTGTTTTTATAATAAACCAGTCGAGTACGAAATCAATTTCGAGACGGAGACGCTTTGAGTTGCGGCGAAGTTGGGGGGACCGAGAAATCGGAAGGGTGAGTGGATATAGCGAGATGAATGAACGATGGGGAATATAAAAGATAATATTTATACGATCCAATTGCTTCAATCAAGATGGTAATCCTATAAAAAAGAGGGATTAAATACTTCTTGGATTTATTTAATAAAACGTGACATTTTCCTCACTTTCCATCTCTCCCGCACGCTTTTCCTATTCATTCCCGCGCTCTTCCATTGCGACAGTCCATAATCTTCATCTTCCTTCCATCCATTTATTCCCAAAAGAAATTTATCGCATCGTTCTTCTGTCTCTCATTTTTTGATTTCCTTTTCGGGTTCGCTTTTCCTTCGGTGTAGTACACGTTTTCTTTTTTGATTTATAGGTATGAAATGTATATCCCAATAAATGAAGGAGAGGACGAAGAACGAACCAGAAGTCGATACATTCACCTCCATCTTTTTCGACTTTTTCTTCTCCCCATTTCTTCTTCTCTCTCACCATCTTTTTCGCTGTTGCAAGATTGAATTTCACTTTACCCAAGAAATTTATGCCGTATTCGATTCCATCGTGTTTAATAAATCACCATCATTTTCTTTCTTCTCGATCATCGTTCCACAATTTTTGTTGTTGTTCCTTCCTGAATAATCGTCCATGTAGAGAATTTAATTTTAATGAGCGTTTAGAGAATTGAGGGAAAGGCGCGGAAAAGATGCAAAAACGTGACGTTTAGGATTCGCAATTTCCTGCAATCTCGACGACTCGCGAAGCAATTACTTGCACAATTCTCGTCAAATTGCGAACGATTCGCTAACAACAGGTTTCCTCTACGATTGCCTACCACATAAACGTTTCGTGCCAAAATAATACGGCGACATTATTACAGATGTAAAATAAAAAGCGAACATTAACATCCTGACGAGAGTTAAGAAGAAAGAAGAAATAAAAATTAGTAATTGGATGGATTTTGAGGAGTAAAAAGACACTGACAAAACCCGTCGAAGATGCTGATGATAACGAGCAGCTGGTCGCTTTATTTTTAATTTAATGCATCTAGTATTTAGCGACCACAAGTAGCAGCAGCAAGCAACAGGAAAATGTGCACGCAAAAATTGTATTTTTTTTTTGCTCTCTTCTTTTCATCGTTATTACTATTATTTGTTCAGATTTCGTACCGGGCGTCGTCGCCGTTTCCAAGCAGTAGCCAAGCGTCGTCGTCGTCGTCGCGTATAATATGGCGTTTATCGATCGTTTTCTCCGCTCTGCCACTTTAAAATCTTGCCAGTGTTGCCAGCTTAAACACGCACCCAGTATCAACACACGAAGAGTTCTTTGCTTTTGAACTCCGGATTTCACTCCGCCGGCTCACCTACATTTTTTCTCCTTCATCGCCGCCGTTAACCTACAATCGAAGAAATCCTCTTGTTTAATGATTACGTATTGTTAGACGTGAATTTGCGACCTTCGAACGAGCCTTCAATCAAAAAGTCATGACAATTATTTAGTAATTTGCCGAACAATGTCTTAATTAAATGTCGCTCATTAGCAAATAATAATCGTACGTTTAATTGCCGTTCATTAATGGGCAATCAAATCGATCTGCTCATCAATTGGTTATGATCATTAATGTTGGATTTAGTGGATTATATAAATTCAGTCGGATCGCGATTTGTTACCGTCGATGAGTTTGTTCTGTTACCTGACGCCGAAACGTAAGATGAGTTTAATAAGTTTAAAACAACACCTCGAGCTGTTTGAAAAGAGGAGACGCTGATGGCGAAATCCAAATGTATGATTTGATGGAGTTTGCTAAATTAGTAGCGGGCCACTTCGTGGAATGGACTCGTTTTCCTCTCTCGTCATTTTGATCTCCATCGAAGTCGTAAATTTCACATCTCGTCGTTTTGGTTTTAATTGAAAAATGAGTTGGCGAAAGTTTCAATTTGACGATCTCGTACGATTCGCTTGAAGTTAAGTGGTTTAATTGAAACCGCTTTTTATTTGTCGCATTGGCAATTTTGATGGACGGGCTAGGGATTTTCTTTCCTGTTTTCCCACTGACTTTTTATGTTGCAGGAAATGCGAAGAATGCAAGTAATTCTTTGCCCTATTTTTCCCAGTGTTTTTTTTTATATATGAAATGAGAGGAATTTTAATGAGGATTTTAAAAATTTAAACTAAAATTGCACTGGCTTCCACGAACAGGTGGATTATAAAAAAATGCTTTCCCGTATAAAACAGTTTTTTTTTTAATTTTCTTTCTGATTATAATTTAATTCCGTTTTTCTAACTGTAATTAAATGTGGCATAACTAAAATTCCACATTAAGCTAGATAATACTGGGCTGCCCAAAAGATACGAGAATTGTTAGTTTAATGTTTTAAAATTCAAGCAAATATGCTTAGAACATTAATCCTCGTCAATATACTGTCCACTAGATAATCTGCATTTGTCCCAACGGTTTTCCAAACTATTTTATACTCTTTTCAGTTAAGCGCCTCCAGTGATTTTCTCCTAATCTCTTCAACATCCTGTAAACGAATTCTTTTTAGATTTTCCTGCATTCTCGGGAATAAGAAGTCGTGGGCGAGTAGGAGGTCTGAGGAACTGTGGTCATATTGTTTTATGCAAAAAACTGTTTGATTTTCAACGCTGCTTGCTCCTTAAAATTCGGGATGGTAAAATCGTTGATGACTGTGTCCGCTGAAATAATTTTTCATGAACGCCACTTGATAAACAGTTGAAGAAGTCAAGCAAACATATTTAGCGAGGGAGGAAGACAATTACCATCAATTCGTTTGTCTACAGAAAATAATTCTCGTTTTTTTGATACGTCGTAGTTCGTTTTAAAAGATTTCGCTTTGCAAAAAGTGATATTTTCTCATTTATTATTGCTTCGATGTAATTGGCTGTTTTGGTAGTATCATAACAAACTCGAATATACAACTTGCTTATATTGGATGCGTGTACGTCGAGATATATTGTCGAAACCTATTTGCTTATATTTCTAGTATTTCTTTGCTGCCTACTTGCTTTCCTCGTGGAAGGAGAAAATCCTCGATGAGTATAATACGTTCCGTTATTCGGTATTAGAATCGGCGGGGTCGGAGTAGGAAAAGGTCAGAGCGAAAATAACTCGAAATTGCCACTTGTATCTCTGTGTGTGTGTATATAGTGGAGCCTTAATAAATCTTTTACATCCTTATACTCCTACCGAATGAAATGGAGGAGAAGAATAAACATAAAATAGGGAACAAAAAAGAGGAAAACTCCCTTATATATCTCCTATCCAAAATAGTGGTGATAATAATCTTGTTTTCCTCTTGCTTTGTTATTACAACTGCTATTTTATACATACGCACACATTTATCTCTCCGTTTTATTATTCTGTTTATCCGTCAAAAGACAATATTGTTAATATCAATCGATCGCGTTTCATAAATAATAAGTTTTGCGGAATTTTTCATGATCGGCCGTTACAGGAAAACCAGTTATTGTTCATTTTTTACGAGGTTGGCAGTCGTTTAATTTTAAACTGTCAGTCTTTGACATTTATCAACTCTACACTAATATTAGTATTGCCAACATACAAGCAAAAATATATATAGTAAACAGAGCAGCATAAATTTTTACTTTATAAAGAAAGTTATTATTTAATCACACATAAGAGGCTACAGGAAAACCGGTTACCTTTCGTTTTTACGAGGTTGGTAAGTCGTTTCATTTGAAAGTGTCAGTACATACAGAACATTAGTGTTGCCAACTTATAAGCAAAACGTAGTTGGTGTATATTTTTTTGAAAGAACCACTATAAATGATATTTCGTTAAAATTATTTAAATACAGCGCAAAGCATAAAAGCAAAGAGAGTTTAAAATGGCGTATAATATTTTCTTCGCAAATTAGGTTTGTTCTGCATTAAAAACTATTCGCTTCTCATAAAAGAAATTTTGCAACGTTCACGTATTAATAATCGTCATTAGCATAACAGATGAGTTGAAATTGTTAAATAGAATTAAGCACAAACTTGTTGATGAATTTTCAGAAATTTCTTTTTGCTTGTCGCGCACACTCTTACATCACAGTTTTAAACTTTTACTGGAACACCTTAAAAATCCTAATTGGCAGCATGGAAAAATGTTTAGAGGATAGAAGTAGCGAGAGGGAGACAGAGTGAACGCTAAAGGCGAACCTTATTATTCAATGTCGGTGAACTTGCGCGACCTTTCTTCTGCGGTAGAGACTTTTTAAGTACCTGGCGTTCGATATTAATTTTTTTCCATAAACTTGCTCGGGTTATTAATAAAAATTTCTCCAATTCGTTCCCTTATTTCCATTTGCTGAAGAAAAAAAAACGCGAAAATTCTATAACTTCTTTTGAAGGAAACTTTTCGCCACTAAGCTTCATCTCTTTCTCAATTTATTTGCATTACTGGCACGAATTTATATTAGTTACGTTACCTCTGTGCCTTTTCTAGTGTGTTGTTCTTAAATGAAAACTCTTTGATTATCATCAACGAAACAATTCAACTGGTAACATCGAGTCAAGTGATGCACCGATATTTATCATTTCGAGGGTAAATAATTGCTAAAACGGAGCCGCTCGTTATGAGACGAGGAAGACTTGAAGGATTTTCAAGTATCCGAAGACGCATTCAGGAAAATATTAATATCCAAAGGTAGATTTTTATTTTATTATTTTTATCATCAGTCCGCTAAATCGGTACGTTGCTATAATTAGATTTATTGCAGAGGAATATGTCATCAACGTCCTGCCAGGATGTTTATTTTTCGAAAAAAAAAATAGACAAAAATAAATTTCATCTCGATTAGCTTTGAAGTTATTTTTTTCGTTCATTTCTTCGATATAAGTAATCATAATAAACTTGAAAGTAATGTTTAAGCCATAAAAAGTTGGTTCTTTGGTAAATACGTATACAGCGAGATGCAATTAAAAGTTTATTAAGTCCGTAAGTTAAATTGGCGACGTTCGTTACACGTTTCGCCAATTCAATTCGCCAAATTAATTCGCACCGTCGCGTTAATGTTACTAATTTCAATTCGGTTGTTGTTGTTATCATCATCATCACCTACATTGCCAACAGGAAAATTCATCACTAACTATTAACGACCGTTGTAAATAAACGTTCGCGAATTGCAATAACTGACGAATGTTGCCAAACTTTATCGGAATCCTGTTTGTTCATTTAGGACCTATTAAGCGGATGTACGAATATTGGGGAAAACGAAAAGACCGTCTTACATTCGGAAACTATTTCATTTCGTTCGATGTTGTTATTACCTATGTATAATAAAAATATAATTTTTTTGCATAAATTTAACAACATAAACGTCGACATGAAAATCAATTTTATTCCCCGCCGATTACGTAATAAATTCATAAAAATTGCAACGGTATAACGTTGATCAATAACAATAATAAAAAAGGGGCAATAGTAACAGGGCGAAAGGGACGACGATAACACTAAAACGGATATTTCTATTTGAATGCGAATAATAAAAAGAAATTTGACGACCTTACGCAAAAAAAATGAAATTCGTTAAAAGGCATTTTAATTTATTTAAAAAAAATTTGATTAAAAATTTACGCTCATTCTCCTTTCGAAACATATAATAATAATTACTTTTGAAATAATAATTACTTGGAATATTTTCACTCGTTTCGTTTTTGCAGACATCATCATTAACTTCATACTGTATTTAATGGAAACGGCAAACGTTTCCTTTAGATTCTTGTTTATGATGTGGGTATTATTAGTATTGCCATCCCTTATATACACTTTTTTCCACCCTTGGTGCTACGCTTTTTATTTAATGGAAGTAAATTTAGTTTAATGAAAAAGGTGGGATGTTGTGGCGAAATAACAATACGAATACGTTAATTTAACTTACCAAACCAAAAGAGAAAAGTGAACGAAGAAAAAAAGCACATTGACTGAGGATAAACATTTAGGTTTCGGTTAGGTGATGGTCTTCAATTATTCCTCACGCTCTCCCGCTTTATTTTTCGAAATACCACGCATTTATTTATCTTCGATAGCGTTTTAACTTTTAATTCGGTTAAGTACCTTTAACGTACGAAAGCACTTTTATTTGCGGCATGAAATCGAAAAAGAAACGCGAAAGAAAAGGAGGAGAGAAAACGATACGATACCAACAAAGTGTATTGAACACGGAGCAAGTGGGTTAATAACGGCGTTTATGTGTTTTCATTAAGAAACGCGCAAATACGTGCAAAAATATAAATCATAATTTACGAACGGATTTAAATTGTATTCGGAAAAATTCCGCTCGTTTCCGCTCGCTGATTTATTATTATAAACCGTAACAAATTGGGAGCAGAAAAATAGAATTCGTAGGAAACTGGCATCGATAATAATAATAATAATAATAATAAAAAGTAACATCCACGAATAGTAAATTTTATATGAAAAATAAATTGAAACGGTACGACGACATTAAATTATCGATTACGATTGTAGAATCTAAATTATTAATTCAGAATAAATATAATATATACGTATCCGCTAAATACACGGGGACGATGGAATCGAGAATCTAATTAAAAGGTACAAAAGGAGCGCGAGTAAATATGTTTTTAAGTTTACAATTTCGTCGGTAACGCTTTTGTAATTTGCAAAAGTAATAACGATAACAATGGTATTAATAACGGACGGTATGAATTGCGGTAAATAATAAGTCCCCATGTTCCATCGCTATCATCGTCATCAACGTACCACCCCCACGTGCTCAATCCCTTACTCCCGTTTCATTTGAATACGTATGCATAAACCCTCGATAATAATGTACCGTTGTCCTTTTTGGACCAGGTTAATTATACCGAATGGTACGTTTAAACTATATAAAATTTATTCGCATGCATAACGGAAATCGTACAATTCGCCCACACAATCCGCTTAATTAATTAATTAAAATTCGCTCTTTAGTTGAATCGATTTTTTTTCTTTTCGAAAAAAGAAACACGCTTACCAACTGGAGAAAATATTGCTCGGTGGGCGAGATAAACTCTCGAAATCCCCATTCCATTGTTGACAGTATTTTTGCTAAATTAATAGCAGAAACTTTCGCAATTTTAGTTGGTTTTATTTTTGGTGGATGCGCTGGGCACTTAACTTGTATTCTAGTTCGACGCCAGCTAATCCAACGTGGAATAATTTTCGGTTTATAAATGAAATAGTGAAGTCGAATGCCGGGAAAAGGGTAACAATAGGTGCGGAATATAGCGTTTAAACAATATTAAAACGTTGGTAAACATTTTTGGGAAATTCGCGTAACGAGTAGTTATTGTTTCGAAAATCTACTTAATGCATCCGTTTATATGGAGCTATACAGTGGCGTGCCATTCAGTTTTTCATTATTTATCATCTAATTGTTCGCCGAAACGATGAAAACAATTGGCACCCACGTTTTGTAATACAACAAATAAAAATAGCGAGAAGGATTTAATTGTT
Source organism: Hololepta plana (assembly GCA_963695495.1). Classification (NCBI taxonomy): domain Eukaryota; kingdom Metazoa; phylum Arthropoda; class Insecta; order Coleoptera; family Histeridae; genus Hololepta; species Hololepta plana. The sequence goes on along the minus strand of OY968832.1, from coordinate 12,177,419 downwards.
GATGATTAACGACTCTCGCATTGTTCTAGACGTTGTTAGAATGAGACAATAGGAAATTGTATGGATGAAAAATTTAACATATTCCCGTATTGTTGCAAAGATCTTTGACCTGTCGTTGACTTTTCGCGAGAAAATTTTCGCAAAGACCATTTTCTATAAATAGAGTATCGTAAATCTTCGTGAAAGAGAGAAACCAGTAAATAGCGAAATAAATAAAAACAATGGGGATGAAATATTTCGTCCGAATGGAAAAGAAATACTCAGTTTCCGGTTAAAGTAACGAAACGAAAACCTTTTGCCCCAAATGTTGCTCGCCACACGCATAGTTTCGAGGGAATGCTATCCAAACTAGCATCGGTCTTGTGAAATTTAGACTCATCCCATTCTTCCATAACTTTCTTTTTTGTGAAATTGCAATCTATAGAAAGAAAACTGATCTTCGTTTAAATCAAGATTTTTGTTTAGATCGAATTTTTGCTTCGAACGAAAAATAAACTCGAATTCCAATCGTATTCGAAACGTTATTTATTTAGTTTAACCGCACATATCGTTGCAAATTGATCGTTATGCACGCTCGAAATCGTTTTGCAGCTAATTTTACTCATCAAATGGCACCGCCGATTGAAAACGTAGCGATGAACTCGTTTGCCACGCACATTTATTACGTGTTCGTTTATTTTACTTTGCTTATATTACGACGAAAATGGAGCGGAATTTATAAGATTAATTAAAAATTAACGTCCCTCTTCAGCTATTCCCTTCAGTCTTTTCCCTATCCTCCGCCTCGCTCTCTTTTTTTCTACGTCTCCCTCTCCCTTTTTTTGTCTCTCTCTCTCTCGTGATTCTCCACGGATAGCGAAATCCATAAATCAAGGCGAGTTTAAAACTTGAAACGTACCTATTTAGCAAATTCACGAGGGACTCATATACACTTTATATTCCAAGCTCCTTCTTACGCTCTTAAATTATATCTCGTGCAATTTTAATCATTTAATTGTTAGTAATTAGCCTTTTAATTGGCTATTCAAATAATACGCAGTATAATTTAAGGAATTGTCTTAGAAAAATCATCAATCTATTTTGTTCTGACTGTGAACATTCGGATACCAAATGGAAAAAGAACCTGGTAACGTCAACAACATCGTGTTAGTCATAAATTATGTTCCCTCGTGATGAATGTGTTTCACCATCATCATAGTGCTGTTAGAGTTGAAGAAGGAAGTTGGCGGGAATATATATTGCGAATTTTCATTGTTTGAGGAATTTTGCTAACGTTCTAATAATGGCACGTCGGGGGGAATGTCAAATGGCGTCTCGCGAATTTTATTAACATCGTGCAAGATATTTATCCTCACCAAAAGGTGTTAATTGTAAGGATAAATTGCATTTTCAAGTTTGTAAGTTATGTTATAATAATAACAACGAATCGAATGGAATCTAATAGTCGCATCTTCCTTAATCTGCAAAGATTTGCATAATTCGTTGCTTTTCCTGTTAATTTGCAACTTATCCGGAAATAGTTTTATGAAATTCCTTTGTGGCTTAACTGTAATTTAATTACGTTGACCAAAGCAAATCATGTGGAGTCAAAGATTAATCTTAACGATCCATACATCATTTGCAACTTTTTTAAATAAAAAATAATAAAAATTGTTCTAAACGGATAAATATGAGCGTCTGAATATTGTGTTAAAGTGATGGTGAAGTTTTAATAAGGTCTTTGTATAGGTTCAACGATTACCGCCCTAGTGACTTTGATTGCTTTGTGTATCGAAGCCAAGTTAAACGTTTAGAGAAACCTTTTTGTTCGTTACACCAGCACTAGCTAGCAGTTTAATGTATGCAACGACGTTTACCGCTAACATTAGATTTCGTTTTACGTCAGTTTATTAAGTTGTCGTCTCTACACTTGCCGCCCGTTTCCTATTTGCACAAAGGCAATGTACAAAGCGAAAATTTCCACTTTGATTCCATCGATAATAATGACCTACTTAATTACAAGAAACACAGGTATGACATATTCCATAAAACCTTTATTATTATAGCTTGGCGTTGTAGTTTTCAAACCTGTTCTTTTTGCTATTATAAGTTGTAAAATAAAATACATATTTGTCAGTTTTAGTTCCTTTTATTATTTCGCGCTGCTCTTCTTGCGGTAGAAAGATAAATGCCTTTCGGTTATAATGTTGGGTGAAAAATGGTTATTGTGCCATCCTATTCAGTGATAAATTATCATTTCTACGCACAATAAATTTTTTGCGAAACATCAGTTTCCTTTAAAGGGAAACGTGCAACAATGGAAACATCGTCGACCAGTTTCATATTGAAGATTTCATTTGACGCAATAAGTTGCCAACGCAAGTCACTCAGGAAAAGGAAATTATTGACATGTTCACGCCTGTTTTGCTCCCAACCAAATACAGAGCGATCAAAAAGAAATCCGTTTGCAGTTGGCACGAGCGCTGTCAAACATCAAATTTAGTTAACCTCAATGGCATTTGTAACGTTTTTTTCAGTTTGGAAACTCCATTCCAAAGGAAGTCCATTTTGTTTATTCTCTATAAAACCAGAAATGCTTTCATAAGCGTGAAGATAAAAACGTCTAAATCAGTTGCAGCAGTTGACAAACTGCGTGCAACTGTTACAATTGATTTTGCTCGCTCGGTACATGCACCCCGATCAAAATTCAAGTCAGATTGTTGCTCTATGATACATTCCCTTTCCGATAAGGGAAAGGGCTAAAGACGAGAAGTATTAATGAAAAAAGAAAGGGAGGTAGAAAAGAAAACGCGAACGCCAGTAGAAACAATAAATTGGCAATTTGGAAGTGAATCTGAAAGAGTGTTAATAAAACCGAGGCCGGAATAAAATTCTGCCTTCTTCCCTTTTTCCTTCGTTTTGCCTCCTACTAGCAACGTTACGGTTCCTTTTATATCATCCCCCGATTTTCTTCTTCTTTCACACTTACCTTCTTTCTTTTACGATTGGGATAACGTTTATTGTTATTTCAATTTTTTACGTACTACCTGTGAATGAATGTCGGGATTCTTTTCCATTTCTTCGAACTAAGATGGCATCGACCAAGCTGTGCATAAAACTGGCATCGCCAAAGAATAGAAGCATTAAATTGAATCCTTTTAATGATGATGATCCGGGTGGACAAAGTTTGGTTAAGGAAAAAATGTTCCTAGATGAATATAAGCCATTTTCTAGTTTAGTTATCCATTATGAGTGTGTAACAAATAATAATAATAATAATGAGAGGATTTTAATACTAATTTACATATTTAACTTATTCATGGAAATCTTGTTACCAAGTTTGTTTTACCTTGTCCATTTTACGAATGATTAATGTATTTATGATGACATCCGTTTATTAAACTTTTTAGTAAATGAATTAAATTTTAGAGCCACCCTCGCCCTTCTGTTACCGCCACGACCATTAAATTAAGAATAATGACATTAGTAGAAGCAAGAGCGGTTTAGATTTTCTCCTTTTTTCTTTGTTTTAATCTCGTGCACAACAATTTTTAATTACATTACATCCAGACAATAAACCGTTTTCAATGGATTCCTTTCTAAATTTTTGTTTCTTTGCTTTCATCCTTTGGCTCGTCGTTCTAAAGCTTAGTTTTCGACATTTCTTAAAGCTTCATCTTAATTTTTGCGCATTAAATATAATTATATTCAAGTTAAATAGAAAGAGATTTCAGTTTTAATCTAATTTAAAGATTTAAAAGGATTAAACGAAGATCTACTCTGTTTCTTTCTTTCGTTATTATTTAACAAAGTGTTAACTAGCATAAATTGCATCTAAATTGCAACGATTTGCATGTAAAGTAATCTGCAAAGTCCCGATTTATTAACGTAAACAATTAAATTAAATATTTCTTTCATTAAAAAGTCACTCTTAATTCGCTATCTTATCCGCCTTTCCTCCTTATTATTATTGTTATTATTATGATTAAGATTAACAACATAAACCTTTCCATCAGCCAGAAAGGGACGTTTTTTTTTCTTCCATCGTACACGCAACCCATTAAAAAGGAGGAAAAAAGAAAGAGACGTAATGGAACAGAACAAGGGAAAACTGTTTTTTCCCGATCAATTCTTTGCTTGTCCCCCTTTCACCGCGTTTTCCTTTTGAGTTTGCATGTTAACTAAAATTATAATCCGAGTCAATCTAAAATTCTATGAATTATATAAGGCTGTATTTGGCGTATATGTGTATTGGAAAATGTAATTTTTCCATCAATATAAAAAAAAAATATTAAAACGTAACGAAGAACACTGATGAGGAAGATGCGTTTAAATTATTTAATTTCCACTTTATTTTTGGAATAGAAATTGAATTTTATATGAATCGTATCTCCATCGATTGCTTTTTTATTCCTTCCCCTTTTTTCCACTGGCGTTCCACTTTTATTCCCCATAACAAAAGTCGTCCTCCCATTGTTCAATCGTCTTCTCATTGTCCACGACTGGATATAAAAGTTGAATTGTCTTTTTTCTTCAACAAGAGGCAATTGCGGAAACCAAAAAGAAACAGAACAAGAAAAGTGGGAAGTGTTGCAAAAAATTATAGTTATAATTGAGTTTTATGCGGAGGGAAAAGGAAATATTAAATTAATGTCGTTTAGTGTTATGTTTTGTAGTGGCACAATGAAGAACAAAAAAATAAATAAACGAAATGCTAGACTGAAATTCACTTAATGTACTATTTATCCCTTTTCCTCCTCGATTTCATCTTCTTTTTAAATGCAAAGACGCTTTTATCTCTTCCTTTCCTTGGGCCTCTAGTGTTGATGGCACGTTAAACGATATCGGTACAAGCTTGTTTCATTTATTTTAGGGTCGTTATCCTCCGCCGCACTCTTTTCCCATTCTTTGGTTACTGTTAATCTTGCGATAAACGTGATGATAAGAGAAACAAGACGAAGAAAATTGAAGAATATTCTCTCTTTTTTTTCGGTTGCCGGTCTGAACTTCTTAAAGATAAGCAGATTTAATTATGCCAAATGGCTTAATAACTTGCACACACAAGATTAGTATTTATTGTTAATAATTCGCAACAAGTATTAATGATTGCGATTTTAAAGTGGAAAATTTCGATCTAAAATGTTACTTTGGCAACTAACTTTCATCCTCCTTGGGAGCACTTCTAACGGCGTTAAGGAAACTGCGAAAGGTTTGTCTAATAAATTATTATTAGATGCTCTCCAAGCATATGTGGTTTCTTTCCATTTGTTTTTCACATTTCTTTGCTTTAAACCACAAAAAAAGTTTTATTCAAAGTCACGTCGTAGCCTTAAAACCATCTTATTGCAAACGTACCGAATAGAAGGGATTAGATTTATCATCGTCTACTTTTATATCGAAATATATCTGCGCATATATCACACCAGATGGATTTCGTGCCATCAATATCCCTTCCTTAAACAGCGTCACACCATCTGCTGAAAATGTTATGTTATCATCCAGAAAAGAAACTTTTAGGTTCCCTAAAGAAGGAACCGTTTAAACAGCAACGCAAATTTATATTTTTGTTGCTTAACTTAACAGTGTTCCCTTAATTTGTACAGTACGAAGGAAAGTAATCAATTCCGGGCGTGAAATTAACGGCACTTTTGCCTAAACTTTAGTCGCTGTTTCCCCATTGGCCTTAAAAAATTTCAATGTAATCTTTACACGCGATTCCTTTTATTATTACATCGCAAAAAAGCTGATAGAAATAGCGAAAATTATAACGTTTACGTGCTGCTTTAATTTGATTTTTTTTTTCGATTTTCACGAAAATGATAAGAGGCAAACAATTAAAGAATGGAAAAAAAATTTACTGTGTGCTACATTAAAAATCTAATTGGGCCACCGTACCAATTAATCAAAGTCAAATTACAATCGATTTTTTGCCCCGAATTCTGTTGTTAAATATTGAATAGATTTACGCAGAAAAAGTACAGTATATGAGAGTCATTGTTGTCGTTAGTTATAATACTGAACGATTAATAAATGCAATTCCCGTGTACGAATTGTACGATTTGTTAATGAACGATTTCCAAGAGGTCAGTTCAAAATGTATCGATCCCACTCGCGACCGATTCGTTGTACGAATTCAAGTGCCAAATTCCAGTTTGCTAACGAATCGCTGTTTGCGAATTTCCTACGAAATTTCTGATCAAATCATCATCATCGTTTAGCGCAAGTTCTTTTCACATCTGGCAATTTATTCTTACGGTTAAAAGCTCCACGTATAAGGTGTTGTAATAATAGTGGAGGGATAAGTAGGTGGCGGATGAGAAAATTAAATTTCTCAAAGTTCGCAGCAACTTTTCTCGGATAGATAAATAGATAGCAAAAGTCATAGTGCCACTGCTTCGACGTTCGTTTTTAATATTAAATTCTAGATTTCATCATCATCATCATCACAATTCTGGTGGCCTTCTTCTTATCGAATCGAATAAGGTCGCTCTTTCACACACACACATAGATACGTATCTCATAATATTAGATTTCGCACATTTCACTTCTCGTTTTGCATCAAATTTGATACGGGGGCATTCACGAAATTCAATTGATTTTCTTTTAGCAGGTTCAAGTATTACCGCATCTTCGCATCTATTTTATTCGACATCTTTACCATAAATTAACTTGTGTCATATTTCGCATTTCGACTCAATCTTTTACTATATAAAAATTGCAATTTTGTTTCATGTTGTTCACAGGAAACGATGGAATATGGCTGTGAAATGTATTATTAATTGATTACTTAAGTAATCCAGGAATACAATGCACGTATAATTTCATGTAGAGCTATTATTTAATTTAAAGGCGACCAACGAATCTAATTCTTCTTTCTTCCTGAAAATAACTTCCTCGTCCTTGCTGATTAATTATTTAATTAAATCGATGGCGACGACGACTGGCCATCCCTATAGAATATATACGAGGGCAATTTATAAAGAAATCTATAGAACAATAAAACCAAGCTTATGCAATAAGAACAATATTTTAAGTTGTAATAATTCGTAAGGTAACTGACCCAAATAAGGCCCACCATTATTTTTAATAATTTTAACAATAAACTGAGAAGACATAGGTTATTGAAGATTTATTATAATGTCCATGTAATGTGTACGTCATACGTCAAGAAATACAAGAAAAAGAATTTTTAAAAAACTCTCGACTGGGCTTATTCTGAACATGTAATTCTAATAAGACCTACTTATGAAAATCATAAAAATCAATTGGAAAATTGCACGCTTATGCCTCAGACATAAGAAAACTTCCTATATAAAGCAACTGTTAATTGAAAACTGTAAAGCTGAGACGCTTTTCCTTGGGCTTATGCGGTTTTTATTCCTTTTAATGCTGATCACAAATTTGTAGATGAACATGGTGCACGCTCCTTGTCTCTTTCAACATTCATGCTAGCAATAAAACAAAAAATTACCATGCCCAAAAAAAAGGCTCACCCTTTATCCGAAGTGGGCCTTATTAAATCCATGTTAACTTCCAAAATAGACTGCCGTGTATTTAATTGACGGCAATTGATGTTAAATTTTAGGTAATATCAGGAAAGTGAACATGCCTGAGAGTTGATTCATTTAAGTTGTACCTAAAGCAGCCGAGTTTTCCATAACGATATCTTGGATTTACTTTGGAGAAACTTTTAAAAGGTTGACAATATGCTGCACGCTTGAATAAATGATTCCATAAGGAGGCTTTGTGGATTCGCAGAGTTGTACAAACCAAACACAATTTTCCCAGCTCAACCTAAAGAACTATTATCTTCATGGTACTTTACTAAATTATCGTTCACCTTCGAGTTTTTAAAGGTGGGCCTTATTTGGGTCAGGTACCTTACAAATCGACAAAAAACTTTGACTCTGAATGTGAAAATATTACAACTATTCGTTATCGTTTGTGACAAAGCGGTGAATGTACAATCGCCCTTGTAGAATAAATTCCAATTAGATTAATTAGCCATTAATGCTAAATAAGTTTTCTTTTATTTTCTCCTTTTCGTTCGCACATTAAATTTCTTTCAATTCGTCCACGAAGAGACGATCATTAAATTGCGAAATGGCGTCGATGATGGTCGCGTAATGCGTTGAGCGAGCCATCGAAACGATTGCAATTACAAAACGTGGCTAGGTTTCGATTTCACGGTCATTAATTCGATTGAGGTTACCGTTTGTCTGCTACTATCACTTATTACTAACATTTACTGGTGTTACTGTTCATGTTCCTGCTCAGTTTATATAAATGCATTATGGACAATGAACTAGTAACATGCACAAATAAAAGCAACGAATACAGTTGAGAAAGCTAACGATCGACAACGATTTTCAAACACGTACCAATGCATGATATGCACGAATTCATTGTTAGAAACGATTCGAACGGTGCATAAAAAGTGAGAGAAGTTGGATATTGGCAGTAGCTAACAATCATCATTTGCTTAACTCTTTGTTGTTTTTTTTTTGGAAATAAAAATCTATTATCTCGTTCAAAGAGCGGCGATATAGCGTTATTACTGCGATTCGATTTTATTAGATTTTAACTTGATTACGTTGATGTGAAACGAGCACGTTTGAGCGAATTTTTACAATTTGAAAACTGCAATCGTTACAATTTCATAATTTTATTTTCCATTTGTTATTGCAAATTTTCATACGAATTTCCATTTGAGTAGTAAATATGCCGATGTGGAAAAACCCGGCGCATCCACCAGGATTCACCAAACATTTATTATGGTATTTATTTTGTCTTTTTTTATGTTCGCGTATTTAGTTTTGCACGGTTCTTTTTCAAATCAGTCCCTTTTTATTGTTTTCGACGAAATGGTAATTTTAACATGTTACATTATGACATGAGAAAAATCTAAATTATTCAGCATTAACTAATGTTCGCTTATTAGAAAAGTAACGCATCTGATTATTTTTATTTAAGGCTTTTCTTCTGGAGTTACAAAATGATTTGGAAATAAACGATGGAATATAAAATTTATTGTTGCAATAAACTGAAATTCAGATTAATTTTATGCGATTGGTTTGGAAATATATTTGAATAATGAGAACGAAAATTGATCTAATTGATCTATTTCTATAAAAGGATGGATTATATAACGACAATAAATCATTCGTTTATTACAACCGACAATTTATTTATTTGTTATTTAACGTTTTTACTTGACTTTATTAGTTGGTAACTGTTTTTTAAAATACAGTCGAAAGTCTGGCAGAATTGATTCCATATCGATCTTCCGTCCCCTTTTTTATTTCCATTCTACCACTCTATTAAACATTTTTGTCAGAATAACAATATTATTATTACCAATATTAGGGAAGAGGATACGGAATATTTCCGTTGAAACTCACTTTCCTTCAGTATATTTTTTTCTTTCTTGCCGTTGAGGGCACGGCCTTATGCGTGTCATTTTATTTTCTGCTACTGATGTCGGGCGGTGGGAAAATGGAAATGTTAAATTTGATATTTCCTTAAAATATTTGCAGAATCTACGAAATGTATGAAATTAAATTTTGAATTTAATTTATTTTTTTGCTCCATTTTTTTTTTGTAGGTTTTACAATGTTTTTTGTTCGCGTTGTTTTATTATTGTTATACTTGGTTTATTTTATAAAATAGAAATGAATGCAAACGTGTCCGCTATTTTCCTTGTTTATCTTTATTCTTTTTTTGGTTATCATCATTATTATTTGGGTTGAAATAGATCAAAAGGCTTTTTCATCGCATACGTACCGTACTCATGATTTCGTATCGTTGCCTGCTAGACGTCGTAAACGAGAGAATCTTCCCCAACAGCAACAACAATTTCCATCTGTACGTATTTTACGATTACGTTTTATAAAAGAACCAACAACAAAACGTTAAAACATCAAACAGTTTTACGTTCATGCGAAATATGTACGAATTGACAAAAAAATATTAAAAATAACAAACTGACAAGAAAAATCGCATAAAACTGTTGTGGTTAAAGGAAACATTCATTTCGTTGCACTTTTTAATCCGAATATACGTTCGGGATATACAATGGAATCATGTACATCGCTAGCATTAAGTTGGCAACGGAACCCATAAAACTATTTACATCCAGGTAACATAAATCTCTGCGTTCACATCAATCAATTGTTTATTACCTAACTTCCCACCAACAAGAAAGCCTTTATCACGAACTCGATAGATTTTACCGTCCATGTTGGCCAACCTGTTAACGAAACTATCACTCGCTCGGTACCATTAAGTGACATCAGCGAAGAAACGCCGTTGTCTTAATTAATTAATTTGACGAGACGAGAATGAAAACAATCAGACTTGAAAATGTAATTAGTGATATTATGATTTGTTAATGTAGGATGTAAAGCAAATTAACCCAAAATGTTCATCGCACTATCTCGCTTTAATTCTGGGGGCAATCTCCAGCACCGCATTGTATTTAAAACAAACAGGAACATTTAAACCGAACGAGCAAGATTTGCTGTTGGAAGACGGCGGAAGGATTCGAAATTGATTTTCGTGGAAATTCTTTTTCGTACTTGTGGCAAACGGAAAAATACTAGGAATATGTGCTAGATTCCCAACAGTTACTTATCCCACATGTCATTTCCAGAATATTTAACTTCCTTTAAACAATCCATAATGCTATCGATTTTTTTCTTCTCCGGTAGAAATATCAGTCACTCTAACGAGAAACGATTTGTCACATTATTCCCCTGTATTTGACTTGATGTCGAACGAAAGAAGAACAAAGGGCAAAAGAACTGTACGATGACGAAGAAGTTAATACTAAAAAGGTCAAATGTTTAAAAGTAATGCCAGACAAGTAAAGAGAGATTGATTTTGGCAAGATTTTAAAATTTATCATGAACTTTTACCATTTATTTGCGATTATGTTTTTTCCCTTCATAAAAAATTCGCTCATTTCTCTTCATCGACGATTTGCTAGCAGACCGAAAAGAAAAACGCAAATTCAAATTGAACCGCTGCAAGGAAAAGTGCAAAATGGAAATTGTTTTTGCATGTCTCCTATGCGGCTTACTTAGATAGCAACTTGCTTCGATGGAAATTATTTAATTTCATTTCGGACGAAGTAACGGTCCCTTTTTGCCCTCCAAGTTACGGCATTTTATTTTAACAAAATCGCCTTCTATTCATAACCTGTTCTTCTTATTTTCTCGTTCTCCTGCCGCAATTTTTTAAGAAGCGAACGAAAGGCGAAGAAAGAGAAGAGGAAAGAATAAGGAGGAAGGACTCGGGATGGCTGTAGGAATAAGGGAAAAGTTAGTGGAAAACGTTTTATAACTTTTTCCTCGCGAACGTACACTCGCACTACTTCCTCGCTTATTTTCATTTTGCCATCTTCCTCGTTTCCTCCATCTCTTCGTTTATTTTCTTTCAGTTCCACTTGTCTAGTCGTATTACTTTGTTTTTCAATGAATAAGTTGTTGGCGCCTCGTTCAGTCTCTTCCTCACTATCGCTATCGATAATTGAATATGGGCATTCGATATGGATGAAATATGTTCAGTTGGAAAACTTTCGAGATGGAGTAAAACGAAAAAGAAAAGAACAAATCGAAATTGGATTGTCTACGATATTTAAAATTCAAAATCGTAGACGCTCATATACGAAAACACGAAAACACTTTATGGCGCCACACGTATGCTTTTCGCAAAGACGATAACTAATATCTTTAACGTAGGTCATCGTCGTTAACCTGCTAATAATAAATAACAATTTCGCGCTATTAGCTTGGTTATTAAGTTAGCATTAGCTGCAGTGGGATGTTTGGTAGTTGCGTATAATTCGAGCCGAAATATTAATAAACAATTTCGGTTTCCGTTGTTGGCATTATACGACGGTAATTCAAGCAAACGACCATCATGCCAATATCCTAACAACTATTCCACACATCTATCTAAATTCGTCCGTTTCCGAAGAGGTATGCCGTCAAACTGGCAAATGCTAAAGGGCCACTAGCAGCAATATTCGATATAGCTTTAATATGGTAGATAACTTTCCGTTCGGCGTAACGATAATAATCGATTAGTTTATGCGAAACCCTCTATCGTCTAATATATCCCGTATAATGTTCGACCTAAATTTAACCTGTGCGCCCGTTAGAAAAGGAACAAGAAATTCCGAACCGTCACCTCCATCTCGCAAATATCGGTGTAAAAAAATAGAATCCGGCGGGAGGAACGTGCGAATTATCGATTTTATTACGGTTATAAATGTAAATAATTGAAGTTATTCCAAAAGAAATTGTCTTCTTCTGGTATATAAATTGGTGATGGGCAGAATCTACTACGCTTGTGTAGTAACTACTTTTGAGAATCGACTACCTTGGCACCGGCTACTTTTATGACCTTAGGACAACGAAATATGCTATATCGAAGGAAAGAGCAAAAAAGGTCTTAATTTCCCATTTGCTACTGCAACGTTATTGTGACCTGAAATGAAGACTTCAACAACTATGATGTTTGTTTCTAAAAGAATGTGCATTATTTTTAAAAAATCCATCGCTTGTAACATGTTATCACAATTATGCGCCAATTTAATTAGAGAAAGCGCCGCGTCTACTAAATCATAAAGAGGTGGGCACCGCAAATTTCGCAATCGACGTATGCGTATTATAAGATATTGCAAGAATTGTTATATGACGTAGTAGTGCCAAGACAAAATAGTTGTAGTAATTTTTGATAGTAATGCCAGGTAGTAAAACCAAGTCGTAGTAGTTCTTGCGAGTGACAATGGACGATGCCACTGAACACTCTCTTTTATGATCCGATTCTCTGGAATTGTACACGATAAGATGTGCTGAATGGATCACAATTTTTAATAAGTAACGCAATGAAGGATGGACTTAATGGACTATGAAATAAACAAAAAAACGAACCTTTCTAGAGGCATTATTGAATTCCATAACACTAACTTCACTGGGAGGAGGTTCCGTCAAGTTGTGAACATTCCTGCGAAAGAAAAAAGGTCTTCAGTCCAACTTTTTTGCAAAACTGGAAACAACTAAGTATCGACTACCCCAGCTTGTGGCTTCGAATGCAGCGGGTACTTTTGAGAATCGATTGGGTTGTCGATTCTGGCTTCGAATGCGCCCATCACTAATTTAAATCAAACAATGCTGCAAATGAAGATGAAAAAAATCATTTCCAAAGTTTTAATGCGCATCCGGAGCGAAAGCTCGATGACTGGAAGACTTTCTGCTGGTGCTAATGAAACCGTTCCTAATGCAAGTTTAATGAAACGCCATCGACGACGACAACAAAAAAGAAGCCAGGAAAAAGTCATTAACACCTCTAACGTGAATCGTGGGGTTAATTATTGACAAAACTTGTAACGCCATTTCGGGCGAGGCGAAAAAGAAGGAAACGTACGAATTTCAACCCTTCATACAACGGTTCACGCTTGTGGGGATTTTTCTCTTTACAAAGGGTTCCTCCTCCCCCCCCCCCCCCCCCCCATCGTCGACTCTTTTTGTTGCCGTAATTTCGCTTTTTTCCTCTATAAATATTCATTAAGTTACGGAATCCCAATTATTATTAGTTAGACGATCGATTCGATAAAACCGCCACGGCGGTGAAGCTATTTCATTAATATTCTTCCACCCTCATCAACTAATATCATCTTGGTTGCAAAACCGCCGGCTGGGGAAAGGGAAAATTTAATGAACCAAATATTGGGAAGGCTCTCTCAATTAAAGAATAAGAAAAATAATAATTTATAATAAAAATTGATTTTGCCCTCTCGCTCGAACGATCGTTTTCTTACGATTTCTGCGCACGACATTGATGTACGATCAAATTAAAGAATCTCTCACAAAAGAAACGACGAAATTGGCAAACGCCAACATTGCCTGGATTAATTATGGCAATTTGTTAATCAGTTTGTTGTGCACGATGAAAATTTCGATCTAACCGCAAACTTTGAAATTAAATTTACAATAAATGGATAGAATATGTGCGTATGTTTATTAGGAGGGTTGATTTAACTAATTTCAACCGTTTATCTTATAATTTACTTAATATATAATCAAGGATATCCGAAGCCTCGAGGAAAGCGGCTCGAAGGTTCGATTTTAATCGAATTCGGTTATTTCAAATTATTAAAAATGAAATCTGTTATCAAATCCAACCCTCATAATTAGCAAGCGATTAGGGAACGTTAGCATGATTAACGAGTTGGCAAAGCAATTGCAAATTGGTTGGCAACACTTAATTCGGGTTGTTGTTGTTGCCAAATTTCCTTTTTAGCCCACTTCAATTATACATGTTTTCTATTATTTTTTACATTAGCAATCAGAATTAAAGAAAATCCTATCAAATAATTTGTTGATTTAAAGCTAGATGCTCAATATTGGCATGACGAGATTCCATTCAATGACGGAATCTCAACGCTCTTTGAGATCGGTTGGCCAGTATCTTTCAGGTCTTCTATTTGATTGATCCAATTCAATTCCATGAGTCCATACTTGTTTTAAAATATTTTGTAAATCAGAATTTGATTTTCAAGTGATAATTTTGATTTGTTCCGCAATAACCAATAAACTTCTTTTACTTTTAGAGCAATTTGCTTTCGCTTATTGATTACATGCTCTTTCCTTTTTAGCCTGGAATCTAAATGCAATCCCAGGTTTATTTTTATCTTCCACCGTTTTAACTAAATATCCAACTCCTGTAGATGATTCTGGAGAAAAATCGAGGTTCTTATGTGGTCCTGATCTGATGCAAACAATGCTACCGCTTAAATTATTGTACTGAATTTAGTTGGCAACACTGACTATTGTCAGTGTCGACTGATAATTGTATGATGTGTCAATTGGCGAAAGTGTTGCCAACTTAATTTGCTAAGTTTAATTGGAAACACTTACGAAAATTGCAACTGTTTTAACGTCTTCCTGATGTACCAACCGTTACGTTATAGATGAAAGCGTAGTTTCTTGCTCGTGCAGTATTTCGACACGATTGTTATGCATTTCGGCCACTTGTTGCAAATGAATAATAGGCTGACAAAAGTTAGGACGTGATTTATTACAATTTCAAGGCTTCCGAATAAATCACGGATACGCCAACGCGCACATTCCACCTCCGGTTTAAATTGTTATTAAAATTATAATTATCCGATTTAATTAAACAATTATTTCTCGCAAAAAGTGTGCTAAAGAAACGAGCTTTTGCATAGAATTTGCAACATCCTAAAAACTTTGTTCTTTACATAAACATACTTAAAGTACATGTTGCAGGATGTTGCTGTACGGAATTAATTACTCAAGTGCAACATGATGTTTGCGATAGTTTCTATTAGCTGAGACGCAAATAATAAAGGAAAAACATGGAAAAAGCATTTTCGTCCTTTAAAACTCTGACGTAGAAAACAAAAGGAAATTTTCATTTCTCCCCGTTGTGTTTTTTTTTCGTACATTTCCACGACCTTGTAAATGTCATGTATGTGTGCTTCTTGTAAAAAATTCACGGGAACCATTTACCGCGGCGCCGAGAACGAATTCGTTTCATTTATAATGCGCGAGAGCGAAGTGAGAATGCCTTTACACGTTGTTCGCATTAAACCCTCAGAAGACGGGTACCAAATTAATAAATAATCCATCCGTACTATTCTTATACTTCCTTTATCCTTCAACGTTTCTTTTGGCTTAAGGATTATTATAAAATAATAATAAAACGGTTTATTTAAGGAAACCAATCGCTCGTTCCCATTGAGTTTCCGCATAGGTGTCATTTATTAAAGAACTTTGGGAACTGTTACACCTGGTTACGAATGCTTGGTTATTCCTCTTGAATTTCTTTTATCAATAAGATGCGAACGAAAACATCTTATTTGCTCCAAATTTTAGTCAAAATTCTTACCCAAAATTAATTAAATTTCGTCGAGATATTTATAAAAGAGCATAGTTAATCACCATGATTATGGAAGCTTATATTAATTACAAACTAAATAACATGAATTAATTAGACGATCTACCCTCGAACGAGAGCATCGATCTAATACGTTTGCTTGTAAATATGTTATCGTGGGTGAAAGATTAAAATTGTAGATTTTTAGTAGGAGAACGTTTATTAAGTGAAGTTAAGAATATCGAATGCGGTCGTTTCGCGAAACAACGGTTAGAAGACGAAGAAAACCCATCGTCATGTATTATTCATGAAATTGTCTGTTTTATTGTATTAAGATGTTCCTCCCTTATTCCTCCTTTACCTTTTATTATATCCACTTAAACGAATTTCTCGTCTGTCGTTCCGTTTCATTCTTCGTCTCTCCGCATTTCTTTTGCCGTCTTTCGTTTTCGTTTTTTCTCCTTCCTTCTCGCCGTCCTCGTTGTGGTAACTTTTGATTTAATCGCACGCCTCTATTGTTTCAGATGGAGGGGCTGGTGCGGGAAATGCAGGATTCGGTCCACGGTGTGCCAGTAAGAAGCCAAAAACTATTTCTAACATCAGTTCCCTCCGCCTTCATGGGTGAGTATAAATCAAATTTGCCCCTTACGCTATTTTAGGTAAAGGAAAAAAGGAAATACGTGTAGCCGGCGAGGAAGAATTTAATGGAAAAAGATTGGCCGTCCTTTTCTCTTTTTTTTGCTCCCTTCTTTTTCGATCATTTTCTCTCTTGCGTTCCATGATGTTCCAACGAAGGTGTATAAATATAATTTATTACGAAACTGTCATTTTCATTCTGTTTCACGTGTATCTGCTGTAATATTTTTCAATTGAATTAGGGATTCGTTCCTTAACGTTTTCGGGGAAGGAAGAGAAAAAAGTTATGGAGCAGACAGGAAATCAATTCGTTAGACGAAACTTTCTTTCGTTTCAATTTTTTTTTAATTAAAATGGACGAAACAAAAATTTCGAACTAGATACAAAGTTTTTGTGTATAAGTTATTAATGAAATCCAATCTCGGATGCCCATTGGTTTTCCTTTTGCTGAAGACTCGTTTGTGAACGTTATCCAAAATGAAGCGACGAATCTTCTTCTCTAATCATACACCAACCTTGAACAGGTTGTTTTACGGCATATTTGTACGAAAAACTTGCGAAAATAATAAGGTTATCTTTCTTCCACGAGACTTAAAGATATCTTCATTTTTGTTTAGGGTACGACCTAATAGAGTGGCTGATGGAACGTCTCAATATCGAAGAATCTGGTAAACCAAACGATTCCCAATTGCGATTCGCCATTTACTTACTGTCTCTTGTTTAATTTCCTTTTTTGCAGAGGCGCTAAATCTAGCTAATCAATTATGTCAGTTTGGATATTTCTTTCCCGTTAGCGATTCGAAGAACTTGGTAGTCAAGGATGACAGCTCACTTTACAGGTTCCAGGTGAGACGAGCGTAGATTTTCGAAACGAGAATTTGCAAAAAAAAATTGATATAATTTCAAAATGTGCAGTCGGCTTATTATTGGCCATGGCAAAATCGTCCGCCCGATAACGTCGAGTACGCGATTTATTTGGCGAAACGCACGTTACGCAACAAGCAACGGCACGGTTTGGAAGATTACGAGATCGAGGCGTTGGGGAACTTGCGGAAGAATTTGGCCAACAAGTGGGATTTCATCACGATGCAAGCCGAAGAACAGGTAAAGCGTCGTTTGTTTCTTTCATTAATTAATTAATCCCTGCAGATTATTTTCGATCTTTCTCTTTTCAACTCTCTCTTTCTTTCACTCACACTTAATCTACTCCCTCTATGTCTTTGTGTGTTTAGCTTATTGTATCATCAATTAGAATTAAAACGACAATAATCCATTTCATTCGTACACACATATCCGTCCGTTATTGTCAACTTTTGTTGCTGTTATTTGTTGTTAATGTCCGTTTTGCGTGCGAGATGGGATCTAATAATTTCCGTCTCTCTCTCTCTCTCTCTCTCTCTCTCTCTCTCTCTCACTCTCTCTCTCTCACACACACACACACACTTTTTTCTTCGTTCCGTATATCATTTAGATACGCTGGAATAAAGAGAGAAGAACGAAAATTTTGTACGAGGTTTGTTCGCAACCAAACGCCACCCTCACAAATCGTTTCGTTTCGCCTCGTTCACATTCATTATTATTAGACGGTTTTATAATTCATCTGCGTGTTTATGACGGACCTTATCGTACTTGCGTTACATAGATTTTCGGTTTTCTAGTAAATAATAATGCCAGAGAAAGAGCGAAAGAGAGAGAGAGAGAGAGGATTAATGCAGAAATCGACACAAATTACTTTTAATCATTCCACTGGTTGAAATTGCATTTCCATCGTTAGAATCGAAACGGCATTCGCCGTCCTATAAAAAGAAAGTAATTAATTGCAATTTAATCGATTTGTAAAATTGAAAAGTAGTTTTTTTTAGTATTATTATTCGCGAGTCTTTCTTTTGCTTTCGAAATCATCGCTTGGAACTTCTCTTATTCACTACCAAATTTCGCCATTTAAACGGAAACCACCGCGTGAACATAAAAGCTTTCCTCTGTTCTGTGCGTAACGTTGGTAGCGCTGCATTTATAATTTCACTTTACTACATTACTAGTTATTTAAACATGATTTCCTCGAGTATTTTATAACATCAATTAATCATTGAAATGGCATTAATCATTAGTCAGTTCAGTTGCCAACTTTACAAAAAAATTGTGAAAAATTGTTCACTCTATACATGACATTTGTTTTCATTTTATTTCGGAACGTTCAAATTCTGTGAAACCGTGCGAGAAGAAGAGAAAAACTAGACGAGGCAAAAGAAAAGTTTTATTTTACGGATATTGCCGATGCCGTACCGTACAAAAATTTACGATCGTCTTCGGCATACGACTTATTACCATCAAAATACCCTCAGGACGTTTCAGCAAAGAAAATAGCACGTCCTCTCACTCTTGCCACTATTTTTCCATCTTCTTCATATCCATACATTCGTATACGCGTTTTTTATGTTTTAACATTTAACGCTGTTCGAGATGAACGGTAGAAAAATATTTTTCTTGAAGAGAATCATTCATCTAATTGAATATTGAAACCTTTGAATTTACTAAAACCAATGAAGCAACAAACATATTGAAGAAGGTTGATAATGACTTGTAACAACGCCCAAATGATGCCATTAATTCCTTTCGTCGCACAATCATAAATCAAATTAAATCACTTCTTGTAACTTATTAATTGGCACCAAAAGGAAAACATTTTCTTTTACCTTTCGCACTCGAATAATATGCATGCGAAGGAACTTATTTTGGGTTTATTACCTATTAATAAATACGACTTTCAATTGTGCCATAGAAATAATTATGCCGTAAATAAATGGAGGCAAATTAAAAACCGGAAAAAAAGCAAACTAAAATGTCTTCTATTTTCGTAATGTTAACCCTAATTACTGGCCCAAAAAAAGGTCGTGAAAGATAACCAAATAAAAACCGCGGTATGCTTAAGAAGACAGGAAAAAAATTGATTAGTTAACAACCGAAAAAAAGTGGGCCAAAATTAAAAAAAATGGCTCGGAAAAATTGTTCGTCTTTTCCTCCCGTATGTTGTAAAGTTAATGCGGTGAAATTTTGAGGAACGTAAGTCTGGAGATTTAATAGGGAAAGAGAGAAAGTAATCTTACGTAGGCCGTTCAAAATATAATTCGAAATACGAGGATGGAACGAATGGGAAATTATTTTTCTCTCCACTTCTTCTTCTATGTTACTCGGCATAAAATCGACGCAAATTTCGCCGTTTATTGCTCGCAAGAAAAAAATGCAAGGCAAGCGTAACTTTTATTACTTTCCTCCAACTGCGGATACCGTTTCCGAAAATAATATAAGATGAAGGGAAACAAGGAGAAAATGGCAAAGATGTGGATGAGGATGGAGGCCAGAAAATGGCTTGTTGTACTTACCATAGAGGACGAGGTATTTTAATACCAAAACTTGCTTTTTGCCTTGTTCTTCTTCTACTACGCGTGTCGATAAAAATCCTTGTTTGTTCGTTTCGGAGCATTAAAATGTTTAAAGCGTTCAAGTTCCGTTTCGACACAGGAATAATGCTATTTTACACGAATTTCTTATGCCTCGTTCTTTGCTACGACTTTTTTCTTTCTTTCCGTTGGTCCTATTATACGATAATAAAATAAGCGTTTGTTTATGAAGAATTTTACGAGGTCGAAATTTTACGATAGAATTAATTTCCATCCGTCTTCCACGCCGCGTTCCGTCTTGTCGATTAATTATAATTTGTTATGGTAATTAAATGGACGCGGAAAAAACGAGGTAATGAAAAGGATGTAAAATTGTAATTTGCAAAAGAGGAATAATTAAACATAAGTGAGCGAAACTTTATAAAAACCCGTTTAGCCATGCAACTGAAAACACATGATTACGACGAAATGCTTTATTATTACTGTTTGTTTGTATTGCGATTATTATTATTATTAATAATAATTTCGCTGGTAGTTTTGATGTTCTGATATAATAAATAGGTGTATAATTTTACAATAGGTAAACGTATAACGTTGAATTGAAACGAGCAAGCCTGTGGAGCATTGGTAACAACGGAAAGCAAACGGATCGTGGTTGTTGTTGATGGTTAAAGTCGGTGTGTTTGCAAAATGGTACACTCACTTCACGTATTATGTGTATTAATTAATTAAAAAGTTTCGCGTTATTGAATTATGCATAAACTAACTGCACGTTGCCTGTTGTTATACGCTGAAACATGAACGAAACAATAATTGCTCTAGCAATGAATAGCATACAAAAAAATAGTAATAATAATTAAACGAATAAGAAGAAAATTGGATATTTCGCAATAAATTTGCATCGAGTGCAACTGACATTATATTAATTACATAAACGTTCCCGTTTAAACTTAAACATTTTCCAATTTAACGTGATAAGGATGAATTGTTCCTAATGAAAAAGAGAGAAACAGGATTTAAATAGAGAAGCATTTGAAACTGTTGCAGACAGCAACGAATTGTGAAAGAATGTCTAGTTGCTAACTTTCTTTCATTTGCAAAAACTAAAACCTAATAGTAAAGGGTTGTTAAGGAATTAAGATCGCATCAAACAGCAAGGAAATATGCCTTTAGGAAGAAATCTTCTGTCAAAATTACAATTTCTTTTTGTAAACTATCATGACTGGAAATTGTGCACCAACCTGATAATAAGATTCAGGGAAATTTATTTATTTGTTTAGTTTTAAAAGTTAAAACAAATTTTAACGTAGATTTTACCTAAACGTAACTCTCGCACCTCATACTAGCACCGTAATATTTCGAAACCGATAAACATTTCAGTAGCAAGTTGATAAACTTTATTTTTACTGTTGTGCTTTCAAAAAATAATTTCTCTTGAAAGCATTGGAACTATTGCTATTGGAAAATATAGAAGTTTGCTATAGATTTTTTATCGTACAATTTCACGTTTGTTTATTAAAACTTTTTCCATTAAGCGAGTAAATCTAATAATAGTAAGGTTTGGCGAACTTATACACACGCACAATACTAAATTGTGACCCAACTTGTATTTCTATTAGAAAAATAATTTGAATAAGTGCCTACTTTATGAAAACAAATTAAAGCGAATAATAATGCGTTTGCTAATTATTTTAAACAATCAAAGACTCGTATATATCCAACGTAATTGTTGAAGTGTTAACAATAGCAACTTTTTAATTAAAAACAGCAGGTAGCAACAATACTTTGGGCATCACTTTACATTTCAAACTCGGAAAAATGAAGACACAAAAACAACAAAGATGTACAAGAATAAATTTTCAAGTATCTAGCCCGAAACTACCGACGCATAAAACTTTTAATCGTCCATCGGAATGGCCTATTTTTGCAGTTGCTTTTAAATTGGAACAAATGTACCACTTAAATTAATGGCAACATCGAAATTGGCCCCTTCTTCATCTACTACGCTACCAATCTTAAAGTACTTTAGCCTTAATTGCCACCAATCATTCGTACTTTCGCAACAACAATCAAGGATGTACATAAACAATTGGAGAGTAGTAAAATGGGAAAAAAGTGGAGGTTAATAGTCCTCCACTTAAAAGGAAAATTTCAGAAACGAATCATTTCCTTTCTTTAACTATGTTATAGGGACGAGTCTGCTCTTAAATAAATTACCGGACGAGAAAAGAAAACTGTCGTCCTTTATCCATCAATTTAACTGTAACCTGACTAAGCTTGATTTTAAAACGGTCTTATAAAGGATGATCGAAGAGAGATTAAATTTTGTGTGCATGAGAGTGAACTCGTTTCGTTTTATCAAAAAAGACTTTACTTCCCATTAAATTACTGTAATAAATTAATTATAAATAAAGGACACAAACCGACACCTACACCATTTAAACCCACTGAAACACCTACGAACTCTTTTTCTTGTGAAATATTCATTATGATAATAGCACAAGTGCTGTTATTGGTAACGTTGTTAAATGAACTTAAACTATGATTAATGGATTAATGCGCGGTCAAAGTAATTACATTAATTAAACCGATTCCTTTTATTTTATTGGATTTTATCTGAATTATTATGAACGATTTTTATTGTGTTAACGAAAATTGAACTGACTGAAAATTTCGCTTCACAGCATGCTAAAGAAACTACCCTAAAAGCAAAACAAGCCGGAGCCGCATTGGTAAGTTGTGCAATTTTTACAAGAACAAAAACATTTCCAAAACAAAACGTTAGGAACAGATTGAAACCTCGAAGTTGTTAGACAAAATGAAATTTGCCAACTTCAGTCCCAGTTTATTTCAGCAGACTGTTGATTTGTATTGTTTAAATTAGTAATTTGATTGGTAAAATAGATTCAAATAATCCTTTATAATATTAAGCTGAATTCTTTATATATCGTGGCTCTTTCTAATTCTTATTAAATAAGTGACTTAGATTTTTATTCAAAGAATTTATTCGTACGACATCCTCAATCAGACGAGGAAGAACACATTTAATTATATATAGGTTTGTCCAAAAAGCATAAACGGACAAGAAAGAATGAAACAGTAAATCAAAATAAATAATTCATTTCTTTGTAGAAGGAGCCCGCCATTTCTGCCCAAGGCACCCCAGGGCGTTGTTCACTGCCAGGGGTAGAATTATTATTATTAGTAGTAGTATTGTTAATACATATATGTATTAATCTTGGTTTTATTTACATCTGTTCCTTCCTATTCCGGCGGCTATTCATGATTTCGTGCGTTTTCCATTCAATTCCTAACGGAACAAAAAAATTGCCTGAATAATGAAAACAATTTGAAGGAAAACAATGACGGAAAGGAGGAAACGTTTAGGCCCATTTGTTCAGTTTTTATTTTACTTCTTTCGCCATTATGCATGCCTTCAATGTTGATATATCTCTTTGTTTTTATAATCCATACAAATTTTAACAAAAGCCTTTAAAAAATTAAACGCTTAATACGAATAAAAACAATCTTTAAGGAAATTTAATGGACGTTCCTTTAAATGTGCAATTAATTCCCGCGACACTTTATAGAGTATAGGTAAATATTTTGCCTCTTTATTTGATCAGCAAACGACGATAAGAAATTCCATTCACCATTTTATTTTCAATATCTTTTATCACTTTCTCTTCCCAATGGAATCAGGGAAGAGGGAAGGAGAAGGAAATGAGCTGACACACGATGAAGTAATCATCGCAACATGCGATAATAATAAAGTGTGTTATACTATTGATATAAGCCCTAGCAGCTGTACAATAGCAGTGTGAGAATGAATGGGATTTGCAGTGAATAAGATTCGGTGTAGTTTGATGCCCCAATTTTATTGTCAGCCTAATAATGGGCAAATTGTCAAAGATAATAGAGAAAAGTAAAAGAAAGGTTAGCCTTCAACGCCTTAATAAATTAATTAACTTCTACAGAAAATGCAATTAAGTAATCGTCGTATAACGTTTCTTGATTCCAATTCAATCCCGCAACCGCATGTTTTCGTTTTTGTGGAAAACTTTTTAACTTTCTTGTTATCGGCATTTTATTGATGCTACCAATAATGTGCCGATAATATAAATTAATGACGTGAGAGTGCTATTTGAATGTGATCGCAATCGTTTGGTGAGATCAAAGAAATTAATCGCGTCGCCGTTTTAAGTGTCACCTTCTAATGTCCATCATTAACGGCAATAATATGGCGTTTCCATCAACGAAAGGCCAATCAGTGAAACGATCGATAACAATCACCGCCATAATCATTAAAATCACTTTATTCCTCATTACGGAAAAGAAGTAAACGACAAATATCACTTTCACGAATGCCTTCTTCGCAACTTCTTTCTTACTTTCAACTTCCGGCATGACTACGTGCAGATCAGTTTTCTTCCAAAATCGAATTTAAAAATTTCCTTTAAGCAATTGTTGCCTTCCAGGTGAAACTGTCGAAGGTGCTGAAGAAGGGCGACAAAGTGGTGAGCGATTCGCAAGAGAGAGCTTACTGGCGCATCCACCGTCCTCCGCCAGGTTTGATCAGTTCCTTGGAACAGTGTCCCGTGCCGAACCGAAGGAACGGTGCCAAGCCGAAGAAGAAAACGATCGAGGATTGCCAAAGAGAGGTGCCCGCTTGCAAATCGCTCGAAACGCCGCTTAATAATCATCGTGGCACGTTTGCAGGTCGATTGGCTGAGGAACAACCTGTCGAAGACGCGCATTAAGGTGTCGCAGGCGCTCGAGAGCATGGTTCAATACGTCGAAACGTACAGCGAGTACGATCCGTTAATCACCGGCACGCAACCGTCGAACCCGTGGGTCAGCGAGGATTTAACGTTTTGGCAATTGAACGGCCCCTTGTAAGTCCATTGAACGATGCCCATCATTTCCATGCCAACAATTTAATCGGCTAAGTGTGTCGTGCACTTGCTTCCGTTACAGCGTCGAGATACCGACGGAGAAACGGGTGAAACGTTGGGCACTGTCGATGGAGGAACTGGTTTCGGATCCTACAGGCCTGCAAGAGTTCACCAGCTACCTACGCAAGGAGTACAGCCACGAGAACATTCGCTTCTGGATGGCGGTCAACGACTTGCGGCGATCGTCGCAGTCGCAGATACAACGAAAAGTGTGCGAGATATTCGAGTAATTAATTGCGCTAAACGCTCGATTGTCTCGCCGATTTTTATTCGTTAACTATGCTTAGGGAATTCCTTGCGCCGGGTGCACCGTGCGAAATCAACATCGACGGCAAGACGATGGAGAAGGTGCATCAAGAGATGAAGACACCGACCAGGTTCACGTTCGACGCGGCTCAAGACCACGTCTACACGCTGTTATTGAAGAAGGACTGTTATCCGCGTTTCATTCGATCCGAACACTATAAAAATTTGCTAGCTGCCGGCATACAGCCATTGCAAAAGAAACGGTAAATCGCTCGCATAAATCATTAATCGTCGCTCACTCCTTTGCCGTTACTCCTCGATTAAAGATTCTTCGGGTTCGGTCAAACCAAGAAGAAAACGTCAACGAACACCGCACCGAATCCGTCGCTCCTGCAGCAACAGAATCCGCAAGGTGCCGTGATCAGTTGCGGCGCGTTGAGTAAGCGGCGCGGCAGCGATCGCAGCCTGAGCGGATCCGCACACGAATTGGCCGTTTCCGGGGTGCGCGACTCGAGAGTGCCTCATTCGCATTCGCAAAGCAACCTCAGCGACATTCCGTACAGGTAAAACGGTGTTTGATCGCTTCATTTCGTTTTTTGTACTGTCTATTATTACTTTATTTCTGTTTTTTGGTTGGTATGTGCGAATCCAATTTTGTGATTTGATCAATATACATAAATTTTGCACGGGGCATGTGCTTATCGATGAGTTATAAATCGTCGGCCGTCAATGTGACCGGATGACGATGATGATGTTAATTGTTATTAGCGAGGGACGCTGTTTACTCTTTAAAATCAAAACGAAGATTTTCTAGGCGGCATTAAATTGTGCGAACCAAACGTAGAGCGAATTATCTGCATACGCGATTTTTTGTTCGTGTCGCTGCCGATTTTTTTGTTTCGTTTCGATTCAGTTATTTCGATAATTGTCTTTAGATAAATAAATCAGTCAAATTGATTGGCTCCACCACGTGTGTAGTTAGTTAGATAAGTTCATGCTTCACTTTCAGGGGCGATCTCGCCTGCCAGTCCAAAGTAACCGTCGCGATCGTGTCGTATCCGTAAGTTGAACAAAGAGCAGTCGGTGTGTTCCATTTCGTTGTACTCATTTTCTAGGTGTTGATTGTGTGGCGTCGATGTGGTTTTTTGATCCTTGCCTGCCCGAGCCGGCAGCTCTTCTTCACGCTCTGTCACACCAACTTTTCTCTATTTGTTTATTTCTATTTTATTGTTGTTATCCGTTACTACCATTCTACCATTACCACTTTTATTTCTTTGATTTATTAAATTGATTCTTGCCACTCGTACAAGATTGATTTGGAAACGGGAGAAACATTTTCGATCGATTGAATTATCCTAGACATAAATATTCTTTTAGTTTATAATTTGGTTCCATTTCCAAACGACCAACTGCGACTTAGTATTAACTACTGATTAGAAACGATCCTTTATAAGACAACGATACGAGGGCAGCGAGAGAAAAGTTGCGCTTATTCGTCATAAATTGGCGATACTTATTGGATTCGTTCGATTACGAACTACCCCAACTTATGCAAATATCACAAAATTTCTCGCGCTCGTCCTTTACCTACGTGAACGTAGTTTCAATTTCAACTCTTCTCCATGATTATTTAACGTCCATCCCAAAGCCCCGTGACTTGCAGATACTTGTTTAGTAGTCCAATACAGTTTCCATCACAATTCTGTTATTTCAATTTTCTTGAAACCGTTCCAAACGTGATAAAACTTTTGGTTTAGTTTCATTTAATATCGTTTCGAGAAGGAGAATAATAATGTGTAAGCGGGGCCATTTTCTCTGTTTTACGTTCGATTTATTTCCTTTAATATGGCACGACCGCCGTCGAAATTGGTATAATAAATATACATTTTTGGATCGTTTCGCCCGCTTGAACGGTTCAATAAGGATTTGTCCAGCAATTCGCGGAGAGATCCCGTTCGACGATTATGATTATATTAAACGGCCACCCATAAACTGGTGTTTAAAATTCTCATTCTTATTCCACTTGTTTTTGCAAGCGATTTGTTAATGTCCGCAAAAAAAAGAATCATTACAAACCTTTACTATGCTTAGAAGAGAATTTTTTTTCTTAACGACTCGTATACACCCTACGTGACTTCTTTCGCCGTTAATTATTTATTCTTTTTAATGGTACATAATGAGGGTGAAATAAAGGAAGCGAATGAAACGTTTCTAATTAGAGGGTAGTAATTGACGGTGATTATGTCACAAACCGTTTTCTTATTCTTCTTCTCGTTTAACATTTTTTTTTCCATTTTAGTTTCGTTCACATTAAATAAGAGCAAAAAAAGCAAAACGGGAGCAGAAATTAATTTGTTTTTAAGGTTGCATGTCTTGGTAAAAGGAATTTATGTTGCTTGTTTGTTGGTTTTCTTTTAGATTGTTTTAAATGGAAAATTATTAATTTCAATAAACGATAAAATGCATTTTCTTGTGTACATTTCTTTAACGAAAAATAAAGAAGACGTTTCAGGAACACGATTATCGTGACGTTCAAGTTAATTTAAAAGCTCTTTTGATGATTTCGCCAGACTTGATTGCAATGCGAATGAAAAATTAACTAACGTCACCCCTCTTAAGAATGTTTAACAATATCATTACTACTATATATATTATTATAAATAGTGTGTATTTGACCACTCTTTTCAATACTTAAACGCACCATTTCTCTGCACCTGGCGGGGCTAATTATCTCTGTCTCCCGTCAATCTTTCTCTTCCCCTTTTCTTCTTATTATTGCCATCTCACTCTCTCTCTCTCTCTCCCCTGTAATAATAATGTTAATAGCAAACTCTCTCTCAATCATTCACAAACGAGATGATTGGCCTGCCTACCAACGACAAATCTGTTATATCTGATGTGATGTATATCAGGGCGGAGGGTGGCGGCGAACAGACCGGAACTGATCATCCCGAATCTGCGTACAGGGTGAAGAAGCCGAGCATCGCGGTCGTCGCCGGCGCCTCCACATCCGAGGACGTCTGCCCGTGGGAGTCCGTGCACGAGTCGTCGTCGTCGGCGTCGGTGTCGCGGTCGCGGAAGAACTCGATCCAAATGGACTCGGGCAGTTCGTCGTCGGACGTGAGCGTCGCCGTTGCGGACGTTTCCGACCGCTTGCGACGCACGTGCGGTCTGACGCAGCAGAACACGTTGGACGGCGGCCTGGCGTCGCGGAAACTCTCGACCGCATCGTGCATGGAACCGCGACGTGCTTCGGTATGCGTACCAATTACGACGTCGTCGGACAACGCTAGCGGCGCACGACGGAATCCGTTGTTGTCCTCGTTCGAGGATACCAGCGTAACGGACGTAACCGCAACGGTACCGCAACAACAACCGCAACAACAACCGCAACAACCGTTATTACCGGTACAACCATCGAGTCAACAACCGCAGATTCCCGTCGTTTCTTCGCCACCGACGCCACCGCCTCCGACGACGCCGCGCGATCCCCCCGCGATGCCGATCGATCCCAGTGATACGGACAATAATAAACGCGACGAGGCGACCACCTCGAAAACAATCGACGCTAATGACGATAATAATCTAGTGAAAGTGACCGGTTCGAACGCTCCAATCATCAGTGTCAGTTCGGTGACGGACGACGATGACGACGACGACGACGACGATAACGATAACGGTACGATGGAGACCGCCGTCGAACACGATGTCGCGGTAGCGGCCGGCAGCGCGCAACAACAGCAACAGCGGGCGGCCGGTTTCGGTCAGCCGCTGGCGCCGCTCGCGGAACCGGACAGCGAGTCGCCGGCCAGCGAGCAACCGCCCGAACCGATCCAATCGTCGGACGTGGTCGAGGCCAAAAGCAACGACGTCTGCCCGTGGGAGGACGAGTAAGTTTTAACCACATCGTACGCAGCACTTAAAGCACTATTTAGGGCGACTAGCCAAACATTAAAATACAACAATATTTGTAGTATTCAAGTATAAATAGGCCAACATCACCGATCATCCATCCGCTTTGCCCTGTTAAAACGATTGTGTTTAATCCGCAGGGAGACGTGCAAAGTGGACGCTCCGTTCGTGAAGACGTACGCAACTCTCGGTTACCTTTAATTTAAAAATGAGTTAATAAACGACAACGTGCATTGTACCGCATTATTTATTGGATACCGAATACGATTAATTATCCATTTCCGGCGATTGTTTTCCTTTAGAAGCATAACGTGTTTTGTTCCGAAACGTAATACGAAAGTTTTACTCGATACATTTGAAGAGCGCTTAAACGGTCCGATCGACGCAAAGAAAATTAATAGTTTGGTTCGATGCGAAGGAGTTCTGTTCCAGTTCGTTCTCCAAGCGATAAGCGTGGCGCTAAATGTGGCGAATTAAAATTAAATGGGCATTTGCCGAATGCGAAAACTGCAGCCTTCCCTTTTGCGAATCGATCGCGACGAATGTAACGGAGAGATTCGACGCGTTCGCCAGTCGAAATCGGTCACTGCGAGCTTGCTGAACTGAGCCCTTGGTTGGCGTCCAGTGCCGATGGTACACTCGAACGCGCCATCTCTCTCACTTTCACTCGACATTTCTCGAACACGTCATCGTTGCTTTCTTTCCGTTTTACCATCGTCGCGATCGTCCTTAAAGCTCAGCTGTACACGACGAGTCAGAATTGCCCGTTTGGTTTAACATTATAAATGTTGTTAATCTAATAATGCAAAAGGAAATTATTATGACTTATCTAGAACTAATTAAGGTACATATATGATGATATACGTGAATTGCACACACTTACTACGAAACTGGCGAGCGTTTCTTGCTCGCACGTTAATTCGAACTAGTTGTTGTTCGTAGATGTAATTTTTGACTGCCCATAATTATGAATTCGGTTCTAACGATGGCATTATTTGATTGTCGTTTATTTCCAATGGAAAAGAGGATCTCGCGGATTAACAGAGCGGTGCAGCTTTTAATTTGAGCGAGATCTCTTTTTCAAATTAGACGTAAGATTAACGAATTGAATAATGTACGTGTGCTAACTCGTAATTGAATTTAATTATTGTGCATGGTAATCAATATCCGAAGGGGGTTTCCGCGTGTAACTCGAAGGGATTGCGTTAAGTGAAAAGTCGATTAAAAGCTTGTGGTAATACAAAAAAGAAAGAGGGTCTATATCTTTAAGGATTATTCAATATACGCATATATTATATATTATTCGTATTTAAATATCGCTTCATGTGACACAATTTAACGTTTGTTCTCGACGTTGTTACTACTACATTGTTGTCGTTTAAATGAAAACGTAGAAAAGATGGATTGATTAGCGTTGAAATCATAATTAATTGTTGTTAGCTGTAATTGACTAATTAATAACGTATGATAAATCGTACCCAACAAATTGGTAATTCTGACGCCAATTAATTAACGATGAATCGTTTATCACTGGAGAGGACGAAAAAATAAATAACGAGAAGCAGGGAGAAAGAGCGGACGGAGATTCCTTCGATGGAATTTGATTAGAGTAAATCCAATTAAAAGTTAACAATTTCTGCAATTTTTCGTCCTTCAATGGCAGTGGATTCTTTTTGTAATCAAATGATACAGCGAACGTGTTCAATATTGGAATAAACAAATATGAATCAAAATGTAATAAGATGATCAAAATATTTAAATTTTTGCTACAAATTCAATTTAAAATTGATAATGTATCGAGTAAATTTTCGCAGTAAAAATCACGGACAGTTTGAGATGATTTTCTTATGAAAATTAAATTTTTTGCAATAGAACATTATTGTTTGTTTGTACAAAAATTATTCATTAATTTTCCTTTTTGTAATACACGTCTCTACGGTACAGAATACCAAACAAAAAAGAGTGATGATGGAAACGAGGAGAAAATGCAATTTAACTTTATATAATAATATAGATGTTTTCAAAATGAAAAGAGAATTATAATAATAATGCAAACAGCAGAGAAAACCAAAATGAAAAATCAGCAAAAAAAAATCGTCATTTTAGATAGATTAGTACAAATTACTTTATATTGGAATAAGAAATGCAAAGAAATGGCGAAAAATTGTTCGTATAAAAAGAAGTTTATATAAAGTTATAATAATTGAACAAGAGACATTCCGATTATTATTATTTTGAAATTATTGTAATATCGATTCGAATAAAAGAAACCAATCATTGTGAACCAAAAAAAATTGTTAATAATAAAGTGGAGTGTTATTTAACGACAAGAATAATTAATTAATTACAAAGATGTTACTATATTTGATGCTATTTTAAATTTAAAGAAAAAAAAGTTGAAAAAATATGTGTAAGTAACAAAAAAAATTAATCGAGAAGATGTTTATAATGAGATATTCTATTGTGAAGAATATCGATTTTGGAGTAATTTTTTCCCAATTTCGTTTAAGGAAATATATTATTATACCGTAAAGGCTGCCAATGTAATCGTGTAATAGATACAATAATGAAATTGTACGCAGGATTATGTTTTAATTGATGAGATCGCACGCGGACAAATAATGAAGGATCATTAACTAATTAAATTTTTTCATACCTTAATTATTTGATTAATTAATTAGTACAAAACAATTAAATTAATTAATAGAGTGACACTAATAATAAAATATAGCTAAAGGGAAATCATTATATATTGCAATGCAATTTTGGCATAACTAGTTGATGATGATGATCTTGCTAATAATGATGACGTTAACTAAAGAAATTATTATTACTTATAATGATAAGAGTAACAAATTAATCATTAAATAAACGAGAGGCCTAGCATAAATAACTTTAAAAAAAAGGAATACGATTTAATTAAAGACAAATGTTTAAATGAATCTAATCTAAACAAGAGCTATAGCGCGAACAAAAATGAAAGTTAACAATGTAAATTTTTGGCCTACATATGTTGAGCAGCAACTTAATTTTTGATTCAATAATACAAGAAGATTGATTTCACGATTAATTTAAATAGCAAAAACAATAAAGGACAATTTAAGTGAGTCCCGTCTCACTGAGCAGACTTATGGTTTAGAGGAATATTTATTAAAATGTGAAAATGGATAAAACTATAGTTATTATGTAAATATAGCTTAGTTAATTAATGTTCAGAGTCAGAGGAAGCCAGAAAGGAAATCAATGAACTTATTAAGAAAAAATTTTGAAAGATTTTTAATCTTTTTCTTTTCCATACGATTGATTTCTAATATGATAATACTCGATTAAAATTAAAGTCGTGATGTTCATAAATGAATGAAGAAAAAAATTATTAAAGAGATGAGAATGCAATGTGACTTATTAAAACTAATTTCGTTTAATTTTTGGAGAATTAATCATTCTGTCTTACTACTTACTTACTTACTTAGGCAAATGTTGTATCAAATTATATTTAATAAATCTTAATAATTAAACGATGATAAATTAAAAAAAAAAGATTTAAAGAAATAAAAAATATATTGGCAGCAGTGAGAGCTTAGTGATTGTATATAGTTTTATAATTATTGAATAGCATTATAACATTATTGCAATGTTACTTACCACTTATTGTCCCTAGTCATTTTAATTTAAAAGATGAATAGAAAATTGTTGATAAGCCAATGTTATTATAAAAGAACAAAAAAATGATAATTGTAGTATATAAATAAAGCAAAAAGTATGAAATGTTAATTGTACCCTACTCTTATTTAACAATCCCCGCATTCCGACAACCAGAATTAATTTGTCGCCTTCTATTTTGCGAGAATTTCGGTATTTCATAAATACACCATGTCGCCGAGAATAATACAATTAAATCCCTTATTTTAATTCATTCGTTTCGCCTTCGAATAGCTTTAAGACTCGCAAACCGAAGCGAAATGTTTGCAATACTTTGATGACGAAACATAAAGGAATAATTTAATCATACTTAGCATTCCATTAAACTTGTACATATATTTCTGGAAATTGTGAACAATACATTAAATGTGAATTATAAGAAAATTCAATTTATAAACAGATTCATCTTCGCCGCTTTTGCGAATAATCCCTATCATCATCTGATCTCCTTTTACGCGATTGTCGTCTTTCGTCATCACTACTTCCGGAATCCTTTCGGCGACGTTCTTCTTGATGTGGTTTATCATCCTTCGAACTCCGTTTGGATTTTGATTCTTTGTTATCTTTCTTCGATTTAGCGCTTTTCTTTTTTCGTTTCTCTTCCTCAGAATCTGAAGACGATTCGCTAGAACTTTCTTCAGAACTGCGACTCCTTTTCTTCTTAGTTTTCTTAGCCTTTTTTGATTTCCTCTCCAGTTTCTCCAATTTCCTAAATAACAACATCAGTTTAGTATTAAATCTAAAGAATGCAGTATCATAAACTTACTTCAATAAAGCCTTCTTCTGTTTCTTGGTTAATGATTGCAAAAATGCAGCCTCAGTATTTTCATTTTCATCATCACTCAGCAGTTCGTGTCGTGATGATTCTGCCAGGGTAATGTGTTGTTTCTTTAATGCAAGTCCATCCTCTAACATCTGTTGAACCAAGTTGTTTTGATCAAGTATTGGGGCTGCTTCTAATGACCTGGCAGCACTCATAGACAGACTGTACATTGGACATTCTTTATCTGTGTTAATGTGGCCCCATTTGTGACATTTGATACATCTCACATTCCGTACTTGTATGCCAAATGGTTGATCTCTGATTTCTTGATCACCTTTACAATAACTTTCTCTGGGTGCATTGTACTTTCTTTGCCATTCAAATTTGTATTCCGGTTCGTCGTCTTCACGTTCACGTTCCTTCTTGGCACCTGGTGGTGGTTCGTACATGAAACTAATGCTCAACTTGTCCTTACTCTCTTTGCTAAGCATAGCTTTATTGTCATGCAAATCTTGCTCCTTCTCATACTGTTGCCTTAATTCCTCTTGTTTCTTTTTGTATGCGTCTGCTTTCTGTTCTGCCATCCATACCTAATTTCAATGAAAAATAATCGTTCAGTTTGACATGTCTGAAGGTTACTCCTTCGTTCAAATTCAACGAATACTTACTCGTTTCAGATTATCCCTTGACGCTGGATGGAAGAACTTTTTGCACATGTAATTATTGAAGCCCTTACCCATTTTTTATTAATTTGTGTTAAATGTATTAATAAAAATTAAATTATTCTACGTCGTACACAGTCAAAGTACTGTCATAACAAATCCTACCTGAAGTATGTAATTTGTTGCTTGGCAACAGACGTGAAATTAGCAAGATTTGTATTATCTCTTTATTCCAATATTTTAATGATTAACGTTTTAAGTGTTTTATGTCATCAGATTATTGTTCGTTAGAGTTACTTTTTTAGGATTAATAGCAAATAATATTCAAAAGTATCAGACTTATTTAAACAAAGTTGGCGTGTCCTGCTGGTTGCATACCTTCGTACTTAATCTGAAGACAATTGAATTTCGAAAGAAAAACTTGATTTCGTGTAAATTAATATCATTTTGTAATTATTCATGGTGTTAATATGTGTTGTGATTAAATTTTAGAAGAATAATGCCGCAAATTGTCTGGAAAAGGGAAACTAAAAGGTAAGAATTACGTTGACATTCTTTAAATACATTTATTGAACTTAATTATCTAAATAATTGTACACATGTAAATTTTGCACACTTCTCTTTTTCTATGTTATATTTATTAAATATTTTCATTAATTCTAACAAATAATATAGAATATATGGGTACCTATTAATCATTATTATTTTTATTTGCATAATTTTCGGCATATTACAAATTCGAATTGGAATAGTCAAATAACAAAATACCACATTTATCTATTCATTACCATATAATATATATTTTTGTATGTATAATATATACGTATATAATATTATTTATTAAATAAAAAAAGTTGGAAATATAACAAACATTATAAATATAATAATAATTATTAGCCATTACAAAAAAACGAAACAATTTTATAAATATATTCATCATTTGTATTAAAATGCAATATAATTTCAAGTTTGGTCCATCAAATAAATTGTACTTTGCATTACATTGAAAATTCAGTTGTTTGCGAGAAATCTTTCCATGAAATGTACGATTATATAATCAAAGTCGTAAGAAAACGAAATCTCTCTCTTTCTTCGTTATAATTATATTTATCATAGACTAAATCTAACATCAAAATGCTGATGATTTTATATTTATAATGGAATACTTTCATTCTAACGGAGGAAAAGAATCATTACATTGCCACTAGTATTATTATCTTCCTTTTATTGCCTAAAGCGAAATTAACAAACATGACAATTTCTAGGATCGTCTAATATCGAAAATGATTTCCCTATCCTTAATTACACACTTATAATGACTATCTAATTTTAAAAAAGAACGAATTTGATTTGATTACTTTTCCTTTTGATTCATAAATCGACAACATAGATACACGTTATTATCATAGATATTTAATATATTCAAATGTATTTAATAATTAATAGAATGAAATTTATGTAGAAGATTGCACAAAACAATTGAGTATTATTCTGCACGATAACAAAGTTCCCTTTCAAATGTACCTTAATCGAATTGAGCTTGGTTAAAGCGAAATGTTTTTTAAAACTCATTCTAATCATTCCGAAATTATTAATTAACAACAAAACTGCATGTTTTAATATTAGTTGATCATCTCATATTAATATATTTCAATATGTATATACAAATTTATTTATTCTTTCTTTAAACACTCTACCTTTTAATCAATTAATGATAATTACACTCGTTGCACGTTATCTTAACTATTTTACTTTTCATTAATGTTTCATTTCGTTCGCGTGTGCTTTGTCTTTGATTAATTCATTTAAATTCTCTTATAAAATCTGTATATTTAAAAAAGTTGTATATGTATATTATATTCATTACCAAATACAATATGTATATAAACATTATTCGGCTACAATACGACTATTTTGGCAAATACGATTTTGCGATTGCGAAAATCACACAAGGTCTTCATCATTATTACTAATACATTAGCAGTCGGTTTTTGATGTTATAAAGACATCCAAACAAACAAAAGTGTGATTCGTTATGAAAAGTAAAGGCAATTAGAAGAAGAAAAATGATAAATATCCGAATGATTTAATCGTTAGAAAGGAAATTTAATTGATTCGCAAATGAAATTCGATCCGCCACAGAGGAAACGGCTTTTGCAATCGCACTTGTTAGACGTTTGGCAGGACCAAACGAGTATTTATCATTTTCAAAGTCCGGTCGAGTGCCTCTTCAAAATCGATCGCGTCAAACCGTTTCCTCCGTGCGAGAACGCCCCGCTTAAACCATTAAAGTTTCCCCTAAATTAATTATAATTGCATTTTACATGTGATTCTTAATCGTTTTCTCTTCAATTCTCGCGATTCTCCTTTTCTTCTTTTTCGATTAATCAATATCGTTCGACGTCGTCGTTCGCATTCTCGTTATTAAATTCCGATATTTTACTATTGGCGCTATTGTGCGCGTTCTCCTATAATCTATCCGTCACGTGCACCTTGGTCTCGCCGCTCAATGTCGGACTGCGGACGGCGTATGAGACCAAAATGCCCAAAGCGACGAGCACCATCGCGAGCGCGTTCACGACAATCCCTTGTTCCGGCCATTGTGAGTACGACTCCCTGCAATTGTTAATATGAGCAAAAGAAAACAGAAAATAGGTGGAAGAAAGTTACTTAAAAAACGTTAATGTATTAGAGCTTAAATTGGGGATAGTAAGTAAGTACGTGCAGAACGACTTTGGGACACTTTTTCCTCTCTCCCATTCGCAAGCAAACGACACTCGGACTCGTTGTCGCCCAATTTGCATCTCTTAAGATTGATTGCTCGCAAAACTTTCGTTTCTCGTTTCGTTAATGATCGCGTTCTTGCACGGGTAGAAAGCTTAATTAAAATTGTTTGTATCGTGAACTATTTTTAACAACTCCGCTAATCATGTGATACAAATCAGTTAGAAAGGCAACAACGATAATCTCATTTGCGAATGGTAGAATGCTCGTCTATCTTCATGCTGCATGCGTCAATTGCATCGTCGATTAAAATAATTCGACGATACGAGTTGAATTATTATTGCCGTGCGGAATAAAGACCTAATCGTTAATAATGATCATGCATGTGAACAGATGGATCGGTGGAAGCGGTCAAACAAAATGCGACAGCAATCGTGCACTATAAATTATCGCTTTTAATTAAACGCTCATCTACCTGAGGAACGACGGTCACTGAATTAACAACAACAAAAAAACCTTCTCTTGCGTGTAAAACTGTGTGTGTCCGTCGATTTTGAATTTCTTCACGTAAACATTGTTTATAGAAAAACGTCCGTTTATTAGTTATCTTACCTTAACAATCTTGACAGTAAACTAACTTTAAATTATAAAAAATCTATTACAATAACAAAAAATAATGTTGATATACATATAGTGTCGTTATACACAAACAATTCGACTCTATTCTGCGTCAAATAAGGAGTATTATAATAATTAAAAATAAAGTTACTTCTAATAATTAACTTAACAATAAATAATAACTTGTTACATTTGAACAAACGATTATCTTAGAGAATAATAAAAGGTAGATCTTAAATCTTATACAATATCAAAAATGCTATAAAAAAATAAGAAAAATTCAATGTTGATCTCTGATTGGGATTATCCCACAAATACGTTCTTTTGCTTTGTTAATCTGGCTCTACTTTACTTAAACTGCTCCCGATCGGATCAAGGTGTGTGCACGGAACCGGAAGTCTTCCCTGTGCAGAATGTAAGTGACCAGTACGGCAAGAGCGACGAAGACCATTGCCAGCGCGTTAACGATTATTCCTTCTTCCGGCAGACGCGAGTACGCGCTTCTATTCGTCCGACAATTTAATCAATTAATTACTTTTTTGCAACTGGCGTATCTTTGTTTGTGTACAATTTACAATTTCATATCGAAGATTAATTGAAAGATTTTGCAAATGTTAGGGAAAGAAACGGGTTGGCAGTGGCAAGAAAGTGTTGATTTATCCTTGACATTTTTTTGAAAAATCTCTGCAACTCGTTTCAAAAGAAAAGAAAAATGATACGATTACAAAATATCATTGCGATTAGATGAAAGAGATGTACGAGAGATAAAATGATGATGAAAGAGAAAACCGTAATGATGGGGGACTATAATTAAAATTGAGTAAATGCGAAGGCTATCCCAATTCAAAATAATTTAATTACGCTGTATGGTAACGAGAAAACTTTTCGCTTTTCCTCACATCCTTCGGCCTTTATCCGCCGGATTTCATAGAAACAAAAAGGAGGAAGTACAAAAGTGTAAGATGAACGTGTGCCGATGGGACGTCTCGATTGATAAAAAGTCGAAGCACGTTCAAAGACGGAAAATATGCTTCTCATTAGTATGTTGGCATTGTCAAATTACAATGGCAATCGTAGATAATGATTAAAGTTTTTATTTCTAATAGAATTGATGAAAATATGACTTTACAATTACTAATCGATGCATTTTGTTTTAGGTAAGTGGTACTTGCGATTTTTCTACTAGCTACAAGAAGTTCTTAAAGTCGAGTTGAGATGATCACGCATTAAATGGAATATATGCAAAGAGAGTCGAAATGGAATTAGGACTAATAAGCGATCTATGCAAATCAAACGGGAGGAGGGAAAGTTTTATTGCTTCGTATGATGGCTATCAAAATAGAAATTGCAATGCAAACGATTCTCTTATTGGCCTCCATAATAACGATTAAGAGCGTTTGCTTAGCCTAAATTGAAAGTGTCAGATGGATGCCGTTGGATTCGTTACGCTTGTAATAAATCGTAGATTGTTATTCGCTACCATAAAGAAGACAATACAGGTCACGGAAACGTCTCGGGTTCAAAATCGATATGTAGTACATGTGTCTGTTTACATTTATATTCGTACTTTCTATACAATCGGAATTGCTACAAAATTTTGCAACGATGATACCAAAGAAACAAGCGCGTTTCCCATTTGCTTTGGCGCATGGAAATTAAAAAAAAAGAAAGGTTCATTCATCATCATCATCAACATCACAATCAAAAATGCCACAAAATGAAATGGTCTCATACGTATACAAGCAAATTAGCTATTATTTTTACTGCTATTACATACAACTACACACTTTCGTACGTGCCAAGATTGTCTAATTGAAAAGAATAAGAAAACAGGAAACATGACCAAAAGAGAGGAACTTTCAAAGTTCATTCGATGGAATGACAGAACTCTATCATTCATTTTAACAGAAGAAAGAATAAAAAGGTCTTATGCAAGATATCGAGGAAGCTAAACGTTTGCAACTTTTTCTTTTAGCACACGTTGACATTAACTTTATGCAATCGTACGTACCCCAAGACGAAGAACGTCTTCTCCGTTAGTCCGGTCAAACAGGCGGCGATCGCCAACATGAACGTCGTCAGTCCGAATGTCGCGTGTATCGGTACCAACGCGGCCCTAAACGCAGCGGTCGCGCTCTCGCAGCACAGCAGCACTAAGAAACTGAAAAATCCAACTACGTACTGCAAAGGAAAAGCAATCGATTAATAAACTACAAGGATGAAATCATAGAAAGAGACAATTAGAATTCAGCGCAAAATTTAGGAATTCAGGCATAAGATTGTAAATTTTAGAATGTATTCGAATAACGTCAAGTAGCATTTAATTATTTTAAGCGCAGTTGTGGAAGGGCGATGACAATTTCTCGGAAATAAGTGGTCATTTTTCGCTTTCGTATTCATTTAAAAGCCGCCACTCGTCCAATTATTGTAACGTTAACAATCCTTATTAAAGGAATAATAACACAATTCGGAACGAATGAACGATAATGACGATGGTATTCGAATATAAGTGATAGGAGTTAGAAAGTGTCGCGCGAAGAATAGGATAAACGGAGCACACGAGAGTTGTTGTTAAACGGAAAAATTACGATAGGTTTAACAATGCACCCACACACGACCGTTAAATTGGCCGCTTTTAGGTTCATAGTTCTCTCTAATTCATCGTTTAATTACCATAAATTGAGTTAATTAGCCGAACATGCGTCGTTACTCGGATGGCGTAATAGAGGAAAAACGTTATTGCCGTCGATGCTTCTGCTGGTTGGAGTATTATAGATTAGAACCGGTTTGATTATTACTTAATTTTTTGTCAGTTTGCAAAAGAAAGCCCTCTATAAAAATGCTTTAAGGGAATAACCCCATCTGTGACACTTTTTGTTTTAATTAGCTAATTAATTAGGGCAAACCAAAAGAAAAACGGATGGAGTCCGTTTATTAAATTTTTGTGAAGAATTCGTTTCGAAAAAGAAACACTCACACAATATGCAAAACAGGTGTAAAAATAGGTGTGTCTCTCCGTTATGTTATTACTTAGCGTTTTAAATGTCTTGACTCGAATATTATTATTATTATCACTACTATCGTTCATTTTCTTCCTTCTTCACAATATTCCCTCTTTAAACATTATTAAACTGTTGCGGAGGCACGATCGACTCTTTTTTTAAAAACCGGTTACGTGTGGTTACGTTCACAAAAAGTATACTCGCTAACAACTCTTATATTATATGCCATACGTAGTATAAAATACAAGTAAAAATACTATAATAATAATGATCATCATCGTGCAGAGATATTTTATTGTATTATGTAATAGCGATAATCCTAAAGATTAACGCATCATATATTTCACTTTCGATCGAACGCAATTTCCTCGTGCTATAATCAACAATAATCTGCCCCGAAACTCGCTCATTCACTTCCTCGTACAATTACGACTTTTTCGATTTTCATTTCGAAGCGTTCGGAATCAATTTTTCTGACGCGTCTTTCAATATTTAACGCCCGAACGCAACGGTCGTCGTTCGCCCTCGTTGGGGGATGAATAAATAATGAAGCATTTTCGCTGTTTGTATCGTAAAAGTAGTTATTTAGCGTTAACGTGATTAGAGATAACAAAAATAAAAGTCTTTATCGTTCGTCGAATAAAATAAACATTATGGATGGTGTTTAGGACGTCGAGGGCAAAAAGAAAGAGACGGGGAAAATTAAGTGGCAGAAATCGATTGTTATCACCCACTTGCACACATCGTTATTAATTTCACCGGTGGCTTTTCTCCTTTCTAACATTAATAATTAATGCCGGTGTCCGCCTCCGATCTCATCGATTGATCAATTGCAATTGCCCGATGCGTTACTCACTTGTATTGCGAATAGTCCCATCGTCACCAATCCGATCCAGCTGTGCATCGAGTAAAAGTTCGGAATCGGCGTCGGTTTCTGCAAATTGTGCGAGTCCAACACGGCGATGAAGCCCAACGCGACGCACGGTATGGCCAGCGCGTGAAACACGGCGTGCAACAGTTTGACGTAGATCTTCTTACAGCATCGGCACACCCTGTACAGTAACACGGCTGCAACGCAAAGAGAAAAAACGAATTGACGATGAGGAAAATGGGTACATAATTGGTTTTCCGTAAATCTCGAAAGTAATTTAAGTGAAAGTCGAAGATTAACAACGCGAAATTCGCTCGTAAATTGCAAAATGCTCCATTCGAAAAGAAAACGCACCGTATGATTATTGGCATTTAACAATGGGCGAAACAATGTATAATATACAATTCGCGAGGTTGCAATTTAGAAAAGCAACTAAAGATCGGTTTGCGAACGGTGTGCGATTGACACGCGGATTATTTTATTTTTCTAAAGGGCGTGTTGCTCGTTCGAAACACGCCACTTCTTTTATTAGGTTAATAAATTGATTTGAAATTGAAGAGGCGCAAAAAGAAGGGAATTACTCGCGGATTTCCATTTCGATAATTAAACAGCTAATCGAGATTGCGGATAATTAAACGGTCCAATGTTGAAATGTAACACAGTTTAATGCAGAATGATTAATTGCGACAAGTTTTATACGAAATCTTCGGCGAATGTATAATTTTGTTCCGTTACACGAAATTTCGAGAGTTGGATCGCCTCGATCCGTTCCAAACACAATTTCACAACGTTATTACGGTACCGCCGAAATCCCTCACGACTTCTTCGCATTTTGGTAACACTATCCGGCCAGGGAAACCGATGCTCCTTTAAAACTCCGAAGAAGCGTTTCACACAATGGTACCTCTCTAAACGTATTTG
Organism: Hololepta plana; assembly: GCA_963695495.1. NCBI lineage: Eukaryota > Metazoa > Arthropoda > Insecta > Coleoptera > Histeridae > Hololepta > Hololepta plana. Next base: position 12,135,127 of record OY968832.1, on the reverse strand, counting down.
ACGTATCGACTTACAGAATCCGCTGAACGTAATGAAACCGGCCACCATGAGAACCGGATGCAAATTGAATTCTTTCTTGATGTCGTCCCGCCAAGCGAAACCGTCGTGATAGTATATGACCCAGAAGAGCGTCAGGGCCAGCGAGCCCAATAGCAGTAGACAGGCCAAGACCAAGACGAGAGTGTACTCGAGCCAACTGCCGCAACCCCATTCGTTCTCCTCCTCGTAATGTCGGTGCCTAGAATTGACGAAGAACACAACAAAAACGATCAGTAATATTAAATAGCGAAAGGGTTAGTTAGTAATTGAGCGTGAGAATCAAATTGATGTGCACGGTTTTTGAGTTCCCATATTGGAGCGTTCTCGTTTAAAAAGCTTCTCTGTAATGATTATTATATTGGAGTTGCTGCATAGTTTCAAGATGAGTTTTAGTTGGGAAGGCGTTGCGCTTTGAATTGATTAATTTCATTCGTTAGACGATCGATTTCTTTTCGCAAATTAATATTTAATGCTGCAAAACGTTAAAGTGGATTCAAGATTATAATTTCTTATTATTATTATAAGACTTTACCACGTCTCTGTTTCTCTATTAGTCGTTGTGAGGTCGTATCTAGAACAAGAAAAATCATAATCAAAATGACTTAACGATAAACTTCGTTACGCCGCCACAATTTGCAGCCTTTTCTTTTTTACTTAAAAGGTCTTCCAGTGTTAGCGTTTTTTCCCCAATTTCATTCTCTGCACATCTCGGCGTAGACAGTAAGTAACCGTTAAACGTGGAAGAAAAGTGAGTCCGTAGAGAGAAATGTGCGCAATTTATTATTTTACCGGAAAGGAGGTAGCGTGTGCAAATTGCTATTATTTTGTCAATATCACTGGCGAAAACCGATGGGAACGGCGATGGGAAGGAAAGTGCTTCGTTCTTGCTTTTAGAAATTTATGTGACGGTAATGGCGGTTCATATCTGCTCTCCCCCGCGAAAGCGGCAAAAGTCGATATAAATGATCTTAGATTTATTCCCGTCAGATTGTTCAATATTTCTTAAAGTTTAAAAGTTGTTAAATTGAATTTTGTTTAACGAGTGAGAAATAAGTTCGATGGGAATAGTATGGCGCCAACAGACTTATTCTTTTATTTATCGACATTTGGTATTCGCCTTATGCATTTTTATGCAAATTCTAAATTTTAATGCAACCAATTTGCTTTGGCAATTGCTTTTTACAAGTTTTGCCATATTTCTATTTCGGAGCCCGCAAAAAGGTTCGTAAAGGCGAACAATGATGATTAATTTGCTTTGAATAAGTTTAGCAAACAATTGTGGTGATGTGCAAAAATAGAAACAAGTGGACGTCCCAATTCATTACTATGTATAACCAATTAGTGCAAAATGGAAAACAAGAACATGCAAATTAGAATCTGGTGCAATAATTTGTTATGTTTCTTTTTAATTCAATTCTATGAAGTACGTGACAAAATTAAAATATTCCGATTTTCCAATCCGATTGTTATTCCAAGATTAGGATGAACACTATACAAAAATAATAAACTTTGAAAAGAAGTTTATTGTTTACTTCTATAAAACTAAATGGATCGAAGATAATTTTCTCCGTTGTGTGTGAAAGTGTAAATTTCACTTCCAATCGGATTAAATTGAAAGTTAACAATAAGAAGAAGGAAAAATAAAATCGTTACGACTTTATAACGAACCAGCAAAAAGGAATCGAAAACGTTTTCCATAATCTGAGACCCCCTCATTTCATTCCGCTTCTTTGGTCTACTTAACAGTCTACTTATAAATTAATTAGTTCGCTATTCACACAGCATGATAATGTTATAGTTTTATTTTATTTTATTTTGAAGCCTGGAACATCAAGATGTTGCTACATTTGCCATATGTCGTTTGAAGAAAAAAGAAACGAGAAGACGTTCGCAAAAGACAAACAATAAAAAAACACAAAAAATCGCCCACACTTTACTTTCATTCATTCGTCAAAAGAGAAACTGTATTTTAAAGAATCTTCTTGTGGGTTGCAATTAGAAAATTTATTATTAATTACATTAATCGTTTATCGACTATTTTGTACGATCATTCAATTAGGATAATTCCATTAATTAAAAAGAAACGGCTTTTCATCAATTTGGAAACGTTTGACACATTTCGATGCATGAAAGCTGGGAAATTAATGCCAGCGATTTCGTATAAACTGCCTATTTTTTTCAGTGAACCGTACAAAACCTATTTGTATAAATTCGCGAACGGTCTGGCTAATATCATCGCATTTGTAAACAGAAAAAAATACAACTCATGGCAGGCAAAAAAAACAACTAATGTACATACTTTCATAACGAGAGAGAAGTGAGTGGTTATCCCAAATTTGGTTTAATTGGATTAATTAAAATATTTCGATTAGAAATATTTATATTTCTCGTTAAAAATATTAAACCGAATTCGTTCGATTTCCTTTTTCTGAATAATCGCTACAATTAATTTGGCGGAATTGAAAATTGGCGTCATTATAAAATAACCTTGGTGCGGGTGTAAGTTTACAATTTTACAACAAATTGCTTAAATTTAAATGGGGAATGGATTTTTACTGCGACGGCACTGCCAATTTCGATCGGTTTTCAATTACACATTAAGGTTCTCAGAGAAAAAGCAACATTAAAAGCGGTAAGAAAAAGAAATTTCGAAGTGGATGAAACGTAGATGATGATGAAGAAGAGACGCAGTGTGTGCAGCATCGTTTCTATAAAAGGCGAATTGGCAATTTGTAATTCAAAGAGTATCGTTTAACACGTTGGTAACGTAGTACCTGTTTCGTATCGCATTTAAAAGATGATGAGGAAGAAGAAGAAGAATGCCGAAGCCGTTGGTAATTTAAACATGTAGGATACAACCGTGATGGCATTTTATGTGCTTTTATGCGTGCTCTTTTTTATTGTGGTCAATTCTCCTTCTTCTTAACACCATTACCATTATTATTGTCTCTCGACCAGAATTTCAACGCAATATCCGGTATCATTATTGTTATGGTAACGTTTCAAAGCGTCTCCTCATCATTGCAATTCCATACAATAAAATCTCATTGAAAATCGTTGTGATGAGAGAAATAATCGGACTCGTTGGGCTCGTGGCTTGTAAACAGAACGAATAAAAGTTTGAAAATGACAATCGATTTGAATTTTAAATTGAGTTATAAAAATAAAAAGGACAAATCGGCAACGAGGTGAGATTTTGGGTCTGCATCTCCACGCCGATTTGTTGCATTTAAGCGATTTGTTTTTGTATTTGGCAAACATTTCAACCTGCCAGGTTACAATGTTTATATGGATTTTACATCGTTATTTTATTAATGCGTTTACGCAATAACAGTCTAATCCGCAGTTTATAAGCAGCGGTTTGTTTTCATTTGCTTGCGCAATTTCGACCGATGGATTTTATTAGCTTTTACACGCCGATATTTCGGACGTTCAATGACCTTCTTTCCCGAATGAAAAATTAAGACATATCAACAGATACCGCATGATCGCCCTCGATTGATGTTTGAATCGACGACGAAGCGAATTCATCTAGACGCTTAGCTGATTAATTTCGACTTGATTATCATGATTTTTATCATTGAAATGTATTGTTTCGTAAATTAAATATGACGAATCAATCCCGGTTGTCACTGATCACCCGGTACATTTGCCGCTTTTCTTTCTTTTCCATCCTTCGTACATAATTCCTTACCTAAAATAATGATACACGCATATTTCAGTAATCAATTAGGAAAGTGGCCCCCATCGAGGAATCGTTAATTGGCCCATTCGAATTGTACGCTTGTTTCCAAGATTGAAAAATCAATACCAACCATAAAAAAGTTACTCGAATTAATGTCGACTCTTTCGATCACTATTACCTTTGATTTTTTTCGCACACAAATGCGAACATACAGATTCATTTGTTGTTGCAATTTTCTTCTATTCTTCTAATTTACTGCAACTTTTTTGCTCGCTTTCGGTACGAGTCAGCAGAAATTTATTACGGTTCCATTATTATCAGTTAGTATTCGCACGACAATTTAAACGAATTTAAATTCATTTATCGCATTATTATTATTATTGCGTTCAGTTTAAATTGTCATTTGCTTCGCAATAATCAACGATATATCCCACACGGTTTAGGTTTATTTCGTTTTATTTATGCAACAACGCACGCCAGCGTATAACGCCAAAGATTCGCGTGCAGGTTTACAGGGCGAGCAAAACGATTATTCGCAATTGTGAAAATTACAGTTGGCCAAATTGTCTGCCAAAGTCAACGGCAATCGATAATAGTTTTAAGTTTGATTTTTGATTGGATGTCGATGTGGGATAACGAAAGTGTTGCTTAATAGCCTTTGAAATTATGCAAATTGTCATGGGTGCCAACGTAAAGTAGTAAGGAATTGTAAAATGCTCCTCCTGTATGGCATTACGGTAATCTCTGCGCTTTCAAAATCGTAATGGAGATGTAATTCATTGTAATATAAAAGCTTCTCTGGTCGCCCACATTTCATCTTTACGTGCCATTATTTTATATTACATCATATTATAACGCAGATCAAATACATTTACTCATTTCTTTCTATTATTGCCCGTCTTCTTTGCCTGCGGCCCACACGACTTTAACGGGTGCTTATAGCATTCACTTATCTCTGTTTGACTTTCTTCTCGCCGTTGTTAAATGTTATTAAATTTGGATTTACGAGCTGCAGAATCAAAATGTAAGATGGTAGTTTAAATAGATACGAATGTCAGCGAAATTGCTGCCGCTTCTATCGTGAATAATGTTCGACTACAAATTGTACGTACACCGATGAATATTTTATTATTGAATTGAAAGTAGTACGCGACGGAGCAAAATGAAAATTGTAAAGTGGAACGTGAGAAGCGAACAGAAAAATCCGTGGTACATATTGATAATAATTGGTCTATGGAATGAACCCTCCGACAATTTTCGTTCGTTTAGGAAACGAAATGCAAGTGCGTTATCGTACGATTTGCATATTAAAAAATAAGTTGGAATATTATTTAGCGATAATAGCGAGAAAATTCAATGATAAATCGCTGGTTGTGTAACGTCGAATGAAACGTGTATACGTTGTAGGTTGGATTATAATTTAAATATTAAATGAGGTGTAATATTAAAATATTTAATATGAATGAAAAAGCAAGGTCTTCGCCTAGAAATAATATACGTTCAGTTTGTTTTCTTGTCACGCTACGTTCACTGCCATATTATCACCAACGTACGTTTCATTTTTCCTCCTTTTATTTTATCTCACAACGAGAGCCTGACAGTCTTTTTACCATTTACATACCTTCAAGTGGTTAAAAAAAAGGTGTTTCGTAATAAACCTACCACAACAACAAACAACAAGACACTATAAATCACATTTGTTTTACATGCATTATCATATTGCTATCACAGTAATTTCCGCAACATAATTTTTCATTGTTAACAACAAGAAATTCATTTCGCCCTTACAAGAGATGGAAATAGTAAATAAATAATCACACTTTGCCATCAAAAAGAGAAAATCAAAGGAACCAGGCACGCAAAAGGATCCCATTTCTTGATGGGGAAACTGTTTCAGGTGCATTTTGCAAATTTACTTCTCTCCAGCATTGGCGAATCTCGTTTCGTTTCATGCCCATTCAATTTGTTTGTTTCCTGAATTAAAAGCCGAAAAACATTGGAATCTTTTAATGCCTTAATGCATAAATTGCGCGTATGAATTTTTATCATTTTCCTCAATCTTCGACATAGATATTCCATTAGAATTAACGCCGATAATAAAGTTAATGGCTCGGTATGAAATTTATCTCCGTTCGACATCATTTGCACGCAATCATTTATCTATTTTGCATTTTTCAATTCATTAGACTAAATCCCATTTTCTGAAACTCACATTGGCGTCCGCCAACGCGAAATCTGCTCTCTATTTTTAATTAACCGAAATCGAGACTAAAAGACCGCGATAATTCGGCTTATAAGCGCAACCGGAGTTTATTTCAACGTTACATAAGTTGCGTTTCGTCGGTAGATGGGCAATTAAGTGTAATTATATTACGAACCGTTTGTGTTTGTCTGGTAATTAACGTTTTATTATTAGTATCTACCAATGTCAACATTCCTTATTATCGTTATCCGGTATAGTTGACGTCAATAAAAGGAACACGCCCCCCCCCCCTTTGAAATAGGCCAAGATGTTTGCAAAGGTTTTATTAGAAATCAATTTCGCATATATTCAATAAGGGCGGTCTTTGCAGAAGTAAGTTGCCCGGATAAATATTGAACCGGTGCATCCAGGTAAACGGGCAATAGACGCTTCGGTGAATTCGGATAATTGCAATAAAATTATTCTAATTCGTTTGACGGTGCTAATATTTAGTAATTAGCGATAAATGTGTGGATGGATGAATATTTAGGGCGAAAGATTTTCGATACATATTGGAAATCGTACGAGAGAGAGAAGCTTCCGCATAAAGAGATCCTCTAATATTTTATTCATGTAAATTTATGGATACGTTAAAAATTTATAAGGAGTAGATTTTCTTTTAACTTTACAGAACGAATGGTAACGGCAATAGTATGGAAAGCATCGGAGAGAAAAGTGGAATAAGAATTAGTATTCGTCCATCGACACGTTGCCGCGCCATTCCATCCATTCTGTTTCTCTATTATTAAGGCCTTTCTCGCATAAGTACACTTCTCGCGCCGTTTTCGACTTTCTTCTCTAGCCATTATTATTAATACGGTTCGATTCCTATCGCTCGATATCCTCGTTAAGTAAGTCTCCGAACCATTATTTTCTCGAGCGTTGCTCCATAGTACGAGTCCTTTTGTTCTTCTCTTGCACTCTCTTCAAGAAACTTTGCCATAACACGATCGGATTCGATGTGTATGTGTGCCAAAGTAGGAACAGGAAGAATGCGGTGGACTCTTCTCGGTTGCGAAAACGTGCCTTCATTATTCGACTTTAATCGAAAAAGGTGAACACGTTTCGCGCGATCGGCGGTACGTAGCGAATAAAATGCAGCCGACACAAATAAGCGGCGTTATGTAATCGATTAGATATTTGCTAGGAAGTTAATTGAGTAGAAATATTAGCAAACGAGAAAGAGCAACAACGACGACAATCATTTCTTTCGCTAGTTTTTGTTGCGAAAATTATTTTCAGTTGAAGGTTACTTTTAAATTGGGAATTACGAGAATTCTGCTTATTTATATATTTTTCGTTTCGTTTTACGAATGTAATAGCATTTTTCCAAACGTGAATCACTAATTTATCATTTCCGCTTGATGCGTACTACTGCTTATTACGAATTGCAGGATGATACGTTACACAAAAATTCCCCGTTCGCGAGCATTAACAACAAAACAAAGTGCCCTTTTTGCCTAATACGATCTTCCATTAGTTTTGGAGCAAATTTGTGTCTTAATTGTTATTCCATTCGCCAAATTTTAGACCTCCCGAATTAATTCTTACAATCAGTAGTTTGAAAACGATTTCATCCACTCTGATTGTAAATTGTTTCGAATCCTTCAAATTCAGCAGTATTTTGTTCAACAATAATGGACGATATACCGACAATATGGTGGATTAATTTGTTGGTTTAAGTACTTTAAACGCCAAATCAAATGGAATATATTAAAATTGCGATCGTAGAAAAGAGATGCGAGGTTTGATTTACTATTATCCGGAGAAGTTGCATCCTACGCTACGTTATTGCTTGCTGCTGCTACCATCATCATCCATCCGCTGTATTGACTAATAAATAATATACCCGTCTTATGGGAATAATTCAAAGTGGCACAATATGGTATTGAATAGGAAATTACTTAATAACAATGCCGATGTTGATGAGGATAATAATAATACGAGTAAAATGGGTCGCAGAAAGAGATAAAGCGAGTGAAAAGTTTCATTTTGCGATTAGTTTAATTAAAAATTTCCAACTCGCTTGTTCTCTCAGCAGTCTTCACGTCCGTTGTAAACTTTAATCGCGATCTTTCGGACGACGAAAATAATTTTCACCGATTTTTAGGCAACTTATTTCTGCCGGGGTCAAACCGACAGAATCTTTCAAGCGCGTTTTACGTTGAACGTATTCAAAACGCAAAGTGGGTCGGTTTCGTTAATAGTAAAAACAAATAGAAAAGCGCCACATTGATGAGTTCATCTATTGTACGGAAAGATATGGAAAATTAGAAAACAATTTCACTACATTCGGTTTTATTATTGCGCATCTATTCGTAAGACAAAAGGCATCAACTAACAACTTTCTCGTTTTTTATTACCATCTCGTTATCATTAATAACAAATATGTAATTCAGAAACTCTCTTTTTTATTTAATTTAATTGCCTTTACTTCTTCGAACGGATCGATGGAAAACTGCTCTCATGTGAGAATGCTACGCTTCACGGCTTATCGAATACACCGATTTCAATGGAGAGAAATGAATTACCCTGTATCTTTATCTAAACGAATAAATTAGTAATACATTCTGATTATCTTTAAAGTGGCATTTAAGCCAAACAAAAATTGTGCTTGTTTACAAAATTGATAACCCATAGGCTAAGTTCGATTTTAAATATACAGAAATCTCCGCTGTTAGAGTCAACCGTATTTCATTAAGCCATCGAAACATATTTTAGCAATTATGATTACGCGGTGCGTCATATTTTAATATTAGCAGTATCAAAGATAAGATTGAACACGGGGCGAACAGTATAAAAGGAAACTTTTTGCAACACGTTAACATGTACTAAATTGCGACGTACAAGTATAATTTTACGATATTCGCAATTTTAATGGCAATTTTTGCATTTCGTACGTGCACGTGTTTCTTTTATTTCGATGTTTATTGCCGTTTAGAAAATTACCGCTCGAAATGTGAAAGATTTTATTGCTCTCACGGTAACGTTAAATCAAACAAAACGTTCATATTTTCCTTTTATTATTATTACTTCCACTCTCTGTTGGTAGTATTAGTTGTGGAGCAATTTCAATTATATTCATAATGAAGAAGAGGTTAAAAGAGAAATGGTTAAAACGAGATGATGATGACGATGGAAAAGATAAACGATTAGAAAGTTGGAAATTGTAGCGTAATTGTTAATTAAATGAAGCGTAACACAATTTATGATTATTGATTAACATCGTCGTATTACTCTGCAAATCTGCGTTTAAAAAGGAATATCGACTTTATAAGAATATTGACCTAATGAGAAGACCTTTTTTTTTAATTTTCAATTGTAAGCAACTATACAAGAATTTGAGATGTATGCGGAAATTAATTGCAAATTCAATACTCGTCATCCGAGCGAGCCGATTAAATATTAATGATTGGTCTAATACAAATATAGAATGTTGATTATTTTTCGATTATTAATATTCCACACTCGAACGCATCTTGAATAAACCATATTTATTATTTCTACCATTACGTTTTAGAACTAGATGACCCCAAAAAATTTAGTTATTTTAATAGATCTTCGATGCATGAAGGATCGAAAGGGCAACAAGTTCCCATACTTTCGACAACTTTAGTTAAAAGAAAACTCGTAAAGAGCACAAACTGCGTGACATTTACTCCTCTTCAAATTGGTTCCAACCCAGCGTTCCTCCTTTTCCCCTCTATTAACATATTAATTAGATGCATTAATTTACCCAACAAAAAAAAAACGTTCATACGCTCGACCTTATTAATTTTTAACGAGCTCTTCTCCGTTCCGTTAATTATGAGCGGACGGATATTTAAAAATATGTATAAAAAAAGAAGGCACACTTGTAGGTAAATTAAGATTTTCGAAAAATCGAAAAATAAAATATGACACTATCTCACGCGGCTATTAATAATAATTTATGCGAATATTTAATTGGAACTTATTTTTTGCCGAAATCGATTCCGCGTGTGAAGCCGATTCATGCTTTTTTTAAGCTAATATCAATTTTACTACCTACAAAGAAATTGTCATTTGGACCCATTAAATATTTCGTTGGCAATATTATCTTAAATTAATACATACACGAAACTAACAATAAAGATTAAGGTCGTTGCACTTGATCTTATTTGCTCGCCTTGTTTGTTTAATTCTTTTAAATTCCTATTTGGAGTCTGCTTCATTCACGTCCGATTGAAATTTGAAGAAAAAAAGCGTTAACAAAAGGCCTTACAATTCCTTGACTATTGTGTTTATGATTTTTGTCGTTGCAATTCGTAATAATTGTGCATGCAACCGAACGCGATGCCCCGTTCCCACAACGGATCGATGAAGATTTCTCAGTGTTATAAAAATGATGTTAATAATTGGAAAGAGTATGAGGGTAATAATGATCTGTTTCTTTATTGACTGCACTGCAGATGTAAACTGGAAGAGGGTTGATTACAAGTGGATTGGAGTATAGGAATGCTTTCGGGTTTCGAATGTGGGTTATCATCATCGAGGGATACCAACAACAACGAACAAAAAAAAACATGATTCGATTAGATCCGTTTGAACGATCAAAGCGTTTATAAAGTTGAAACGAATAAATGTCGCCAGTGTTATTGCATGTAGGTTTATTATAACTTAAGTGAAAATAAATAGCAGAAAATGTAGAAAACGAACGACCTTTACTGCACATAATAATAATAATAGCGAAACGACAAAGAGAAAACAAAAAGCAACAAATCGCAACGCAATAATTAATAAATAAATAATAAACCTCCAGGTGAAAGAAAGAAAAAATAATGTATCGATGGAAGAATGTAGACAAACTCGTTTTTTGTATATTTCTATTTTGTAATTTAATAAACTTCTACTGCTATTGAGAAAGAAAACGTACTCCACAACAACAACAATAACCGAAAGAACTAACGCAAAAAAAACACGCCATTTAAAAGACCACTTGAGCTTCATTCAACACCACGATTTTAAGGCCGTCGTATCATTCGAACGAAATTCAATTCCTCGTCGATGAGATTATTTTCGGGGCGGCACAACACAAAAAGAGATAGATTAAATTTAAAAAAAAGCTCGCCATATGGGCGCTATATTTCCTTGTAGTACCGCGCGATCAAGAATGCAGTCAAGGATTTAATGAAACTAAGTTTGTTGTTGACAAAACTTTTACGCTTAAACCGTTGCAAGTTCTCTTCTATTAGCTTGATAATCGTTCTTGTATAATAGTTGAGCTCGGTTCAAGAAATCGGTCTCGTGGTGTCGTAGTAAAGTTGTTATAGGAGAACGACGGCCACTGGGTCACACATAATATCTACCAGCAACTCTTTCTCTAGTCATCATCGTCAGCAGGTTTTTTCCTACCTTTCTCGTTCACTCGCTCTTTACTTCTTCGGTCGTAGGTTTTGTTTGTGGTACCGTTACTTAATCGTAACGAAATTCTGGTCATTGTCACATCGGGTTTGAAGAAAAAGAAACACAGAAAAGCAGCCGCAACATCATCGCCAGCACTTTGTTTCCGTTGATTCTTCTTTCTTCGCCACTCCGTATCTCATCAATTATTTATCGGTTTTCATGTTAACAACAACCTTACGAACAATGATCGACGATCGTTTGTTATTAAACGCCTATTTATAAAGATTATGTAATATGCAACGCGAAATCATCATTGAAAACAAATTGCTTTCGATTCGTTTCTGGTTAGAACTTTGAGGAAAAAGAAACTCTGCTGCGAGCATCGTTTCACCGTTATTGTTATTATGTTTTGCTTTTGGGAAAGTTTTAATTACGAAAACCGAATTTTTTCTTGCCACAAAGAGTTGGTGGTATTATCATCCGCAATAAATATAGGAGTCTATAATATAAACGTAGAAAATTGTTTCTCTGTTGCTCTCGCGCGTAAAAAGGACGTTGTAATTTATATTTATTGCCATTTTCAGAACAATGTACGGTCATTAAAAATTAAATTATCATTAATTTCTGTCGTGTCTCTTTCGTCGTTCCATCTATTTCCATCGGGGGAACAGGGAGGAACGTATACGCTGTGTTGCAGAGTTACATGGCAATTATCAAATTGTAACCAATTGAGAGAGGACGAATTTCATTTAATACGAGCAGCATCATTATTATTATGCTCTTGGTCTAATCCTAAAATGTACCGCAAACATTAAAAATAATAATGGCGCATTATTTTAACGTTGGCTTTTTATTCTTCTTCTCGTCTTCCTCTTAAATTGTTAGAACGACGCCAAAGGAACAAAGTGGCGAACGATGTAGGGAAAAATTCCGCGCGCATAAATTACTTTTGGGACACTAAATTGGTCGAGTTTCCTTATTTCCAAGCCGGACGAAGAACAATAAAGAGTCGTACACATGCATTGTTGCAATTGCGATGATACAGAAGAAATCAAGAAGAATTATTGTGCGAAAACAACAAACAAACAAACATGCAAAATTGTTATGGTGTTTCCACGCGCACGCAAATTTAATAACGAATTAAAGATTAAGCGGTTATTGCGCAAAACTTACGTGTGCATCTTATTTTTTCCCATGATTGTTGTTGTTGTCTCGCAAACTTTTTGCGCCTCTCGTTTCCTTCAAAATTCAATAACACTCCAATTATATAAAGACAATAAATCGTCCGACGATTATTTCAAAAAACAAGCGCTCGCACTCTAACTACACCGAAGAACGATTACCGAATTACTATTTGGAAACCGCACAGGGAAATGAAAAACTCGTAGAAAAACAGGTTGTAGGAATATCGGCGGCAAATAACAACAACAACGGCAACACACGACTTATCGTCGCGATTGGATCTCATCAACTGAAACCACTAACCGGAGTCGCTCGCTTAATTTTTCTTCTTCCTCCCGTAGTTGTTGTTGGCCTGTTGAATGATGTTGATGATGATGAAATTGTTTTCCTCTCCGCGAGCGCGAGAGTGAAGGGAACGAAAATAAATAATGATACACGGTCGTAATGAATGCAGGTGCAAGGGAACGAGCAACCCGACGAGGCTTTGCGTATTCTTCGTTAAGAGCGGTCGAACAACTTTATAGAATCCGCTTGCTCCCACCAAGAACGTCGCAATATTTTACCTCGTTTTCAAACAATTTTTGCGTACGCGGCGGGATTGCGCACGCAAGATATTCGCTTCGGCTTTTTCAAATGACCTGCTGGCCTTTGCGAGACCGTTAACGACATCTTCTTTTATACGGTGCAACAGCAACTCTCGCAGAATTAAAATGAAACAGATCACTTGCAAACGAATCGAGCGACCAATTCGTAATTAATCCATAGATGATGGAAGTACGCTAATGCACCAGTTTATAATTCGAATTTTTAGCGCGTAAAACCAGCGACAACCTTTGCTACCAACCTTAGAAAGTTGACGAAAATATGATCGATCTGTATGTAGTAAATTCGTTTGAAAAATTTGTTAAACGCTGAAAAGCACAAACACAAACGGAAGCGAGTAAAGTGACAGTGAAATCGAAGTGCGAACGATTTTTCTGTTTGCCAAAGATAAATGAGCGATTTGCAAATTTAAATAAACAAACGTGTATTCTAACGGCGAAAGAAGCGTGTGAAATGAACGAGCGTGGGTGGTTACGTGTGTTGGCACATAGGATGTCGTTAATAACTACATAAAGCGCATATGTGGGACCCTTCTCTATAAAAAAAGTTCATACAATTTGTGGTTTATTCCGAGCAAATCAAACCCGCTTTTTTGATTTCCCTTGCTTTTAATTCTCGCAGTTAATGATAGAATAAAATTAATATTTGAACAAGTTAGTTTTCGTAGAGGAAGAACAATCATATAACGCTCGCTCTCTTATTTGTTAATCGCCTGTAATATTTTAGAAACCTAGCATATTGCGTCACATTATCTTATTAAAGGCCCTGATTTACGGTTGCCTCGAACATCCTACGAGCAACATTTACAAGATTGCGATTACGTTATTGGCAATAGACCCACAAAAAAAAGGAAGCCGGTGTCGTTCACCTTAATGATAATTTCGGGGGGAATAATTTGCGATGCTGAAGCTAGCCCTTTTAGCAATTATACATTCACCGAACGAAATTTGTTTTGTAACCGGAAGCAATTAGTTGGTAATTTGGCCCTTTTACATGTCGTTTCGTAAATGTTCATTTTCTTTTTTACGACAATTATCGCGATGTTTTGTTTTAATCTAACTGGCGGCAATTATCTTTGATATCAATCCAACATATTGTAGAATCGATAAATACCAATTTCAATCTACTTTTTGTGCTAGTTAATTCGATTGGTAACAATTGATTTCTTTTCACTCGTTCCCTGTTTTTTTTTTTTGGTTTAATTTAAACAGTTGATAACGTACGATTATTAATGTTATTGCAGATCGATAAAAGAATTTTGAATTAATTATGTATGATTCCATGATATTAATCTTGTTGACTTGTGGGTAATAAACCATTTTCACATGGTTATCGCTAACGCATCTTCGCCTTACTGCTAAATTGATTCCTTTTCGCTTAAGTAAAACAATGAATAATCTACAGGAATTTCTAATTACCAAATCGATTATGCTTTCATTGCGGCGGCGTAATTAATTAGATTCCGATTAATTAATAATTTAACAAAAAAAAAAAGGAGCGATTGTATAATTCGATGGAAACACTTTCAGTTTCTTGCCCTATTGTGTTTTAACGCTTTATTTATTCTATTTTTTGTTCCTTTTCGAGAAGTAAATTTACTTACGTTACATTTAAAATATGCTATAAGAAAGTTGATTGACCGAGAATGGATTATTTATTATAAATGTGGGAAGTTGTACGACGTGCTTATTACTAATTTACACTTACCTATTCTACCTATTTTCGTTTGTCTTTTTCTCTTTTTTTGCGAGGAAAACTGCATAAATTACGTTCATTTCGCATCGATCTTTGTTCGTTCTTCTCATTCCTTCCAAGTATGTGCGAAATATTTAAATGCATTAATAATCGCGTAAGACAATGCGGTAATTAAAAGAAACGAACCTTCCTTCGAAAGCAAATAATAATAATTCGTTCATTTGCAAATCAAATGATTCCGGGAATCGGAAAACGATGCTGCAGATGGAATTCAACTTGATGAAATTTCTAATTAGATTCCAATGCATATTGCACCATCTACAGGATGATTAAATTATTGGTAGCTTTCGGTCATTAATACGACAATCATTTATTGATTCATGGTATAATTAAATAATATTTTAGAGATGTTTGGAAAAGAGATGCGCTTAAAACATCATTGGTGCCAACCCAATTCGTCGCAATCGTTTTTGCTTGCACAGTATCGTTCATCAGATGGTAATAAACAATTAACATTCTATTATATTCGAACTTATAGGATTTTTCTCTTCTCGTAAATTACTTGATTATTATTTTATAAATTGCATAACGTCTCGCTGACGTAACGGTGAAATTGCAAATTAACCGGTATATCGATATTACTGGGTTATTCATGCGATAGGAAGGAATTGATTTTAAATTCAATGCGATTCTAATGACATTTAAAGCTCTATTAAACCCATTGATACCGAGAGGCCAGGGGCAAGTGCTGTTTCCTATCTTTATATTTTCTTCACTTTCCACGCAAAAAAAATTGCTTTCATAAATATTGATCACGGACAATTATTTAGTTAAACAAATGCTATTGTGTATTTTTCATTTCGATTCATCTAGCGGAACGAATTTAAAGTTTACTTTCTTCGATTAATAATGAACGGTTTAATTCGCTAAATTGTTTCCTATTTACCTTTAACGTTAAATTATTCATGAAATGAAATAATAAAATTTGCTCAAACCACATATTTCAATGGGGAAATTGAACACGTATTATTGATCGCTGTTCAATAGACATTAACATAAATCTTCGAGAGAGCGAAGAAAGCAAGTAATAAGCGAAGGATGGCACTTACTTTTCCGGTAGATTGACGGCTGTCGGCGGTGGCGGTAAATCGTCCATCGGCACCGGTTCTTCCGGTGGCGTCGGCGGCGTCTTGTCGAATTCCGCGATCGGCGCCATATCCGGCATCGGCGATACCGAATTCGAATCCATTTCTTCGACTAATTAACACCGTCTCTCCGTGCTAAAGTTAATTCAATCGAATGGAACACACACACTGCGCGGCTCTTCACTCACTTCCTCGACGATTCACGTTTCGAAGCCTGCAACAAAAGCGATTATTGCTGTTACTCGCGATGCGAAACGACCGACGAGAAGCGTTTTCGTCAAAACCCAAACGACTTTTCTTTCGCTTATCTCTGCGTAACTTTCTTTGTTATTTGTTGTCTCTTTTGTTGAGGTGCGAGCTACGCGAAAAGATCATCAGCCCTCGCGCCGATGCGACCGTATCAAAATGCACAAGATCGACGTTTTAGCGCGGATAGAAGAACGAAACGACGACGGATGCTAATAATTGTGTCCATTTTATTATGATGATTGCTATTAGAAACGGTTTACACACGAGTAACAGTGGCAGTTGTTAGTTTTGATGGAACGACTACTACTATCACTATTTATGTTTATCATTCGCCACTGTTCCATTCCACTTCTACTACACGCCACATAGATCAATTGTGTCGAACCAGTTGAGAGGCGTCGAGGAAAATGAAAATGAAATGGCTTGTGTGTTTCCGATATTGTTATAAACTAATTTTTACTTTTCTTTCCCCCTTCGTCCGCTCGCTCTTTCTCTCCGTCTTTCGCTTCGCTCTGCCCTTCTTCCATCGGTTAAATTTCATACAAGTCGACGTTTCGGATGTTACGCAGTACGTGCGCACGTAAATAAATAAATCCCAATTAGAAAAAAGGTTAATTAAAAGGTAGAGAGACGAGAAGAAGAAAAAAGTAAACGGAAAAAGCAATTGTAATTATTCCATTTCGACCTATTGCGGTATCCTCTTGCTGCCGGTAGTAATTTCTATTTTCAAAATTGTTGTTTCATCAACCGCTCATTATTATGCTTGAGGACAGTGGCACAAGGACGAATTCTTGAGGAGCAACCACCGTCATTATCATTCGCAAATTAACGGCTGTCGCAATCGGTGCACGGATTCGCGTCGGCCAAAGAGTCGATCAATCAAAGCGTTCGATTCGAATTCAAATTAAAATATTTGTCAATTCGTTTTCTTTTTAATAGAAATAACAAATTGTTTGATTGTGCAATTGGTATTGTTTAATAATGGCACAAGCAGAAAATTATTATCTGCATCATATTTGATGTTTTTTGCAACGCGACGAACACGTTCGGAATTGCGATGTGCCGGCAAACTGTCAATGCAATTTGCATATGTGTTATGCAAACTATCCGGCAATAAAAGTTTTATATTTTTGTTGCTTAATTGCAAAATCCGAAAGTTACGTTATTGGAGGTGCGTATGAGGAATATTCGGCATCGTTAATAATGACCACCAACTAACGAACACCGTCATTCAGCTTATTGATAAATTCTCTCGTAAATACCAAATAAAGAGCAATAAAACCGAAGTGATGCACGTGCGTGTAAACTTAAATATAATCGATTGTTACGGCCGTAAGCCAATATTTACCTTGAATTTTACATGAGCTTTTTTAATTCGTTTGAAAATACCAATGGATAAAGGCGTTCCATATATTATAGCAGAAATATTTTCATGCGATTGGCCAGGAGACAATTGCCACTTTATAAAATGCGAAAAAACACCCTTTAGATGTGACGTTGTCGATGGTTTGTAATGTTCTTTTAATTGCTTCCGTAATAACTACTCGTAACTTTGTAATAATTATCCTTAACACTTTGTGATCGCACTGTACAATTTACATCTCTGCTATTCATTGTTATCATTAGTAATTGTTTAATGAATTTAAAAAAAGTTTTATCAAATTTATAGCATGACTTCGTGTAGCAATCTAAATCTACTTTTACCATGGCTTACACTTTCTATCTGGTGCTTAATAAAATGCGAACGACGTCGACGTGTAAATAAATCTCGTAATCGCTATTGTTGTCTCCGCTATGGAATTAATTCAATTTCGAAATCAGCACGTTTATTAAATTACACTTAAATGTGGATTTTAATTGAATTAATACAAATTTTCAGAGTTTTCGAGTGCTTTCAAACCGCAGAGAAAAAGTATTCTAATTAACTAATTGATTCAATTTTTTTTAATCTTACTACTTCCCAACAAATTTTATGAATTCTTTCAATTAGTACCGATTCATCATATTTCCATTTCCTGTTATTTCTTCCGTCATGTATAATACAGGGTGTTAATAAAAAGTGTCAGAAACTTTAAGGGGTGATAATATGGTCCAACATAAGCAGAAAAGTCATAATGAATATGGGCCTGGAAGAGTGAACGGAACGAAATATTTTGCAACTTTTATGTTATTCATAATTTGTACAAAAAATGCAAACTATGAACAAAAAGCAAATAAAAATTTACTCAAAAAAGATGTCCAAAATGCTCTCCAGAAACGCTTCGAACTCTTTCGAAAATCATTGGCAATCAAGCATTGCCTCAAATTTGGTGGGATCTTTAATTGATTCGTTGTTTCAGTTCCTCGAGGTAATTTGCAATCGTGGCATATACTAAACTCTTTAAACAATCTCAAAGAAAGAAATCTGGAGGTTTAAATCTGGTGAACTTGCAGGCCATGATACAAGTCCGACTTTCTTATCCATCTTCCTTTAAAAATTATGTGTAAATGTT
Organism: Hololepta plana; assembly: GCA_963695495.1. NCBI lineage: Eukaryota > Metazoa > Arthropoda > Insecta > Coleoptera > Histeridae > Hololepta > Hololepta plana. The sequence continues at coordinate 12,116,431 of OY968832.1, read as the reverse complement.
ATCTAAAAAGACGAACTGAAAGAATCTGGCGATTGGGTGAAGCTTCAACATAAAAACGTAGCGCTTCTCTGGCGTTTCCCATTGGCACGACCATGATGGCTAATTCAAAATTAAAGTAAAATTGTCATTGAAGACTGAATATCAACTTCAAACTCCATGTATGACAAAACCTCTGTTAACTATGACACGCAAATGCAACTTTTGTGAATGAAAAGAGGAGATAGACGAAGATATGCTACAAAAACGTTCCATCCTCCGTATCTTCCAAAGCATTCATTTGCGAACCCATGTTCATTAAGACTTTTCTGCTTATCTTGAGCCATTATCTTAAAGTTTGTGACACGTTTGTAAACACTGTATACTACTTTACTCAAAGGAATCAGATATTGGGGTTTTTCTTTCTGAAATTCAAGTGTTTTTCCAAAGGCGCAAAAAACGATTCCCGGTCTCTGTTTACACTTTGATTCCATTCGTTAGGTTTCGAACGGTAAAAACATATGGACGTGCACGGTGTTAGATCGTAAAAAGTTCTATTATTGGATGGAGAAAAATGTAGACTTTATTGTAAAACAGAGACAATAATCCACCAAAAACGAAGTGAAATCGGAGCGAGTAACTGATGTTTACGAGGTTGATGTGAACTGAAAGTTTGTTTCGCAGACGTTAATAAACTTATTTATCTGGCGCGAATTGTTTCGATTTAATTCTTTCGTAAAAGCTTACGACTTTAGCAATATTGGTGCCATTAATTCGAATGTTAATTGAATATCGATGCGGGTTATTAAAACACTTATTTTTATTTATAGTGCGGTCTACATTTAAAACGAACGCACAATGTTGCCAATCGGTTAGTGCTAAAACTTGGTAGGTGCCATTGACATTTGTCTAAATTTAAAATTATTGCTAATTCGGTTATATTTCTGTCCATACGGTTGTAAACAATTATCCCTTTTTTTTCATTCGTTCGAGTTAGGAGAGAATTTATTTCTGGTGCAAAGGAAATGAAATATGGGATAAGAATAAGAGAGGGAAAACCCATTTTACATCGTAAATCACCTTTTCATATACCTTTACACGTCGCATTACTACCACCAGCAATAAGATGAAAAACGTAGAAACACGATGTGAGATGGATTTGGCCTTAAAGAAATATGTATAATACAGCGAAGGAGTGGACAATAAACGAACGTGGATGAATGTACGAAAAGTTTGTGCGAAACGCGAGAGATGTATAACTTTTTTGTTTGCACTGGCGTAATTTCATTTTTGCACCAAGAACATTTCATACTCCCTTGCTTATACAACGCGATACAAGGCGATCAAAAAAGTTTCTCTCTTGATTCGCTTCAGCCGGGCAGCATCTGGCAAATATTTAAAAAAAAACAAATAAACGGACAAACGAAATTTGACAACCGATATGCAATAAGAGAACTTTTGTCACATTTTCGCGACCGTTTGCACAACTTAAGACATGTCAACCCACATCTCGATCGCCTCGTAATATGACAAAAACGGAACAATATCTTTAGCACACGTGCTCTATTGATCGTGTTTATATTTTCTACATTTCGTCCGTAATGTGCAATTGCTCGTTGGAGCGTTGCTTGAGTAGGATCGCTGTGAATCGTTAAAAGAAAGACGGCAATCATTCGCCAATAATTGTTACTAAACCGATTATTGCTAAACGGCCATTAACCGATCGCTTCCGCGCCAAACCATAAACGAACCGTAGCCGATCAAATGGGCAAAATTAATTTGATTTTGACGAATCGGTATATAAAAGAAAACTCACTAAACGACAAAAAGGTAAGACGAATGTTGATGATGACGACGACGATATGAGGATCAGAATAAAATTGAAATAAAATGCCATCAAACCCAAATAAAAAGAAAAATTGTAAAAGAAGAGTGCAAACATTTGCGGGCTCGAGAAGAATATTTATGATTAGATAAAGAAAGAAACACGAGCGAAGAGGAACCAAACCGTATTTGGATCCTCGAGCTTTCTTCGTCCTTTTTCAACAACTACCATCGCTTTGTTTTCGTTACTGCGTTATCCTTTATCCACGGTCCAGTGAATTCTGCAGTAAACTTCCTCCTGATCCCGTGAAAAGAGGAGAGTGCGAGAGAGAGAAAGAGGGAGACCGAAAGAGCGATAGAAATGGGGGTAAGGGTGTGGCTGTCCCGGGGTAAAAGCACGAGCTTTTACCACTACCACTACAACGGCCACCAGCACACGTATACACGTTATGTATCCGTATAAATTATTACTACTATTAAACTACTCCTAGTCCTATTTTATATTATCCTTACGAAATTTATTATGCTGGGGATGTATAATATTAAATTAAAAAAGCGAAAAAAGAGAAGAGACGCAGGGCGAAAGATTAATTACGATCAATTAACTCGTGGCGTCTTTAATAATTATCGAACCTATTGTTAAGGATTAAACGTGTAAAAATAGAGAAAAGTTTATTAATTATTAAATATTTGCTCGGCTATTGTTACCCTCTCGGATACGACGAAGACGTCGACGGGGATGGGGCTAAAGTTGTAGGAATTTGCGTTGCTTAAACGCGTAATTAAAGCCACCTCCTCGAAGACGTGATGTAATTAACTAGTTTTAGTTGCGAATTTTACCTAATTTCCCTCATTAATTAATTAACGAACGCCGCAAATTGTTTATCAACGGCAAAAAAAGCGCACAGCACAAACCGCTTTCGGCACACGTAGCTGGAGGAGGGGAAACTCGCTTAACTTTCTATCGTTTTTAATTCCGTGCAGAATAATTAATTTTCATTTATGCCGACCACGATTTTTTTTCTGTTTGTCAGAAATAATCCGTTTGTCAGATTGGTAGGAAATCAAAGACGTTCGTTTTTTTGCTCTTCTTGCTTTTCTTTGAATTACAATAACAGCCTTCCAGTTCGACAAGAAGAACTAATAAAACGGGAATAATTATAAACAGAGCAATTTCCGTTCGTGAAAGATGCACGCATACCGAGTGAACGTGAATGAACCGAATGAATGATTGAATCGGAACAATTGGGAATATTCTTCGTTCTATGTGTACGCTTCTATTTCCATTGCATCTTCATCTATTTCAGTTAGGTCAATAACGAAGATTAAATTTAATAATTGAAACGGTGTGTGTGTGCGATTACGTGAGGCTCCTCTGTAGCAGGAATCGGAAAGGGAATGAGACGAAATGGATGAGGCTCATGCTAAAATAATTAATAATTCATGGCGTTACACATGTTTCAAATAGAAAGAGCAAAGGGAAAACGAAAAAAAGTAATAATAATAATAAAGGAAGAAAGAATAGCAGATGATGATCATCATCATACTGTTGATGCCACTTTTTCCATTTCTTTTTTAATAATGATTCACATCACCCACTATGACTAACTGTCCTACTGGTTGAAGAAAGGGAAAGAAAAAAGGAAAAAAAAGGAATGAAATAGAGACTTTTCATGCGGATGCAGTGCGTTATTAAAGCGATGGCAAACAAAAGAGAGAAAAGGCACGGATTTCAGTAGGAAACGGTTGAAAGGAAGGAAAGCTTTTTGAGCTTTCAGTTTGTCACAATTATAATTCGCTAGATTCGTAATTGTCAACGTTTCTACTTCGAAACGTTTATTCTTATTTTTTTAAATAAAATATTTTCGTCCAAATAAATTCGCATTTTGCACAAGCGAAACCTTTTTTTCCATCTCTTTTGTTAAATAACATCACGGCGTAGCGTAGCGAAAATGCGCGCCTCAACAAACATCATTATCAAAGCATTAATTGCAATGATTTCGATCGGCATTCTTTTAATCGAACTACGCATCGACGGAATATTTAGTTAATTAATGGACCTCGCGTAAACACGACGAAGACGCTCGCAATTTGAATCCGCAAAACGATGCGTAATTATGACAAGCGATTATTAATCGTTCGAATATTAGATTTGCGTCAGTCGGAAAGAAATATGCGTTAAATGTACCTTTTAATGCGACGATTGATTCATCCAGGATCGAGACTAACGTAAAATCCACCAAGGAAAATGCGCACCGGAAATAAACAAATGGTCGATGGTTATTGCCAAAAGAACGGGACAACCACAAATTTAAATAAACAAAATTTAACACTCCAATCGACGGATCTTGCAGCCGATTAACTGAACGTATCACTTCCGGTTATCGAATGGCAACAACAATAACAACAATTATACCGCTGAGAAGTATCAGTTTCTCGTATAACTCTGACCGTAGTACGCCAAGAAATGGAACAATAATGAAAAAAAAAATGCGAATGCAATGAAACGATTCGCGCCAAACACGGTCCTCCTCTTCTCGCTACGTTTTATTTTTTCTATTTTCTTTTCGTAATCGTGCTCCAGCACAGATTTGGAACAGGAAATTTTCACTACTACTACTACGACGCCGTTTCGAGCGGATAGATCACTCTCGCGGCTCGTCGTTCCCGTACCAGGAGGAAGAAGCGGAATCTCCTCGCATAAAATAACATCCCCATGGTCTCTCGCTCGCTCTCGCACACAAGCCTACGCATCCGCAATGGAAGATTTGCTCCCGGGTCGTCATAGACACTTTACCACGACGACGTGCCAATTCCCATTCGCTTAACGTTTCGACGTTATCAACTATCATTCTTTTTTTCCCTATTCGATTAATAAACGTCGTTATCTACCTTTAGAAAATCATCGGAAGGAAGCAGCGAACGTCGTCGCCTTTCGATCGGATCTCTGCTAGACTCGTTTAAGGAGGCTCTTCGATGGCGATTTTCTTTTGCGTAGATGATAGTTGGGACTTGGGGAGGAAATAGAACAATTTAGCGCAAACAGCGGCGATAGTAGCTGTCAAGGCGGCAATTGATTCGCATCGAGCCCAATCGGTTTGTTCCAATGAAGAGAACAGTTTCCCATTGTAAATTGCTACTTAACGGCAGTCGCTGATGTTGGACGAAAATAATTTTCTAATTTAAATGAAATCGGCGACTTTTGGTCAATGTCAATGGCAACATGCGTTTGCCGTAGTACTATTTTTAAATTGAAATTCTGCAATAAGCGATATATAACAAACAGTCTGCCGCTGGTTCAGCACTTGAAGTGATTGACTTAAAAATAAACACTTTTATTTTGCAGAATCGTCGAATTGCCGTTTAGAAAAGGAAATGTGAGAATTCGTGCAAAAATGCACTAACGAAACGGGAATTCGCTCCAAATCGCTCGAATTCAATTGGAAATTAAACTATTAGTCATCATTCACTCATAAATTTTATGCTCATGATAAGTCGGCAAAATGAGGTAAAAATTGCTTTTTATAAATAATATGATAACGTAATAATTGTCAAGAAGTGGGATTAATTATGTACCTAAAGAGAATCCATAATTGGATAAAAATTACCCCTGATGGCGAGGCAACCAATCGTGCGGTGGAAAACCACTATTCTGCATGGAAAACTCTTATTGTAGAAACAGGCAGCTTGCGGAAATTTTACTTTAACAGAGAAATAAAACTCCTCCAAACTTGATTTTCAATGCACCTTCCTTCTGGCAAATGTTGATGGTTAAAGTTTGGAAAACTTTTATCTATCACTCGATTTAAATCATCCTCTTGGCGGTTTTGCACAGCTTTTGCACTTGAAAAAAGTCTTATGGATCGACTAATGGGGAACGGTATAAAGGGAACGTGAACGTTATAAGAAATAACACTACTCTGCTGTATACATAATCATGGTTACATTAAACTATTCTAATTTTTTTTTTTCAAATTTTTCTTTTTATCATCAGTACACTTAATAGTATGTATGTATGTTAATTAGATTGTGTTTTTATTATTATCATGTTCCAATTTTCATTTTATTCCTGGCTACTTCTTCAATCGTTTGCATTAGTTTTAATTTTGAGTTTATTTTGCTTTTTGTAATTAACATCCTCTCGTATTTTTTTACTTACAAGTTACTATCCATCTTGACAAAATATATGATTAAATTTTCTTTTTATCCTTTCATATATATATATATTTCATTTATATAATAATAATATATTTTATTTGTATTTCTTTAATATATCTCCTCCGTCTCTCTTCTTCATTTAATAATAACTAATTAATCTCGATAAACGATTTCATAATACTTTTCTTTCTCCTGTTTTTCATTTCTCTCCGTATTCTCGCAACAACTTTCTCTCTTCATTAATCGTTTAGGGCTGCTAAATCTGGATTATGTGTAAATTTGTTTTAATTGGAGGTTTCTTTCTTTAAAAACTAGCTACTATTTCAGACGAAAATTTTCCTCTCCAATATTATTTATATATATATATGTATATATTTTTTAATAATTATTAGTATTTGTTATTGTTATCTTTTGGTATATATATAACTTTAAAAATATAATTATTAATACAATACCATCGTTAAAATTTCACAGAGATTACACGATTAACGATTAAAAATGACAGATAAAGCCCTTTTAGGTTTCTTTTGATAATAAATAAATTAATAATAAGATCAGTCTGCGTTCTTCAATTAAACGATTATTATACTCTTTGAAATCCTGTGCTGAACATATACAATTTCCATCAACATCATCGTCATTATCGTTCTCTTCTAACCGCTCAGTGTACAATATTTCTCATAAAATAATTCAATCTTCTAAACATTGTCATACCTTAAACATGTAAAGACGGAAATATATTTAGGTATGCTATATTTAAGATAAATCCCATATTTTCAATCATAATAATAATATTTTTTATTATTACTAATTCATCATTTTGTTTTCTCGTTTTTATAAGAATTTACATTTTTGGGAGGCTGGTTTCCAAAAAGGCAAATACTTTCTTCTTAATTTTTACATTAATCTTCTCTTTCGTATAAATATATAATTATACTAATAAGTGTTAAATTTTTCTTTCCTTCTTTAAAACTTCCATAAAGCTTAATCGTTTACAAAAATATTAATTTGAAAATTGAAAAAATTTAAATCGAAATAATTAAAACGATATGCAAGTGCATAATTCAAAAAGGTTGCAGTGAATTTGTTCAAACGTCATGAGCCATTTCAGTTTGTTCTTCTTACTATCTTTACCTTCATATATTTAAACAAGTAACACTTAATTATTATTTTAAACAATTATCTAACAAATTAATTATCATCGAACGAAGTCATTTACACAAAATATTCAACATTTAATATATCTTAATCTTTGCAATTTTAACGTAAACATTAATCATCAATATTTATTTTTTTCGACGTTTTTTTATGTTTCTCATTTTCATGTACTACATAACACCAAATATAGTTTTATTATACTGATCAAATTCATTATTAATAATTTTTTAGTTTTGATAAAATATACTTTTCTGTGATTTGATTAAACGTCCATTCGTATAATGATTTTTTTTTTCTGATAAAAGCAATTTAGAACGAGTCGAGTTCCTGTAGGTATTTAGGGAGATATGTGAGTTGATAATCGATGATCCTCTATACGAACGACAAATAAATCGAATAATAAAACCGAATTTAAATCAGCTTGATGATATTTAGTTTTCCAAAAAATAAATCTTAGGAAGATGTTATAACAACGTAAGATAGTTATGCACGAGCCGAGGCAAGATTCGTCCATACTCTGCTTGCAAACAAAATGTTTATCATCAAGGATTAGAAGAAAAAAAAACGTAATTCATTTAGGCCATCCGCTTCAATTAAACCGTCCAAAAAATAAGAATGGGAAAAGAATCGTCAATCCTTCTCGCAAATCTTGCCGCGATTCGTATCATCCCGTCCGTTTCTCCGAATTGACAGTGTTCCTCGCGGGGAAAATTAGCTTATTGTTTCTCCTTATCGGCCGGCGTCGGTTGCGGCGGCAACGCTTTGAGTATCGCGTGTACCTCTTCGGCGACGGCGGTCAGCACGAACTCGAACTGTTGCTTCGTGGCGACCATCCGCGCCCGCTGATCTCGGAGATGTTCCAACGTCGCCGCGATATCGATCTCCTTCGCTCCTTTCGCCATCCGACTCAGCACCATGTCGATGAGGCAATACGTGCCGGTGCGGCCGGCGCCGTCGCTGCAGTGCACGACGATCGGACACGATCGGCCGCGATACGACTTGTTCACCTTGCGACGGAACTCGAGCAACGCCTTCGTCGACGACGGCACGCCGGCTTCCGGCCACGACAGGAAGTGGAATTGCGTGACGGTGCGCGTCTCGCTCGTGCGCACGTTCTTCAGGTAGAACGAACGCACCAGATAATCGTCGCACCAGATGTGCTCGCTGACCAAGTGCACCTCGTAGATGTGATACAATTCCGAGCCCTCCTCCGGCCAGTAGCGGTGACACATGGCGACGCCGCCCTCCGTCAATCGGCTCAGCATCACGATGACGACGGCTCCCTGTTCCCAGATCAATTGCCAGAAGTCGGGGGCGGTGTGCGGGAGGGCGCCTTGCGTCGCTATGTAAGCCGGATTCCGCGGATCGTGATCGGTGATGCTCGATGCGTTTATGTAGTCGGATCCGGCCGCGTTCGTCAGTTCGTTGAGCACGACGCGCGAATGGTCGTACGGCAACACGTCCGGATAGCGGTTCTTGTCGACGTTCTCCTTTTGCAGCGCAAACGACGTCTCGCACGGCTCGGCAACGTAAGCGCACAACGCGACCCATTCCTGTTCCAAGCGGTCCTTGTTCTTCAGATGGTCCTCCATGTAGCTGAGCACCATGTGACCGGTCGATATGTCCATGTTGTGTAGCGCCGGTTCCTCGCTCCACGACGACGTGCTCGATCTACTCGATTGGCTCTGCTCGGATTCCCGCGACAACGACGTGATGCGACCGTGCACGGCGTCGCTCGGCTGTTGGCCTTTCGTCGCCATCCGCGCGCGACAGAGGTCCTGATAGTCTTTGCTCGCTTCCGAGTCCGGTCGCGCGATTCCCTGCAGTTTCTCCTTCGATGCCAGGTTCCTACGTATGACTATCAACAAAGCCGTCGACGTTAACGTTGCCACTAGTATGCCGGAAATCGTCAAAAAGATGATGTAGTAATCGATTTGCGTGTCGGCGCGTGCGGTGAAGACCGTTTGCATTTTAACCTTTTCAACAACAACCAAATGTGAGCAACGGGGGAAAAGTTAATAATGTGTCATAAAAGTTTAAAAGAACTTTTTTTAAAAGGGGCGGTGTAAAATACAGGGTGTTAAAAAAAGTGTCACAAACTTTAAGAGGTGAGAATATGGCCCAAGATAAGCAGAAAAGTCTTAAAGAACATGGGGTCGAAAATGGACGGTTTCGGAAATACGGAACATTTTGCAACTTTTCTGTCTTTTACAATTATGAACAAAGAATGCAAACTATTAACAAAGAAACAAATGAAAAATAACTAAAATAAGGTGATCAAAGTGCCTTGCTTCCGTTTCACGGCAGCCACGAGATCGTTGCCCCAAGATCCTTAGAACTCTTTCGAAAATCATTGGCAATCGAGCGTTGGCTTAAATTCGGTAGCATCTTTGATCTATTCGTTGTTTCAGTTCCTGGAGGTCATTTGCAAGCGTCGCATAAACTAAACTTTTCCAAACTCCCTAAAGAAAGAAATCTGGAGGGTATAAATATGGCGATTTTGCAAATTATGGTACAGACCCACTTCTTCCTATCCAATCTTCTTTTATAAATTCCGCGGAAATGTTGTCTAAGAAGACGACCTGAAGAGGAATCTGAGGATTGAGATAAGCTAATTCTGAATTTGAGTAAAAAGGCCGGGCGAAAATTCGTAAAATTGTCACAAACGACTTAGTATCAACTCCAAACTCTATGTTGCACAAGACAGCTGTTAGTTACGATAAGAAAATGCAAGTTTTACGAATGAAAAAGCGAAAACCGAAGAATGCTACAAAAAAGTTTAATCCTCCGTATCTTCGAAAGGGTCCATTTCCGGCCCCATGTTCATTAAGACTTTTCTGCCTATCTTGGACATTTTATTATCACCCCTTGGACTGCGTGATACTTTTTTTAACACCCTGTATATGCTTACCCTATCTCCAACACCGGCAGCGGTTACTTCGACACCTGTCGCTTCTTTCAATTTATCCTTGATGGAATCTGGAAGGGAAGCCATGAAACTAAAAGAGGCCATAAAGGAAAACGAATTAATTACCAATCTTCTCCGACACGTTGAAAGCGTTCAAACCCAATCGGTTCTTGCCCACTTTAAAGGTAACTTCATTGCGATCGACCCTACAACATGAGAAAATTGCATGACAAAATTCACAATGTATTATAACTGGTTGCGTGCTTTTACCTTCCGTGATTGAAAGCGTACGGATCCAGGTTCAGCAAGTACGAGATGTTATTGATTATCTGATAGCCTTGTTCCCAAGCGGTGATGCTGTCTTTGAAAATCACGTAAACGTAATCGGTATCCACGTCGTAAACCTCGTGCACCGGATTCGGATGCGTGCCGCGCGGTTCCTTCTTCATCATCGACGGTAAAACGATTGTTCCGTCGTGCGGCGATTGATCTAAAGCGCAATTCAAAAATCTTCCGTCCTCCCGCTGCATTATCGTGAGGCCTACCTGCACTTTTAGCCGGATCCGTCGTCGTCGTCGTTTGCCCATCGAACGGCGGCCCCGGCTTCTTGACGTCCAACCGTTCCGGTCGCTTAAAACCCGCATCCGTCAGACGGTCGTCGCGCGAATCCACGTCGACGACGTCGTCCGTGGCGGATCTCAAGTCCGGAACGTCTAGAATTTATAATCGCCGTAAATCGTTTGTCTCTTTCGCAATCGGCCGCCGTACCGTTTTCCGTCGCGGATTTTGGTCCCAAATACAGTACGCCGCCTTCCGCGTAAATGCCCGCTTGCCGCGCGTCCTCTCCGTCGCCGATCGAATTCAACGATGCGAGTAAGTCCTCGTTCGTGGCGTCCGTGCGATCCAACTCCCTGAAAATACCGCGTGCGCCGTTCGAATTCTTCTCGACGAAATTGTTGGCGTTCTTCAGCTCGCGAAAGATCTCCTCCTGTCGATTGTTCGGCGCGCCGCTACCGTACTCCTCCAGCGGACTCTCGTGATCCTGCGGCAGCGTCTCGTCGAAATAGATGCGCTGCTCGCGCAACTCGTCGAGCGGTTCGTTGTCGACGGCCGGCGTTCGATCGCGACTCTCCCATGCCGCGCGGTAATCGTCCGGCGGATCGTAAGCGAGCGTAAATCGTCGCGCTTGTCGATCGTCGTCCGGTGCGTAACCGCTTCTCTCGAGCGTGTCGTCCTCGGTCAACTGCGTTTCGTCGCGTAACGCGTCCATCACGCTCACATCCCGACCGCGTTCGGTCGTTTCGAAAGCGGTCAACAGTTCTAGCAAATCGGCGGCGGCAACCGGGTCGCCGTTATCGTAATTGTACGCGTTCGTGTTGCGCATCTTGTCGATGAGTCGCATCACCGGCAACACGTCCAAAGCGGATTCGTCGTAATACCGCTCGCCGTACGCGTCGTTCGCGCCCGTACCGTCGTCGGTTTCGGTTAGGAATTCCAACGCGTCGCGCGATTCTTTGCCCTGCCGGAAGTTATGCGGCGTGTTATAATCCTGCTTGAAGATGGGCATCAGCATTGCGCGCCGATGCATCTGCGGGATCCAGTTGCGTTTCGCCACGTCGTATTCGGCATACGGATCTTTCATGTCGTACACTATGAAAGACGAAGATTTATGGGATTGATCGACGATTCGGGGGAAAACTCACGATCGACAGCGTTCTCCGGTATGATGATGTCGCGGATCGCTTGCGTTTCGGAATCGATCGCCGGCGGATAGTAGACCTCGTCGGCATAATCCGCATGCGGATTATCCTCGCTCGGCGTGTACTTGACGATCGCCACTTCGCGCGGATCCAAATGATCTTGCCCTTCTAACGCTTTGAGCGCGCCTTCCAAATCTTGATCGGCCAAATGGGCGCAAGCGTTCGCCTCGAACGGTAACCTGAAGCGAGCGATTAATTCGGTATTGATTTAAATTGTTTCTTCTTGCCGCTTCGGAAAGACACAAGGCAGGGTGAAAGTTCCTAATGAACACTAACACAACGACAACGCCTTTTAGCGTTTTAATCGGTACAATTTCACCTGAAACCATTCTATTTTTATAAAATGTTATTTCGAGTTGTTAAGGGATGATAATAGGGGAAAACTTCCTACTTCGTTAAAAATTCGAATTACTTCGTTAACGGTTTGCGCGAACGGGGACCAATTAAGGGTACAAATGAAATTATTTAACGGTCTATCGTCGTCGTAAGTTTTTTGTTCCGACTTTTAAAAGCATTAAATCCCGTTCATTCAAAATCATAGAGACGGCATACGATCCATTAAATTTTTAATTGAATTGTTTCTCTTTCGTTGTTAGATCGACACAATGCCGAAGGCAAAGGAAAAATTAAGTAAAACGGTCGGGGCGACGCGGGGAGCAGTCGCGCTAATTGGATTTCGAACGCAAATTTTATCGAAAGGCGACGACGAAAGTGATTTTCTCTTTTTTTTTTGCATGGGCATGAAAAGTGGGTCTTTTACCAATATTTCCATTTCAATCACTCACTCGTTCTTCGTGGCGTACAACATTCCCTGTAAACGGCATTGCGTATAGGCGTGACTCCAACGGTAGCCTAAAGCGAAGAGACGCCGTAACTCGTGGCTCAAATCGTGCAAGATGTCCTTTTCCAAATTGAACCTAAAACCAATCGCGATTCAAATAATTTTCATATCTTTTTATCGTTTCTTGACAGATCCTTTTGGAGTCGGATCGCTCACCTGTAGAAATCGTCGTCGTCCAGTTGCCCTGCCGTCGGCAGACACCTGCCAAAAGCGTAATCTGCAACGAAAATCGATGGATTATCGGAAGGTAAGTGAAACAGTTTTCAATAACGTTCTCCAAAGCGTCTTGCAATGTTTGCGGTTTTCTTTAACTTTATTAAAACCTTGAATACGTACGAGTTTATTGATTCAAGTACGTAACTTAACTTTTAATCACAACCATTGCAGAGCTTTTATAAATTGAAATAGTAAGAGAGAGAGAGAAAAGGAAAACTCTCACCGTCATAGCACCATTCGATTTCCTCCGTACACAAACGTTCGCTGAACAAACAGCCTGAAAATGATAAAGAGATAAAAGATTGAAAGCAATCTTCATAATAGTGGTGTGACATTTATAAAGTTTACCGTCATATTGCAGATGAATTGAAAATCGTGCTTTTGTCGTAATTATTTTGGCAAATGCGAATTGCTGTCGTTATGTCCTTTTAGCAATTGCAATACGAATCGATTTAATCAAAATGACTTTGTAACAACATCGTCGCCGATCATTCAATTTAATCGCCATAAAACAGTCCGGATTCGAATAGGAAATCGATGACGGTTTAAGGATTAGTCGATTGTTGTTATTAGCTTTTAGGGGGAGACTACAGAATAATCGCATTGTTTACCGTGTTAATAAACGATTGATTTCCTGCTGGCGATTGGCGGAAAAACAGTCGAAACGAATCATTGATACGAAACGCTGAATAAGTTGTGATAAATTTCACATTTTTGTAATGGTAATAATTTCCCTTTCAAAGTTTTCTCTTACTCGACATAACTCAATTAACGCATGTAAATTATATCCTGTAAACGTTTGCTAAAATCGCTTTCAACGTAACTTGGCAGCAATCGAAAGTTATCAACTTTAACACTCCCTCCACCCTCCCGCCCTATCCCCCGAAAATTCATTTCCAAATGGCTGATGTAATTACGATTTATTAATTGTTTATTACAAACAACAAAGCGGCGTTATTAACTAATTAAGAAGTAACAAACGGCTTAATGCTGAAATGATAGATTTCAGAGGTCGAAACTGGTGGCTTTTATTCTGCACATATGTTGTAATTGGGGAATGAGAACGCAAAAGGATAGGAAGCACGTTTCTTGCATGCAAAATTACGTCTTTGTCCTAGATAAACATATCCTACCATTGCACGTTATATTAGAGTGGATTTTTTTATTCTTCGTGATGGTGACAATGATGACCGGAATAATAATAAAGAGATTTGCAAATACGATTATATGCTGCCACGTGAAGCGCACATACCAAAGAAAAACGAGCTTTTTCATTAACGATCAGTATTTCGATATGCAAAGTGGAAATCGATATAATTTTTTTTTGTTCGGCAAAAACTTTCTCCTGTTAAAAACAAAGCGCTAAAGAATGGTTCGTTGATGATTTATTATGTTCGCGTTGCCGCCCTTCTTCGTTGCGAAGATAAATCTCCTTTTGATACAACTCTAACGCCAATAGAAAACGATATTCCACCCCCCGAAAAATTGATAATAATAAATGGGTTATTTGCGAACCGAATTTCAAAACGTCGCAAAAGCTTTTATTCGCGCCGTCTGTACATCTACAGAAAAATAAATATTGGTTTGCGAAAGCAATTTCTTTTTATCGCGAATGATAAATGGCAACGTTGGTACACCGGACTGTTAAGGAGAATAAACGCAAAAATAACAATTAACGAATTCAATCAACCGATATGTCAACGTGATCGGTACAATGTTTCTGCACTGTTGACAATTGATGGAAATAAACAAGCCGCCAACATAAGGTTTAAAATGAAATAATGAAAATGTTTAACTCCTGGCAACCGTTAGATATTTGACAATACTATCGATCCGGTACACCCACATCGGGTCACCAGCATTATTTACGAATTAAGAATTTTACGGCGTCAGGTTCCTCCTCGTGGACGCCATTAATTTATCCGGCATTTGAGGTATTTATAAAAAGAGGAAAAGGAAGTGTTTAATGGTAAATCGAGCCACACAATTAATTAAAGAACGACAAAAAAGGAGTGTTGTCGTTCCTAATTATTTCTAAGCACAAACACCAAGAGGAAATTGAAAATTCCAGAAAGGGACGATGAAAGTCCTTTAGAGGTGCGGTTTGCATTACAAAAAGAAGGGAACCACTAAAAACTTTATGAACATGCAAAATTCGATTTGTTTTTCTAACATTTTAAACGTTTCTTCGCAATAATTAACAGACTTATGAAGAAAATCGAGGATTATTTATTATGTAAAATTTCCGGATTAAATAATTTCCATGATCGTTCTATCGTCAAGTTCAAGGGCAATCTAAAAATGGCTTTCGACACGAAAATAAAGGAATCAACGTTTTAAATAATTCAGCAAAAAAAGAAATTGGGGTAATCGATAGTAATTAATAGAATAATCGACAAACATCTAACTTAAACTAATTGGAAGTGCGGCCAAACTGAAAACAAAAAATAGTGCTTTAGCAGAAAAGATTTGGAGATTTTGACTTGTTACTCATAAAATTTGTTATCAACGTATTGATACCATTTTTATTTCCTGCAAGCTAAATTGGGCGAGCAACGATCAAAACATTCCTTTCGCACAATATCGACTCCCTAATATTCGCGTTCGGTTGATGATAATTGAGTTCGAAACGCGATGGCTATAATGATGATGGGCATCTAATAGATTTCCAACGATAAAAGACAATATAGTACGTGCGCTAAAAATAAACTGGCATTAAAACCGAACGAAATCACGTACCCGCGAGCAGAAAGCACAAAAAGGAAAGACAAAATCCGTCGAGGTAATTTAATAATAAATAAGATCGTCTTTGAGCGCGTTCAAAAAATATATCTTAAGAACTCTGTTTACGTTCGTGTGGCGAAATTGAGATTTTCTTCATTTATTTTACTTTTTTTTGCTGAAGATGATAAAACGACAACTTTATTACCGTCGAATTGCTCTTATTTGCGCTTTAAAGTCGTTTTAATAAATTTCTCCTGCGCAAAATAAGAAGAATGTAAGAAACGTTTTTTGCATTTTAATAATGAAATAAAGGTGATATGAAGTGCAAGAAAAAAGGAAAACCGAGATACAACGCGTTGATATTAAACTTTGATATACGTTTAACAATGTAACAGGCGTTATAACGCGAGGGAAAGCTTTTCAATAATTAATGATAGTCATTAACCGTATGACGCCACTATACGTGGGTCGCGCCGAAAAACACAGGAAATCGATTCTTTACTTGCATTACATAACTTGATATTGAACGGGCTTCGTACCTTGATGCAGCCAAGAAATATTAGCTACAACATGCTGGAGAAATTCGCAATATCACGTCCGTTCATCACAAATGAACTGGTTTTCAGCCATCGACCTTTAGCTGTAGAGTAACAGATTATTGTTCTACCCTCGTATACGCGTTTAACTTCCAGCAATTAATTCAAATTAAATTTGGTTAATTAATGTCTATGCGAGGTACCTTAGCCAAAATGAAAATTTTATAACAATCAACTGGATACTCACCGACGTTGCCCTCGCACAAGACGTCCAACGGTCCTCGAGTTGTAGCCAAGAGAAGAATGAAGATGTAACGTATCGAGGCACTGAGCCACGGCATGGCCTGCAAAATTACCGTTTCTTTTTGGATTAATGTAATTGCAACTGGAGGAATTTAATCGTCATCATCATTATTAAATTCCTGATCGAGTATCATTTGGAAGATGCATGCTATATTCCCGGTTTAATATTATCATCGGTGCTGAATGCGCGAAAATTTAAATGCCAAAGCAAAGGGGTTAAATGCTAAAAGCGACGTTAAGGTCACCGTTTGCGGGGGAATCAATCAACGGACAAATGATAATACGAAAACAATTCCATCGTATGCGCCGTAGTTTAATTAATTTAATTTCCATTTGAATGTCCCACAAGACACTTTTATTATTCAGGAGCATCATCATTATTTATTGTTATCTGATGCTAAAATAATGCCAACAATTAATAATATTAAGTCACACTTTTTCGGGACTTGCGGCAGAGTTTGCTCGCGAACCGCTGGTCGTAGAGACCTGCAGGTTTTTTCTTTTATTAACGGGAAGCTCCGTCGCCCTTGCTTTCTTTGGGTTAGAATGCACCAGGGTTACGGGAAGGGTGCGTTTAGAATTTTATCTATCTATCTGCTCATGTCATCGTTTATATTATACGGCACTAGAATTCGACCTAAATTAATTTTTACACAGCAATTGAGGCGAACAAAAATTAATTTTATATTTCTGCGTATATTTATAGAAAAGCCACACGTTCGCTGACAATTGTACATGCAAATTAGGAAAACCTTAAAACAAATTAATCAAATTATTTTCATAATAATCTATTGCAAAAGACCACGAAAGCAGGGATCGCGTTTTGAGCAAAAAATTGCAACAACGATAACAATAAAATATCGCACATGCTACCCGTATTCATCGCCATAATAAATTACGTTAAAACATAAACAAATAAAACTTAAAATCGAAGGCAAAAGACAATTTAACCGCCATTTGAACCTGCCAAGTATTAAAACTTCCCCTGAATAGGACGAAGAAGAAGATGTAATAAACGCTTAAGCCCTAAAAAGAAAGAACGACATAACACCTTTTAAACGAAGCATGAAACTATATTGAACTAGGACACGGATTACAAACACTGCCATCTGTATGGAACGTCTCAGCGGTCTCTAATAGACGTTTGGCAAATGGCAAAAGTCATCGTGTCGAGATAGAAAGGTGATAAAAAGGATTCCAATTGGAAAATATTTTTCACTCGGCCGCCAATAAAGGCGACAAGCAGAAATGGAACGAATCAATTACATCACATATACGTTGAGTAAAAGCTATCGCCAACGATGCGTTAAATCAATCCCGAACGTCGCTATCAATTTTTCACGGCATCGATTATCTGATAAAAACCACTTAGCCAACAGCAAGATATTTTGGCGTTAATATTTTTTTTATAATAAACGGTAATACCGCGTGAACGTGAATTGTTTGACGTCAGAAAAGTTGGTTCGCAAATGATCGCCCGGTACATTAACTTGGAAATTTCTAGTTACTGATAATCGCGTCTTGCGTTGAACTTAGAGAAGATGAATTTAATTTGCGCATCTTGAAATTATAATATCCAATTTAACTTGTATGCCAACGCTAGATGAACGTGTGCTTGTTAATACGACCGTCGAGAATAAACACTTCTAATTAATGCGAATACGAGTAAGGGAAAAAATTACGTAAGAAACGTTGCCGCAGAAGTGCGAGGCTTTAATTGTTACAATATGCAAATTGTAACAAAAAGTAATATACATAACATAACAGGAGGAATTTTATTTTTAAATTGGGAATGTTAATCAATAACTGCATGACGGAATAAAACAGAAAACGATAAATGTCAGAGACAACAACGTACGTGGTGGAAAAAGGACGAAGAATCGTAGAGGAAAGAAATAAAAGTAATGAGGAGCAGGACGAGGAGGAGAAGGCGGAGAAGAAGGATAACGGAAACTTTGTTATTATTGTAGAAATGTTGCCAACATTGAGGACGACCCATTCGATGAGGATCTCACTGTAACAATCCAAAGAGGACGAGGGTTGTCACTTTTTGTTAAAAAAAATGGGGACTATATACTCTCCCTTCATATTTTGTACTTCATCCACAAAATCATTGCAAAAATTATCTGTTGGCATCATTTGTTTCATTAGCAATTTGTATTGCAAGAACGTAAAAAGAGTTGTCAGTTGTTTTTTTTTTGCTTTTTCGAAGGAGAGCCGTAAAAGCTGTCATAAAATTGTATGGTAAGGAGCCAGATAATCAAAGAATGTACCATAACGTATAAATTAAAAAAAGATCCGGTGAGAAAGCTAAGCAAGTAATTGCGGATCTCTGGCCCAAACAGGTGGCAGACTGTCGCGGCGACATGCAAATGACGGTCACAACGAAATGCAACGATTATCCAATGGAATTTAACAAAAAATTATGGCACAATCGGCGACGTTGATGAATTAAAAGCTAATTAGCATGATACACAATCGATTTTTGCCATTATTAATCGTTACCTGCTCTCGCACCGCCAAATTGTTACAGCTCACAACATCTTCTCGCACTTTCCTTCACCGACACTCCGTCGAATCACTGAATCCGCTACAATCGGTGTGAAAATTCGAAATAAATAAAAGGAAAAACCACAACGGAATTATTTCCAACAAAAAAAATGGAAATTATCGCGCAACAACCGCGTCGAAACGATTGATAATGATTTGGAATCAAACGAGAATCGTTACTGTTCCGGATGTCATATGCCAAACGAGGTGATAAACAAATGAAACAATAATTTTAGTAGCCAGCCGACGAAGGAAACCGTTTTACTTTTCCACGTCGTTCGATTGCGAACCCTCTCTCTGTCTGCGTGAAATCGAAGCAGATTTTCATCCAGCTGTTGACGTTGTTATCATCTACGCCGCCACAGAAACTCGTCCTCGGCGGTGGCCCGCGTAAGGACGCCGGCGCATTTGCCCGCGTCGCGAAGGCGTGCGTGGGATTTTATCCGGTGGAAAATCGATGTCGTCGGACGCCGACGTTGGTTGGTCAAAATTGTCGCTCGGTTCTCGTTTCACGAGCGAAATTTCCATTCAAAAAACGCGAAATATACACGGTATAATAACCGCCCACCTTTATTCAATATTAACCCACTAATGGGGCTCGTTCGGCTTTTCTTTTGTCGACGTTACACCGGGAAAACGGGAATTTAGGTGATTTTTTTTTCTAAAGTAACTAAACTACATTTAATTGCTTGTTAGGCTTTTCAGCTATTTATAGGCAGATTAGTATACCGGATGGTATTTTATTTGAAATGACCGAGTCAACTGATAGTTTCATACATTTATATAACATATACGTATTTTTGTTAGGAAATAATCGGTAATGTTTCAAATGTAACGTTTCCGGTAGGAAAATATTTCTTTCAAAATTTCCTCAATTTCCCCACAACTAAAGCTAAAGCGTTTTACTCTGTCAAGTTGCTAAACTGCAATTGTTCAGCATTTTCTTTAAAGAGGGCTCGGATTATAATTTGAGCCAACTTTGAAGGAAGTTGACACATTCAAATTTCGAAAAAATCATAACAAAATTCGAAATTCGATTGCCTTATAAAAACACTGAAATGCAACAACCGGTGTAACAAAAACTTTCAACGAGAAAATTGTTCACACTTTCGTGCATATAACAACTAATTATTGCATTTTTTCTGTTGAAACTAACTCTGTTGAGAACAATTCTCTGATCCATTATCGTAATTACCGCACTTACTCACATTAAGGCGCACTTTTTGCACATTTTCTGAATTCATGGTGGGTCTTATATTCGGTGACGTCTTATTAGGGTAATAATTGCTAATGGGCAATTGAATACAGCCACTTTCCCTTGACTTGTTAATAAAATTATACTAATTGCTGCTCTTATAAAGAACAACGACAGCTATATTTTACTGATGGGCATTATTCCTATATATATAAATTTACTTTTGTGATAGTAAATAATAAAAATTTTCTTGGGTTTGCGACTTTTTCTCAAATTTGACTAAGAAAAATTAGGGTGCGTCTTATACGCGAATAAATACGATAATTAAGAATTAATTGAAGGAAAATGTGTGATTGAGGGTCGATTGAAATGATACACCGAATATGTAATCTTCAAGTGCAATGATCTCAAAACATATTTACAACGTAATCTTCTCACAAAAAAAATAATAACAACACATACAATTTAGTTTCCTTTCAGTTTTGTACTTAAAAACTATTATGTTTTAATAATTGAAATCATAATAAAAAAAAAACAATAAGAGGCAAGATGCAAACAGCCCATATAATATATTCAATATGTGTAATTAATTACATTTTTTATTTATTTCACCTCTTTACACCATAATATATATATTTTTTTCACAAAGCGTCAATTAATTAATTAATAATTAGACATCATTTACTTATTTTTTCGCAATATTTGCATATATATAAATATGTACAAATTATATAATATTTCTCATGTGTAATTTAATCTTAATCGATATTTTGATCTAATTAATTGATTAAAAATATTATATTCAGCTACACTCTTCAGCTATTCTCTTCTTGTTCGTTCGTCCTTTCGAAACTATTCTCTTATTCCTTCTTTTGGCACAGTATTATTTATTGTTTTACATAGCAAATTAATACTGCAAAACTAAGTCGAAATTAATGGAAAAACAAAAATATGCACATAAATAATAATATTTTATAGTATTAAATTTAATAAAGCATCAGAAACGACATACGATAATGATTGAAATAATCGCCTATCATTGTAATAATTATTAGGAGGATGGATTAAACCTACAATTAATTAGTAATAATCGATCGGGGGAAAAGGAAGGTACATGATAATAGTAAGAGTCCTATTTACAATTTTTACAAAATAAAAGAAATAATGTTTTATCACAAATTTGCTATTTTTAAATATTATTAAATAACTAGCTGGAATTCAACGGATCTCTCGTCTTCGAAAAACGTACAATTCTTTTTCAGTTAATAAATCACATAAAAGAAATTATTGATAATGATAAAAGAGGCGTTTGTCGCACACTCGTGTCTTAATGATAACGAAAGAAAAATAAATGCGTCAGCTAATCAACTTAATTAAAATTAGAAATTAAAGAAATTTGATTTCTGTCCTCTATCTCATCGCCTTGTTAGTTCATCTGCTGTCTTTTCTTCATATTACATACAATTGCGACTTATAAATATGTTAAATATTTGTATATTTGAAATTGTATAACTTCGCACGCTTATTGCACGATCAAATAAATTGTGTTCAAAGTCTCCATCAGTCTGTCCGTACTAGTAATAATAATAACAATATTCAGAGGCCCAAATCCCTGGCTTTTGCTCTCCATCCATTTAAGGCACTAACCTCTTTAGTGTTACAAGTTACAAATTGGAAGCAATCAAATGACTATCATTCGTTTTTTCATTACTTTGACAATTAATATGCAATCAATAACAATAATTTACATTAAGTACTTGCATGTGTATTATTCGCATCGAATATTAGCAATATCTCATCTAATTTCCAATAAACCGCCTCTATTAATCGATCGATTTACGATCGTCACACGTGAGATTCCAGCGGCACCTTGTAATCGGGGAAGCTCTGCGGCCTCGAGCCCAGAATGTTTTGCCTGATCGACAAAACCATCTCGTCCGGCGCGAACACGTTCACCTCGAAGACGAACTTTTCGCGTCGCGTGCCGCTCAAGTCCGGGGAACTCGTGCGCAAATTCCGTTCCACACGCTGTTTCTCGACGTTGCGGCCGTCGTCGTCGTTATTGTTATTATGATGGCGTCGATTGTGATTGATACGGTTGTCGATCAGATTGATCTTGTCCGGATCTTTGGTGCCGCCGACCGTGTGTCGCCTCTTGATCGAACGCTCCGGCATGCCGTTCTTCCGTTTCAATTTGGTCGGATCCTTGTTGGCCGCACGTCGCGACGACGACAGATTGTTGGTGATCGTCATCAATTCGCGTCGTCTATTGATGTTGCATTCGGTCTTTTCCGTTTTCGTCAAGCTATCCGACCGTTTCAGCTTATTATTGTTGTCGTTCGATTTCGTCGAATCGGATCGTTTCGGTTGAGCCGCATTAGCGACGGCACGTTCTTTATTCAAACTCTCCGACCGTTTCAGCTTGGCGTTTGAGTTGTTGTTGTTGTTATTCGATGGGCTTAAGCTAACGGTTAATATGTTGATCTTATTGTTAGTCGCTCCGTTCACCGTCAATTTCTCTTGA